>CP126890.1:44425000-45706250 GCA_030440675.1 Furcifer pardalis | reverse complement strand
GGGGGGTGTTAGGTTAGCCTTCTCCCTTTTAATCTTCCACAGTCAGCTGAACACCCATGTCTTCAGGCTGGTTTTTAGCTAAGTTCTTATTTTTAAAGTGTAATGTTTTGATCCTGTTTTTAATCATTTTAATGTAGTCTAATTGCTATTGCTTTTCAATATTTGTTTTAATTATACAATTTATTGTGTTTTAATTTGATCTTTTAACATTGTAGGCTACCTTGAGACCCCCACTTGGGGAAGGTGGCCTATAAATACAACAAGTAAATAGATAAATATCTAACCCAGGTCCAAGCCCGCATGACTCTTCAGAGTTTGAAGAATGCCATGCATTTTCCTGATGCTACAAGAACCACTGTTATTTCCAAAGAGGTATTCTTATTCCACTGCTAGGTGAGAGCCTTGTCGGGGTGTTGGGGCTTGAGTGGTCTAACTAGGCAGTGTTGCCCATCTTTTGTCTATGATGTTAGGCCAGGACTAAAACTCACTAAAGCAATCTCCATTGGATACCTTGGGACAGGGGGTGAATGGATTTGATTTCTCAAGTCCATTTGCATGTGTGGCTTTTCATTGTGGAGATGTCTACCAATGAGTAGACTCCTCACTAAATAATGACTCCAAGGTATCTAAGGTATTCTTATTGTGATATTAAACCACTTCGGGAACATAATTTTAAAATACATCAAAATCTGCAGATCTGCCCACTCTGCAAAACATACATAGGACCTTGTACTGAAAACTTCAGATTACCTATGGACAGGATTTTAAGCACTATGAATCCTACAAAGGAGTAAGAGTTATTGAGATCAGTGATATCTAAACATGTTTATTTATTCAGCATGTTTTAAAAAGTCTCGTGTCATGCCAATTTCCCTTAATTTTTAGCAAAATAGCCTGAAAAGTCATATGAATTCAAAATAATTTAAAAAACTCCATCACTAATGAGCGTTCAACCACCATTTATGAGTATAGAGGAAGGGGGAAAATTGCTCCTCAGTATCAAGAGTTTAAAAAGAAAACAATTATTCTGTTTTATTTCTTTCTCACAGAATTACACCAGGATTCATATTCTAGCTCCTTCTTCACACTCCTGAGCCAAAATGTCTGCTTTGGCTCTTCACTAGTACTAAGATTTTCTATTCCAAGACACCAAATGAACTCATTCATAAAATACTATTTTCAGTGGCTTGTTTACTTTCAACTCTTTCCTGTACAGCACAGAAGTTAGGTCTCTGGAGAATTTCTGCATTAGCCTCACACATCATATCACATGTTCAACCATTTTATTATGCACTCATATTCTCCAGTGGCCACAATTACTTGCAACAGGCAATTATGTGTTATTTGCACAGAAACATGTTTCAACCAATGGATTGCAAGCCTGTGTAAGCCAAGAAATGCAAATGGGAACTATACGAAACTGTACACATCTTTTTTGCTTCAGTGCTTTTCTTGAATACTACATATGGCCACAATCTCATTAGAAATATGGGGAAAGATACAACATGCCTGCCAGCTATTAAAAAATATAAAAATGCCTTAAAAATCAGTTTCTATAGTCAGTAAAACACTTTGAAAAGCTTCATTATCCTACACTGTATAGAATGACTTAAAGTGTCAGACACTGCATATGAACTATCCCAAATAGCAGTACTGTACTTCCAGGCTCTTGGACCTCATAGGTAAGTGATGGTGAACATTTGGGAAACTGGTCCGCCAAATGTATAATCTGATTTTTGTTATTTAAGAAACAGGAACTGCTTCTGCTTTCCTTCTCTCCCATCTGCTTTCCTTCTCTCCCATTATTCAGCTTATTCTCCTTACTACCTTCTATGTCAGGTGTCCTCAAACATCTTAAGCTGGGGGGCTGGTTCATGGTCTCTCAGACTGTTGAGGGGCTGCCGCTGCCACTGCCACTGCCACTGGTGACAGTGGAAACAGAGGCGGGGGGCTGGTTCACAATCCCTCAGACTATTGAGGGACTGCTGCCACCATAGCCAGGTTGCAGCCCTGGTTATTTGATGTTTTAGGCCGCATCCAGCCCACAGGCTGTAGTTTGATGACCCCTGTTCTATGCCATTATAAAACACAACTGCATGTTCAGAAACCTACATATTTGTCCATAATTCATCTGCAGTTCTGACTTGTTCTTCTCACCCATACCTTTAATCTTATTTCTATGAAAGTGTATCATGCTCTCCCTCCCCCCTCAAAAAAAGCATCACATATCTCACACACAAGTACTCAATTACCTAATTGGCAATACATGCAGTTCTTTAACACATACAAGATTGGAAAATGTATGTAGTGTCACCATTACAGTCTGGAGCTATTACAACTGCAATGATTTTGAGTTATTATATAATCCATTGTTTATCCATCTCACCATTTCAGAATCAAAGCAAGATTCCCAAAATTTCCAGTTGAGTCACTATAATTTATTTCCAGGAAATATATGTATGATCAGAGTGACTATGTTTTAACTCTTTAGATGGTATAATTTATCATCATGACAATTCTGCTACTACCTATCAGCTATAACAGTTATGTTCTGCTATGAAAATATACTAGAAAGGAACAACAGTTTAGAGATTACCACACTTTCAACCGTGTGTGTGTGTGTGTGTGTGTGTGTGTGTGTGTGTGTGTGTGTGTGTGTGTGTGTGTGTGTGTGTGTGTGTGTGTGTGTGTGTGTGTGTGTGTGTGTGTGTGTGTGTGTTAGAAAGGGCACAACACGATAAAATATGGTAAAAGTTGCCTTTTGGTTTTCAGTATGAATTACCATAAAATATGATCAGACAACAGCAAGAAAATATATTAGAAAAAAGCTACAACTGAAACCACCAATCACTTACAATTATATTGCCTGTTTGTAACCTCAACATTTCCTGATTCTAAGCAGACCTGCAGGTACAAATAAGGATGCATTCACAACACTGATTTCTTCTATCCTACGTCTTTCCATGTTTAATAAAGTTTCAAACAACATCTGACTAATTATCAAGCTACATAGCTTTCCTATTCAAGTGACATCAAAAGAACTACAGAAAACCTTGTCAAGTACCACAAGACTAACCACACAGGCCTCAACTAGGAGGATAGGATTGCTATTAAATTCTGCTGCACCAGAAGAAGCCAATGCTGTACCATTATGAGTTTACATCAGCCAGACATTGCAAGATTAAATAGGTTAGCCCAGATCCTGTCCTCGTCCAGGGTTAGGCTCATTCTTTAACGACTTCCAAATGTTATGACAAGAAATTGGTACTGCAAAACCATCTCCCTTCAAATTATCATATCACCACAACCCATATCAAAAAGCAGAAATCTAATACCAAGTGTCCAGGGGCATATAAACTTAACATTAACACAAAAAAATGGTATGGAGCTATTCTACTCTGAGGCTTTAAAAGAAACACACACAGGTTAACAAAGAGGCAGTTTGTGAAAAGTTTTATGCAATGCCAAGAATAAGTGCAAAGATCAGATTTATAAAACTTCTTTCATCTCCGGGTCACACACCTCTCCTGGAGAGCTTCTGGCTCTGAGTTTCATTTGGCAGGCTTACTATCTTCTGGCCTTCAGAGTGTTCTAGCTGTGATTCAGAGGGTACATCCTCCCTCTCAGCTCCACACCTATACAATGGTATTTGTACTCTGCCACTGGCTATGTTTGAGCTACCAGGGGATTTCAACTCCTTACTGAAAAGAACCTTAGATATTTCAGCTGAAGCCATCATCTACTAACCTCCTAATCTGTGGACCATGGAAGAAGAACTGGCTAGATGTTTACAGAGGTGGACTTGCTCCATGAAAGGTCACATTAAAATATAGCAGTTAAGTCTTTAAGGTGGCACAAAGTTTTTTGTATTTTATGTTGACTTTTGTTTTGTTTCTTGTCTGATATGGCAAGACACTGGAATCTTCCTAGGAATACGTTTGTGCAAAGGGTGTAAAAAGAAGTGATGACATATTTCCATGACATCATCATAGTACTATTACCATATACTGATTAATGTCTTCAGTGCATGGATCCTTCTGGAGAATTGATATACAACAGAGATGGTGAACTTTTTAGAGACCAAGTGCCCAAACAGAAGGATGGGGCAAAGTCTGTGCTGGTGGGGAGGAAGCACTCCCACTGGGCTGCTGTTCAGAGGGACAGGGTGAACTCTGTGCTGGAGGAAGCATTCCCATTGGACTGCTGGGCAGAGAGGTGGGGTTAACTCCATGCTGGGGTGATGGCTTTTCATGCCCACTCTGGCACACATGCCATAGGTTTGCCACCACTGCTATACAACATTAGTTATAAGGCGTGATGTCTGAGATAACAGAGAGTCTGTGCAAGTGTCTGCCTATTTATTCTCCTGTTTCTACTGGTATTGCTTTATTTCCACATTGCTGCTAGAGGGTATATGGACAACAGGCAGTAGTGGACTGCCCGTCTATGATCTGGCAATTTGGCTAAGTGGAAAATTGTTTCAAAACAAATTAATAAAGTAATGTAACTGTTTCATATGGTCTGAGACTACCACAAAATTCATGTTGTGTGATAAATGTAACATATCTTTAGATTCTGTGTATGACAAATTACTGAAGAACTGAGCACTGAGTGATGGAGCCATACATCTTCCTTCTTCCACTTTTTCCTCTCCCATACCATCGCCAACTATTATATCAGTTACAAGGACCAAGAATCATCCCACTCCACTGTAATCAGGTATTATTAAACTTTGCCATGACCAAAAATTGCCAAAATTAGCCAATAAGGTCAAACATCAATCATGCTTTCAAGCCAGTATCTGAAGGATCCCTAGAATACTTAATCATTTCCTTCCATTCACAAATCTTCTCTCTGGCATATGCTCTTGTTTTTAAATCTGACTGCCAAAATGAGGAAAAAATGAAATGACCAAAGCAATAATACATTCTCAGGAACTAAACAATTCAAAGTTCATCATCCATGCTACAAATCCTTTGATGATTGAAATTAGTAACTCAGGAGGCATAATATCCAAACAATATGAATTCCTAAAGCTCCCACACACACACCCCAAATACAAAGTGATGCTTACAGTCCAAGTGTTTCTTCTTGGGCCCCATCACCTCATGTGTGGTTGCTTTACAGACGGCTCTAGCTACAGCTGATCCTGTAACGCTGTACTGAGCAGCTGCGATGCGATCTGTCAGCGTCTGACCCGACATCTTCGGCTAATTCTAGGGCTGCTGTCGCTTCTACAGGAGGGCAAAACAAATAGAAAAGGAGACTTTTTTTATTACATTCTGGGAGAGCAAGAATATTTAGTCTAACTTTAAATCATGAAACACCCCTGTCTGAATCCTGGTTCTTTCCAAGATCACTCCTTTCCCCACCTCGGTTGTGTAAGATGTTTGTATTGCAACCATACATAAGGGAAGGTACTTCAGGCATATTATAGGATTCTCAAGCCAAGAGAATGAAGAAATAACCCCCACTCTACCCACCCAAAAAAGAATGTGAATTCCTGGGTGGGTGGAGGGAGAGGTCCCTTTTGCTTCTGTTGTCTGAAAAAGGTATCCTTGGATCAGAACGATGGCGCTTGCTCCAAACCACCACCTATTTCATCTCTCTCTCTCTCTCTCTCTCTCTCATGGGGGGGGGGGTTAGAGACTGAGAGAGAGGCGGCCTTCCTCTCCCTCCTCCCAGGATCTCCCATCCAAGGCCTTCCTGGCTCAAGCCTCAAGAGGGCTCCGAAAATGAATTAAATAGCCAGCCACCATGGCTTCCTCCTCCTGCTGCTGCTGCTGCTTCTACTGCAGCAAATGGGTTTCTCTCCCCCTCTTTCTTGGGGGGGGGGAGAGAATTATCCCCATCATTGCGCCATGCTCTGCCCCTCCGGATGCCCAACCCCAATCCCTCGCCAGCTCCTCAGAGACAACCGCAGGCCTCCCGTTATCTCTGACCCAGGCCACCCCGCGATCACCCTCATCGCCGGACACCACAAAGCGTGGCCCTCCACCTTCCCACCATCTCCCAGCCTCTCCTCTTTCCAGCCTCGCCCGCGGCAAGGCAAGGCAAGGATCTCCCATAGACGAGCCCCCCACCCCCCAATCTCCGCATGTTGAGGATTATCACGCGCCTCCCCCACCCCCTCCCCCACCCTTCCCGGGCATGTTCAAGCGCCCACGGCGACAGACCTGTCACTGGGTCCGCGTCCTTGTGGCCACTGCCTCGCCTCTTCCTCTGCCCCCACCCCCAGTGGCGGGGCCGGCGCTGCCTTCTGCTCGCGCGGAGGCCAAATGCCTCTCCGCCCGCAGCTACGCAGAAGAAGCCCCCTCCACACACACGCACGCGCGCGCGCACCCTCCCTCCCTCCCTCCCCGGGCACCGGCAAGCCGGGCTCCAGTGGCCAGGCAGGCGCGCCTGGGGCGCCCTCAGGTGCAGCGGGAAAGGGAGGGAGGCGCTCCAAGCTCGCAGGGGCGCCCAGGCGGGAGCTCTCCTCCTCCACGCCCAGGAGCTGCCGCTATTTCGAGCCTAATCCCCGCTTACTTGCCCGCACGCCAGTCTAATCTCTCTTCTTCCCCCCCCCCCCCGCTTCCCAGGGCGGCCCCAAAGCCTTCCCGGTTAGGCTCAGGACTTGGGTAAGGATGATGATGGATGGATGATGATGCACGAATCAGTTGGCAGAGACCCAAGCTCTCTTCCCCACCACCACCACCACCACCTCCCCGGCACGCGCACCAGCCCGCACCTCGCTCGCTCCTGGGTGCTTCGTTGCTGCTCGCAGGCGAGGGCGGGGGGGGGGGGCCTCCTCTCAGGTTGATCGCTTCTTCAGAGTCAGGTGACACGGAGCGCACGAGGGGGGGGGGCGTGAGGAGGCTGAAGAAATCGTCTCTCTCCTCCCCCCCCCCAACACACACGCGCGTTCTCTTAAAGGGGACACGCGGCGCTCGAGTCCCTGGCCCGGGATTTCCCACCCTTGGCCCGCCTCGGACGTTCTCTCTGCGCTCAACTGGACAAGGGCAGCTTTCGCAGAAGAGGAGGAGGAGGAGGAGGAGGAAGCCCTGACCCAGGGGCGTAGCTACCGCCGTATCTGCCGTATCAATTATACGGGGCCCCCGGGCCACGGGGGCCCCCTACAGCAAAAATTAATAAAAACTTCCCAATTTTTTTTATTTCACAAGGGCCCCCCAAACAAATTTTTATACGGGACCCCGTTAAGGCATGCTACGCTGGCCTGACCTATCTTGACTACTTCTTACCTGGCTTTCTCTTCTCTCCTTGATTATAGACGAGAGTCCCGTTGTTATTATTTTTAATAATATATATATATTTTAAAAAATAATATAAAATAAACATATTTAAATTAAAAATCTAACAATGGTAACAACTACAATAACAACATTATATATGCAGAGCAGACTTCAGGGCCATAGCCAGAAGGTGTGGGGGGGTCATCCACCCCAACTAACAGTCCGCCCCCACCCAGGGTAAAGTTCTAATGTTATATATATGTGGGTGTGTGGGTGACATTGTTGCCGTTCCTGGAAAAAACATCCCCCCCCCCCATCTAGAATGCTGGCTACGACCCTGGCAGACTTACATGGCTACCACTTCCAATATTTGATTATGTAATTGTCCTCTCTCTCTCTCTCTCTCTCTCTCTCTCTCTCTCTATCTGTCTGTCTGTCTGTCTGTCTGTCTATCTATGGATGATGGCAGATGGCAGAGAAGCCTGTCATGCGGTGGTCCATTGAGTCACAAAGCGTCGAACTTGACTGTGTGACTGAACCAACGAAAATATCTGTCTGTCTAGAGAAGACACTTATATAACCAAACATTTGAAGTGGTAGCTGTGTTAGTCTGTGCAAGTATATCAGAGAGTAAACAAAATTAAACAACAAAAACATGAAATGTTGTGGCAACTTAAAGACTAACTGGAGTATACAGAAAGAGCCTCCTTGAAGATTGTGGGGGTTTTGAACCACAATCGGGTGTAACCTAGTAACAGCAACCTTGCGTTGCCGGCTAATGTTTCTCACACTAGGCCAGGTGGAGGGAACTGCAGAATGAACTCACCAAAAGTTGGCTTTATCTGACCTAGACACGGAAGAAGAAGAAAGACTAACTCCTATATTTTAATGTTAGCTTTCATGGATCAAGTCCACTTCGTCAGACATTCTGACTTGATCCATGAAATCTAACATTAAAATAAAGGAGTTAGTCTTTAAGGTGCCATAATGTTTTTTCTTTTTTGTTGTTGTTTTGTTTGCTCTCTGATATAATCAAATATGCGAACCCCACCATCAATTGGATGTTATATACCGTCAACTTATTGTCAGTACTATATGACATTAATTGTATAAGCAGGATTTGTACCCTCTTTCCAGAAGGTTGCATATCCTTGTGCCAGTCTTATTCCTTTCGGTTTAATCAGGACATACTCTAGAAATTCTCCCCAAATCTCTTTAAAATCATTTCTTTTTGCTGTTTCTCTGCCTGATGGATTATTTTGCTTCTGATGGGTTAACTACATAAAGGAAGCTGTGGCCATTGGTTGTTGTTGCTGTTGTTACGTGTTGTCAAATTGTTTCCAACCCTGTGAATGAGAGATCTGCAGAATATCCTATCTTCAACATCCCTGTGCCACTCCTGCAAGTTAGAGCCAGTGACTTCCCTTAGGGCAGAGGTTTCCAACCATTTTATGCTGTGGGCCTGACCACACACCCCAGACAGATGAGTGGCGGGGAGGGGGGGTGCTGGAAGCAGAAGTAAATGCGCCCGCTTCTGCATTTACGACAGCCGCGAGAGCATTTATGACTGACATAACCACATTTACGCGTTGTGGGCATGTTTTATGGCTGTTGTAAATGCATCTGCTTCCATTTCTGGGTGCAGCAGTGGTGGCAATGGAATGGCACCATGGGCCGAGTCTGGCCCATGGGCCATAGGTTGGAAACCATGCCTTAAGGAATCAATCCATGTTTGGTCTTCCTCTTTTTCTCCAGGCTTCCACTTTCCCCAACATTATTGTCTTTTCTAGAGTGTCTTTCCTCCTCATGCTGTGCCAAAGCAAGACAGCCTTAATTTAATAGTCCCCACCCCAGAGACAGTTCAGGGTTGATTTGCTCTGGGATCTACTTGTTTGTCTTTCTGGTGGTCCAGGATATCCACACTGCTCTCCTCAAGCACCATATTTCAAATATCCCTTGAAATATGGTGCAGGAGGTATTTAAAAATTGAGATTTCTAAAAAATATGGGTTATATTGTTGTTCATATTAGTTGGTTCCTATGGCATTCATTATACCAAAGATTTGGGAAACACCCTGTTATATTATTAGTAACCTTGTTAAATGTGTAGATGAGCATCAACAGTAAAGCTACAATTTTTATAATTAAAATACGATTAAACATCCAAATTGTCATATTTTAGGAACTCAAAAACCGATAATGCAGGATTTCTTTGCTGTAACAATAAATCAAGCAACACTGAGAGCTTGTAAGACATGAGAAAACAGTGCAGGGAAGGTGGCATGTTGGAAATGTGTTGATGCCTCTAATTAATCACAACACTAATTAGACCTGAGTCAGTCTGCTACTGCTTGCAGTGGTTTAATATCTAGCTGACTATTTGTGAGAGCTGTTTTTTTCTCAGCTATATACCCAATTGTTCATAACTGAGAAAATCCCGAATCACTTTACTGTTGAGTAGTTAATTTCTATTTAATCCTGAAATGCTTTCCCAATAAGTCCTGGTTTTAGATTTAGCCTAACGACATGTTTCAGATAGATTTCTGGTGCTGTAGATTATGAATAATTTTACAACATTGTGATTTTTAGCTTTTACAATCTAATAAAATGGCAGGAGTTGTAGAAGGTGGGAGTCCATGACAAGCAAAATGTTGTAACACGGGATGGAATTGGGTTCTAAGCCAACATCTAATACCAGTGATGGACTGGTGAGGATGAATAAACTGAAGCTGACCCCAAGCAAGACAGAGGTGTTCTTAGTTAACTGAAAGGTAGATCAGGGAATACAGTTACAGTCCGTGCTGTATAGGTTTACACATACACTCCTAAAAACACAGGGTCATAGTTTGGATGTTCTGGAGCTATACATGAGCCTAGATGCCCTTACCACCACTATGGGACGCTTGGCTTTGCACAAGAGAAAGTATAAATAAGTTACAATTACACACATTATGGAGGTGGATGTCAATACAATGTCATGTGATGTCCAAATAGTTTGCCCAAGAACTATTTGGCTTATTTGTGATGTGTATACATGTCTTTCTTCCAGTGGATTAAAAATAGCATACATTGAAAATGAGGTCCTTTATTTGCCCAAGTGGGGAAAAGGTGCAATCAGAAATTATCTAAGGCTAATCACGGGTTAAATCACAGCAGATAAATAGGAAAGAAGATACATGAAATGAAGGAACAATATAAAAGAAGTCAGAGGAGAATCAATGAATTTATAACAATACAATGATGAATTGATAATTATAAAGCAGAACAATCTTGACTGAAGTAAAAAAGAAGGCTCTCCTTCCCGCCTCATTCATAGAACTGCCCAGTCCAAGTAGGTTGGGATGAGAGAAAGAACCATAGAATCATAGAATAATTGAGTGGGAAGGGGCTTCTTAGGCCATCAAATCCAACTCCCTGTGCAATGCAGGGATCCAAATCAAAGCAGGTGTGACGGATGGTTGTTCAATTCTCTCTTGAATGCTTCCCGTGTTGGAGCACTCTCCACCTCTCAAGGCACTCTTGTACTGCTCTAACTGTTAAGTTTATCCTAATATTCAGCCTATATCTGGCTTCCTGTAGTTTCAGCCCGTCACTATGCATAACACTACGCAACAAAAAATTTGCTACTGGGTGAAAATAACGTGATTGTTATGTAATAGGGTGCGCTGATTCTGATTTTGTAATAAGAAATGTTATAAGATGTCTGGATTTAAAGTTATAGTTGAAAGTCATATGGTACTAAAAGCCTGTACATGGGTTAATATGTAGCTGTTTGATGTATGATTGTGTGAGTGTGTGTGTGTGTGTTCGTCCATCAGTCTGATTCGGAGGTAACTAGAGAATAGTTCGTGCTAGTGTGGTTCTGTGTTTTATTAATCAGCAGTCGCAGTAACATGCATTTAAGTGATTTCGTATAAAACGATTCGGTAATTTGGTACATGGTGATTCAGTAAATGAAAGATGAATAGGCGCAGCTGTGTGAAATGTCCGGACTGCTTTTGCTACATTTGTGGCAAGTGTATGACATCTTACCAATGCAAGAACATGTCCAGAAAGCTATGTATAGCTTACAAACATTACTTCGGATGTGAAATTGGAGATCAAACAAAATCCTGGGCTTCTCATCTCTGTTGCACCGTCTGTTACTCCAACCTAACCCAGTGGTTAAACGGTAAGCAAAATCGAATGCCTTTTGCTGTTCCCATGATTTGGCAGGAACAGAAAGATCACCATTCGGATTGCTATTTCTGCTTGACCATCATATCCGGGTACAGCAAGAAGAACAAGTCAAAAATCGTGTATCCGGATTGTCAGTCTGCTCTAAAGCCTGTGGCTCATGTACCAGTACCTGCAATGAACAACGAAGAAAGTGATACTGAAGGTAATGACAGTGACGCTGGAGCTATGGAATATACAAATGATCCCGACAGTGACATTAAAAAGCCACATTTGATCAGCCAAGCCAAATTGGATGACCTGATTCACGATTTGTCCCTGTCGAAAGAAAAGTCTGAACTGTTGGGTTCCAGACTGAAGGAGTGGAACTTACTCGCGATGACAAGAATCACTACATAGTGAAAAATTGGCCACCCAGAAATTTACCTGTAGTCGGACAGCACAACATTCAACATGTACCTCTTGTGGATCGTAGTAAGATTTACCTACCTCTGCTCCATATCAAACTGGGTCTTATGAAACAGTTTGTTGCAGTGATGGATAAAACAAATCGTGGTTTTCAATACCTAAAAGGCAAGTTTGGAAAGATGAAAACTGAGGCAAAATTGAAAGCAGGAGTCTTCATTGGACCAGAAATACGAAAGTCATTTCTCATAACCCTACAAATTAATGACCTCCTCAAGCTGCTGGCATTAACAGCCCAGCTCTGGTCTTGGAAAGGAAAGACCATGGCTTTATTTGTTGACTCATTCAACATCATGCTTTTTTGTCTTTTCCTATTGCCTTCCAAGTTTTCCTGTTGTTCTTTTCGAGTGAGCCTTGTCATCTGGTGTTATGTCCAAAGTATGATTGCCTCAAATTAAACCATTTTAGAATTGAATGAATGTTGAAGCTTGGTTTTATCTAGAACATAGGTCTTCAAATTTGTCTCCCCAGATGTTCTTGGACTTCAATTCCCAGAAGCCCTGATCAGCAGGTGTGCTGACTTGGGCTTCTGGTAATTAAAATCCAATAATACCTGGAGAGCCAAGTTTGAAAAACCCTGTTCTAGAACACATCTGTTAATCTTTCTAGCAGTAATGCACTCATCTAACATATTTCAAATGAGTCATGTTTTTTTCCATCTGTTTTCTTTACTATTCAGCTTTACACAGTGATCAGAAACGCCACAGTATGGATGATCTTGACCTTGGTCTCCAGTCATACATCTTAATACTTGAGAATATTTTCTATATCCTTTGTAGCTGCTCTCTCAAGACTTAGCTTTCTGATTTCAAGGCTGATTTCTCTCATCCCAACCTAAAGCACTGAGTAGTTCTATGAATGAAGTGATGAGAAGGAAAACCATATGAATTGATGACTGAAACAAGATACAGTATAGAAAACCATCAACAATTTTATTTTTCTTCTATGTCAACATGAAACTTATATAATTCTTCTGTTACTTTAATCTTTTTAATGTTCAGCTAGAATTCTTCGTTCAAACTTTAACTTTCATAAGAAGTCATTTCAAGTCACAGATATTTTCTTCCATCATACGGTATCATTACAGCCAAATGACAGCCAAATGACAGCCAAAGTGTTTTGATGCCCCCACGATTTTCAACGTGTGAAGACAATGTGAATTTTTTTTAAAAAAAATGAAATTAAAAGGAGAAATTGTCTTATTATCACAGTGTGGCATGGCCACGTTCAGGGTTCTAGCCAGCCAAAGTGGTGGGAAGAGGCTGAATTCTTTCCCAGTCAAGAAATAGTATGAGAATGACAGTGTGAACAGATTGCTTAAAAACCCCAACTTCCATACTATTTCTAGTGCAGCATGTGCATTTATAACCAGTACTAATCAAACCCTGATCTGCCTCTGTCAAGAAAGCATCCCTTTGGGTAATTAGCATTATCAGTCAAGAGAAGTGCCTTTCCTCCAAAGGTAAAAGACAGTTCCCTCCCTTCCCACCCATATGTGTGCTAGGCTACAATCACTGAAACAGCTGTTATTACATTGATGAACCTTGGGAGAAAATGCTATTTAATGAGCTTTTGATGATATAGAGAAAGGCAGATCACACATAGAGACTTACAGAGGTGAGTTGGGACTGCTTCAGGAAGTCTCCAGGTTTACTACCATGAAACATAACTTTGAAAAGTAATTTTTTTCTGGATTAGGTAAAGGTAAAGGTCACCTTTGCTCAAAAGCTAGTTGTATCCGGCTCAAGGGTTGAGTGCTCATCTCTGTTTATAGGCAAAGAGCCAGTACTGTCAGTGTCTGCAGACATTTATGTGGACCAAAGTGGTCCCTATTTATCTACTTGCAATGTCTTGCTTTCAAACTGCTAGGTTGACAGAAGCTGGGACAGAGGCAGGACATCACTCCATCATGCAGTACCCAGGAATCGAACTCTAACCTTCCAGTCAGTGAGTTCAGCATCTCAACGACTTGGGCACCACAGTCCCTCTACTATTATTCACCTGGCCAGCATTGGGGGGAAAGACCTGGGAATTCTGTTGTCATACTACCTTATCAAAAATTAAACATGACCATCTTTGTTTAAATTTTGTTAATATTTACCTAGAATGATTCGACATTTCCTGAGTATAGGAAAGGAATCTTTTTCCAGAAGCTATTTGATTTTGGAAAATATACAGTATGCTAAATTGGTACACATTCCAACCCAATCTTTTTGTCAACATTATATTAGTTTATTTTCTGTTGAGATAAGAAATATAGGTTTGTATGATCCCATGTGACTGTGAAGGGATATTAAAAATGATGAGGTAATAATTTCTAAAAAGGTACAATCCACTGTAGTTCCTCTATACTCCACTCCACTGCTCTATGCAATGTGGTAGAATTTGGCTTATGATTAAAATACTAGTAACTTTGTCAAGGAAAATAATTAAGTGCATAGTTATTTTGAGAGGAAAGTGCTACAAAAGTAGCTAAATTGTGGATAAGTTGAGGGAAGAAACAGGCAATGATTTAATGGCAATGTTTAGTTAAACACAGCTATCAATGTAAAATGCAACTTGCTGTTCTGTCATGGAAGAACTCTGATTTTAATTCTAGATCAAAGGCAATGCAATAATTCAATTACCGGACAATGAGAGTGATTTCAGTGTTGTTATTTCTCTGAGATTGGGGTGGGGCAGGGGTGTCTTTCTTCTGTAAACTACACTACTTGACTTGCAGATCTTGTAAGAAGTACTTGTGAGAAGAAAGCATAGATGGAATATTTTTGTCCCACAGCAACAGATCAATTCTGTGTCTAAATCAACACAATCAAATATGTATAGAGAAGCCCTATTGAAACCTAACTTCATAATTTAACTCATCATCAATTATGAATTCATTTACAGTTACTCTTTCGAACAGCAAGATCTGGTGGTATGAGCTACCTCTAACTAAAAATCAAGAGGAAAGTATAAGTATACTTTAGCCATCCCCTAGAGATGCAGAGGAATGCGCTGGCTTAGTGGTTAAGATGCTGAACATGACTGGAAGGTCAGCCAGCCAGCAGTTCAAGACCCGAATGCTGCATGATGGAGTGAGCTCCCATCTCTGTCCCAGCTCCTGCCAACCTAGCAGTTCAAAAGCAAAAAATTGCAAGTAGATAAATATTACTCCCTTTGGTGGGAAAGATAACAGCATTCTGTGTGCTCCGGTGTCTAACCATGCCTGCCACATGACCATGGAAACTTCTCCAGATGCAGACAGCACTGACTCTTTGGCTGTAAACTAGAGTCAGCTATGACCAGCTTCTGAGCAAGGTCGACCTTTAGAGTTGCAGAAGTAAACAAAACATTTTAAAATGGGAAGGACTGTCAATGGGAGTAAACATGAGCTCAGTGATAGATGAAAAGGAAACATACAAGTACTGTATGGTGGAACATTCTGCTCGGATAGAATCAGTGGCTGGAACTTCTAACTAACTCATCCCCCTTAGGGGGAAGATTGACAGAGTAACATTTTCTCACATGTCTCCCTTGTTTATATTAAGGAAGGCAAGCAGAATCTTAAGAATTGTGCTTATGTGGCCAAAAGTCAGATTCTGAAAAGGAACATACCTCGGAGAGCAAGTGATGCTAAACAAAACAGAAAGAAAAAATGCTTGCATGTCTCTTGTGCAAGA
Organism: Furcifer pardalis; assembly: GCA_030440675.1. Taxonomy (NCBI): domain Eukaryota; kingdom Metazoa; phylum Chordata; class Lepidosauria; order Squamata; family Chamaeleonidae; genus Furcifer; species Furcifer pardalis. The sequence continues at coordinate 45,690,716 of CP126890.1, read as the reverse complement.
AGTCATTAATAACAGTGGTATAATAATTAACAAAGAAATCTCTGCAGCTCAAATATTGCTCAAACACATCAGTTCAAAGCTCACATATTCTTTACTATCATCATCTATTCCTTTAATGGGTATTTAATTAGAGGTTTTTTTTATGAAGACACATCTTGTATGTGCAAAGAAACAATAATTTGGGTTCCAGTCTGTGAGAAATTAGCACCATTTTACTAACGCTGATAAGCACTGTTTAGATTCTTCAGTATTAATTGCTGAAAACCTAGATCAACAAATGTTAATAAAGTCAGTGAGGTCAGTAATGAACATGATCTCAAAATAAATGTTATGAAAACCAAGTTCATGGTAACTGGTAAAGAGGAAGCAGCCTAATAAAACAATGAATTATCCAAAATTAAAGTATTTTATTTTAATTTTTATTAACATTTTTATACTACCTGGTTAGTGAGAAGTCACTATGCTAGGCAATGAGCATATTAAAAATCACATAATACAAATAACTCCATCCTACCCACCATCTCCCACCGATCTTCTTCTTCTGTGTACCAATCAAACCCTGGACTGCCAAAATGAAGCCACTTTCTTGGTTTTGTCATAGGCCAAACATACCGTAAGCCCTCATCAGTGCATGTTTCTGGCAGTAATTGGCAGATCGGTAAATGAGCCAGATTCTGTGTCTCTCCAAATTCACACAGTGTGTTGTTGTCTGCCAGCACCCCCCTTGAGCATGTTGGTCTTGCATTTAGGGACTCCAACCCTCAGCCTAGTCAGGATCCTCCAAGTGATGTTGGGAGGTTGAGTTCCTCAACCATATCATCCTTTAATGTTGTTTCTTATCCAGTGAGCTCCTTCCTCCATCTTCTAGTTTGGTTTTGCTCTTGTGTACCCTCATGAGCTTGCTTGGAATGAAGTATATTTCTGTTTTATCTTTGAGTAAATATGTTGATGTTGGAATATTGTCCGAATACTTCAAGTACTCCAGTAAGTCTTCTAGCTACCACATCAAAGCTTGTTACTTGAATGGTCATTGCTGTGTCGTTCGTGTAGATGAACAATTTTGTATTGTCAGGACCTGGTTGATAATTTGTACATATATTAAAAAGTGTTGAAGACAAGACATCTCCTTGGGGCAGTCCATTCTTCTGCATCCTCCATCTGCTATTCTTTCCATTCATCATGACATAGAATCTCCAGTTCTGGGGGAAGCTGCCAATGACCCTTGTAAGCTTGTTATTTTGGTAAGATTTATTTTACAGAACAGAATCTTATTATTAACAGCACGTATGCTGCAGTTAGCGCAATGAAAGTCACCCCCATAATTTGCTTTCTTTTAGAGTCATCCTCAACATATTGTGTAAGGTTAAGGATTTGGCCATAACATGACCTGCCCAGTCTGAAGTGTGCTTGCTCCTTCATGATCTTTTCATCAATAAATTCAGAAATACAATTGTGAATCATTTGTTCCAGTGCCTTATAAAGGTGACAAAGGAGTGTCACTGGATGGTAGCTTTTTGGGTCATCTGGGTCTTTGCTGGGTTTCAATAAAGCAACAACTCTAGCCTGTCTCCACAATTTAGGAATCTGAAGTCTATCTGTGCAATTATTTATTAATTACAGGAGCCATTCCAAAGTCTGATAACCAAACTGTGTTATCGTTCTTATGTCATTGATACTTGCTGCTTTATTTGGTATCATGCTGTTAATAGCATCCTCCAATTCAGATGCTATGAAGGGGCAATTAAGTAACCCCCCTTCTTATTCCTCTGGGTGGATGGCTCCCCCCAACACCTTTTCACCTTGCATTTTTCCATTCATTAGCAACAGACTAGCTATTTTGCTAGTTACTCCAGTATAGTTTTGCTATTGCTGGGTTAAATCTCCACCTAAATTCTTAAGGAGTTTCCAAGTTCCCATCGATGATAAAATGTAAGTATGAAGCAGATTGGCAAATGCAAGTACCCTGGCATATGGCTGAATGAAAAGTGAGATCAAAACCATACAGTAAAGTCCAAATGGAGATGGCCGGCAGTAGCTTAAATAAGATGAAGAATATAATTAAGAATCAATTAAAGGCTTCTTGGTGATATGGTAGTTGGATTATTTAACTTGCTGTAGCTAATTACTGCTAATTGACAAAAGTGGTCACTATCAGTCACCTGCCTGGTCAAGCACCCAGTCATGTACCTGATACATATCCTGGAATCATATCAGTTGCTTTCCATATTAAATTATGCAGTCCCTCTGTAAACACCAACTGGATTCCAGTCAATAATGTAAAGACAACTTTGAGAATGTGCATTGGTTGGTACTATGTGTTCTCGTTCTACAGTGGAATCATGGACTTTAGTGCAGGCATCTATTGCTGGACTGTGATTAAGAAGGTGAGCAATGAGGATATAATAAAGTAAACAAAACAAAAAGACCAAGAAATTATAAAATGTATAAAATGCAGAAACTAGAATACTTTGGTCATGTAATAAAAACAAAAAACATAAAAGAACCTAAATTAACTATTCTAGACCAACTTACATCAAAATTTTACAGCAGAGATTGCTCATGATGAGCAATGTTACTGGGAAACCCCCCACTTAAGATGAGAAATCAACTCAGAGGGAATTGTGGAGCATGAGTAGCAGATTATCTTATTGTCCTTACTAAACATTTAAAACTCAGCAAACCCTGGCTCTAGTACAGCAGAGATACAAAGACCTCTGTCTTGCATCTGAGACCTATGGAAAAGCCTTTTGGCATTAGGTTTACCGGTAGTTGAGTGCTTTGGGTTTTTTATGTGACTGTTCAAAAATTTTGCTTGAAGCCTCTATACTTATTGTCCATAGTTCCAACCTAGTTAGAATGTCATTTAGTACATGAAGTCCAAGGAAATCTTCGCTTCTCTGCCCACATTTTGTTTTACTTCCTCCTGAGATATTTGTATATTATTTTTATAATGATTCAAAAATGTAGTACCTAATGGCTCAAGTGGCTAAGATGCTGACTGGGAGGCGGAAGGTCAGCAGTTCTATTCCTGAGTAGTGCAGGACGGAATGAGCTCCCATCTTTGTCCCAGCTCCTGCCAACCTAGCAGTTCAAAAGCAAGAAATTGCAAATAGATAAATAGTGACCACTTCAGTGGAAAGGTAACAGTGTTCCAAGTGCTCTGGTGTCTAGTCATGCCTGCCACATGACCATGGAAACATCTGCAGAAGCAGACAGTGCTGGCTCTTCAGCTTTGAAGCAGAGATGAGCACTGAACCCTAGAGTTGGATACGACTGGCTTTTGAGCAAGGGGAACCTTTACCTTTACCTAATGATTTGTGATCATTAATGTGCATTATTGATCAGAACAAGTGATGAAGTTGTTGCCCACAGATTCCTCCAGTGTTTGCCGAAACATTATTTGGGTGAGTGACTGGGTTGTTTTATGACTTATCCACTGTTTGTTTGTAATACATATTCATTTACCTTGAGGCCACCATTTGCTGAACATCTCATTCTTTATATCAACACTGGCCCAATGAGATTACTTAACATCTTGCTTAGCTGATGGCTAGTACTATTGATTTCAACTCAAATAACTTCCAAGCAAATGTTTTAAAGTACAAAATGTAAAAATGCTTCTGTAAGTTCAGCAGGTAAGTTTAGCTTTAAACTCTCTATAGGCATGGATATTCTGAGACTGGAAAAGTCTCTCTTGCTGGTTTTTTGTCATGTAGCTGCTAAAAACAGAAACATGGAGAAATGGGAAAGTCAGTCAGTTCATCTGTAAAATATATCCTTACCATGAGACAACTTCAAAAGGTTTCTGTTTGAAAGACTAAAAAAGACCCGGTAAGAATTTGTTCTGAGGGCAAGATTGTTACTGATGATTCAGTAGAACTGTGGCAAAGCACCCTTACTAAATGTATTAATGAAAAGTATCATTGGGTTTTGAAACTCTGGGTGGAGAGTGCCACTACTAGAATGGTAGTCTTGATAGCAGTACCTTTCAACACAAACAATATTTGTATATAAGACCATGAATGTATTGCATATCTTTTTAAACTGCACTGTATATCACAATGTATACAGGATACAGTACCTGATAAATTGACTACTCTTGGAGTAACCTTATACCTGGACCAGCATTTGCCAATAAAAAGTCTGAGTTGGAGTTTGGCAAAAACAGCTTGATTTATTGATCAATAAGAAGCCGGGTGTAAACTCTCTAGATTCCTATGGAGTGCTGTGCCCAATTGCCAACGCAAGGGGCTTATATAATGTAGCTGAAACAGAATCCTAAATTTCCACTACTTTTCCATTCTCTAATGCTCTCACGTACACTGCCAGCCACAAATCACATTTTGTCCATTGAATATATATTGTATCCTTGAATATACATTGTTTCCTATTATGTTTGCATACATTGTATAGGTATTTCATTAACCTGAATGGGATATAGTGTATCTCAAGATAAAGTTTCCCTCTTACAAAAGCAAGAAATGACATGTTATTTTATACCATGATACTATGTTGCCTTAACAATATTCAATGTTGCATCAAAACTATTTACAATTGCATATGTAAATTCGTTGAAACTATCTTTCAGAGTACATTACCATGAAATGCTTTAAAAACAGATTTGAAACAATATTACATAACCAAATAAAACCAAGTATTCTAGCCTTTGGGAATGGACTTCATTTGGTATGGAAGGGGCTTTTTAATAGCCCCTTATCAGCCCAGGGATCTGGAATACATCTTGTGCTGTACAGTATTTTTCTTTTTTGTGTGGCTGGGACATATGTGTGAATTTTAGTGTTTTTTTCTTTCTGATTTTCCTTTTGCCAATTCTATTCTTATTGTTGTAAGCTACTTCAAATTCCATGTTAAGAAAGGATGCAGTGATGGACTGCTACCGGTTGGGACCAGTTCGCCCAAACTGGTAAAAGCTTTTCAGAGGGGATCACCGGAGGGGGTAGACAACCCCCAGGCGACAGGTTCGGTCGCCTCTCCGGCCGCCCTCTGGAAGTGTATTTCTGGCCAACCAAAATGGCTGCCAGGAACTGCGCATGCGTCAAGCCTCCATTTGACGCATGCACACTAAAAAATAGAAGTGTGCATGTGTCAAATGGAGGTTTGACGCATGAGAAGTTCCGGGCAGCCATTTTGGTTGCCTGGAAAGGACGCAGGCAGCGCTGAAGAAGTGGCAGCAATGGCCTTTTCTCGCCGAGCCAGGCCGCTATGCGCCGCGCCACCAGGCCGCCGTGCCACTGCAGTGGTTTGCTGCAGCGGTAGTGTGCCGTAGCGCCGTAGCATCGCAGTGCTGCTACAGTTCCTGCCTGCCTGCCTCGCTAATGCCTTCCTGCCTGCCTGCCTAGTGCCTGCTCCCCGACCCCAGGCCAGGTAAGTGATGGGTTTGTGTTTGGGGTGGGTGGGTGGGTTGGGTGATTATTTTAATTTTAACGTGTTTATTTAATTTTTATGAGTTTATTTAATTTATGTGTTTATTTAATGTTTATTTATTTATTGTTATTTTTTCCATTGACTCCGCCCACAATGTCATTATGTCATGACAGTGGCTCTGCCCACAACGTCAGCTCCACCTACGGTGGGGTAGTAAAAATTTTGACAGCACACCACTGAAAGAAAGAAATATGAATAAAAAAATTTTTAATACCATATGAAACAAAATAGAAGTATCTGGAGTGACCTTGACTGATAAATGGAAAGCTATACAATCCTGTATGTGTCTCCTGGAAAAGGCTGATCAGATAAATTTACTAGTCAACGCCTTTACTTGTCCTATTCAGCCTATTCAGGGTAGAGTAGCCACTTAAATCACCAAAAAGGAGAACAGCTCTTCAAATGGAGGACTGCCTTCTCTAAAAGAGGATATATGGCCATACTAGCTTAGTCTCTACTAGTCAGTATAACCTCCATTTGAAGTTGCAGTTGCTAGAATAAAAGCGTTTTCTTGTATCTAAAGAAGTGGATTTAGATTCACAAAAGCTCACACTGAACTACATCTGTCATTCTTTAAATTACCACAATAATTTGCATTTTTCTCCATTTTACCCCCTTGAATTTTGCCAGAATAATGATGTTGTTTTTTATTTTTAAGAAAAGAACAAACATTATTCCATCATCTACATTATTCTGCCATACAATCCAAAACTCATTTTAACTGATTTTATTTTCAGCATTTTCATTGCTGGGGTAAACAAACAGAGCAGATATTCTTAACCAGCCACAAAGTCTTTTTCAGGTTAGGCTTTTATCAGCCGATGGAAGGAAACTCTCCCTATATAAACTCACCCAACCATTATGTTCTGCTGTGGGTCACCTCCTTTATGTCCTACCCCTTGAAACAGTGGAGTCATGCAAAGAACCGAGAAAGAGATTCCTTAGCAGCCATGCTCAGTTATGTAACCCTCTCCCCTTATGGGTCACTGACATGGCCTTTATTTCAGCCCCGTGTTGAAGCCTGCCTTTCAATCCAGCATTTGGCACCCAATCATAGTTTACTTTTGAGTCTGTCCATCTGCTTCCTTTTCAGGAGTTCTCAATCTTTTAAAGCTGAGAGCCGGGTCACACTCCCTCAGACAGGTTTGGGGGCCATTTTGCCCTTCCTCCACCACATGGCACTTCCTGGTGTGGTGGAGGTGGGAGGGGGGCACATGAAATGAGGCCACAGGCCACATCTGGCCCATGGGCCGCAGGTTGAGTCCCAGAAGCTTTAGTCAATTTCCCAAAGCACTGATCAGCCAATGTACAGTACTTTCTTAGGCTTCAGGGAATTAAAGTCCCCCTGTGGGGCCTGAGCCCCATGCTGGAAACCACTGAAAACTCTTCCTCCTTTCTCTCTCTGCTTCTGGGAAGGTGTCAGGCAAGATTGAAGTAGCTGGGGGGCAGGGGTGTGCTGGGCACCTTGGAAGGGTGGTGGACAGGGAGTGATGGGGGCTTCTATGGGGGGAAGGAAATCCCATAAATTCCTGTTACCTCCGTCACCCCCTATCCTTCCAGACTGATGTGGGGACTGACCAAATAGAGACAGTAGGCAAGAATTTAAGTACAAATTAGGCAAACGTTATATCTCACATTTAATTAGGAACAATTCTTGCACCCAGGTGAATTATGTCATCCAGTGACATAATTCAGTCTGCCACTGGTGTGTGTGTGTGTGTGTGTGTGTGTGTGTGTGTGTGTGTGTGTGTGTGTGTGTGTGTGTGTGTGTGTGTGTGTGTGTGTGTGTGTGTGTGCCAGTTACCTGCCACTGGGGTGTGTGTGTGTGTGCAAGTCCCTGTATCCCTGTGGGCTAGCACACCACTGGCTGGGGGCTTAGCATGAACCTGAGGTAGGGCTCTTCTGCCCCATTTACTGTACTTTAATGGCCCAGGCACTACTGTGGTCTTGTTATTGATTGTACCAGAAAGTCCTTAGTGATGTAAGGTCACACAGAACTGCATTGCCTTTTCATCAATCAGGAAAAGATCAGGCAATTCCTTTCCAAAGAGGATGCCCTTGCAACAAGAGTCACTGTTATGGAATAATAACATACAGTGTCTGCAGCGGGAAGGATTTGATATATCATGGTAACGATGATTTCTGAAGTCAGGGTTACTCAGCCATGTTGCAGAACATCTGTGATAGCCTGTTCTAATTTTAGCACTTTTGTGACAAGTCATCTGATGAAGATTTTTTTTAAAAAAACCCTAAAGCTTCTCCTATAATATATTGCTTAAAAGTGAGATAATTAACATTTTTAAAAAAAACACCATCATTCATTATTTTTGATAGAAATGCTTACAGATTTGAAAGTGCTGCAGGAAAAAGCTGTCATCAGTGAAGACAAGTAGGACTAATAAACTGGATAATTCCAGGCTCCAGTTATGACTACAGCTTTTGTCAGGGAGCCAAATGAAATTATAAGTCCTTTCACTTCCACACAGTTGCCTATCGCTTTAAATTCAGATACAAGCACACTTGGAAAACTGAATTTAGATGCTTTGCCAGCAGAAAGGCTGCCAGCTAATGATTATATTCAATATTCATATTCAAATGCTGGATCTCTGCAAATGTGACTTCTTTTAGGAGAAGAAAAATATTCATCTCACATAAGCAGTCTTCTTTGCCTACAAAAACACCTCCTAGAATAGGGGTACCCAAACCTTTTGGGCCATGGGCCAGTCACATGGTTCAGGGAGTCAGTCACTATGGTCCATGGGCTGGATCTGGCCACAACGCCAATTCATCCAGCCCACGAAGTCCTTGTTACTCCCAGAAGTGGAAGTAAAAGGTGCCCATATGGGCGCCTTTTACTTCCGCTTCCAGGAGCAACGAGGGCTTTGTGGGCTGGGTGAATTGGCATCAGGGGCCAGATCCAGCCCTCAGGCCATAGTTTGGGCACCCATGTCCTAGAAGCTATATATTTGAAATGTTTCTTTTTTTTTTAACTTGGTGAACTTAAATGAGTTATTCTTGTGCTTCTGACATGATTTTAATAAACCTTCCAAAGATAAATGGCCAATGGGTCTATAAATAAACAAACCATATGTGCATTCAGTTTGGGTTATAGTATATAGATGAGCTGTTGCCTTTTCCTGCTTCTTTCCTAATTTCTCAGGGCTCAATCTAAATTCCTGCTTACTCCTGAACTCTAATATTAGATCTCTTGTTGTTGTGAGTCAATTATTATTCCATTCAGTTTTCTCACCTGAAAGTCAGTTACTACTGTGCTTCCTTTTGCCACTGGGTTCTCTTACACATCTATTGATTGTTTTATTTGATATGATTTGATATGAGTTGCAAATGGTTAGTAAGGTAAAGGTTGGCCTTGCTCAAAAAAAACCCAGTCATGTCCAACTTTAGGGTTCAGTGCTCATCTCTGTTTACAGCCAAAAAGCTAGTGCTGTCTGCTTCTGCAGACATTTTCTGTGGTCATGTGGCAGGCATGACTAGACACCGGAGTGCATGGAATGTTGTTTACCTTCCCACCAAAATGGTACCTATTTATCTACTTGCAATTTCTTGCTTTTGAACTGTTAAGTTGGCAGGAGCTGGGACAGAGACATGAGCTCATTCCATCATGCAGCACTCGGGTCTCAAACTGCTGACCTGAATACTTTGATACCTGTATCAAAATGTTCAACAGTAATATGAGAAACCAACTAAAATGCATCAAACATGCCTTCAGTGAAAAGACTAAGTCAAGATAGAATGAAGACAGGAAAGCAGCTTATTCACCGTTATCTCTTTAATAGCTTTTATTGTCAGGTGCATAATAAAAACAGCTAAAGAGATGGTACCTGATACAGTATTATAATAATGATAAGGACTAAACCAGATGTTAAGGGAAGTGCCTGTTCCTTACAATTTGTCCACTACACTCCCCATATTATCTACTCAGAACCATGAGTCTCAGCAGTGAGACTTAGAAAGTAAGCCTGTATTTTTCTTCCAACATCTAAGCACAAAGCAGAGAACACTAGAATGTAAAACATGGAGTTAAGGGCAGGCATGTGCTAGCATAAAGAAAGAGCAATCTACACTAAAAGGAACATCAGTTAAATATGGGCTAAGTTAGTTGTCTAGTTTGACCCAGAGTAGAGGCAGAAAATCCATGACTAAGATATTAGTTTGGCCAATGATTCATGGGATGACTTCATAATGCTGATCATTACTCTGTAACCTACATGCCTCCCTTGGAGAATATGGTGAGGTAATGTAGTGTAATGTGAGGTAACACCTTCTAATAGCATACTCATGGCATGCTGCTAGGACTGTAGCCAAAATGAGAGCACTGGAAAATTAAATGTACTTTGAGAAAGAGGGAATTATTAAGATACGGGATAACTCTCAAATTTTGATAAAGTGAAAAAAGAGGGGGGGGGTTTAAAAAAATAAGTGGGGTTATTTTTTTTTTTTTGGGGGGGGAGTAAAAACAGCCCAATGAGAACAGAGAAGTTTCAGTAGACACAAGCTGAGAAGTTACAAGTGACAAAGAAACAAGAAGACAGAAGACCATCAGTGGGGATGTCTTGTATTAAAAAGAATGGCTGGATGGGTCCCTTTTTGAAGGGAGGATGCCCTGCAACTTTTTCTTGTAAATCCCACTTATAATATGATCTGATATTCAGTTATATATATTACCAAGGAAATGTACATGATGAGTGCTAAACTACCAAGTACTGTACTGTGTAAATGTTAATTGCTGATGTTAGGGATATCAAGAAATATAACTAATAATGTTTCATACAACATGATTGTCAAACTCCAATTTTCAGTCCCAACTAGAGTCTAGAAGCTTACTTCAGAGTAATCTCTAATAAAAATATCTTAAGGCAGATTCATTATGAAGGCTTCACTCAAATATTTACTCAGTGGGATATACTTCTTATTTAACTTATTGTACGTTTATTTATTTGTATTTATTTCATATTTATGCATTCCATATTTCAACTCGGAAATGAACATTGGCTAGAAAATGCATTCAGATTCAACCTCGTTGTTGTATATAATTTTCTGGCTCCCCCTTCCTTGTATTTCCATTTGTGTCAGGCTTGTCCCTCTTTTAATATTTGGGAAGATGCAAAAATATCTCATGCCACATTAATGAAATCATCGACAAGAGAATCTAGAAGAGGACTATCAGTTGTAGCCATAAGCCTACACCCTGTCTTTTCAGGAAAGCACAAATGTCACATCCATGAATTATTTCCCCTTTCAAGTGACAGTTTAATAGCACTAAAGAAATGACGCCAATTACCATTTAAATCTATATTATTGATATGAACTTTTGGAGGTCATTCATTCATAGCATTATCATAACTGAAGAAATTTGACAGCACTTAACAATAAATCACTTCAACATAACTTTTGGAATTTCTGCGTCCCCTGTTCTGTTTTCCTGTCTCACTCCTCCTTTTGCTCACACCAACACCTGATGTCTTCTCTTCCTCTTTCTAGCTTGCCATCAATTTATGCAGTAACAGTTTCTCAAACATACATGTGTAACCCATTAACCAATATGCATTTATAGGGTAGTGCACACCATCATCATTTGAGGTTCATTTCATATCTCTTCTTGTCTTGCTAATAAAGAATTTAATCTGATTTATGGAATAGTAGGCACTGTTGGTAGATCTGCTCTCTTGCTTCCTCTATTGTGTATTGACCCTGTTAACATACATTAATGCTTAAGTAGATGTAAAATAATGATCTGGAATTTGCCAACATTTTCTGCTGGCAGGGATATATGAACTAACCTATAGAGACAAAGTGGTAGGATCAAGTATCTATGTCTGCATCCAGGCTAGTGTCCACAGGCATAATACAATGTTAGTGCTATCAGGTCAAAATCTATTTTTCTTATTGTGCTGTATCTGATTCTGAATATTGACGATCATCATGGCGATCATCCGTGAAAATGTCCTGAAACTATAATGCAGTGGCCTTCCATTTGCTTTCTGTATCACAGCATGACATTGATACAGTTCTGCAAGTCAGTTTCTGGTCCTGAGCACTTTTGGCACACAAATCCTCTCAGTCCCAGTGCAGTATTGATGAAGCTGCTGCCTTCCATCAATATGGGTTCAAGTGGGGTTTAATTCACTTGGGGACCATCACCCTTCCCTGTGGACTTCAGCACCCAAGATCATTAGTCCTCAGGGTTGTCAGGTTAGTTAACCATTGAGTCTCTGGCAGTATGGTCTACTTTATCATAGCAGAATAACCTGTCATCCATAGTATCTACAAATCTCTCTTCCAATACCAAATTTGAAACAAATTGATTTGTTTCCTCCTGACAGCTTATTTTCATTGTTCACCTTGGGAATATAGATGATCTTGGCTTCAGTCTCCAATAAAATATCCTTACACTTGAAGATTTTTGCTTGTTCCTTCACAGCAGCCTTAACAAGTGTCATTCTCCTGATTTCTCAATAGCAGTCTCCATCTTGGCAATTATGTTGAGGTACTAAAAAATGTAACAGCTTCAGTTTATTTATTGTCAACATTAAAGTTATATAATCTTTCTGTCTTGATATGTAAAATTGCATGCATACTTCTGCTTTTTGAAGAGACAAAGCTGCTGTTTTATTACCTGTCTACAGATGGCGGCAAATATCCATCAGAGAAACCCCCATTTTCCACACCTGATCATTTATGCTTCAAATTGAGCGCCTGCATACTTGATTTAATGCATCGCCATAGACTTCTAAGACTAAATTCAACCTATCAATATTTATTTATTTATTTTTATATTTGTTTATCGCCCTCCTCCCCGAAGGGACCCAGGGCGATTTCCAACAATTTTAAAAAAACTTAATTAAAAGCTAGGTACTACAGTCCTCACAGATTTTTTTTAAGGAATTGCAATTTTGAAAATATCTAATTTCCCAAATGTCTGCCTATTGCCTAGGCACCATTTTTCCTACAACAGTGAATTCAGTGGGAATTCCAAGTGTTTAAAATAGTTCTGCTGGGCTTATTAACCATGAACTTCTTTGCAAAAGTGTCATGGCAAACTGGGATAGGAAGGTACTGAACAAATTAAACAACAACATAATAGCAGAGGTGAGTTAGTTTGTGTTCTGCTTTTGTTGTTTTGTGAGGTTGTATGATTTTTACTGTACTGTTGCTATTTTGACTGTAAGCTGCCCTCAGCTAATGGGTGGCAATATAAATCTGAACAAGCAAATAAATAAATAAATAAATGTTATCTATTCAAATTGGCAACTTCCAAGACAAATTATGAGTTACTACTTTTTCTCTCAGAAAACCATCTAAATGGTCGACTAAGCTGCAAGATATTGTCTTCCTCAGGTCATGTAGGCTGGTCTGCAGCTGAGCAAAGAACATTAGCAATAGTGGCCTACTATAAAGGCAAAGTGAGGAGGCTGCTTCATGCAACAAATGCTAGATATTTAAATGGGCAGAAAATTGACAGTTATTTACTTATGCTTGTACTGTGTATATATATATATATATTATGACAAGGGATTCAGAGAAGTCCTTATGATATTTTTGGCCTCATGTACCAAATATAACTAACATTGTATACCATTTGACTGGAGGATATATAGTGTAATATTTGTTGTCTCTATCAAGTACAAATACACAATAAGTAACATAAAGGTAAAGGTCTCCCTTCCCCAAAAGCCAGTTGTATCTGGCTCTAGGGGGAAGTGCTCATCTCCGTTTCTAGCCAAAGAGCCAGCGTTGTCTGTGTCTGCAGATGTTTCCATGGTCATGAGGCAGGCATGACTAGACACCTGATGTCTCATGAGTGGGGTGTTCCTGGGTGCTCCCACTGAAAAGTCCTCACCCCATACCTTCAGCCACTAATTCCCAATCATACTATGACATAGAGCAGGGCATTTTATGACAATCAGTCCTTCAGATACCCTTGCACCAGGCAATCCAGAGTCCTGTTAATCAGGGCCATAGCCAGGGGGGCAGGACCCTTCTGAGCTAACAGATGCCCCCCACACACACACACACACACACACCGTGGTCAAATCATTTCTTTATGTTTATTTGTTTTAGTGTTCTAAACATTCCCTCCCAGATGGGCAGCATATAACTGCATTAAATAAGTAAAAGTTGTTCTTCTGTGGCAACAGGCATAGTTCCGATAATCCAGATTCCCAAATGCAAGCATGAGACAAATTGCAGAGGGTTTTTTTGTGTGTGTAGTCCCTTGGTTTTCCCCACTGATGAACTGCTCAGGTCTGAAAGCAAGCCAGAAATGGGAGTTGCTTATGTAGAAATAAATCCACCTTTGCTCTTTGCTCTGTAGAATTAGCTGTCCTCTCTCTCTCTCTCTCCATTTGCCAGATTACACACATGGTGTCCTGAGGTTGCCATGGTTTTGTGGTACCTTTTTATTCTAGCTTTTTTCTGTGCTCAGGTGTTTCCATATACAGTCACATGGCTACTGCTCATCACAGTTGTAATGTCACTGTGACTGCTTATTTATCTTCTCCTCTCCTTAAAGACCCATAGCACCATTTACCTGCTGGACCGGGACTCCTTGCTTATGGCCACATACACTCTGGTCACCTCCAGACTGGATTATTGTAATGCGTTCTACATGGAGCTGCCCTTGATGACCATTTGGAGGCTGCAGCTGGTTCAGAATGCGGCTGCCCTTGTAGTGATGGGGTGCGGGCGTTATGCCCGTGCCTCGCCCCTGCTACAGGAGCTAGATTGGTTGCCAGTGTGCCTCCGGGTGAAATTCAAGGTGTTGGTAATTACCTTTAAAGCCCTACATGGTAGTGGGCCAGGATATTTAAGAGACCGCATCACACTAAGAACATCTGTCCATACCACTAGAGTGGACCATAGGGGCCCTTTAAAAATACCAACTGCTACAGAAACTCACCTCTCTAGCACTAGAAGAGCCTTTTCCATATCCGCTCCGGCCCTATGGAACCTCCTGCCAGTTGAACTGCATCTTCAGGCAGAGCTGCTGCCTTTCAGGAAAGAGCTGAAAACCTGGCTGGCAGGGCAGGTGTGGGGAGGTGGAGAGGGAGCAACTCCCACCACCCCACTGGCTCATTTAGAGGAGGATCACTCATGTTTTTAATAGTTTTTAACTAGATTTTTAATTGGTGCAGTGGGAGGTAGTTTTTCAGTGTTTTTAGGAATTTTAAGGGTTTCTACAGTTTAAATGTTGGGGATTTTATGTACGCCACCCAGAGTCACACATCGATTGGGGCGGCTATACAAATTGAATAAAATAAAATAAAATAAAATAAAATCATTACATGCTTTTAGACTTGGGTGCTCAGAAGGCTATAGCCATTAATTACCAGCACTCCTGCCCCTATCCCTTTAAAAATTCAAACTAGATTTATTGGGGTGGACTATTTAAATCTCTGAGGCTCTAAATAGCTTAGTAAACTGTAATCACCCAGTGTCACTGATATATTTTCTAAGAATAAATTGCTGCTTGATGCTTCAGAATGTCAATACACACAGGACATTAGTCTGTACTCTTGATTTCAGTTTGTGCGGCACTTATCCCCCCTCCTTTTATATGAATACATTTTTGTCCTTAACTCCAACAAAGAAGGAGTGAGAAAGGAAGGGTGAAAAACTTTTGCATCTGTCAGACTTTCCAATCATCCTTAACATTTTATTCAATGTACTGCTTCCTCTTTTCTATCTCAATGCAAAAACTTTGATTGTATAATTCTAAAATGTGGCAAGAAACAGTCTCCTCATCCTGGCATCTTGCAAATACATGAGACTATTTAGACTTCTATAGAATGGTGATTTTTGCTGAGCATTCTGGGTACCATTACAGGGTTTGGGTTGGGCTACCACCTCTATTTTGTACTCTATTTTTTCCTCAAGTTCCTTCTTCCAGATCCTCATTAGTTTACATTCCATGAAATGTGTGTGAAAACAGGAAAACAGAGTGCAGAAAATTGGTTTGTGTTGTGAAATTTGGACCTTAGCTCTGCCTTTTACATTGGTTCTTCAACTTTCCTGTTACTCTCACTGATTTGCCTGATAGAAATAGCTATTTAGGTCAGGGGTTCGCAACCTACAGCCTGTGGGCCAGATGCAGCCCACAGTGCCAAATAATCCAACCCAACCTCACTCCAGCCTCCCCCCACAGCCACCACCAGAATCAGCCACAGATTCATTAATGGCCACATAAATATGTTTACAGTAGCCATAAATGAATCCATGGCTATTGTGAATGCATTTACAACAGCCATGGATGCATTTTATGGCACCAGTAGGACCCACTCGGTTTCTGAGGGGGCGTGGTCTGGCCCACGGCTGAAAAACATTGATAACCCCCCACTACAACAGTAATTTTGTGAGAGGGGCAAATCTCTCGTGCCAGCTGTTTTGTGAGGGTATCAGTTGCTCAAAATCCTAAATTTATCACCAGAGCAAAAATGTAAGCCTACAGTTGGCCTAAAGTGCCAAATAATGGCTGCAATAACATCCTAGTTCTTTGGAATTTGTATGTAGGTTGCTCAGCCCCAAAATGAAATAGAGAGGATGATACCTGAGTTTCAAGGGTATCCCTTGTGAGTCCTAGTCTGAAATGTGACACACTGTTTGCAGCCAGTACTGTGTCACAATGTTTTATGCATGGAATTCAGCGTGGTTTCACATATGTTTGCCTCATGTTGTCATTGACAGGGGGAGAAAGAGAGAGAGAAACTATACTGGTGTTTTAGAGAAGGTGTCCTCCAGTAAGCGCAAGCCAGAGGCACACCCCCACACAAAAAACAATCTAAGTAAAACAAAGGGTCTAGTATCCACCAGCTCTTAAGCCCTCTGGGTTCTGAGATTGGACGGGCCTTGCAGAGAGTTCAAGTCCTATGACTAAAGCAGCTCTGAGGCAGAGTTAGAGGAGATTGGGTCTTCTTCCAGTCTACATGTGCACTGTAGGTTAAAGACATGAGTCCAGAGGGAGGCTGTAAAGAAAAATGCTTGACTGTAGGAAAAATATTCTTGGAACAAAGCACGTCCTCTGGAGTAAGGTGTGTCCCTGAGGGAAAGACCAGCAGTTCAAACTGTGCAGGCAAGTTTCCCCCACCAGCTTTCTAAATGTCTTCAGCTGTTCAGGAAGGTGGCTCAAACAGCACAACTCTATGAACCTCAGCTCAAGACTGTTTTATTGCTGATCTTGCCTTGTTCCTGACTTCTTGTCAACTGCGACCTTTTGGACTGCCTGACTTTGCTTTTGCTTCTTCTCTGTTTGCTTGTGTGACTCTTGATTGGTGTGGCATGAACTGTTTCATACTCTGGCTCCAGATCTCATACACCTGGTGTTACCTTGCACCTTGCAATACCTCTGTTTTGTGGGTACTGGGATTAAGCTCATGCCAGGAGAGACAGTGATACACTTGATGGTCAATGAGACAGTCCCACCAATCATTTGTCTCCCATTATCTGGACATGGAATTTATGTTATGGAAAATGTATTATTACAGGAGGTAATTTTTTTTTTATTTTGTGATATTCTCTAATCAGCTCTAAATGTCAAAAAAGGTATTCATTGGTTTTGTCTTTCATATCTTTGCAAATAGGCCACCAAATGAGAAGAGAGGACTCAATGGAGAAGGCCCAGGTACTATGAAACATTGAAGGTAAAAGGTGAAGGAGAAACTTATAACAATAGGATACAATTAATATACAACAGACATATACAATAAAAAAATCAAAATAACATTAAATTCAAAACAAAGCAAATAATAATACATGAAAGCAGAGAAAAATGAATTATACAAACCGGCAGGTGCCTCATTCGGAAAAATAATAATTAGTGACAATATAACAAATTAAAAGAGCAGCAAATAAGACAGCTCCACAATAAAGAATACCAATACAAGAACTGATTTCTTTCCTAAATTCTATCAATTTTCATAAATACACAGAATTTCAATTATTGACATATTTTTGACTCAAAGATAAAATAGAAAGTGCTTCTCTCAAAGCAAGTGAATCCTATCTTTTTGTTTCTTTAGTAAACCATCACTGTCAGCTTGGCCACATGTATGGCTTCCAGATTCTTCTAATAAAGTAAAATAAGAAGTATTTATGAATCAATATTGTTTTGGCTGCAACTACTGTATAAGGTTTACTGTTGGCAAACAACCGATCTTTGTGATATTATTCCCATTAAAGCTGAATTCAGCTGACAAAGTTTCCAACTGGTTTTTAGCCTTCAAAGCAGTGGTTCCCAACCTTTTTCATGGCCATGCCTCACCCAAGCATCTCTAAAATTCTGATGCCCTTTCCCCGGTGACATATAATTCTTATTATTCAAAAAATGAACTGCTATCCAGGTGGAGGAAGCCTAAAAGGCCATTAACTTGGTCTAAACAAGCTTCGAATTGCGCCCCCTTACAAATCAAATTGCCCCTCTGTTTTAAAACATTCTTCTGTCTCACAACAGGCTGGACATCATTATGATTGCTTTGAGTTTGGCCATACTTTATTGGCATACATTTTCAAAAATATTAATACCCTATTCAGAAAGACAACAAACCTCATAACACAAAGCCAATAAAAATCTTCTGTTCAAAAGAGAAACAGTTGTGCAGCTTGTATAGGTAAAGGTCACCTTGCTCAAAAGCCAGTCGTATCCGACTCTAAGGTTCAGTGCTCATCTCTGTTCCATAGTTGGAGACAACGCTATCTGCTTTTGCAAAGATTTATGTGGTCATGTGGCAGGCATGACTAGTCACTGGAGCGCACAGAATGCTGTTTACCTTCCCACCAAAGTGGTCCCTATTTATCTACTTGCAATTTCTTGCTTTCGAACTGCTAGGATCAGAAGAAATTTCTGTGAAAAACTGGAATACCTTTTTTTGGCCTTTTCCCAACAATATGTTCCCTAACTAAAGGGGATATGGCATAGAATAAGCAATGTGTTTTCAGCATGAGACCAGTCGATGTTAGCCTTACTAATTAGAAAGCCCATGAATCTGTGACATTAATAATTAAGACCCAATTGTATTCAGTTGTGTCATTTGAGTAGAACTAAGTCTGAGAACCTAAGTTTACTCACTATGCAGAAACAATGCATTCAGGATTTAAACACCAAACAGCTTAAATCCACATATTCCATTTTGCCAGTTTGTGGATCAGATTGTCCACCAGTTGGCACTTCCTGCTGGTTGCGCTGAGACTCATCAAGTGTTATGTCATTACGCGATGAGAAGTTAAGTAAGACACACATGGGGTGAGGGAAGTAACAAGGCTAAGAGAATGAGAATTGTCTCTTATTTTCCAAGCACATGTATGGTGCATTGTGGAAGTGGTAAATCGATTTTTAAAATGATTGCAATGCGGGGGGGGGGCGGGGGCGGCGGCGGCGGCGGCGGCGGCGGCGGCGGCGGCGGCAACCCTTCAGTGTCACAGGAGGGCCATAAAGGAAATTTATGATCTTTCACAAGGCCATCCACAGTACCTGGCATTCTTAATGTCAACAAAAGCCACATGATTCTGGAGATGATACTGTCTGACAGATATCTAGTCCAGAGCCAGAGATGAAGGGAAAAGGTGCTGAACCAATTCTGTTGTCGATCTGCTACCTATCCACTTAACATATTGCTGTGAAAGTATAACAAAAGCTATCATGCATAATTACTAAACTAACAATTCATTACTTGTTATTATTGTTTAATTTAACACCAGTTCTTGGTCAACAAATGGTAATGATAAACTGGTGAAAGGGAATACTAATGAGTATTCCTTTCTGTAGGGGGTAGGGAGACAAGATACTCCCCCAGTATCCTAAACTTGGTAGGTTTTTTAAAAATGTATGAGTATTTACGCGAAGACTACAGCCAGGTCAACAATTTACTATTGTCATTAATGGGATTTACCATAGACACTTCCCTTCAATTATTTCTGGGGATACCCTTGCTATTTAACTCTTTTTAGCCTAGTCTTGAAGATTACAAGCTTTTTAAAAATTGTTAATGTGAGCTCCTGAGTTTCTGGTTAAGTGTCTATCTTAAGTAGCTGAAATTTTGTTGCACAGCTCTCTATCTGCAATGGTAAGACATCAGCAGGAACAGAAAATAGATTAAAGCAGGAGTTCTCAGCCTTTTAAAGCTGGGGACCGGGTCACACTCCCTGAGACAGCTTCGGGAGCCTGACCGTCATTTTGTCCTTCCTCAACCACATGGCACTTCCTGGTGTAGAGGAGGTGATGGGGGCCACATGACATGGTGCCGTGGGCTGCATACAGTCTGTGGGCCACAGGGATTTTCAGGGTGCATGCAACTTTATCACTGTATACAAATTTCATGCACCCCAAAGTCACATTTAAAGAGGAGCAATTTGTTCTTAATTAGTGGTGCCTCATCAGGAAACTGGAGCCTCATCAGGAAACTGGGCACAGCTAAAAGCAATATCAGGTCTAAGTGAAGCATCAGCTTGAATGATATGGCCAAGCACATGATTTCTACATTAAAGATTTCAGTTGAAAATCATCATCGATACCCTGAAGGAAAAGAAACATACCGGTACATTTTACCAATCTACCAAATTCTCTTCCCCATTTGAAACAGAAAAAAAGCAGGTCATACTAGGATTAAAATCTGGAAAGGCAGCAGGCACTGATGGCATATACCCAGAGTTCCTGCTCCATCTTGGCCCAGCAGCTACTAAATGGCTCAGTAGGTTTTTCCTCAAATGTCTTAGAGACTGGCAACTTACCTCCTTTTTTTAAGAAAACCAAAATCATAGGTAGTGCTAAAGCCAAGCAAGGGCACAGCAAATGTGAAGAGCTATAGACCTATTGCTCTTCTCAGTGTTACAATGAAGCTTCTTGAAAGAGTCATATATAACAGAGTATCTCAGACAATTAAGCAGCATATCCCAATTGAACAAGCAGGATTTAGACCCGGGAGAGGCTGTGATGGGCAGGCCATGCATTAGCCACTCATATAGAAGGTGGGTTTGAGAAAAAGATGGTGAGTACTGGCATCTTCCTAGATGTAACAGCTGCCTATGACACCACGTGGTGAGACAAATTCTTCCTTAAATTCATCAGTATAATCAGTGCTGGGATGTAACAGGTTCTCACCAGGTCGCCAGAGCCAGTAGTAACTTTTCCCAGTGTCCCGGAGAACCGGTAGCAGCTTTTTTTTTTTTGGGGGGGGGAACCACCTTTGAGGCTTACCTTTTCACTGGTTCCCCCACTGCGCATGCATGCCAAGCACTTAGTGTGCATGCACACCTACAGTGCTTGGTGCATATGCATGGCCTCCTTGCTGTCCACCCAAGCGGGGAGGAGGGAGAGAAGCTGCTAGCCTGAAGCTCCCTATAGCCTGCTCCCCAGGGTAAGTGACTCAACGTTGGAGGTGATGTGTTTGTGTGTATTTTAATGTGTATTTAATACCTTTACCTATATTGACGTACTACCACAGTTCCTAAAAAGGCCTGGCGACCTGGCTTGGGGTTGAGGTGTGTGTGTGTAATTATTTTTATTTTATTTATTATTTATTATTATTTATATATTTTTCCTTTGGCCCTGCCCATGTCATGGCATCATGACATTGGCTCCGTCCATGACATCATGATGTCATGATGTTAGCTCCACCCACACTGTGATGACATCATGGTGGGGTAGTAAAATTTTTGACATCGACCACTGAGTATCATCCCTTGTTTAAAACTTACTATATTACTCAGCAACATGCTGAGCAACAGACACTTCCAGATACTTTCAGATGATTCACAATAAATGGTGGTCTTCCACAGGGTTCTGTGTTGGCTCCTTTACTGTTTAATTTGCACACACATGACCTCCCAAACACTATATCTAGGAAATTTATCTACACAGATGACATAGCATTGGTCGCTCAACATCAAAGCTTCACTGGAACTGAGTCAGCACTTTCATCAGACATTATCATATTCTGTCACTGAATACTGCTGCTCACCTTGGCTTAATAGTGCACACACAGGACTAATAGACATACAATTGAATCAGGCAATGAGTATCATCACAGGCTGTACTTGACCAACGAACACCTACGGTCTTGAGCCACATTCCGCCACCTTCACTGCACCCTCCCGGCCCCCGTCACCGGCCGGGAGGAAGATAAAAGGGGCCTCCCTCGGCCAGGGGAGGCCCAAAGAAACGCCACTGCCGCGCTAGCCGCCGCCGCCGCCGCTGCACCCTCCCGGGCCGGCCCCCGTCACTGGCTGGGAGGAAGATAAAAGGGGCCTCCCTCAGCCAGGGGAGGCCCGAAGAAACGCTGCCGCCACCGCGTTAGACGCCGCCGCCGCTGCTGCACCCTCCCGGCCCCCGTCACCGGCCGGGAGGAAGATAAAAGGGGCCTCCCTCGGCCAGGGGAGGCCCGAAGAAACGCCGCCGCCGCTACCGCTGCACCCTCCCGGCCCCCGTCACCGGCCGGGAGGAAGATAAAAGGGGGCCTCCCTCGGCCACCCGGCCTCGAAGGGAGAGAACCTGGGGGTCTTGGGCGGCTATAGAGGACTCAATGGGGGGGGGTTTGGTGGGATATTGTTTTGTTTTGTATGGATGCCGCCTAGAGTCAGGTTCGCCTGAGCGAGGTGGGGTATAAATTTGAAGAATAAATAAATAAATAAATAAATAAATAAATAAATAAGGTCACTGACATTATTAAACCTATGGATAAGAATAATAAACAATCCTCTCCTTCCAATCCATGCTGATATAACTGCCCTCTCAACCCAACAATTAAAATCTAGACACCCTGCTTGGCGCACTGCAATCAACCTTTAGAATAACTATTTTAATATCTCAGGTGCCTGAATGGAACTCTGGCAACATCTACCTCCGATTCACCATCAACACATAATCAAGAATCCCTGTGAATGGCCAGCCAGATTTTCCCTTCCAAGACAGCAGTGGAGGATGTTGAACAGAGCGAGGACTGGCTGTGGCAGATGGGAAGCCACTCTGTTCACATGGGAATGGAGGTCCTCTTCCCAATGTGACAGTGGAGAAGAAGACCAAACCATGGACCACATTATATCTAGGTGTCCTTTATGCGCGTTTGGAGTCACACTGGAGGACTTGCATAGTGCCACAGATGAAGCCTTTCAATGGCTTTCAAACTTGGATTTGGAACTTTAGCCAGGAACTTGAGGTGGTCAATTTGTGCTTGTTGTTATATCAACATCCATGTAGATATTCATCATACGATAAATAAATAAATAATAGTGGTAATTTCCTACTGGTGATGATGATGTTATTGCTACTTGCACACGATGCAACAGGATTTCAGATAGTCTTCCATATGTGCTTATGGTTTTCTCTTGTTCAAGTGATCCATCTATTAAAAGGCTTTGATCTTTTTTAAAAAATTTCTTAACTGGCTCATCTGTTTGCTGAGATCCATATAGGAAGTAATGATTGAAATCTCATCTATTAGGAGGTAAACAAGTGCTGGGATATAAAGGAATCTTTTCATTGGTAGCTTCACTTATTTGAAATACTTTTAAAAAAAAGAGGTCTGCCTTATGCTAATACAGATGAATTTTGAATAATCAAAGGAAGTTTTTGAATAAGGTGGGGCAACTGAGTTATTATTTCTGCCCCCTTGTGTATATTCTCCCATAGTTTAAAGGTAAATGTTTCCCTTGCTCAAAAGCCCTTGCTGCTAGGTTGTCAGGAGCTGGGACAAAGACAGGAGCTCATTCCATCCTGCAGTACTCAGGAATCGAACTGTTGATCTCCTCCCTTCCAGTCAACGTCTCAGCCACTTGAGCCACTGCAGTCCCTCTCCCATAGTTCGGTAGCCCATTATATGCTATTTTAATCACTATCTGGTCAACTGTATATTTGCAATGAAAATGAACCCAGTGTGAGTTCTGTGACCTTGTTGGTCATCATGATCAATATTTAAATAGGAAAACATTATAAAAATATCCTTGTTTAAAGTGAAAATGCCCTAATATCCCTTTATTCATCAGAAATTGTACTCAGCTATAATAATAAGATCAATGTTTAAATAGGAAAACATTATAAAAATATTATTTTATAATGTATAAATGCCCTAATATGCCTTTATTCATCAGAAATTGTACTCAGTCAACATTGTTACAAACACATGAAGGAGACAGTTAGCACTCAAAAACATCTACAGTAACTGTAATAAAATACGTTTCTTGTTCTTCCGCATTAAGGGAGACAGGTTAATGTTTATTCAAGGGGTTGTCAAGTTTCTTCAGACATAATCTTTTTCTCTCTCTCACTACCCTTAAAATTGAATCTTCCAGCCTAAACAAGCACTTTCACAAAAGGATAAACCCTATTGAACCCATCTGGGTGTTCAGTGAGCTGAAAGACAAATCAGGGTAGTTTGCAATCAACATATTGGAAACAATCAAACACAACATAACTGTTAATAAAAGAGAGAGGTTGCAGGTGATAAAGTACTTCCGTTAACAAATCTAAGGGATTACAATTAACACTTTAGTGGCCCAAATGCCTGCTGGCAAGAAATATCTTGCAGCAGGATAGTAGGGCAGAGGCTAGTGGTGGTCATAGATCTCTGGAAAGGTGCTTTGAATTACTGACAGTGTTGCTTGAAAAGAGCAACAGATCCCAACTTAAAACAAAATAGCCCTGATGCGCATGTACCAATAAACTTTGAGCAATACTTTTATTGGACCTCAACAATATCAAAAGGGTTGTAGTGGCTAAAGTGGTTAAGGTGCTGAACTCAATGACGACAGACTGAGCTCCCGTCTCTGTCCCAGCTCCTGCCAACCTAGCAGTTCAAATGGAAAACATTGCAAGTATAAATAGAGACCACTTTGCTGGGAAGGTAAACAGCATCCCATCTACTCCGGTATTGAGGCATGCCTATCACATGTCCATGGAAATGTGAGCAAATGCAGACAGCGCTGGCTGTTTTGCTATAAACAGAGATGAGCACTAAACTCCAGAGTTGGATACAACTGGCTTTCAAACAAGGGTGACCTTTACCTTTACCTAACAATATCAAATAGGCAAGTCTTCAGGTCCTGCTGGACTCTTTATCATTCTGAGCATTGCAAAACCTGTGTGATGCTAGAGAAGAGAGAGCTTGTTGTTCTCTGAATGAAGATTGCATGAATTTAGCCACCAGCCACTTATGACCATAGGCAATTGGTTCCCCACCATGGTTATACAATGTGAGAAGTAGAGATGACATGTAGGTAGGACAAAATGTGTACTGTATACAGTCATGCCACCATGTTGGGTGGAAAACTGGCAAGCGGAGTTTGTAGGAAGATCTGAAGAAAATAGAAAAACCCAAACATAAAAACTGAAGCAGCAGGATCGGTAGTTAAAAAAAAGTTCCAGTAGAGTTTGGAAGCCTTAAGAATTGCTCCAAATTAATTCATAAGCAGGACTGGGAAAAACAATGTAGAAATCTCAGTGGGCAAGGAGGCCCACTTATTTCTGAGTACTGTACAGTATATAATTGACTATAATAATTTTACTACTGTATGTGATTCATGGGCAGCCGATATGTGTGGGGAGTTGCCATGTATTGCAAGAGAATCAATTAAAATGTAGTCACACTTGTAACACGAAGATGTGTTATTATAATTTGGAAATGGTGTTGTTGTTTTTTAGACTAGAAGACATCTCCAAACTTTTCAAGGCAGAACTCGTTTTTTCAGTTTCAATGTTTTCCCTTAAAATAAGTGCAATGAGAAGTAACAGTTGTTCATGTTTGGTTTTGTATCATCATTCAAAATCCTTCATCCTCCTGAAACAGAATCAGTCTGTTTTGATTCTAAGGTTAATGCTTACACATTGAATGATCATAACATGTTATTCATCTTAATGATAATCAGCCTCAGTTGCACACAGAAACATGTAGTACAGTTCTAAGTATGTTCATCCAGAATGCATCAGACCATATGTGCGAGATTATTTCATAAAAACAATTATATATCTGACTGACACTATAGTGACATGCTATAGGATTAGGGTTATTGATAATAATCCTCCATAATTCCATCAGCATTTTTTCCATTAAGTGAATTGTTGTGTAAATGTACCTTACTGTCCAATTTACACATTGTGCTATTTCCTATGTACAAGGATAGTGTTGTAATTTTGCCATGTTCAAATCTGAATATTTCCAGATTGCAACTTTTAACGTGCTAAACAGTTAGTAGGCTAGTGTAAGACACTAATAAAATGTGCAGCCATTCCAACCTGGTGCCCTCCAAATGTTTTTAGTACAATTCCCATCAGCACCAGACAGCATTTAATGAATGATGGATCTTCTAATCCAAAACATTTGGAGGACAACAGGTTGGAAATGGCTGAAATAGAGGGTGAACCAACTGAAATTTATTTCCCTGTATCAGATGTCAGCGTGTGAGAAAGAGCGAAGGGCAGATAATAGGTCCTGAGTAGACCTTTACCAAGACCGTGGAATCTCCTGTAATAAATGGTTCTCAATCTCAAAGAGTCACCAGCGATAAAGAGGTGACAAACTAATTATCTCCGATGTTTTCCTGCTATCCTCTGTGAAGCAAATCAGGCTCTGATGACAAACTGAGAACACAAAAAGGTCCCTAAACTTGTGCATGTAAATTGACAAAGGATCCTGTTTTATTATACTCAAAATAGAAAACATAAATTGTAGCGTGATCCAGTGACAGAATGAGCCTGAATGTTCAAACCTGGTTCAAGTAAATATGAACTGAGCAGAATGTTTTCTATCCAGATATTCCCATGTACAAGTGCCATTAGCACCAGCCTGCTAAATCTCACCCTGAGCCATTTGTGAGTAGACTGCCTGCTTGGAATAACACACTCAAGTCCGACGGAGTTCAGTGCATGCTCTCATGTGTCACTCTATTGCATAGTATTGCTACAGAAATGTGTTCAGTTAAACATTTATATAAACAAATTCAGTAGCAAACACTGATGATTTAAGCTAGTCAACCAATTCAGGAATACACAATACTGTACTGGTCAACCAGTATCTTTTGAAATTGTCCACATCATCCATTACCAGTAAATTTGAATGGTCTCTAAAATACAACAGGGTCAGCATTCATTGCTTAATACTGTATATGAAAAATGGGGAAATGCAGTTTTCTAGACATTCACAAAATATGTTTTAAGTTATTAATTTTGGCATTTTCCAGTATCAGTGTTTCCCAGACTTTTGACATCTGATCTTTATAAAGGTATTGTAAATAATAAAACAAAACAGCTGTTTTGTTTATTGACTGTCATATTGCTTGTTGCTTTTATTACTTGCTTATTTGCTGTTATTTCACTGTTTTATATTTGTTTTTATATTGTTGCGAATGGCACCACAATTCTTATTACGAGTAGGATTAGTGTAAAATCAAATCAGAGCAAACAGTTTTCAGAATTAATAGTGAATTATTTCCCACAATGAATACCTTCCCAGTTGTCTCAATTACAGGATGCAAATTATGTCTGAATATCTGTTTTCATTATGTTCTGGAAGCTGCTTGAGAGTTTGATATTTGAGACACATACTGTATTACTCGAGTATAAGTGTAGTTTTTTAGCCCCCCAAATGAGGTCCAAAAGGGGGATTTGGCTTATACTTGGGTCAACGACCCTGAGGGTCCCAAGACCTCAGTGGTGCAAATTCAAACATACAGTAAAAAAAAAAACAACCAACACTAACACTAACACTACCATAAAAACAAAAATATACCCACACAAATGCCTAAATTAATTAATTTTACATTATATTCTTGTATTTTAAATATTGAAACTCACTAGCAGCTGCTGAATTTTCCACCACCGACTTATACTTGGGTCAATCTATTTTCCTAGTTTTAGAGGTCCAAAGTAGGTACCTCAATTTATATTTGGGATGACTTATAGTCGAGTATATATGGTACACAGGAACGTACAGGACATTTTAGTATCTCTTTTCCATGACATTTTCCATATTTTTCTTCATATTTTACATATTTTCTTCATATATTAGTACTAAATTAGAAAAAGGGAAGTCAATCCATTCTGGTAGAGTTGGGCTATGCAAATATTTTGCATGTTTGCTTAGAAGTAAATCTTTGCTGCTTGTTCCAAGGTAAGTTCAAAGGACTGTAACCTGGATTTAGGGCCCATAACTTGTCATAGATTCACTCATGTTGTGGTAATGGGTAAGGCAGGCTCTGTTTGCCTTGTTTCCCCATCTGCAAGAGGACAGAAAGAGTATCACCAAACCTAATTACATATTTATAAGAATCAATATAACATGTATGGTCATTTAAAATTCCCAGAAAATTTGAATAATCTCACATTTCTTCATAGTTCCATTAGTAAATGAAAGCAGTGGTCCAGTTTACTTTCCCCCCTCCCCAATTTGTACAGACCAGGATGTGATGGGGGCTCTGCAAATTACTGGCTTCCTCAGTAGATAGTGTGGTTCATGATGGCTACTAATCTCTCCCCAGGATGCAGACAATGGTCCTTTTGAAAATCGTAAAACCATCCCTGGGATGTTCCTTACCCTTGAATTGCTAGAAATATTGGTTGTTTAGCAAAGGTCGGGAGTTTGATTTCCCCAGTGGTGGGTAGCAAAATGTGGGCGGTGCCTATGCCATGGGCGGAGCCTACATCATGGGCGGCGGTTACGTCATGGGCGATCTAGTCATGCCTGCCATATGGCCATATATACATCTGCAAATGCAGGCAGCACTGGCTCTTTGGGTGTAAATGGAGATGAGCACTGCACCCTAGAGTTGGATATGACTGGCTTTTGAGCAAGGGAGACCTTGAACCACTTGGAGGAACAAAACCTGATGTCAAATTTGAATACCAATCAGGGATCTTCTGTTATTAGGTAAAGGTTGTCCTTGCTCAAAAGCTAGTCGTTACCAGCTCTAGGGTTCAGTGCTCATCTCTGCTTATAGCCAAAGAGCCAGTGGACTTGATCCACAAATGCTCACATTAAAATACAGCAGTTAGTCTTTAAGGTGCCACAACGTTTTTGTCTTTTTGTTTTGTTTACTCTCTGATATGCTTGCACAGAATAAATACTTTTTAAATGGTAGCTGAGTTAGTCTGGGCAGGGCAGGGAGGTGGGCGTGGCCACCCAATTTCGCTACACACACACACACACACACACACACCGCCTGAAGGCCACCCAATTTCACCACCCTCCTGCCCGAAGGCCACCCAATTTTGTTGTTACTGCCCACCACTGAATTTCCCCCTATGCCTCCTTGTCAGGGGTTGGACCATAGGATCCACAGGGTCCTTTTCACCTCTGCATTTCTAAGATGATTCTGGTTATTTTTCTCTGATTTTCCAGAATCACTCTCCCTCTTCCCTCAACACCTGAAGTAGTAAAAGAGGAAGTAAAGAAGAAGACTCTCCCTCTGTTGTGTTGTAAATTGCTAAGCATAACAGGTTCTCCTGCATCATATATGCTTCTGTGGCAAATTTACAGTAAGGTCATTAGGACAGATCCAGTTTGGGAGGGATCCTCTTAAGGCCGGATGTAGCCCATGATACCATTTCATATAGCCCCCAACTCCCTCCGCCACACCATGAAGTGCCATGTGTACAGTGGTGGGCTCAAAAAAATTTACTACTACACTGTGGGTGTGGTATGGTGGGTGTGGCCAGGGGAAAAGCCCTGTGTTGCACCCAAATTAGGACTACTTTATTTATTTGTGGATGGGCAGGGTCAGCCAGAATTTCTGCTACCGGTTCTGGTGAACTGGTGCGAACCTGCTGGTGCCCACCACTGCATGTGTAGCAGGCAGGGCAAAATGGCTGTCTGGCCCCCAAAGATGTCTGAAGGAGCATGACCCGGCCCTTGGCTTGAAAAGGTTGATAACCCCTGTTTTAAGGGCTCATGGGATGAAGGAGATTTTCAGGAACAATCCAAGCTAAGGGAGAGTAGGACCTGCTTCACTCCCATAGGGACCATGCAGTTGCTTGCACCAGTTTGGGCTCACATATCCTACGCATGGTCCTCCTGGTTAGCCATGCTGGCATGTGCTAGTTTACTGCACAATTACAGTAGTTGATTTTATATATAATATTGTAGGTGAGAGATAATTTTTATTTGCTAAATTGAGAAGCTGGTACACATCTCAATTTTGATGGGTTTCAACTTTTCAATTTCTTTCCCTCTCCAGTGTTACTCATCCTTACCAAGAGGATAAATGGTATTAATGAAGAGGTGCTTTTTGAGGCAGGAAATCAGTAGGATTTACCAAACTCTCCTCTGTCTCTCTGATGATCTCCTTTTGGAGCCTAGGCACCAACTCTTATGTACTTCATCCTTTTATTCCAATACTGTATCTTCTTGCTGACATAAGAATTTCAGCATGCAGAGATGGAGTTCATTATATAAGAATCTCAGCAAGAAGATATTGGAAAAAAGAATTACTTGTAACTACATGTGACCCAGGACCATGTAATTTTCCCATTCTAGCACCATTCTAAGTATTTGGCTGTTCTTTTCTTTTAAAGTGCAAAGTGTCAGATTCACTCAGCAGCCCTAAGAATGGCCAGCAAAGCTTCCATCTAGAGGAATACTATGGTGGTTTGCTGTATAAATTCTTCCCGTACAAGATTGTCTACAATGCACAGGTACAAACTTTTTTTACTGTGTTAATAAAGGCACCACTCTATAGTTTTCTGCCTGAGTTGAAGAACAAAATAGGACCCTTCCTTCACTGCAGATACTGGCACTGACTGGACTGGTCGTTGATCTTTCTTCCATATTATGCTGAGATGGCATCTTTCACCACATGAGAGTAAAGAGTAAAAGCAAGCTGGCTTTGGAGATCAGCACAGGCTGTGTGGTGTATACAACTCTCCCTTCCATGGCAGAGCAGTGGACCATCAGAAGGAATTCCTGCCCTATCTTCTTCTCTGGCACCAAACCCGCTGGTGGGGAGAAGTGGATGACTGATTCAATTCTATCTAATAGGAGGGCCAGTCCTAGATTCCTATCTACTATATGCTGTATGTACAGTATTGTCCTGCTGAAATAAGTACAGTTCTGACTATCACTCTGAATAATACCAATTGAAGAGCCTTGTTAGAGATGCCAAAGTTCCTTGATATCTTATTATATACCATCAGCTTGCCAGTTAAAACATTCTAAGCATACTTAATATGCCAATCATTTGCATGTTTTCTCCTTTTTGCCTTAAGTGCTACTTTATTCTGCTGTTTTGTTTTGTTTTGCTCATAAACTCTCTTGGAGCCAATCAACACCTCCAGTTCAAAGGTAATCTTAACTATCACCTCATGCATGAAATATTCATAGTGACCCAATAATTATGGGAAATTGGAACCAAATGCATATAGGTCTTTGTAACTGGTTTGAATGCTATGAAACCTAGTTTGCAACTAGTTCTCTAAAAGGCCAGTTTCAGAGCTTGAAGTGATTTGAGATTCTGCCTTGACATTTGGGGTGCAATATGCAACTGCGGCTTAGCAAAATCTCATCAAATTTGTTTGAGACAATCACTACAAGTCCTTCTTGAATGGGAATCTCCTTGCTAGTTATACACATTCTGGACATTCTAGAATCAGATTACTGGAATACACATACAAAGCTAAGGAAGTTTTGCTGGTTCATTAGATGTTTCAAAACCAAACCAAACCAGGCAATATCTTTACTATTGTTGTATTTGTTGTATAAGAGGCTGCCCTCAAAGATCATCTAGAAAAGTCTGTTGGTCCAAAACATGGCACAAAAGCTGAGGCAACATGGAAAGGAATGATTTTGCAAAAGTTTGCATTGGTTTCAGGTGTACTTTCAAGTACAAATCAAGATGATACATTCAAGTTGATTCAACTACCAGTTCAGGTGGCTTTTGCCAGGAAAGACAGAAATTACTTGCTTCTGCACATACGGGAGGCAGAGAAGCATCTCATTTCTCACCCCTGGAACCAAACTGAGGTGGATCAACAAAATGCCTTCTGCCTTCCAGATCCACTTGGTTTCATAAAAAAAAGTTTTAGCTCAGCACACAGGAGAAAAGACCCAAAATACCAAAACAACTTGACAACTAACAATTTTAATTTCAGTGTAAGCTGTTGTGGGCCAAAGTTCATATTCTCAGACACCTTGGTACAAACACGTGTCATGCTGGATATTTGTATACATATCCTCATGACCAGTTGAGGATAAAGATGACAAAATAACAACGGCCCATTAACAACCCACCATAAAATAACTGGAGCAACATTTGTCAATCTTACACTGGCATATTACACTGTCCGGAATCAATTGCTGCTCAAAAAAGCAGCAATTAGTAAAGATCATGGACTAACAGAAATAATCACTGAGCGAGTAGAGGAGGATGGTGGAGGACAGAGGAGCCTGGCAGACAGTGGTCCACGGGGTCGCAAAGGGTTGGAATCGACTGTGCGACTGAACAACAAAACTTAAATACCGAAGATTTTTGGTTGAACCAAGGGAGACCCAGTCACTGGAGAAATCAAAGGAACTGTCTGTCACAGGGTAGTGTCATGGGACCATTACTTTTTAACATTTACACAAATGATGAACTGGCGTTCCCATATACTGTACCAGCACTTTCATCTATATGCTAATGATTTGGTCTTGACAGTCCAGGGAGAAACTTTTGAGTCCATGAAACAGCAACCAACCTTCTGTCTTAGAAGATCAGTCCAATGCAGAGAGGAAGCTCTGAGTTAGCTGAGGAGGAGGCAAGATTTTGAAACATTTGGGTATTGCTCTAGATTGAACCTGACCTATGAAACACATTGTCTAAGCACCAAACAGAAAGTTATTGCCAAAAATAACATACTGTACTTAGGAAACTGACTGGTTTCCTAAGAAACAGGAATGCTAGGGGATGTTTCTGGGATAGAAGTCAGAGTCCGTTAAGGGAGGCAACTGTATTATACCCATTAGATAGGACAGAAGCTGGAATAGAAAGTTGGATTATTCACACATGTTGCATGCCTCAATTTCTATTGAGGCCCACATAAATGCACTGGAACTTGTTTATGCTGTCGTTTTCTGCAGTTTCCCCACTCCAGTCTCCCTTTGTAATTCCTTTTTAGTTGCAACATGCAATCAGACAGATAGACAGCTTACATTTTGGACCACCTGCGGCACAGTCCACTAAAAGTTAAAATTTTCAATGACTACACCATGCACAGGAATTCATCGATCTGCTGGGCCCAGATCCATGCCCAGCTTTTTGGTCCAGTGCCAGGGACACTGTGAAGAAAGCACAGGTGACACACAATTTGGCTTCTGGAATTCTATGGGTACCAGAGAAACACTGTTTACAATGCAGGTCCTCATACAAAGATGGAGAGCACAGGTTCCCAAACCTTTTGCACAGTAGTGCACATCAGCAGGTTCACACCAGTTCACCAGAACCGGTAGCAGAAATTCTGGCTGGGCCTGCTCATTTTGAAATAAAGTACTGTAGTCCTAATCTGGGTGCAACACAGGGATTTTTCCCTGGCCACGCCCACCATACCACGTCCACAGTGTGGTAGTAAATTTTTTTCAGCCCACCACTGTTTTTGTGCCATGGGCTGGATCGTGCCCCTTGGACAACTGAGCTGGTTCATGTGGTTCCTTCCGCCATAAACGCTGCTGTAAAATGTGTCTGTGACTGTTGTAAACGCATGCATGGGTGCATTTACGGCAGGGCGTGGGTGCATTTACGGGCACATTTTAGGGTTGTAGTAAATGTATACGCTTCTGCTTCCGGTAGCCTTTGACAGATGCCAGCATGAGAAAATGATGCCAGCATGAGAAGATGATCACAACACTGAAGAAAATAGATGTAGATGATAAAGATATCAGAATCATTTCCAAACTTTATTGGAATCAGATAGCTCAAGCCAGGGTTGAAGAACAGCTGATAGAGCAGGTTCAAATTCACAGAGGTGTGCAACAAGGCTGTGTGTTGTCCTCAACACTGTTTATTATATATATATTAGGAGAGGGGTTTTTTCTCAGAAGCATAATCAGATGTAAACATTGGCATTAAAATTAATGGGAAATACCTGAATAACATATGCTGATGACGCAGTGCTGTTGGCCACAAACCTTGAAGATTTTTAGTTGATGCTGGATTGAGTTAGAGCTTCAAATGCTGAACATAGTTTGGATCTCAACACCAAGAAGACAAAATACCTGGTTATAAGCCGAACACTAACTCAAAGCAAGCTAATGGCAGGAACACAAGAAACCAAAAGAGTGGATAAAATTGTCTATTTGGGGAGTATGTTAAATGAAAAATTGGGATCCTGAGATAGAGATTAAAATGCGAATAGTAAAAGCAAGATCCGCTTTCACAAAAATGCAACACTTGTCATGCAGTAGAGATCTAACTCTCACTACAAAGATCTGAACAGTGTTACATATTCCCTGGGTTGCTATATAGAGTTATAGCTTGGACAGTAACTAAAGCATCTAAAAGAGAATCGAAGCTTTTGAAATGTGGATCTACAGACAGCTGCTAAGGGTATTATGGGTTGGCCATGTGACTAATGTAGAAGTACAGTTGTACCTCGCTTAAAGAGCATAATGCGTTCCACAGGATTGCTTTTTAAGTGAGTTTGCTCTTTAAGCGAAACGCTATTGTAAGTGACCAATTGTGGGGAGATTGTGAACACCGATTTATTTGTTAAGCGAGTTTTTGGTTGGTTTTATTTGTTAAGCGAAGCAAACATTCAGAGAAAATTCTGCTCTTTAAGTGAGTTACTCTTTAAGCGATGCGCTCTTTATGTGAGGTTTGACTGTATTGTGCTGGGTGGATAAAGAAAAAGAACTGTTTAAAATTATTAAGCAAAAAAGTTCGAATACCTTGGTCATATCATGAGGAACAACATAAAGTATAGAATACTCCAGCTCGCTCTGCAAGGAAAGATCCCTGGGAAGAGAGGCAGCCCTGGACATCATGGCCGAAGAACCTGAGATACTGTACTAGTGTGGTCTGTCCTTGGAAGAACTGTTCTGAGGCTTTAAGAACAGGAAGACAGTCGCCATAATGATAGACAATATCCAGAATGGATACAGCACCTGAAGAAGGAGGAAGATGCAGGGACACTAATCTTTCCTGGAAGTGACCTAATTGAAGGGGGGCAGATGTTATGTGCACAAAAAGGTCTCTTTAAAGGAGATTAAGTCAGGTGAAGTAACCCTTACCAGCATGACCTGCCTTCTCTGCCAATTGAACCCTAACACATACACTTTAGAATTTGTTTAGTTCAGCATGGGCTTTGGGTGTTTTTAGCTACTTTTGGTTCCAGAAAAGTCGTGTCATTTGTATTCTTTTATTTGATGTCTACCTGGTTCTGACCCAAGTGCTGCACAATGGTGTGAGTGTCCATCTCTGTCTCAGCTCCTGCCAACCTAGCAGTTCAAAAATAAGAAATTGCAAGTCGATAAATAGGGACCACTTTGGTGGGAAAAGATCTTGGGGACATGAAAGGAGCTTCATTCAGGTGCCCCCTGAACGGAGTTCCTCCAGCAAAAATCCTTTCAACCCAGAATAATTTCTGACACAAAATTATTATTATCTACTGTTGCTATACTCAGCACTTTGATTTTTTTAAAACTTCAGAGTGACTAGAGAGAACGATCACAGGGTGGTGATCCTATTATCCAAAACTATCATGCCCAGCTTAACACCTCACCAGAATACCTCCTGCAGTTATGCCCCTGGGGTCCACAGAAAGAGCCTCCTCAATGATTCACTTTGCCTTCATTTTGTCAGTTTCATGTCCGGTATGGGCATGTTTTACTTCCACTTCTGGGAGTGATGGGGGCTTTGCAGGTCAGATGAATTTATTTTATTTATTTGTTTATTTATTAGATTTATATAACCACCTTTTTCACCTGAGCAACCCAAGGCGGCTCTCAACATCAGCTAAAACCCATATCCAATACCAATTAAAACCAAATACTATAAAACTATCTTTAAAAGTCCATTAAAACAACCCCAAACCCCTTAAAAAAGGACACCCAGGCAGGAGTAAATAAAAACCCTGGGCAGGGCTAAATAACCTGGGTTGTGGTACCAGTTGTACTCCACACCTGCTGGCATAGCCACGTTTTTAAAGCCTTCCTGAAGGGAAGCAACTCTGCCTGGAGGTGCAATTCAAGTGGCAGGAGGTTCCATAGGGCCAGAGCAAATACTGAGAAGGCGCTCCTCCTCCTGGTCCCCGTGCGATGTGCCTCCCTGGCTGATGGGACCACTAGGGAGCCCCTATGGTCTGTTCTTGTAGACGGG
Organism: Furcifer pardalis; assembly: GCA_030440675.1. Taxonomy (NCBI): domain Eukaryota; kingdom Metazoa; phylum Chordata; class Lepidosauria; order Squamata; family Chamaeleonidae; genus Furcifer; species Furcifer pardalis. The sequence goes on along the minus strand of CP126890.1, from coordinate 45,654,995 downwards.
TCAAAAACCTTGGGGTGACACGGTCTCTTACATATCCTGGCCCACCTGCCGTGAAGGACTTAAAAGGTTAAAACCAGCACCTTGAATTGCACCCGGAGGCATACTGGCAACCAATGCAGCTCCCGTCGCAGCAGTGAGGCATGGACGTAACACCTGCGCCCCATCACCACCCCCTGGGCAGCTGCATTCTGAACCAGTTGTAGCTTTTGGATGGTCATCAAGGGCAGCCCCATGTAGAGCGTCAGGGGCTGGATCTGGTCCATGGGCCATATAGATTGGGCACCCACCCCTGGTCTAACTGATTCAGTGAACTCATTAATCGAACTGATCCTGTTGTGGGAATGTTGGCGCAGAAGAGGAGGCAGCCCTCTTCTTCCCAGCACGACGACACACACCCACTCCTCGGGCCAACCTGGCCATGGGTCTGCTCAAGTGTGATTATTCTCGCTCCCTTGCCAAATCTCTCCCTGGGCCATTTGGAGCTCGCACGCGTCCACGCTCTCCTTGTTTACCTTGGTGCGCCTTTCGCGCCCCGCCGTTTTGTTGCCTTCTCTCGGGCAAACGAGGCGGGGAAGGTGCCCGGGAGGGAGGGAGGGAGCGTTATTATAAAAACCCCTCCGAGAGGCGCTGCCTCCCTCAACCCTTTCCCCCCGGCCGACCTCGGGATGGAAGGGAGGCGAGGCACGCCGCCGCCGCCACACCGATCCTCCTGGGGGCAGAGTCTCGCCAGGGCGAGTTCGCGTCTCCGCCTGGGCAGCTCCCTTCCTCTCGGCGCCCGGATCGCCAGCAAGGACCAGCCAGGGTACCCCCACCCCACCCCCGATCACGACCCCTTCTAGGCCACCTCTGGGCAGGCCCTGTAAAACTGGGAGCCCCTGCTGGAAATCGGGGCTTTATTGGGAAAGAGCTGGGGTGGGGTGGGGTGGGTGGGTGGTTGGAACCGCCGGAAGAAACGCCGCCCAGCCCAACCCAGCCCAGCCTAACGCGCGCCCCTTCTCTCCTTGGTTCTTGCAGGGCCGAAGGATTCTGGAGACCCTGGATCGCCACCCCAGATGAGGCCGAGGGGCAGCAGCAGGGCCACCCGCCGGCGGTGAGTGGGCGTCACGTGGGGGGCATGATGAGCGCTTCCTTCCATGCTGCTCAAGATGACCCTGTGAGCCCCAGGGGAAAGTCTCCTCAAGTGGTGCTCTTCATGACCTGCCCGTGATTGGCATGACTACTAGGGACAGCAGCATGGGGTGGCCAACAAGATCCAGAGAGACCTCTGAGAAACCAGTTTGTGCGCTGACCGAGAAAACGTCCTATCAAACTGGAAAGGCTAAGCCAGGAGTTCTCAAACTTTTAAAGCCAGGGGCCAGGTTATGCTTCCTCAGACAGCTTGGGGGGGGGGGCAGATGGTCATTTTGCCCTTCATCCATCACATGGCACTTCCTGGTGTAGTGGAGGCGGTGCCCCCCCCACATGAAATGGTGCTGTGGGCCGCATCTGGCCCATGGGCCGCAGGTTGAGAATCCCTGAGTTAACCAGTTGCATTTGGCATTAGGTTCCTTTCAGGTGGATCACTGATTCAGGTGCAGATGTAACAGTGCATCTCACTTGTTGCAAATCCATCATTCTATAAATTGGTAAAGGGTAAAGTTCGTCCTTGCTCGGAAGCCAGTTGTCTCCGACTAGGGTGTGGTGCTCATCTCTGTTTATAGGCAAGGAACCAGCGCTGTCTGTGTCTGCAGACATTTCTGTGGTCATGTGGCAAGCATGACTAGCTGTCGGAGCGCACAGAACACTGTTACCTTTCCCACCGAAGTGGTTCCTGTTTATCTACTTGTCATTTCTTGCTTTTGAACTGCTAGGTTGGCAGAAGCTGGGACAGAGACAGGAGCAAACTTCATCATGCAGCACTCAGGTCTCGAACTGCTGACCTGCTGCCCTTCCAGTCATCAAGTTCAGTTTCTTAACCACTAAGCCACTGCAGCCTCTTGTTCTGCAAATTGGCTTCCCTCAAATAAGATTGCTCTCCTTCCAATGTTATTATTACATTTCCCCTACCTTAAGGAGCAACTTCTGGGCATGTGACTTTTGAAAATGCATTTAATCTAGTATGTTTTTAATCTAGTATGCATTTAATCTAGTATGTTTTCCATTGTTTTTTAACCCGTGGTTTCTGCTTCAAATTTCTAGCTGTGCAGCGCTTCTGAGACTACAGAGGACTCAGCAAAACTCACACAGTATACACATCCAGTCAGGTAAGAGACAAGTGTTCATAATTTTTTTAAAGTAACAATTGTCCCCCACCTTCCAGTAGGGCCATTAACAGGTGTCTAAAAGGAGATGTTCTTGTGGAGATGTTCATAGTTATGGAAGCTCATGAACTGAGACCAGAAGGGTACCTTACATCAAAGAGGGTTGCCTGATCACAAATTACTTATGTTATATGATATATAAAACAATATTTTTCTGCATGTTCAATTTCAGGAAGTAGTTAAAGGCAAAGGAAACCTAGCAGAAGAGGTGGTCACTCTCTCTCTCCTGTTGGAGGCTAACAATCTTACTGTTTACTCCAAGATGCATAGTGTCCAAGGCTGTCAAGTAATTTTGGCACCTGAGCGCAAGTTCCATGATTCTGGTAGTAGAAATATAGCAGTAATACACAGGTATGCAAGGATCTGTCACTGGCAATTTGATGGGACAGAGGTGTGACCCAGTCTTTAAATCAGGCACTGCATGTGACCAGGATCTTATTAGACTGCTGCTGCAGCTTCAGAGACATAAACTCCATGTGCATAAATATTAACAAGGATACCAGCCTGAGTTTCTAGGGTTGTTTTTTTCTCTCTTCTCTTTTGTGCACCTTAAAATCAGCTGCTACCTCTCTGCTTAATGGTAGGGCCAGCCCTGAATTATCTTTCCTGTGAACTCTAATGACTGAAAAGGTTACAATATAGGTTTCTTTTGCTGGCCTGTGACCAGCACTAGCGATAGGTAAAATAAGACTATTGCAGCTGATAGGTAGTTTGATAAAAAGCCAGTAAATGTTTAGATTTTTCAGGTATATTTCTGTATTTTTACTGCTAGAGAAGACTGTGGTGGCTCAGTGGTTAAGAAGCTTGTCTAGTTAGCTGGATGGCCGTCAAGTCTTCCAACCTAGCAGATCAGAAGCAAGAAATTGCAAGTAGATGCGAAAAGATCTTGAGGACATGAAAGGAACCTCATTTAGGCATCCCCTGAGCAGAGTTTCTCCAGAAAAAATCCTTTCGACCCAGATTAATTTATGACATGAAATTATTATTATATAGGTAGAGAGGTATTTATGACATGATTTTCCACAGATTCCCAAACAACTTGACCAACTTGGCTCTCTGCAGCTCCATGTTCAATACTAAAATACCTTGGGCTGGTTCTGTGTCTGATGTGAGGCTGTCATCTCTGCTGTATATCTCTGTTTCTTTGTGGCCAGGTTGCCTACTATATCACGTGGCCAGGCTGTGGAAGAACAACTTAATACAATCCTAGGGATTATAGTATACTGAGCTGAAGTGATTGACCCTAGGCTACCCAGGGCACTTGAAACTTAAAGCCATTCTTCCACTTCCTGGTCCTGTTCATAAGCTATCACCACATCAGTCTATTCTTCATTGAATTAGAGGTGTGAGTGTGGAAAGCTCCATACCATGTTGTTATTTCCAATTAGAAAGTGCTTCCTGTTTCATTCCTGTGCAGAGATGACAGAGTTTCTAGTGCACAATTAAACATCTTGAGAGAAAGAGAGAGAGAGAAAGAGAGAAATCTCTACTCAGTTTTGTTGCATCTGTTGGATGTTAAACCAGACTTATGCATGGACAAGATATAGGCTGCACAACCTTGTGTTTGATTTGGTACAACTGTCTCAATCTATTTATAATTTAGTTATCTAGAATACATGCTTAAGCATTTGGGCCAAGGAGGATGAGAAATGATGAGTCCACTGTATGCTCACTGTAGGATCAAAGTTCTCTTGTTGGTGTAATCTCCAAATTTACCCTTATATTTATGTATTGCAGCAGTCTCTCAAATATCAGAATTGAAGTATTATTAAAATCAGACTCTGCAGAGAAACCTTAAGTATGACGTACCTCTAAGTTTGGATACATGTGGATTAATTTATTGTTTAAAAATCATAGAATTTAGTTGGAAGGAGTCTATGAGGCCATTAAATCCAATCCCAGCTCAATGCAGGAATCTAAATCAAAGTAGATCTGATGGATGGCTGTCTAATTTTCCTGTTGAATTCCTCCAGTGTGAAACACTTACCATCTCTCAAGGTTCTGTTGTTGGACTGTTCTAGTATTTAGGGTGTTTTTCTTGATAGTAATACAGTCAATGGTGGGCATCAGCAGGTTCGCACCAGTTGGCCAGAATCGGTAGCAGAAATTCTGGCTGGCCCTACCCATTCAAGTTTTGAAATAAAGTAGTCCTAATTCGGGTGCAACGCAGGGCTCTCCCCTTGGCCATGCCCACCATACAACACCCACCGTGTGGTAGTAAAAATGTTTGGAGCCAGTCATATCCGACTCTAGGGTTCAGTGCCCATCTCTGTTTATAGCTGAAGAGCCAGAGCTGTCTGTGTTTGCAGACGTTTCCATGGACATGTAACAGGTATAACTAGACACCGGAATGCACTGAACACTGTTTGCCTTCCCACTGAAGTGGTACCAAATGCATCACAAATTAAAACTTGTATTCCCAGTTATACAGTCAAGTAAGAGTTAACACAGCTTCTTAGTCACAGCAAGTTAACTACAGTATGTGATTAAAATCAAAAGTGAAACAAGAGTGCTCTTGACTTAACAGTAAGTTCAGTTAAAGTAAGGAACTTAATGTTTTCAGTACTTAAACTAAAAAAAAGCATCAGCTTATTTCAGTTAAGTTGAAACACGTTAATACTGTGGATTCTCCACAAGAAGGCTAAGTTATAGAACAATTAAGTGAATCATTTTAAAATTATTGTTTCTATTTTGTTTAAAAAAACATGGTGTCCACAGAAAGCAAAACATGTACAGTCATACCTCGCATAACGAATTTAATTCATTCTGTGAGGTTGCTCGCTATGCGAAAAATTCGCTATGTGAGTTTTCCCCATAGAAACGCTCGTTATGCGAGTTTTTCCACAAGGAAAAGTCTGACTCGCATAGCAAAAAATTCACTATGTGAGTCAGACCACTTAGCAAAACTTGCTCGTTATGCGAGTTTTTCGCTAAGCGAAATGCTCGTTATGCGAAGTTTGACTGTATTGTACGTTGTTGGTTACAGTGCCCAGAGGATCCGTGTGATGCCTGTAAACAGGTCAAGTCTTCAAGGAAGCTGGCCAAAGTCAGTGCTGATTTAAACTGATGAGAAGCCTTACTTTATACTTTAAGAGGTGTGACATAGTTCATGTCCCCCTCCTTTATCTCAGCTATCTGAGATTGCTGGGTTGGTTTACACTAGCTGGCCAACATGCATCATTTTGTCCCCTCCTTCCTCCAACTTCCTTTGCCCCTGAATACTTAGTTAAGGAGCACATTTCTAGCTTTAGCTGACACATATAGGTCCATAAACAAAGCCTCATACATTGCTTTTAGTGGATAAATGATTTCATGACACCGTTTAATTTATGAACCCTGGGACACAGCTCTGCTCAGTGCACCAGCTGCCACCTTTCCTGAGTTGACTTGACTTAGCAACCATCACCCATGCCTTTGTTACATTATGTATTGACTACTGCAATACATTCTATATGGGGCTATTGTTGAAGATGCTATCCTCAGTTGGTACAATATATAGCAGCTAGGTTGCTAACAGTCATATGGTCCCAATACTGAAAGACAAATGCTAGTTGCCAATTACTTACTGGGCCCAATTCAAGGTGTTGGTTTTAACCTTTAAAGTCCTGAAAGGTTTTGGGACTGGTGATCTCATTGTGGAGCTGTCATGCTGTTAAGATATTCAGGACAGGCTTTCTTGAGAATATGAACAGCTGTAGAGGGCCACCTGAATGGCAACATATGGTTACGAGACTGTGGAATACCTTCCCTTCAGAATTTCAATCCACTCTTACCACTTTTAGGCAGGATGTAAAGACACAATAAGGGACTGTAGTGTCTTAGTGGTTAAGACACTGAACTTGACAACTGGAAGGTCAGCAGTTTGAGACCTGAGTACTGCACAATGGAGTGAGAGCTCCTGTCTCTGTCCCAGTGCCTGTCAATCTAGCAGTTAGAAAGCAAGAAATTGCAAGTACTGTAGATAAATAGGCATCACTTTGTTGGAGAGGTAAACAGTGTTTCATGCATTCCGGAATGCATGAAACACTGTTTACCTCTCCAACAAAGTGATGCCTATTTATCTACAGTACTTACAATTTCTTGCTTTCAACCTGCTAGGTTGACAGGCACTGGGACAAAGACAGGAGCTCACTCCATTGTGCAGTACTCAGGTCTCAAACTGCTGACCTCCTAGTTGTCAAGTCCGGTGTCTAGTCATGCCTGCCACGTGTCCTGGGAAGTATCTGCAAACAGTGCTGGCTATAAACAGAGATGAGCACTGAACTCTAGAGATGGATATGACTGGCTTTCGAGCAAGGACGACCTTTATCTTTACCTAAAGACACAATAGCTACCCTATCCTCATATGATCAACAATAACTTACTGCAATGTTTTAAATTGTTTACATACATAATTGATTATAATGGCTTTTATGGTGGTGTTGGTTTTATTTTAATGATTTTACAGTGAAATTGATTGTACTTCATTTAAATTTTTTTTATAAAGCTCATAAGCCTTGAGCACTACTTTGTAATGGAAAGCTGAGGCATCAATGTAGCAAACAATATGTTGGGGTTTTTTTTAAAGGTTATTTTGGCCCAAATCAAGATGCTTTGATTACTTGTATCATGAAGCAGAAGCACTTCTGAGAAACTTTCCTGTCCAGGCCACCATTTCATTTTATGAAGATTCAGAAAGCGAAGAAGATAATGATGAACAGGACCATGATTCTGAAACAGAATTGGATTGTTAATTGTACAAAAGCTAGTGTTCCTGTTTGTATTCATTAACTTAATAAAAGTATTAAATTATATGTACATTATAAATATCATATATTACAACATTTAACTTATTTTACATTAAAATGTTAATCATTTTATTTGTATAGTTAGTTTTTGAATTTCTTGTGTCTTCAACACAATTCCTACCCCTCATCTCTGAAGCCAAGAACTTTCTTATGCTAATTGCACCAAGGTATTCATAAAAAATATAGGTACTTAAAATAAGCAGAGGAATTGGTGAGTGAGAAAGGATCAAGTGACACGGTTACATATTCAATTAATTTTTCTTCTTGAAAAAGAAATGTTATTAGTTCCCATTTCTAATACAGTACTCTGATTCTAAACATATTTATGTTGAAGAAATGCTAGTGCATTCTGCATACCTGACTCTTATTCAAATCTGCTTAACTTTTCAGCCAGTGGACTCTTGCAAGGTTATAAATGCTAAGATTTGTAAGCTTGCATGTAGAGATATGAAGTATAGGGCCTTTTTTCTGCTGCACTGAATGCTTTTTAAATATCACTATACATCTGTGATGGTGAACCTTGGCACTCCAGATGTTCTTGGACTTCAATTCCCAGAAGCCCAAGCCCCCGTGAATTCACACGAATGGGTTTGCTGTGATTCACCCGGCCTGCACTGCCCTCATCGCTCCTGGAAGCGGAAGTAAAATGCACCCATACATCTTGGGGACATGAAAGGAGCCTCATTTGGGCATCCCCTGAGCACAGTTTCTCCAGCAAAAATCCTTTCAACCCAGAATAATTCCTGGCACGAAGTTAATGTTATAACTGTTTTTGGCCAATGGAGGGCAAATAACTTTTTAGCCATGCAAGCTTTAAGAAACTGATGGGTTGCTAAGAAAAGAAAGTTTTGCAAAGTTGGATGCGCTATTTTATTATTTCTATTGATGTTCTTTTTAATTAATTGCATGTTAATATGTGAACTTGCTGCTGTACTTTCATTCAATCCTCTTGGGGGAATCCCGTTTTCCCCCTGAGAAGCATCCTGACTCAACACAAAAAATCCAATATTTAGCAATACAGGACTTGCTGTAAAGTTCTGGATGCCATGGGGTTGAAGTACTAATATCTTTTAAAATATCTCCTGCCTTTTTCTTTAAAAAGCCACTGTGAATGAGTTCCACACACATTTTTTAAAGCTGGTCAGTAACTCTCATCCATAGCCTCAGGCTAATTCACAGAACAAAGGAAGGACTTGGTGCTCTGCCTGGGTCACTCACCCATGCCATTGTCTCTACTTCCACACAGCATGGTTAAATGTGTAATGCCACAATGTTTGCTTTGCATCTATCTACTAATCATTTAGAGCCATGGTTGCCAACAAGGGGCACACAGACCACTGGGGGCAATTTGATTTTTAAGAGGGGCAATTCAAGAATGAGTTACTAACAGTGAATGGCCTTTTAGGCTTCCTCCACATTAATAGGAGTTCACTTTTTGAATAATAAGAATTATATGTCACGGGGGGGGGGGAGGTGTATCAGGATTTCAGAGATGGTTAGGTGGGACATGGCTTAAAAAAAGGTTGGAAACCACTCATTTAGAGGAACTATGGTGCCTTAGTGATTAAGATGCTAAACTTGGTAACTGGAAGGTCGGCAGGTCAGCAGTTCGAGATTCGAGTGCTGCACAATGACGTGAGCTCTCGTCTCTATCCCAGCTTCTGCCAACCTGGCAATTCGAAAGCAAGAAATTGCAAATAGAGAAATAGGTACCACTTCAGTGGGAAGGTAAACAGTGTTCTGTGCACTCCAGTATCTAGTCATGCCTGCCACATTTCCACAGAAACGTCTACAAACGCAGACAGTACTGGCTCTTTGGCTATAAACGGAGATGAGCACCAAAGCCTAGTCGGATACAATTGCCTTTTGAGCAAGGCTGACTTTTACCTTTATCTTAATAACCATTTGCAACTCAACAGGGCTAAAATTCAAAGCAAATCTGAACCCCAATCAGGGATCTTCTGATATTGCCAGTTGTAAAAAGCCACACTGATTTATATACTTATCGGTGATGCTAACCAGCCATTGTGTGCTTCTGTACCAGATGTGTATAAATCGATGCCAAGAAGTCTCACTCTTATGTCTGCTGAAGTGGACTTGATCCACAAAAGCTAACATTAATCTTCAAGTTGCCACAACAGTTTTCTTGTCTTTGTTTTGTTTACTGATATGCTTGCACTGACTAACACGGCGACCACTTCAAATGTTTTAGAGAGATACATACGCAAGGAGTGGTCAAAGCAGTACCGCCAAGCAAGAGGTGGAGGAGAAGCCTCAGCCACATCTCCTGTGCGCCATAAAACCCAGTGGATCTTTGCCTGCAGGAGCCTTGGCGGCATTGTGGTTAAACTGCTGTACTGCAACAAAAAGGTTGAGAGTTCAATCCTGACCATGGCTCAAGGTTGATTCAGCCTTCCATCTTTCTGAGAGCAGTAAAATGAGGACCCAGCATCTTGGGGGCAAAATGCTAATTACTTTATGAACCTCCCAGAGAGTGCACTAAGGAGTGCTATGGGGTGGTTTTTTTTAATCGGATTTTTTTGGAATAGTAGCTGTGTTAGTCTGTGTTTCAGGCATCTCAGAAAACAAAAACACTGCAGGACTTTAAAAACTAACTGCTATATTTTTAATGTGATCTTTCATGGATCAAGTCCACTTCATGAGAAGTACATCGTGTCAGAAGCACACAAAGGTATTTTCTGGGTTGAATGGATTTTTGCTGGAGGAACTCTGCTCAGGGGACACCCGAATGAGGCTCCTTTCATGTCCCCAAAATATTCCCCAACTAAACTGGTTATTTATCTTACTTTCTTGCTTTTGAACTGCTAGATTGGCAGGAGCTGGGACAGAGACTGAAGCTCATTCCACCATGCAGTCCTCGGGTCTTGAACTGCTTACCTTCCAGCTAATAAGACAAGTTTCTTAACTACTGAGTCACCACAGCCCCTATTTCATATATGTGATGTTTTTATATCACATGTGCTTGGAAAAGGGAAATACACAAGACAAGATTTATTGTTTTTCTTGAGGTAGAGGGGATCTGGTGACATGGGATAATAACAGGATCCAAAGAAATTAAGGGACAAAATGATTGTATGAGTTGTTATCCCGAAGGGGGTGGGGTGCATTACCAATGGAATAATCAATGCATTATCTTGATTATCAATGGAAATGTTAGTACTGTTAGTACTTTATCTTACTAACCATTTGCAACTCAACAGGGCTAAACTTCAAAGCAAATCTGAACCCCAATCAGGGATCTTCTGATATTACCAGTTGTAAAAAGCCACACTGATTTGTATACTTATCTGTGATGCTAACCAGCCATTGTGTGCTTCTGTACCAGATGCGTATAAATCGATGCCAAGAAGTCTCACCCTTATGTCTGCTGAAGTGGACTTGATCCACAAAAGCTAACTGAATTATTGTTTAAAATATTTTTTAAAATGTATTAGTTCTTTAAATAAAAGTAAAGGTTTCCCTTGCTTAAAAGCCAGTTGTATCCAACTCTAGGGTTCAGTGCTCATCTCTGTTTCACAGCTGAAGAGCCAGAGCTGTCTGCTTCTGCAGACGTTTCCGTGGTCATGTGGCAGGCATGACTAGACACCGGAGCGCACCGAGTGCTGTTACCTTCCAACCGAAGTGGGCCCTATTTATCTACTTGCAACCTTGCTGTCATTAACACTAAACATAATTACAGTAAAACCTCAGATAACACTAAAACCTGGTTCCACAAGTCTTGGTGTTATCCGATTTTTAGTGTTATCCGACGCATGTTAAAATCCTATGGGATCCATAGAGATACATTGTAACCACACAGGCTTTAGCGGTTGTTATCTGAAGCATCCCATAGGATCTTAATGTTATCCGATGCAATTCTCCCCCCCCCCCGATTGCTTAATGTTATGCGATTTTAGTGTTATTCGATACTAATGTTATCTGAGGTATTGCTTGTATATCAAAACTGGGGCACATTCCATTAGGCAAGTCCTCGGGTCTCGAACTGCCGGCCTTCCAGCTAATAAAGCGAGCTTCTTCACCTCTTGAGACACCGCAGTGTGTGAGCGTGTGGTTGTTTTGGCTTGGCCGCTATGGGGCGCCCGAGGGGCGCGCGCTGGATCCGCGCAGGCGCGGGAGGGAAGACTAGTGCCACTCTCGCGCTTGCGCGTTACTTCTTTTCCCCCCCTTGTCTTTCGATGGGGTGTGTGCTGGGGAGGGGGGAGTGGTTTCCTTCTCTTTGGGCTGCGTTGTGTAAGGGGTGGTAGGAAAAGGCTAGTGTGTGTTGTGTGTGTGTGTTTGTGTCGTCTGCTGCTTGACCCGTCCGAGCAGGATGTTGAACGTGCCTTCTTCCCAGGCTTTCCCTGCTCCCGATTCCCAGCAGCGGGTGGCGGTACCAGGACGCAGTAAGGTGAGACTGATATCGGTCCCTGCCAAGGAAGGAAGAAGGGACTTTTTTGCCCCCCACCCACCCCCCTTTCCAGCTCTTGTTGGGGGGGGGTTTACTTTCCTTAGCATGTCGGTCAGGAAGTTCGATTCCCGAGTACTGCAGGGCGGAATGCGCTCCCGTCTCTGCCCCAGCTCCTGCCAACCTAACACTTCGAAAGCAAGACTTTGCAAGTAGATAAAATAACAGGGAACCACTTCGGTGGGAAGGTAAACAGTGCCTAGTCATGCCTGCTACAGGACCCACGGAAACGCCGGCAGAAGCAGACAGCGCTGGCTCTTCGGCTTTGAAACGGAGGTGAGCACTGAACCCTAGAGTCGGATACGACTGGCTTTTTAGCAAGGGACACCTGTACCTTTAGCAGGTCTTGAGACTTCAGTACTTTTATTTGTTGCCTAGGCTAGAGTTCTTTTGCTCTTCTGGTCTGGAGGAACTGCACCTGTTGAACTTCTGCCTGCCTTGCTCATCCATTGGGGTGAAGGAGGATCTCCCCTAGTCCAGGAATCAGGGGCGTAGCTACCGCCGTATCAATTATACGGGCCCACCGGGGGCCCCAACGTGCGTAAGCAAAAATTAATAAAAACTTCCCAAATTTTTTATGCAATTTTTTTTTCTTTTGTGAGAAATCTTTACCCTTCCTAAGGGCCCCCAAACAAATTTTTATACGGGGCCCCGCCAAGGCACGCTACGCTTCTGCCAGGAATGTAGTGTTTACTAGAGGCCATAGCAGTGAGCTTGCATCTTTTTTAGGTAGTGAATTTGTAGGTGACGCTGCTGACATGGTGCTATTTCCCCCTTTTTTTTTTGTTTAGAAGTTGTTGCATAATTGGTACTTTTTAAAATAGGAGGAAGTGGCAGGGCTCTAGTCTGCTTTTTGCAATGCACTCTGTTGCACGCAGGTCTCAATTCCAGATGAAAAGCATCTTGCAGTAGTTCATGGCCGTCAAAAGACAATTTGCAGGTGTTTCAAGGTGTTTCATCCCTTCATGTGTTCGAGACAGAGACCAGACAGGAACATATTTGACGCATTTTAAATCCATGGGATGGTGGCAGTGGCAACAAGGAGAATAATATTTGGAACCATCTACCAAGATTGTAAAATACTTGGGCTTCAGGTTTTTTTTTAAACTTTTCTCTCTATGTTCATGTTTGATTTAAACACAGATTTAATTAGGTAAAGGTTGCCTTTGCTTGAAAGCCAGTCATATCTGATTCTAGGGTTCAGTGCTCGTCTCTGTTTACAGCCAAAGAAGTTTCCATGGACATGTGACAGGCATGACTAGACAAGTTCATGGAACGCTGTTTACTTTCCCACCGAAGTAGTCCCTATTGATCTAGTTACAATGTCCTGCTTTCAAACTTCTAGGTTGGCAGGAGCTGGGGCAGAGATGGGAGCTCACTCCATCGTGCAGCACTTGGGTCTCAAACTGCTGACCTGCCAACCTTCCAGTTGTCAAGTTCAGTGTCTTAACCACTAAGCCACCACAGTCCCACTGATTTAATTACTTGATTACAGAATCTTACATTCAGAATCAGTGGGCAGATCCAAATGTGGAATTTGTTAGTGGGGGAGGTTGTTGAGCACATCTATTTTTTGTAAGTGATGTAGCAACTTTGCCAGCTTATTCACTGGTTCCTTGTTAAATATTTGGATAAACAGTAAGTTTCTTGTAGGTAGAGTTTTCATTCAACCTTGCACAAGAGTTAATATAAATTCTAAAAAACATTTCTGTATTTTTTGTAAAAATACAATAAATATTATCCTAGTTAAGGTAAATGTCTCCCTTGATCGAAAGCCAGTCATATCCAACTCTAGGGTTCACTGCTCATCTCTGTTTCATAGCTGAAAAGCCAGCACGGTCTGCTTCTGCAGACGTTTCCGTGGTCATGTGGTAGGCATACCTGTTGTCCTATTTATAGTCTTATATCTTTATGCTAGGGCATAGTACCAAATCTGTTACAGGTGACTGTTGCAGTTGCATCGCTTTATCTGTGGGGAAATATTGTATTAAGTGGAATAAAGGTGATCCTTTTTTGGGGGGAGGGTTAACTTTAAAAAAATTCCAGCAAAGATATTTGCGAAGTATGGGCAGGGATTTGTTTTGCATATATTTAATTGGCTGAAATTAATAGTGGGATCTTTTGTAAATTACTGTATATTCTAATTGACTGCAGAAGGAGAAGCTGGTCTCCCTTTGAAAGTTTAAACCATTCTATGTAGCTGCTTATGTCTTTGTTATTTTGTTGTAAAATAAAATTGATGAAGGTCGGATTCTTCTTTGTTATTTATCATGCAAACTAGCAGGAGTTCAACTTACTTGTCTTGGTTCATTAATGAGTTTATTTCCCTTTCTTTTTCTGCAGATACCTTTGAAACCAGGCCGAAGCCTTATGGACTGGATCCGTTTAACTAAAAGTGGGAAAGATCTGTCTGGTTTAAAAGGAAGATTAATAGAGGTGACTGAAGAAGAGCTTGCCAAACATAATAAGAAGGATGACTGTTGGATATGTATAAGAGGTGAATTACTTGCTAGTCAGTTCTTTTCTGCATCATTTTTAAATTGAGAACACAGCATGTTAGAGGCTAAGTGCTAATTACCTTGTGAGTGCTCTAAGCACTATGGGGCAGTATATATGTGTAATTGCCATTGCTGCTGCTGCTTCCTCTGTGTCTAGGCCAGACGTGACACTGTCAAAATGAAGGCACCTTTTGGTGAGTTCATTCTGTAGTTCCTTTTACCTGATCTAGTGTGGGAAAGATCAGCGGGCAACACAAGGTTGCTGTTACCAGGGTAGGCCCAATTGTGGCTCAGAGATACCACAATCTTTGAGGAGGCACTTTCAAGATATAAATGTCAGTGTAAATAAGCCTACCATTTTCTCTTTCTACTTCTTCCTAAATTGGGGTGATTTAAACTATGTTTTCCCCATGTGATCAGTTGTTTTGTTCTCCAAAAGAATGGGGGCACAACTTCTTCCATGTCTAGGCCAGACGTGAAACTGTCAAAATGAAGTCAAAATGAATCTTTGATGAGGCTCTTTATGTGGGCCCCCGGGGCATAACTGCGGGAGGTATTCTGGTGACGTATTAAGCTGGGCATGATCATTTTGGGCAATAGGAACACCCAGCCTGTGATCAATCTCTCTAGTAACTCTGAAGGTTTTTTTAAAATCCAAGTTCTGTGTTAACCAACAGTAGATGATGATGATGATAATATTTTGTGTGAGAAATTATTCTGGGTTGAAAGGATTTTTGCTGGAGGAACTCTGCTCAAGGGGCGCCCGAATGAGGCTCCTTTCATTTTTCCCAAGTTCTTTTCCCACCAAAGTGGTCTCTATTTATCTACTTGCAATTTATTGCTTTCAAACTGCTAGATTGGCAGGAGCTGGGACAGACGGACGCTCATTCCGTCATGCAGTACTCAGGTCTTGAACTGCTGACTTGCTGGCTAACAAGGTGAGCTTCTTAGCCCCTGAGCCACTGCAGTCCCTAGCAGTAGATCACCTTGATATTCCATTGATATATTAGTTTACTGCTAGATCACCTCTGCATGGGCAGAAAAAGAGATAAACATTGGTATGAAATAGAATCAACTCCAATGAACTACAACAGACTACTGTGAGTTTCTGTGGCATATGTTATGGGGAACATTGGAAAACTGTCTTATTTTCCCTAACACCATTGCAACACTTTAAACAGCCCGGTGACTTAACAATGAACCATAAAATATGTGCCAAGGATTGCGAAGGCAAGATCAAAAGAAGGAAGGGAGTTATGGTCTGTGATGCAGATCAAAGCACCTTGGATGGAGGGGCTGGTGTGGATACTGGCACCAAAACAATCTGTAGTCTGCGAAATTTAAATGTTAAAAAAAGACTATGAACCAAGATGCAGCAAAATCAAATTGCTTCAAATGTGCTTGCCTTGTATAGTCACAGCCTTTATGCTCATTTGGGAGGAAAGTGGAGAAATGATGCACCATGGGTTAGTACTAACCTCACCTGAGCTGCATCCTTACATAGCACTAAAACATTTATTACAGTAGACATTTGTAACATGCTAAATGGCTTTTTATGATTACGGTATGAATTCTGCAGTTTTTTAAAGCAACATAAGAATTGCCTGCTGGTGCAAACCAAGGATCAACATTGTTTCCATCTCAAGCAGACTAGAAACTTTTCAAAATATTTGGAAGTTTGATGTTTCTATATACGGTATAGTATTTCTGATTAACCATCATGGTGAATTGTTGATAGAGCTATCCTATGTGGATTTAAGTAATTTCGTATTAGATTCCTCGTGGAAGGCATAGCACTAGATTAATTTCTATTCTCTATCAATCACTTTTCCTTCTGCAATTCTTAAATTCCCTGTTGGACAAAGTGTAGTTTGAACAAAAACAAGAATACTGGCATATAAGTAAAGGTAAAGGTAGCCCTTGCTTGAAAGCCAGTTGTATCCAACTCGGGTTCAATGCTCATCTCTGTTTAGAGCCAGTGCTGTCTGCGTTTGCAGACGTTTCCGTGGACATGTGGCAGTCACAATTAGACACTGGAGTGCATGAAACTGTTTACCTTCCCACTGAAGTGGTTCCTATTTATCTAGTAATGTCTTACTTTCAAACTACTAGATTGGCAAGAGCTGGGACAGAGGTGGGTGCTCACTCTATTGTGCAGTACTCGGGTCTCAAACTGCTGACCTGCCGACCTTCCAGTTGTCAAATTCAGCATCTTAACCACTAAGCCACCACGGTTCCTGGTATTTTAAGATTAACAAATTTATTTCACTGCAAGATTTTGTGGATTACAGTCTACTTCCCCATTGCCTGTCTGTTAAATGCAGGAATCCAAATCATAACAGATATGAGAGCTGGTTGTCCAATTTTCTCTTCAATGCCTCCAACACTGGTGTGCTCACCACCTCCCAAAGTACCGTATTTGCCGGCGTATAAGGCGACTTTTTTCCCCTGGAAAAAATGCCTCCAAGTGGGGGGTCGTCGTATACCCCGGGTACACTTCAGTTGGACTCACCTTCCCGTCGCTATTCTTGTGGTCCGGGAGGGTCTCGTCCCTGCATCGCGCCCTTGTTGTCCCCGGCTGAGATGCCTTCGGATCGGCCTTTCAAGCAGGGGCGGAGCAACCGCCCGCATGGCATCTTTCCCCCCCTTCGCTCCTCCATGCTGAGGGAATTGAAGGCTGCCGGCAGCAGCTCCGGCCATATGTGGAGGAGCGAAGGGGGGGGGGGGAGAAGAGGCCATGCGGGGAGCCACCCCGTTTCCCCCTCCGTTCTGCAGCAGCACCCGCTGCCCAGCCGCCGCCCTGCGTGGCTTCCCGCTGGAGCTTTCCCTATCCCCGCTGTGGAGGGTGCTGGTGCTGCTAATTCTGTGGCCGCCGCCGCTTCCTCCTCCTCCTCTGCCAGCCTGCATTGCCAAGAGCAGCGTCGCCGGGGCAGAGGGCTTGCTTGTGGGCAGCGGCGGCGACTGTTGCAAAGCCACGCCGGGCAGCGTCCCCTCCTCACAGCCGTGCGGGCTCTGCGTCTCTTCCCCCCCCCCCTTCGCTCCTCCATGCCGGGGGAATGGAAGGCTGCCGACAGCATTTGATTCTCCCACCCAGGAGCAGTGAATCGCCCGGCGTGGCTGAGCAACAGTCGTGCGTGCGTGCGTGTGTGTGTATGAGAGAGAGAGGCCTTTTGTGATTCCCTTTGAACAAGGGCGATCTCTTCCTCCCCCTCCCCTCCCCTCCCCTCGGCAGCAGAGAAGGAGGAGGAACAAAGGGGAGGGGCTGTGCTGCTGCTGGTTCCTTCCTCCAAGAGGCGAAAGGGAAATTTCTGCCGAGGGAGATGAAACCAAGGGACTCCCCCCCCCCCCCCCCCGGCCTGGCTGTTCAGATCATCTCTTGCTATTACCAAGATTCTCCCTCAACTGTCCTCAAGGCAGAGTAAGTTTTGCAAAAAGAAAACGTTACTGATTTCCCTCTTCATCCATCCACCTACAACTCCTATTTCCCCCCCCCCCCCAATTAGCCTCTCCAACCAAACTCTCAATAAACAGCTAATTACCAGTATATCTTAAGGCCACTCCCCCCCTTCCTATCCCAGGTTGGGGTGTGTGGGTTTGCAATTAATGGCTGCCTCATATTCCTCCTCTCGCTCTTTAGTTTGATCCTGGCTATTAACATCTGAAGCCATAAACTGGGGGAGGGGGGAGGCAGGGGGTGAGATGGGTGGCCAGTGTAATGTAGAAAGCCCTGAGGAGTGGGCTTAGGCTAGGACTGAGCCAGAGCTTCCCAAGGGCCAAGAAGAGAGTCGCTGAGGGAGGGTCAGTCAAGATGTCTCCTTTGCCAGTTGTATCTGACTGTAGGTTTTGGTGCTCATCTCTGCTTACAGCCAAAGAGCCAGCACTGTCTGCATATGTTTCCATGGTCATGTGGCAGGCATGACTAGATGCCATAAAGTAAAGGTAAAAGTTGCCCTTGTTCAAAAGCCAGTCGTATCTGACTTTAGGGTTTGGTACTCATCTCTGTTTATAGCCAAAGAACCAGCACTGTCTATATATGTTTCCGTGGTCATGTGGCAGGCACAACTAGACAGTGGAAAGTAAAGGTAAAGGTCACCCTTGCTCAAAAGCCTGTCATATCTGTCTCTAGGGTTTGGTGCTCATATCTGTTTACATCCAAAGAGCCAGCACTGTCTGTGTCTGCAAATGTTTCTGTGGCAGGCACAACTAGACACTAGAGTGTACAGAACGCTGTTTACCTTTACCACCAAAGGGATACCTATTGATCTACTTGCAAATTTCTTTCTTTTGAACTGCTAGGAGCTTGGAGATATGCCAGGAGCTCACTCCATCAGTATTCAGGTCTTGAACTGCTGACCTTCCAGTTATCAAGTTCAGTATCTTAACTGCTAAACCACCAGTCCTTTTTGGTCACAATTGGGGGGGGGGGGGCTTTGATTTCTGTCATCTTTCCTTACTTCCTTTCCTGGCTCCTAGGCATGTGCAGAAATACTGGATATAAAACACCACCCCACCTCCATATTTGCAAAGAAAACCTCCACTGGGTCCCTTTGCTGCCCAAAGCCTCTGCTACTTGGTGGGTGGCTAAGAACATGTGCAGAGTTCCAACCTGGCTCCTAGGCATGTGCAGAGTACAGACTGCGGGGAGCATGAGGAGGAGAAGGAGGGGGAGCACAGTCTAAGAAGCCCATTCTACCTCCCTCCCCATCGACACATTGCAAAGGTTCCACCAATCGTAGATGCATGTCATAAGCATTTGAATATAAATTAACATGCTGAAATCAAATCTGATGTTCTTTTACGTTTTATTTGGTGTGTGGAAGGTGTGTGGAAAAGGGGGTCGTCTTATACAGCGAGTATATAACAAAAACTATTTTGAGTGAAAATGTTGGGGGTCGTCTTATACGCCCAGTCGTCTTATACGCCGGCAAATACGGTAATTGCTTCCATAGTCATACTGCTCTAACAGTTAAGAAGTGTTTACTAATATTCAGCCTATACTTGGTTTCCTGTAGTTTCAGCCCAGTCCTGCACTCTGGGAAGATCCTGCCTCTCTTCTTTATTACTATCTTTCAAGTATGTTGCCCTCCTCTGAACTTGTACAATTTGTTAGCATCATCTTAAATGTAATGTTCATAACTGGACACAGTACACTAGATTTGACCTACATATTGCTGCATATAGGGGGACTTTTACCTCATGGTTTTTGAGATTATATTTTGAATTCTGCTCCCATCTTCCAAGGTACTAGCTATTCCACCAATTTTGTGTCATCCACAAATTTGATAAGTATTCTCTGCACTCCCTCATACAAATCACGAATGAACATGTTGAAGAGCGCCAGGCCTAGGTCTGAGCCTTGTAGTACCCCACTTGTTATCCCTCCCAGTTTGAAAAGAAGCCATTGATAAGCACTCTTTCAGTGTGATTCTGTAACCAATTGTGTATCCACCTGGCATTTGTTTTATCTATATTAAGCTGCAAGCTGAATCCAATGGTGGACTTAACTCACCATGTTCCCACTGATTGAGTGGGCCTTCTGTGGATATGACTTACTAGGCTGGGTAACAAGGATTTCAGCCATCAAGTCTGTTGAGGGACATAGAGAACACTGATGCAGGCATGAAGTTGCTTGTTTTTTGCTCTCACAGGGTAGTATAGGTAAAGGACACCCTTGCTTGAAAACCAGTTGTATCTGAATCTAGGGTTCGGTGCTCATCTCCATTTATAGCCAAAGAGTCAGTGCTGTCTGCATCTGTAGATGTTTCCGTGGTCATGTGGCAGACACCAGAGTGCATGGGACTCTAGACCCGAGCACCCATCTTTGTCCCAGCTCCTGCCAACCTGGCAGTTCGAAAGCAAGACATTGCAACTGGAAATATAGGTACCCCTTTGGTGGAAAGGTAAACAGCTCATAGGGTAGAACACTGAAAAATGTACTTGAAATTCATCTGCAATGTTTAGATATTACACTAGATGGCACTTGTAGAGCATGAAAGACGAAAAGGCTTTCCAAAATTAGAATGCATATGGATTTAATTTTAGTTTGCTTTTATAAGAATCTTATGGAATACAGAAATTTCATAGCATTGAAGCTGGAAGGAAACTTAGATTTTAAAATTTTAATTGTAGGAGAAAGTGAAACAGACAGATGTGTCTGTTACTATTTCAAATATAGTTATGCCCTGTTTCATTGTTGAAATGAGAGATAACATTTTGACTAATGCTCCATAGTTTCTGAGGTACTAAGGTTGATGCACTTAATTCCATTTTTTTATTATTTTAACTGTCGTACTTTTGAGGTGTTTTAATTAAATTTTGTTCTTATATAATATATTATTTTGTTGCAGTTTTAAAAAGTTATGCTATAAAGCTAAGCCTTAGGTGTCAATTCTAGAAAGATGAGGTGTAAATCATTTAAAAAAAAATAGAGGTAAATTGTGAGGAGAAATGACTGATGGCCAAGAAAGGAAAAGAGGAAGAATTAGGCCTAACCAAAGCCTGCCTTTCTCCATCCTTTCTTTGGAAGGACAGTTTATGGCTCAGTGTTCTGTTGCTAGTCCTGATTAATAGTAGGCCCATTGAATTGATTGTTGAATGGTAAATCATTGCTTCAGTAAATTCTATAAAGGCAGTGGTTCAACTCTAGTTGGGACTAACAGTAAAATATTGGCCTATACATTTAAACCTCAAAAATCAACTCATAACAGGAAAAGCTTCTTTTCTTAAAAAAAAAAATCTTCAGGGACTAAACCAGAGGATTTTGTTATGAGGCTAACAGGTCCATGGACTCACACAGACTTACACAGACCTTTAAGATGCACATGTCCTGTGGTCCTGTACTGTAGTGCTGTCCCTCCCCCCCCCAAAAAAAAATGGATCTGTCAGAGATTTAACTTGGTGTATCTTTTTGCAAAGCACGTGTCTTGTCATTGATTCCCCCTCTATTTTCCTTCTTGAAGAATAATCCTAAAATGACGTGGTTGATCCTGGAAGAGTGTTGTTTCAATACGTGCAAAATCAGAGTTGCCACTAGGATATTTTAAAGAACCTGGACCCTGAGCTTGCTTGCTTCCACTTAATGGACAGTCATAAATACATGTACAGTGCAGTTCTGCTGGATTGGAAGGATCAGACAGTTTTACAACTTTTCCCAGGGGAGAGCAATGATTTCCATTCTTTGGAGAGGCTCCTTCTATGTCCTTCCCACATTCCTGGCAGGGAAGACCAACCAACAAGACAATAAAAGTAAAATATCAAAGAGATATTCAGAGCAAGTCCAGTTAACTTTCTACTGCCTTCAGGACAGGGAGCCGCCTCTGACCGCCAGGCCCTATCATTGTTTGGGTGGTGCCATGGTGTAGTTCGTGCTGAATTGTTTGGGCTCTTATTGTTACTTTTATTGTTGCTATTATTGGATCTTTAAATTTGTAAGTGAATGATTTTCTTTTTCTCTATTGTATTGTAATGCTCTATTGTTTTTGCTAGCCATCCTGAGTTGTGCAAGCGATTGGGTGGCATACACCCATCAACATGATGATGATGATGATGATGATGATGATGATGATGATGATGATGATGATGATGATGATGATGATGATGATGATGATTTTGTGTCAGAAATTATTCTGGGTTGAAAGGATTTTTTGCGGAAGAAACTCCCCTCATGGGACGCCCAAATGAGGCTCCTTTCATGTCCCCAAAAACTGAGACAGAGACAGGAGCTCAGCCCATCATGCAGTGCCCAGGTCTCGAACTGTCGATTTGCCAGCCTTTCAGCTAACAAGGTGAGCTTCTTAACCACTGAGCCACCGCAGTCTAGGCCATGGAAGGGGAAACAGTTTGCTTTTAGGTCTGGCAAGGGAAACAATCACCTCACGGAGGGTCCTTAAAACCTTTTCATCCTTAAGCAGGAGCGGTTTCCTCAATTTCCCTTGCCTACTCAGTTGGGAAGGCAAACGACACATACAATTAGTCATGCTAATGTATGAGTAATTACATAACACACTGGTGGAAGTGCTTCATGGGTAGCCCTTATGCCTTCGTGCTATTGCAACTACTTAGCTTCATTTGAGAAGGCAATTAGTGGTGTGTGATCTCTGGCTGTAGATAACGATGCCAAGCTTCAAGTAGTACAACTTCTTTGTAGAAAAGAAGAGTATGGGGCAAAACGGAACGCTCACCTTGCCGCGGGTTGGCTCTCTTGCCCATGTGCTGACTGCAGGAGTGTGCCTGCAGAAGGCTCTTGATTTGCAGTATGTGTGACTTCACTGCGTATTGGATTCTGCCTCTGGGGGGAGCCTGCATGCCACGAAGCTGGGGACCTATTTATGCCAGGAATCAAAATCCTATCTGTGATGTTCTCTGGCCTGTAGTTATCTGATTCTCTGCTCAAATAAGGTTCTTTGCCACCAGTTTGTCTGGTATGTACACTGGCGTATCGTGGGGGGCATGGGAAATAGCCTGGGGGGCAGCCCACCCTGGGTGGCAGATTGCAGGGGGTGCTGCCTCCCCCAGACTTCCTGGCGGCCGGAGTGGGAAGTCTACCATAGGGATGGGCGCTGGGACCCTTCACCACCACTGGTGCCCTGGGCCCTGCCCTGGGCTGGAGGGCACAGACCCAACAGCGCAGTGGGGACCAGGGGGCACCCACCCATCTGCCCTGTCCTCCTCCTCCCCAGGCGCCCCCTCCTCATGGCTAGCCGGTGGTGCTGAGCAGTGCTGCACCAGGACCAGCCCTGGGTTGAAACTCAGGGGCTGGGGCAGTGTAGCATGGTGCAGCCCCAGTGGGGAGCCCATCATTGGGGTCCCAGGTGCGTGGCCACACGTCTGGGACCCCTATGAAAGGCAAGAAGTCTTGCGGTGGGTCCTCAGCCTGGCCGGCACTGCTCTGGCTGCGGGTGCTGGGCTGCGGCGACCACCGGCCTTCTGCCTCCCTGGGCACCACTGCCGCTGAAGATGAACGAGCTGCCACCGCTGGGCTCGGAGGCGAGGCAGCCACACGCCTGGGACACCGATTGTGAACTCTCTGCTGGGCCCATGCCGCACTGCCCCAGCCCCTGGGCTTTGCCACGAGCTGGATGTGAGGAAGAGGAAGCCCAAAGAAGAGGACAAAGGTGGCAGAGGAGGAAAAAGCACCCCCTGGTCCCCACTGAGGTAGGAGTTTCGTGCCTAGGTGAGGGGGATGCGGCAAGATTGGCCTGCAGCCCTGGGCGGCTAAAACCTCCCCTATGTCACTGGGTATGTAGCTGATGATTTTTTATTTGAAAGGTTTACCCCCAAGTGCCTATTCAGTGACTTAGTGGTTAAAGATGCTGAGCTTGACAACAAGAAGGTCGACAGGTCAGTAGTTCGAGACTCGAGTACTGCGTGACAGAGTGAGAACTTGTAATGTGTCCCACTCTTGCCAACTTAGCAGTTCGAAAGATAAATAGGGACCACTTTGGCAGGAAAAGTAACAGCATTCCGTGTGCTCCTGCTGACTATTAGAGGCCATTGTCTTTTTAAAAATTGTAATATTCAAAAGGACGAGTTGTATTTGTTATAGCAGACATTTTACTAAGACCTATATAAAACAATGGAGGCATTTGCATACACACATACTGTACTGTTATGATTGAGGTATGTGTGTTTAAATATGAGGTGTGTTGTTTTCCATGGTTTCAGGCATCCACAGAAGGTATTGGAATTTATTCCCCACAGAAATGTGGTGTGACCTTATATTCTTTTTAGGGGCTGTGGTGGCTCAGTAGTTAAGAAGCTTGCCTTGTTAGCTGGAAGGCCGGCAAGTGTGCAGTTCAAAACCTGGGTACTGCATGATGGAGTGAGCGCCCGTCTCTGTCCCAGTTCTTGGCGACATGAAAGTAGCCTCATTTGGGCGTTCCCTGAGCAGAGTTTCTCCTGCAAAAATCCTTTCAACCCAGAATAATTTCTGACATGAAATTATTATTATTTTAGGAGTGTGGTAACTCAGTAGTTAAGAAACTCGGCTTGATACCTGGAAGGCCAGCAAGTCAGCAGTTTGAGACCCATGTACTACATGACGGATTGAGTCCCAGCTCTTGGGGACATGAAAGGAGCCTCATTTGGGCATCCCCTGAGCGGAGTTTCTCCCTCAAAAATCCTTTCAATCCTAACAAACCCAGAATAATTTCTGACACAAAATTATTATTATAGAAACAAAACTTTTATGTTTTAATAGAAATGCTTTTTAAAAACATACAGTAGAACCCTGTATAACAAAGAAACCTCTGTTCCACAGAGCTCTTTGCTGTATAGATTTTTTTCATTATATGGATCCCTATGGGCGATGCACCGTATAACGAAATGAAAATGTTTGTTATATGAATCACCATTGGTGATACCCCGTACAGCAATTCCCCCCCCCCCCATTTGTACGGGGTATTGACAATGATGATTCGTATTACAAACTTTTTTTTGTTCTACAGTGCATTGGCAATAGCGCAAAAACACTTCGTTGTACGGATTTTTCGTTATACGAAGCGTTCGTTATACAGAGTTCCACTATACACACATTTAATTTCTTTTTGTGCTTTGTAGGTCTTGTATATAATGTCACACCATACATGGAATATCACCCTGGTGGTGAAGATGAATTGATGAAAGCAGCAGGCTCTGATGGTACAGATCTGTTTGATCAGGTAACAATAGTGTAAATGGCATTTATTCCATCAAATGATAATTCAGCAAATCCATGTAAAGGTGGTCTGTTGCCCAGAGAATAAAGTGCTTTTCTGTCTTATTTTTCAAATGAACAGTGGTTACATGTATATTTTATTTCATGATAACATATACTACAAAGTGGTACCTCACTTAAAGAGCATAATGCGTTCCACAGGATTGCTCTTTAAGCGAGTTTGCTATAAGCGAAATACCATTGTAAGTGACCGGTTGTGACTTCTGGCGGGGGGGGGGAGAGAATTGTGAACCCCGATTTACTTGTTAAGTGAGTTTTTGGTTGGTTTTAGTTGTTAAGCGAGGTGACCAATTCTGCTCTTTAAACAAGTTAGTCTCTAAGCGAGGCACTCTTTATGCGAGGTTTTACTGTATAGCAAATCTTAATTAGTTTGAAGCAAAACTATTTTACCATTCCGTAAAGCAATGAAAGTACTTATAATTGCATTTAATTAAGCCATATCCTATATTTAGTCAATGAGGAAAGTATCCAGAATACAGTAAGAAACACTCGTAATGAGAAATGTAAGTATTAGTCTATGTGATTATGCTTTTAAAAGACCAATAAATTTAAAAATCAGTACTGTATTTATGTTTCCCCATTTTTGCTTGGGTGGTAAGGTTTTTTGCCCTAGGACAGTGATGGCAAACCTTGGCACTCCAGATGTTCTTGGACTTCGATTTCCAAAAGCCCAAGTCAGAAAACCTACACTAGTGTAGTTCAAGAACATCTGGAGCACCAAGGTTTGCCATCACTGTCCTAGGAAATAAGCATTTTGTGAGCCAAGGGATATATTTCAGAAAAGACATGTCATAATCTGGAGAATAATACTTCTTTTGTTAGTATAGCTGGTTTGGTTAGCAGCATAGAGCTGCCCATCTGGAATTTACATTAGGAAGAAAAAGCGAAGCTCACTTGTTCAAATATCTCTCTGCTCAGAGGGCTGGTAACATAAGTAATATAATGGTTATGTTTCTTCCCTATAGATGCTTTCCCCTCTTCAGCAGCTCTGTGTACCAAGGTTGGGTAATTGGTTGGTTTACTACGTCCCTGTATTTGCTCAGAAGCAAACATTATCAGAAGTGCTTGATTCCAGTAAAAGCATTACTGCTTTTTCTTCTGCAGGTTCATCATTGGGTCAATTACGAATCAATGCTGAAAGAATGTATGGTTGGAAGAATGGCTTTCAAACCTTTTGTTGCTCCTATGAAAGGTATATACCATGATCCAAAAGAAAATGTAGTGTCTTGTTTTTGCAACTTGAATAATTGGGAATGTTTTCTCTGAAATCATTTGGAAGCCAAAGGCTTCTTACAGAGATAATGTCTGCAGATGCTTTATACAACTATCCCCACCACCCTTATATGGTTATTCTGTTTGGGGACAATGGGAGATGTCATTCAAAACTTCTGAACTGTTACAATTTTGGAATGATGTACAGTAATACCTCAGATAACATTAGTATCGAATAACACTAAAATCGCATAACATTAAGCAATCTGGGGGGAAGAATTGCATCGGATAACATTAAGATCCTATGGGATGCATCGGATAACAACCGCTAAAGCCTGTGTGGTTACAATGTATCTCTATGGATCCCATAGGATTTTAACATGCATCAGATAACACTAAAAATCGGATAACACCAAGACTTGTGGAACCAGGTTTTAGTGTTATCTGAGGTTTTACTGAGTAATACCTCGGATAACGCTAAGACTTGGTTCCACAAGTCTTGTTGTTATCCGATTTTTAGTGTTATCCGATGCATGTTAAAATCCTATGGGATGGATCGGATAACGTTAAAGCTCCATAGAGATACATTGTAACCGCACAGGCTTTAGCAGTTGTTATCCGATACATCCCATAGGACCTTAACATTATTCAATCCAATTCTCCTCCCCAGATTACTTAACGTTATGCAATTTTAGCATTATCTGAGGTAAACGTTATCCGAGGTATTACTGTATAGTTGGTTTTGTTTAGGCTCAACTCTTAACAAGAAGGGTGAATTTATACAAACCTTTACACTTCAAGACACCTGCTCCTCCCCCCAATCCTATAATGGATATCTTTCAGAATATTAAGCTTACTAATTCAAATTGCTGCTTGGTAGCCATGAAAAAGGGACTGCGGTGGCTCAAGTGAGTAAGACGCTGAACTCAATGACTGGATTTTCAAGTACTTGCACAACAGATTGAGCTCCTGTCTCTGTCCCAGCTCCTGCCAACCTAGCAGTTTGAAAGCAAGAAGTTGTAAATAGATAAATATGTGGGAAGATAAACAGTGTTCCGTGTACTCTGGTGTTGTGTCCATGGAAACGTCTGCAGACAGCACTGGCTTGGGGAATCCTCAAAATGTATTTGCAGCATGGTATGTTTGCATGCATGGTTATACAATACCAGATTCTTCATTTTCTGATTGCATGCTCATAGGTGTGGTGCGTGTAAATTCGTCTATAAGAACAGATTCTCTGAATGATACCTAACTGCAATGTGTAGGCAAACTGAAACAGTTTATAAGTATTCATTGCTGTTATTTCCCATCTATAAACTTTAGAATGTTACAGTGCTTAGCTTCAAATTTATTGTGAAATGAAAGTGGATTACATGTACTGGTGAGATTTTATGATGTTGAGAAACTGATTGAGAGTTTTGTCACAAAATGAAAAGACTGTTGTTGTTGTTGTTGTTTTGCACGGAGACAGTTGCTTAGTATTTGTACCACAGTTATACTTTGTTGTACTCATGCCACCTTTAGACATTCTTCCTCTGTTGGATTTTATATTTATAAATTTTCTCTGTGGTCCTGGTCAAATGGAAACTGTCACAGTCCTGTAGCGTTTTTTGCTTATGATTTTTGTGCTGTAGTCATCTGTGAAGAGAAGTGTATGAAATTAAGTTTATTGCAGCCACTGCTTTTTCTAAACAGAATCTTGATCAGTGAAATAGAACTGAGATTCTATTACAGAAGAAATCAGCACAACGAAAACCTCCGTTCCATGTAGCTCTTTGCTATGCAGTTTTTTCATTATACGAAGCACTATTGGCGGTACCCCACATAATGAAAAAAAGTCAGTTAACTGGGGTTCCCATTGAGCGGGTATACTCTGGCTACCGAAAACCCTACATAACAAACAGTTTTTTCCGTTATGTGGGGTATCGCCCTTGCATAATGAACACTTCGTTATGAGAATTTTTCACTATGCGATGCCATCATTATGCTAGGTACGACTGTATATGTAACTTCTGTCAGATGATAGACTATGCATCTTTGTTAATTACTATGTATGTTTTGAGGAAATTCTTCGGTTCAAGAAATACTTACCATCCAGTGGACACTAATGTGACTTAAGTATTTGAATTTTGCTAGAAACCTGTAGCTCAAGAACCAGTTAGCTCCAAAATACAATGTTCTGTCTTCTATTCTTTTTCTGGTGCTCATTGTCTTCTTTGAATCTTCAGGCCACATGCTTCAGTGTCAGTAGAAACAAAGAAATTTTGTTGTCAGGAAGATTATAGAATTGTGTTTTGTAGTCTATCAACTTTCATATTACCTTCCTGTCAGTAGGATGCAAAATCACTAGGTTTAGTTTAGTTTTGATGCAATCTGTCTCTTCCTCAACTCTTCCTGCATCAAATACTGTAGTATACATTTCTTTTTCAAAGATGTGCATTTTAATACTTTCTCTCCTACCACCCTTAGATGCTGTGAAGCAGACTGGTTAGCTTTCCCCTGCCTGCTTTCCTGCATCTTCTTCTCTCTTAATTCTCCACAAACCTTTATTTCAGGTTCAAACTTCATTCTCCATCAACTATTCTTTCATCTTCCCTTTTCTTAGTCTCCTGTCCACTTTTCACTCTTCCTTATCTTTTGTGCCTCTCGTTTATCCACTGTTTACGTTTGAACCTACTGTTTTCCTGTATGAACATTTATCTGAACCAAACTGACTATTTTTCCTTCACTGAAACTGTTCAGCAGACCATTTAGCTCCTTAACTACATGCAGAATTTTGCTACCACATCTACTTAGTCAGTCACTGTTGGAGTTCTCACAGCAGTTAAATATAGATAATGATTGCCTGGGACAAATTAAAATGGGTTAATAATGTAAATTGTCAGGACAAGTTGAATATACATTTTTAAAATTCATGCATTAAACATGACCTTTAAACAGCTTGTTTGTTTGGGTCTAGATATATCTCTGACTCCTCATTATATGAACAACAATTTCCATTATTGTTATCACCTTATTTGTTAGCAGGAACTTAGTTATCTAGTAGCTTAATATAATTTTGTAGATTGAATTCTATGGTAAGCAAGGTAGAATGAATTTCACTGTCATGTGTATGAGTCATAGAAGGATGTAGTTACACAGTGGGGAAAACATGAAGTTGCACTCAGGAAGTTGGGTTTTCCCAGGTTAATTCTCTTCATCTCACCACATAGGGGTCAGCAGAGAAAGTGGAGAGGAAATTGTTCCTCAGCCTTATTTTCAATTTTCCTCTCCTCCGGCTGTCCAGATTAGCAGAGACATGGTGAGAGCAAATCTATATTAATCAACTAGAAACAAGGTTGCTTGAGAACTTGCTCATCTTTTCTGATTCTTTCTGACCCCCCCCCCTTTTTGTGACTTCACTGTCTTAGCGTCAGGATAGCAATGGAAGAGGGGGAAAATGGAAGAGGAAAACAAGCAGATCCTGGCACCAGATTTGAGGAGGAGAGGATTCAATCTCAGCTAATTTTGCTGTTGTCCTGCCTCTCTCAGTGCTGCTTAGCTAGGTGTAATGGCTTCAAATAGAATTACTATTAACCCAAACAGTCATACCAACTGAACTAAAATGTACTCGATTCTGAGAAAACAGAAGCTCCAGTGGCAGAGGGGGGAAATTAAAGATTAGGTGGGAAAACTCCAACCCTCAGCCTATTCAGTATCCTCCAAGTGATGTAGGAAATTTTGAGTTCCTCAGCTATATCCTCCTTTAATGTTGTTCCTTGTCCAGTCAACTCCTTCCTCCATCTTCTAATTTTGTTTTGTTCTTGTATACCCTCAAGAATTTTTGTTTTTGCCATAAAGCTCTTCCTGGATCTGAGCCGGAGGACTTGAGACTTATATCTGTTCAGAGGGTGTTGAGGGTCCTTCTCTTGCTTAGTTCTCTCAGTGTCCACTGCTACTTCTTATCTGAGCGATACCAACAAGAGGGTATATTTTCTCAATGGGTGTCACGATCCAGCCGGCCCCCTACACTTCTGGAAAACCCCTGGAAACCAAAACAAACCTACACAGGGCGAGCTGGACGGCTAATTAGAATAGAGATACAACTCTCAACTGCTTATCAGCTCTTAAGGGGTTTTTAATTTGGTAGCGTGTTCAAAGATTTGTGTGTGTGAAAGGCAGCTCTTACCCTTTTTAGTCCAATGAAGACACGTTGTTCAGAAAAATGATGAAGATTTATTGATCAGGTTCATAAAGCATAAAAGTCAGTAGCACAGGTCAGTCCAATAAAGTCCACAGGCAAATCTAGGTAACCATTTTTAAGGAGCAAAAGTGCTTAGCTCCTAGGCTAAAGAATGCTAGCCCATAGAGATCCAGAAACAAAAGCTCTCTAATCAAAAACAGGTCTTAATCCATGAAGACACAGAGACGAACTCTTTCTTCTCTCAAAAATGGAGAATCTGCAGTCAGATGGGACTGCTTTAACCAATCACGTAACAGCAAGAAAACTTTCTCAAAACAACAGTACATTGTTTATTCACGTGCACACAGGATGCACTGGGGCTAGTCATAACATTGCTCTGCTAAAGAGATAAGAAATACTGAAAAACATGGTTGAAAAACATGCTGTTACACAGCCTTGAGGCTCAGAGAGAGAAAAATAGATTTTTCTGAGGCCTATTTGAAAATTGGCAATTTCAAGCCTTAGGAAATAGGTTCATTTCCTGACACGCCCTCCTTTCTGGAAAGGCAAACCGGGGGTTTGACTTTACCAAAAGGCATTATTTACTAATGTGAGCAAAGCAATTGAGCAAACAAGCTATCCCTTATATATGTAGGATATCAAGCATTAAAGCTTCTTCCAGTTTTAGCTACTGGAGGTACACGTTACATAAGTTACATTCTGCATTGCAAGCAAACTCAGGTATAAAACCTTGCTGGAACAAAAGACTTGGGCATTTTCAGGTACCAAAGGTTTTCCCTTTCCAAAACACATTTTGCCCAAACAGAACAACCTTTAAATCAGAAAACAGGTCAGTAACACCACACATGTCACAGAAGCCGCTTGTACGAGCCTCTGGAAAAATAAACAGATGATTAGCAAGAAACAATAACATTTCCCCCCCCCTTCTTCGTCTTCTTCGATGTTGCACCTGCAAACAATTAAACAACCAGTTGAACAAAGTCCACTCAGAGTTCCGTTATCAGCTCTTCTTTCAGACGTCAGGAACATGTGCATCTCCTAAAAAACAAACTCAAGAAACAACCTTTAAGGTATTTATCAGAACACAGTCCAAAGGAATTAATCAAACAACCCATCACCCTCATCCCTGTGAGGTTTGGGAACTAAACAGGCAACAGAATTGATGGCTTGACTAACGTCTCAACTCAAGAGCACGCAGAATTCCATTCACTCTCCTCAGTACGTCGGGAATCTGGATCTGGATCTGGCCTCTGCTATTGCTGACATCGCTAGGTGGGCTTCCCACAGCCATCTTTACGTACTCCCCCCTCTTCAGCTCTTGGCTTTCTCGAAGGGTAGTAAAACTCAGGGAAACACTGCATCCGGCAATTATTTCCCACTTCCCACTAGCTGACCAAAACAGCGTAGTGTAACAGCCTGTAGATAACACGTTTCAGAGTGGTGGCTCTGGCACACACACTCTAGCAAACTTCTTCCTTGGACACGTGGAGGAGTCCGTTGGAGCTCTTCCACCTTTACGCTGGTATCTCAAACACAATGAGGCAATCAGCAACTTCTCCCGGTCTTCAAAGACCAAACAGCACATGTAATCAGCAACTAGGAACTTCAATGCAGGAAAATAAATCTTATCTGAAGGGTTCCACTCCTTCTTCTTGGCTTTGGGGGAAATCTAACTTCAAGGAACTGCTTCTGGTGAAAATAGGCACTCTTTGGAGTTTTGACTCCAATTCAACACAAAAGAGCCTTATTTAGGGCTTGGGGCTTGCTGGGCGTCTGGGGAAGTCTCAGAAGTCATCTGGACAAGCTTCACCCACCCTGGGCCCTTCCTTCTGGCTAAACATCATCTGGGCACCTTCTCCAAGATCCCATCTGGAATGGAGTCTGTCTTGGGGTGCTAACTGTGGTGAGGGGGTACATTCATCAGCCACTGGCTTACCTTCCATCTTGTAGGCTTGGAAGACGTCTCAGTCCCTCTGGAACTGCCAGCAATGGATCGGCCCTCGGCCCACGGCCCTCAGATCTGGGAGTTTGAGAATCCGACTCAAAACTCAAAACGAAGAAGCAAACAGCTGCTTTCCTGCTTTCCTTTCAGCACCCTTATCTCAGGAAAACAAAACATTCCAAAACACAGGCACTTTCAGTCTCAGCCGGCGCTGGAGACACACACAGGCTTTCAGCCAAAATAAACGAAGGCTGCTGCTTCTTGCCGAGACATAGAGCATGCACACACACAAAAAAAAACTTCTTCAGGGCTCGTATATCGCACCGCTAGGCCAACATGTCACGATCCAGCCGAAGGTTTTCTCTCACACACACAGGAGAAAAACTTGAGATCGCCGCGTCTTCAGGGCACGTCTCCGAAAGGCCAAAACAACATCAAAGGCAGGGAAAAGATCCCACATCAGCAGGCCACCATCTCACGTATACAACTTCAGGAGGGAAGAAACATCCCACCGCAACAACGTCTCATGCACCCGGTCGTCCCATTCACAAGGGCACCTCCTTACCGTTCCCGAGCCTCTTGCTCTGCACTGGAACTTAACCCTTGCATCACCACTTCTGGGAGAACCAGGGAGGTTAAAAGGAACTCTTACTATGCTCAGGCAGTAAGGCCTTTGAACATAGAGCAAAACAAAGGAGGCTTCTGGTAACGTAGCAAGCTAAGCTTCATGTGTGTGTGTGACAAGAAAAACAACAATCTTCAAAGAGAAACAGCTGTTTTATTCCATCAGGTTCATGTAGGAAAGTCAGTAGCACAGGTCAGTCCAATAAAGTCCACAGGCAAATCTAGGTAACCATTTTTAAGGAGCAAAAGTGCTTAGCTCCTAGGCTAAAGAATGCTAGCCCATAGAGATCCAGAAACAAAAGCTCTCTAATCAAAAACAGGTCTTAATCCATGAAGACACAGAGACGAACTCTTTCTTCTCTCAAAAATGGAGAATCTGCAGTCAGATGGGACTGCTTTAACCAATCACGTAACAGCAAGAAAACTTTCTCAAAACAACAGTACATTGTTTATTCACGTGCACACAGGATGCACTGGGGCTAGTCATAACATTGCTCTGCTAAAGAGATAAGAAATACTGAAAAACATGGTTGAAAAACATGCTGTTACACAGCCTTGAGGCTCAGAGAGAGAAAAATAGATTTTTCTGAGGCCTATTTGAAAATTGGCAATTTCAAGCCTTAGGAAATAGGTTCATTTCCTGACAATGGGTATAGGTTTGTGGCATCCTGTCACTATAGACGTGGCTTCATTAACAGCGATGTCAACTTGTTTTGCTTGTGTGGATGCGCTGCATACTGGAGCAGCATAATCTGCTGTGGAGACACTCGGGGCCAAAGCTCATATAAGCAGTGTGGATGGTTGAGTTCCCCATTTATAGTTTGTGAGTTTCCTGATGATGTTGTTCCTTGTACTAACTCTGGCTTTGGTATTCAGACAGTGTTGCTTAAAAGAGAGGGTCCTGTCAAGAGTCACACTGAAGTACTTTAGTGCTGAGCAATACTGTAATCTGTTCCCTTGCCAAGTAACATCCAGGTCATAGTTTGATTACAGTGGAGTGGAAAGCTCTGAATAAAAGGTTGGGTTTAATATGGTTCAGGACACTAGCTCTAAATTACTGGTAGTCATAATAGGAAATTAGGACTCTTAACTTCTCTTCAACTTCATGCCAGCTAGAATCAGTTTGCCTATCTGACTGTAGAGTTTCCAAGTTGCGGAAACTGCAGAGATTTACCTTTAGCTTAACATGCATTCATTTCTTGCAGTTGTTTAGTAGATTAAATTTTTGAAGTGTGAATCTGGATGAGTGATTCTTTCAGAGGTAACACAAGCAATGGTTCCCCCCAATTTAAAGCATATTGTTAAATATGCTTACCAACATTTCTAAATGCTGGGTGAGTTCTAAATGGTATTGTTTTAGCCTCCTCTTTTCATCTGCTTGCTTCATCAACTAAACTGAGTTGTATCCAAGAGATGGGATTTCATGGTTGCTAGGTTGCTGGTGCTGCTGTTCTAAAGTGCTGTAGTGTGTGTGTGTGTAATGTCTTCTAGTTGTATGGGAGCTAATGAAGGTATATTTGTCTTACTTAATGTTCACTAAGCCAAACAGTTTTAAAACAGAACCGCCTTGATTCAACTTTACCACTTTATATGATTAAAGTAACATTAAAAGCTGAGGTAATGTAGACAATTCTCAGATAGTGAATGATGGATTGGGTTTTTTCCTAGCCAAACTCTCTAGCTGCTCTTATTGCTCTGGATTGCCACTTGCTCCAGGGCAGTTTTGTCTTTTGTATCTGTAACATTTTGCTAGCTATGACTGAAAGCTTAATTCCTTCCTCCCACCCCCACTCCCCTTTCAACTGCATATAGCTTTACTGTATTTGAAACAACTGGCTTTAGTAAGCGAGCCTTTTGTCTTCAAATAAGTAAAAAGTATGGGTGTTTTTTTAAAAAAATATTGGTTAAATCTACTATCCTTATTTTTTAATACATTTATCACTTTTAACTGAATCTTCATTCCTGTCAAGCCTGTCTAAACCAGTGGTTCCCAATGTGGGGCCTATACCCCACAGGAGGACTTTAATTCCAAGAAACCTAAGTAAGTTTTTGTTGTTCAGTCATACAGTCGACTCCAACCCTTTGCCACCCCATGGACCACTGTCCGCCAGGCACCTCTGTCCTCCACCATCTTCATCAGCCCACCCAGCTCTGTGCCCATTGCATCAACAATACCATCTAGCCATCTCATTCTCTGTCGCTCCCTTCTTCTTTTGCCCTCCACCTTTCCCGGCATGAAGGCTTTCTAAAGTGAATCCTCTCTTCTCATTTGATGTCCAAAGTACTTTAGATTCATCTTCACTATTTGACCTCAGGAGCAGTCAGGGTTGATTTCTTCTCCTCGCTGTCCAGGGTACTCTCAAAACTCTTCGCCAAAACCACATTTCAAAGGCATCTATTCTTCTGTGCTCAGCTTTCCTAATGGTCCAGCTCTCATAACCATACATTACCACCGGGAATACCATTGCTTTGACTATGTGATTAGTTGGGGGTTTTTTTTGCAAGGTGATGTCTCTACTTTTAACTATGTTCCCTAGGTTTCTCATAGCTTGTCTCCCAATCAGTCTCTTTTATTTCACGGCTGCAATCACCATCTGCAGTGATCTTTGATCCTAGAAAAGTAAAATCTGTCACTGCTTTTACTTCTTCCTCATCTATTTTCCAGGGACTGATAGGGCCTGTTGCCATTATCTTGATTTTCTTGATGTTGAGTCTCAAGCCAGCTTTTGCACTCTCTTCTTTCGACCTAAGCAGGAGCTTCTTTAGGTCTTCCTCACTTTCTGCCATTAGGGTGGTATCATCTGCATATCTCAAATAATTGATGTTTCTCCCAGCAAATCCACATATGTTCTAATGGTCCTTTTAGGCCACAGTGGAATTATTAATTTTATGATATTTTAAATGTACCATATCTCTAGTTTTAGCCAATATTGATTTATGCAGTTGAGTAATCCAAATTCTTTCCCATAATGATTCCTATATTTTGATATTTAAATTTGTGTCCTGAACTGTCTATGTTCCCATATAGATGCTATACTTTTCATTTACAATGTTTTTTATAAATGGTTGAAATTAATCCTTTTTTGTTTTTAACATCATCTTCTTCTATACCATTGTAGGCCAACCTATGGCACGAATGTCAGAGGTGGCATGCAGAGGCCTCTCTGTGGGCACATGTCCCATCACGGGCAAGACCCATGCTGTTGGCACCAATGAGTGTGTTTGCATGTGCAGTGCCTACCTGCACACCGCCTCCTCTGACTCCTAGGAGGGGTGTCTTGTTGCCTCACCTCATCCCTGCCCCTACTGCCACCTCCCTGGTGGGAATTCAGCCTCCACTCTTGTCTCCCTGTTGGTGGGGGGAGAGGGGTAGGTGCGGAAGTGGTGCTGCCATTGGCCCCATGTTCTATACGATAGTTAAGACATATGGTGTTAAGTACATACATTTATATTTAGTTAGATCTATTTTGCATTTAATCCAGTCATTCATTTAGTGCAGAACTTTGGCATGATTTGTACTTCCTTCATTTATTTGTCTCTGTAACTAATGGCTGTTGTTTCATAAAGTGGAAATTTACTGCTATTATGATCATAGCACTTTTCTTACATGCTTGCAGAGACTTGCTCTACTGTACCTGAAGAAAACAGGATCTTGAATGGTAAGTTGTCAAGCCTATAAGATCCCAAATTAGATTTAGTTTTTAAAACTTACTTCACAAATGGAAATATGCTGTTCAGCATTAGAAGAGATCATGCCATATACACAGATTTCTTAAGGGGAAGCAAAAGTTTCTAATGCTATAAGGCAGGTGTTCACATGGTTTTCATGCCATGTGCCAGACACCTGGTTTCCCCCATTGTAAACGCTGCCACAAACCGTGAGGGGCATGTTTGCACATGTACAGGCACATTTACGGCTGTCGTAAACGCTACCACTTCCGGGGTCATTGCTGTAGGCTGGATGATTTGCCACTGAGGCCAGCCTGTGGGCCGTAAATTGTGAACCCCTGCTGTAAGGGAAGTAAAATTTCCTTCAAATCTATACCAGAACTTCAATGATATTTGGTTTGCTGCAACAATTCTCTTATAGTTTCATGGGAAGGCCAAAACCTAGTAAAATGCAATTAGTAATTTGTTTTAAGCAACACCTTTTTTGCTGTCTTGTCTTACTCTAAAAATATCTATAAAACTGGAGAAAGAGCAAGAAAGCTGCAGAGATCAACCTTGAGTCATTTGTTTGCCTTTTCTGTTAATAACTCTGTTCTTTTACTTCTCTTCTGCCCTAGACCTCCACTCTTATTGTTATCTAATTTTACATTATCTCCTATGTATGTTTTTTTATTGAAAGCAGTATCTCTCAAAGAATGATTTTATCTTCTTAAGGTGTTTGTGGCTAGGACTATGTGTGTAAAAAGGAAGAAAGAATGAAAACGCAGGTACAAAAATATGTCAGTATGTACAAATGAGACTATATACATAATTCTGATCAGTAAGATTCTTCATAGTTACTTGACACAGAAGACATATTAATTGTAGAAATCTCCAGTTAGATTCACATATAATTGTTATGTACTGAAGCTTTGGGGTTCTGCTGTTCAAAGGTTCATATTCTTATGCATCTATGAAAAGGAAGTAATCAAGTTTAATGTAGTCATGTTTTGATATACAGTAAAACCTCGGGTTACAATGGAGGTCCATTCCAACACCCTCCGTCATAATCTGAAAAAATCATAACCCGAAGCACAGTTTCCCCTAGGGATGCATTGAAAATAAAAAAAGGTCCTGATCAGACCAAAAATAATAATAATAAATACAACCACCCCCACCCCCAAACAAAAATCCCAAAAAATTCCAGGTGTGGCCCTCTCCCACCCCCACAAAAGGGATGGAGTGATTTTCCTACCTTTTCCATGCCATTTGGGGGCCTTATCTGATGACAATGACAGAAGGATAGCCATTACTCATAACACCCACAAATACATAGCCCTTTCTTCTTATCCATGTGAAAACAAATGACACAACCAAGAGGAACTAGGACAAAATCACATTGGACTTTGAAGCTCTGGGAAGGAAACTCAAGGACTTTGAGGCCCAGATAGTTTTCTTATCCATTCTACCAGTGCTCGGAAAAAGAATAGAATAGTAGGTGAACAACTGGCTATGAAAGTGATGCCCATGTGGGGGATTTGGATTTTGGAACCATGGGCTACAATACCTGGAAGATGGACTACTGTTAAAGTATGGGTTGTACCTCACAACTGTGAAGAATTTTTTTTTGCCACAAAGAACTTTATCAGGATGGCTTTAAACTGAATCAGAAGGGGAAGAATGATGAAAACTCAGAGATAAAGCTAGATAATGACTTATGTACCATAAGAGGAATAGATCAAGAACCTCTGATGGGAACTAATAATAATAACCAATTAAAATGTAAGAAGGAGAGCAAATAATGGAATCTACTGTGTCTATATACAAATGCAAGGGGTATGGGAAATAAAAAAGAAGAACTGGAAATCTTAGTTCAGAAGGGTAAATACTACTTAATATGGATAAGGGAAACTTGGTGAGATGATTCTTGTGACTGGAATACAGCAATTGAAGGATATACATTGTTAATAAAGAACTGAAATAATGGAAGGAGATGGAGTGGCAGCATAAGGAACATTGTAATTGGCGTCTACTGCAGACTACCCAATCAAGAAAAAGATGTGGATGAAACCTTGGAAAAATAGATTCTAAGAATATCAAAGATACACAACATAGTCATAATGGGAAAATTCAGTTATGCTGATAACTGTTGGGAAACAATTTCTGCCAAATATGGCCCTTCCAAGAAATTCCTTGTGTGGCTGATTTTTTTCCTAGCAAAAGTAGAGTAGAAACTAGAGGTGTAGCTATCCTTGTCTTGAATCTAACCAATAGAGACAACTGTATGGAAGAAGTGGTAGCAAGAAAACTCTGGGGGAAAGTGATAATATTCTACTTGAATTCTTGTTTTCAAAGGAAATAAAAACACTGTAGCTGCATGTAAAGTACTGTGCAAAAGTCTTAGGCCACCATCAGCTAGTTGGGAAAAATTCAGAGTGATCGGGGAGGACACAACTCAGCCCACAAGCCTTATTACACACCAAAATTGGATTCTACTGACTCCTCTCAATCCTCTCCAAATTTGATGAAATCTAACAACCACATTTTCTTGAATTCATGATGTGTGAATTACTAGATCAGTGATGGCTAACCTTGGCACTCCAGGTGTACTTGAACTTGAATTCCCAGAAGCCTAAGTCTCTGTGAATCAATACAAATGGGTTTACTGCACATACTGCATATATTGTGTGTACACACAGTAAACCCAGTTGTGTGGATTCACAGAGTCTTGGGCTTCTTTAGATTTAAAGTCCAAGAACACCTGGAGTGCCAAGGGTCACCATCACGGTACTAGATGATTGGAGGAGGACTAATGTTTTCCTTCCTTCAGAAATGAGGTACAGTAATACCTCGGATAACGTTTACCTCGGATAACGTTAAAATCGCATAACGTTAAGTAATCTGGGGAGGAGAATTGGATCGAATAACGTTAAGGTCCTATGGCATGGATCGGATAACAACCGCTAAAGCCTGTGCAGTTACAATGTATCTCTATGGAGCTTTAACGTTATCCGATACATCCCATAGGATTTTAACATGGATAGGATAACACTAAAAATCGGATAACACCAAGACTTGTGGAACCAAGTCTTAGCGTTATCCGAGGTATTACTGTACTGGGGAAGTATAGAACAATCAACCTGATACCAATCCCAGGAAATTTTTTGGAGCAAGTACCTTGGAAATAATGCAATAATAACTAAAAACCTACATAGGCTTGTCAAAAATAAATCTTGCCAGACTTATTTTATCTAATTTTTTGGGTCAGGTAACTTCTTTGGCAGACAGTGGGAATATTGTAGCACAGCAACAAGATGAAGGAGGCTTGGGTCAGTAATACTACAAGCAAGAAATATCTTGGAATTGTTGTAGATCAAAATTTGGATAAGAACCAATGCAGTGCTAAAAACGGGAAATGTTATTTTAGGCTGCATTGGTAGAAGTATAGTCTCCAAATCCCATGAGATAATAGTCCCCCTCTATTTGGCACTTGTCAGACTACATCTAGAGTACTGTGTCCAGTTCTAGATACAGTACTGCCCTTTAAGACGGATGGCAACAACCTGAAACAAGTTTAGTGTGGAGGGCAACAAGGAATGATTAGGGGACTGGAAACTAAGCCCTATGAGGAAAGACTGAAGGAACTGTGGGTATTTAGCCTTGAGGACTTGTGAGCTGGTATAAATCAGAGTATCCCTGGAGGAAGCTGACTACCAAGCCAAAGTGAAGGTACCTCATAAACCCTCATATTGCAGAGAATGGGAACAATGTTGGGCAGGAGTTCATAAAGCCCAGCAAATGGAAAGGGGTATTGAACAATCACAAGTAGAGAGCTTAGCCTGAGAATGGTCAACCAAGTGCTCTCACTGTCAGCAGCATTTGGTATGGCACTGAAGGCACTTTGCAGGACCTAGGAAACTTGGGCCAATGAGAAGCTGTCAGTGAACCCTGATTGTAAATAGTTGAGATGGAGTCAAAAGATTGTAATAAAAGAGTTTATATTAAAATTATGTTTTTAATACACCTTAAATAAACATCGGTGGAGGAGGATGGGCAGACCACAGCCTTTTAAAAAATTTTCTACATGTCCATGATAGTTAATTTTGATATGCCATCATAGAATAGCACAGTTTCTTTGAAAAATTAATAGGAGATTGAATTGAACAAGTAACAAGGAAAGAATTGCTAGTAAAACATTCTTTGTCGTCTGTTTCATTACCTGTTAAGAATGGGTAGATAATTATAGAGTGACTGCTGTGCATGTAAACCTACCATAGATGGAATAAGAATGTATTGTCTATAGTTGTGGGCTCCTCAGTACAACCTGTAGTCATCAGCTGACTATAAATAAGCTGATTAGCTTTGTATAAATAAGCTGATTAGCTTCCCTCCTTGTATGTCTTTCATTCACTATTCCACATAGGTAATTCTGTGCTCTTAAGCCATTTGAATTTGTCCATTCCTAAAATACAGAATGAGAGTAAAATCCTGATAAAAGTTGTGGCAAGAATCCAATACCTTTTTGCCTCTCTTGTTAAATAAAGATGTGAGAATAATGAGTGTGTAGCAAAAACAACAACAACAGTATGAATTGGTATCAACCAATGGAGGTTGCACTAGAATTAGTATGCGATGTATTATGGGTCTTTGAGCCAATTGTTTTCAGCCAGCCAGTTCTTTATCTATGAATGGGAAACGAACTGATAATAATATGCCTGTAAAAGTTAATTGGCTGGATAGTTCACTGAGTTAGATATCTGGTTGTGGAGCCAGAGATGGGAGGTTCCTCACTATGCATCATGGGAGATGCAACCTATGTGTCCTTAGACAAGGAAGTCTCCCAGGAAAAGGGAATGTAAACCACTTCTATGTACTGTCTACCTGCAAAGCCCTGAAAATGGTTACCATAAGTCAGAATTGACTTGAATTAATTGTTATTGAGCATTAATTAAGAAAGGGCTATGGGTAAAGCCTGGCTAGAGAGAATATGAAGGAAGTTATATCAGCTCCATGTTTGCTTAAAAGGAGAAATTTTGTTGAGTAACTTATAAAGGCTCAGATTTACCAAATAAGTTGGAAAGGATGATTTTGTGACCTGCATTTAGCCTCAAGAAGCCTGAACAACCATTAGGCAGATCAAGCAGCATTTATATAGAATTATGAGGAAGATTCGTTTAATGTGGTGTGTGTGATTTGGATGGTATTTTTCTTAAATGGCTTTAAATCATGTTAATTCAGTTTTTGTTTTACCGTGATAACCTATTAAACTGTGATTTAATACTGTACTTTATTGCGTGCACGCACGCCGCGCGCGCGCGCGCGCACACACACACACACACGTACTTAAGTACTTACAATATGTCTAGATTTGAGAACCACGTCACACTGCCAGATTGATAACAGCTGAGTCATGATGTAGCTAAACCCAAACAAACAGGTGCAACATTCCAGCTGTTATGGTTTAAAGCAAAAGCAAAGCAATTACACTTATATACCGCCCCATGGCACTTTGTGCACTCTCTGGGCAGTTCACAAGTTAATTAGCATTTTAATGTCTACAAAAATATGTTTTCCTCTTTTCCCTTTGTGAGGATAGCAGTGGCTCTTTTTATTTGTGCTGACCTTTGTGCAGTAACATAAATTGCTGTGGTAAATTAACACATTAGTGAGTTGCCACCTGTATTCTTCATCACATGTCAGTTGCATGATAATGAGTAGAAGCAGTGGGCTAGAAAAGTAGAATAATAGAGTTGGAAAAAGCCCATAAGGTGGTCAAGTTCAGCTCTCTCCTCAGTGCAGGAGTCCATATCAATGTATATCTGACAGATGGTTCTATAACACGGGTGCCCATACTATGGCCTGAGGCCCGGATCTGGCCCCCAATGCCAATTCATTCAGCCCGTACTGCCCAATTCATCCACCGCGCCAAACAGGCACATTTTACCTCTGGGTGCGACGAGGGTGGCGCAGGCTGGATGCATTGGCATTGAGGGCCAGATCCAGCCCCTGGGCTGTAGTTTGGGCATCCCTGGTTTAAGCAGAGAAAATGGCAGCTTAAAATCTATATCATGTTGCAAAACAGACTGCAAGACACCTTTTTCTGGTGAGAGGAAACCATGTGACTGGCCCGCTGAACTATGTGACTAGCCCGCTGAGCCACATGGCTGGCCTACGGCCCAATAAGTTTGGGCACCCCTGTTCTACACCTTTCCCTTGAATGCCTCCAAGATGCCTTATTAATTACTGGCAGTTTGCAGCTTTAATTTGCATTTGTGCCATTGCAAATAACCAGAAACATTCTGGCCAAACAGTCTTAAGAGGTAATGTCAGTGACTGAAATCTTGTTGTTTAGTGTAGTAAGTTGCATTAGAGTAGGTCTGTGGAATTAGTTGAGACTTTGGTAAGTCAGCTCTTCTGTAAGTTCCACTTTTTCAAGTAGGCCTAAAGTAAATCACAACTAGAGTAGGCCAGTTTGAATCGATGGAACTTACATAGGAGTTGACTCACCAAATACCCAGTGTTTCAGTGGGTTTATTCTAATGCAACTCACTATGCTAAGCAACAGGGTTTCAACCACTGTGATGATGTAAAATTAATATTATTTCTGTATACAGTTTATTTATTGAAAAATCTGCTTTTTCTTTATATGTTAAATCTTATATATTATATTTTTGTTTGTAGGCATGTTTCCTAAAAATAAAGTCCTGGATGCCAGTTGCAACGAATTAGTTCCCAGGTATTCTAACATTTCAGCTTCATCTTTGTATCATTGTCATATATTATCTTTTAATATTGTAATTGAGCAATGTTGTCTGGGCAGTGTCTTTCATGGTTATGTTCTGGTTGTAAATAAACAAACTAAAATACATTTTCCCACTTGTATGTAGTTTTGTGGACTCTAGATCAGGGATTCTCAACCTGTGGCCCGCGGGTTGGATGAGGCCCACGGAACCATTTCATGAGGCCCCCCACTGCTTCCACTACACCAGGAAGTGCCATGTGGTAGAGGAAGAGCAAAATGGCCATCTAGCCTCTGAAGCTGTCTAAGGGAGCATGACCCAGCCATTTCTTAATTAATGCTCAATAATAATTAATTCAAGTCAATTCTGACTTATGGTAACCATTTTCAGGGCTTTACAGGTAGAAAGTACATAGAAGTGGTTTACATTCCCTTTTTCATGGGACTTCCTTGTCTAAGGACACATAGGTAGTTTTGTGGACTCGAGATCAGGAATTCTCAACCTCTGGCCCACAGGTTGGATAAGGCCCACGGCACCATTTCATGAGCCTCCCCCCACTGCCTCCACTACACCAGGAAGTGCCATGTGGTAGAGGAAGAGCAAAATGGCTATATAGCCTCTGAAGCTGTCTAAGGGAGCATGACCCAGCGCCCAGCTTTAAAAGATTGAGAACTCCAGTTCTAGATCATATAAATCTAAAGTCTGCCCATCTCTGATCTTGTTTTTGATCTAAATGTTAGTCTAAGAACAAGAATCAGATACAAATTGGTTGCCCAGGGATGAATTAACTGTGTATATCACTGGGGAAGGCCAGTGCAGAGAAGGAGAAAGAGAAATCTGTTTGTAAATTATATGACAGTATCAGAGGTCATGAATTTTAATACAATGCTCTAAAACTGGCCAGCAGAACTGAACAAAAAACAACTGCTGAAAAGTAACTACAGTAGTTTGTATTCCTACTTTACATGTAACAGAAACCGGAAAGAGAACAGCTAGTGCAGTGCTAACCAAAAGAGAACCCTTGTGCCTGGCCACTTTGAAAATAAATTCCAGTTGAAGCTGATGCTTAAGTGTTTATTTCAAAAACATTTATAGTTTTCTCACTCTGTTTCAGTTATGATTGGTTCCAGACAGATGGTTCGCTCACTGTGGTCATATACACGAAACAAAAGGTAAAAAGTTGTTTGACAGTAAAGAAATGACATACTATGCTGTTGTATTTTAAAAATTAAACAGATGTTTGGTATTTTTGCTTAAGCTTCATCACTGCCAGATTTCAAAGAGTTATGCCCCCCACGCCCCCATTTTAAATAAATCAACCATTATTTCTCTTAGGCCAGCTTCCCTTTCAGTCTAAATTTCTACTTAAAATCAACCCTTAAAATCAGTTCTTGCAATAGCCTTAACAGAGCACCTGGCGACTGAATTCCTCATGAAACTAAGCTTAAGAGCGTGGAACTGAATTCACA
Organism: Furcifer pardalis; assembly: GCA_030440675.1. Classification (NCBI taxonomy): domain Eukaryota; kingdom Metazoa; phylum Chordata; class Lepidosauria; order Squamata; family Chamaeleonidae; genus Furcifer; species Furcifer pardalis. The sequence continues at coordinate 45,610,413 of CP126890.1, read as the reverse complement.
AACATTAGGCACATTAACCTCATAGGTACCACCTTATCCTACCTCTTCTCTCTTTCCTTTGTGTTGTTTGAATGCAGATATGCACAGCTTTTAGTCTTCCAGATGATAGGTCTCTTTAAGCCCCAGCCAGCATAGCCAGGATTGATGGGAGTTGTAGTTCATCACCTGGAGAGCCATGGATTCCCCATCTCTGATTTGTCATGATCTCTGAGCAGTAGAGAGGACTCTTTTTGTTATTCTGTACAGTACCACCCTCATACTGATGACGTGGTGATGATGAATGAGGAAGAATAAATTTACTCAGGTTTGAACAACCATCTATTAATGGGTCAATTTTCTTTCCCTCTCTAAGGATATGAACTCTGAACAGGTGATAGCTGATCTTCAGGAAGGTAAACTTAGAGGGGAAATTATTGTGAAGGACTACTCCTACCTTTTACACATTCGTAAGCACTTTTCATACATATTCTTTTACTATGGCTTACACAGTCCGGTTCCATTCATCCTTCATATTGTCCTAGCAATGTCTACATAATGTGTTTTGCACTTTTGCTATGATATACAGTAAAACCTCATATAACACTAAAACCTGGTTCCACAAGTCTTGGTGTTATATGATTTTTAGTGTTATCTGATGCATGTTAAAATCCTATGGGATCCATAGAGATACATTGTAACCACACAGGCTTTAGCGGTTGTTATCTGAAGCATCCCATAGGATCTTAATGTTATCTGATGCAATTCTTCCCCCCAGATTCCTTAATGTTATGCGATTTTAGTGTTATTCGATACTAATGTTATATGAGGTATTACTGTACAACAGATATGTGCACCATGATGAGAATCTTATTGGCGTTTGTGTAACTTGCTGTCGCTAATTGATGAGGTGCCCTCTCAGATGCATGATCAAGGACATAGCTGAGGTGTGACTTAGCACCTCATCTGTTAGCCACAGCAAGTACAGAGGTACCCATAGGACTCTGGCCTTCATATAAATTGTAAAGGTGCATTCCAAAAATATAAAATGAGCTTGTGGGGAGAAAAATTATATTGTGGTTTGGAAATGTGTTCTTCTCTGCAGTTTGCGTTTCTGGAGTCAGTGTTTTGTTTAGAAACCAGTGTCCCTCACTAGGAGTATCTTGGAGCTTGTGGTCAAGTCAAACTTCAGGTACTTGATGTTTGGCACCGTAATAATAGTTTCGTGTCAGAAATTATTCTGGGTTGAAAGGAAACTTTGTTCAGGGGACTCCCGAATGAGGCTCCCCAAGATCTTTTCCCACCAAACTGGTCCGTATTTATCTACTTGCAATTTCTTGCTTTCGAATTGCTAGGTTGGCAGGAGCTGGAACAGAAACGGGCACTCAAACTGTCATGCAGTACCAGGGTCTCAAACTGGAATTATTGTAGCAAGCTTTGCAGTGTAACTAACTCTACAGTGGAAGCGCATTGCTCCAATTTAAAATTCCATATTTAAATGACTTACTCTATTATCTTCAGATGCAATAAACATCGTTGCAAATAATGATATAAATTGAAACTTGTTTTTTATTAAACTAAAATATATACTTCTGTTTTAGAATTAAGTTATGCAGTTCATGAGGAAGTAATAGGTAAGTATGTGTTCTCATGGTCAAAATGTATCCTTTTTTGTCCATCTGTCTTCCAACAGCTGATTATAATTTTTATACCATTCAGGATGAACACTTCATGCTGTTGTACTAGTTTCAGCAAAGTTGCTTCAGCGCTGAACTTTCAAACCATCATGTCCTAGGAATGTAAAAGTCTTTGGTGGTTCACAGCTGATTAAGGCCTATGTTTTGCAGTTTCAGGGTGTGCACATTTGTTAGACAACACAGTGAACCAGCATGCACTGTGAAATCATAAAAAGAAGCCTTTAATTAGCAGTAAGCTGCCAGCCTGGCAGTTCAAAAGCAAGAAATTGCAAGTAGATAAATAGGGACCACTTCAATGGGAAGGTAAACAGTGTTCCGTGCAGTCTGATGTTGAGGCATGCCTGCCTCATGTCCACAGAAACGTCTACAGATGCAGAGATGAGCACTGAACCCTAGAGTCAGATACAACTGGCTTTCGAGGAAGGGCAACCTCTACCTTTACCTAATCTGCTGCTACCTATGACAAGATCCTTATTATACAGTCACAATTTCAGCATTAAAAAAAAAGATAACAGATACTCCATTTCATGAGTGCTTCCATAGTGCAATACACAGACTTCTATAAGCTGATCAATAGCAGTGTTAGCGTGTTGTGAATCTTGGAATCACATTCTTTGTGAAAATGATTTGGCCACGGTTAGATGGGGCACATGATCCTTGACATCAGTAAAATCAAGACTGGATGATACTGCATCTCACTGCAGCCTTATGTTAGTTTAAAAGTCTGCTCTGAGTAGCTCTCAGTTATCTTTTTATTGATTGCACTAGGATCTACATTACAAGGAGAGAATAGGAGGAAAGTTTTGACATCTCATGCTGTAATAAGCTGCTGTAATAACAGGCTATCTTGCTATGGTAATAGAATAGACTATACTGCCAGTGACTCAACACCAATTGTCAGGCGACTGTCTAATGGCCTTGGGTGGCAAAGTCCACAGGAGAGGGTGATGATTCACCAAGTGGATTAAATCCCACTTGAACCCATCTTGATGGAGAGCAGCAGCTTCATCAATCCTGGCCTGGGGCTGAGGAGGACTTTGTGAGCCAAAAGGGCTCAGGACCAGAAAGTGATCCAGCTCAGTGGTATGGGTGACATGCTGTGATGTGGAAGGCAGGTGAAATGCCACTGCATTGTATTCTCAGAACAGTCTTCATGCCTGATTGCCATGAAAATAGCCAATATTGGGAATTGGATACAGCACGATGATGATGATGATGATGATGATGATGATGATGATGATGATGATGATGATGATGATGATGATGATGATGATGATGATGATGATAGCTTTAGGCTACTGTGCAAATATTTGTATAGAACAATACTATATGTATTTTCAGTACAGGTTTCTGAGAAAGTGGGGAAAGTGGAATTTATCCTAAAGAAGAAAGAGGGAGTGTCTTGGAAAGATCTTGGACAACCATTGGAGAGTCACGGCTCCTTTGCAAAACGCACAGAAAGAGGTACTCTGTCTTATGAATATCTGTATGCCCCACGTTCTTCAGGATCCCTCAGGTTTCCAAAGCAGTTTTATGATGCAGGATTCTTAGGGAGATGGAGAAATAATTGGAAAACACCTTTTTCTCCATTCAAAATATAAATTCCTTTCATCATCAGAGTGGCTTGTCTTAGTTTTAGTCTTTGTCTTACCGTTGTATTTGAATGGAATGCATTTTTACATAACGTGGTGGTTTAAAAGTTATTTTAAATTGAGAAGATCATAGGCAGGAAAGAAATCTCAATAAATGAAAGTCCATGAGTATTCTATTTTCTTCATAGCAATATACCAGTTTTATGCATACTTCAGAATATATTAATCTTTTTCAATATAAATCTGTTGTCTTCAGCTGTAGGATAAACATATTTTAATGTTCTGACCACTATTAAAAATAATATTGCTGTAGTTGCTATTTTTAATAAAACATTTAAAGCAGCGAATGATGCAGAAGAATAAGATTCTGGTAGGATATAGTTTGCAAGGATTTAAAATGTGTGCACTTTTGGGTTGGTTTTTTTTTAAAACTCAGTGCCAGCTTTGACGTACTGTTTCCATTCCATTCCCAAAGGGGGGATGCTGCTCTCAGAAGAATCTGTGCTGCAAGCAGAATAGAAACTGTTCATTAATATATAGCTATTATCTCAGAACGTGAATATTTGAGTAGTATGTAAATTTGATTAATAATCTCTTTGTTTTTCTAAGGTCTGTACTACAGAAGATGCAGATTGCTGTCAAAGACAGATGTTAGTCATGATACTAGATTGTTCTGTTTAGAGTTACCTCTGGGAACTCATCTCCAGGTCTCAGTGGGACATCACCTTTACCTCAGACTAACAATTGCAGGTAATGTACTGAAAGGTTTGTTGTCATTTTCAGAATCTATGAGCCATGATACTAATTGGCCACACAAGTTCAAGGGTTATAGCCGGGGTTCTCAACGTTTCTGTGCCACAGGCTGGACCATGCCTGCTCAGACAGCTGAGTGGGCCGTACATTGCTGTAAACATAACTGTTGTAAACATATCCCTTCCACTTCTGGGGGTTGCCACCGCAGGCCGGGTCTGGCCCACGGGCCATAGGTTGCAAATCCCTGGCTTATAGCTTCTTTTTTATTTTAAACATACACTCAAACCTCGGATAAAGAGCGTCTTGGTTAAAGAGCAGAATTTTCTCTGAATGTTCACTTCGCTTAACAAATAAAACCAACCAAACACTCGCTTAACAAATAAATCGGGGTTCAAAATCCCCCCCACACACACACTGGTCACTTACAATGGTGTTTCGCTTAAAGAGCAAACTTACTTAAAGAGCAATCCTGTGGAACGCATTATGCTCTTTAAGCGAGGTACAACTGTACTTACTTACTGTTGATCCAAGTTGCACATGTCAGTTAACGTGGCGGATCAAAGCATCATCTTTGTCTGTTTCTGATCCCATGCCAGTCTCATCCAGGGCCTCGGGAACTTTGCCCTGAACTGGTCTTCCCATCTGGTTGCTGGCCTTCCTAGTGGTCACTTTATGTCAAGTGGTATCCATTCTGTGATAGTTTTCGTCCACCTGCCATCCTTGAAAGTAATAAGGAAATAATAATAATGATAATAATATGGAAAACAACATTACATACCTTAAAACAAAATGCGCACTCTTTAGTATATACCGTATATACTAAGATCCACTTCCCCCCCTTAAAATACACCAGAGTGTGTCTTGCACTGTATATAGTGGCCTCTAATGAGTTATTTTGGTAATAATGGAGTGTGTCTATAACATTTAACAAGTGCATCTTCTACCCTTGGGACCTTCCTTTCCACATATCTTAATTCTCTAATTTCATATACGTTGTACTATTTCCAGAAAAGGCTTGTAGGTTCTTAAAGGGAAAATATGTTCAACTTGTAGTGGACAGATGGTACTTGTATATTTTAAGATTCGAAGGACTATGTACAGTATATCTAGTAGTGATCTGTGCACTAAAATGTATCTGACTTTCACGTCTCATTATAAAGAGATTTTAACATTTAACCAGTTGAACATGATTTAAAAAAAATAACCTATAAGCAATATTGAAGGAGCTGGATACAGTAAAACACTGGATAACGCTAAAACTTGGTTCCACAAGTCTTGGTGTTATCCGATTTTTAGTGTTGTCCGATCCATGTTAAAATCCTATGGGATGGATTGGATAACGTTAAAGTTCCATAGAGATACATTGTAATCGCAGAGGCTTTAGCAGTTGTTATCCGATCCATCCCATAGGACCTTAACGTAATTCGATCCAATTATCCTCCCCAGATTACTTAACGTTATGCGATTTTAGCGTTATCCTATCCAATCGTTACTGTATAAGGGAAAACTTCTTGTTGTGGTGAAACCATGCTGTATTGTTTATTTTATTTCAGTTAACGTTGGAATGATGTGGATCCTTTAACTGTGAGAATAATCCAAAACTGGGCCTGTCAGTCAGTTTGCTAACATCTATCTAGCAGTCAAAAAAATCAAGTGAGGCTGGGCAAGAAAATTGTTCCTGCCACTGGGCAGCACTGCCATCTGTGGTGTTTTTTTAAAAAACTAAGGAATGGGCAGGGGGGAAAAGGGGCTTTCCCTTTCAAATATCTCGTTGTTTCCCATATTCAACACCTCCCTTCTGCAGCTTTTAGGGACTCATGCCTGTACTACAGGATTGAAGCTAAGATGCCTTTCGCCTCCCAAATCTTTTGTAGGACACAAACGCAGTGTGAAGTGTCAAGTGAGCAGAGACGTAGTTATATTTTAACTTAGCAGAAGAGGGAAAGTTAGAAACAAAGTAGCAATTTTTCTGGCTTACCTTTTTGTTTTTGTTTAGACCTTTTTACGTGAGATTTTGTATGTGAGGTCTCAGACCTTTATTAAGGAGAAATAAAAGGGGCTGTTTGCTCACAGTAAGCACTACACTTAATGGGACATTAATATCCTTATTTTTGGCTGATGTTTTGGCTGTGGTTACATCAAACCTGCTTCTGGCATTGTGTTAATTCGTAAAAGCGTTCTGTTAACAATTTTCCACTTTTTATTTGCTTCCTTCACCTAGGTACAGAGATAGTGAAGCCATATACGCCAGTGTTGTCTTCCTTTGAATTAACAGGCAACAATATTCCTCAGAGTGATAAGATGCATATATTTTTCATGATAAAAATTTATCCCAATGGATTGTTCACACCAGCACTTGATGCTCTGCAAATAGGTGAGTGTTTATTTACCCTCTTTGTGTATTGTAGAACTGTGTATGATACTATATAAGGGCTTAAATCCTGTTGCTTAACATAGTAAGATAAACTAAAGTTGGTCTGATGAATTTGTGGGGATCTGGTGAGTTAACTTGATTCAAATGGGTCCACTCTACTTATGACTGACTTTGGCGTATTTTGCAGCTAGGGTGAAAACATTTGGATCAATGGAACTTATGGAGGAGTTGACTCACCAAACCTTCATCATTTTAGTGGTGTTACTTTAGTGTGGTGTTCTGTGCTAAGCAATGAAATTTCATCCTACATGGTGTGAAACATCTTTTGAGTGTTTATTCATAATCTTGTAAAATATATTAATATAATCATTAAAAGCTGTAACCTGGTACTCATGATAGCATAATGCAGATTCTTCGTTCATTATATTTGTTTGGTCTTTTCTTAAAGGTTTAGATACTTGTACTTTTATAAATGTGAACTAACACAAATTTAGATTAATTTTGTATTGAATGTTAAAAATGTTACCAATGACTTCTGTCTCAAATTCTTCCTGTTGTTTGATTCTTCTACAGGAGAGTATGTTTCTGTGAGTAATCCTGAAGGTAACTTCATGAAGTCGCAAGTTGAAGATGTAGAAGAACTGTTTTTATTAGCAGGAGGCACGGGGTTTACACCAATGGTTAAACTACTAAACTACACATTGACTAGAAGTAATCATCTCAGGTATCTTTCTGTGCTTATGACTAGGAAATCTGGTTATAGCTTGGTTATAACTAGTTGTTGTCCCATTTGTACCACATGTGTACTGCTACACCAAGCCTTTATATAATTTATTTTGCTCTTTTTCAAGTGGCATGGAGGGCTGAAATCCAGTGGTAAATTGCAACTAGAACAGGCCTGTAGACTCATAACGAAGTGGCCCATAATTTAAATTTTACTTGATTGTCACCTTGCTGTGCTTGAGACTTTTGTGATTCTGGTTAAATGACAAGTTATGTAATGGCACCTTTTTCTTTCAAAGATAATTGGAATGCTTATCATTCTGCAATTAACATTTAAACCTGCATTCTTAAGAATGATCATCTGAAATTCTTTACATGTAACTTGAAGAGGTTTTCAACCACTCCAAGGGAACTTCCATTTTGCCCAAGCAGTATCAGCAGGTACACCAGATATCCCAATCTCATTCGATTAAGACTAAAAACTTCTTAATTAACACAGGATTGGAAAAGATCAGTATATGTTCCAATCCCAAAAAAGGGGATTATTGAACAGTTGCACTAATTCCACATGCTAGCAAGGTTATGCTCAAGATAATACAGGATAGACTGCAGCAGCACATGGAGAGAGAACTACTAGAAGTGCAGGCTGGGTTCTGAAGAGGCAGGGGGCCTAGAGACCACATTGCCAGCATATGTTTATCATGGAGAAAACAAAGGAATACCAGAAACTAGTCTACTTCTGTTTCATTGACTACACCAAGGCCTTTGACTGTGTGGACCACAACAAAATGTGGCAAGTAATTAAAGAGATGGGAATACCAGGGGACCTTACATGCTTCATGCAAAATCTGTACATGAGTCAAGAAGCAACATTTAGGACAGAATACGGAATGACAGAGTGGTTTGGAATAGGAAAAGGAGTGAGACAAGGCTGCGTTTCATCACCCTGTTTGTTCAACTTATACACAGAGCACATAATGCACAATGCAGGGATGGAGGAATCACAATTTGGGATCAAAATTGCTGGGAGAAACATCAACAATTTTAGATATGCAGATGATACCATCCTAATGGCAGAAAGTGAGGAAGACCTAAAGAAGCTCCTGCTTAGGTTGAAAGAAGAGAGTGCAAAAGCTGGCTTGAGACTCAACATCAAGAAAACCAAGATAATGGATCAGTCCCTGGAAAATAGATGGGGAAGAAATAGAAGTAGTGATGGATTTTACTTTCTTGGAATCGAAGATCACTGCAGATGGTGATTGCAGCCATGAAATAAAAAGGCGACTGACTCTTGGGAGGCAAGCGATGAGAAACCTGGGTAACATAGTGAAAAGCAGAGACATCACCTTGCAAGCAAAAAATTCACATAGTCAAAGCAATGGTATTCCTGGTGGTAATATATGGCTGTGAGAGCTGGACCATTAGAAAAGCTGAGTGCAGAAGAATAGATGCGTTTGAGATGTGGTGTTGGAGGAGAGTTTTGAGAGTCCCCTGGACAGCAAGGATAACAAATAAGTCCATCTTAGAAGAAATCAAACCTGACTGCTCCATAGAAGGTCAAATAGTAAAGATGAAGCTAAAGTACTTTGGACATCAAATGAGAAGAGAGGACTCATTTGAGAAAGCCTTGATGCTGGGAAAGGTGGAGAACAAAAGAAGAAGGGGGCAACCAAAAATGAGATGGCTAGATGGTATTGTAGATGCAGTGGGCACAAAGCTGGGCGGGTTGAGGAGGATGGTGGAGGACAGAGGTGCCTGGTGGGCAATGGTCCATGGGGTCGCGAAGGGTCGGAATCGACAGTGCAACTGAACAACAACAAAAACTTCTTAGCTTCAGAGCTGAAAGCTCTTCAGAGATAAAATAATAGAAACACAGCAGATTAGATCTAGACATCTGTAAATGGAACTGCTAATTCTGTCCTTGGAAGCTCTCTGAACTATGCATTCTTCTATAGTTAATTTCCTTAATTTCAAAAAACTCCACAAGAATGAACTTTTTCATTTAAAAGAAGAAATGAAACAGGGTCAGAGAGCTGAAACTTTTCTGGTTATTTTCTACTCTGTCTTCTTCCCTCCACTGTGCATCAGTATGGTTAATGGATTTTTCATTACTGTTAAATTAATTCTGCACCTAAGAGCACTTCTGATGGAGGAGGGCTTTCATTTTAGGATACTCCATTGTTCAATATGCTCCACTTACAGTATTTCTAATAGCTATTTGTAAAAATTGAAGCTGTGCTTTTTCTTTGTTAAAGAGCAGCAAAATTGATGTTTTTTAACAAGACAGAAGAGGATATACTTTGGAGAAGTCAGCTGGAGCAGTTAGCCCTTACTGATGCAAGGTACCAATTTGCAGAATGTCATTTAAGAATCAAGTTTATATAATTCTTGTCTGGTAAGCACAGAATCCTTGACTAACATTAAGCTTGCTCTACATGACACAAGGATAGATACTCAAGTCTCCCATCTCTCTGTAGCTGATCAAACACTGCAACAAGCTGTTCTCTGTTCCCTTACACAAGGTACTTTCTTACACTTACACTTAAAATCTGTACTAGAGAAAAGTGTATTACTGTTGAAAGAGCAAACTACTGCTGGAATCCTTCAAATGTAGCCTTATTTGGCAATACCCAAGCTGTAAATAAGGTAGAACAGCTGGGGCTTTGTTGCCCAATCTTTGGGGTTTTGAACTTTAATTTCCAGAAGCCTAAGTCAATTCCCCAAATCACTAGTCAGCCAATGTACTGAGTTAGGCTTCTGGGATTTGAAGTCCAAAACCCAAAGGTTGGGGAACACTGCTTTAAGGCACTGAAATCTAGAAGTAAATCTACTGGTGAGTATTAGGAAAATAAATGTGTAGACTTCCCAGCATTATTCACTGTCATTTTTATGAATTATAAACCATCTCCTTTTTTAAAGACGATACCTCATTCTCTGCCTCCTTTCTCATGGGGGAACTTGTACTCATGCTTCAGAACAGAGCAAGTAGGATACACGGCTGCTTGTGCCAGGTGCCGAAATGGCTAGTTATGGCTCTGGGCAGTATTACTCTTCTTTAATCATTGTACGTTATGAAGACAGATAACTGCACAGCAAGTAAATGAAACAGGGGTGGAAAAATAACATCAATGAGTCTGTAGCTATGATCTTAATCTTAATTAACTCCATACCACCCATTACATATTGCATTAAATTCTAAACTACCATGATTTAACAAATAAGGCCTTTCTGTTTTAGCAATCCAGGGGCCATAGTGGCTTAGCGCAGTCGTTCTCAACACTTTCGGATTGCAGACTTGACCATGCCTTCTGGGCAGCTGATTGGGCAGGTCACGTGGTTCCACCCACCCAGAAGTGGAAGTAAAACACATGCCACGCATGTACAGAATGCATTTAGCAGCGTTTTGTGCATGTGCAGTGCTCAGTTTTTTCCACTTCTGGGTTTGGCGAGGGCGTCCCAGGCCTGACAAAATGGCTTCAGAGGCCGTAGGTTGAGGATGCCTGGCTTAGTGGTTAAGACGCTGAGCTTGATGACCAGAAGGCCGGCAGGTCAGCAGTTTAAGACCCAAGTGCTGCAGGACAGAGTGAGGGTCCATCGTCTGTTTCAGCTTTTGGCAACCTAGCAGTTCAAAAGCAAAAAATTGCAAGTAAATAAATAGGTACTACTTTGCCACGAAAGGTAACAGCATTCCGTACACTTCAGTATCTAGTCATGCCTGCCATATGACCACAGAAATGTCTGCAGATGCAGACAGTGCTGGCTCTTTGGCTGTAAGCTGAGATGAGCACTGCCTCCTACAGTCAGATACGACTAGTTTTTGAGGAAGAGAGACCTTTACTTTTACCTTATTTTAGCCTTCCAAATTACTCTGTGAATTATTAATGACGGGCTTTGAGCTGGTGATGGGTAGCACTAAGTAATTGTTTGTGCAGTTTAAAGTCAAGTGCTCAGTTCTTTTTGACCAGTATTATGTTGCTTCTTGATGTAGAAACAGTTGGTTAATTTTAATGAGACGGCAACTATATAAAAACCTCCTTTGGGGAGGGGGGGGCTCTAGTTTTGTGTCTTTCATAAGTTATATACTAACAGGAGAGCGACATTCCAAATTATTTCAATAGCTGAGCACAACAAAATCGCATGGCTCATTGATTTTGAGTTGAAATACGAGAGCATTATTCTGCCTTTGCTTGGGTTTCCCATTGATTGAGGTTGATGAACTTTCATTTGTTCAGAACACCACAGTTCCTGGCACTGAGCCATTTGTTATCAGAGCTATGGAGAAATGTGGAGGCACTGTCATGTTCAGCCTGTCCAAATGTAGTGAAGATGCCAATACTGTGTGGAACAGATTTTCATCTCTCTTCCCTCCTGCTGATATCTGTGCCATCCTTGTCCAGCTGAAGGGCTGGTTCAAGCAACCCCTTTCTCTTGTGGGGTTTAGGTTCATGTATTATTTTTAAACTGCTCTTTGTGTAAAGCTGTTAAGATACAGTTAGATTCTGAAATGTAAAAAGACCACCATTGCATGGGTGTTAATTGTCATCTGCTACGGCCACTTTTTGCTTTAGACTTCCCACAGAAAAGATGTTTATAAGAGAGTAAACAAAACAAAAAGACAAAAAAAGTTGTGGCACTTTAAAAACTAACCCTTGTATTTTAATGTTAGCAGTTAGGAATTGACTGGGATTGAACAACAAAAAAGTTTTTAAGGTGCCACAACAATTTGTGTCTTTTTCTTTTGTTTACTCTCTTCTTCCATGTCTAGGGAAGACGTGAAACTGCCAAAATGAAGCTACCTTTTGGTGAATTTATTCTGCAGTTCTTTTCGCCTGACCTAATGTGAGAAAGACTAGCTGGCAACACAAGGTTACCATTACCAGAGTACACCTGATTGTGGTTCAAAATAGAACAATCTTCAAGGAGGCTCTCTCTGTTTACTTTCTGATATGCTTGCACAGACTAATATGGCTGCCATTTCGAAATTTTCGGAAATGATGTAGGCTCCATCATTTGGTATCTATCTTGGGGTTTGGTGGTACAGACAAAGCACAATAGTGGATCCCAACAAATCTATTCTTTTCTATCCCAATGACTGTAAATATGTTGGGATGCAAAAATGTTTCGTGCCATTTTTTGATTAATTCTGATGCTGAGAAACCAAAGGGGCACACTCTGTTTGCCAATAGGTTGATTCCTTGAAGTAGGAAGACATTTGCATTTTTAATAGATTCAGGGAATAAAAGTCATGTGTATTTAACAAATCCTACTGCTTATCATAAATGCACTGAAATTCTCATAGGGTTAGAAAATATCCCAGAATTTAATCAGTAAAAGATTGTTTTATCTTGGTGGATGACTTTTAAACATCTATGTCTCAATGTCTTTTATCAGATTTGACATTCAGTTGGTTCTTTCGAAGCCAGAGGAAGGATGGACAGGCAATCGAGGGAAAATATCTTCCTCTCTTCTTTCTCAGTTTGTGAAAAGGAGTACACGTGGTTCTAAGATTCTCATATGCATCTGCGGTCCATTACCTTTTATGGAACAAGGACTACAGTAAGTGGAGTACCAGTGATGCATCCCATTTTCTGTACCTGACACGCTTTTTATGCTTGAAAACAGACTCCTACTGTTGGTTCCTACTGTTGGTGCTCCTTCAGCAGCCATAATTACAGGAAAATGGCAGATCAATTCATTTAACAGCAGCAACAGTTACATCCTAGGGCAGGGGTGGCCAATCTTGGTGCTCCTGCTGTTTTGGACTTCAATTCCCAGGAGCCCAAGTCAGCACACCTGCCAATCAGGGCTTCTAGGAATTGAAGTCCAAGAACAGTCGGAGAACCCAAGGTTGACCATCCCTGTCCTAGAGGGAAACTATCAGTACCAGCTCCGCAAACCTCGCGGCTTGTGATGAACAAAGAAGGCCACATTTGGGCTTCTAGTTCTGGTGTGGACAGTGCTTAGAACAGGGGTTCCCAACCATTTCAAGCCGGGGACTGGGTCATGCTCTCTCAGTCAGTTTCAAAGGCTGGGCAGCCATTTTGCATTGCCTGCATGATGGGGATAGGCATTTTGTCACAACAGCTTCAAAGAGGTGGTCATTTTGTTTCTCAAATGCCCTTGGAGGGGTCAGAGGGCACATAAAATGGTGACATAGGCTGGATCCGGCCCACAGGCCTAAGGTTGGGAACCCCTGGCTTAGAATGTGCCTTAGCATTTCTAGGCAATACTTTTTTCTAAAACAATGTGTAAATAATTTTTGAGTTACAATAAAAATTTTTAGTCAAATACTGTGATTTGTTGCAGAATTATACTGGCATTGTATCATGCATTTGTGAACAGCTGTGGGGCCTAGAGGTGGGCAAAATGTAGCTCTCAAAATATTATTTGACTACAGTTCCCAGCATTCCTCAATAGGGCTGAGGGGATTTTAATTTAATTTTAATTTAATTGTTTGATTTTTTATGCCGCCCCCACTTGCCTAAGCGACTCTATTGCAATCTAATAACTCCTGGAGGGCTGTACCTTACCCAACCCTGGTATATATTTTTTAAAAGGCAAATACATTTCATGTTTTTAATTCTGAATTTTAAGAATAGGAACATTGGGAGATTCTTCTTGTTGTTTAACATCCAGCTAATTTTGTATTAAAGGATGAAGGTACTGTAGTTATCAATTTTATAGTATTGACTAATGATTCAGTTTTACCAATTGTTTTATTGAAAAAACATAATATTGTCATTGCTGTGCATATTAGTACTTCTGTACTTCCTAATATATTACTATACAGTATGTGAATTCTGTTTTGTTTTTCATTACAGGTTTCTGCAAGATCTTGGACACACTAATGAAGAAATACATTGTTTTACAGCCTAAAAAGGCAATGTTAAGGTCCAGTTGCACCCTTAGTTAATATCATATTTATTTATTTTTTAAAAAATGATTTCTCAGAGGAAGACCTTATGCATTAATACTTCATTCTTTTTGAACCCTGCCATGTTTAGAGGGTAATTATTTTTTTATTCGACTTTGAAAATTATTTATTTTTTGCCACTGTGCAAAACTGAATTAGTGTGTTTTAGAGTTAAATAAATTAGTACAGTTCATCTGAAGTTGAACAGATTTACATTGGAACTTCCATCAGATAAGATTCTGTAGCATCTTTTTGCACTGATTACTTTGGCTTATATCAGGGTTCTCAACCTCTTCACGCTCAAACAGCTGAGTGGGCCGGACTGTGTGGTTCCCCCTGCCATAAATGCTGCTGTAAAATGCGTCCATGGCTGTCGTAAACGTGTTTACGATAGCCGCGGGCACATTTATGCTGCTATAACTTACACAAATTACATAAAAGCATCCGCTTCTGCTTCTGGTGGCAGCCATAACGTGGGCCACACTAAATGGTGCCGTGGGCCAGGTCTGGCCCATGGACCGGTTGCAAACCCCTGGCTTATATAGACAAGAGGTCTTTTAAAAATTATAACATCATTACTTTGAAACAAGGATGGGCAACTGTGGTTTTGGGGAGCAAGTCCCATAATTTGCATCACCGTTTATACTGGGAAAGGGTTAGTGAGGAATGTAGGCCTAAACCAGCGGTAGGTCACAGTTGCTCACCCCTGTTCTAAAGTATCTTGCTGGCCATATAATATGAAGTTATCTTACATGGTTAACTCAGGAATATGATCGGTTTCAATACAGTCTTACTGATGTCATCAAGCTGTAATATTGTGAATAAGAAGTGTGTGTTTTAAATTATATGCAGAATGCCAGTTTTATATCCAAAATTACTTTTTTTGTATATCTAATAAAAATAAAAATGTTGCAGTAAAATAATACACGTCTGTACTTTTTAGGTCTGTGCATTGCTTTTAGCTGTATATTAAATTTACCTAGCCTGACATTCCATAGTTTGGGAAGTTGGCCTTTTCCGGAAGAAGTTCCATTTCTCAGAGAAAATATCGCTGTCTCCTGTTTTAAGATCCTGACATTCCAAAGTAATGTTTCATTTGAGGATTGCTTCCCCAATATATATATATATATTATTATTTCTTTTAATTTTGTTTAGGTAAATAAAAATACAACAGTATGAATGAGCAGAAGAGAGAGTAACAATAACATAAACTGCTTATAACTAAATGTAGGTTGTTGACAGTCATTTAATTTTAGGCATCTAATATGAGTAGCAATCAGTTTGGCAGATCTTTCTATGAAGTCAGCATGCATCATAGATGGATAGCATATTTTTAAAAGGCACATCAACTTTCATTACATTTCATACTGTCTACTTGACATGTTTGCTTCTATCTAAGGTCCGTATGCCACATTTTATTACCCCATTATCTCTTCTCTGCTTTTAGGTGATTACCAGCTGAGAGGCTAGACACAAAATATAAAGTTGGTTGGTCAGAATTCCTGTGAATATTTTATGGCCTGATTGAGCTGAGGAATGGGACAATATAAGTCACTTTCTTCTGGCCTTCATTCTGTTTATGAATCAGAACTCTACTGGCTAGATGCCAAGAGTTAGGGAATTGCTTTTCATTATCAAGTTTAAAAACACACACGAAACAGTGGATTGGAGTGCTTAGAATGCTTTGAAGCTGTTAGGTCTGGGAGAATTGTTGTTTTCTAATTGTTGAGAGTAACTTTATGAACAGACAATGATGCTTTAAATTTATTTTAGCCAGAAACTTGAATTCATCAGTATTGCTTCATTATTATTGTTAAAATTACCAATAATTTTGTGCTTTTAAAACACGGTTAAAGCTGTATTTTCTTTTTGCATCCTTAAAAACAGGCATTTGCATTTTTCGTTCTGAAATAATTTGCTGTTAATTTAGATTTCTCATTTCTGAACATATTAAATGTTTGAGTGCCTTTGGAGGCTGCATTTATGTTAAGAGCACTGAGAGCTTGTCACTTTCTTTCCAGCTCACATGAAATTTTCTCCCTTTTACGTAATTCTTCTAGATCAGTGTTTCCCAACCTTTGGTTTTTAGATTTCAATTCCCAGAAGCCTAAGTCAGTACATTGGCTGATCAGTGCTTTGGGGAATTGATTTAGGCTATATTATAATCTGAAATCTAGTTTTTATGGGGCAGGGGGGGGAAATCAACATACTCTTGGATTTTATAGAGCTGGGACAGTTGTATTTTTAACTAAATCTGTTTCGAAGGAATACTTTTCTGATATGTCTCTTGAAGGTGTACATGAGGGTCTATCCCAGTGGTGGGCAGCAAAAAAAAATTCTACCACGACATGGTACATCATGGGCGGAGCCTATGCCATGGGCGGAGCCTATGCCATGGGCGGAGCCTATGCCATGGGCGGAGCCTACGGAATGGGCAGAGCCTAGGCCGTGGGCGGAGCCTAGGCCGTGGGCGATCTAGTCATGTCTGCCATATGGCCATGTATACATCTGCAAACATAGGCAGCACTGGCTCTTTGACTGTAAATGGAGATGAGCACTGCACCCTAGAGTCGGATATGACTGACTTTTGAGCAAGGGACACCTTAAACCACTTGCAGGGACAAAACCTGATGTCAAATTTGAATACCAGTCAGGGATCTTCTGTTATTAGGTAAAGGTTGTCCTTGGCAACCCAATTTTGCTACCACCACCACCCGCCCAAAGGCCTCCCAATTGCCCCACCCCCTGCCTGAAGGCCCCCCAATTTTGCTACCCCCCTCCAGGGGTGTGTGCGAACTGGTTACTGCCCACCACTGGTCTATCCCCATAATTATTATCTTGCATCTTCCTCCTCTTTATCTTCTCAACATTGAACAATATGAGATTTAAAACAGCTGTCTCTAGGTACACTTAAAGATTGTAGGTGAGATGTTTGCCTCTCGACACCTCAAACTTGAAGAAAAATAATGCTATAGATCAGGGGTTCTCAATCTATGGCCCGGGGACAGGATGCGGCCTATGGCACCATTTCATGTGGCCTCCCCCTCCTCTGCCACACCCAGAAGTACCATGTGGCAGACAGGGCAAAATGGCTGTCTGACCCCTAAAGCTGTCTGAGGAAGCACGACACGGTCCCTGGCTTGAAAAGCTTGAGAACCCCTGCTATAGATATCAGTGGTCACCGGATATAGCTTATCAGTTTGCTTCTTTCTTTATGTTGTCTTCCAACCTATCTGATGCCTTCCATCACAACTCAAAAAAACCTATTCTTTTGCCACCAGCTCCTGTTCTTACTGCGGCCTCTTCTTCCTCTCCTTCATCCTATCTTGCGTTTGTGAGTGGGGCATTTCAAAACAAGGAATTGCTCATTTACTTTCATTCTACCCATTTATTTTCTACTTTTAATCATTTTCACGTGAGAAACGAGTCGAGCTTCATTAAGGGCAGCGGCTTACCTTACTTTTGAGCTGCTCAGCTAACAATTCCTTTTCTATTGCAAATACTCTCCTTCCCTTCTCCTTTATCTCACATCATGAGTCACTGTAGATGGTATATAATAAAACCAATTAAATTTTAAAAAATTGATCTCAAAACCTCTACCTATTTAAGATACAAGAGGCAGCTGAAAAATCTAAATTAATCATCAACAAGGGATGGTGCAAAATATCCGCCTACATAGGGATGAAATTTTAAGATGGCTGTGTAAAGGATGGATCCAGGTACATGAAGTATTCCGTGGCTCTACTCTTGGTTAGACTTACTGGGTCCTGCAACGTCCTCTTTGCCCTTAGTGAGTTCTGACAGATTATCCCCAAGGGAGGTTAGCCTTCAGAAGAAGACAAAAGTGGATGTCCTGCCCTAAACTATAGGATCCATTGCAAGGAAGGATTTCATGATGGAAAGAAGCCTTTAGGATTGCGACTCATAGCACAGGCCAAGAGCAATGTGCAAGTGGAATGTGAATTAATGGAATCCAATCTAAGCATTCCATCGCAGCCTCTTTCCCTTCAATTGCTAGAGAAAATGTTTGTCATATAAGTAATGCTTATTTCTACAAACGTGTGGACTGTAAAACTAAATTTGCTCCTTCAGATAGATGCAGGGATTTTTTTAATTTAAAACAAACTACATTGCGAGATCTTGGGGCAGACTAGAGTTGTATAATAATATGCTGTCAAGTTAATTCTGACATATGGTGATCCTTTTCAGGGTTTTCTCGGTAGAGAATATACAAAAGTGATTCTGTGGACATCCTGGGACTGTGCAGTTTGCCCACGGCTACATAGGCTGGCTCTCCTCTCTAGGAGGCATGGAGGGTGGGTGGGTGAGGAATCAAGCTCCCAGCTCTGCAGCCAGATACCTAAAACCACTGAGCTATTGAGCCAGCTAGAGAATTGTATAAAATACTTTACAATAATTTCAAAAAGTTAAAACTTTAATATTCGTTTAGTACTGGTGGTGCTAGGAGCCCCAGTGACCCAGTGGTTAAACTGCTCTACTGCATCCAAAAGGTTGTGAGTTCGATCCTGACCAGGGCTCAAG
The DNA here is from genome assembly GCA_030440675.1 of Furcifer pardalis. Lineage (NCBI taxonomy): Eukaryota > Metazoa > Chordata > Lepidosauria > Squamata > Chamaeleonidae > Furcifer > Furcifer pardalis. The sequence continues at coordinate 45,591,843 of CP126890.1, read as the reverse complement.
ATTGACTCAGCCTTCCATTGTTACATGAGCACCCAGCATGTTGGGGGCAAAATGCTAATTAACTTGTGATTGCTTTGCTTTAATACGTCTCTAACACCAAGTTTACCCAGTCTTCATCTACTATTTTTTCTTTTTTAATTCTGAGTAGTGAATGAAAGCATGCTGGTTAATTCCAACATTATGTCATGGTTTGCAGGAAACAACACATGCAAGAGGCAGATAGTGAACAATATAAAATCAAGTTGATGATAGACTATTCAGGAGATCAATTGCCAAAACCTAGAACAGGGGTGCCCAAACTATGGCCTGGGAGCCGAATCTGGCCCCCAACAACAATTCATCTGGCCCATACCACCCTAGTCGCTCCCAGAAGTGGAAGTAAAATGTGCCCGGGCCTTTTTACATCTGCTTCTGGTAGCGATGAGGGTGGCGTGAGCCGGATAAATTGGCGTTGAGGGCCGGATCTGACCCCCAGGACATAGTTTGGGCATCCCTGAACCATGTGACTGGCCCACAGCCCAAAAAGTTTGGGAATCCCTGTCCTAGAAAAATCATTTTATTTGCTAGTACAGTATAGTATTTCAGTGCTTCACTTCTTTCAGATGTATTTACACATTTAGCTCATCTTATATTTTCCTGGACTTTAATTCCTATTCAAGTTCTTCTTACTGGGAATAGCAGCAAATGATTATTAAGTGCCCAAACCTAAATGTGTGTCCTGTAGAGACAGTTCGCTGTCCACCCACGCATTCTTAGTTGCTGCTATGGCAACATTATGACCATCTCTGATACTGTATGTGCAAATTCTATTAAATCCTGCCTGGCTAGTAGTACATCCACTCGAGTGTTTTGCTTTAACAGGAAATATAACATGTTTTGGGCAAGTGTTACTTCATTGCTTACATACTGTTAAGTACATGTTGGCACTCATCCTCATAAGGATACTAAGCCTACATTAATGTAATATGTATTTGGGTGTGGGTGTGGGTATGTGTTAGGTCTTTACCATTAACTTCTTCCTGCTCTTCAGACAGTTCCATGCACTTAAAAGACCATACACAGTAATACCTCGCATAATGAATTTAATTCGTTATGCGAGGTTGCTCGCTATGTGAAACAAACAAAATTCCTATGGAAAAACTTGCATAACGAGCATTTGAAGGGGGAAAACTCGCATAGCAAAAAAAATTCGCTATGCGAGTTTTTCCCATAGAAATCCTCATTATGTGAGTTTTTCCATAGGGAAAGTCTGACTCACATAGCGAAAATTTTCATTATGCGAGTCAGACTGCTTAGCAAAAAACTTGCTCGTTATGTGAGTTTTTTGCTAAGCGAAACGCTCGTTATGCGAGGTTTGACTGTACTTAATACACCAGGCAAACACCTTGATGGGAGTTAGAAATGCTATCTTGTTCTGGAGCAGTGAAGTCTGCAATTTAAACAGGGAAATCACATTACCAGGGGAAAAAATAAAATTGAAAATATACGTTTCTTTTTCTGGCATAAGGACATTAGTACACAGTTTTATCTTCTAAAAATCCAGGAGTATAGGAGTGGAGAGTGAGTGTCAAATTTCTGTGGGGTAATAATGGTAATATAGTAAAAGGATTATGAGTACAGCAGAACCCCGGCATACAAACGGTTCGACTTACAAAAAATTCAACATACAAATAAAAATCCTGGCTTTTTAAAAAAAAATCGACATACACATTTTTAATAGGAAAAATTCAACGCACAAAAAAATATGGTGACATCTAGAGGCCACTTCTGGTAATCCAATGTGTTTTCGACATACAAATAACCTTGTGGAACGGGGGAAAATTCATATGTAGAAGTTTTACTGTATTTAATGCAGTGTAATCCTAAAATTTTCTGTTTATACAAACGTAAGAGGGGATGTCCCTACAAAAGCACATGGAGAACTTGGGTGAAAATGTAGTGTGAAGTGCAGAGGTAATCACAAAATTAGTGAGATCCTGACAATGATACTTAGGTGAAATTACACTCAGATATATCTGTGGTGATTGTCTAGTCCAGGAGTGACAAACCTTTTTCACCGTGGACCTGACCACGGCCCCGAACAGCTGAGCAGGCTGGACCACACACACCAGAGTGGATGCACTTATGGCTGTTGTAAATGCGCCCACTTCCACGTTTACAACAGCTGCGGACGTGTTTATGCATGCTTGGTCACATTTTATGTCTGACGTAAACGTGCCTGCTTCCATTCCGGCTGTGGCGGCGACAGGCCAGATGGAATGGCGCCATGGGTCGCATCTGGCCTGCAGGCCGTAGGTTGGGAACTCCTGGTCTAGTCAGTGTTTCAGCATAATAGCTTTATTGCTACAAGGAAGAGTTTATACATTACCCCAGCTCTTCAAATAATGTACATAGTTGAATTAATATCACAGAAATGGCAAATAGGTAAGAATCTTCAAATCGAACATTTAATTTTGTAGCTACTAATTTAGAAAGAGATTAAATTAGGCTTTCAGGGTGTGATTTTCTTACACTTATATCATTTCCCTCTTAGATGAATAAATCTTTCTGGTTTCTCTTCTGGAGAAATAAGACACAGGAATTTGTGCTTGGCTCCTAATGACCAATTATAAAGTAAAAGCAGGCTAATTTGCTAAATACAATCTAGTGTTAGAATAAATAGTATTTTTCTCTTGCGGGAGTTCTGTTAGATTACATAGTTTGTGACTTGTTCTAATCAGCCTTAAGTGGCATTCCACCTCCACCCTGTTGCTGTGTCTATTAAGAATCCCAGCTGTCAGACTGACTTCCCAGTGCCTGCCCCACCTATCAGATACACAACCAGATCATTGACCAGCTAAGAGTGGTTTTCCTTCTGTAAAATTATGCTACTGCCACCTTACCAAAGCGAAAAATGTTTAATAACCAATATTTATCTTGGTAGGTTAGTATGAATGGTCAAGGACTAGATTTAGTTGTTGTCAGTTGCAACTTGTATTTGAGAATGCATTTTTTTTCCTGAAGCAGGAAAAATGCCATTGGCATGAATTTGTTTCAGGTGGATCCCAGCTTGCCATGAAGTGACCCACACACTATGATCACAGAGCCATCTCCTGTGGCACGTATGAAATGAGACATGCAGGACTTAACACCGGGACTGCAATGGACTGCCGTAGCCTTGAGGATATGGACAAGGTATGCCTTCACAGCCAGTCCATCTGGCATGTCCTCTTCCGCCTCCATGACCACTTGGAATCAGAGTTCCTCCTCCACTCATTTTGCTGTTGGGCACAATCTGATGGTTTCCAGTGGCATTTCCTCCACTGAGGGGAACCATCACTACACCAAAAGGGGCTCATCTGCACGTAGCCTTTGGCCCTTTTAGAGAGTCAGGTTATTTACCACCGCCCAACACTTGGTGTTGAGTTGCTGGCTGTACGGTCTACTCCACTGCCATAGTGGGATGTCTGGCCAGACATTGGCATTTAGTACAAGATTTTCATTAACTAAATATAATTTCAAACACCATGATGACAGCACAGAATGAATTTTATAAGTTTTATTAAAAGGAAAGAGCAAAAAATCCTAAAAAGTAGATAAACATACATAAAAGGTTGCAAATTCCCAGAAGATTGGCAGGTCAGCAGATCGAGACGCGAGTGCTGCATGACAGAGTAAGTGCCCATCATCTGTCTCAGCTCCTGCCAATCTAGCAGTTAGAAAGCAAGAAATTGCAAGTAGATAAAATAGGTACTGCTTTAATGGGAAAAGTAATATTCCATGTGCTCTGGCATCTTGTCATACCTGCCACGTGACCATGGGAACATTGCAGATGCAGACATCGCTGGCTCTTTGGCTGTAAACAGATGAGCACCCCTCCCCTAGAGTCAGACACAACTGGCTTTCAAGCAAGGGAGACCTTTGCTTTTTACGGCTATTTAGTTATTGGGTATTATCAGAAAGGCCCGATGAGTCTGAATTTACTTGCCATTTAGTACTCTCTGTATTTGCCACTCCAGATCAGGGCTACAACACAGGATCAGCTCAGAATCCTACTCCAGCTAGTCATGGAATCAGACAGAACTAGTGTAAGTATAAGACTAAGTGGAAACCTTTAGAAGTGTTGAGAGTCCACTACCAAATTCAAGGAAGTCTTGAGCTGTAGGTACTCAGGGTAGCACTTCACTGACCTTCACATCTTCCTCATTTGATTGCAAATTTATATTTCAAATGTATTTTCCTTCTCCACCACCCACAAATAGGCTTTGGTTGTCTAATAAAGGTAAAGGTTTCCCTTGCCCAAAAGCCAGTCGTATCCGACTCTAGGGGTCAGTGCTCATCTCTGTTTCTAAGCCAAAGAGCCAGCGCTGTCTGCTTCTCCAGACGTTTCCATGGCAGGCATGACTAGACACCGAAGCGCATGGAACGCTGTTACCTTCCCACCAAAGTGGTCCCTATTTACCTACTTGCAATTCCTTGCTTTTGAACTGCTAGGTTGGCAGGAGCTGGGACAGAGACAGGAGCTCATTCCGTCCTGCAGTACTTGGGAATCGAACTGCTGACCTTCCACCTCCCAGTTAGCGTCTTAGTAACTTGAGCCACTGCAGTTGTCTAGAGGAGATATTTTCTATTCTTCTTACAGCATTTAAGTAGTACGTAAAATTTTAAAGCTAAAACTAAAACCTGGCCAAGAAGATTGAATTACTCACTGCTCTTTGCTGATGGGAGGAGTCCCCCACTCAGGTTGGCTGTTTTCATCAATCCTTTCTTTTCTGCTGAACTGAAATCGAGCAGCTCAACATGAAGTGTGAACACCCACAATATAGCCAGAAGATTTTTGTCTCTTCCTCATGTACTACTTGCTTTACCCAAGTCTCCATTCCCGAAAATAATGGGATGCGGGAGCACTTTGGTTTGATACCAGGTTTAAGACTAGCTTCAATACATTGGACATCACAACTATACATGTCCTATTTCAGGATAAACAGCATGCTTCTAGTCTCTCTATAATTGGACTAGAGGATAATGGCACTGAGCTTTCCAGTGTCATTCTTTTTAGGATTATTGTTTCTAGTGAAGCTTAATCATCGGAAAGTGGTTGGTAACAGAAAGACTACGAACAATGGGAGAAATTATATCTTTTGTGATAAGGCAGGATGATTACGTTCAAAATGACAGCTTTTTCCAAACCTTTTCTTTCATGGAATGCCTATACATGCATACCCAAAGCCCCCGAATCCTTCCCAATTGTGTCTAATCACTTCACTCAGCTTGGAGAAAAAGACTAGATTTGCTTTACACTGCTTGTCAACTAAAAATGGATTACATCAGGGGTTCTCAAGGTTTTCACGCTCCGGGCCAGACTACTCACCCTCAGACTGCTGAGTGGGCTGGACTCATGGTTTCCAGTGGTGGGCAGCAACAGGTTCGCACCACCTGGGGGGGGGGGGGAAGCAAAATTGGGAGGCCTCTGGGCAGGGGGGTGGCGAAATTGGGTGGCCTTTGGGCGGGGGGGGGAGTGAAATTTGGTGGCCACGCCCACCTCCCTGCCCCATCAGGTTTTGTCCCTGCAAGTGGTTCAAGGTCTCCCTTGCTCAAAAGCCAAGTCATATCCGACTCTAGGGTGCAGTGCTCATCTCAATTTACAGCCAAATAGCCAGTGCTGCCTGTGTTTGTAGAAGTATACATGGCCATATGGCAGGCATGACTAGATCGCCCATGACCTAGGCTCTGCCCATGACCTAGGCTCTGCCCATGACCTAGGCTCCACCCACAATGTGGTAGCCAAAAATTTTGCTGCCCACCACTGATGGTTTCCCCCCATTGTAAACGCTGCCGCAAATGGGTGTCTTTGTGCATACAGGCATGAATTTGTGGCTGCCATAAACATGGCCACTTCCATTTATGGGGATGTCATTGTGGGCTGGATGGAGTGCCCCGGAGCAATAGTTGGGGTTCTAATGCTGCTTTCCTCAGCAGTCATCAGTTATCCTAATGATAGGTCCGGCTAGATTAGTGGGGAAGATGAGCAATAGTCGGAAGCTGGCAGCATGGAGGAGGCAGTATCACAAAAGAGGGCACAGAGTGTATCATTCATGCAGTCCTGCAAAATAAGGCGATTCTGACACCATGTTTGGAAAATAATTGACAAAATTGGGAATTATACTGTTCCACAGTATCCAGTATCACCTGTCATTGAATTGTTTTGAAAATGGCAGCTTGCTTGGAGGCATACTTTGCTTTTTATTTGTTGTAGAGCATGTTGGTTTAGGACAGCCTAGTCTACAAGTGGACTGCCGGTTCAGAAACCACAAACAGACATCAGCTGAACACATTCAATTGACTTTGTCTGCTCCTAGAACCTACAGTGGCAGAACAAACTCAAAGCAATCAAGACATCCATATTCTCAACAGGTATCCATAGCCCAGGTAAGAGGTTGCTATGGGAAAAGAACGATCTTATAGCACTTTCAAGAGGGCTCTGTTCAGAAGCTTTTGTGGACTTCAGCCCACTCCATTAGATGCATAGTGTTATCTTGACCTGACACATGCTTCTCCATATGGGGATGGAGAAGCAAAAATAAACAGCAACATCCACAAAGAAAAGGCAACGTCCTGCCACAATTACACCAATATTTAAATGTATGTGAAATAACTGGTGACCATCCCCGACACATCACTGGATTTTCTCTCTGGTAAGTGAATTTAGAGCCTGCAGTAGAATAATAATCTTGATTCAGGCCACAGACCATAGAACATTTTTAATGTACTGTTATTCACACTGAAGTCCTCCTCTGCCATTCCTTTGGTCAACAGTATTTTTAGGACAAAAGAGAGAGAGAGATATGTTTTCGCAGTGCAATTGCCTTATCTGTTGTTAGATTTGTTTCCCCTTCTTTTTCATACGGACCACTGCTAATATTCTGCCACTGAAATATCTGTTCATTTATTTCTACTCTCTGCTTTTTTTCCCACCAACCAGTTACAAAACTGATAAGAAGATCTTGCATTTTATCTAATGGGTAATATGTTTGATTAGGACTCTGATGAGATATTTTGACAAATGCTTCTTGGAAGTTCATGTAAATTATGGCTGAAATCCTGTAGCTTTATTACATGTGTGGAAAGCAAAAGGCACACCTTGGTTTGTTTCTAGCCAGCAGTTAATGTTTTATTAATGCTTATCATTCATTTTTATTCTGCTTGGATTGTTCTGTTTTTCATATTACTGTACTGTGGTCTGTTCTTTTATCGTCGTAAGCTGCCCAGAGTGGTGCTTACACCAATTGCAGAGGGGTATAAAAGGATTACAGTTGAAACAGACAGTAGAGGAAGAAAAGCATAGCTTGAATGACTACATCAAGAGTTCTCAACCTTTTTAAGCCGGGTCTGGGTCACGATCTCTCAGACAGCTTCAGCCATTTTGCCCTTCCTCCATCACATGGCACTTCCTGGTGTGGTGGAGGCGGGGCATATGAAATGGTGCTACAGGCCGCATCTGGCCCAAGGGCTTCAGGTTGAGAATCCCTGCACTACATTAAGAAAAGCAAAAAGCCTATGCTTTAGGAAGTGAACAAAGGAGGACTTTTGAAAACAGTGATGAAAAAAGCTGAATACAGGAAGGAAAGGATAGAAAGTCGAGCTGCAAACTGGAAAAACAACCCTATGCATGGTCAATACTTGAAAAGCATAGAAGGCAAGGCCAGCCCAAAGCTGACATGTGGATGGTTAAGAGCAGGAGTTTTGAAGAAGGAAACAGAAGGATTTATCTTGGCAGCTCAGGAACAAGTGCTGCCAACAAATTGCATGAAGACAAAAAATACAGCATGTATCCAACAATAGCAAATGCCAGCTTTGTAATCAAAAGGATGAAACAGTGGATCATCTGATCAGTGTATGCAGTAAAATTTCACAGACTGATTATTTGAAATGGCATAACAGGGTTGCAAAAACTATTCATTGGAAACTTTGCCAGAAGTTTGGATTTGAATGCAGTAAAATCATTGGGAACATCAAGTAGAGAAAGTTATTGAAAATGACAGTGTCAAAATCCTGTGGGGCTTTAAAATTCAAACAGATAGGCATCTGCCTCACAACACACCTGAAATAACTGTTGTGGAAAAGAAGGTTTGGTTTATTGACCATAATACTACACCATAAGACTATACCAGGAGACAATGAATTGAAGACAAACAACTGGAGAAAATCACAAAATATCATGATGTGTAAATTGAAGACAAGGAAGAAATCTGTTGTTGTACCCATAGTGATTGGAGCCCTTGGAGCTATACCTAAAGGACTGCCTGGATATTTGGAATTTTTGGACTGGTCAGACTTGAACATCCTAACTCTAAAAAATTAAATAAAAAACCAACTCTACTAGGAACTGCATATTTACTCAGACGTTACCTTCTTGGTTAGGGCTTGAACTGTTAATTTTATTCCAGTCCTGAACTGTGAATCAAATGGTTGATTTGTATCCAATAACAGGTAAAGGTTTCCTTTGCTCGAAAGCCAGTCACATCCAACTCTAGGGTTCAGTGCTCATTTGTTTCAAGCAGTGATGGGTAACAGGTTCTCACCAGTTCTCTAGAACCGGTAGTAACTTTTCCCAGTGTCCCGGAGAACTGGTTGCAGCTTTTGGGGGGAACCACCGTCGGGGCTTACCTTTTCACTGGTAAGCTTGGCACGTATGCACGGTCTCCTTGCTGTCCTCCCAAGTGGGGAGGAGGAAGAGAAGCTGCTAGCCTGAAGCTCCCTATAGTCTGCTCCCCTAGATATCATAGAGAGCTGGTTAGGCAAAGACTTAATACTTAACTTCTTTAACTGTTGAAAAGTGCCAAAATGAAGCCATCTTGTGGTGAGTTCATTCTGTAGTTCCTTCCATCTGACCTAGTATGAGAAAGATTAGCCAGAATAAGCTTTAAGCTCTGGTTTAAAAGCTCTGGCTGATTTGTGTTGTGGGTGGGTGTTTGGATGTATTTTAATGTATTATTTATTTTAGGGTTTGTGTTGTGCGTGGTTATTTTTATTTTATATTATTTTTTAATTTGTTTTCTTTGACCCCGCCCACAACATCATGATGTCATGACATTGGCTCCGCCCATGATGTCATGATGTTAGCTCCACCCACACTGTGATGATGTCATGGTGGGGTAGTAAAAATTTTGACATCCCACCACTGGTTTCAAAGCTGAAAAGCCAGCGTTGTCTGCTTCTGCAGATGTTTCCATGGTCATGTGGCAGGCATGACTAGACGCCAGCGCACGAAACGCTGTTACCTTCCCACAGCACGGGTCCCTATTTATCTACAGGACTTGCAGTTTCTTGCTTTCAAACCACTAGGTTGGCAGGAGCTGGGACAAAGAGTGGAGCTCATTCCATCCTGCAGTAGTAGTAACAACAACAACAACAACAACAACAACAGGAAACCTTACACACGCCCTGCGCGCTTCCCAAGGAGGCAGCTTTCCTGCCTGCCCCCCTCCACAGGTACCCAGCTCGTGGAGCCTCGTGACCAAAGGTCCCTCGCCGAAAGGGGAGGGCGGAAGAAGAGGGAGGAGCTTGGACGGGCTTCATTCACGAGGTTGGCTGAGGGGGAGGAGCCTACGTTCCCGCTGCTTCATTGTGGCTAGCGCCGCTTCTCATGAATGAAACCTGCTCCGTCGCCTGGAGCGGAGGAGAGACGAAGGCGGGGGCGCCTGTGGGCGCGCCCTTGGCAAGTGAGAGAGTCGGGACCTGGACAGGTAAGTAACCCTAGGTAAAGGCCACCGGCAGTCGCCCTAGGGGCGTCCCTTTTTTTGGGCGTGCTTGTCTTGCAAACTCAAGGGAGTTTGGTTCGTATGGTGGGATCGGTTGGAAGATCTGCACAGGATCTCGTTAGTCTTCCCGTCAGTTTTAGCTGCGGATTTTTCTTCTTCTCTGTACAGAGCCAGACGTTTAACTCTAGATTTTCCTATAGCCCTAGCCATTTCATTTCTATATACCGCCCCATAGCGCTTAGTGCGCTCCCTGAGCGGTTCACAAGATAATTAGCATTTCGCCCCCAACTCGCTGGGTACTCATTTTATCGACCTAGGAAGGAGGGAAGGCTGAGCCAACCTTGATCGCCTGGTTAGGATCGAACGCGCAATGTTCTGGCTGCTGTACAGCAATTTAATGCTCTCCTGCAACAGTCATTTTCCCTCCCCATATGAGTCTTTCTTTACTGCTTCCTTGTAGACATGGCTGATTTCCAAATGCTTTTGCTCCTTCCGTGCTGTGAGTAGTGCTTCCCGCCAGGGACACACTTTGAAGCCCTGGATGTGGAGAGAGAAAAACGAGAGAGAGGAAGAAACACATCGTTTGGCACTGAGGCCACATCACGAAGCCCTGTACGACAACAGGTCTCATAAGGTGAGCAGGGGGGAGAAAATGCTTTGATCTTTGAGGAAGGTAGTTTATACATGCATGGAGAATCAGGAAGGAAAGATTCCCCCATTCTTAAAATGATCCTCCAGCCTTGCTATAGGAAGGAGTATTTGATTCATACTTCCACTCTTACCCTCTCAGCTTGTTTACAAACTGCCATCACTGTCCAAACATGTTTCATATATTGTTCTGGATGCATAAATGCATCCAAAGGACTAATTGCCAGAAGTGGATCAGCAAATAAATATGGAAAGATAGTGCTGTTGACCATATACTGAAGGAAATGCAAAATGAAAAAGGTCACAGATCTAAAAGGTTCTCTGGAAACCAAATGATCTTTATTTGACATTAAAAGTAAAGGCATCAAACTTCTTGCTATTCCCTTGGAGAGAAAGTTACTATTGGTCACCGTTCACCTTGTCTCCAAAGTCAGGTTGGCCCAGAGAAAAGTAAGTCTATGGTTCTTCACAGAGGGTTCAGCCTATGTAAAGATTCGGAAAGGCTTTTGACTGTCAACTTAAATTGTGCTCAGAAGTGAAACTAGTGTGGCTAAAATTGCTGTTTGATTTGTTAGTCTTCCCGGTATCACTGGACTCTTTGTTGTTCCATTTATAGAATGCTGAGTAGCAATCTAGCTACTCTATTTTTGCCCCACTTGAACTTCTCAATCAGTCTTCCAGGGCAGCCCTGCATATATTGCATTGCAGTAGTCCAGATAGGAATTTCTCCAACAACAGTCTCCTGGCTATCTTTGTCCAGAGGAATCTGCAGGAGGTACACCAAACTATACTTACAAGAAGTTGCTTTCTGTTACAGCTGTTATTTCACTCCTGAAGGTAAAGCTGTAATAAACAATAACCTTAAAAGTTAAGCCTTGCTTATTTAAGTGGTTGCAATCCCACCCAACACAATGTTATTTATCCAGACAAATGAACCATCCCCTAGATTAGAAGCATCACCAATTTGTTTGGATTTTGCATCTTTCTGTTGCTCTTCCTCCACTTCCCTTCTTCTTCAAGTGCAGTATCCAATTTGGAATACTGTATTGGCTATCCTCATGGCGATCAGCTATGAAGATTGTCCTGGGGAAAATACAGTGCCGCAGTCTTTCATTTGCCTTCCACATCACAGCGTGACACCTGTACCACTGATTCAATCCTGGGAGTCACTTTCTGGTACTGAGCCCTTTTGGCACACAAAGTCCTCCTCAGCCCCAGGCCAGTATTGATGAAGCTGCTGCCCTCCATCAAGATGGATTCAAGTGGGATTTAATCCACTTGGGGACCATCACCCTTCCTTGTGGATTTTGTCACCCAAGGTCATTGGTCCTCAGGGGTGTCAGCTTAGTTAACCCCCCACCTGACAATCATCATTGAGCTACTGGTAATATGGTCTACTCCAGGGCTTCCCAACCTTTTTGGATAGTGGGCCAGTCATGTGGTTCAGTGGGCCAGTCACATGGTTCCTCCCATCTGGAAGTGGAAGTAAAATGCACCCGCATGTGTGCAAAAAACTGCCGTAAATGACCCATGGCTGTCGCAAACACATTTATGACAGCCGCAGGTCATTTACGGCAGTGTTTTGTGCATGCACAGGTGTGTTTTACTTCTGCTTCCGGGAGCAGCAAGGGTGACATGGGCTGGATGATTTGGTGCCATGGGCCGGATCTGGCCCATAGGCCGTATGTTGGCAACCCCTGGTCTACTCTATTACCATAGCAGGATAACCTGGCCAAACTTGCTCCACTTCCCTACTAATTCCAAAATCAAATACAAAAGGTATTTGAATCATTTTTTTAAAATTATGTTAATATATCATAATTGCTGTTGTTTCCACATTATTATTATTATTTCTGATAAAATGCTTGAAAGGAAGGTTTCTTAAAATAAATGTCAGAAATATGTAGGCTAGAATATTCTGGAAGAATAGCAGGAAAATGCCTAATGGTGCTGGACAAAATCTGCTGATTTTGTTTGTTGGTGATGTTGTTTTACATTTTAAATTATTGTTTCTTCTTGTGCTTCTTTAAAGTGTCTGCTGATTCTCTTCCTTGATCTCATTTACTTCCTGTCAGATGGGTTTTACCAAAGAAAAAGAATCTTTACTCTGCTGCACAAAGAACTGTATTAGTTGTAGGCACAAATTTTGTGCATGATGTACAGATAAAGGCCTCCCCAACCGCCAAATTAGAATCATGGTTGGCCCTATTATAATGTTGTCAATAGTCCTATACATTAGTACTGATGATAAAGTTTGTTGGTTTCTTCCCCTCACCAACTACAACCACCAGAATTCAGCAGGAAATCCCCCCCCCCAGCTAGGATTCTAGTAGTGTTAACACACACACACACACACACACACACACACACACACACACACACACACACACACACACACACACACACACACACACTCTCCAATTTCTCAAAGGAGATTCAAGATCCTCGCCTTTTTTTTTTTTTGCTAAGGTTTTCTCTGTAGATGTCCATTAAAGCAAAAACATGTGTAGAGCATTCCAAGCTCCATGGGATCAGTAAAGCATTAGGGGAGTGGCAGGTGTTTTTTTTAAAGGCACATACTTTAGTGTCTAATGAACAGAGAGACTATCAACCTTGCTTTTAGCTGAAACTCCCAGAATTCTAGCTAGGGGAATAATTAAGTCATTCTGGCCAGAATCCTGTTGATTTTCATGTGTGTTTTGTGTAACTTGCCACAGTTAATTATAGCCACTTCACAAGGTGCCAGACTATGTCTTTGGTCATGCCTGGCAATACACATCACTGAACCACCAAGGTGTATCCTGGCACCTTGTCAGTTAGCCACAATAAGCCAATGCAACTTATTTGATTTTTTGGAATAGTAGCCGTGCTAGTCTGTGGTTCAGGCATATCAGAAAACAAAACAAAATAAACAAAACAAAATAAAAATAAAATAAAAAACACTGTAGCACTTTAAAGGCTAACTGGTATATCTTTATTGTTAGCTTTCGTGGATCAAGTCCACTTCAGACAAAGAGTGAAACTTACAGGCATGGTTTTTATACACCAAATTCAGGGGGTCAAAGGGAGAAGGGTGTGGTCAAGCAAGATGACAGACAAGCAAGCACAACAATACAGTTTCCCACAGCCATTAGCAACAATAGATTATTCAGATTAGCTCTAAATGACTCCCTTTCAATCTCAAGGTTGCTGAGAAAGCCCATTCTGGTCTCTGATCAACTTTTGACCTGCATGTCAGAAAACAAACAAAAACACTGTACCTGGTTACTTTCTGTTTTGCTAAAGAGAATTGGCAGGAAGGTTGTAATATAATATATAAAATCATATAGCAATCTGTGTATCAAATTTGATAATGTCCCAGAAACCCTTCGCTAATATTTAGTCCCCTGTTAGACACCCATCACAGGGTATTTGAATTTGGTGTATAAAAACTATGCCTGTAAGTTTCACTCTTTGTCTGAAGAAAGCGCTCTCTCGCGCTCTCTCTCTCTCTCTCTCTCTCTCTCACACACACACACACACACACACACACACACACACACACACACACACACACACACACACACACAGACAGTTGGTAATCCAGAATGAAAAATATTTCATATTTGTGATGGCTAGATCTAAAGTACAGCACTAAGTGAAAGCTAACAAAAATCCACGAAAGCTAACAAAAATATAGCAGTTAGTCTTTAAAGTGCTACAGTGTTTTTATTTTATTTTGTTTTGTTTTGTTTTCTTATTTGATTTTGTTATTTAAGAGAAATGCCAAAAAATGCACACACAAAAGAAAAAGCATACATACATACATACATACATACATACATACATACATACATACATACATACATACATACATAAAAATAATAATCTATATGTGTTCCTATCACCCATGTGACATTTATAAGCAATATCCAATAATGTTCTTTATCATTAGTGTTCTATATTTGCCCCTTCACCTCCAAAAAATATAATATCTCTTATTCCAGCTTTTTTCCTTTCCCTTTCACTAATAGATGTCCCAGGAATTCACCGTAATCTTTGTAAAATATTTTTTTCACTAATCCCCTTTTTACCTTTATTTCACATGTTAATTTATCATTATTATTATTATTCTGTGTCTAGGCCAGACACGAAACTGCCAAAATGAAGCCACCTTTGTGAAGTTCATTCTGTAGTTCCTTTCACCTGACCTAGTGTGAGAAAGATTAGCTGGCACAAGGTGGCCATTGCCCAGCGTGTGCCTGATTGTGGTTCAAACATACCACAATCTTCAAGGAGGCTCGTTCTGTGTCCCCTGGCCTTTGAGTTAAAACAATAGCATTAAATTGATTCAGACTAATTCTAAGGCGTTTGCATTAGACAAAAGTGATCAGCACCCTGGACAGCTCCTTTCCCAGCTGCAGGCTTAACCACACCCCTCAGACATCTGAGCAAACCAGACATATGGTTTCCTCCACTGTAAACACTACTGTAAAACATGTCCATGGCTGTCATAAATGCATTTGTGACAGCCACTGGTGCATTTTTGGTGCATTTTCGGCTATTTTCACTATTTCCGCTGCTTCTGGCAGTGGTGGGAGTAAGGGTGGCACATTCTGGCTATTTTCACTGCTTTCACTGCTTCCAGCAGCGGTGGTGGGAGTGAAGGCAGTGGACCACATGAAATGGCACAGCAGGCCAGGTCCAACCCACAGGCCGTAGGTTGCAAATCCCTGCTTGAATTTCACTTTGACAGGAATCAATCCCAGACTGAGAGAAAAGGGGCTAATGTGGTTTATTCACTGGGACTTCTGAGTTGGGGTTAAATGGCTGCAGATGCAGCCTCCTCAGACTGAAGAGTTATATGCCAGCTCTTTTTGCATGGGAGCTTCATGGGCAGGAGGGAGCATCTAAGGACAGCTTCATGACTTTTACTGATAGAACGGCCTCATGTATTCTGTGTTCTGGTGAATACAGCACACACTGTTTTGAACCTTCCTAAATTACTGTTCTGTTTCATTTAAAAATGTCACAATGTTTTCCTGCTTGTGCCCTGAAAACCTGCAGTGATGGCAACCAACCTTGACAATGTTAAAGGAAACTTGTACAAATGTATGGAGTATAAGGTTATTTATGGACTATAAAGTGTAAGAGGACTGTGGTGGCTTAGTGGTCAAGACATTGAACTTGACAACTGGAAGGTCAGCAGGCCAGCAGTTCAAGACCCAAGTGCTACACAATGGAGTGAGCATCTATCTCCGTCCCAATTCCTGCCAACCTAGCAGTTCAAAAATAAGAAATTGCAAGTAGATAAATAGGTGCCATTTAGGTGGAAAAGGTGAGAGTGTTCCATGTACCCCACTGTCTAGTCATGCCTGCCACATGTCTATGGAAATGTCTGCAGGTGCAGACAGTGCTGGCTCTTTGGCTATAAACAGAGATGAGCACCAAGCTCTAGAGTCAGATATGACTGGCTTTCGAGCAAAGGCAACCTTTAAGGTTATTCAGTGTTATTAGACTTGATGGATTGATGTTATCCCAGTGTCAGAGTGAGAATGTTTCTGAATGGAAGTTGAGTGGAGAAAGGAATGTGTGTTATGTCTTATTTGTGGTTTTCTGGCAGATATTGCTTTGAGTACAAAGTACTGTACAGTCTGCTGGTCAGGTTATTGACAGTCTGGCCAGTTTATCCTGTTATGGTAATAAAGTAGACTATACTGCCAGTGACTCAACACAGAGTGTCAGGCGCCAGTTAACTAACCTGGCAACCCTGAGGACTAACAGCCTTGGATGCCAAAGTGAATAGGGAAGGGTGATGTTCCCCAAGTGGATTAAATCCCACTTGAATCCATCTTGATGGAGCTTCATCAATAATGGCTTGAGGCTGATGACATTGAGTGCCAAAAAGGCTGAGGACCAGACAGGGATGTAGCCGGAAGGTGTCCAGTGAGCTAACAGCCCCCCCCCCAACCCAACCCAGGATGCCAATGGTGTGTGTGTGTGTGTGTGAGAGAGAGAGAGAGAGAGAGAGAGTGAGTGTGTGATGTGATATAGAAGGCAGTTGAAAGGGCACAGCATTATATTTTCAGGACAGTCTTCATGGCTGATCACCATGAGGATTGCCAAGATTCGGATTCAGATAGGGCAGAAGAAGAAGAAGACAGAGTGATGGACAAGATGGGCCTGTGGACTGATCCCAGTGGCATTCTTTTTCTGTTTATAGTCACTAGAAGAGCAGAATACTAATTTTTAGGCCAGCAATAAGAAAATGAGTAAAATTGCTCATGTGAATTGAAGTCAACAATCAAGATTACACACACACACACACACACACACACACACACACACACATACACAGAGTTGCTAATCCAGAATGAAAAATATTTCATATCTGTGATGGCTAGATCTAAAGTACAGCACTAAGTGAAATTGGTATGCATAAAAAAGGATGGACAAGAAGCTTATGCTGGACATTCAATTGTGGAAAAGCAGAATCCAATGTAGGTTGTATGTATGTGTGTGCGCACAATCTCTTCCCACAGAAGCTGTTCATACACAATGGGGAAAAAAATAGAGGGTTGGGAAATTTTCTAGAATTGACTTTTGCATTGCTTCTCTGGCTGCAGAGATGAGGGCAAGGGAAGGAAACTCTGATATCTGGAAGAATTATGTTTGATTCAGTCCCTTAAGAGCAACATCTTTTGAGATAAACACTTTTTAATTATGATAGTTGATGACATAGTCAAACTATGAGCAACCTCGTTCATCAAAGGAAAATGGAAAGTTACCAAGGAAAGCCTGTAAGAAGAATATGTGTTGCTGTTCTCTGCTTGTCTTGCTGTGGATGTTAAAATCCCTCAGGTCGGTGCGAAAGAGATCTTGGCTATTTTTCCAAAAAATAAATCAAACCTAACAGACATCCAAATTGAGAAGAGACCACAGTGATTCTTAATCTGCTTCTCAGTAAGGCTCAGAATTTTGTTTTTGTTGTTGATGATGCATAATAAGCTTACTGGTAAATTAATATTTTCTTTATCAAATGCAACATACTCATTTCTGTTCTGTATCATTGAATTAATATTTTATCCTTTCTGGATTTTTAGTAATGAGTTATGCCAGGGGTTCTCAACCTTTTCAAGTCGAGGGCTGGGTCATGCTCCCTCAAACAGTTGAGAGGGCCAGACTGGTTCTCACCCCACCAATTTACGACTACTGTAAATGAGCCCACTGCTGTCGTAAACACAATTCCAGCACTGGTGGTGGCTGGAGCGAGGGCTGGATTATTTGGTGCCACGGGCCAAATGCAGATCATGGGCCATAGGTTGAGAACCCCTGAGTTATCCTTACCATCTGAAGAAGAATCTGATGTGGCAGTCAGAAGGGCTATGACCCCCAGAACATCATCAGTAGGACAGGATGTTGGTTGCATACCTGGTCAAAAGCCTGTCACGAGACTAGGCCCATGACCAGCAGCTTGTTAATTAACTGTAATTCACCACCACAAGTCATGTGTTTTCACTTACTTTGTGGTAAGATACTAATAGGATTCTAGTCCTTGATGGGAAAATAAGAGTTCTTAGCTTTTCTTTTGGCTGAAAGTAGGGAATTTTGTGGGGCTTGAGAGTTCATTGTTGAGGTGTATTTTTTATTATTATTATTATTATTATTATTATTATTATTATTATTATTATTATTATTATTATTATTATTATTATATTTCTATGCCACCCAATCAACAAACGTGACTCTGGGCGGCACACAACAGTACACAATACACAATAAAATCACAATAAAAACACAATAAAATAATGATCATCCAAGTACAAAAGTTCAAAAATGGCCACAGACAGTCCAGGGGCTAGGCCGGCCAGGATGTCCAGCCCCCACCCCAACTGCCAAGTCCCGGCACCAGAACAGCACAACTCCGGCCATGAGATGATACAAATGGACGAGAACAGCAAATATAGCAATTAATCTTGCCATCTTTATTTGTATGTAAAAGATTAGCTATTAGCTGAACCATGTATTAAAAACTTGGGTACAATAAATTTGCATATATTGGGGAAAGATTAATGTCTATCACAGTGAATATGAATGAGGAATTACCGTAGGTTTCAGCAGCATAAGAAAGTAAAGGAGAATGCTCACTCTGTTTTAAGAATTTGAAATATAAACTCTGTTTCCCAGCTGTTACAATTAATGTAATGACTAAGACAAAATTGAGATGATATGACAAAGAAATTGCACCCTCAATGTCTTTTCACATAATTGCAGTCTCTTTTGGCACAAAGGAAGCCTGTTCAGCTTGACTAACCCTGAAGATACTAGATTGTACAACCAGTGGTGAGATTCAAAAATTTTTACTACCTACTCTGTAGGCATGGTATGGTGGGCATGGCCAGGGGGGGAACCCTGTGTTGCATCTGAATTAGGACTACTTTATCTCAAAACATGGATGGGTGGGGCCAGCCAGAATTTCTGCTACTGGTTCTGGTTAACTGGGGCGAACCTGCTGAATTTCACCACTGTGTACATCCTTTCTTTTTCAAAATTTAAATTCTCCCCCATCCCTGGCTGCCTATTGGGATAGCAAAGGAGGCAGTGACATGGAGAGACCTAATGAATAAGGGAAAGGGGGAACTTTCTTCCATCGTCTTTCCTCTTGCAATGTATTAGAAATCTGTGAGGAGAACTAGAGGCTTTTTAAGGCAAGCAGTCTGTTCCTGTGATGACTTAGCAGTTAATATGCTGAACTTGATGACTGGAATGTTGGAAGGTCAGTAGTTTGAGATCCGAGTGCTGCATGTCAGAGTGAGCTCCCGTCTCTGTCCCAGCTCCTGCCAACCTAGCAGTTTGAAAGCAAGATATTGCAAGTAGATAAATAGGGACCACTTCAGTGGGAAGGGTAAAAGCATTCCATGTGCTCCGGCATCTAGCCATGCCTGCCATATATCCATGGAAATGTCTGCACTTGCAGACAGCACTGGCTGTTTGGCTATAAACAGATGAGCACCATACCCCAGAGTCAGATACAGCTGGCTTTTCAGTAAGGGTGACCTAGTCTCTTCCTGCAGTGACAAAACTGATGCCTATGGGATGCCTACAAGCAGGATTTGAATGCAATTGTGCACTCCTATTCATATCCTCTATCAAGGAGTGTTGAAATATCTACTGACTCAGATTCTGGAAGTACAGTAAAACCCCTACTTACGAATGCCCCTACTTATGAATAATCCGACTTACGAATTGGTTCTGCACTGAAATCCATGCCTTGAGTTATGAACATGCCCTGATTTATGAATGAATTCCGCCGCCCCGCCCCCTGTGTTGCCTCCAGTGAAGCAAAAAATGCCATTTCCCCTATGGGTTCATAGTTTATACACATGCAGCCTTTCAGAGCCCTGTAGGTGGCAGTAGAGTCCTTAGAGAGGAGTTCTTTGTCTGGAGTTTCAGCACCAAAATGGCTGCCAGTTGCTGTTTCTTGCTAGAGTTTTCTGTCCATTTTCAAAGCTGCTTTAAGGCAAGGAACAGCGTTTTTGCTTTTGTATGCTTTCCTTTTAATGCAGCTGTTGTTTTTGGGTGGTTTGAGTGATTTTTGGAGGGTGGGGGTGGCCTGTTTTGATTTTTGGAGGGTGGGGTGGGGCTTTTGCTTTATCTGAATGGAGATGCCTTGAGTTACGAACAGATTCAATTTACGAACAATCCCATGGAACTGAGTTTATTTGTAACTCGAGGTTTTACTGTAGTATGTTGCCACCAAGACTCCTAAACCTAGTTAGCATTCATTCTTTTTTATGATTTAAAAACATGTATATGGTATAGAGTAAATAAACTATTACAAGGATTAAACAAACAAGAATTAAAACACACACACATATATCTTAAAATATGAGGGCTACCAGCAACCAAATTAAATAATTCAAAATATCCAAATGTTAACGCCAGATGCCTGCTTAAAAGGGATTTTTTTAAGCAGGAAAGGGAGGAAGAACCATCTGTGAAGATGATGGGGTGGAAGATCAGCCTCTCTGATGATCTTCACATTTATAGGGTTTCATCATCCCACCATGAGGACTTAGCCTTCATGAATTTCCCTTGTTTTTCTGGTCCTTTTTCAAAGCTACCCATGTGGGCAGACAATTTTTGTGCATTTTGTGGTAGCAAACCCCATGGTTTAACAAAGTACTGAATACTGTAGTTCCATTTTTTATCTCCCTATCTTTGTTACTTGTTGAATGTCCTACAGCACAAACCTGCCTCGTCAGACCAGTGTGCCAGTTCTGAACTTTTCCTCTCATTTTTGTGTTTTCTTATCGCTTACATCTGCTGCAGGGCTCTAATTAATTCTTTCAAGCCCAGGTAGGTTTCTAAGGGCAACAGAGTTCTGTTAGGAAAAGGCAGCGTACGGACACCAATATCTCTGAATGTCTGACGAACACAGCAATGTTTACTACATATAGTAATGTAGCCACAGGGCCAGTTAAAATGATTTGTGAATCCATCTTCCTTTCCAAAAATTCCCCAGCACGGGCTAAATTGTTAAAGTACTGTTCTGTAATCTTTTAAAAGCCATGACCTGTCTTGATAAGCAGAAATCATATGTTTTTTGCAAACCTCCCTCTGTCAGTAATTTTATTGGACATTTGAAATATTGTAAATTGGATTGGGAGAACAGAAGAGAGGTGGATAGGCATTAGCCTTCTTTCCTATTTCCCCACCTAAAAAAAAGTATACAGTAATACCTCAGATAACGTTTACCTCGAATAACGCTAAAATCGCATAATGTTAAGTAATCGGGGGGGGGGGGGGAGAATTGCATCGAATAATGTTATGATCCTATGGGATGCATCGGATAACAACCGCTAAAGCCTGTGCAGTTACAATGTATCTCTATGGAGCTTTAATGTTATCCGATGCATCCCATAGGATTTTAACATGCATCGGATAACACTAAAAATCAGATAACACAAAGACTTATGGAACCAAGTTTTAGTGTTATCCGAGGTTTTACTGTACTATGGAATATGTTCCATCAGGCAACCTATGCCAGTCCTGAAATCTGATACCTTCCCAGGTCAGGGCACACATTGTTCTTTAGAATCTATGTATTAAAGACATACCTGTTGCAGTCTTGCTTTGAAGGAAAACGTGCTTTCTTGTGTATTAGCCCCCAATCTATCTGGGAAAGCATTTTGTGTATATTAACCTGTGAAGCCATGTGGAGCCTCTGCCCCATCAAAGTCTTTATTAGTTGGTGTATTTCTGAGTGGCAGTTACACAATTTGCAGAATATACTGAGTTGAAATAAGCTTGTGCTTTCATGACAGGTTATACCAGGAGTTATCAACCTTTTTAAGCCGGGGGCCGGGTCATGCTCCTTCAGACAGCTTTGGGGGCCAGATGGCCATTTTGCCTTTCCTCCACCACATGGCACTTCCTGGTGCAATGGAGGCAGTGGGGGGCCCACATGAAATGGCGCTATGGGCCAAATCTGGCCTGTGGGCCACAAGTTGAGAATCCCATAGCTTGCAGATCTAGGTTGTTTCTTTTCCTGTTCTTCTTTTGGACATAAACATGGGTGCTGTTTGCAAATCTGGACTCTCCTACAAAAAGTTCTTGCAGAATCATATCTTTAGAACACCAAAAGATTTTAAGATAGAATGAAAAATTACTTTTAATATGTAGTTTTCACCCAGATACCTCAATGTGTGCTGCATAAGAGAATCTCTTCATTGAGTGTGGGCAATCTTAGGCTCTCTAGATATTGTTAGACTGTAGCTCCCATCAGTCCAAGGGAATTAAGAAGCAGTGTGGGATCAAGCAAATTGTTGCTGAGATATATCTAGAAGACCCCATATGTATTTTTTCCGCTCTAGTCCGTTGCAGTGTTATTTAGAAGTGTTACAATGGACAGTCGTGAAAACATCAGAAATGTTCATGGTTCTCATATTTCATTAGATTTCCTCACAGCTCCTATTTAATTATGAAACAGGATACTTTAATAATTCTGTCATTGTGATTTATGCCTTTTTAAAAAAGTACATGTTGCATGATGAACTACAGATTTTACTTTTTCAAGAGGAGATGGGCTGGTGGTACAGAAGTGCTTCCTTTAGATGCGGTGAGTTTGTCAAAATGTTTTAACTGAGGCAGTATTTCTTGCTTTTGTGGTTTTCTTTATTTAAATAACAATACATTACTAACTTGCACCCTCTACCCTTGGAACCATACATTTTTTCTCTCCTCACCCCCACTGTACATCAATATATCCCCCTATTTCCAAAAGCTCATAGTTTCTTTATTAGGCTTAATTCCTTTTGAACCTTGTAGAACATATCAGACAAAATCTTCCCTTATATTAAGAAAATAATTTATTTCAGTCATTCCTTTTTTAACCCTCAAATCACTAGTCAATTTGTCATTCAAGGCTATTTCCCACATTTCTTTATACCACTCTTTTATATCTATGGAGATGTTCATTTTCTAATTCTTTGCAATTAGAAGTCTCATAGCTGTTTCCATTATTATTACTAACACTCTTACTTTTGTCAATTTTAATATCATTTAACTCCATCAATAATGCTATCTTTGGAATCATACATAATTTTAATGATAATATCTTATTGAGTTCATAAAAAACCTTTTCCCAAACAATGTTTATCTCTTTGCAATGCCACCATAAATGTAAATAGGTCCCATCTCCAACTTTACATCTACAATATTTTTTTAAAAAAATAAGCATTATCTATTTGGTGCCTCTGAGTTGGCATCATGTACAACCCCCGGAATGCTAAGCAGGCCGGACCACACCCCCTGGAAGCAGAAGTGGGCCCATTTACAGCTGTCGTAAATGCATCCACTTCTGTGTTTATGACAGTTACGGGCACATTTATGCATACATGGGCAATGTTTTACAGCTGATGTAAATACGTCTGCTTCTACTTCCAGGTACAGTGGCAGTGGTGTCGGGCCGATGAAATAGTGCCATGTGCTGAAGGTTGGGAACCCCTGGCTTAGAGTTTTAATTTAAATTGGTATCAAACAAGCACTCAGGAGAATAGAGTGCTGCCGCTGGTGATGGTGATGTTGATTTTTCATGCTGTTTACTTCAGACAAAATGTGGGTAGGTTGCTCTTGGTTCTGAGAACAAGCTTGTTGACATGTCTGGTGTCTCTCAAAAAACAAAGAAACACAAGACAAAGCCATGTACTGTCTTTTTAAACTGAAAACAGAAAATATTCAACAGAATTACGGGCACATTCTTCCCACCAGACCATGTCTAGAGGCTCAATAGAACGAAGAAAATAGAAAACGCTGGTGGTATAATGCTTTGGTGGTACAGCTTGGCTTTTTTTTTTTTTTTGGTGTGTGTGTATGTATGTTAATTGTTTCCTTAGGGCTATAAGTTCTCATTTTATATGAAATCTTTTGTTTTTTCTGTCTGAATGATGAATGCCTTGGAAGCAAGGATTGATCTGATAGCCATTGCGGAATATTCATTGGAATCCTCTAGGCTGGTTCATCTGTTCTCTTAGCGGCAAGAGACCTTGGGTCAACTCTCAGACTGATTCTTGGAGCTGTCTCTTGATCAGCAATTTGATCTGCACTAATTAACAGATGACTATGTACAATTCCATGCCTAGTCAATACTTCCTCAGATCATCCATACTTAAGAGACCGCATCTCCCCAAGGCTATCTGTCCGTCCCACCAGAGCGGACCGGAGAGGCTCCCTAGTTGTGCCATCTGCCAGAGAGGGATGCCTCTCTGGCACTAGAAGGAGAGCCTTCTCTGTGTCCGTCCCAGCACTTTGGAACTGTCTGCCTCTGAGCTGTGCCTCCAGATGGTCCTGTTGGCCTTTAGAAAGGGTGTGAAGACTTGGCTGGTGGGACAGGTGTGGGACAGCGATGGTTCATTGACCCCACCCCTCTGGTTTATTTAAAATCTTATACCCACCCTCTCCCTCTTCAATGTTAAGGAATTGTTTTTAGCTTGTTTAACTGTTATTTAACTGCTTTTAGATTTTAATCTTGTTTTTATGATATGTGATTTTCCATGTTCTTCATGACCCTTTGTAATCCGCCCTGAGTCACCTACGTCAGTAGGGCAGAATAGAAATCCAAATAAATAAATAAATAAATAATCCAGTCTGAGCCAAGGGTGCCAAGCTGTACCTGCTCTTTTCCTGGCTCATTGGAAATATTTATCTTGTTCTTTGAGGGATCAAGAGTGTCAAGGATGATCCCTCCCACAGTGATGCCACTTTGTCATCTCAAACCTTCATAAAATTGAATGTTTTTCTATCATCATCATCATCATCATCATCATCATCATCATCATCATCATCATCATGAAACATTGTCAATGTAATTTCTGTGTTTTAATTAGTAAACTGAGTCCAACAATGCTTTCAGGATGGAAACTGTATCCAAGTGAGTGTAAGGACCATTTTGAAAAACTAAGATCTTTTCTATGTCTAACTTCCCACAAGGAGCCCTAAGTTTTGTCATGGCTTATTAGATATTATTGTTCTGAAAGCATCCTGCTCAGTATCTCTGAGCACACTACATCTGGGATGGTGACAGTCTAGGCAGATTGCAAAGGGTTTCTGACTCCTAGTGATTTAGAAAAGACAGCTTTGTTACTGTAGTATGGTTATTACCATGCTGAAACAGTCGTATTTAGATTAGCGTATTGTTTTCTGTGCCAAAGAAAGCACGGAGATTTCATCCAATACCATGTGTGACATTTGGGCCGGTGGCAAGAGCATCATATAGAATCTGTGTGACATCAATTTTAAAGGAACATCATTGGTTGCCTGGATGTTTCCAATATGAGGTTAATGACTTTCAAAGCCATAAATGGCTAGGGGTATTTGATTAAGCATTCTCTGGGAATGCTGAGAAAGGTTGAAGGTAGCAGGAAAAGAAGAAGACCAAACCCAAGTTGGACTGACTCTGTGAGGGAAGGCACAGGTTTGAGTTTAAAATTGCCGCACAGGGCTATTGAGGACTGGACATTTTGGAGACCTCTCATTTATAGGGTTGCAACAAGTTGGAGGCGACTCAATGGCATGTAACAACAACAAATTTGATGGCACTCCTCTTCCAATATATATCTGTCTGGTCATTAAGTTCTGCTTGAGGGGAGTTGGAACAAGTGATCAGAGGGCATTTGTAAGACTGACATATTTATTACAGGATATTTATTTATTTATTTATTTATTCCAATTTGTATCATCACCCAACTCCAAAGACTCTGGGCTGCTCCCAGAAAAGACCAATCACAATTAAAAACAATAAAAACCCATTAAAAGTACTAACAAAAAATAAGAAGTTTAGAAGGTTAAAAGATTAAAAGAGAGAGAGAGTATTTCACTAAATTAGCCAGCAGGCCATGTCAGAATCCAGCCGTCCCACGCAAGGGCCCCTCCCTTCCAGTTCCAGAGACCCCTGTCTCTTTATTGGAACTGTCAGCCCTTGTAAGCTCTATGGGAGAGCCGGTCTGCTTTAAAAGAACTTTTACTATGCTCAGGCAATGGAGCAAACAAGGGAGGTATGGTAGCTAGGCCTGGTGTGTGCGCTGTTCTTTGATGATGAAAGAGACAATCTTCAGAGAAAAACAGTTGATTTATTGTAGCAGGTTTCTTAAAGCATAGTCCATAGAGAAACGTAAATAAAAGGTCAGTTGCATACAGATCAGTCCAGTAACAGTCCACAGATACATTAGGTAATCATGATGAAAAAAGGAATAGTTCCCAGGCATAGATGTTAACCCATAGACATCCAAAAACGAACTCCTTCTGCCCTCTCCAAGATGGGGATTCTTAACCATGTGTCGTGTTTAGGCCAATCAGAGACAGTTAGAAACTTTCCTACAACATAGGATTGTTGACACATGTGTACAGTCAGTGCTCTAACATGTAGTCACAACATCAGGGAACTCAGCAAGCTTAGAGATAAGGAATGGGAACACTGACTTGAACTGAAAAACAAGCTATCTCGTGACACATAGTCTTGTGAGACAAAGAGAAAAGGATTTTTAGGCCTGGTTAACTACAACCTCAAGCTTTGAGAACATTAGAAAATATATCGTTTCATGACAAGCCAGGGCCACTGGATCAAGGGTGCCCCACATCTGCTCTGCCAGCCATGTCTTTAACCCTTTCCTGAAGGGCAGCAACTCCATCTGGAGACGCAGCTCAATTGGCAGGAGGTTCAATAGGGCCAGAGCAGACATTGAGAAGGCCCTCTTTCTAGTGCTAGAGAGATGTGCCCCTTAGCCGATGGAACAATGAGAGAGCCTGTCTGGTCCACTCTGGTGGGATAGGCAGATGTTCTTGGGGTGATACGGTCTCTTAAGTATCCTGGCCCACTACCATGTAGGGCTTTAAAGGTAATTACCAGCATCTTGAATTGCACCCATAGGCACACTGGCAACCAGTACAGCTCCCGGAGCAGTGGCAAGGCACAGGCATAATGCCTGCACCCCAACACCACCTGAGCCACTGCATTCTGGACCAGTTGCAGTTGCATATTGCAGTATCAAACAGGTGGAGGAAAAATCCAACAAAGAGGCTTTCCCAAATTTTAAAATAAGCTGCTACAATTTGAACTCCATATGTAAAGCCTATTCTGTTGCCTCAAGGAAAGTAATTAACAGTTGGTTTCTCTCTCTAACTGAGCTGCCACTTTTCTCCTGCTATGTTCCAACTGCATTTTGTGTGCATGTGTGCACACATGTGTGCCTGCTTCCAATTGGTGTTAGCTGTAAATTCAATTCAATTAAATATATCCCATGTCTCTGAAGTTTCTCAATATCTGTCCTAGAGCAAACCTGTGGGTCTGGTCTTTTTCTGTTTTGTCTGAGTTTTGTCAAAAGAAGTATTAGATCCTTCTTAACTGAAACATAATCCCAACTTGTCCTTAAATAATGCCAGGATTGTGATTTGGATAAGGGAGAATGAGAAAAGTTTCACCATTTCTTTCTTATTA
Source organism: Furcifer pardalis (assembly GCA_030440675.1). NCBI lineage: Eukaryota > Metazoa > Chordata > Lepidosauria > Squamata > Chamaeleonidae > Furcifer > Furcifer pardalis. The sequence goes on along the minus strand of CP126890.1, from coordinate 45,564,483 downwards.
CAAAGGCATCCTGGTATGAAGTGGGGGATGTTCTCCAGCAGGCCTTCAGGGAAGACAGGGCTGTTTTGGGTTTGTTTGTTTTTTTTACTTCACATGATGAGGTTCACAGAATGTGGAAAAATTACTTTTTGGTTTGTGCCTCTTGGCTTTTCCAGGTTCTGGAGGTTTGGACCAGAGGCAGAACTGGCAGGTAGATGGACAAAAAAGTTCGGCAAAAGGGGTTTCTGATTTCCCCTCCTCCTCCTTCCTTATTTGCCTTTGGACTGAAAAGATGTGAATGTGTAATAACTTACTGAGGAAAGAGATTTTGTTCAGTCATCGCTCAGTGCTTTTCTCCTGGTGTAAATGAAAATATATTAATTGGGCAAACTGCTTTAATGCAAAAACCCTCTGTAGTGCAGAACCATTTCTGGTTCTAATTTGGCATATGGAGGAGGTGGTTTAATGATCCAAAACAGCAGCTGTCAAGAATAATATGAGATAGAAAAACATTACTAAAAGCCTGGTATATCTGCAAGCTCAGTAATTTTTAACCCATCTTCTCCCAGAAAAGAACTAATTGCCATTTCTCTCTGTGTGTGTCCATTCTTTAGCATGTGTGACAGAGAATTATGAGTTTTAGGACCATCCAACTCACAGTGTGTGCCAGCCCCCAGAATTCTCAGCTTTGTAAGATGACCCCCGCTAGGTGAGAGCCTTGTCAAGGTGCAGGGGCTAGAACGGTCTAACTAGGCAGTGTTGCCCAACTCTTGTCAATGATGTTAGGCCGGGACTAAAACTCAGCAAAGCATCCTCCGTCGGATCCCTTGGGCATGGTGAAAGCAGAGGGCGCATGTCATGGTCCACCTAGCCAGCGGGTGACATGATAGCCAAATGGCTAACTGTTTGCAGATGGACTTAATTTCTTAGATTTGTTTGCATGTGCAGAATGTTGTCACGGAAATGTCTACTGTTGTGCAGACTCCTCGCTGAAATAACGACTCCAGGGTATCCAAGAATGACATTAGAGTTTTTACTCATCACATGCCAGTCTAAATTAAACTGGTACCACATGTCAGTTTAAAGTAAAGGAGGTTGCAGAAGGCTAGGTTTACTGTATAATTATCTTGACCTTTAGGAAATCTTTTTAACTAGTAAAAATGTGGCCAAGGAATATAGTTTGGCATGTGGACCTTTTTACATTGTTTGGGTGTAAAATTTGTATATGTACTTCAAAATGTCAATTGTGAGCATGCTTGTGTGCTTATGTACCGTATTTGCCGGCGTATAAGACGACTGGGCGTATAAGACGACCCCCCAACATTTCCACTCAAAATATAGAGTTTGTTATATACTCGCCGTATAAGACTACCCCCTCTTCCACACACCTTCCACACACCAAATAAAACATAAAAGAACATCAGATTTGATTTCAACATCTCCCTGTGGCCAGCACTAATGCGCAAGTGCACATGTGCGAGCTCTGCGTAGACAAGGGGCGGGCCAGAGCGCCGCTGCTTCCCGCTGAGCAGAACCGGCCAGTCACGCTGAAAAGGCTGGCACCCTTGTCTCGCTGCTGATGCTCACCGCAGCCACGCTGGATACCGCGCGATACTGGATGGTATGTAGAATGAGGTGGGCGGGCATCGGGAGGCCACTATAGGCAGCTATGTCTATCCCAACTGAACTGCACCCGGCATATAAGACACCCCCCCCCCCCTTGGAGGCATGTTTTTCAGGGGGGGAAAGTAGTCTTATACGCCAGCAAATACAGTATATGGATAATAGAAGAGCATTGGTTTCGGGAAATCAGATTAGTTCTGATTTTTTACTCAACATATATTTGGTGGGAAATGTGGGTCTACTGAGTGAGAAAAGCTTTTATATTAGCAAAGGGAGATTTGTTCCTGCTAGACTAGATTCAGATGATGACAACTAGTGGTTGACCTCTTGTTAGACAAATTGCATTAGATTTTTCTTTTCTAATTAACTCTCCATCCATCTTCCATTGTTCCAGTTTTCTGTCAACTGAACAAGCACGACTTCTGCAAGCTTACAAGCTTAAACCAAGCAGGGTAAATGGAATGAAAGGTTTGGTGATCTGTGACCAAATAAAATATGTTGCTGTAAGGATAACAAAGCCTAATATCCCCCTACGATGAGATCCGTTCCATCTGACAGAGACCTCCACCCATCTAGGAAGCCAATATAAGACTTTTTTTGCTGCTTCAGAGTACAGTACATGAAGTTCTGCCCCAGGCTAGGAAAATCTGTGATAGATTTCAATCACTGGTTGATGATGCTTAGTATAAACCAACCAGATAAGGTAGGATTTAGCAATGTAAATTCGGTAGTGAAATGTCAATTAAGTTTCAAAAGGAACTAGAATTCTCCCACCAGCTTATGCTCTAAATAAAAATTACAAAAAGTCTGCAAAAAGTCTAAGTTTTAGTATATGAAGGAAAAATAGATTAAAGATCAGGAACACAAACAAGTTAGAAAAATAAAAAGGAGCATTCTTACTTTCTTACTTCCCCTTGTTAAAACAAGAAGGGCATATCTATATTTCCTGGCCTAGACAGCTAACACAATCAGGACTACAGCCTTCTACTTTTCTACTCATGAACAAGCATAGATAGACATCTCTTTATTTTATTGTATTTTAATTGGGTTTTTTAATTGGTTTTAAGTTTTTTATAGTTCTCTAGTGGGATTTATGTGGTTCATGATGTGATTGTTGTACGCCGCCCAGAGTCACTTGCTGAGTGGGCGGCAATACAAATGTGACTAATAAATAAATAAATAAATAAATAAATATCTCCTGATTTGAATATGCTTAAAAACAATGACATTTCTTCTCTACCATTCTAAGATAACAAAAACTATCTTTCATCCTTCGGCCCACCTCTTCCTCTCTCTTGCCCAGTAAGACTCCACATTCAACATTCCCGCCTGTTCTCACAGTCCTAGCATATTTTGACTATCCAAGATTAAAGGAATTTGCACCTGGCCTGGAGGCCAAGTTACAAGCCTCTCCTCACCCCATTTTAGGAAGGAAAGAAACAACAGCATCTGTTTAAAACTTACAAAAGCAAAGGCTCCTTTTCAATTCATTACAATTGCATCCAAATCTAGAGCCAGTGAAATTGGTGGGACAAGTTAGGATCCAGTCCAATGGTGGGGGAAATGTGTGTTCAATTGCACCAGAAAGATTTGCTTTGCAGGGGGAAATCTTCCTTAAAGTGACCCTTCTATCTGTTCTAAAATGTAGTAGTTGTATAGCTGGAGCAAAAAGGTCTGGCTTAGGCAGAGATTGGGGTCTGGTGGGAGCACAATTCTCTATATGTCATGTGATTGCCATGAAACAGATCATACTGGACTGCTCTTGTAAACCCAAGCCTGTGACTATCTTTAAGGAGTCAACCATCTCATATTTGCTTTTCCTCTTTTCCTGTTGCTTCAGCCTCTCCCAGCATTATTGTCTTTTTCACCCAGTCTTGCCTTCTCACTATGCCTTCTCATGATTTAGAAGTAATTTAGGTGGACCTTTCATTACAGATCACTTGCCCTCAATCTCCATGTCCCATTGTAAGTGTGATGTGCTGCTTCTTGAGACCCTGCCGATGACAGATTTTCCATATGTGATCTTTTGATATTCTAGTCGTAACTTTGGACACCCCGTGTTTTGTCCTGCTCCTCTGTTGCCTCTGCCCATCAACATTTCATAAGTAATAAATCATAATTCAGTAAAACCCCTACTTACCTAAAAGTCTGTCCAATAGCCTTTATGTAAATAGTTTTTTTATGTAAATCAAAGCAAACCCATAGGAAAAATGAATATTTATGTAAATTGAAGTAAACCCATAGGGAAAATAGATTTTTTAAAACGTAAATCAAAGCAAACCCATAGGAAAATGAATATACCTGTATACACAAGTTGAAGCAAACCTATAGGAAAAAATGATATTTTTACATAAACCGAAGCAACCCCATAGGAAATCACATTACTAAACAGGGACATTTATGTAAATCGGGACACTGTTTTAGCGAAAAATCCTTACGTAAGTCGAATTTTACATAACTCATAAGTCAGGGTTTTTACTGTAATAGAATGACTGTAAACATCCAAATGTCCTTCATGGAAAAAGTGGGCCCTTGTATCATGACAAGACTTGGATTCTTTGAAGGAATGGTTAGTGGACATAAAACAAGAAAGCTTGCAAACTGTTACTGTAGGACATAGAATGATATGTTAATTATATTGATTAGGCTGCACCATTTACTCTCTTTTTTAATTGTCTCCTGGAATTAATGTGAATATAAATGGGATATTTTATCTTATTTACCGGTATTACATTTATACTTGCCCATCTGGGAGATTTTCCCCACTCTGGGCTGTGTACAACATTAAAATAATCTATACATACAATGAACAAACAAAAACCTGGTCTTCACTGTTGGCATAAAAGGTAGACAAATTAATTAAAAAAAACCCTAAACTGCTAAATGGCATTAGGGAGGATATTCTGAAAAGCCTCTTTTAAGTCTCTTTAAATAGTTGTTTTTAAATAGTTGTTTTTAATTGTTACTTAAATAATGATTATGAATGTGAAACTGCATAACATTATGATGAGGATGAAAATGAGCTTGTGTACAACTACTGAATTTATAACTGAATTTGCCTTTAAGCTTTCAAGTTATTAAAATAAGATATTAGGAATTAATGTGTTTCCAAAATGGAACATATATGTTGTCCTTCAAAAGAACCTGCATGTGCATGACCCAGCTAAAATTAGACATTTCTGCTTCTGTTTGGTCTGAAGTCTAAATAAGAGCTAAAGTAAATGAAATATTACACCACTACTTTAATAAAGTACAGTATTAGTCATCTGCTTTTGTGGAATCCATGAATTGGATTTTCAGATTTATAGATTAATCTGCTTTTATTAAATTTCTGTACAATTTATTATGAGCTGTCAATCAAAATGAAGTCTTTATTATTTTTCAAATCACTGATTCTACATAGGGATGTTTGTCTTTGCTATTTAGGTTGTGGGTAGAGTAGAGACCTTTTCAGTGTTCCCTTGTTCCACTGAAGTGGAATTGTTTGTGAAGTTTCAGAGATTCTATTGCCAAGTCCATCCTATGGCAGTAGGGCAGCCAGAGAAGAAGGGAGAGACCTCAGAGTGGAGTCCCCCTGTGTTGTTCCCAGCATAGGTTATCCACCAAGGTGACCAAAGCTGTTTCCATCCCACAGCCAGGTCTGAAGCCAGATTGAAATGGATCTAGATCAGGGGTCTGCAAATGTCACTCTCCAAGTGTTCTTGGACTTCAATTACCAGAAGCCCAAGTCAGCACACCTGCTGGGAATTGAAGTCTAAGAACATCTGGAGAGCCAAGTTTGCAGACCTCTGATCTAGATAATCGGCTTTAGTCCTGTAAATTATTGAAGCTGAGAAGTCACCTTGCCCAGAAATGGAATGTTTGTGATTGGCCAATAGTTGTCTAATAGAGTAGGGGTCAAGGAGAAGTTTTTAAATAATGGTATCCTACCCTGCTGCAAGAAAGCATTCACTGCCCCCCCCCTTACCCACTAGGCCATTCTCCCTCTGCCTGCTTTTATAAGCTAAGAAGGACAAGGATTCAATATACATGTGGTGGCATTTCACCTCCCCAAGAATCCTGTCCACTTCACTAGGCTGCACCAACTGAAACAAATCCACTATAATCAGATGAGGAGGAGCCAAAGTTATATCCACATGCTCTGTGTCAACTACAGCACCCAAGTCAGGGAGGATCTGAGCAACTTTGCCTGCAAAGTACTGTACAAATTCCTCAAAGCAGTTTGCTGAGTGGCCAGCATCCTATTCTTTTGGAGGAGTGTATATTTAGCCTCTACCACTCAAAGCAACTCTGCTGAACAACTTTGTGCAGATGCAGTGGCAGCAGAAAAGACTACTTTCTTTGTTGCCACTCTATGGAATAGGTCTCCAAATGAGCTCTATCTGTTTTTTGTCAGATTCACTCTGAGATTTCCATCATCATCTAGTCTTTATCACACTTGTTTCATTGCCACCAGCTCCCTGGTAAACCAGGAGGCATGTCTGCCTCTGTGGGAGGAGAGGTTTTGGAGGAATTGTGTCAACTGCTCTTGGCCATTTCTCCATTCCGGGGGTCTACCAGGGCTTTGAGAGAATTGTCTGCTGAGGCAACAAGAAACCCTCCAAAAGCTGGCAGGTTGAATCCATCAATCTCTTGTGGTGGACCATTCTAATCACTCCCCCATCCTTGCAAAGGTTAAAGTTCCTGTAAATCTAAACCTCACCAGGAAGTATTGTGTCTGTGACAATGGGACCACAAATGAGTTCCTCCCACCAGGTCATGATCATCCCACACAACACAAAAGACTAGGTCCAGAGTGTGCCCAGCAATGTGTGTGGTGCCAAATATTACTTGGGACAGGCTCACGGAGGGCATGAAGCCTTGAGCCATTCCGAATAAGGTGGTCTTAACATGAATATTGAAGTTCCCCAATACAATAAGCCTAGAGGACTCCCTACATCAAATCCAACACAAACTCAGTTGGCTCAGGAAGTGAGACTGTTGAGCAGTGGGGCGAGGGGTTAGTAGCCCAACAGAATCCCTATTCTGTCTTAGGCATTCACTTTAATTTATAAACACTTGAACCTAGCAAACTGGGTCAGAGCGACTGGTGAGGGGGATAGGATCCTGATAGACAACAGCAACTCTACCTCCCTGCCTCCCAGGTCTAACCTGCAGCTGTATGAGAATCCAAGTGGACAAAACAGAGAAAGATTAACTTCATCAACAAGGTCTCTAATACAGACCAGATCAAGCATTTATCTAGTCCTCATTGCCTGAGTACAGTATTTTTCCTTTCACTGACTTGGCATTATTCAGCAACAGAATTTTTAACCCAGGGGGACTGTTGGAACTGGGAGACAATTCAGGTAACTATGAAGCTATTCCTTCCCTTCCTCCTAATGTTACAACTGTCTCCCCTCTCTGTATTTTCACCTACCCATTATTGTTTTAAATGGCAGCTCCCTGTTCCTCTCACCCTCCCTATTTATTTGAAAAATACATCCCTCCCCCAACGTTGTTGTTGTTATAATATTTTAACTTTTATGCCGCCCCACTAGCAATGCAACTCTGGGCGGCTTACACAAATGCAAGAGACAGGTGAATTAAAAACAAGTCTCTTAAACAGGGAGTCTGGCCTCCATCTTGGGTCTCCCCCAATGGACCACTCCCCCTTTGTTGACACCTCTTTGTATGTCAAGACAGGTGCTTCGTGCTGCCTCCACTGCAACACAACAAAGGCATTAATAACAAATGAACGAGTAATAGCAGTGTGTTGGCAAAACCAAGCTTCCATGATTTTACTTCTACTGTAATGTTAACTCTGGAATGGAGCCATGTTTAGCTGATATTGGCCAGGTTAGCAATACAGTATACTCAATGGTGGGCATCAGCAGGTTCGCACCACTTTGCCAGAACCAGTAGCAGAAATGCTGTCTGGCCCCCATCCATCCAAGTTTGAAATAAAGTAGTCTTAAGTTGGGTGCCCTTTGGCCACGCCCACCATACCATGCCCACAGTGTGGTAGTAATTTTTTTGAGCCCACCACTGAGTATACTGAGAAGGAAGACGTTAACAAGGGGAGGCTTTATGTAAAGCCTGTTGATGGTGTGAATACAGAGTTAGGTGTGGTAAATGCAAAGAGGGATGGAAAATTATTTGGTTTGGACTGGATTGTTTTTCCCTACAAGACATTTTTGTCTTCCTGTTTATCTATCAACAGGGGCTAGAGATGGCTGGACTGCAATTTGTTTCTAATAGAACATCCCAACATGCTTTATTATCTAATTCTGATTACACTTGGGAGTATGAATATTATGAATACGGGCCAGTTTCATTTGAAGACCTCAAAGCTCATAAGTGTAAGTTTTTTCTGGACATCCTCAATTCTTTTAAAAATCATTTAATGCTAATTTTCAGAGATAATCACGAGCATCGATTTTGAACTTTACAAAACTGATGCAAATGTAGGACTTTTAAAAATCAAGACACATTCTCAATTGATTGCTATGAATTTTGGATTTATTTGTGGAATCACAGGCTTGGTTAATTAAAATGTTATTGGGGAAGTTTACAAATAGAGGAGACATTTCTTTCCCTGCATGATCTGAGCTGGATTCAGGAAATGAGGTGACATAGCACAGCAGGTATCTTGCCCCACAGGCTTGTAAAAACTTATGATGAGAAGGTTCAACAGGACCACCTGCTAGGCCTACCTGCCCATTGGATTTAGAACTTTTGAGTTGGGAAATGTCACCTGTTGCAGAGCAGAATTCTGGTTTGTTTTTAGACAGTCACAAACATGGGAATTAGTAGTGTGAACATCACCACCCTTCATCACCTTTCCTTCATTTCCTTTATCTAGAACTATTTCAAGAATCTGCTTTTTATTCTGTGTGAGGTTAATCCAGGTAGATATCCTAGATCCGTGATGGCGAACCTTGGCAGTCCAGATGTTCTTGGACTTCAGTTCTCCGAAGCCCAAGCACCCTGTGAATCCACATGAATGGGTTTACTGCGATTCATCCGGCCCACGCTGCCCTCGTCGCTCCCGGAAGCAGAAGTAAAAGAGCTAGTTAAAAGAAAAGAACATAACTAAGGTTCTGAAAAGTGACAGTTCTTATACAAGCCTACCATACTAACAGGCCCTCTCTCCCTGATGCTATTAGAGCTCAAAGTCAGTAACAAATAAATGAACAGACACAGTGCCAGTATGGCGTAAAGGGCCATATTCTTCACCAGGATCTTAAAGCAATGAATAGCCCTCTTTACTCATTTGGGTAGAACAGAAATTCATAAGGTTGTTAAAGAGTTGGACCATGAGAATAGCTGAGTGCAGAAGAATAGATGCCTTTGAGATGTGGTGTTGGAGGAGAGTTTTGAGGGTAGCCTGGACAGTGAGGAGAACAAATAGGTCAATCTTACAAGAAATCAACCCTGACTGCTCTCTAGAAGGTCAAATAGTAAAGATGAAGCTGAAGTTCTTTGGACATCAAATGAGAAGAGAGGATTCACTTGAGAAGGCCTTGATGCTGGGGAAAGATGGAGGGCAAAAGAAGAAAGGGGTGGCAGAAAATGAGATGGCTAGATGGTATTGTAGATGCAATGGGCACAGAGTTGGGCAGGTTGAGAGGGATGGTGGAGGATAGAGGTGCCTGGCACGCCATGGTACATGGGGTCACATAGGGTTGGAATCGACTGTGTGACTGAACAACAACAAAAAGACATCACTATATCTTGGCATCAACATTAATACAATTGAGGAATGAAGAGGCCAGCAAATCTCAGTCCAGGCCTGAAGCAAGCTTCATGTGAGCAAACAGCCTACCTTTCTTTGGGCAAACAAACAACCATTCCCTTCCAAGATCAAAAGGATTGAATACTGTGAATTTGAATGGTAACACCCACTGCAGACTAACACATAAAACCTCCTTCCAAACATTTACAGAATTTTGAATAGTTGGTAAAAGAATCAGTGAAGGAGTCAGTTAAGCTGAGTCAAGAATTCAAGATTTATTGAAATCTCCCTCCTTGCCAATATTCAGCCCATGTTTCCCACAGAAACCTCACTTCTTCACAAAGTCAAAGCAATATTTTATACTTTATAAATTCTAGTCTGTAACCATCCCTTTGTTCCTTAGTAATTAACCAGGTTTATCAGAGGGCTGCCAGTTATTAAGCAGTTGCATAATTGAAACACTGCTGCAAAGCACTCCAAGGGACCTCAACTTTCCTCTTCCTTTCTCATTTTGGAGTCTTACTTGATAAAAGCTTTGCAATCCAATCTCTTCTTTTAGTAAACTAATGCAAGCTGTTAAAAAAGATAAACGAAAGAGGAGGGAGTGGAACGTGTCACTAATGCTGCTTCTGCCTGAAACTGGAACACAAATTCCTGCCTCTTATCAATTGCTGACTACAAGGACAGAAGTGAACAAAAATGGCTCATGGGCTGTACAGCGGATGGAATAAGATTTCGTTTTCTTGTGGTTCAAAATGGTTCCCCTCCCCTCTTTTCATACTGATTAAAGCTTCTCTTCTCACCTGCAAGAAACTGACCTCCTGTTTTCTTTTGCAGATTCCATTGTGATTGGGTTTTGGGTTGGCCTCGCTGTCTTTGTCATTTTTATGTTTTTTGTACTGACCTTGTTGACAAAGACTGGAGCACCACATCAAGAGTAAGTACCACCCATTCATAAGGAAAGGTTTAGCCACTTTTGAAGCTGGCCTCCTTGGCATAGGGAGGTCTGTCTCTTACTGGTAGATATGCACAAGGTCCTGGGTTCAGCGGAATTGACTTTTTCAAGTACAACTAAACTCTTGCTTCAGGTTGTTGCAGGTAATACTGAGCTAGACTGAACAGTGATTTACCTGGGTAGAAGGCAACTTCTCATGTGTTTCTTGAAATCAGTAGGGTTTGCTCCTAGATACAGGCAGTGGTGGGCTCCAAAAAAAAAAAAATACTACCACACTGTGGGTATGGTATGGTGGGCATGGCCAGCGGGAAGCCCCTGCGTTGCACCCGAATTAGGACTACTTTATTTCAAAACTTGGATGGGCGGGGCCAGCCAGAATTTCTGCTACCGGTTCTGGCGAACTGGTGTGAACCTGCTGGTGCCCATCACTGGATACAGGATTATAGTCTCAACCTGCAAACTTCCCTTCATCTGAGATAAATCCCACTGATTGGAACACAGTCTGTTTCTGTGTAGATATGCCCAGTTTGCATGGATAGTGAACGAGAGGTCCAGATAGTGATTCTACCAGTGCTAGAGACTTTGGTTGCTGACCAGTTAAATCTGAACATTATTCAAGTGGTACCTCACTTAAAGAGCATAATGCGTTCCACGGGATTGTTCTTTAAGCGAGTTTGCGTTTTAAGTGACTTACCATTGTAAGTGACCCATTGTGACTTTGGGGGGGGGGGATTGCAAACCCTGATTTAGTTGTTAAGTGAGTTTTTGGTTGTTTTTAGTTGTTAAGCAAGGCGACCATTCAGAGAAAATTCTGCTCTTTAAGCGAGTTATTCTCTAAGCAAGGTGCTCTTTATGCGAGGTTTTATTGTATATTCAAAGCATCTATTTTGCTCTGTAGCAGACTGTTGTTAGGTTTGAAGCCAGAGAATAAAGTATTATACTGTAACTCTGGGATTGCTGTAGAGTAGGGACTTTCAACCTGCGTCCCGGGGCCGTATGTGGCCTATGGCACCATTTTATGCACCACCCCCCACCGCCTCCACCACACCAGGAAATGCCATGTGGTGGAGGAAGGGCAAAATGGCTGTCTGGCCCCCAAAGCTGTCTCAGGGAGTGTGACCCAGCCCCCTGCTTAAAAAGGTTGAGAACTGCTGTAGAGAAACCTTGAGCTTCTTGTTACCAGCGATGGTATGCCTGAACTAGACAGGGGATTGATTGTGACTTCCTTCTTTCTACTACCAATGCTGTAATTGCAACTCTATAATTAACTCTCATTCAGATGCTAATCTTCTAGAATGTATCTTAATAGTCAGATTTAATAGACTACCATCTCCCATTATTTTTTCTTTCATATCAACAAATTGCTTCTCCTTTCTTTCTAGGAATACAGAGTCAGCAGAGAAAAGGCTCTGCCTGAACAATTTTGTGACGGAATTTGGGCGACCACTGGATTCTGACAGGATTTTCTCTCATCAAACTGCTGAAGAATCCAGGTTGCTCTTCCATTGCTATGTCAATGAGTTTGAGAGCATGGACATAGGAAAACAGTGCCATGGAGTGCCAATTATGGACAATAACATCTCTTTCCAAGACGTTATGCATAGCAGTACAAGACTGGAAGAGGAATTGAATTGTCACCCAAAATTCAACATCCCCAACTTTGTAAACACTGATCAGAATTCTTCTCTAGGTGAAGATGATCTTCTGATTTCTGAGCCACCCATCATTTTAGAGAGCAAACCAGTTAGTCAGATTTCTCACTAAATTCTTGACTGATTCTTCTTTTTTGTTCATGACCTGATCAAACCTTGGACTATCAAAATGAAGCTACTTTCTTAGCTTTGTCATTAGCCAAACTTAAGTCCTCATCTGTGCATGTTTCTGGCAGCAATTGGCAAAGCAGTAAATGAGCCCGATTCTGTCTCTCACCATATTCACACAGCATGTTCTTGTATGCCAGCAGCCACCACTTGAGAATGTTGGCCTTGTATTTAGGGACTCCAAACCTGAGCCTATTCAGGGTCCTCCCAGTGATGTAGGGGAGGTTGAGTTCTTCAGCTATATCCTCCTTTGAATGTTGTTCCTTGTCCAATTAGCTCCTTCCTCCATCTTCTAATTTGGTTTTGCTCTTGACTACCCTCAAGAATGTTTGTTCTTGCCATAAAGCTCTTCCTGGATCTGAGCCGGTGGATTCTTGACTGATGACACTTGAGCAAGATTATTTTGGAGAGGGGAAGTTGGGGTTCTGGCCGATGGTATTATCACACTTTCTGCAGTCTAAATTGAAACAGAATGTATTTCTTTCAGAACTCCAATCCTAGTTTTCATTTGTAACTACAAAACATTGGTTCGAATGTTTAATCCTACAGCCTTATATAAATAAACCGGATGGCGGGAGAAGTAGATTTCTTCCTACTCTGCAAAAAAATGTATTGGAAGTTCAATTTTTCTTAAAAGCAAACTGGGTAGGAAGCAGAACCCCCCACCCTTCCTCTTTGTCAGGTGAAGTCTCCACCAACAAGGTTTCTATACATGTGAATTTCATTCAGATTTGACAAAGAATTGGAAGACATGAATGTTTGGATTTTGGAATCTCTGCTTCAATGGGGACATGAGTTAAAGTGGATTGGCCTTCAGCTACAGTAGGCTGAAGTTGGCTATTTCAAAAGTGACAAATTGCAGTCTGAAATGATTCTTATGGTCTGTACTCAGAGAATCAAATCTGTGCCCACAGTTCTTGTCATATGACTGTTCCTAAATTGCTGGATCGATTCTTCCAAGCAAGCAAACTAAAAGCAAATATAGCACTATACAATGGGTTTTGTGTCTGTTTCTCTGTGGGTAGGCATCCTTTAGCTGCAAGTGTAAATTCTTCCCCCCAATTCTGTGTTTAGTACAAGTTATACTGGGGCCCGGTTTGATATTTGTAAAAACTGATTAGCTCAAAATGAACCTTTTAACTGCACTGCAGTTAGTGAACTGGAAATGATGACTCAGCCTGTGCTCAGCCAAAGAAGGTGCTACCCTGAGCCATTTCAGAAGTGTGCTGTTACAGCAGAAGACAGTGAGTCAACTGCATCTGGATCCTGAGCAATTTTGAGTGAGGGAGTATTTGCTTATAAGAGGGCATGACGTTTGAACTACTTTTTTTTTTACATATACAGTAACTTTAGCTATCAGTTTGCTTTGTAGTTTACTTTGTTCAGGAAGATGGAGCCTTGCTGAATTATTTTCCACTGTTTGTTCCAGCGGTTGCCTAAACGAGCTAAGCAGTTCCGTTTCTTTATTTAAAGAATCTGAAGATCAGATGATCAGCAGTATAGCATTTGGTAATACTGTAAAATTTTTGTGTCAGAAGTTATTCTGGGTTGAAAGGATTTTTGTGGAAGAAACTCCACTCAGGGAACGTCCAAATGAAGCTCCTTTCATGTCCCTCATTCCATCCTGCAGTAATCGGGTTTTGAACTGCTGACCTTCCACTTCCCAGTCTGAGTCTTAACCACTTGAGCCCCTGCAAAAATCTATGCCAAAGTCCTACCACAAACTTTGAATGATATGCCCAATGTGGAGTCTTACCACTTTCAAAACAGTATCACTCTTTTCACTCAACATCTATGTTAGGGCTTCACAGTACTTTTGCAGCACAAATGTGTCTTTATAGTGCCACATGAAATTGTGTAATTGGCAGGTGAAATCTGGGTTTTCAATTAACACCCAAATCCAATATTGTTTGTAGTCAAAATGTATGCCAGTTTTGCATGAACAGATTTGCAGCAAAACAATTATCCCCCAGCAGTTTCTACAAAATGTGGCTTTTACGATAGATTTCGTGTGGTTTTAGATGATTTACAATGCCCAGTTTGGAACACCCTGCAGTAATGTTATTCATGTTCTTTCTAATCCAGAATTATACTACCTAATGGAGCTTTGATGTCTAGCATTTAGCATCATTTCAGTGCACAGGATTCCAATATGACATTACTGATGTGTAGGCCTGACTTGTTCTGCCTCACTGGAAAGCTACGAAAAGTGTGCTGCAGGGGCCATTTCAATTTTTGCAAGAAACACTCCTTTTCTAATACAGACTTGGAGCGAATAAAGTAGATGGAAGCTTGCCAATCAAATAAAGAAACAAATTAAACAGTATTGTGATGTCTTATGGTAATGAACATTATTCTCTGCCTATTCACTGAAGGCTGAAAAAGACCTACCCATATTATCTAACTTCTCAGATGTCCCCTTTGCTTAGCAGAAAAGGCTGGCCATTAATTTACTGCAGCCCACTTATATAATACATCTAACAAAGTGTGACCATGTTTGAAAGCAGTTGGACTTATGAAGAGAAAAAAACCCTGACATTTAAATCAGTACCGTACTCATTATTATTTTTAATACATTAAAAAAATAGCAGGATAGAAGATGTATTTACACAATACAAATCTACAGAAGCAAAGCTAATAACCTTTTTAGAACGCTTATAACTGTCTTAATTTGCTAATTAGCTAATGACCATTCAAATCTTCCAGTAGCTTTCTGACACAGTTGAGCCACCAACTGGAATAATAACGCCCTGTTTCTGCAGCTGGCGTAGAACATCCAACATAGAATCCAACTCAACACGAAATTTCTCCAGCTCTTGATTCTTAAGCAGTGCAAGTCTTCTCCATTTTTCAGTTTCCTGGATTTGCTCTATTTCTGCAGTATGCCGAGTTTCCTGTATTACCTATTTTTTTAAAAAAACAAAAAAACTGAGTACAAGAATATTAAGTTCTAGTTCTGTTACAAGAGTATTAAATTATATATATTTTAAAATATCTCTCCTGTATTTGTTATATATATATATAAAATCTAGTTTTAGAAAGAAACATTTCTTTACTAATGCAAGCGAAGAGAAAAGAAAGACGACCTTGATACGGATTCTGCAAATAGATGAATAGTGCAGAATCACTGACCATATTCCATGGAATAGCCCTAGGATGGATTCTTATCGATTATGCATCCCGTATAAGAACAACCACACATGTTCTCAGTGCCAAAATCCTGCTATGTTCCAAATCTGAACTTTACAATTTAGCCAGTCAGCCAATGTCGTATTTATTATTTATTTATTTATTATTTATTTATTTATTTATTTGCATTTAATATCCCGCCCCAATCGGGCGAACCCGACTCTGGGCGGCTTACAGCATAGCTCATAATATATATGGCCTTAAAATTCATAAAATTCATAAGAAATTCATAAAAAAAAATTTAAAACATTGAACAGTGAAAACGGATAAAAACCCATAATAACAGCTACCAGATGGGGGCGGATGGCTGCTCTTAAATTAGCCATCCAGGATGGGAACCTGCATTGCTATGTCCCCACACTTGACCCGCCAGCCATGTCTTCAGGCCCTTTCGAAAGGGCAGAAGCTCCGCCTCCAGGCGCAGCTCTGTCGGAAGGAGGTTCCAAAGGGCCGGGGCGAATACAGAGAAGGCTCTCTTCCTGGTGCTCGTGAGGCGAGCCTCCCTAGCCAATGGAGTAACAAGAGAGCCCCTCCGGTCCGCCCTGGTGGGACGGGCAGACATTCTTAGGGTGACGCGGTCTCTTAGGTATCCTGGCCCACTACCATGTAGGGCTTTAAAGGTAATGACCAGCACCTTGAATTGCACCCGGAGGCAAACTGGCAACCAGTGCAGCTCCCGGAGCAGTGGTGAGGCCCGAGCATAACGCCCGCACCCCATCACTACCCGGGCTGCCGCATTCTGGACCAGCTGAAGCCTCCGAATGGTCACCAAGGGCAGCCCCATGTAGAGCGCATTACAGTAATCAAGTCTGGAGGTGACCAAAGCATGCGTGACCATGAGCAAGGCATCCCGGTCTAGGAGGGGGCGTAACTGGCGTATTACACGAAGTTGTGCAAAAGCCCTCCTGGCCACGGCTGCCACCTGCTCCTCGAACAGTAGCCGTGAGTCCAGGAGGACCCCCAGATTACGCACCGGGTCCTTCTGGGGCAAAACTGCCCCATCCAGTACCAAAGTTGGCAACTCCTGTGATAACACAGGACCCCTCACCCATAGCCACTCAGTCTTGCCGGGATTCAGTTGTAGCCCGTTGTCCCCCATCCAGACCCTCACAGCCTCCAGGCACCTGGAGAGGACATCCACTGCACCGCCTGGGTCCCCACGGGCCGAGATGTACAGCTGGGTATCATCTGCATATTGATGATACCTCACCCCGTGGGAACGGATGATCTCACCCAGCGGCTTCATGTAGATGTTGAATAGGAGAGGAGAGAGCACCGAGCCCTGAGGCACCCCATATTGAAGGGGCCTAGGACTGGACCCTTCCCTCTCCAAGCACACCGACTGGGTCCTACCCCTCAGAAATGAGGAAAACCAGGACAACACAGTGCCCTGGATCCCCAATCCTTGGAGCCGTCCCAGAAGGATACCGTGGTCAACGGTATCGAAAGCCGCTGAGAGATCGAGGAGAGCTAGAACGGACGGGTGGCCTCCGTCCCGCTCTCTCCAGAGATCATCCACCAAAGCGATTAGTGCAGTTTCCGTACCATATCCGGGCCTGAATCCTGACTGAAAAGGGTCCAGATAATCCGCTTCATCCAGGGCATCCTGTAGCTGCCGCGCCACAGCCTTTTCCAGGACCTTTCCCAAAAAGGGTAGGTTGGACACTGGACGGTAGTTAGACAGTACCGTAGGGTCGAGGGATGGCTTTTTTAGGAGGGGGCGCACTATGGCATGTTTGAAAGATGTTGGAAAAAACCCCTCCTTTAATGATGAGTTGATGATCGCCTCGACCCACCCACCTGCCACGGCCTTAGAAGCTTTGACCAACCAGGCCGGGCATGGGTCCAGCACGCTGGTCGTGGCGCGGACAGATCCAAGAAGCCTGTCCACTTCCTCAGGGCCAACTGGATCGAACCGATCCCAGATAACATGGCTAGACTGTGCCTCGGTCAACTCCAGTTCAACACCTTCCACGCCAGGATTAAACTCTGAGCGAATCTGAGCGACTTTCCCCGCTAGGTAATCAGCAAACGCTTCAGCAGATCCCTGCCAACCGGGGCCCGGCCCCCCTTTGCCAAGGAGGGACCTAGTCACCCGGAACAGGGCCGCTGGGCGGTTATCTGCGGAGGCAATGAGGGCGGTGAAATATTGGCGTTTCACCGTCCTCATCGCCACTAGGTAGTCTTTAATGGCTGCTCTAACCAGTGTTCGATTGGACTCGCTTCGGGTCTTTGCCCAGCGGCGCTCTCGGCGTCTCTTAGCTCGTTTCAGCTCCCTTAGCTCTTCTGTAAACCAAGGGGCAGATCGATCCCCACGAGCATGGAGAGGCCGTAGTGGTGCAATTACATCCAAGGCTGCAGTCGCTCTCCTGTTCCAGGAGTCGACAAGGGCTTCGGACGAATTGTTTCGCAGGTCAAGAGGACAACACCCCAGCTCCCTTTGGAATCCTTCTGGATCCATTAGTCGCCGGGGGCGGGCCCATTTAATCGGCCCTGCCTCCCTACGGTGGAGTCTCGCCCCCCGGAAGTCCAGAGTCACCAGATAGTGATCTGACCATGGCACAGGAGTGATGTCTAAATTCTGTACTTTCAGATCACTCTGCCACAGCTCCGACAAAAAGATCAAATCCGGGGTGTAGCCACTGCTCCTGGTAGGACCCTGGATTACTTGGGTCAGGCCCACGGTTGCCATGGAAACCATGAACTCCCGGGCTACCTCCGAGCCAATCCCCAATGACGGCAAATTGAAGTCCCCCAGGACCATCAACCTGGGGGTCTCCAATGCCAGCATGGAGACCGCCTCAAGGAGCTCGGGCAGGGAGTCTGCTACTCTGCAGGGAGGCAGGTACATGAGCAAGATTCCCAGCTGACCCTTAGGGCCCACACGCAAGAACAGGGCCTCACAACCCGTAGATCTGTGATGGTGAACCTTGGCATTCCAGATATTCTTGGACTTCAGTTCCCTGAAGCCCAAGCACCCTGTGAATCCACACGAATGAGTTTACTGCGATTCATCCGGCCCGCACTGCCCTCATTGCTGATCCAAAGCTTAGTTTCAAAGTTACATTATTTTCTCTGAGCTGTCCCCATTTCTAGAATTTCCTTGTAAAACAGGGGTCTCTAACCTGTGGCGAAGGGGCCCCTTTGCTCTTTCTGTGCAGCCTTCACCTTGCTTGCTTAATGCCATCACCCTCAAGATATTTTCCCTGAGACCCACACTGTTCTTCCTGCCTCAAGTGGCACTATCTACTGTTGTTTTTCCTGTTCCCTTCTTACAAAACCCCCAATAGCAACATTGCTTCTTATGGTCTCCATGGTTCCTTTTGTCAGCCCCCCCTTAGTTTTATCCTCGATACTGTCTTAGCCTTTTGGCCATTCTGTGTGCTTTTGCTAGCCAAGCACAGCTCAGGTACTCATAACATTAACATATCTTCAGTGACCTCTGAAAGTTTACTATTGATCTAAATTTGCAACCTAATAATTTTGTTACATTTTGATATAAGATGTGGCCCTCTTTAGTCAGTCCCATATCTCAGAAGGTTGGGGACCACTGCTGTGGAATGTTCTGATAATCAGAATGATCCTGCACTGAGAAAATAGAAGCAAAATCACACTTGCTAGTTTTATCTACAGTCAAACCTCGTATAACGAGCGTTTCGCTTAGCGAAAAATTCGCATAACGAGCAAGTTTTTCTCTAAGCAGTCTGACTCGCATAACGAATTTTTTGCTATGCGAGTCAGACTTTTCCCTATGGAAAAACTCACATAACGAGCGTTTCTATGGGGAAAACTCGCATAGCGAATTTCTGATGTTTGCAAGCTAGTGTACAGCAAACATCTCATGCTATAATAATCACCTCCCCCCCAATTCTAAATCATTACAAATTTTTTATTAATGTGCAACTATATTTGATTTTATCTGTATGTTAAATGACAGCTTCTTGTTGTAAATTTTCCCCATAGAGTTTTCCCCATAGAAACGCTCGTTATGCGAGTTTTTCCATAGGGAAAAGTCCAACTCGCATAGCGAAAAATTCGTTCTGCGAGTCAGACTCGCATAGCGATTTTTTTGCATAGTGAGCAACCTCTCAGAACGCATTAAATTCGTTCTGCGAGGTATGACTGTCTTAGGCTTTTTTGCTATACTTCTAGTGCTTACAACAAGCTGTCATTTAACATACAGATAAAATCAAATATAGTTGCACGTTAATAAAAATTTTGTAATGATTTAGAATTTGGGGGGGGGAGGTGATTATTATAGCATGAGATGGTTGCTGTACACTAGTTTGCAAACATCATAAATGTAACTTTTGAAAATGTGAACTCCTTGTTTCATTTACCTGCTGAAGTTCTTGTTCTCTTTGTTCATATCTGGTTTCCAATTGTTGGATCTTTTGCTCCAGACACACAAAATGTCTCATCTCGGGGCTCTGGCTCTCTCTGGCCTCTCTGAGTTCTTCTAACAGTTTTGCCATCTTAAAAAAAAAAAGCAAAAATTATCTGAGAATTTAATTAAAAACTGTTTACTGAACTTCTTTAAATAAAATTCTATCAGCAAGAAATAATAACCATGTGCTAGAAAGATCAAAGGATGACACAGCTGCTGCTTAATGTGTTTTAACCTTTTCCAAGGAAGAGTCAATATAACTGTTTTAAAACAAATTTTACAGCACTTTAAAAAGTTTTAAAACAGAATAAAGGTTTGAAACTTGGAAATACGTTTTATTTGGCTAAAGCATCTACAGACTACAACACACTTCAGATGTGTATGTATGCAACAACTACAGGTTCCAAAGCTTTAAAAACAGCCGATCAATTGTTTAGTTTGGCAAGGGGGTCAGAGGAGATGCACAAATAATTATGGTATTCCATCTTTAAATGGCAGATGGTAGAGAAAAAGCAGGATTGCATTAAAATCAAAGCTGGCATACAAGGTATGGGGAAGAGGAAGTGGGTAGAACGGAGGTACTACAGTTGTTTCTGGCTTGATAATTCATGGCCATCAGGTAAAACACTATTAACTAACTATGGACTTCTGGAATAAAACTGCTATAGTTTTAAAATACTCTTGTATTTTCCTTTACCTCTTTTTGAAGAATTTCCTCTCTCTTTTGTGCAACTGCAAGGGCTTCTTGATTTCTCTGCAACTCACAAACTTGCTGTTGAAGATGTTTAATAAGGATCTATGGGAAAATGTAACATCCTCAATAAAATTGTTTCCCATTCTTAACCGATTTAAAATTTTCAACAGTTAAGTATTTACTGAATTGGAATAGACATTGCGTGATGCTTCTGGTTTAAAAAGGTGAACTTTTCTTAAGGAAAGTAGCATTAAGATGGATAAGGGGCTGCGGTGGGTCAGTGGTTAAGAAGCTCATCTTGTTAGCTGGAAGGCCTGCAAGTCAGCAGACTGAAAACTGGGTACTGCATGATGGATTGAATGCCTGTCTCTGTCCCAGCTCTTGGGGACATGAAAGGAGCCTCATTTGGGCATTCCTTGAGCGGAGTTTCTTCTGCAAAAATCCTTTCAACCCAGAATAATTTTTGACACAAAATTATTATTATTATGAAGACTGATGGGGGTTTATACCTGAACAAATATATAGGATGAGCTCTAGTAACAGAGGCTACTGGAATGGTGAGTTAGACAGGTCCATCACTTGGCTGGGCTGTACTTTTAATGCTGTACTTAAAAGGCCCACAGTTGATAACAGAAGCTATTTGGGACACGTGCAAACAGAGAAAGAAACAAATTTTCTCTTTGCCATGCTGGGTCTTTCTAGAGCATTGGACAAGTCTCACAGTATTCAGCAGTCCCCATGGACTCTGACATGTTCACCCCTGTTAGCTCAATTTTTTTGTGAACTGGAAATGCCAGGGAATTTGGGATGCTGCATTTGCAAAACAGATGTACTTCCACTGAGTGACAGACACTCTGTCTGCAGCCACAATCCAAGACAGAAATAGATATATTAATGAAAGATGTGCTGGTCCACCAGGAGGGAGGCTGCGTTAAAGAGAGGATCACGGTACAAATATAAGCCCCTTACTACGTCTAAAAAAACCTTACCAATGTCAACATTTTATCTATCACAAAACTAGTCTTCAGGACAACTTGTAAATGTCACTGCACTCCCTACAAAGAGGAGAGGAGGTCGCAGACAGCGGAGCATGAAGTGCAGAGAAAGTATGTCTGCTCACTCTTGAGAAGGAGTATGGATTTCCCCATTGACCTTCTCTTCAATTACGAGTTTTCACGGAACCACATGCCTACAAATGTGTTTGATCCCTTCATTGTTTATATCTGAAACTATATCACATTTGAGAAGCATGCTTAAAGTACAGACCATTGCAAAGCAATAAAACCTGCAAGTATTTTGAAGTAACTGAAGAGACAGCAGATCTACTTACCTCTTGTGTCACAATTTTGCCATTCAGTTCAGCCACTTTTGAAGTAGAATGTTCCATGGCATGCTGACAAAGAAGTGCCTCAACTTCTTTCTGATGGGATGCTTTCAGGGCCACTATGTACTCTTCTGCATCTTCCTTCACCCTATAAATGGTATTTAAAAAAAAATCTGTGGGGACCGAAGAGAATGGTAAGCACCAACCCCTGTCCCTCCAAATGTTACAAACTGATGTGGATAATCCATCCCTTGTGCCAGGCCTGCATTTTTAGTGTACTGTACTGTACTCTTCTATCATGCTGTATAGATGAACATAAGGTAAAGGTAAATCACGCAAGGTAATGACCTTCATTAAATGGATGGTATAGAATAGTGCTGGTGAACCTGTGGCACACGCGTGCCAGAGGTGGCACGCAGAGACCTTTCTGTCGCCATGTGTGCCATTGCAGGCAACCCAATCCCTGCTATACCATGGCAATGGCAGTGCCGCTTACCGACCCACACCTCTCCCTCTGCTAATGGGGAGGCGAGAGGGGAGGCTGAAATCCCAGCTGGAGGCAGGATAGTTACCAGTGATGGCGAGTGAACCTTTTAGAGACTGAGTGCCAAAGGAGGAGGAGGTGCCCTCCTATCTTATGTTATTCACACCTTCAGCCCTGGCATGACTGATTTTCTGAAAAATATAAACAGCTAGTGGAATAGGGTGAGGTTAGATCAGGACTGTGTGTGTGTCTATGTGTGCATATGTGTGCACGCAGTAACTATCACAGACTGTACCCTTGACTCTCTCTGTGTGTGTAAGACTATGCTTGCAAGTATAGTAAAAATCAGTATAACAAAGGGTTGTTGTAATGAAAAACTTGTATAACAAAAGGAATTTGAAGAAAACTGTTGCCTTGTATAGCAAACATTTTGTTATACGAAGCAACATATCTCTCAGGGAGGTTTTCAATGCATCCCAATGGAGATTCTTGTTATACAGAGCATCCCACAGGAAATTTTGTTATATGAAGCATGCTTTGTATATTGAAAAAATCGCATAGCGAAAAACCTCGCAAAACAAATTATTTTCATTATACAAGGTACCATTGTACTCAATTTGAGCATCAAACAACCAACACAGCTTAAAAATCAAGACCACAAACTTATTGCCACATCTAACTAAGAAATGAGCCTTGATCACTGCATTTTGATAATCACATTACCTTCTTACAAGACTTTCAGACTTTTCCAGTGCTGCTTGAGATTTTACCCTTTGCTGACTAAATTCTAAGGTCAACTTTTCTAACTTTTCTTTCAACTGAGCATTTTCTTGCAAGAGTTCTGAAATGGTAGAATCAGCAAAAGCATCAGGCTGGTATATTTTATCATCAAGGGTGGCAGGAAAGAACTTTTCATTTCCGGTCTTCCTTTGAGTGGGATTGCCATTTCTTTTCAAGATTCCTCCGGGCTTTTCTTTCCTGACAGTTCTGCCATACGAATGCTTATCAGAGAGCATAATCATCCTTTCTTTCTGAAGCCTTTCTACCGTTTTCGTGAGGTCCTGTATCTCTCTCTCTTTGGCAATCACTTCCTGGTTTAGTCGTACCAGCTGAGCTTTAGCATGAGCCTGTTCCACTTGATATTCTAGTGACTTTAAGTCTGCATCGTCTGTTGTGCTCTTCTGGAGTTCTAGCTGAGCTTTCTGCTTTTGGAGGGAATCAATTTCAGATTGAAGGTTTTTTACAGTGCTCTGATGAGCTTCATTTGCACTGCAAAGTTCTTTTTCAAGTGCTACGAGGGCAGCTGCGTTGTCTTCAAGCTCTTTGGGCTCATTTAGTAACTTGTAGGTGAGAAGCTGCTCAAGTTCCCAAATCCTTTTCTCATATTGAAGCTGTAAAGACAGACATATCACATACAGTAAAAGCTTACAGGTAAGCTTGATTTAGGAACTTCAGTGGCTCAAGTGGCTAAGACGCTGACTGGAAGGCAGCAGGTCAGCAGTTCCATTTTTCAGGTACTGCAGGACGGAATGAGCTCCTGTCTTTGTCCCAGCTCTTGCCAACCTAGCAGTTCGAAAGCAAGAAATTGCAAATAGATAAATAGGGATCACTTCGGTGGGAAGGTAAACAGCGTTCCGTGTGCTCCAGTGTCTAGTCATGCCTGTCACATGACCATGGAAACGTCTGCTGAAGCAGACAGTGCTGGCTCTTTGGCTTTGAAACAGAGATGAGCAATGAACCCTAGAGTCAGATACAACTAGCTTTCGAGCAAGGGAAACTTTACCTTTACCTAAGCTTGATTTGCATCTTAGGTACCTTATATTACTATATTCTTATATATATAAATTTAATTATTTCTAAAAAATGGTGTTCATAATTGTTCTAACATGACTTTTAATACTGTATATTTTTTACTTATCAGAGTGTAAGTACACAGATGTTATTCTTTCCCCCATTTTCAATAAGTGCTCTGGGTATCTATTTATTTTTTGGTATACAAAGGATATGTTAACAAAAACAAAGCAAACAGTGGAAGTAGTTCACATGTTTAAGCAGCCTTGTTTTAGTTTTTTTTTAATGGCTGAAAGGTAGAGGCACAGCAAAGGTGCACTTGTTGTGTTATATTTGTGGTAATACCATGACAATTTCCTAAGCCTGGGCTCCCACCTCTTCCCATCACAGGAGCCCTGGTGGTGCGGTGGTTCAATTGTGGTACTGCAGCCAAAACATTGTGAGTTCGATCCTGATGGAAAATCAAGGTTAACTCAGCCTTCCAAGGCTGGTAAAATGAGTCTCCAGCATGATGAAGGCAAAATGCTAATTACGTGAAAACTGCCCAGAGAGTGCACTAAGCACTATGGGGTGGCATATAAAGTGTAATTGCTATTACTTCCGATGGGAAGGAACTTACTAAACCAGCTCTTTGGAAGGTATAGATTCTAGCTTCATTCAGCATCATGCTGGCAAAACAATAGCTTAAAAACATGTGGATCTTTGGATATTCCCAACATATTCTTGGATCCTTACCTCTCCCCAGCTTTTTTGACACTACTATGCCATAACATTGTTAATTTGGCAGTAGAAAACCTCATCACTATCTGTATAGGACAGTAAATGAGCTGATGTTCACTATGAAAAGCAGCCTTCTATATATGTTGTTGAAGCAGAAGCAAGCACATATCTGAAAGCACACCTTCAATGAGATCACCATTATGAGCCCACACAAACGTTGTGGCTGCATCCTGTGATATAAATATGGGTATGAGCCCACACTTGAGCCATGTTTGCAGGTGACTATTGCCTACGGTGCCACTTAGAGCATTTGTTTATAAAAAAAGGTGATGAAACTCAAAAAAAAAATATCAAACACTTAAAAATACAGTTGTACCATGTTTAAAGAGCATAATGCATTCCACAGGATTGCTCTTTAAGCGTGTTTGCTCTTTAAGCGAAACACCACTGGAAGTGACCAGTTGTGGGGGGGGGGACTGCGAACCCCGATTTATTTGTTAAGCGAGTTTTGGATTGGTTTTATTTGTTAAGCGAAGCAAACATTCAGATAAAATTCTGCTCTTTAAGCGAGTTACTCTTTAAGCGAAGCACTCTTTATGCAAGGTTTGACTGTAAGATTCAAAGACTTAACACCGTAACTAAATTACATTTAAGTTTTTTTTAAAAAAAATTCTTAAAAGCATAGTAATCACCTTCAACTTCTGAAACTGTTGTTCCATAGCACGGAGACTTTTTTTCGCTTCATCATCTTTACCTTCAAGTTCTGCTTCTAACTTTTTCACTCTTTTTTCAAGAAAATCAACTGTATTTGCTTTGGCTGATCCATCGCCATCACCTTCAGCAGACGCAGTACAAGCAGCATATATCAAAGCTGGCAAAGAATTTGGGTGTCTTCTTTTCAAAATCCCTTCCATTTCTTTAACCTAAAAAAAAAAAAGGAACAGCTTAAAATTAATTAATGAAACGAGCCTCAACAGGATTAAAGAAAATCATATGAACTAGTAATCAAGTCTCAGCTCAAGGCCGACATTCCATAAACACTAAATAGGGCTAACTTGGTTGATAACTGGAAGGTCGGCAGGTCAGCAGTTTGAGACCCGAGTGATGCACAACGGAGTGAGTTCCTATCTCTGTCCCAGCTACAGCCAACCTAGCATTTCAAAAGCAAAAAATTGCAAGTAGATAAATATGTACCACTTTGATGGAAAGGTAAACAGCATGCAGTGCACTCCGGTGTCTAGACAAGTCTGCCACGTGTTCACGGAAACGTCTGCAGATGCAGACACCACTGGCTCTTTGCCTGTAGACACTGCTGAGCACTGAACCCTAAAGTCGGATACGACTGGCTTTTGAGTAAGGGTGACCTTTACCTTTAGATAAGGTGCAAAAGATTTGCAGTAAGGAAAGGGAAAAGATCATAGCTCAATGTTGTACATTAAGGAAATACTAGGTTGGACTCCTGATATCTCCTGCTGAAAAGAATTAGGTAGCAAGTCATGGGAAATGAACTCGGGATTCTGCCCATCAGAGTAGACTAGGGTTGGGCCACATGTGATGACACGGCCATGATCCTGTCTTCCCTCATCCATTACACATGTACAGTTAAACAAGAACATTTCCCACTCTGATTTCTGACATAAAATCTGTACACTAAATCGGAAATTCAGATTGTAGTCTCTTTTCTAGCATCAGAATGCTCACAATATCCGAAATTGGGCACCCTCTCCTTCAATACAATGTTAAAGGAAAAAAACTATTTTGAAAGTTAAATTTGAGGGGGGTTTAGGAATGATTTTAGCAATGTTTTATGTGTTATTGTGATACTTATTATGAACTGTAAACTGTCCTGAGTCACCTCGGTGAGGAGGGTGGTGGATAAATATGAATAATAAATAAATAAATAAATAAAGTGTGTAGGGATTTTTGTTATAGGAATTATCGTATTTGCTGGTGTAAAAGACACATTGGAGTATAATACGCACCCCATTATTACCAAAATAGCCCACTATAGGACACTATATACAGTAATACCTCGGATAACGTTTACCTCGGATAACGCTAAAATCGCATAACGTTAAGTAATCTGGGGAGGAGAATTGGATCGAATAACATTAAGGTCCTATGGGATGGATCGGATAACAACCGCTAAAGCCTGTGCGGTTACAATGTATCTCTATGGAGTTTTAACGTTATCCGATGTATCTCACAGGATTTTAAAATGCATCGGATAACACTAAAAATCGGATAACACCAAGACTTGTGGAAGCAAGTCTTAGCGTTATCCGAGGTATTACTGTACAGTACAAGACGCACTCCATTTTCCAGTGTATTTTAAGGGTGGGTGGGTGGGTCTTATACACCAGCAAATACAGTAAATACCCTCATTTCTGCCTCAGTATAAGCACATTAAAGCACCCACAGCAGTACGTAGTAGTTGAGTTAGTCTACTAGATTTAACTGAGAATTATATAACTTGAAAAAGTGACTGCATTACATGCCTGTCGCTCAAGGTCTTGAATTCGTTTGGCATCTGCTGTCCTGTTGTTTAGCCGTTTCTTTTGCTGCAGTGGTTGACTCCCAGCTTCGCTTCTAAGCTTATCAACCTACGCAATACATGCAACAATAAACTATTGTTTATTATTTTCAAGAAGCAATCCATTTATTTGCTCATCAGCAGAAGAAAAACATTTTAGTACCTGTACTTCCTAATGGGGGTAATTGTGTTAGCCTGTTTCAACGTGCTGATGAAAGGATGGGAGGGGGTGGATATTTCCAAATAGTATTTCAACATTTACATATATCCCCACTGAGTCAATGGCTCTACTCTTGGAACCAGGAACAGGATATTGGCCAGTATCTTGTATTTCGTTAAGATGATCTCGTTATTTAAGCAAAGGGAATAAAAGGACACTGAGTGTGGCACTTGAAAAGACGCTTGAATTTTCTTTCTTTCTTTTTAAGATGTATTGTATTTTACTTCGTACATTATTGACATGTATTGTGGTATGATTTTTTTGTTTGTTTTGTTAATTTTTCTTTAAAATTAATAAAAAATATTGATTAAAAAAAGAAAAGATATTTTTATCTCAGCATTGCTAGTTCCATTTTAATGTGAAGAATTATTTATTTATTTATTTAGATCAATAGACTCTGGGCGGTGTACACAGTCCAGCGAACACCTCACTGGCTGCTCAGCAAAACTTAAAAACAATATAAAAACAGTTAAAAGCCCTTCAATAAAACCAATTACAAGGTGTGTGTGTGTGGGGACCTCAGACAAGCCAAAAAGGAGAGCTTGTTGGCAATCCCAGCCCCAAGACCCGTTCCGCTAACCACATTTTCAATTCTCTCCTAAACGGCAGCAACTGGGCCTGGAGGCATCTACCGGGAGTAGGTTCCATAAGGGGGGGGGGCTACCACCAAGAAGGCACACCTCCCCAACAGATGGTATATGGAGGGAGCCCTCTCGGTTTGTTCTCATGGGATAGGTTGACATCCTAGGGACAATGCGGTCCCTGATGTATCCTGGTCCGCTACCATGAAGGGCTTTAAAGGTGATAACCAGCACCTTGAATTGCACCCGAAAGACATATAGGCAGCCAGTGCAGCTCCCGCAGCAGTGGCGAGGCCTGGGCGAAATGACCACACCCCACCACTATATACAAGAATATTGTAAAAACAATGTGAAATATTAATACTAAAGTAACAAGCACTGGGCACTGATTACACAGCAAACAAGCCTGGTGTACTGTGGGACAATGGAAATACATACCAGTACATAACCTGGGCAAAATTACTTTGGCAGTGTAGTGCTGAACAAACTTTTTGCTACCTCTTGACACAAGGCACTTCACCCAAATCCCAAAACATGTGGTGAAGTGCCAGATGTCATGATGACAGCCGACAGCAGGCCTTGAAGTGCAGATGTGAATTATGTCTTTTGGAGAATTCAACCTGGCAATCACCATCCAGCATTGGCCAATGAGACCATTGTAGCAAAGACTGGTCACACTAGCCAATGAAAACTTCACATCAGAAGGGAACAGCAGCTCTTTGTGAATAAGTGGCCAAAAAACTCCTACGTAAACCCTTGTGAGACTTCTAACTACAGAGATACAGGGATACGTGATACCAATTTATCCAGAGACTATGCTGATCAATGACAGTTTTCAATTAACACTTTTAGGTCTACAGCAGGGGTAGCCAACCTTTTCATGCCGCAGGCCTGACCACGCCACCGGACAGCTAAGAGGGCCAGACCATGCCTCCCAGAAGCGGGCGCATTTATGGGTGACGTAAATGCACCTACTTCCACCTTTATGACAGACGGGGGCGCATTTGCATTTTACAGCTGACTTAAACGTGGCCATTTCCACTTCTGGGTGCGGTGGAGGCAGCGACAGGCCGGATGGAATGGTGTTGTGGGCCGCGTCCGACCTGCCCTTTCAGTTAACGCCTTTTCAGCTACACTGTAATGAAGTCTGATACTGTAGTTACCTCTAGTTTTAGCTTATTAATTTCTTCTTTTGCTTCTCGAAGGCGAGCTGCATCTTTATCTAAGAGCTCCTGATTTTCAGCATACCACTGGAGTCTTTTATGTAAACGATTAATTTCTTCTTTGTATGATTCTTCCATAACCTTCATCTCATATGATTTTTCATCTGAGAAGTAAATGTTCCATTTAAACATTTTTTGACACAATATACATTTTTAACTCACATCTAATCTCTTCTAGGCATACTGCTGTTCTTTTTGTTCTTTTCTACCAACTGATGCAGAGCTGAAAATCACCAACTTGGTGAAGAACCCAACAAAAGCAATACACTTTGAATGGTTTTATCGCTTTCTCTTTCATTGTGAAAAAATTCTTTTAAAGTTTATTAGAGCAATTTCTTGTGATGGGTTGATGGCAATAAGCTCTTTTTTAAAAGTTATTTCTTCCATTTTCATTCTAAAAATAAATATGCCTATTTCAGAAAGGAAGACCTAACTTCACCTTAAATATACAGAATCTCTCTTATGCAACCAATGTTTTTGTTGGTAGTTTTCCCCCTCAACTCATCCCCATGAGGAGATAATGTCTTAACACACACATCCCTCGCCCTGGGTCTTTGATGATTACCATGTCTCACAGTTCTATAATTCTCTGTCTTTTTGCACGTCTCTGCCCAGTTCATACATTCTGTATCATAAAAGGTGGATGCTCCACCACACATCTCAGAGAATACATGAGCAAGCAAAGAGCTTGAGGTCAAACCCCAAGCATCTGCAGTTGACGGGTAATAGGAAACACCCTAGATTTGAGAGCTCCTAACAGTCAGAAAAGATATCAGGCTAGATCAGTGGCTCCCAATGTGGAGCACATACCCCAAGGGGGGGGGCAGTCTGATTTTTATGGAGAGCAATTAGAGAATGAGTTATTAACAGAGTATGGCCTTTTAGGCTTCCTCCAAGTGAACAGGAGTTCACTTTTTGAATAAAAAGAATTATATGTCATGGCGGGTGGGAGATCAGGATTTTAGAGATGTTTAGGTGGGGCATGGCCACCCCCACCCCACCCCCCAGGGCTAGATGGTTATTTATCTAAGCTATTAGATTTCATACTCCTATGATTAAAAATTGTATGAAAGTTTCTGTCATGTAGTTTTTTTTATCATATGTTCAAAGAGCTCATAAAAGTCAGTGTTGGTGTGGAGCACCCAGCTCCCACAAAATTTATTTATTTATTTATTTATTTAGATTTATATCGCCACCCACTCGCCATGGCGAGTTTATCCCCGTCCCTTAAATCCTCCACCCGCTTAACATCCCCTTAACATTTCTTTGGTATATCTACAGTTCTTGCCGAGCTTTGTGATTATTAGATTTTCTACTTCCTTCACATAATACTATTGAAGAGCAAACTTATTAAAACTGAGTAATCATCCTTTCAGAGTAGTGCTTTACCTGAAGTGGAAGCAATCTGAGCTCTCACCAAATCTCGCTCCTTCTTCATTTGCCCCAAATCTACTTCAAGGGCTTGTTTCTCTTGCTTCAGACGTTTTCTCTCTTCAAGCAAATTGGTTTCTATAATCTTCACCCCACCATGCCAACCCAAGGGAACAAAAGGATACAAAAACTTAACCATGAGAGTGTAATCTGTTTGGAAGCACTGAACTGAATATCATGGATGTCTGGATGAGGTGAGAGAGATTTTCATTTATCAATCGGCTGTCCTGGGGATGAAAAAGATTGTGTCTGTACTATCCTTCAATTGTCAAACAACTAGCCTGCTAGGTGCTCAAATGGGAACTGTATTGACATGCCATCTACTCTCTATGCTTTGGTGGCTGAAAGCTTGTTGCTTAGCAACACTCAAGTAGTTCACTGAATCAGTGGAGATTTGGTGAGTCAACTCCTCTGAAGTTCCACTGATTCAAATGGGCCTACTCTCATTTTAACTTAGACATTGCAACTAGACCCATGACTCCCAAATTGCCATGGGGGGGGGGATTTGATTTTAAGGGGGGCAATTCGAGAATGAGTTTAAACCATAGGCTAATCGGAATTACAGGTTTTGGCTGCCAGGATCTAATCAAATAGTCAACAGTGCCAATGCCAAGTTCCTGGAGCACTCCTGGTGGGACCATGTGGAATGGGTCCACATTCCTGGTGTCCTGTTTGAGGAGGAGGAGGCAGAGCAGCCAAATACAACTAGCAGAAGCAAGCCTGTAGCCAAGCATTCCACTGGAGCTGAGGTTGAGGTAAAGGAAGGGTCCTTACTAGGATGAGGAGGAGTCTGATGCTTCTGTTGAGTCACAGGGAGAGGTCTGATCATGAGATACCTCGTAGGTCCACTCGGGCCAGAAGGCCACCTGATAGGTATCAGGCCACAGTGGCATATTTGTCTAGAGTAGAGCCCGAATCATTTACTGGGATTGCTGCATTGCCAGGTGCAAAGAAGGGTGCATGGCAAGCAGGGGTAGACAGGAAGATAAACCCACTGAGGAACCTGTCAGAGAGTGTTGAAAGGCCAGTTCCTGAGAGGCATAAGGTGTATAGGTCAAGGAGACCCAGGTACTTAAGGTGCAGTAGCAAGTAGAAAAAATTGTATCCTCCTGAAGATGCCTAAAGCAATGTGCAGAGTGCAAACTGATGTTGTAAATAGTGATGTTGGAGAACTGGAAATAATAATGTACTGTACTGTGTCTTGTATATATATTGTACCATATTCTGATATGTATTTTTGGCAGCCATCTTCTACAATAGGAGGAGCATGTTAGGGCATTTGTATAGGTATTGTAGCAAGATTCCTGCCCACTGTGTGAATATACCTTTAAGACACTTGTAGAGCTCCAGACACAGGTGTTAACTGTTGAGGCATAGACTGATTACACAGCTGTGACTGCTTGCATATGTGACTCAGTGTTGAGCACAGCTGTCTACAAGCTGTGATCACTTAGTGGGTGGTTCAGCACTAGCACAGTATAACAATGGCCCACCTGGTATGGGCTACTCTGAGGAGGGTATTCAGAGGAGGAACTGATGATGAACTGTGATTGAGTTGACAATTAACTTGCGAGGGAGAAGACGTGCTGTTTGAAGCTCTGTTTCTACCAAGGACTATCAGGTACTCAACACTGATGAGAAGAGCACACTGACTTTGGCAAACTGCATTCAGTGTTTTGCTGGCAGGACTCTGTGCATGCTCATTGGACTTAACCCTTCGGGATCCCAAGCCCTAACTCAACTGTGGGGCTTGAAGACAGACTGGTACCTGTGTATATAGTTCTGTGTCTATTGTCTTTCCCTCACCCAGAAGTAAACTGCACTATTCACTGGAACTGCATGTGTGTGTCTTTGCACCTGAACCTTCCGCTGCGCAATAGCTAACCGCTAGTCTGCTACGTTACCACACATTCGGCCAGAAATCCCTGACAGGCCTTTTAGGTTTCTTCCACGTGAATAGTTCACTTTTGAACAATAAGAATTATATGCCACGGGGGGGATCAGGATTTTAGAAATACTTAGGTGGGGCATGGTTAAAAAAAATGGTTGGGAACCCCTGAACTAGTGAGATACAATGAAAAGTCAAGCCCATTTGAATCAATGCAACATACAGAGGAAATGACTAGCCAAATCCTCACTGATTCAATTGACCTATTCTAGTGTGATTATCCTAAGCAATAGGATTGCAGCTATTGTGTAGGTGACTAAGAATATGATGCCCATTTTGAAACCAGGAGAAACAACCCTTCCAATTAATGCCTTGCACATCTGCCTGGTTGTTGTTTTTTTTTTTTTTGGGGGGGGGGAGATGGGGAAGCGGATAAGTATGAGAATACAGAAAATAAGGTGTTGGACGTCAAATTGGGGAGACCCAAATGTTAGTTCCCATTGCACATAGTAATATCTGTGAGGAAAGGTGATACAACAATACATAAAATCAGGATAACTCCTTCAACAAGTGTAAATATGGTAGCACATAAAATCAAGGTAAAATTAACAGTTAAAAGGTAAAAAAGCCAACAGACATCTCTCTCAAGTTTACATTCCAAATTTCCAGCAGGAGTCGTGCTCACAATGACTGAAAATAATAAAATGTAAAACACCCTCAAATAAAAATAAAAATTAAAAATGATCCCAGGCACTTACTTACCTTGGCTGCTTTCAGTTCTAAAATTAAATCTGCAACACTCGGATTCCCTGTAGGCTCAGCATTCTGGCCTCCATGTGACAAAAGATTATTTTTATCCATTTGTTCTCTAATTTATAAAGAAAGAGGGATTAGAAATTTTGTATAATTTTAAGCTTCACAACAAAGATGTGCAACGGCTCTATTTCTTCTTTCCATAAATCTTTCCATGGAACATTTCTCAATCATAAATTTTTCTGTAGAAAATTTTCCATGCCATATATTGTGAATAGACAGCCAATATATTGATCACAGAGAATTAAAGTGTAGGTTCCTGCAGGTACAAGCTCTTGTAACAGACACTTCTACATAGCAGGCGATCCAGTCAAAATTAACACAATTATCCCGTTTACTTTAATGGGCAAGTTGCATGCATTCCAAGTCCTTTCAACTAAAATAAATAGGAAATGCAACACAATCCATTGCAAATACAGTAAAACCTTGGGTTACGATGGAGGTCTGTTCCAACAGCCTCTGCCGTAACGTGAAAAAAATCATAAACCAAGGCACATGTCCCCATAGGAATGCATTGAAATTTTTTTAAAAGTCCAGACCGGACGAAAAATAATATATATATATATTTAAAAAAAACACACACAAAAAACCACAAAAACATCCAAAAAATGCCAGACACAATCATACTTTCTCCCCCACAAAGGGAAACAGTCCCGACCAGATTAAAAAAAAAACCCACACACACACACACACACAAACCCCAAACGCGACCATCCCTCACCCCCACAAAACTGACAAAGCAATCTCTTTTCCATGCCGTTTGGGGACCTTATCCACTCGGTTCTGACCTGGCGGAGGTGTGTGTTTGAGCCCATTTTCCGCCCCTACCAGCACTGGAAGTGTCTGGGAACCTTATTTGCTGGGTAGGAGCACATTCCTGGCTGTCGCACTGCCCTGGGAGCTCAGAGGAAGGTGGAAACTGAGAGGATAAGGTCCCCAGACTTCCCCCGTGCCAGCAGGGGTGGTGGACAGTCAGGAAATAGCGGCAGAAACGTTACTGCTGATGGCACCTCCACAGCGGTAAGCACTGCATTGCGACTTTGGGTGGAGCGGTGGTTTAAAATAGCACAATTTTCAGTTGTAAACCGAAAAAAGGTCATAAACTGGGAAATTATTTTAATTTAATTTGCTGTCGTAAACCACGGCACTCATAACCCGAGGTTTTACTGTATACTGATAAGGTCTCACTGTGTTGCTTACACACAAGTAGGAGGGCAACTCTATTTATGAGCTCCCGTCTTTGTCCCAGCTCCTGCCAAACTAGCAGTTCAAAAGCAAGAAATTGCAAGTAGATAAATAGGGACTACTTCGGTGGGAAGGTAACAGCATTCCGTGCGCTCCGGTGTCTAGTCATGCCTGCCACATGACCACAGAAACGTCTGCAGAAGCAGATAGTGCTGGCTCTTCAGTTTTGAAACAGAGATGAGCACTGAACCCTAGAGTCAGATATGACTGTCTTTCGAGCAAGGGAAACCTTTACTCAAAATTACCACAACTTTTTATGAGAAGATCAAATCAACTAACCGTAATGATGCTAATTCAGCCATCAAACGCTGGTTCTCTCTGAACATATTTTCTTCAGTTTTCTTGTTGTTCAATTGTAAGTCTTTCACTTGATTATATAATTTTTCATTTTCCTTAAACATGTATCAGAAATTCACAATAAATTTATGTGGGACGCCATTTGTTACAAATGTTCTTTTTACACATACCAGAGGAGCAGTAGTTAGACTGTGGCAATAAAACTAACACAAGAGTTTTTGCTCTTAACTACAAAAGCTATAACAAAATATCT
The DNA here is from genome assembly GCA_030440675.1 of Furcifer pardalis. NCBI lineage: Eukaryota > Metazoa > Chordata > Lepidosauria > Squamata > Chamaeleonidae > Furcifer > Furcifer pardalis. The sequence continues at coordinate 45,529,316 of CP126890.1, read as the reverse complement.
GTTAGTATTTAAGATGCCATAAACCTTTTAAAATTGTTTTTATAAATAAACAGCTCCAAGCATGAAAATATGTTTAGCTTAATATACAAACCCAAACTAGAAAAGTTTAATTTTCAAATATAAAAATTCTCATTGTGGTATGTTTGGTGCCATCAGTGTTTTTTAGCAGTGACTGATCATTTTCCAGCATTGTACAATGAACTGAACCAAAGCAAATAAAAAGTACCTAAATATATTACTTAAATAAGTTTAAAGAAAAATTAGAGCACTGAAGTAGCTAGTTATAAAGAGGTTTTATTGTTGTTCAGTCGCACAGTCGATTCCAACCCTTTGCAACCCCATGGACCACTGTCGCCAAGCACTTCTGTCCTTCACCATTCTCCTCAACTCGCTCAGCTCTGTGCCCATTGTGTCTACAATACCATATACCCATCTCATTTTTGGCTGCCCCTTTCTTCTTTTGCCCTCAAGCATCAAGGCTTTCTCAACTGAATCTTCTCTTCTCATTTGATGTCCAAAGTACTTTAGCTTCATCTTTACAATTTGACCTTCTAAGGAGCAGTCAGGGTTAATTTCTTCTAAGGTTGACCTATTTGTTCTCCTCGCTGTCCAGGGGGCTCTCAAAACTCTCCTCCAACACCACATCTCAAAGGCATCTATTCTTCTGCACTCAGCTTTCCTTATGGTCCAGCTCTCACAACCATACATTGCCCCAGGGAATACCATTGCTTTGACTATGCAAATTTTTGTTTGCAATGTGATGTCTCTACTTTTCACTATGTTCCCCAGGTTTCTCATCGCTTGCCTCCCAAGAATCAGTCGCCTTTTTATTTATTTTTATTTATAAAGAGGTTACTTGCAATTAATTGCTTTCTGCAATAACTGATGTGAAAAATTCTGGAAGAAAATTGTATTAGTTTTAATGTTATCAAAATAATATATTCACTCCTGCAATTTAACTGTTAACATATTTTCAATAGTATTATTACAGTTATGGGTGTGTATCTGGTCTTCCTAATTAGCTGTGTTAAAGACAAATATCTTAGAGCATTCTAATACATGTTTTTACAAAGTTAGCAAAAGGTAATTACTATACTTATTTTTAAATAGTGAGAAACTAGAGAGTTGCTTTTAAGAATCAGAAGTCACAAATTACTAATGGGGAGAAACCTTGTAATGTGTAAATAGCATATAAATGTAACTTTCTGTAATCTGAGATAAATTGTGAGCACAGCACATATGATATTCTGTTGTTTTAACAAACCCTAAGTATTATTATACTTAATAGCTTAATGTATGATAGAATTTACAGAACAATTTCATCTCTTTATATGCTGAACAGGTACATGTCCTTCTTCTGAAGTGGGAATTAAACAGAACCTTTCAAACCTTAATTATCCTTTCATTAATATCAGAATGGTCTATGTGAAATACGCAAACCAGAAACAGGACAATATTGAAATGCAGGCTCATAAGAGAGCTCTCTACCTGTTGATACCCTTGAAGAAGAGTCTCTTGATTTTGGAGTTCTTTTTTAATTTCTTCATTATCAGGAATTTCTTGCCACATATGAAGCCATTTTGTTCCTTTGTTCAGGTCTTCCCTTAGATTTAGCTGCAAAAAACCAACAACATCAGGCTCTGTAAATAAATTTATCAGACAAAACAGGCCTATGTTTCTTATACATTTATTGGAACATTATTCTCTTAAGAAGCGGAAGAGAAGGGCTTATTTTACATTACCTTTTAAAAAAATTAAAAATGTTTTTGCTGAAACACAGCTTTATTTATGTTACAAATAGCATTGAATAGCAGGATATATACTGTACTTCCTTACTGGTCAATGCTCCTCTTTGGTCAAACCTGCTTGCATTAAAGCTGTTAGTCCTGACTTCATTCATATCTGCAGAGGCCACATACTGCCCCCCCCCCCCAAAAAAAATTTTTTTATCCTTGTTCCAATAGTTCTGGATCTGGTGTGTGCGTGGTGCAAACTTGTCAACTTTCTTTTTGGTGTTTAAATGACATTTTTGTAGGCCAGGATTTGATCCAGATTGACATCCGTATACTCTGAGGTGGGGCAATGTTTCACTATCTTATGTATCCAACTAACTTGGAAAGTTCTCTCTGATTCTCTATTCTTTAAGTGGTAGGCACAGACCTGTATTCTAAAGGATTTATAACACAGATCAATTAGCTGGCAGTTCCATTCAGATACATTCTTTTCAACTTTACAACTTTCATAACCGTCATTCAGGGGTATACAGAAAGAGCCTCCTCAAAGATTGTGGTATTTTTGAACCACAACGGCCACCTTGTGCAGGCTGATCTTTCTAACACTAGGTGAGGCAGAAGGAAACGTGGAATGAATTCACCAAAAGGTGATTTCATTTTGGCAGTTTCACATCTGTCCTAGATATGGAAGAAGAACAGTCACTCTTGGCACGCATACAACTGTCAATCAACCCAGATAATTATCATACAAGCAAAGACAATCCTATAAACAAAATAATATCCAATACGAAATCACCATATGCACCAAGACACAAGAGAAAGGGGGGGGGGACAGCTGGCTCACTACCAGTTCAATAAGTTCTATACTAAAAAGCAAGGGTCAATTCTTGTGGTTGATTTCAGCTATTAAACATTGTATAGTGCATACATTTCTTCACAATCTGATTTTCCAGATATAAAACAACAACATAAATTGTGTATAATACCTTAAGAGAGATGATTAAATTTACTGAACAAGGAAATGATACAAGTCATTATGGTACCTGTGTTTGAAGAACATACTTTTCTTGGTTTAACTGAAAAAGGTTTTTATCTTGTTGCATTTTCATTTCCACGATTTTTGTCTCCATTTCCTTCTCCTTTTGCAAACATGTGGCTTTTACATGCTGAATCAAATCATGGGCTGCAATCAACTTCTCTTCAGCTTCATGAACTCTTTTTAGCAAATAAAGCTCCCTTTCACTGCTCTGAAAAGGAAAAAAAATGAGGCAATCTAGTATGAGAAGCAAAGGAAGAAAGGTAGGTGGGTGTACGTATCATCACAGATCCAACATTAATTCACAAATTATCATTCAGTTCCATACTACAAATTAATGGTTTAAAACTTAAGGGAGCTGAATATGTATGCAAATTATTCTATTCAGTATTTTAAAATTTGAAGAGGAACTGAACACTGATTAAGTGACTTCTATGTAAGAAGCTGCCAAGAAGCAGCTACAGCACATAAGAAATTCTATGCTTCTTCCTCTTCTTCAAGTGCTGTATCCCTTCCGGATATTGGCTATCATTATAGCGATAGTCCTCCTGTTCATAACTCGTCTGAACAGTTCTTCTGAGGACATTCCACACCAGCCTCTCAGGTTCTTCAGCCACAAAGTCCATCTAGGTCCAGGGTTTCTCTCTTCCCAGGGATCTTTCCTTACAGAGTGAGTTGGAGTATTCTATATTTCATGTTGTTGCTTATGATATAGTGAAGATATTGGAGCTTTCTTTGCTCAATGGTCTTAAATGGTTCTTGTTCTTTATCAATCCGGCACAACACTTCTACGCTAGTCACATGGTAAACCCATAATATCCTCAGCAACTGTCTGTAGATCCCATTTCAAAAGCTTCAATTTTCTTTTCAGATGCTTTAATTAATGTCCAAGCTTTGACTCCATATAGCAGCGGTGGTGAACCTATGGCACATGTGCCAGAGTGGCACTTGGAGCTCTCTCTGTGGGCACCCATGCAATCACCCCAGCACCGAGTTTGCTCTGCCCCTCTGCCCAGTAGCCCAATGGGAACACTTCTTCCCTCCCCCAGCACAGAATTCACCCCCAACCAACAGGAGAGGAAGGAAAGGCTCCCATTGGTCCAGCAGCCCAATGGGAGCGTTTCCTTCCTCCCTTGTTGCTGTGATGGCACTTTGCAATAAATAAGTGGGTTTGGGGTTGCAGTTTGGGCACTCGGTCTTAAAAGGTTCGCCATCACTGCCATATAGCAACACCAGGAATACATAACATCTCACTATTCGGATCTCTGTAGTGAGAGTTAGATCTCTACTGCATAACAAATGTCGCATTTTTACGAAGGTGGATCTTGCATTTTCTATTCGAAACTCCATGCAGATCCACTAAAAAGAACCCTAAAATGTATTATGCCTGTTCAGTGGTATGGGTATGTCAAATACTGGGGCTGAAGCTGATCTGGATCTCATAAAGAACACAGATGGGGAAATACAGATGGTCCATATATACTCCTCTGAGCTTTGTAAAGGAAGAGCATCATATGAAGTCTAATGAATAACATTTCTGTGAGTTGGATTTGGCACATCTGATCGTTCTACAAATAGGAATGTAGCTGAATAGTACAATCTAGTGGAGACTTTTACAAAAGGGAGAAGAAAGAAGAAGATTCTTCTTCTTCAAATTCCTCTTTCTATTATAGCGTCTTACATAACCTGCCATGCTATTCCAGAATATAATCCAGAGCAGATATTTCAATGATTTTCAGATTTGGGGTTCAAATGAGATGATGAGGATGTGAATTGTCTATATTGTGTTTTGTATTATTGTGTTTACTGCATAATATTGTGTGAGGCGCCCTGAGTCGGGTTTCCTGATTGGGTGGCATACAAGTATGAGAATTAAATTAAATTAAATTATTTATTTATTTATTATTTCTTCCCTATTTTTCACAGCTCTCTGCATTTCTCTTTGAACTTGTGTTCATATCCTCCTTTCTCCTCTCCAAGAGGAGATAGCAGATAGCCTGTGCTTCCTAGTAGCCAGGAAACACCCACATCTGTTGATGTAACACCTTTTCTGGTACCCAGCCATAAAAAACACACTCTAAGAAAAATTACTGAAGCTTACATTGTGGGTGTGGGTGTAGGAATCACTTTCTTTAGCTTGCTCTTGAAGAGTACTTGGGGATGATTGACCTGGTATTGCACTGTAATTTTTCTTCATAAAAACTGGAATGTTTGTTGCCTGTATTATCTGAGTTCCAGCCAATCCTTTGAAAGAAAGAAAAAGACAACATTGGTACTATTCTTTAAAAGCACTGGTTTAAAATGTTTTACTCTGTTCATATACAGTATACTGAGACTTTCTATTGCTATGAATGCAGTATATCAAAAAAGAAAACACTTTGACTACTTTCCCTGCTTTCTTGCTTTAAAAATCAACTGGACAGAAGTTGAAGGAGGATCAATCAATCAATCTTTATCACCGTCCAAGACCATCATAGTACAGCAAAAAGAATAGAAGTTAAAATGAGTGTACTTAAAATATAATCTAAAAAGGAGCATTTCTGCTCAGAGTTAAAGAGCAATAAAATTAGTACTTAAGATTAATAATTTTACAACTGTTACTAAGCCTATGATGTAGCGATAGTAGTTTATTTATTTGAAGGACCTGCCAGGATTGTTCTTCTGACCTTACACACCAGTTCTCAGCCTTTTGGCTAAGAACAAGTGAAGGAGTAGCTTTTCTATAAATCTGAACTGCCTACCACTCTATAGTTTTCTCTATACCTCTTTACTTTCCTATGCACATAGGAACATTCTCTTACACCTACTTTAAGCATAAACCATCTATGTGACAAACATACCTGTTAAAACAATGTGCATGCATCTCTCCATCACAAGGTGATCCTCCCCTTTGCTCCCTACTTTTATATCCTGATGTATCACTTCCCATGGTCAATTCTCAACATTACTTTCCAGGACACCTACGAGATGGATGCACTTCTATTCCTTCAAACCTCTTCCTTCAATATATCTTTTTTTTATTTTATGCAATCTGATCTTATTCATTTCCACATAGAATTAAAACATTGGCAATGCCTACTCCACAAGATGTGTGGATTGGATTACTCTCTCTTATACTTTATCATTCTCCATTTAATTCCTTGTCCCCAATCTCAATTTAAATTACAAGTTATTTAGGAAGAGATGCTGTATTTTTCTTATATTGCTCTACAAAACAATATGTATTTTAGGTACATTAATAATCTATATTTTAATTTTGAAATTCTGTTGTTCTTATTAAGAGGTTCCTTTTTCTGAAGTCTTTCCTCCGAATCCACAAACTGCCCTTTACACTATCCCTTTGTTCAGAAAGCAGTTTAGAGAGCACACACGGTGGCTCTGAAGGTATTCCCCCCTTTAAACAATTTTAAAACCAAAAAAATGGGAGTCCTTGATGTATAAAAAGTGAACTAAAATGTCTTCAGTTGAAGTACAACACTGTTCACTAGTGTCTCCAAGGCCTCAGCAGCTTTACTTGAATTATACAGTGGAACTTCATACAACAATCGCCCTGTATAGCAATGAAATCGCTTAACAATTAGGTTTTTGTTTTTGGTGTGTGTGTGTGTTTTTTTTTTTTTGGGGGGGGGGGGCCCTCCCGCATAACAATTTTCCCTATGGAAAAAAACATACAGTACAACAAATTTTCAATGGGAAAAACCACTTAGCCAAAAAAAAAAACACCCTTGTACGATGTATCTCATAGGGAAAATCGCTATATGATGCATGCATCATATAGCAATTGTTTTGTACAACAACGAGCCCTTAATATTGTTGTATGAGGTACCACTGTACAAGGTCAAAGATAATTCTGCTATCTTACACATTCCACAAGCTATGACAAACCTGAAATACAATGCTGTATTTGCAGTTAAGCACTGATTTTACCTTAAACGAATTAATATTCCTGGCGCAAATTACTTTTCTACGTAAAACTCAGGTAACTCTACCAGACAAGAAATCTTGTTTCTGCATACAGCAATGTTCATATTTTAACATAACATTATCTTACAAAATGTGGTATGTTCAATGCTCTTTCTCTATTAAAATAACATTTCCATTAAAAACCAAGTACCTTTATGCACTGGAGATTTGTTTTTCAACCCTGGCTTTCTAAGTCCTTCCTTCAATGACTTCTCATTAACAGTGGGAAGATGCTTCAATGAAGAACTGGATTTTCCATAACCAGAACTTCTAACGGAACTATATGGCCCATTTAGAGATTTTTTTCTATGCCCAACAACTATGTTTTGGGTTTTCTTACACATTACTTCTTTATTCATCACTGAATTAAGACCATCTTTATTCCATGTGCTGGGCTGCTGTATCTGTGGACAATGGTATACAGTATATATATTAACAGCTAGCTCAAGATTTAGAATATTTAAAAAAAACAACAATTGATCAACTGTAACCCTATATTGACATAGAACTGGAACATAAAGTATTCAGAATGGCAGATCATTCAAGTAATGATGTTTCTGACTGTCTTTCACATTCATATAACTCAAGTATGATAAAATTGTTACTTGAACACCCAACAGGAAAGAAAAGCAAACAAGGGTTTTTATGGTAGAGCAGCATCTAGGCCAGTGGTGGCGAACCAGTGGCATGCAGAGGCCTTTCTGTAGGCACGTGTGCCATTGCAGGCAAGTTGTGCCCTGTGTCAATGGCAGTGCCACTTCCCCATCCAGCCTTCTCCCTCTGCCAATGGGGAGGTGAGAGGGGAGGCTGAAATCCCACCTGGGAGGTGGCGGCAGGGGTTAGGTGAGGAGACTGGACCTCCCCTCCTTTTAGGAGGTGGAGGAAGAGGTGGTGCACACACGGGATGTGTGTTGGGCATGTGTATGGGTCGGGCGCATTCATGGTGGGTTGTAAGGTGCACCCGGGGGACAGGTGCTCCCACGGGGAGCACACATGTGTGTCCATGCATCACCTCTTCCTCCTGGGGCACTCGGTCTCTAAAAGGTTCACCATCACTAATCTAGGTCATATTGCACACCAGGAAGACAGAAACAGCTTTACTGGACTAGACAAAAGCCTACTTTGCTCAGCATTCCACTACCAAAGTGGCAAGCCAGATGTCTACTGGAAGGGCAATACAGAACATGAATGAACAAAAACTAGAATACGCTTCAGTCAGCTGCATCAAAGACCACTGAATTCACATCTTAATCAAGAGTCAATCTTATTTCATGAATAGAAAGCTACTCTGTACACAGTATGCATGATTTCCTCTTAAAACAGGAAAGTTATGAATGGCACACCTGCTCTGATGTACTATATACACAAGATAACTTTTGTTTCAAATTCTAGCTCAAAGTGACAGAAAGATTCTGTACATCTCAGATATGTAAGTTCTATCTGTTTTTTGTTTCAAACAAATGAAATAATGGCACAGCCCTCAAGTAGCAGATGTTGGAGTATTCTAAATATGTTAACTTGGGTTCCTGACATATTTGGAATAAGGAAATTATAAGTATATAGATATAAATTATGAAGTAGTTTGCATGGTGACCTTGCCATGAATGGAATACAATAGGTAATTAGAAATTTGACATTATTGATAAAGATTGTCTTGAAAAACATAATTCTAGACAACCTACTATGCCAGGAGTTCCCAACCTACACCTCGTGGGCCGATCCTGGCCTGTGACACCACTCCATCTGGCCCACCACTCCTTCTGCTGCACCCAGAAGTGGAAGCAGACATGTTTACATCAGCCATAAAATCCACCCACACATGTGCAAACATGCCCCGCAGCTGTCATATATGTGGAAGTGGGTGCATTTATGACAACTGTAAATGCCCACTTCCAGGGGGACGGAGCGTGATCCAGTCCACTCAGCTGACTGGGGGCATGGTATAAAACAATATAACAACATAAACTCAACAAGGTTGAAAACTTACAGTTGAACTATAAATTTTAAAAAATTCTTACTATACAGTATTATAATCATAATGTAAAGTAGATATGTATTAGTAATGAGATCTGCTATTTACAATATTTATTTTGAAGTTACTTCCAAACTCTCCTTCACTTTTATAGCTGTATGGTTTGAATAAGATTTCCAGATGCTTCTTACTTGATTAGTTCTGTTGTCTTGATGCAATGTTGAAGAATCTGAAAGAGTATTTTGTCTCCATGTATTATTTTTAGTCTTGTCCACTAGTATGTCTGTGTCAGTCTTTTCCCGAGGAGTGTTTTCATTACCTCCCGTTATAACTGGCTGAACAGAAACATCATGTTGCTCAATATGTTGGTCCAACAAACAACCAGTGCTTTTCTTTTCTGGATAGGTCCCATTTTTTGGCTCTTTAACTGGGAAATGACTCATTAATTCATCTGCATTGTGAGTGACTCTCAGAGAACTAGAGAGGAAAGGGGATGACATAGAGCATGAGACCTTTCTTATTGAAAATAAATTTAAGTTATTGTATCAAAATGTAGGCAGTTGAAGCTGGTTTGCATGTTACTTTAATGTGTTCTTTAAAAGAGTAAATTAAATCAATAAAACTGCCTTTATTAAGACATAGCAGATGGCGATATAAGAGTTTAAATGCATATCAGAGAGTAAACAAAACAAAACAAAAAGACAAAAAACACCAACACTGTGGCACTTTAAAGACTAACTGCTGCATCTTAATGTTAGCTTTCATGGATCAGGTCCTCTTCGTCAGACATAAGAGTGAGACTTCATGGCATCAATTTATACACATCAAGTACAGAGGTACAGAATGGTTGGTTAGCATAACAGGGTGGGCTCTTTGGCAAATGTGTTTGTCTTTTATCCATATACTTACCATTTGCAATTCAACAGGGTGAAACTTCACAGCTAATCTGAATAACTACTTGAGATCTTCTACTATTACCAGTTGCAAAAGACCTCATTGATTTGTATACTTATCTGTTATGCTAACCAACCATTCTTTACCTCTGTAAAAGAGTGTATAAATTGATGCCATGAGGTTTCACTCTTATGTCTGACAAAGTGGACTTGATCCATGAAAGGTAACATTAAATACAGCAGGTAGTCTGCAAAGTTTTTTGTCTTTTTGTTTTGTTTACTCTCTGATATGCTTGAAACACAGACTAACACGACTTCAATTTCAAAGAGTTTAAAAGTAGCACTTAACATTTAGCTAAGTAGGACAGTTTGATGTTTATATTTCCTCTAAACTGGTTCCTTACTATAAAAGCCAATGTCCCAAAAGGAATTGTAGCCAATCACTTGTACTGCAGCAGAATTATTTAAGAAGGGAAGAACAATGGAAGTTGTTTCATCAATATATACAGCTGGTTTTTCTTTTACTGCTGCAAACTGATGAGCTGACAATGATAGCCAATTTTGAAAGCTGTTCTCTCAATTTTGCAACCAAGAGCATATAATTCCATTTTAACTGCACACTACCACATAAATATAAATATTTTAAAAATCTAATAACTTTATTTAGTGCTTACTTGAAGCAGGGGATAATCTTTTAATCTTTAATCTTTTTAATCTTTAATCTTTTAAATCTTTTAATCTTTTTAGATTTTAATTCTAAATTTTAATTTTAACAGTTTTAAGGTTTTTAGGTAGTGTTTCTGTTTTATTGTCATGGTTTTTTTAATTACTTGTAAACCACCCTGAGTCACTTTGGTGAGAAGGGTGGTGGAGAAATAAGAATAAAATAAATAAATAATATCAAGATTAAGTTAAAGCCTATCTTCTCTGAAGTGCAAAACCAAATTGTAGACTAAAATAGATTTTGTTAGTTTTTCAATGAGAGCAGGGAAAGACTGGATCAAACACAGGATCTATAAAGATTCCCTGGCTAAATCACTCCCTTTTACAGAACATATACCTTTCTGGTTCTTGGAGATGGCTTCTGACAAAAGATGAATCTACTCTGATAGGTTTCATCAGTTCTTCTATGGTAGGCAAATCTAAATAGATGACACAACAGTGCTCTGGATTAATACACAATGCCAAAATATATCCAAACATAACTTACTCACTTGTCTCTTTTTGCGCCTAGTTATATAAAACTCCAATTACAGTTATGGGGCATGTTTTTATCTACATATGTAAAATTTTATGAATTGCAGAATTCCTTTTGTGAACTAGTTCATAAATCTACTGCAAACCAGGGAACTTTTACTTATATTCCTGTGTTGATTTGATTCTCCACACATTTATTTCTGTACTGCTGTCTTCCTAGTCTTTATAATTTTGTAATTAAGCCAGTTCTCCAACAGAGATCCTTTTTAGCCAGTACACATGGACTATCTCTTTTACTTTCCAAGTTACTAAACAAAGTGATTCAGGAGTATCAGGCTGAACATATTAAGCACACAAAAAAGTACAACTGAATCCTCTGTATACAGAATGTACTTTAAATGCTTTGTCAGTGCCTGAATAAGCATGAGACACAAAGGTAAGTAAATGGGCAATAGCTGGCAAAGCAAGATACTGTAGATCACAATTGATAACAACAGCTATTACTCATAAAGGGGTAGGGGATGATGGAAACAATGATGAATTGAATGAAATGAAGAATAATCAACATGAGCTCTCTGGAAACTAAAACAACAGCCTGAGATGTCAGAAAGAATTCATGATTACCCAGCAGAAATGGCAGGCCATGGATGTTAATGTATTATAGCACATCAAGCATTCATGGTACTAATTACAGTTTTAAAAGCAAGAACCATGTCCTCAGCCCAGCTCTTCTGCAGTCACATTTATCAGGAAAGACAAGAGTGAAGCAACAATTATGCTGGCCTGTGCAACAGAATGGAGGTATGGCTTCAACGGACTGGTACAGTCACAGACTACTGGGCAGAAAGACTGAGTGTCCGAGAGGAAGAAGGAGATTTAAGGAAGAGGGGCTCCAAGAGAAGCCAGCAGTGTTCAAAATGTTATTCTTAGATCACAGGTAGTAAACGATGTAAACCTGTACCTGTGTCTAAGTAAATGATGGATCCCAATCCTTAGATATCTTACATATAGATGCATTTTCTTCCCTGATGAATTCTTTTGAGAAAAGCTAAAAGGTATATTATAATTGTGTTCTTTCATTTTATTTGTTACATTTACTTTTCCTAGATGTTCATGCTTTAGATTTTTCAAGATTTCATATGAATTCTTCTTCTTGTGTCATACCTGATTCTGAATATTGGCAATCATCATGATGATCAGCCATGAAGATTGTCATGAGAATATAATGCAATGGCCTTTCATCTGCCTTCCACATCACAGCATGACACCTGTACCAATGATCCAGCTCCGTGAGTCACTTTCTGGTCCTAAGCCTTTTTTGGCACACAAAGTCCTCATCATCCTCCCCAGGCCAGTATTGATGAAGCTGGTGCCCTCCATCAAGATGGATTCAAGTGGGATTTAATCCACTTGGGGACCATCACCCTTTACTGTGGACTTCATCACCCAAGGCATTTAGTCCTCAGGGTTGTCAGTTTAACCACCACCTGACGATTGGTATTGAGTTGCTGGCAGTATGATCTACTCTATTACCATAGCAGGACAACCTAGCCAGATGGTAATATGAATTAGAGGAAATCTCCATCAGAGATTTCAGAAACATGGACTTGTATATTCTCACTAAAAACAGTACCAGTACAACAATCACTGATTCTATTTTACATACAGGTTATTTTTCTATCATGCAGTTTATAGAACTGTGTTGGCAAAGCCAATCACATGAACATTTCTCATCAACTCAGTGCCTGCCCTCTTTTGGGGTGGAGAAAGGTTCATGCAGTGAGGCTCCCCTTGACAACTTTGGAATTCAGATGACTATATCACTATGTATCATACCACATTAATACAGCTTCAGCAACTCTTATTAGTTCAAATGAATGGAATGATCATAGATACAAAGGTAGAACAAATCTGGAGCAGCAGAAAAAATACATGAAATAACAATTTTTTTCTTTTTCCCTTTTCAATTTTATATAGAGATTAATCTGTATATTTTATTTTTAAAGGCTTTCTTAATTGGAAATACTGAAAACTTTCAAAATTTACCAGAATCAGTAGCAGAGGTATTTTTCGGACAGTCTTCTTTACCCTGTGAAATATCTTTGCCCAAGTTCTCTACACTTCCCATTTTTTCAGCATTAATTTGTTGCTCATCAGTATCCTCTAAGGACTGGCCAATATGACAGTAGGCCTGATGCAAAGCTTCAATATCACTGTTAGTCTGCCCATCAGAAACACCTGAGGAAGAAGGGCAGAAAAATCAAAGAAAGATTTACTAAGTGAAACCATCCATTCAAGAGCAACACGGCAGCAGAGAAATGTCACCAATGCAGTAAGAAACTAATAACGCAATCCAACACATACATAATCAGAAGTATGTTCATTTCAATGATGCTTACTCTTACTATGTATGTATAGGACTGCAACTCTATGCAAACTTACCTGAAAGTAAATCTCAGCAAGTTTAATATGACTTACTCCCAGTTATATAAGTTTAGGACAATGATGTAACCCTGGAATTCACAATTCTTGTTGCAAGTGACGTCAATAAAACATAATCCAGTAATTACTGGGAACCAAGCAAAAGGAAAACAAAACAAACAATATTTGTTTTCCTTCTTTTTCTTCTTCCTTGAGAATTATAACTTTACAAAAACATGGAGCTTATCCACATGATCACTTCAGAAAAGATTAAATAATGACAGTATGATTGCTGCAATTAAGCATTTTAAGCCTCTTTGATTCTCTCCCAATGATATCAATGGAATTTCAAAGAACTTAGCTTTGACTTGATGGGGCCCTAAACGTTTATATGATCAAAGAGTAATTCTGAAGTGAAGACAGTCAGAGCAGACTAAGACAGATTGCTCTTGCTTCATTTATCTTTTCAGCATGGTGAACAGATGAGGAAATAAGGAATCAAGAAAAAAACCAAAATTACCCGTTCCATTCATTTCATCTGTGGTAATTCCTTGAAGTAAGTGATGTTCTGATACAGCAGCATCCTGCTGATCACTAACTTTTTGAGCCTCCAGAGTTGAGTCTTGGGAATCAAGGAAGACAACTGAAAAATTGAGGTTAGAGAATATTGCCACCTTATAGCATTATATATATTAACATCTATAAATGCTGTACTCTAGCTTTTTCACTGTTTGTGATACTACATGCCAAGTACCTATTTAAGATTTTTTTTTGTTCCCCTGGCACAGTAAAAAGTGTTTAGAGTAAGTTGTGCAGTGCTTAGGAATCTTCTAAATATTTTAGGGAACAACTGAGATTATATTTGAGAAGTGTAAAAGATAATGTCTAAAATCTAACAGGAGAGAAACTGTCTGCATAAGGCCGATCACAAAGCAGCTGAAATTTGGTTTCTGCTGCTACTCCATGAGTGATTTTTGGAAATTAAAGACTCCCCCCTCCTGTCCCACAGCTAACTGTCCTCCTGATAACAAAATAGATTTCAAGAGATCCCCATGACCTTAAGGAAAATTGAACTGGATGTTTTTGGTTTCTGGGGGGAAAACCTATCATGAACGATTATGTCATTAGCCTTATGCAGTGTATCTTGGGAACAGGATTCCAGCCAATGTTCTTCCCCTTTCTGCTTGCTTCTCTTTGTGCAATCAATGGTGCAACTGGTCTTGCCCTTGATTTTGCATCTAGTTTGGTATCCATCACACAAAACTGAGCCTGCAGAAGTGGGATAATGAGATCACCCTTACATGCTGAAGTAAGCAAACAGAATTCTGGACATTAAATGTTAACAACTGTTGTAAAAAGAAAAATAACAAAACTTTCATAATAAACATTTAATTTGAAGTATAAAAACAATTGCTGCTCCTAATTATTAAGCTACTAATTCTAGCCCATGCCTAGATTTTGCTGCTTGCATTAGACCACAATACAACTGCCAGGACTACAACAGTATAGCAATAGCAATTACACTTATATACTGACCCATGGCACTTAGTGCACTCTCTGGGCAGTTTACAAGTTAATCAGGATTTTGCCCCCAACATGCTGGGTACTCATTTTGATGACCGTGGAATCTTTTTTAGGGAAATACCCCACAGTGGACCAAGTAGGATTTGCTAATTAATACAATGGGATTGCACATTTTCACTATAACATGCTAGAACAGGTTTTCTCAACCTGTGGCCTGTGGGCCAGATGTGGCCCATGACACCATTTCATGTGACCCCCCCCCCCCCCCATTGCCTCTACCACACCAACGGCCGGGGGCAGAAGAAGCCAGGGCAGGTTGAGGACTTCGTTGCCCCTCCCCGAGCCCCCATTAACATATTATATTGTAATGTAATGTATTGTTTGTAAGCCACCCTGAGTCGCTATGGCGAGTGGGTGGCAATATAAATTTGAACTAATAAATAAATAAATAAGTGCCATGTGGTGGAGGAAGGGCAAAATGGTCATCTGGCCCCCGAAGCTGTCTGAGGGAGTGTGACCTGGCCCCTGGCTTTAAAAGGTTGAGAACTCCTGTGCTAGAAGGTCAGTGGGGCCACTAAGCACCATCTACAGATCGACAGGTATTGTACTGCAGCATGTTAAAACAGAGGCAGGTGGTTTTGCAGGGCCTGGTGAGGGGTGTGTGTGTCTTGCACCCTACTTTACCACAAAAACAACATTCTTGACAAATCCCTCCCACCCGCTCATTGATTCCAGCCAGGGGAATGGGAAAGTGGCCTCAGAAAGTGTCTTAAAGACTATGTACTTTGTCCATCTCTAAACAGAAGTGATTAACCACACTATTTAACTTTTAATGTTTGTTTTAATGTTTATTTTATTGATACAGTAATACCTCGGATAACGTTTACCTCGGATAACGCTAAAATCGCATAACGTTAAGTAATCTGGGGAGGAGAATTGGATCGAATAACATTAAGGTCCTATGGGATGGATCGGATAACAACTGCTAAAGCCTGTGCGGTTACAATGTATCTCTATGGAGCTTTAACGTTATCCGATTCATCCCATAGGATTTTAACATGCATCGGATAACACTAAAAATCGGATAACACCAAGACTTGTGGAACCAAGTCTTAGCGTTATCCGAGGTATTACTGTATTTTAATACATGTGTAGCAGAAGTGCTAGCCTGTTATGCTTCCATGACTGCAAATAATCCATTTGATACCATTGTTGAAAACCTCCAACTAAAAATGAGGACTTCTAATGCTGAATGCTGGTTTTGATTCCAAAGAAATATCTAATGGCTCTACAACAGGAGTACATAACCTAAGGCCCATGGGCCGGATTTGGCCCAAGGCACCATTTCATGTTTACCTCATCCTTTCAAGGGCATTCAAGAAACAAAATGACCACCCCTTTGTAGCTGTTGGAACAAAATGGCTTCCCCCACCGTGCAGGCAGTGCAAAATGGCCACCTGGCCCTCGAAGCTGACTGAGAGAGCATGACCCGGCCTCTGGCTTGAAAAGGTTGGGAACCCCTGCTCTCTAATAACCAGCTACACATGAAACAAAATGAAGACTACTTACTTTTATAGCTATTCGGAATTTTACCCTACATCCAAAAGTAACACTAAAGTATTATTAAACACTTCGGCCTATGTATTATTTCCCATTACTTTCCACCTAAATTCTGCTGCCATAAAATTTCACACAAAACTTATTTGCATCTTTTGAATTTCATACCTTTAGCCAGCATGCAAGTCTCTTCCTCCTAAAAAAAAATTAGGTGAAATGTATGAGTACATATGGAATTGAAAAAAAGTATTTCAGTTGTGAAATCTTTTTCTGAAATAGTGGACACTTATCATATGCTGTCACGTACCAGCCGGCCCCCTCACTTCTGGAAAACCCCCTAAAACCAAAATAAACCTACACAGGGCGAGCTGGACGGCAATAAGAACTTTTCAGCTGCTTATCAGCCAAAAGGAGGTTTTAATTGGGTAGCGTGTTCAAATGTTTGTGTGTGGGATGCAATGCTGCTCTTACCCTTTTAGTCCAATGAAGACAAGTTGTTCAGAAAAATGATGAAGATTTATTGATCAGGTTCATAAAGCATAAAAGTCAGTAGCACAGGTCAGTCCAATAAAGTCCACAGGCAAATCTAGGTAACCATTTTTAAGGAGCAAAAATGCATAGCTCCTAGGCTAAAGAATGTTAGCCAATAGAGAACCAGAAACAAAGGCTCTCTAATCAAAAACAGGTCTTAACTCATGGAGAAGCAGAGACGAACTCCTTCTTCTCTCCAAAATGGAGAATTTGCAGTCAGGTGGTTTAGCTTTAGCCAATCAGGTAACAGAGAAAACTTTCTCAAAACAATACTTTGTTTTTTCACGTGCATGCAGAATGAACAGAGAATGTTCTCTGTTTAGTCTAAACATCCAGGAGCGTAGAAAGATAACGCGGGTACACTGACACTGAAAACATGGTTGAAAAACATGCTGTTACACAGCCTTGAGGCTCAGAGAAGACAAAGGATTTTTTCTGAGGCCTATTTGAAACTACTATTTCACCAAGCTTTGAGAGCATTAGGAAAAAGATGTCTGTTTTCTGACATATGCATTGTAGTACAGTATTATTAATCTGCTTCAACTTATGTAAATGAAACATTTCACCTCTGTACATTTGAGCACATATATAATACAGAAATCACACCTACAAATATGGGCTTGCAAAAATGAATGAATGAATGAATGAATGAATGGAAAAAGCACTAAAATCAGGGCTTACAAATATAGCTCAGAACACTTGAGTCGCTTAATATTTCTTCTTAGTAGAATTAATCTTCAATGAAAGACCAGATATTGTTATCAGAAGATAGCACGAACTGTGTGTAATAACTGACCTCATATTATGATGATGATGATACTGACGACGACAACAGCAACAATAATGATGGTAGTTCCAAAAACACATGCAATTATCACAGCCTAATGGATTTCTGATTGGGTTGGCAGACTGCTATTTTATGTCTATAGCAATAGCAATTATGCTTATAGCGGTTAGTGCACTCTCTGGGTGGTTCGCAAGTTAATTAGCATTTTGCCCCCAACATGGTGGGTACTCATTTTACTGACCTTGGAAGAATGAAAGGCTGAGTCAACCTTGATCCCTGATCACGACTGAACTCACAAGGTTCTGGCTGCAGTACAGCAGTTTAACCACTGCGCCACCAGAGCTCCTTAGTGCTTTAAAACAGGCAGCTCTGGCTCATTCCCCTGAAAATAGCAGTGCCTTTCATGCACATAGGAAGCCTATGTGTACTTCAGCATGTGCATGAAAATCTGGGTCAGAGAAAATAACTGTAAATTTAAGCATATGTATGATCTTACATTATTTATTTATTAGTTCAAATTTATATTGCCGCCCACTTGCTGTAGCGCTGTTTAATGCATTTTTCTCCAAACTCTACATCTTATACTAGCCTTACCCACTCTGGCATTTATCAGATATGTTATGTCAAATCCCTATAATAAGCCAATACAGTATAGTGTAATGAACAGAGTGATGGAATAGGATTTAGGACACTAGGTTTAAATCCCTGCTCTGACATGGAAACTCAAAGGTAATTGGGGGGATGGTACTGGTAAAACCACTCCTTAAATACTGTACCTTTGGATGAGTAGTAAGATTACTGTAAGTCAGACAAGACTTGACAGCACATAACAAATAAAATATTTTTTTCTGTCTTCTCCACTCTAAAAGTGTATTGTGATTCATAAATCTTCACAGATTTTAACAATGGTTTTAAAACCGTATGTCTACTTCTCTAGTCAGCATACTGCCTGGCATACTGGGGGTTTGGAAAACCAGATAAAATTATTTTATTTATCCAGGTCTTTTAATCTTCGATTTATAGTTTGCTTTTAGTATTCTGCTGATCACTTCATGCTTTACTCATACTACCATTTTTGTACCAAAGTGCTATTAGATGCTTTTAGTTTTCTTTGTTAGAGAATTGTAAGCTACGATGCAAGCTCCAAATGGAACTGAAGAATGGGACATATGAATTTTTATGAACAAGCAGCTGCAGGTCAGCAGTTCGAAACCCGAATGCTGCATGGCGGAGTGAGCTTCCATCTCTGTCCAGGCTCCTGCCAACCTAGCAGTTTGAAAGGAAGAAACTGCAACTAGATAAATAGGCACCACTTCAGTGGGAAGGTAAACAGTGTTTGGTGCACTCCGGTGTTGAGGCATGCCTGCCACATGTCCACAGCTATAAACAGATGAGCACTGGACCCTAGAGTCGGATATGACTGGCTTTTGAGCAAGGGCAACCTTCATCTAGAAAAGCTAACAAAAATCTCATCCTTTATGCCTGAACTGGCTGTTACATCGCTATCAATAGATTTGTGGTTACTGTGCACATACAGAGGCTCCAATCTCATATATATTTATGTACCAATAATATTTAAAACATATAATTATTTGCACTTCTCCTAAATGCTCACCTTAGGTTCTGGTACAGCTCCTGGTTGAACGTTAGTGTCCTCATTAGATTTTGAATCTTCTTCAAAATCCTCACTATAATCACCTGCGGGTGTTTGTAACAAGGCAGGGGGTTAAGTCTTCATAAGAAACAGACAAAAATAAGAATATTTATCTAGCATACAGAAATGCATATAGCTACCCTTTGGATCAGATCAGATGGTTAGGAAGCAAGACTAGGCCTACCATTACAAAGATTGAAGCCCAGATCTGCAAACATGTGTTTGGAATATATTTGCTTGTGCCAAAGTGGAGCAGTACAGTGGACCCTCACTTAACAAATTTAATGCATTCTCCGGGACCTTTTGTACTATGAAAAAAATTGCAAATGCATTGAATGCAATTTCCCATAGGAATGCATTGAAAACCAAAATTTGTTAACTGAAAACACTGTTTCACATAGGAATACATTGAAAACCAATTACTCCATCTGGTGGGAAAATTGTTAACCAAGCCACTATTTTCTATGGATTTCCTTTTGTTATGTGGATTTTGTGTTAAGCGAGCCACCTGTTAAGTGAGGGTTCACTGTGTCTTATGCAATCTTCCCTGTGTAAAGTAAGAAAATTAGCTACATTCAGGGGTACACAGAAAGAGCTTCCTCGAAGATTGTGTTATTTCTGAACCACAATCAGGGGTACCCGTGTAACGGCAACCTCGTGTTGCTGGCTAATCTCACAAAAGGTGCCTTCATTTTGGCAGTTTCATATCTGGTGGAAGAAGAAACTATGTTCAGATACAGTGACTGATGTTATCTTGTTACCAGTGTGCAGGTAATATTAAAATGACAACAGGGATAGCTTCTCAACATGTCATGTGGGGAGCATTTCATCCTCATCTTCCCTCAAAGGACTAAAAATCCCCCCCAAATGGCCAAGCAGGGCAAATCGGGCAGTGTTGGGGATCAAACTGTCCCTAAATAATGCTGCAGAATCACTCCACAACCAAATTTCTGTAACATGGCAACAACCAAAATGAAGAAGTAAAAGCTCTTCTAGTTTCTCCGAAGAGCATCTGCATGCCAAAATAAGGTAAATGGGCATATGGAGGTTTGTTTCAGAAGCAGATTTACTCTATAGGATTCAGGATCAAGACATTTTTGGACTACTATGTGTGTTAATTGCTATCAATGACTCCAATTGGAATACAGTAAAACATCAGATAACGCTAAAACTTGATTCCACAAGTCTTGGTGTAATCCGATTTTTAGTGTTATCTGATCCATGTTAAAATCCTATGGGATGTATCGGATAACGTTAAAGCTCCATAGAAATACATTGTTACCGCACAGGCTTTAGCAGTTGTTATCCGATCCATCCCATAGGACTTTAACGTTATTCGATCCAATTCTCCTCCCCAGATTACTTAACGTTATGCGATTTTAGCGTTATGCGATTTTAGCGTTATCCGGTGTTTTACTGTATTTAAGAAGCGGTTTTACTAGTTCCACACATCCCTCATGAAGGGATTCAGAACCAGGTCTCTTGTAACCTAGTCACACTATCTGCTACACCACAAAGGTGTATGCCAGTGTTTCCCAACCTTTGGTTTTCGGACTTCAATTCCCAGAAGCCTAAGTCAATTCCCCAAAACACTTTTCAGCCAAAGTACTGACTTAGGCTTTTGGGAATTGAAGTCCCCCTGTGGGCCATGTGCCCCACATTGAGAACCACTGGTGTATGCTATTCTCCTCTAAAACATGACTTGCCACCCTATCTCGTTTTCCTTCAGAAATGCACACAGAGTTCTACTCAACAATGGAGGCATTCTGAGGAGAGCAAATACAGCCAGGAGGCCAATATGTAACCCACGCATTGTGTGTTGCCTATCACTCTTCCAACGGAAAGAACTCAGATGATGCAAACCATTCCAGTATTCAAAACTCTTGTTCATTTCAATCCTTTAAGTGGCATTCCAAAACATATATTGTACTGCAAAAGCTGATAAGACTCTTGTGGCAAGTCTATAATGTTGGGATAGAACAATGATCTGGCAACAGACAAAAATATATGTTTATTCCAGATTTCTGTCATCATCAGCAGGCAGCAACTCCTATTTGTGATTAAATAACTGCAGCCTTATTGATTTTGAGTAAAGAGATTAAACTTTGATTAGTAGCTGCTGAGTGATTTGTGAATTCTGAATTTGTCAAGTAAGACTGCTTGCTCTAACACTCTGCAAAAATTAATTTCTTTAGTTAATAATTGTTTATATTGTTTATAATGTGCTGGCTACAAAGCAAGAACCACTGAAGTCAAATTACCAGATTTCTCAAGATTCATTTCATTTCCTTCTTCTGTCTCCTTCACACCAGATAGATTCCTGCAAAATGTGACAATATTATTTACATCAAAATATCTTCCACAGTATTAGGATGTTCTGCAATTTTGTTAAAAGAGATTTTTTTTTAAAAAAATGACTATATTCAGATATTTTTTGCAAATAAATACTGAAACCACCACACAATTGACTCCCAATTCTTTTAACACTAGCATATCCATAAACAGAATTACAGTATTAACAGCAGACACTTAAAACTGATTATTCCTAAGCAACATAAATGGATTCCTCAAAGATAAAGGGTTCAAATCCCCAGATAAATTTTAACTTAGTGTACCATGGGTTGAATATTGCATACTAGCAAGAAACTGGATAAAAAAAGTTTTTATATGGTAAGTAGGACCAAATATTTAGCTAGCTCATTACTCAGTTACCTAGCAGTTAGCTGCCAGATGTTCCTGAAATATTCTTCTACAAAGAGGTTAAGAGAAGCTATCACATGTGGTCTTTAATTCTGGTGTTGTTAGATAAATTCTCCTGAGTCTGTAGGCTGTTTTTTAATTATAGTATCTACTTAAAGCCCCTTGATAAATATTTCATCTATGAAAATGTTCTGCTGATGGATTGGGAACTATATTACTGTAAGTGCAGAAGTCCCTGTTTGTGTGCCAATCTTAGTTTCAGTATTTTGAGCACTGAAGCTTCCTTTCTCTACTACATGTCTTAAATCTTGTTTTGCTTGATAGATTCAATTCTCACTTTGATTACTACAGAAAATACACAGTGAAAACAGAATCACAGATATAAATTTACCAAAGCATGAATATTCAGTTTGGACCCTCTTGTTGGAAAAACTACCATTTTCAGTGCTCATAAAACCTTGCTTAAGAAATTCATAAAGACATGAAATTCTACAAGTGTTTTTGAATTACCGAATAAACCCTTGTAATGTATCTGAATTGTTGGAGTCCAGCTCCTTATTTAGCCTTGAATAGTCAATGGCAGATGATGCTCCTTTCTCCAGGTCAGCAAAGAATCTCTCCTTTTCCTCTTCTTCTTCCAAAGTATCCAGTCCAGCTCCCAGAAGATTGCCATTAGGCCCCAATGCAACAACTGAATCTAAATTATAAAATGATCAGAATAGAAGTAGTAACATAAGTATAACTATAAGCAATAATATGCCAACAAGTCATTTTTGACCAATGACAACTTATTTCAGGATTTTCTAGGTAGAGAACACATAGAAGGGGCAATATACCATTCACTTCTTCTGGGGACATCCTGTGACTGTGCACCTTGCCCATGGTCACATAGGGCTGGCTCTTCTCCCTTGGAAGCACAGTGGGGAGCCTAACTCTAAACCTCTGGCTCCATCTATGTCACTGAGCTACCCACCCAGCTATAAATATCAGGAAAGGTAAAGTTCCCACTTGCTCGAAAGCCAGTCGTATCTGACTCTAGAGTTCAGTGTTCATCTCTGTTTATAGTCAAAGAGCTAGCACTGTCTATGTCTTCTGATGTTTCCATGGGGATGTGGCAGGCATGACTAGAAACCAGAGCGCATGGAACACTGTTTACCTTCCCACCAAAGTGGTCTCTATTTATCTACTTGCAATTTCTTGCTTTCAAACTGCTAGGTTGGCAGGAGCTGGGACAGAGAAGGACGCTCACTCCATCAGGCACTACTTGGGTCTCAGACTGGTAATTTGCTAACCTTCCAGTCATCAAGTACAGCATCTAAACCACTAAGCCACCACAGTCCACTTATAAATATCAGTACAGTAACATTAATCTTTTATAACAAGGTAATTTTATAGGAAGACTAACAATATACATACATTAATTTAAATTTTTTAAAGTGCACAGGTTTGTAATGCCATTGAATACATTACTTGATCATACCCATATGTGTTCCAAACCAAAAATTTATGAGCACTCTCTCTCACATATACCAGATTTTGAATCTCCATCCATGTCAGTGGGGGAATGAATCTAAGATGGCAAATAGATGAATGGACTGGTTCCTTTAACAGAAAATGGAGGTGTAACTACACAGGCCCCTGATTGTTTCTACACTGAAATAACAGTAGCTATCCATACCAACATGAATAATGAGCATGTTACAGGAGTCAGCAGGGGCTGAGGCAGAAAGCTGTGGAAAGTGCAGTTTTTTCCTTGAGATTGGCAATTCCCAGCAGGACTACCTCTTCCCTTTGTCCTTTTTTAAAATTTAAATTTTTCCAACATGACATACTGCTAATTGCATCCAGTGCTAATTTGGCATGCATAGAATAATAATAATAATAATAATAATAATAATAATAATAATAATAATAATAATAATAATAACAACGACGACGACGACGACGACGACGACGACGACGACGACGACGACGACGACGACGACGACGACGACGACGACGACGACGACGACGATAACGATGTTGTTGTTGTTGTTGTTGTTATTCCTGTTGTGGCAAGTCTGTCTATTTTGATCCCACCTATATAAATTTATGTACAGTATATCTACCAATTTCAGGTTTGTAGTTAAACAATTTTGGGCCTACGATAGCCGGATGAGTGTATGATCCAGCTAGTGAAAAGAGTAGCTGAAAGGTTAGCATCTCCTCTGACCAGAATACCATACCTTGAATCAGGTCAGTAGATGACACATGCCAGAAAGGGGAGAAAAGCAAAGCCAGATAAAATCAGAGCAAAAGAAACCACCTTTAGCCAACTGAAGAAAAAGAGAGGATTCTTTAAAGAAAGACAACAGATTTCCCCATTCTTAGCTTTGTGTTGCGTAGTCACTGATTTTTTACTTCAACTCTAACCCTCCCAAGTCCAATACAAAATGTGGAGTAAATAGCCAAAACAGTCTTGGCCTAATAATGAAGATATTCAGGGTAACATGAAAGCTCTCTGTTGGCATTCAAATTATTTGTCATATCTAAATTAAAATGTAAAAATTATATTTCTGGTTTTGAATAATGTGACGGAGTGGGACAATTAAGAGCAATTTAAATCCCCACCAATTTCAGTGGGACTGAATTGCAATATAATTAATCAGAGAGCCTTTTGACTATGTCAGTACAGACATAAATATATAATATAGTTCCAAGGGGCCCCAATTCAGGGTTATCTGTTCAGCGTAACTATCTGTTTAAAAATGACTATGACATGTGTAATGAATAAACTAAGATACAATGGGGTAGGAAAAATTTCCAGATACAGTATTTGTACCATTAGTTTCCAGGCTATCTCTGCTTAAAGAGACAGAAACACCATTGGGCAGCTGTGCCTGAATTTCTTCTGCTTGATCTTCATCCACTTCCACACCAGAACTTGAATGCCTTTGTGACTTCAGGAAGCTACCACTTGTGCCATGGGTTCCTAGAAACAAAGTGGCAGAGAAGGGAAAGGTTTCTGGTACCCAGCTCTGTAATTGGAATACATCTGATATTTTGGTGAGGTATATACTGTATAATTAAGATTCCTAAGAGTACTTCTTGTCAGTATAGTTCACATACTACTTGGAAGTTTAAACACCACATCATATTCATTATCAGCTACGTTTTTCTCTTGCCTTTTCTCCAAGGAGATTGATACTTAAACTTCAAATACATCAGCAGAAACACAATCTTACAGTTTGCTTGTTGCATTTAAAGCTTACCTTTCCACCAATAGATATATCGCTGAATACAAGTGCAAAAGCACATTCTGTTGATGCATGGTGCTGCTTCTACTGACCTGTACTTGACAATTCAACATCCTAGTGACTAGATAAAGGCCTCCCTTGCTGAAAAGCCAGTTGTACCTGACTCTTGGGTGTAGTGCTCATATCTATTTACATCTAAAGAGCCAGCGCTGTCTGCATCTGCAGACGTTTCTGTGGACATACGCCAGGCATGACTAAACGCCAGACCACATGGAACGCTGTTACCTTTCCTGATGAAGTGGTACCTATTCATCTATTTGCAATTTCTTGCTTTCAATCTGCTAAGTTTGCAGGAGCTGGGACAGAGATGGGAGCTCCTTTGTACAACACTTGGGTCTTGAACTGCTGACCTTCCAGTCGTCTACTAGCATGCTAATTTGGCAACTTGACTTTCTAGCTGAATACTGCTAAAGATAACACACATCTAAATCTTTAATAGCTCTACAGTGCTAACCTCTGGTTCAAATGTGACAGCTAGCAATTCTTAAGGATTCGGTGTTCTGTTAATAAATTGGTGAAAGATCGATAACTAAGATGGTTGATACCTAACAAGACAAGTAAGTAGATGCACATATAATCTAAGAAACAGTGCCCTATTCACTTAAGTGTCACACTGACCGTATTTTTGACTCTAAATCATGTTAACTAGACTAATATGGCTCATCTGCATTCACTCAGAAGAGATAATTCTTATGGACAAACTATATGAGCACTGTAAAAATTTAAAACCCCTCATTAGAAAACCAAAAGAAAGTTTGTTACCCTCGGTACTGTTAATGCTGTAAGTAGCAGGGATTTCTTCTTTGTTTAAATGTATGCTTTTCTTTGCCTTAAGAGACTTTTCCAGTGTTTTGTATTTAGCCAATGCCTTGCTGCGCGATGTGCTTGAAGAAGGTTTAGGGGTAACTATTTCAACTACTCACAACACAGTTACAAATGTTTAGGAGTAATGGGGTTGGGACCAAAAATAAAAAAACCAAATTATTTTACCAAGATGAAAAAAAGAATGTCTCAGCATCCAGTCACTCTTATACTCCAGGCTGCATTATATAAAACATATAAGGTAAGCAAGTCCTCTAAAAACCACACTGCTCTTGGAATTTGATCATCCTTTAAATTAAACTGAAATTAATCCGATTATGAGTTTCATACCGTTTCTTGAAGAAAGTACAAGCTCCTCTTCCTATTTAACATCTTTCAAGAGGTATTAAGCATGTTCATTTGTCTTAAAAAGAGATTAACTGGCCTATCTTTTTAAAAAAACCCATCCTGAACCAATCAAGTACTGTTTGCAGTGACTTAACTATGGCACTCTCTAATAAGAAACACTAAAAATATAATTTGTCTGCTATTTTGCTAAAAGGTACAATCAATATTACACGCTCAAGCAATGCCAGGTCTTTGGATATTAATGTAACACTCACACAAAATTTAGAACACTTTACAACAGTGAGCCAGATCTGATAAAAATACAGAAGTCTTAACTTCAGTATGAATTTTAAATATTTAAAGATTACTTTTTTAAAATGCAAAGCTTTAATGTGTTCATATGCTATCCTTTTTTAAAAATTCACTAAGATATTTTGAAACAGTCATGTGACATTAACAAAAACACAAAGGACAACAACTTTGCAATAATTACAAACAGCAAGTTGCTTTCAATTACAGTAGTTGTATTTTTGCACGAACAAAGAGTAATTTCATCCCTCTTGCAATGTAACTGTAAGAGGAACCATGCAAAGATAGTCATTAATGTTGACCAACTTATTCCCGCAACTGCTCCTCCATTATTTCTGAAAATACCTCATACAATTAAAATAATATTTACTTATTCAGAACAGCTACTACCAAGCAAAGGGAAAGCATTACTAGTGGGGAGGAATTAACTTTTACTTGCAACACAGCACAAGGCAGACCAAACTAATTCCTACAAGCAGGGAATTTAATCTAATACCATCCTGCTCATTTGACAGTAGTATCTTCTTGTCACCATCTTCAACCATGTCATCTTCCCCCACTATCAGTTTCTTCTCATTCTTTTGCTTTATAAACTTGTTTGTCTTTGGAACTTCGGAAAAAGGTGGAAATAATGAAGAGAAATTGCAGTGGTGACCAAAAAACAAACAAGTAAAAAACAAACATAAAAAAGTTAAAAATAATAAGCTTAAGTGCATTTTTCAGAATTTTAATTGTGGGTCTCCTAAGACAGGGGTTCGCAACCTATGGCCTATAGGCTGGACCAGGCCCATGGCAGCAAATCATCCGACCCACGATGACCTCAGAAAAGGAAGCGGACATGCTTACAACAGCCATAAACGCACCCGCGCAAACGCTCCTGCTGTGGTTTACAGCCGTGGTTTATGGCCCTGTTTGGGGGGGGGGACGTGTCCGGCCCACTCAACTGATTGAGAGGGCATGGTCCAATCCATGGTGCAAAAAGGCTGAGAACCCCTGTCCTAAGACATGAGACATAAAAGATATTGGCTTGAACTCTACCATGTTAACCTAAAGAAATTTATGGAAAACAGCCTCTTTTCACGGGTTCCTTACTCTCCACAGATACTTTTTTTAGGGACATCAATCTTGTTAGTAAACTGCATCTAATTTACAAAATGACAGCTATGTTCCTAGTTGGTACACAGAAAGAGCCTCCTCGAAGATTGTGGTATCTTTGAACCACAATTGGGTGTATCCTGGTAATAGCAATCTTGTGCTGCCTGCTACTCTTTCTCACATTTGATCAGGTGAAAGAAACTGCAGAATGAACTCACCAAAAAGTGCCTTTATTTTGGTAGTTTCATGTCTCGCCTAGACACGGAAGAGAAAGTTTGCACTCAGGAATACCACCAGCATATGGGTTAATGAGCAGCAATTTGCTGTCAAAATATATGCAATTTCCCTTACAGAAACATAAATCAGGAATAGGATTCTGGCCATTTTGTAAAGAAGTGCAATGTTATCAAAAGTATTTTTTAAAGAATATGGATCATAGTCACTCTTTTAAAAAGTAGCAATGAACGTAAAAGGCCATTACTGACATCTTGTGGTCACAAACAGCAGGGAGATTACAAGAAACAAAATAGAATTTACTACCATCATGCAAATCATTGTCTGACAGCCACCATGGTAAAGACTGTTTCTTATTTTTACTTGGTCCATCAGTTTCTGGAATATTGGATTTTTTCAGTGGATCATTTCCAAATGAATCATCTGAAAGAGACTGAATCAGAAGGAGAAACACTGGTGTTGTGTTGCAGTTTATTTTATTAGAAATACATAAATGTTACATGACATTGCTAAACATGTTTAAATCATATTGAGCTACATTTAATTGCTAATCCCACAAAAGTGGATTTTCTCAATCAATTACTGAATGGTATGTTACCACCGTTTGATCATGTCTGTAGTTATTTCTTGAAGAACTAAGCCATGCTTATAATAAAGTGCAGTATTTTTGTACATTCTAGTCGCTGGTATATTTTAGCATGCAGATTCTGATGGAGCATCTGGGAGATCAAAATACTGTTCTGCTGACCCTCAAGAAGCAAGACACAGGCTTCCATTCTAAAATTGTATGTTTCTTTTATAATCAAATAATTTCTTTTATGCAAAAGCACAAGGAATAGCAATCATTAAATCATTAATAACTAAAAGGGTCTCAAAGAAATCTTTAAAATAAATTTAATATACATCCCAAGAAATCATATTATCAATTTAAAAGTTATTTGTTGTTGTTTTTAAATACAGTAAAACCTCGCATAAAGAGCATCTCACTTAGAAAGTAACTCACTTAAAGAGCAGAATTTTCTCTGAATGGCCGCCTCGCTTAACAACTAAAACCAACCAAAAATTCGCTTAACAAATAAATCAGGGTCCCCACCTCCCAGAAGTCACAATTGGTCACTTCCAATGGTGTTTTATTTAAAGAGCAAACTCGCTTAAAGAGCAATCCCATGGAACACATTTTTTTAAAGTGAGGTACCATTGTACCATGGATAACAGTTGATTTATCTTAAATTGTTTAGATAATAATTGAATTATCTTAACAATATACTTGGAAATGTAGAGTCCCACATGGATCATTCTTAGCTTATATTTCTACAGCAGAATCTGTATGCTCTCTGAGGAGTCTATTAACTATGTCCTGTAACTATAGCCTGATTTTTAAAGCATATACTCAAAGGATCACGATTATGAATATTTGATATTATATGCAATACAAAGCTATGCATAAACATAGAGCAGAGGTGGGGTGAACTCTGTGCTGGGAGGGAGGGAGGAAGTGCTCCCACTGGGCTGCTGGGCAGAGGGGCGGGGTAAACTTTGTCCTGCGGGAGGGAAAAAGCACTCCCATTGGGCTGTTGGGCAAAAGGGCAGGGCGAACTCTGGGCTGGGAAGAAGGCTCCCACTGGGCTGCTGGGCAGAGCAAACTCTGGGCTAGTGAGACTCTCTGTGCGCCACTTCTGGCACAGGTGCCATAGTTTTGCCACCACTGTCATAGAGCCATGAAAACGGAAAATCTCAATTAACTTGTCAAAGCCTTCTTAATAAGACAAATACAATAAAAGAGTCACCATGGGATGGCTACTACTAGATCAGTGTTTCCCAACCTTTGGTTTTTGGACTTCAATTCGTCAAAGCATTGATCAGCCAATATACTGACATAGGCTTCTGGGAATTAAAGTCCCCCTGTGGGGTGTGGACCCCACATTTGGAACCACTGCACAAGATGAACATCTCAGAATAGCTAGGCCTTTGCATGCCAGTTGTCAAAGTTACTTGAAAGCATGATTACTTGAGTTAGTCTATAGTTTTCCAGCCCAAATGTGTCTAGAATCAACTTCCCTAAAAATCAAATGCAAAAAGAAACAACTGCCAATATTTAAAGAAGTAAAAAGGTTAAGCTAAACCCTGGAGAAGCAGGGTGGTGTAGTAGACAGAATGGATTAAGAAACAGACCTGTGTTCAAACCCTCACTCAATCATGGAAATCCCTCAGGAAGTGAGTAATAACAAACAAACTATCTGAACACTATAAAAAACCTGGATAACTATAAGCTGGATGCCACTTGATGGTACATAAAACATATTACATCAGACATACAAATAACAGGTTATTTGACCTCAGTGAGGATCTAACAGCACTAGCTACATTTGAACAAGTATTGTACAGATGCCAATTTCAAAAGGACATTTACTTGGACAACTGGAAGATCTACACTGATTTATACACTTAATTAGAAATGTTAAACTGGTTACAACCATATTTATATTGCAATTTTATAATGGTGTCTTATAGTAAATGGTAATATTATATTATTTACTGTTCTTTTCTACTGTATTTATTGTATTTTCTGTTAGTTCAATTAATTTTTTATGTTAAATCTGCAAAACTAAAAAAAAGATTTAATGCAATGAGGCGAAAAATTAATTATCTAAAATACATTTCCTTGTTTTTACTCATTCAAGGCTGTTAATGTACTAACAAGTATGTATGTGTGCTAGTCAAATAATTTATGAGTATTACAACTTGTGAGCTATCTGCAAGATGCTATAATCCTTGTAGTAATATTCAGCAACTACATATACAGTAATACCCCGGATAACGATTGCATCGGATAACGCTAAAACCGCATAACGATGACAAATTTGGGGGGAAGATTTGCACCGGATAACGTTCTTTTTAGCGTTATCTGATACAGTTGTTCTTAGCAGCAGGGTGGCTGGAAAGCTGAACGGGGTTCTCCGTTCAGCTTCCCAGCCACCCTGCAGCTACGGAGGCAGGGGTGGGG
The DNA here is from genome assembly GCA_030440675.1 of Furcifer pardalis. Lineage (NCBI taxonomy): Eukaryota > Metazoa > Chordata > Lepidosauria > Squamata > Chamaeleonidae > Furcifer > Furcifer pardalis. Next base: position 45,498,261 of record CP126890.1, on the reverse strand, counting down.
TAGCTGGAAAGCTGACGGGGGGCTCCCCCGTCGGCTTCCCCAGCCACCCCACAGCTGCGGAGGCAAGGGCGGGTGGCTAGGGAAGCCGACACGGAGTCCCCGTCAGCTTCCCCAGCCACCCTGCAGCTGTAGATCGGGTCCTCTGATCTCTCTGGAGCAGGCAGGGGACCCGATCTACAGCTGTTACTGGGCTTCCCTGACATCCCCAACCAGTGGAGCAAGCCAAAACGTCAGGATTCGAATCCTGACATTTTGGTTTGTTGCAGACTCAAGGAGGGTGGGGGAACTTCAAAAATAGCACGCATCGGGTCTCCCGACCTCCCTAGAGCCGATGCGCGCTATTTTTGAAGTTCCCCCATCCTCCTTGAGGCTGCAACAAATCAAAATGTCAGGATTCGAATCCTGACGTTTTGGCTTGCTGCACTTGCTGAGGACGTCGGGGAAGCACAGAAACAGCTTGGATCGGGTCTTCCTACCTCACTGGACTCGGCAGGGGGGTCATGGACCCCAAAATTGGTAAAAAAAGTCCATTTTTTTTACCAATTTGGGGGTCCCTGACCCCCCCCCGCCAGGTTCAGGGAGGTGGGAAGACCCGATCCAAGCTGTTTCTGGGCTTCCCCGACGTCCCCAGCCAATGGAGCAAGCCAAAACGTCAGGGTTCGAATCCTGACGTTTTAGCTTGCTGCACTTGCTGATCAATGTATCGCACAATGTTAAAAACCGGATAACAACGAGACTTGTGGAACCAAGTCTCATCGTTATCCGGGGTACTAGTGTATTTAGAACCAATATATTTTGCATATTTCATATACAGTACTTTAAAAACTTCCATACAAGAATAAATATATAGATCATTGTAGAAACTGACAGGAAGTTGCAGTTAATAAAAGACGTGAGACTAAATTACTGCACACGTGGGGTCAAACAAGAACAGATGAAGCTTCACAACATAATCTTGTGAAGATGCTAAACTTGAACAATTAACAACATATAACTTCTGATGACAGCCACCAAATAAAAGCAAGGTAATTTCTGACTTCTAGGGTTCAGAAAATGGGACTATGTTAAACAAATAAGTTTAAGCTCTTAAGAGAGCTTCACTTATAATGACAAGCTTATTGTAAAGTCTGTTTTAATCCAAATATAGTTAAAACAAACCATGAACAAGGGTTTGCAAAGTTGTTTGTTAGCTTTATGTTACCAGTTTAGACATCCTAACTATAGCTTATGAGTTGTCAGGATTTCATACTGAGATATGAGACCATGTAGGGGTTCTATATGCAAAACAAAGCTGATCGAGCATCATTCCTAGTTGTGGTCTGACTTTGGAAGTAATTATCTAAGACACCATCTAGAGCAGGGGTCTCCAAACTATGGCCCATGCGCTGGATCCGACCCATGGCATCAAATCATCCAGCCTGTGCCCTTGCTCTGGCCGCTGCCGCTATGTCAATCCCTGTCCCCTCCGCTTGGCTTGGCGTGTCCTTGCTGGCACTCTGTAGCAGGGCGGATGTTGTAAGGCTTATAACATCCACTCTGCTACAGAGTGCCATTAGGGACATGCCAAGCCAAGTTGAGGGACAAGAATTGAGGAGGCAGCAGAAGCAGCAGCCGAGTGTGGCTTTCCCAACGGTCAGAGCGGCCAAGCACGTTTCCTTCCCGAGCTCATGGCCAAGAAGGCCAGCCTGGACCCCTTCTTCACCCATGCCATGCAGCTCCTCAAGGCTGGTAAGCAGGGAAGTGGAGGTTGGGGGTGAGTGGGATGGGCTCGGAGTGATCACTGGTGGCAGGGGCGGGAGTGGGGTGGATTTAGGGTGGTCACCGGTGGTGGTGTGGGTTTGGGATGGTTGTCAGCAGCACTAGTGGTTGGGGCGGGCAGGTTCAGGGCGGTACGGGGACCACCAATCCAGCCCCTCAACAGCCTGAGGGAGTGTGAACTGGCCCCCAGGTTAAACATTTTGGGGACCCCTGATCTAGAGATTCATATGGATGATGAGGTAAAATGCACAAACCACAGGTTCCTTGCAACTCTGGGGGAAAATATGGTTTTGGGTGCAAACTGGCTAATGCAAACTCTTATGATGTAACTACCCATCAGTGCCATGGTAGGCTAGACACTTCTTCTAGAGCAGTGTTTCCCAAATGCTGGTTTTTGGACTTCAGTTCCCAGAAGCCTAAGTCATTTCCCCAAAGTACTGATCAGCCAATGTACTGACTTAGGTTTCTGGGAATTGGAGTCCACTTGTGGGCTGTGTACCCCCTGTTGGGAACCACTGTTCTAGAGACATTCCATTTACCGGGGGGGGGGGGGGAAATATATGAACACTCAGAAAAAACAATTTACTTTTTTAATATAACTTTAAAGTAATGCTTATAAATAATTCTGTCAAATTTTAGTTCTGCTCTTTAAGGCACAGTAAAAACACTTATGCAATACCAGTCCCACAGAACCACTGAATTGGGAGCTACTGACAGGCGTCTGATGCAAGTTCTGTTATCACTTGCTATTTCTTTTGTGACTAACTTCATCCTATGTTCAGCAAAGGGGATTTGGATGATGCTGATAGCCCTTAGAGTATTGTAACTGAAGAAACTGAAACCTCCCCAGATGTTGGTACTGAGATCTGGAAACCTTCTACATTCAACCATCTTGTCAACTTCAAACAGTAAAGTAACAGCTGGGAAAGGAAACACTTATAGAAAAATTGCTGTTACTATTTTTTGATATATCAATTGCCTGATCACTGCCATAAAGATAAATAATGAAAAAAACAAAGGAATTCCCAGGCCTTTCTAATTGTACTTCATGCTGACTTGATCAAGAAGAGTGCACTTTATGACTGTTCAAAAATATGTTGGACACAAAACAGCTGGATCTCATAAGATGCATAACATGGATTTAAATGATAGTGTTTCATACATGGTATGACAGTAACATTTAAAAACCAACATGCAAATCAAAGCACCTCATTAATTGTGTGTACCATTAAACATTTTCAAGATAAGGCGTGTCTGGACACTATGTGAACAGAAGATGACAAAACTGAGATTTCAATTGGAATTTTCATAATCTCTCACAAAAACTTCAGGTTTCTCTTCCTTGTTCCTACTTAGCATATGTGTCAGCACTCATATCCTCAAAGTACCCTAAATATGTAAGTGGGATAGCCAAAAGATATAGCCAAATAAGACTGAATACTAAACAAAGGTAAGTTTTATTGATCCATTGTCTATGGTGATAGATCTCACTGTAAGCAGCTTTGCATAACAGACACTAAAAAAAAACAACCCACCAAAGTATTCCCCTCTTTTTAGGTATAGGTTTTGTAAAATGTTAGGAAGAAGTTAAACACACAAGTCTTAACTTTTCCCTCCTCTCATAAAAAATTCTGAGTCTGTTCCATTAGTATGAATTTGTATTTGCAAGTTAATTCATGCTAGTATAAACTGCACAGGTCAAACTGCAGCAAAATTTGTCAAGCTGCAGTCAGTTTTGTCACATACAATAGTTTGTTTTTGTACAAGTCTTCAGATCATTACTTTTGAAACAAATAGCTACAGTTAAAATTTGCTTAGAATCACACCCTGACTGGGTGTGCATGAGGATAGATAGATATAATCTTTGTTTGTCAGAAGCAATCCAATAGTGTTTCTAGAGCGGAAGGATTGTTCAACATTGCCCTAGGGGTGCCCAAATGTGTTCACAGTCTTCATATCATTCCCTGTTCCCTACAGATACACTGAAAGATTAATCCTAGAACTGTACAACTACAAGGGACTTTATAGATCATTGAATCCAGCCCTGGTCAAGGAGGCAATGTAAAGAACTGAATTACCAACCTCTCACACCACAGCCAGATTACCTAAATCACTGATCTCTAACTTCTGTTGTATTATTTGAGACACATAATGTTAGAGCACAAATGATAGCTAGGTCCATTCCCTATCTAAGCTCAATTGTACAATCTTGTATGTCTATTGACTTGAATGTAGCCTACAGTTACTGCAATTACAGCACTTATGCATATGTACACTAGAAAAAACTATTACCACAGACACTTTCATGAAGGAAAGCTCCACTGCTATCGGAACTAAAACATTAAGGAGTGAGGCACACCTAAACAAGTGACCATAGCGAGCATTTCAAGTGTTCACATATCAATACATTAAGTAGGTCATCGATTAAGCTGCAATAAAGCAATATAATTGAGCAATACAACATTTCACTTTATTGATGTTACACTACTTTGTGGAATTTGTACAATACTTCACAAATTTTGCAATGAAACTTCATATAATGGGCAGTTCAAACTACTTAAACATCTTTACTTAAGAAATGTACTGTTATGCAGGACAAAGCAAATGTTGCATAGTGGGCCATCCCATCGCTCTGGGAAATTCTCACAATGAAGCTGGTGGCTAACAGAAAACTGAACTAATCTCGGGAGCTGGGAGCAGTCTAGAAGTCCTCAGAATGGAGCACAATGAGAAAATATACTTAAAATAAAACATAATTGTACCTCTTTCAAGAACTGTTCAAACTGTTCATCTAGGTCTTCTTTCAAGAACCGGTGAGCCATGGCCAGCAACTGGGCTTAAACATCCAGATCATTAAAATGGCAGACACTAAAATGAAAAAGGATAATTACTGCACCCAGTACTTGAATTTGCCACTTATTACTTTTTAATTTGCTTTTTGATTATGCGTTTACATTATATATCACAGATAAGTGCTAAAATTACAATTTAAACTATCAGACTTTTGTGAATGGCATTTCTTACATTGCAATCTGAAATAATTTACTCCCAATCACCTTCTGACAGGATCACCATCACCTTCTGCCTTTCAGATGCATAACAAAGCAGGATTTCAGCCAGTAAAGGAGAAAATATTTCACAAAACAGTTATAGCACATTGCATTATCAATCTAGATGCATTGACATACTTACACATGAGAAGCCTTTTCCATAATGTACACAGCTATAAAGCACTTTCTTGAAGTTCTTTGTGATTCATGGATATGTACTATGCAAATAAAAAACAACTGTAAATTTCAGATTAATTTCTAACATGCCATTTTAAAGCTTTTTAGATTTAGCAACTGTCAACACAAAATATTCCACTAAATCCAGTTCCAGTAGTTTACAAACAATCTCTTTGTTCAGGCATGCAATGAGACCAGCGTAAAACATTGGTAATATAGTATAAAGTAAGAACAGCAGGTGCACAGAACTTAAGTATCATGCTGTTATGTAAGCTCACGGTAAAAGTCACATTCAATATGGTAAGAAGATTACAACTGCTACCTCTCTTGACAGTCTAATCTTCCTTTCTCAGAACATAAATATAACATTAAGAAGAGTTGGGAAAGGAAGGGCTAAGCACAACAAGAAAATACTACTTCAGACCTTCATTTAAAAACAAGAGTTTCTAAGGAATTTACACACAGCTTATATAACAAAGGGTCATTTCTTTCTGTTTATACCTGATATAAAGAGATATAAATTCTAATTATTATCATGACTGATAACTGCTGATGGATCTGTTTAACATATGAATGCTTTCCCTTTTAAATCACTGCATCATTAAGTACAGAATTCCCTCAGTGAATATGTCATTGGTTAAAGCAGGGGTTCGCAACCTATGGCCCCAGCCAGTGGCACAATTTCATGTCGCCTGCCACCCTTGCTGTCACCACCGCCAGAAGTGGTGGAAGCAGCAAAAACAGCCAAAAACATGCTGCCCTTGCTCCCACTGCCGCTGGAAGCGGCGAAAATGCACTCCACATGCACCTGTGGCTGTCATAAACATGTTTATGATAGTTGCTGATGCGTTTTATGGCAGCATTTACAGCAGGGGGAACCACATGTCCAGCCCGCTCAGCTGTCTAAGGGGGATGATCAGGCCCACGGCAGGAAAACATTGAGAACCCCTGGGTTAAAAAAAATACTTCCTCTCCCAATTCAAACCTGCAAATCAACTTCACTGAACGATCTCAAAAGAGATATTCTATTAATCATCCCCCCAAAAAATTGTACTGTTATTAACCTGCGTCATATGCCAGAATATATATATATTTAAAAAGACATCTTTCTTGTGTAGAAGCTGTTCTAACTACTTCATTATTGTAGTTATTTCTTTTAGATTTCCACCCCAACTATCAGTTTTAAATTGGGCTGATCAAAACTATATGTTACATATGTATGTATACACCACGTTAGCTTTAGATGTCAGCATTATATTATCTTTTGCTTTATATTGTCTTTTGCTTCTATTTTTTCTCAATATGAGCTTTCACAGATGTCTTCAGACACAATAAATAAAAAACAGATGGCAACTCACCACAGGTCTCACTGAGGAAATACCTATGAAATCTGAAAGGTATCACACCACCTTTTGTACTGTGTAAAAGCACAATAAGGGTCAAGGTGAAGATGCTGAGCTTGACGACCAGAAGGCCAACTGGTCAGCAGTTCGATACCTGAGTGTTGCATGAAGAGTGAGCTCCCATTATCTGCCCCAGCTCCTGCCAACCTAGCAGTTTGAAATCAAGAAACGACAAGTAGATAAACAGGTACCGCTTTGGCGGGAAAAGTAACAGAGTTTCATGCACTCTGGCACGTTCAGTCATGCCTACCACATGACCATGGAAATGTCTTCAGACGCAGACAGCGCTGGAGCTCTTTGGCTGTAAACGGAGATGAACACAGCACCCTAGAGACAATTATTTTCAAGCAAGGGAGACTGTTACCATTTTTTTGGTTGTTCAGTCGCACAGTCAATTCCAACCCTCTGCGACCCCATGGACCATTGCCCGCCAGGCACTCCTGTTCTCCACCATCCCCCTCAACTCGCTGAGCTCTGTGCCCATTGTCTCCACAATACCATCTAACCATCTCATTTTTGGCCGCCCCCTTTTTTCTTTTGCCCTCCACCTTTCCCAGCATCAAGGCCTTCTCAAGCGAATCCTCTCTTCTCATTTGATGTCCAAAGTACCTTAGCCTCATCTTTACAATTTGACTTTCTAAGGAGCATTCTGGGTTGATTTCTTCTAAGATTGACCTATTTGTTCTCCTTGCTGTCCAGGGGACTCTCAAAACTCTCCTCCAACACCACATCTCAATGGCATCTATTCTTCTGCGCTCAGCTTTCCTAATGGTCCAGCTCTCACAACCATACATTGCCACAGGGAATACCATTGCTTTGACAATACAAATGTTTGTGTTCAATATGATGTCTGTACTTTTCACTATGCTCCCCAGGTTTCTCATTGCTTGCCTCCCAAGAATCAATCGCCTTTTTATTTCATGGCTGCAATCCCCATCTGCAGTGAGTTTTGATCCCAAGAAAGTAAAATCTGTCACTGCTTCTACTTCTTCCCCATCTATTTTTCCAGGGACTGATAGGGCCTGTTGCCATGATCTTTGTTTTCTTTATATTGAGTCTCAAGCCAGCTTTTTCACTTTCTTCTTTCAACCTAATCAGGGGCTTCTTTAGGTCCTCTTTTACCTAAAAGCAGAATACCTTCATCTCTACTTATAGGCACTCAGTAATACCTGTGGTGAGTTGCCATCTGTTTCTTATTAACTGTGCCCGAAGACATCTGTGTTGAGGGGAAAAAAGAGAAGCAAAAGATAATATAATGCTGACATCTTCTAAAGCGAACAAGCTGCGTATACATATGTAACACCTCTTCTGCTTTTTCTTTTTATCGTTGTGAAAACAGATTAAAATGATCTGTGAAACGTCCCTCCTTTCCCAACCTTAGTTCGTATCGGGCAGGGATCCTCAACGTGTGGCCCGTGGCACCATTTCATGCGGCCCACCACCTCCACCACACCAGGAAATGTTATGTGGTGGAAGAAGTGCAAAATGGCCATCCGGGCCCGGCCCCTGAAGCTGTCTGAGGGAGTGACCCGGGCCCTGGCTTTGAAAGGTGGAGAACCCCCCCCCCCTTGTATTGGGTAATATAGTGTGTGGGCTGAGGAGTGGTGGTGCCCACTCCCTCGTCTCTGCCTAATGCTCTTGTTTCTCCTCTCACTCCGTTTGTTACCGGGTCTACCTCCCATCCCACCAGCCACAGGAGGACCCGGTGCTCCCATCCCTCCATATTTGACGTAAAGATTGGGGGGAAAAACAGTTTTGCTCGATATTTGGAGATGCGGGTCCTCTTCTGAGTCTGCTTCCTCTGATACAGGGCATCCTATAACCCAACCTTAGGGTTTTGGACTTCAATTCCCAGAAGCCTAAGTCAGTTCCCCAAAGGACTGATCAGCCAGTAGACTGACTTAGGCTTCTGGGAATTGAAGTCCAAAACCCAAAGGTGTTGAGGACCACTGCTATAACCGAACTTACAACAACAACAACCAACCAACCAACCAAGAGGCCGCCGGAACAGGCCACACTGTGCCTCACCACCTCCTCCTCTTCAACGGAACCCCCTCTTGGGACTTCACTTGCCGAGGCAGAACACGGAACAAATTCCCCTGGACTCAACTTGATACCGGCCGCTCAAGAAGTCCGCGGAAAAAAAAAAGTTGCCTAGGCAACAAACTGAACCCACCCAGCCACCGTTGTCTAAGCCCTCGCTATGGTGATTGGCTGCGTAGCGGCCACGTGAGGAGGGCATAGAGGGGAGAAAAGAAGGAAGCCGCGCTTTTCTGTGTGTGTGTGTTTGTTTTACAAGACTCCTCCCCCCCCCTTTAAAACTCGAACGCCGTTTGCTTCCTCAGGAAAGCTCTGCATGCGGTGACGTAACTGTAGCAGGGTAAGAGGGATAAGGCACCACAGAGCCAGAAAATAAAATAGACTTGTCTGTTTCGAGTGAATTGCGGGTCAACGTTTTGAGACGCCATTTTAAGACGTCTTCCCAGGACAAAAGGGAGAACAAGCTTATTGTCCTCCACCATCCCCCTCAACTCGCTCAGCTTTGTGCCCATTGCCTCTACAATACCATCTAGCCATCGCATCTTGGGCCGCCCCCTTCTTCTTTTGCCCTGAACCCTTCCAAGCATCAAGGCTTTCTCAAGTGAATCTTCTCTTCTCATTTGATGTCCAAAGTACTTTAGCTTCATCTTTACTATTTGACCTTCAAGGGAGCGGTTAGGGTTGATTTCTTCTAAGATTGACCTATTTGTTCTCCTTGCTGTCCAAGGGACTGTCAAAACTCTCCTCCAGCACCACATCTCAAAGGCGTCTATTCTTCTGCGCTCAGCTTTCCTTATGGTCCAACTCTCACAACCATTCATTGCCACTGGGAATACCATTGCTTTGACTATGCGAATTTTTGTTTTCAATGTGATGTCTCTACTTTTCACTATGTTCCCCAGGTTTCTCATTGCTTGCCTCCCAAGAATCAGTCGCCTTTTTATTTCATGGCTGCAATCACCATCTGCAGTGAGCTTGGATCCCAAGAAAGTAAAATCTGTCACTGCTTCTACTTCTTCCCCATCTATTTTCCAGGGACTGATAGGGCCTGTTGCCATTATCTTGGTTTTCTTGATATTGAGTCTCAAGCCAGCTTTTTCACTTTCTTCTTTCAACCTGATCAGGAGCTTCTTTAGGTCCTCCTCACTTTCTGCCATTAGGGTGGTATCATCTGCATATCTAAAATTGTTTTTTCTTCCAGCAATTTTGATCCCAAATTGTGATTCCTCCATCCCTGCATTGTGCATTATGTGTTCTGTGTATAAGTTGAATAAGCAGGGTGACAAAATGCAGCCTTGTCTTACTCCTTTTCCTATTCCAAACCACTCCGTCATTCCATTTTCTGTTCTAACTGTTGCCTCTTGATTCATGTACAGATTTCTCATGAGGCCTATAAGGTGTTCTGGTATTCCCATCTCTTTAATTACTTGCCACATTTTGTTGTGGTCGACAGTCAAAAGCCTTAGTGTAATCAATGAAACAAAAGTAGACTTGTTTCTGATATTCCTTTGTTTTTTCCATGATCCATCTTATGTTGGCGATGTGGTCTCTAGTCCCCCTGCCTCTTCTGAACCCCGCCTGCACTTCTGGTAATTCTCTCTCCACATACTGTTGCTGTCTATCCTGTATTATCTTGAGCATCACCTTGCTAGCATGAGGGATGAGCGCAATTGTTTGATAATTTGAACATTCTTTGGCATTACCCTTTTTGGGGAGTGGGACATATACAGATCTTTTCCAATCCTGTGGCCATTGTTGTGTTTTTCAAATCTACTGGCATATAGAATGCAATAATTTGATTCCATCATCTTGTAGGGCTTTGAAAAGTTCAACTTGGATACCATCAATTCCACTAGCTTTGTTGTTTGCAGTGTTTTTTAAGGCCTTTCTGACTTCACTCTCTAGAATGTCTGGCTCATGTTCAATGTTCTCATCATTGTGATTATCAGGGGTGTTGAGGTCCTTTTTGTAGAGTTCCTCTGTGTACTCTTTCCATCTTTTCTTAATATGTGGAAAGAAAAGGAGAAAAAACCACGAGGCAGATCCGGAGGAAGGTGGAGAGAGAATAAGATCAAAGAACTATTGGAAGAACACCAAATCTTTCTTGGTGGCCGCGAAAAGTGCCAGGACTGAAACCTTGTCTCTCCTTCCACACCCGATGGGGTAAAAGAGGAACCAAAGAAAAATAAATAGGGAAGCGTCCAGTGGTCCCCATTCTTAAGGATGCATCTCAAATTATTATTAAGAATAAAATTATTATTAAAATATTTAATTGTTATTATGATCGTGCTGTTTTAGATCAAAAGGAAGCATTCAGAAGGGGACAAGCAGACTGGAGGGCAGCACAGAAAGAGCTCGGAGTGGCAGATTTCCGACAGAGACATTTGGGGGCTAAAGGGCAGGTAGACACGGGCGGGAGCCGTTCGCAGGTACCATCCTGTTTGACGAAGAGACGGTGCAGAGTCCCTCCGAAGGGAAGGGGAGAGATGGATGGAGAACGGGAGGCATTGGCGAAGGCGACGGAGAGGGTTTTGTTTGTTTCCACCCACCCTCTGGCGACAGCTCCTTTCTCTTATCCCACCAGCTCCCGAAAGCCTACGAGTGCAAAAGCAATTACATTTCAGTACTGCTCCATAGCACTTAGTGCACTCTCTGGGCGGTTCACTGGTTAATGAACATTATATACACACACACACACATACACACTGGGTACTCATTTTACCGACATCAGATGGATGAAAGGCTGAGTCAACCTTGATCCCTGGTCAGGATCGAACTCACAAATGCAGGGGTGGAGGGTGGGCTGCTCCCTGGTGATGTAATTGCCGACAGAGGAAGTTTACATAGAATTGAATAGGACTGGCCGTAAATCATTAGAAAAGAGTCTTATATATACTGTATATATATTCTGTTGCATATACTTTGTGTGTCCTCTTTTATATAGTGCATATAAAAGTACTGCACTATGTTTGTCCTCTTTCACATATCAGAGAGTAAACAAAACAGACAAAAAAGTTGTGGCACCTTAAAGCCTAACTCCTGTATTTTAATGTGAGCTTTCATGGATCAAGTCCACATAGGCCAGTGGCAGTGAACCTATGGCATGCATGCCAGAAGTGGCACTTTGTGGGCACCCATGCAGTCACCCCAGCACAGAGCTTGCCCCGCCCCTCTGCCCAGCAGCCCAATGGGAGCACTTCCCTCCCCCCCAGCACAGAGTCCACTTCGCCCCTCTACCCAGCACAACAAAGGGAGTGTTTCCTTCCTCCCTGTTGCTGTGTTGGCATTTTGCGATTAATAAGTGGGTTTGGGGTTGCAGTTTGGGCACTCGGTCTCTAAAAGGTTTGCCATCACTGACATAGGCTGCCAGGGGCCCAATCACATTCTTCTCTCTTGCAGGTCCTGGAGGGATTTTGTTGTTGTTTCGTATGCATAGCTCTAGGTATACAACTGAATATACATGGGTCAGGATAGGAGGTCTGCTAGCATGATTCTGCCCCCCGCCCCCCCGCCGCTGCCCATGCTTTATCCCTTCTCCCCCAGACATGATGGTGGAACAGAGCCACAAGGCAAGAGTTGAGTGGGCTGCAGCCCAAAACCAAATGGCTTATGAAGTCCAACACTTTTCTAAACTGTCTTCCAGAATGTTGCATAGACAACATTTGGTGCAGCATAGTATATTGCTTTTGACATGTGTTAGTCTGTGCTCTGCCATCTCTGTATAAAAGATAGACCACTCTTCTGACTCACAGCCCACCTGGCAGAGGAGCTGGGTACTATTCCAGTAAATAAACAATCTTTGAAATATAATTCAACAATTATTCTCTCTTTCGTTAATAAAAATAATATGGGCCACTTAGAGCATAGGAATATTATCTTTAAATTTTTAAAATCACTTCCTGTATCATATAGCTAGCAGGGGAGTTATATCCAAAAAGATAACTTTCCTGTGATTAAGGCAGCTCATATATCGACTTAAATGGTTTCCTTTTGGAGACATCTATGTCCAAAGCAATGGCATTCCCAGTGGTAATGTATGGTTGTGAGAGCAGGACCATTAGGAAAGCTGAACACAGAAGAATAGATGCTTTTCAAATGTGGTGTTGGAGGAGAGTTTTGAGAGTACCCTGGACAGCAAGGAGAACAAATAAGTCGATCCTAAAAGAAAACAACTAGTGCAGATGAAGCCACAATTGACCAATTCAATTCAATTCATTTCAATTTATTTACAGTCCATGACCAGCATATAATTGACCAATTCTATGAGGACCTGGAATACCTCATAGAACAGACACCAAGAAATGATGTACACATTATCATAGGAGACTGGAATGCCAAAGTAGGAAATCAAAAAGTAAATGGAATAACAGGCAAGTTTGGTCTTGGAACACAGAATGAAGCAGGCCAAAGACTGATAGAATTCTGCCAAGATAATACACTGGTCATAGCAAACACTCTTTCCAGCAACACAAGAGGAGACTTTACACATGGACATCACCAGATGGCCAACATAGAAACCAGATTGATTACATACTCTGCAGCCAAAGATGGAGAACCTCCATACAGTCAGCAAAAACAAGACCAGGGGCAGATTGTGGATCAGATCACAACCTATTGATCGCAAAATTCAGGCTTAGACTCAAGAAAATAGGGAAGACAACTAGGCCAGACAGATATGACCTAGACAACATCCCTAAGGAATACACAGTGGAGGTGTGGAACAGATTCAATGGCTTGGACCAGATAGACAGAGTACCAGAAGAATTATGGACAGAGATGCGGGACATCATGCAGGAGGCAGCAAAGAAAACCATACCAAAAGAAAAGAAGCATAAGAAAGCAAAGTGGCTGTCCGATGAGGCTCTTAAAATAGCAGAGGAAAGAAGGGACACAAAAGGCAAAGGAGAAAGGGAAAAATACAATCACTTGAATACAGAATTTCAAAGAAAAGCAAGGAGAGATAAGGAAACCTACCTGAATGAACAGTGCAAAGAAATTGAAGAAAACAACACAAAAGGTAGGATTAGAGATCTTTTCAAAAAAATTTGGAGAAATCAAGGGAATGTTTAAAGCAAAAATGACCATGATAACGGACAAAGAAGGCAAGGAGTTAGCTGATGCAGAAGAGATTAAGAGATTAAGAATGCAGGCATGGGCAAAGTGTGGCCCTCCTAGCATTGTTGGACTGTTATACCCATCAACATCGCCAACAATGTGAAACATAGGGAGTTCCAGTTCAAAAACATCAGAACCAGCTGAATGTCCCTCACCCCTGCACAGGGCCGTAGCCAGGGTGGGCAGGAGGGGCAAAAATCCTCCTGAGCCTACCCCGGGATGCCCCTCAACCTACCCCGGGATGCCAATGTTATATATGTGAGTGTGACATTGTTGCCACTCCTGAAAAATGTTCAAACCCTCGCCCCCATCTAGAATCTTGGCTATGGTCCTGCCCCTGCAGTAACATGGGAAGAGATGTTTAAAATCCTTTGTTTTCCAATAAGCAGTCAGATACCTATTTAGTTCCTCCATTTCAACAGCATGCATTCTCTTGTTGTATATAGACCATAATTTTCTTTGACCCTGTGTACATTTTTATATCTTTATATGTACGAACATAAATAGTGTATGTCCTTTCAGTTCAGAACTGAGTGCTGAAGAGGGGTGGGGGATTGCAACTCAGGAACCATTATAGCCTTGATCTCTGTACATGAAGGAAATAGGTCACCCTCAATCGAAAGCCAGTCATATCCAACTCTAAGGTTTGGTACTCATCTTCGTTTACAGCCAAACAGCTGAGCGCTGTGAGTTTGCAGATGTTTCCATGGTCATGTGGCAGGCATGATGACACAACAGTGTCCTTCCCACCAAAGCAGTCCCTATCTATCTACTTGCAATTTCTTGCTTTCAAACTTCTAGGTTGGTAGGTGCTGGGACAGAGATGGGCACTCACTCTGTTGTGCAGCACTTGCATCTCAAACTGTTGACCTGCTGACCTTCCAGTCATCAAGTTCAGCATCTTAACCACTAAGCCACTGCAGTCCCTTATGTAAAAACAGAAATGAAAAGCTATTTCAATGTTAACCACAATACAGTACTGTATTTGGAATTTTATTTTATCTGTCTCATTCTTCTTTCTTGTCTAGGCCAGACGTGAAACTGCCAAAATTGTGTTGCTGGCCAATTCATCTCACACTAGTTTTCTCACACCATTTTCTCATTGAGATCTGTCTCATTAGTTCATAGAAAACACTTGAAGGGTTTGGGGGATGGATGGAACAATATCCCCAGCCAGTTGGATGATTTGATCATCCTTGCCTTTTAGCTGTAACTCCTAGTTTTAATCTTTTTAATCTTTTTAAATCTTTTAATCAGTTTTAATTATTTGATTGTTATTGATGACGTGTTGTGAATTGCCCTGAGTCACTTTGGTGAGGGGGCGATAAACAAGTATGACTATAAATAAATAAATAAACAAACAAACAAATAAATAAACTTGCAGTGATATTAAGAAGTTTAACTCAAGCAAAGAGACTGCAAGTGTCAAAAAACAACAGTGGAATTCTATGTATGATAACTTAGAAAAATGACTTGTTACATTTAGTGGGTTTTACTTCTTTGGAAGCATCTTTAGGACCAGCTCAGGGCTCTGGTATATTCTGTATAGTTGCAAAAACTGTACTGTCTAAGACACTCTTTATCATGAAGTTTAGATAATAGGGTTGATGCATTCAATATTGAACTAAACTGACATTTTCTTGGCAACAGTGAAGAAACAGATTTGGGCGGTGACATCTTAGAAGAACTGTAAAATGGAATATGTTTTTTTGGCGTTGAAAGTCAGTGTCACTTTCAACATGGCTCCATCTGTCTCTTTGTTTACCAAAGAGTGAGTTGGTGGTCCTCTGGCAAATTTGTGACTAGGTTGTTTGAAGCCTGAGGCTACAAATGAGCAGCAGGAGTGAAGAAACATGAGTGTGCCTTTGTTTTTCATTCCATGGCTGACCACTGTTTGAAGTATAAGAAACGGAACCATCTTTCTCTTTGCTCATCCAGATGCTATATCAAATCCAAGCAGTTAATTCAATTTGAAATACAGTACTGTATTTACCCTTTCAGGTCTTCTAGAAAAATGTTCTTTGTTTTTGCTCAGATTTTGTTCTGGGCCTTAAGAGATGCCTTTTATAATGGGATTCTTATTATAGAATTAACCAAGTTGTTTAAGTTCCTGCTCTTTTCATTTTCACAACAACTGGGTAAAACTGTAAAATTGTAACTTGGCCATGGCTACCCAGGGAGTTTTGTTTGATGTGGAATAGAAACACTAAATTTTGTGGGAGACTGTCTCACCTGAAAAATTAATCTAGGAGCATTTATATATGTAATCTCTTGCTAACACACTTCTAATTTCTGGTCAAGTTCTCCTATTCATTTAATTTTGTATGTATTATTATTTTGGTATAGATACATTGTAGGACCTAGTCACATTATTTTATTTTTAGGGGCAGAAAGAAAGTTGATCCTTGCCTCTATTATCATATCACATGTCAAATGTACTTAGAACAAAGAACTTAGTGTTCTATGTGGTTGTCTGAAGCATTTTTGTGAAGATCACACAGATCGGGGACTTCTGCATCACAATTCATTAAAAAAATACTGTATTTTGCTGAAGGAGGACAAATGCCTTGTATGTAAGCTAGAAGTCATTCATATGAGAAATATCATGAGATTTTAAAAGGCCCAAGAAGATTTGGAGTTCTGTTCCACCGTTATTTTTCTTAAGACTTTGTGAAGTCATACCTGGGAAGTTGGGTTTCCCCAGGGGGACTCACTTTAGTGGATTATGCAGAAGTCAAAAGAGGGCAGAGGAAATTGCCAGTCTGAATTTTTTTAACACATTGCTAAAGTGACTCTGCTGTAGCTGTCTAGTTTGGAGGTGACACAGTTACCATGAAGAAATCTTAACAAGCTGCAGACAAGGGCTGAGTCCCAGTTTCCTCCCCTCTGCTAATTTCTTCCTTCCTTGCTCTTTTATCTTTGGTCTTTAGCTGCTCCACTACAGCAGCCTTTGGGGGTGGGGGCAATTTGGAGACAAAGGAGTATTTAGTTGAAGGGAAGTGATGTTCCCATGAGTACCTTTTTGCTTCCTCTTTCCACTCCTTAGACTAGGAAGCTTCTGGTTACCCATTGTATCAGCTTGAGTGATCACATCATCAGAACTGATGCACATGCATTCTACTCTTAAAAAAGTAAACACCTCAGTGATAGAGAAGAGACATACAGATTAGAGGCGGGAACTCCAGTATGATTCACATTGACTTGTGTGTGATGTCACCAGCAAATCAGACTGTCCCAATCAGTGGTAGGATTCACATTTTTTGTACTACCTACTCTGTGGGCATGGCATGGTGGACGTGGCCAGGGGGAAAGCCCTGCATTATTTCAAAACTTGGATGGGCAGGGCCAGGCAGAATTTCTGCTACCAGTTATGGCAAACTGGGACAAACCTGATGAATCCCACCACTGGGATTCCCAATCCTGGAGCATTTCCCCCAGTGTAAATGTTAGTCATACCTTCCGTCTGAGAAACAGTGGCTGATCCAAGATTGCCCAGTGAATTTTATGGCTCAAGGGACACCACTGCTTGTATCTGTTGCATCCAGTCCAGGATTTGATCCACCCTACAGTAGAACATTTGGAAGTCTATTGTTCTCAACTCTGCTTATGACATAACAAAACTCAATCTTCACCATGCCTAGAACTGTTTGGCTATAAAAGCTGTGCATAACAAATCATAAAGCTATGTACTTTCACTAGCACATGTAAGGTAGCAAATGCCACTATGCACATCAAGCTGAAATTCCCAGTCGATTCCGACCCTTAAAACATAAAATATTCAGGTACAGTACTTTCCCATTTTTGCTAACGGGCAAATTCTAAGTGCTACAGCTAGAGACTATTTTTCCATACATACAGAGGCCAGATTTCCAAGATGAATTCCAAGTCCCATGTTATCCTTCTTCACAGTTTCTTGACATATATGTTTTATGTTAGATTAGTCTAAGAGCAAAGTAGCATTATGTTAAAGAAATCTGTATGCTTATTCTTTTCTAAGTTTCATTTCCAAAAGTGCAACATGCTCAAATAGTGATGAGGTTTTAAAACAGACATTGGGAAAAACTGCTGAGGCTGGCTGAGGCATCTGATTAGATAATTTTTCAGAATTGTACTTGCAAATATGTGAAACAAGATACTATAATAATAAATCTGGAATTATTTTCAAAGCATGTGGGCTTTTTCTTTTCTTTTTTAATGGTTAGAAGTTTCATACTAGATGAAAAGAAAACAAACAGTTATGAATGGAGAATTTTCTCTGTGTTCTCTGTTTGTAACCAGTGCTGTTGCTCTCTCACAAGGCTGTGTAATAAAAATAACACACCACATCTGCATTGAGAGAGAAGAAGAAAGAAAGAAAGAAAGAAAGAAAGAAAGAAAGAAAGAAAGAAAGAAAGAAAGAAAGAAGACAATTTGTAGTTCTACAGAGCCCCAGAAATTGCATTAGTTTCTTGAGAGACATTCTGCATTTTAAAATGAAAAATAATGCTGTGAGAGTTCAATAAATTTTATTATCACAATTTAACACTGGCTTTTGAAGTCAGTAAGAGGTAAAATAAATGATAATACAGTACATGTTCATTCTTCTTGATACTGTGAACTGCCTCCCCACTTCCCAATATAATAATTGTTCTTGCCTGTGTACCACTGCCATAGTATAAAGTCTGCTCCTGAACTAAGGTTTCTAAAAACTACATTTTGAAAATATGTGTAGGGAAAGGATCAAGAAAATAGCTATAGATACTCATTGCTGTGAGCCAAAAGTCATTTGCCACGTAAGGCGTATCAGGAAGTTCCCAAGCTTTGTAAGAATCTGGACATGTTCAGATTTAATAATAATACCGTAATTATGCCCCATTAAGTTGATTCCAACTTATAACAATGTTTCCATAGTTTTCTGGGAAGATGGTACTCAGAAGTGGTTAACCAGAGCCTTCTCTCAGTTGGTGCCATGGGATTATAGCACTTTCTCAAGGCTACACATGTAGACATATAAGCCCACTCGCCATATGTACTGCCAGTTACCTTGATTGGCCTTCTGAAAGGAGGGCACACTAGTGATGCTAACTAATCGGAGATGGGCTAATTTAACCTTGTCCAGAAAATGGCAGCTGCAGCAAAAGCAAGACGGGGGGGGGGGATCTTTTTTTGAAAACCCTGGAAAGGGTTGCCATAAGTCAGAATTGACTTGACAGCACACAGTTATTATCATCATCCTGATTTTTAGTTACTTTTCCCCACATGTTGATGAAAGAATCTGGGGGAAAAAAGATGATAGTAGAAGGGTAGGAATTCTGATCAGGACTTGGGTTTCCTAAACAAAGTACAATTTACAGTCCGTGAATCTCCCCAACCGATTTCTCTGCCAGGTCAGTATCAAGGCTATGGACTTTTCTGTTGTAAGCAGTCGTTCTTTAATTCTAATTGGTTGCTTAAAAAAGAAAGAAAGAAGAAGAACTGAGAATTCAGCTTTAGATTTGGACTTCTTGCTTGGTTATTTTTAGTTTTTCTGAAGCCTGGGAAATCAGAAATCTGATGACTTTGAGCAGTCTAAAGAGCCAACTATAGCAGAGGCTCTGAATTTGATTAGATAAAACAACAAAAAGGTTCTGTTAGGGCAAAGGCAGGAAGAACTGAGGTGGGTGGCAATATCTGTCATAACTCAGGGGAAACGTAGCCTCAAAGCTCTCAAAAGTGGGTGTAAAAATAACATAAGCAACAGACAACTTTCCCACATCTTGAGGTCACTCTTTAGCCTGAAAAAAAATTATTTGCATTCCCTTTTGGTCCCTTTTTAAAAGTATAATAAACAGCATATGAATGAGTGCTTCTTCTGAGAATCTTTACAAGGAGATCACTGGCTTTCTAAAAAAAGAAAAAGAAAATGCTTCACTCATATAAGTCTGAGAAAACAAAGCCCGTCAATATTCCCTCAATAATAATTCCTGCTGCTTTTCTGTTAAAATACTACACAGGTATAATGTATAAGCTACAAAATAAAATGAATAATAGCAGAAATGGCATTACATAGAAATGACATTAAGCAAGATTCATTCATTCATTCATTCATTCAATACCCCACTTTTCCTTCGCTGAGCTCAAATCAGCATACATCTTTGTTCCCCTTCCCCTTTATCATCAGAACAGATTTATGAAATAGGTCAGGATAATTATACTATGCTGGCACAGGGAGTTTCATGGCCCAAAAAGGAAAGGTGAGTTCAAGTTCTAGCTTGTCTTCTGAAGACCATTTGTCTGGTGGGAGCCTAAGATGTAGATAGAGCCTGACTGGGTATAGCTTGTAAGCATACTGTCTTAGCCAGACTTTGTTGTTCAGTTGCCCAGTCAAGCCCAACCCTTTGTGACCTTTTGCAACCCCATTGCGCAACTGCACGCCAGGCTCCTCTGTCATCTGCCATCCTCCGTAGTCTGCCCAGATCTATGCCCACTGCATCCACGATGCCTTCTAGCCATCTCATCTTCTGCTGCCCCCTTCTCCATTTGCCTTCAATCTTTCCTAGCATCAGGGCCTTCTCCAGTGAGTCCTCTCTTCTCAGCAGCTCCTCTGGTGGCTTAGTGGTTAAGATGCTGAGCAAGAGACTGGAAGGTTGGGTTTCAGTAGCCGAGAGCTGCACTTGGGGACATGAAAAGAGCCTCATTCAGTCGTCCCCTGAGCAAAGTTCCTCCAGCAAAAATCCTTTCAACCCAGAGTAATCTCTGACATGTTGTTGTTGTTGTTGTTGTTGTTGTTGTTGTTGTTGTTGTTGTTGTTGTTGTTGTTGTTGTTGTTGTTGTTGTTGTTGTTGTTGTTATGTGGCCAAAGTACTTGAGCTTCAGTTTCTATATTTGTCCTTCCAAAGAGCAGTCAGGATTGATTTCCTTCAGGAATGACTGATTTGATCTCCTTGCAGTCCAGGGGACTCTCAAGAGTCTCCTCCAGCACCACAGTTCAAAGGCGTCTATTCTTTTCCACTCAGACTTCCTTATGGTCCAGCACCCACAGCCATACATTACTATTGGGAAGACCATTGTTTTAACCAGGCGGACTTTTGGTGATGTCTCTATTTTTTATTATGCTGCCTAGGTTTGCCATAGTTTGCCTTCCAAGAGGAAAGTGTCTTTTTATTTCACTGTCTGCAGTGATCTTAGATTCCAAGAAGGTAAAGTCTGTTACTGCTCCCATTTCTTCCCCTTCTATTTGCCAGGAAGTGATGGGGCCAGATGCCATGATCTTGGTTTTTAAAATGCTGAGTTTCAATCCAGCTTTTGCACTCTTCTCTCTCACCCTCATCAAGGGGCTCTTTAGGTCTTCTTCACTTTCCGCCAGGCTACTCTGTGGTAAGTGACCATCTCTTCCAACTAAGATGCCTGTGATCTGAGCTGGGTGGTTTCACTCTGCCATTTTGGGTTGAGGCTTTTCCCCCTCCAGATGTGGACCTGAATGGTGGGATACAAATCACAGATGTCAAGTGTAATGTGCAGCAGCAAATTTCATTTTGCCCCCATCTGCAGCCCTGACAGGGAGCCAATACACATGGTTCCAGCAGCTGTTTGTCACTTTTGCACTTTCCATTGGAATACAGGATGAATGCCTAAAACACATAATATGTGAACCAACCCTCGGAACCTCAGGAATAGGTATTTAAAATATAGAGTTGAGTACTTGTTGACGGAACATATGCTTTGTTATATGCTATACTTGACTCCCTCCTCCCCTCTCCTTCCTGATAGCAAGAACAGTAATCTGTTTACCAGGAAAGTACATTACTGGGATGTTGTTAAATCATTTTACAATTTTCCAGACTGGATGTTTGTTATTAATAAGACTGAATATTATTCTATTAACAGAGCTATAACTTCTTCAAGAAAGATTGAAAACAGTCATTGTTGTGAACAAGGATACTGTATACTCTGTTGATTCTAGTTTTGTTTTTAAGCTTTCTATTTTTACTAGAATATTTTCCCTTAAATTATACCCAGTAATCATTATTTTTCCTTAAATGGTATCTACTGTTGCATTCCTACAAGGAACATGAGATCATGCCTGTAGTTTTAGGAGAAAGACCCATTGGACAATTAAAATGAAATATTTATTGGTATAAGTTCAATTTATCAAAGCTGAAGATTGCAAAATACTGTAGTTAGCTTTCTGTGCTGAACACAAGCAAATGGACTGGAAGAAATCAGGTTGGCTGAATAATTTGGTAATGTGGTCAAGGTTGTTATCTAGTATATCTGGGGGTGTTCCATAAATACCAGAATACAAGCTATTTATGTCCTTGGGGCCATTAAAATCTTGAGAACATGTTATGTTTTAGAGTATACACTTGATGTTTCAAATATGCATCTAAAATATATATGAATTAAACACAGATTGGTATCATACAATAAGACATATTAAAACCAGATACTGTACTGTACAACTGCAGTTGATGCTTGGGAATGTTAACTTTTTGGACTATAATTTGCTTAAGCCAATATGACTAGTTACAATGATGTTTGGAGTATTCTGGAAAATGTAGTTTTAAAAAACAAGTAACTACATTTTAGGCATTTTATCACAATTCCATGCATATTTCGTACATATAGGCTGAAATCCTGTTGCTTAATGTAGTGCATCACACTAGAATAGGTCCATTGAATTAATCCATTGAATTTACTTACCCAGCTCCTCTTTAAATACCACTGAGTTACATGAGCCTACTCTTTTTGCAACTTATGATAATGAAGTAGAACTTGCAGAATAGTCGGTTCACAAATCCCCACTAGTTCAATGGTTATCCTTTAGTGAAACTTACTACATTATGCAACAGGATTTCAGCCATTATGAGGAGAGGCTGTAGCCCATTTTAAAAATGTGTCACCACTCCTGGAGGTTTCTAAGGATGGTTTGGTAGGAAGCAGAAGAGCCCAAAGGGTCACAAAAATGGTCTCTGTAGGGCTGCATGTGGCCTGCATAGAGCAAAGTATCCAGTAGTGTATAGGGCTGAATGTCAGTTTACAGTAGCAATGGCCAGCAAGGCATCATACTTCTGGCAGTGGGTTCAATAGATGTTTTGGAAATCCAAGGCTCTATCGCCTTCCTTCCCTCCTTTTTTTTTTTTTTTTAAAAAGACAGAATTTTCTAATTATTTTAGCTGTGACAGCCATCTTGAAAACATTGCCTGTTGGTGCTCTTGCTTAAGACGAAACTGTATTGAAAGACGAAAGACGAAACTGTATTGAACATTTCCTCAGTTGTGGACTGCTTTTTTCAAGACAAAACAATAGTTTCTGTAGAATCCCACTTTCACACATTTCTTTTATCAGATTGATCTCTAGAGTTGCAATTTGGGATAGAGACAGGCAGCAAGAATCATAGGCTCCAACAGCATTAGGTAAAGGTAAAGGTTGCCCTTGCTCAAAAGCCAGCCGTATCTGACTCTAGAGTTCAGTGCTCATCTCTGTTTACAGCCAAAGAGCTAGCACTGTCTGCATTTGCAGACGTTTCCATGGACATGTGGCAGGCATGATTAGACACCGGAGTGCACAGAACACTGTTTACCTTCTCACTGAAGTGGTACCTATTTATCTACTTGCAATTTCTTGTTTTTGAACTGCTAGGTTGGCAGGAGCTGGGACAGATACGGGAGCTCACTCCATCATGTAATACTTGGGTCTCAAACTACTGACTTGCCAACCTTCTAGTCATCAAGTTCAGTGTCTTAACCACTAAGGCACCAAAGTCCCTCCTCCATCATTGATAGGGCTTGCCTACTGGTGTAGTCTCTTTTTTTAAAAAAATATTTATTATATTTTAAAACCTCATGTCACATAACAAGAGAAAAAGCACTGTCTTCCCCATTCACCCCATCCCTGCATGGCTTATAATATAAAAACTAAGGGTATGAACTATATTCTTACTCACAACATCTAGTTAATAAAGGCCAAGGAGAAAAACCTCACTTACATTACACTGGCTGGATAGCTCAGTGGTTTCAGTATCTAGCTATGGAGCCAAAGGTTAGGCTTCCAGTTCTTCACTGCACATCCTAGAAAATGCTGAAAGGTTCACAAAGCAAAGCAGCAAAGTATATATACCTCCCTGTGGAGTTTAGTGCACTCTCTGGGTGGTCCACAAGTTCATTAGCATTTTGTCCTCAACATGCTGGGTATTCGTTTTTCCGACCTCAGAAGGAGGCTGTCAACCTTGATACCTGGTCAGGATCAAACTTACAACCTTTTGGTTGCAGCACAGCAGTTTAACCACTGTGCCATCAGGGCTCCATAAGTTAGAACTTAACAATATGTTGTTATAATTATTATGTCATTTAGGCATTCATTTTCATACTGTGGTTACTGCTACTATTTTAATCTGTTCATGTCTAAATCATGGTACTGTACCTATATTTTAATCATTAAAATATTGCATAAAAGATCACCAATTTAATTAAAATGTGTCTAAGTTGATTTTCTCTTATCCATTAATATTTTATAAGACATTTTTTCATGATAGTCATAAACCAAACCTTTTTATATCATGCTGAAAAACAAAACATAGGATCTTTTACTACTGGGCTTTTCTAAATAACAGACATCTCTTGAATTACTAAATCCCCCAAAGAGATAACTAGTTAATTTCACCACATATGCCAGTAGGTGTGCCAAAACCTACAATCGTCAAACATAAATCTGATTCTGAATCCTTAATTTTAGAGATTTGAAGTAATGTTCTGTCATATTCATGTAATCCTTTTAAAATATTTTCTAAAAATCTGGGCTAAGACCATTTGGAGTGTTGGTACCAAATTTTAGCCCAGGTATCATCTCACAAATTTTCCTGTAGGTCTGATTCCCAACTGATTTTAAGTTCTTTTAAATTGGTTATTGTTTTAGTAGCAAGGTGGTCATAAAACCTAGATGTCGGTCCTTAAGGCTGTAGTCATGAATGCTCTTATTTGGGCATAAAGAATTTATTTTTTGAAAGTTAGCATTGTGGTATTCTTCCCAACATATAGAGTATGATAGTTTGTCTTAATGTGTAAAGGAACAAGTGTGTTTGGCAGGATATAAAAATAATATTTTTTTAACCATGTGTTTCAAGAGAATGCAACATTATCAGTACTGAGAGCTCTCTGGAAATTTATTTCATCATGCATCATAATTCTCTCTGCTGTGGTGAGGGCTGGAAAGGAAGAAGGGTAGAAATCAGGGCTTCTAAGAAGCACATGAAAAATGCACAGAATGGATATCACAAAACAGTGTGTGGGCCACATATTGATTTGCTGCCTGATGGAGTCTGTCTTCTGATATTGCAAAAGTAAAGTTACTTAATGAAACCACCCAGCCTGTTATCTAAACCAGTAATTCTCAACGTTTTCAGGCTGTGGGCCAGACCACACTTTTTGGCCAGCTGATTGGGCCAGTCATGTGGTTCCTCCCACCTGGAAGCAGAAATGAAACACATGCCATGCATGCACAGAACACATTTAGCAGCATTCTGTGCATGCACGGTGTGTATTTTACTTCTGCTTCCAGGGGCCAGATGAATTGGCTTTGGTGGGTGGGTCTGGCCCACAGGCTGTAAGTTGCGAATGCCTGCTCTAAACCCACATTTAGGTAGAACCAAGAACAGCATATAGGGCAGGAATTCCCAACCTTTTTAAGTCTGTGGCCTGGTCACGCTCCCTCAGACAGCTTCGGGGGCCGGACAGTAATTTTGTCCTTCCTTCACCACATGGCACTTCCGGGTGTGGGTGTGGTGGTGGTGGTGGTGGTCCATGTGAAATGGCACCATGGACTACATCCGGCCCACAGGCCACATGTTGATAATCCCTGATATCGGGTTGTGAATAGACTGGAAACTGTTCTAAGACTAGGAAAAGAGATTAGAGGCATCTTGGACCCCATCTTCCAGGCTCAATAATTCTTTCTTTGGACAGGAGTGGAGAGATCATGGGGCATAGGCTGGAGTGTACCATAGGCAGATTGCAGGTGGCTGTGGTGTCAAAAGTAGTTCCTGCTGTCCACCACACTCCCAACAACAATAAAGGTAAACCACATCCAAGATGGATTTGAATTACTCCTCCTAGTGGTGGGCTGGCCCATAGGGCTACTGGGACTCAGCCCAGAGCACCTCCCCTGGTCCCCAGTACCATGACACCCCCTTGAATGCCAATCCAAAGAGCTGAGCTGGGCTGCGATGTCCGGAACGACCGAGCAACAGAGTAGGGCTCTGTGTTTCTCTGCCTGCCTTCTCCTTTGCTGCAAAAGATAAGGTTACAAAAGCAGCCCTATTTACAGTGGAGCTACTGTGTCTTAGAGGTTACAATTTTGCCTTGTAAGCAAGAAGTTGTTGGTTTGAATCCCCAGAGGGGAGTTTAAATTAGAAGGCAAGTGGGAATGTATATATTTTGTTCGGGTTAAATGCCCGGATCACTCAATATCCAGCACCCCTTTAGCATAGCCAGCATGCCCCTGCTTCCTCCCACTACATGCAGTGTGAAAAAACAAACAAGTCCTGCAAGGCAGCAATAAACAGTGCTCCCTCTTCCATTGTTAGCGTACTCTGAACGAGGGATAGGATTGTCCTCTAAATGTAAGAATGTATGTTTTTGGATTAATGGTTGAAAAATCTGCTGCTATTTTCTTCTTATAGATACTGATTTCATGTGTCATTTCTTCACTGTTTTAAGAAGATGAATGGAATTACATTAACAGGAGCAATGAAAACAAAAGGGATTATTACCATGTGACATAAAGGAAATCGAGAGGTATCTTTCAACCTCAATGAAAATGAACCTGAGAAGAAGTTTTTGGCACGGTCCTACTCAGTAATCTGCTGCTCCCTTCCACAGCTATGGTTTTTGAACCCTGAACCCTAATCCCTGATATATTTTCAGACTATTGACGGCATGCTTTATATTTAATGCATTTTACTTTAGGCATTTTTATTTTAGGTATTAACAAACTGGAGCTTTTTGGGTGGGGGGTTATGTGTGTTGCCTTTGGCGCCGAGTTTCTGACTAACGATAAATGTTCTGCAACTTTGTATGAAAATGTGTACCATAATTATCATGGCCATGACATGATGTCTAGCCCATCCTTGGCAGCTTGGACGGCATGTGTGGGATTGTGTTTCGGACAGGACGCTCCAGAATAGCAACACTCCATCAAAAGACACAGCAGTACACCTGTATTCCAAATGGCTGGATAAGGCAAAACAGATGTCACCCAAACACTGCAAGTGAAATTTAACAGGGAAAGCTATGGGAGAAATAAAAGCAAGGGCTCTAATGTTGATGTGTTGGAGGATTTGTTTCTCTCTCCATCTTTCTGGGATGATTTATTCATCACTAAACCTCTGTTTGCAAGCCATGTTTGATTCCACTTGATGCCGACTAAGTTGCTGCAACCACATCTTTTGGAAAGCGGGGCCAAGGAAAGTTTGATCCAAACAGTTAAACTGGTATTGCAGGCATAATTTACAACGAAAAGCTAATGCTACTTCTGCTTCTAATGTGTGATGCACTTAAAAAACACACCTAAAGATCTGATTGTTATTTACCAAGAATCTTCTTTGTATTACTTAGAGACCAATGGCCAACAAGCCTATAGGCTGGCTTCACTCCAAGAAACTCATAGAGGTGTGCATCTTCTTCGCCTTGCTTATCCTCACAACATTTATGTCACATAGGTTGAGATCTAGCAACCAACCCAAGGTGACACAATGAATTTCAGGGCTAAGAGAGGATTTGCTCCAGGTGTCTCTAGACTTACTCTGGTAATATAGAAAAAACTCGCATAAAGAGCGCTTCGCTTAGAGACTAACTCGCTTAAAGGGTAGAATTTTCTCAAAATGGTCACTTCACTTAACAACTAAAACCAACCAAAAACTCGCTTAACAACTAAATCGGAGTTTCACAATCCCCCCCCCCCGCCAGAAGTCAAAATTGGTCACTTAAAATGGTGTTTCATTTAAAGAGCAAACTCGCTTAAAGAGCAATCCCGTGGAATGCATTATGCTCTTTAAGTGAGGTACAACTGTACACTGAATGACCAAAACATTTAAAACTTTAAAACAAACTTGTACATTGGGGGACTCAGTTATGGTTATTAAAAGGATAACTGAAGTGATGTGTCTTAAACTGTGAGTGAAAGGATTAAAAGGAGAGGCACAAGTTAACCCCTCGAGGGAGAGCATTCAATCTATGGTAGTTTTATCTCTATGGTTTTAGGAGCTGCAGTGGTTCAGTGGTTAAGAAGCTCACATTGTTAGCTGGAAGGTCAGCAAGTCATCAGTTTTAGACCCGGGTACTGCATGATGGATTGTCCCAGCTCCTGCCAATCTAGCAGATCGAAAGCAAGAAATTGCAAGTAGATAAATAGGAACTACTTTGCTGGAAAAAGATATTGGGGACATGAAAGGAGCCTCATTTGGGCATCTCCTGCGCGGAGTTTCTCCAGCAAAAATCCTTTCAACCCAGAATAATTTCTGACACAAAATTAATATTATTATCTCTACTTAACAACAACAACAACAACAACCAACTTATCAGACTTGAACATCCTAACTCTAAACAAACCCCAGCTCTACTCGAAACTGCATGTATACTTGATGTTACCTTAACAGTTCTTAGGTCCTTGGTTAGGGCTTGAACTGTTAATTTTATACCAGTCCTCAACTGTGAATCAAATGGTAGATTTGTATCCAATAATAATAAAAACTGCTTTGCGGTACCTTAAAGAAGGTATAAAGAAAATTTGGTTCATTGACCATTTGGGACTACTGCTTCCATACTTTCTTCTCAATGTTCTTCTGTTTGAGGCCTTGAGGCAACTCCTAAACAACTGAAAGCTAAAGATTTCTTATCCCTCCCTGTAAAGACTGATGAAAGTTATTTGACATAATCTTTTGAAAACACAAGCTTTTGCCAAGTAAAAGTTAGTAAACTTTAACATTCCAGGAGACGTTTTGTTGCTTCTCATCTGAACATCCTTCTCATGGTCTGTGCATCATTTTTTCCCTAAAACATTATGACAAAAGCTTGGCAAAATACTCCCCACCAGGACACTCCCATGGTTGAAGTGGGGGCAGGGGAGCAATGGAAGGAAAGTGACATTAAAACAGGCAAACCACATCTTTCCTGTGGAAGTACCACCAAATTCATATTACTGAATGAACTGAAGAATATATTTTTTTAAAAAAAGAATTGGAGTTTTAGTAGAGATTATCATCATCCATTCATGTGACCATTACGTTTTCTTTTATAACCTCCTCCTGCTTAGCAAACAGTTAATATTTCAAATTTCACAGTGAATCCCATCCACTGGGATGACAAATGTAAATGTAACCCTCCAGGCATATGTCAGTGCGATGAGCCAAAGAGCCAGCAGCGTAAGTGCACATCTGGTCTTGTTTGTACTCCAGAGTACGAAAGCACAAAGCAAGTTGACAAATACAGATGGTTAAAATCTGTAAGGGTGTTTAATGAACACAAACAAAACGTGGCTGTATATAAACCAGAACTTGTTTGCCTTTTGCTCCTTTTGACCAGTGGAGAAGGACTGTTTTCTGAGGCTACAACAGCGGAGTTCTTGTGACAAATGTCCTGTGAGCATCTTCTTCTTGGGACTGGCTTTCACAGATGCTGTTGCTGAGTTGTGTTTCTTTTTTTAAGTCTTCCTTGGAGGTGTGTGTGCGTGTGTGTGCGTGCGCATGTGTGCGCGCGTTCACGTGTGTGTGGGAAGCATGTTTAAAGTGCTACGTTCTTTTTTTAAATAAGGGATTGTGAAATCTGCAAATTACGATATATATGTAGAAACAAGATGGTACTGTACTATGGAGGAAAGAGAGACAGATTTCACCAATGAGTGTGGTTTATACATCATTTTATTTTAATTCAGAAGAACTCAAAGCAGATGATCTCTAGCCAATCCTTCCTCTTTCTAATTCAGAAGTTCTCATCCTTTTAAAGCCAGGGGCCTTGCTCCCTTAGACAGCTTCAGGGGCTGGATGGCCATTTGCCCATCCTCCAACCACATGGCACTTCCTGGTGTGGTGGAGATGGAGATGGTGGTGGGCACATGAAATGGTGCCATGGCATCTGGCCCGTGGGCTGCAGGTTGAGAATCCCTGGTCTAGTTTATTTTATTATTCATAATAAATGTATTCTAAAATACCACATAGAGAACAGGATATGTTTCCAGATATTGTCGGCTGCTACAAGTATCAGAATATGATCCCCCCCCCCCCCAAAAAAAAAAAAAATGATTTTCAGGAAAAATGCCACTGGTGTGAATTTGTTTAAGGTGGATCCCAGCTTGCCATGAAGTGACCCATAAACAGTGATCGCGGAGCCATCTCCTGCGGCATGTAAGAAATGAGACATGCAGGACTGCCACAGCCTTGAGGATATTAACAAGGTGTGCCTTCACAGCCACTCCATCTGGCATGGCCTCCTCCACCTCCATGACCATGGGGAATCAGACTAATGAAGTGGTCCTCCTCTGCTCATTTTGCCATTGAGCTCAATATGATGGTTTCCAGTGGCATTTCCTCCACTGAGAGGGACTATCACCAGTGATGGGCATGAGCCAGATTGGACCAGTACGCGCATACCGGTAGTAAAAATGGCTATGGGCTGGATCTGGCCCATAGGCCATAATTTGGGCACCCCTGATTTAAGCAGAGAAAATGATAGCCTAAAAATCTATCTCATCCTGTTGCAAAACAGAGTGCAAGGTGCGTTTTACTTCCGCTTCCATTGGGAGGGACCATGTGACTGGCCTGCTGAACCATGTGACCGGCCTGTGGCCCCAAAAGTTTGGGCACCCCTGTTCTTAAAGGTTTGAGTGAGTTATGTGCCTGCATCATATCTGGAAGCATCCCTGGTGTCTTGAGAAGCTCTGGACTGTTAGAGCATTAATTGAAGCTGACATCTGAACATAATCCCCAAATTGCAATTTTGTTACTTGATTTATGAAAAAGAGCAAATTAGTAAACTGCACTCCTCTGCTTATTCCATACAACAGTTCTCCACAAGGCAGAAGCTTATGATTATTTCCCACAAACAGAAATAAACTCTATTCATTTTGTTCTTTAAACAGAGCCAGCTATATGCTAGTCTGTGTTTGGAATAAGATTAACAGGGTGGGATTTAAAAAAAAAATATTGGGCTAGATATAAATAGAAATAGCCTCGAAACATTTCTTCCATTGGCAGCTCTTCTATTTGATTTGACCCTGGAATACAGACATATTTGGTGGTGATGGTGGAGGACTTCAATTTTAACAAAGCCAGCGTGTTGTGAAAATTGTGGTCCTATCCCCACATGTCCAGAGTTAACATACCAACCTAGCATTCACCAGCTCAATAGATCCCTCAGCTGCTACTGCATTTACATTTAAAGGACAACAATCTAATGAGAAAAAAAAAACCCACACTCTCTTAGCATCTTTTCCTGTGATGACACATTCACCTTCATTTAGGGTCTTGGAAAACTGGGACTGTCCTGGATTCAAGGTTGGAAAAATTGTCCCAGCCAGTTCAATAAAAATCATGTTAAAGTCCCAGATTTTTAAAACTTACTGGTTGTGTAGCATAACACACCATTAAAATAAATTCAAACT
The DNA here is from genome assembly GCA_030440675.1 of Furcifer pardalis. Classification (NCBI taxonomy): domain Eukaryota; kingdom Metazoa; phylum Chordata; class Lepidosauria; order Squamata; family Chamaeleonidae; genus Furcifer; species Furcifer pardalis. The sequence continues at coordinate 45,467,111 of CP126890.1, read as the reverse complement.
CTCACCATCAAATGAGCGATTTCCTGCCACATTGAAGTTGAAGTATACCTGGAGACAAATCTTAACATCCTCGCCTCATACCACCACCTGATAAATGTATGTTTCCTGGAACTGAGGATGTTAAGAGTTGACCGCGATGTGACTTCTCAGAAGTACAACAAATCATCTTACAGTAAGACTTAACTGTTGTAAATAAATTCATTCATGTATTGATATATTTAATGTGAAAGTGTTTTATAGCTTCATTATATTATGTTTGTTTTTTAAAAAGGCTATTTTGTAGATAGGTTAAGGTAAAGGTTTCCCTTGCTCGAAAGCCTGTCGTATCCGACTCTAGGGTTCAGTGCTCATCTCTGTTTCAAAGCTGAAGAGCCAGCACTGTGGTCATGTGGCAGGCATGACTAGACACCAGAGTACACAGAACGCTGTTACCTTCCCACCAAAGTGGTCCCTCTTTATCTACTTGCAATTTCTTGTTTTCGACCTGCTAGGTTGGCAGGAGCTGATCAAAGACGGGAGCTCATTCCATCCTGCAGTACTTGGGAATCGAACTGCTGACCTTCTGCCTCCCAGTCAGCGTCTTAGCCACTTGAGCCACTGCAATCCCTTACCCACCCATTTTTGGTTAAGTATACATCTTTCCTGGTTTTGTGGGAGAGAATTATGGCAACTCCACCTTCATTATAAACTTTCATTTTTCCACCTTAGGTAAGAATAGAATTTTTAGAAATCCTAAAATTTTCACATTTGCTTTGGCTCCTACCCTTGGGAATAAGGAAAAATATAAACCTGTTACTTGGTAGCAATGTCACACCCTTTAATACAGCTTAAAAAGAAACCCAGAGATCAGGGTCAGGGGATTTCCCCACCCCACCCCCAATGAGACATTTATCATGTCACTTTGGGGTTAATCTTTTGAGCCAGCGCTAGGGCGGATGAGGTAATATTTGCACATGCTAAGGATAAGATAGAATATAAAGGGACGGGTGGGAGAAAAGGATCATAACATGCTAAAAAGATTATGAGCCTGTTGGCTGAAATCAGTATGAGCTGTGGCTGAGTAGTAGTGTGTGAAAATGCCAGATTAGAATGGTTTTAATAGGGAATATGATACCCTTTGAAACACCAGTTTTGTATAGAAGATGCTGTAAAGGAGAGGCTGCATGCTTGCAAAAGTACAAAGATAAGTAATTGGAGGTTTGACCTATGCTGGGGGAAAAAGCCTTATAGTACTAACACATTTAGTGGATAAACTTCAAGTCCTAGATTTATTGATTTACTTTGGAGTGTCGGCAGCAAACTTCTATGGAGTGTTGGAATGTTGAAGATAGGACCTGCATTAATGCTCTTCTGCTCTTTGTAAAGGAGGGAATGTGGCAAGCTATTGCTACCTCGCCTGTTATTTATACTGCGAGAACATTTCTGTCCATAGTTCAGCTCTATTAAATGCAAACCTCCTAAAGTGCTGATTGAAGAAATCCATTAACTTTCATTTTGCTTGTCATTAGTGAAAGTGCACTTCATCCAGATATTTTGTCATAATTTGCTTTTAACTGACACGAAGGAGAAATGATTTTCGATATGGGAGGTGGTGGTTGGAAATCCTATTCCTTGCATCTACAAATTCTAAGCTAATCAACTATTCTTAGATGTATAGTAATATTTGCACGAAGGGAACTTTTAGCAATCAAATTTACCTCATAATCAAGCTCTCTGATGTTCCAACACAATGGTACCTTGACACATGAGGGCTATGCATGAACTCCCAGATAATATTTTCAAATTCATCCCACACTTGCCATGGGATTTAAAGAAGAGGCTGCAAAAACTTGGCAGGTCTATTTGTGTTAGAATTGTGACAGCTTTGAGGAGGAGAACTAAGACGTGTGGTACAAAGTGTTTTGAGATATGTGTGCCTAATTTGGTTCCAAGAGTTGAAGGTGGACATGTGGCAACCTTGTTTCACATACTGTTGGGCAAATATCCATATGCTATGTGTTAACCAAGAGTGGGAATGATGTACAGGAGTCATGCTCTTCTCACATTATAAATATCGCACCTGAATGAATCTTTGGTTCTTTTTGTGTGCAGTGTGTCTCAAAGGAAAACAATTCACTTGCACAGGAGAATTTTTCATGAAATGATATTTAGTCGAACATATGTGGGAGGTCACACCTTGGATGTGGCTTCTATTCAGGGCTGGAAAATGATGATCTGTAGTAAGGAATAGATCATCACCTGGTTAGGTTTGATCTCAAGGCTTCTATGTCTACAAGATTGAACATTTTCAATGATCAGTCCTTTAAGACTGCTTGATCCAAAGGGTTTTTTCCAAGTCCCAGAGAAATTAATCAGTCTTGTTCTTCAGACTTATCCTTCTTGGAATAGAAAGAAGAGCTGATACCGTGACACAATTAACACTGAACCTCCTTGTCTAAACTACAGACTTTTATCCCTTTTTGGAACCCAAGATAAAGAAATCTCTTACAAAAGCTGATGCCTGGCCTTCTCAGTACATGTTAAATGGGCCTTGAAATCCTTTCTTGAAAGTGGCTTTATTTAGGTTTGCTTGAGAAGAGAAACCTTTTTGAGTTCTGTATTCATTTTTACATTTATGCATACGATTTCTATTACATTTCTATTTTCCTGACTTGATCAGACTGTTGTGGAAAATGCTCTATTTAAAATTTAAAAAGGATGCTTCTGGATAGATCTTGTTTCACAATTCCTATTGTATTACAATTCCTTTTGCTTTTATAACACTAAGGAGTCCTCTAAAATATATTTAGATGAAATTTAACCAATTAACAGGAAACTACAATTAGCAGGAAACTGCATTTTTAAAATCTTCTGAAGAAAGGAAAATAGTACATACATTCACCAATATGATGACTGATCTTTCATTGAAGCGCATACTGGATTGCCATAATCCAGAGGAATATTAGCCAGAAAGATTGATACTGTATATGTACTGTATTGAAAACAAAACAAAATGTCTGAAACCATTGCTTTTCAAACATCAGCTGTAGAGTTGGTCGTGGGCAAAAAACAGACCAGAAAAAAGACCAGAAAAAAGGCTTGTCAAATTCATTCATTCATCCAATTCCAGAATCCTTGTACTAGCTGGTGGCTTCTTGGATATCTAATCCAGAAATATAACTTTCTCTATCTCTGACAGCACCAAAAACTGTAAAGGCAGCTTTGAGGAAGATAACAAAGCCTACAAGACTTGTTAATCAAATACAAGTCAGATAGTGGATGTTATAATGAACCAGTGTTTGGTAATAGACTGGCTGAAGGCTAAGAAACATTTCAGGTGAGAGGTGTTTTGTTCTGTGCTGCAAAAAAGAAGAGAAATGAGAGAAGAGGTGCATGGACACAACACTTATTGCCAACCCAAGAAACCAAGACCAACTGAATGGAGATCTTTACATCTGAACTCTCCAAAGCAACATCACAACAGTTATCAGTGAGCAAATCAGAAGATGAGAATGCAGAAGGGAGGTGGCATAGAAACAGTGATGGGATGTTACCGGTTCGGGCCGGTTTGCCCAAACCGGTAGCACCCCTTCAGGAGGGGTCACAGGGGTGGTGGTAAACCCCTGGGCAACCGGTTCAGTCGCCTCTCCTGCCCCCTCCAAAAATGTTGAGGGGTGTGTGTGTGTGCTTATTTTTATTTTATTTGGCCCCGCCCATGATGTTAGCTCCGCCCGCACTGTGATGACATCACAGTGGGGTAGTAAAAATTTTGACAACCCACCACTGCCTACCTGCCACACATGGCACTTCTGAGTGTGGCGGAGGCAGTGGGGGGCCACATGAAATGGTGTCATGGGTCACATCTGCCCCCCAGGCCGTAGGTTGTGAACCCTTGCTATAGCTGGACACCTCCCATGTCTTTTGAGGAAAAAACATGTTCCTTAAATATCTCACATATCTTGAAGACCCTCCTAAGGTTGCAATAAATCAGACTTGATGGCACATAAATAGATACACAGAATGTAAAGAAAGCAGAACTCATAGGTGAGACATTGTCATGGGTAGTTGAAGAGATATCCCTTCTCATCCTTTCTCTGACAGGTTCACTTTGTTGCTCTCTTGAAGGTATCTGGAAAGATCTTACCTTTTCTTTTGCTTGTTGAAACTCCTCAGTCCGAAGCATGCTTGAGCTAATGGAAGGCCATTTTAAATTATTGACATTAGGAGACTATTTTTGGTAGTTTAGCTCAAAGGACTACAAGCTGCAGCCATTTTATTTAAAAACTGTTTCCTAAAACAAGACCCATCCAGAAGCATCCTCTTTTAATTTTAATTAGAGCATTTTCCACAACAGTCTGATCAAGTCAGCAAAAATCATCATGTACAAGATACTTGTATGGGAATGGTTAAAAGCAGATGTGAGTTGACAAAAAGAATACAAAACAAATACTTTCCTCATCAAACCAAACATGAAAACGCTGCACAGAATGGTTTGGTGCTTCAAATATACTATGAATGATTTTTTTGTTTTATAATTTTCAACTTCACTTTGCTAGTTGCTCTTAAGAGTATGAGTTTAGTAGCACTGCACCAATTCAAAATTTAGTGGTTCAATCCATGATATTAGGGTTTTTAAATTGGAATTTACCTTCCTTCACAAACCTGCTGAAATCCTGTTGAGCATGCAGTGGCAATGACTTCATCTTATGTGGCAAATTGCTACTGATTAAAGGCTTCTTTTATAGATCTTAGGTGGTTCTTCCCCTTGTAACCTGTTTTCACAATAGAAGAAAATATTGAGTCATGGAAGTATGGGTGTTTGTTTGTTTGTTTATTTGTCATGCATTTTATTAAACCTAACTACTAAAAAAGCAGAATGGCTAATAAAGGTAAAGGTCACCCTTGCTCGAAAGCCAGTCATATTCGACTCTAGAGTTCAGTGCTCATCTCTGTTTATAGCCAAAGAGCCAGCGCTGTCTGCATCTGCAGAAGTTTCCATGGACATGTGGCAGGCATGACTAAACAACAGAGTGCACAGAACGCTGTTTACCTTCCCACTGAAGTGGAACCTATTTATCTACTTGCAATTTCTTGTTTTGTTGGCAGGAACTGGGAAAGAGACAGGAATTCACTCTGTTGTGCAGTACTTGGGTTGCAAACTGCTGACCTGCCGACCTTCCACTCATCAAGTTCAGCATCTTAACCACTAAGCCACCACAGTTCCTATAATTTTAGAAGGCAAACTTTAAAACCAGAAAAGTTAAAAAATTATGGTAGTGTCCACAGCTAATATGAATCAAATTAAAGTGTACACTTGGGTTAAACCTTGTGGTTCATTTAAGAAACCAGGAGTATTAAAGACAATCACAATTAGGTTCTAGACCAGTGTTTCCCAACATGGGGCCCACGCCCCACAGGGGGACTTCAATTCCCAGAAATCTGAGTCAGTACATTGGCTGATCAGTGCTTTGAGGAACTGACTTAGGCTTCTGGGAATTCAAGTCCAAAAACCAAAGGTTGGAAAACATTGTTCTATACTCACAGCAGAATCAGGGCCAGGATTTTAAATTAGATTACAATGCTCATCCAAATAAATTTCATCTGATTTAAACAATTTTGGCTGGGGATGTTCAATTTTTTTCCTGCCCATTTAGTTGTGTCCAGCGATTCTATTGCCATATAGAGACTTGAGAGTTATATTAGGTATATAACCTCCCAACAGGAGTCTTGTCTAGATTTGGCACAACAGGTGATAGAGTAGACAAATGATAGAATACTTGTATGTTGTTATTGTTATTGCTGTTACATGTTGTCAAGTTGCCTCTGGTGTATGTTGACCCTATGGACAACAGAGCTCCAAAATATCCTGTCCTCAATATCTCTGCTCAGCTCCTGCAATAATAACCTCATAGTTTTCCTTAGTTTAGGGCAATGGTTCCCAAACTTGGGCCCCCAGATTTTCTTATACTACAGCTCCCAGAAATTGTGGCCAACACAATCTTGTGGACTAACTTTCAAGAAGTCATGTCATGAATATACTTTTTTTTTCAAGCATAAAATGTTTGCACTTTACATGTTTTTGTTGAAATGTTTGAAGTGGTAGCTGTGCTAGTCTGTGCAAATATATCTGAGAGTAAACAAAACAGAACAGGGAAAAAAAGACAAAAATGTTGTGGCACCTTAAAGACTAACTCCTATATTTAATGTGAGCTTTTGTGGACCAAGAGCCCTCACTTTTATGTCTGATGAAGTGGACTTGGTGCATGAATGCTCACATCTAAATACAGGAGATAGTCTTTAAGGTGCCACAACATTTTCTTCTTCTTCTTCTTCTTCTTCTTCTTCTTTTTTTGCTGCTCTGTTTTGTCACAGATATTTGTGCACATGAGCCAGAGAAGAATGGAGGTAGTCTATGTGAATGGAAATAGTCTATGTGCAGTCATTCAACTGGCAAAATGGATTAATTTGCATAAGGTTTTATTCAATAAGTGTCTGACAGAGTCACATTACCAGCATTGTTTTCAATGCCTGACAGCTGCAAAAAACATCACTGGTCCCATAAACGTACATTGCCACAGATAAAGTTACTGCCATGGGAGACTTTTAACAATTTATCCTATTTTTAACCACCAACAATTAGTATTAACAAATAGCCTTTGCCTGGAATCACATATGATTTCTATTCAAGGAAGAAGAAAAATATTATTTGAACCAGATCTGAAAGCTCAACACAACTTCCTTTCCTTCTTTTTCTAAAAAGAAACTCAAGCATGCATATACTTATTGGGAATCAAGTCTCTCCTTTCTCCCACACTTCTTTGTCAGCCATCTGGAGGCAGGAGATTGGAGCCGGACATATGCTTCATTCTGAAAATGATTATTCATTTCATCTTTACGAACCCCTTGTCTCTCTGTTATAGCCCATCATCAGCCTAGCTTTGAAAACAGATGATAAGTTTTGATTGTGGTAAGGAAGAGAGAGAGAAAGAGAGAGAAAGAAAGGAAGGAAGGAAGGAAAGAAGGAAGGAGGCACAGCATAATATGTACATTTTCCTTTTAGGTGATTTATAATGTGTTTCATAGACAAAGCCGCCTTTTGAAGTTGGGATAAGATACTGTGTGTGTGTGTGTGTGTGTGTGTGCATGTGCGTGTACACACACACGCAAAGCAAATTCTAATTTTAGGTCATTCAAGTTCCTTCCCTAAATTAGTAGAGGCACAAAGAGAGTTTTCTTCATAAATGATGCATGCCATGTATTTATGAACTATAAAAGATCAGTTTTGATTTCCAGCGCTTGGCAAGTTCAGGATGTTTACCACATGCTCCATGATTTAAAGGGAAGAAAGAATGCACCAGGATTTTGATAAAGAAGAAAACTATTGGCACTTCTAAGCGTTGACTCTTATCTCTCACATAAAAAGGGCTTGAACATCTATCCTCTTACTGGCTGCAGTTAGAGAGTTTAAGTCCAAACCTTATTCTCTGTGGATTCATATCAGGAAATACAAATACTTTGGATGCTTCATCATATCAAATCTCCACACCACCTCAGGCTTCTGTTCACAGAGAAAGTCATGCGAAAATATCTCTCCAGGCATTGCAAAAATACTTACATGGAAATTAGAGGAAGCAAAGAGAAGTATTCAATCCACATGAAGGAAAGGTTCCAGAGATATTACTGTGGCAAGTAAAAGCGGGCAATACATAGACTGCTATAAAAACCATGTTTCCATACACGTGCTGGAAAATAAGCAGTTGGAATAGTTAGCCTTGTGGAGTGACACTTGGCTTGAGATGATGCCTGCCCTAAGAAATATGCACAGCTATGGTCTTGAACTGCATAACATACCCTATGCTAAAAACAATTACTGTATTTCATTATAATTTTCTAAAGGTTCTCTTTTGGGAATTGGCTATGATCCACCTTGTGGTAGTCATGACTTTGGCAGGGGTGGGGTAGATAGTCTCTCTTCCTCTGTGACTGATGAAGTTAACACCAGGGCTGTTTTCATGTTAATCTTTTCTCCTTTTTTCACACGTTCTCTGTTTATTATTATTATTATTATTATTATTATTATTATTATTATTATTATTATTATTATTATTATTATTATTATTATTATTATTATTATTATTAGTGGTGGTGGTGGTGGTGGTGGTGGTGGTGGTGGTGGTGGTGGTAGTGGTAGTAGTATTAGTATTAGTAGTAGTAGTAGTGGTGGTGGTGGTGGTGGTGGTAGTAGTAGTAGTAGTAGTAGTAGTAGAGGTGGTAGTGGTAGTGGTAGTAGTAATAGTAGTAGTAGTAGTAGTAGAGGTGGTAGTGGCAGTGGCAGTGGCAGTGGTAGTCGTAGTGTTAAACTTATATCCCTCCTCGCTAGATAAAACTTTCCTACTCAGGGCTGCTAACAGCATAAAATTCAACAATACAAACAGACACAAATATTAAAATTATCACATAAATACTGTACAGTAGGATCCCGCATAATGAAAAAAAACTCTGTTCCACAGAGCTCTTTGCTATGTGGGGTTTTTTTTTGTTATGCAAAGCTAATGGAAGATGCCCTGGATAACAAACAAAAATGCTCGTTATCCGGGATACCCACTGACCAGGTATACCCCGGATACAAAAAAAACCTCGCATAACGATTTCCCCCCATTATGCAGGGTATCTCCATTGCCTTATGTGATTGCGTTATGTGATTTCCCCCCCCCCCCCGTTATACAAAGTATTCGTTATGTGAGGTATTACTGTACATCAAAGCCAAAGGAATTCTAAAGAAAACCTATTTGTGATGTAGACAGACAGAATAAAATATCTGATGGTTGAGATATTCCCAAAGGACTCTTTAAAAAGAGATGTTTTCAACTGTTTTTTTTAAAACATATGAAGAGATCAGGATTGGGATTATAACAGGTCTAGATCAGTTGATTTGGCTAGAACCTGAATCTGAATTACTGAATTGCTAGACTTCATGTAACACTACTTTCTATATTGCCACTTGCAAGTTTTTAGAGGTATGAATTAAATTTTATTCTGTGCGCTCTTCAGAAAAAATAAGTCTGTGATAATTCAAGTGTTGCTTTAGAAATACTTTGCAAAGCCATCAAGAGAAATCCTGTCAAAGATTTTTTTTGTGGGGGGAGGAAGACTCAAAGAGCCCCCTCCCCCGGAATAATTGCTTCTCCTTCTTCCCTGCCTAGGCAAAACTTGAAACTGTCAAAATGAAGATACCATAGTGGGTTTACTCAGCAACCTTGAGATTGAAAGGGAGTCTTTTAGAGTTTATCTGAATAATCTATTGTTGCTAATGGCTGGGTGAAACTGCATTCTTGTGCTTGCTTGTCTGTCATCTTGCTTGACACCAACCCTTCTCCTGTCTACCTCCTGAATTTGGTATATAAGAACATGCCTGTAAGTTTCATTCCTTGTCTGATGAAGTGGACTTGATCCATGAAAGCTAACAGTGAAAATATAGCAGTTAGTCTTTAAAGTGCTACTGTGTTTTTTACTTTATTTTACTTTATTTTGTTTTGTTTTCTGAGATGCCTGAACCACAGACTAACACGGCTACTATTCCAAAAAATGCCAAAATGAAAGCACCTTTTGGTGAGTTCATTCTGCAGTTCCTCTTGCCTGCTTGAAAATACTGTACTCTGATGTCTTCGGAAGTGGTTTGTGGGTCTTTCTAAAGGTCTTTGCCATTATTAGTTTCCCTCCCTCAATAAATGAACATTGTTCATCTCCTCTCAAAGCTGTGTTGCAGCTGGAATATCACATTTCTTCAGCTTCAGACTGGAGTAGTTGGTGACAATTCTGCTTCCCTGCTTGCTCTGCAGCATGGAGAGGTATGAGTGTTCACTAGATATTGTATGCAATGTAAATAGGCATTGATGACATAATACTCGTATGCTTCAGTGGTGGGATTCAGCAGGTTCGCACCAGTTCGCCAGAACCAGTAGTGGAAATTCTGGCTGGCCCTGCCCATCCAAGTTTTGAAATAAAGTAGTCCTTATTCAGGTGCAACACAGGGCTTTCCCCCTGGCCACGCCCACCATACCACACCCACAGATTGTGGTAAAGGTAAAAGTAAAGGTTTTCCTTGCTCGAAAGCCAGTCATATCCGACTGTAGGGTTCAGTCCTCATCTCTGTTTCAAAGCTGAAGAGCCAGTGCTGTCTGCTTCTGCAGACATTTCCATGGTCATATGGCTGGCATGACTAGACACTGGAGCTCACAGAACACTGTTTATCTTCCCACCGAAGTGGTCTCTATTTATCTACTTGCAATTTCTTGCTTTCAAACTGCTAGGTTGAATTTTGAACCCCACCACTGGTATGCTTGTATGTTTGTGGAGATCCATAATGCGGCTAGTCAGACATTTTTAAAAAGCAAGCAAGAAGGGGAGCTTGCTGAAACAATGCTTAGCAATTTTGTAAAATATTTATGTAAAGTCTGATCCTGGGCACATTTGTTTGGAAGTAGGACTCATTGTATTCAGCATAGAACCCAGAAAGTGACTTTTTGTGGCCTTATTGGCTGTTGGGAGCTGAAATGAAAAAAAGAAGTAGCATTTTCACCTTCTGAGTCCGTGAGACTTGCTCCTGACCTAAAAACTGATTTTAGAAGAGCAGATGCAAAAAACAATCTTCAACCTCCAGTTGAATTGAATGAAGTTTACTTCCAAGTGAGTGCACCTAAACTTATAGTTTTTATTATACAAACTCTTTGACCTTTATCCTTTCTTTCTTAGCACTGGTGCCCAAACAAAGCTATGTATTATATTTTCTTCTTCAGCTGTATCCAAATTATTATTATTATTATTATTATTATTATTATTATTATTATTATTATTATTATTATTATTATTATTATTATTATTATTATTATTATTATATTTGGGTTTCTATACCGCCCTACTTGGCAAAGCCAACTCAGGGCGGTTTACACACATGTATAGTTACAGTCACAACACATCAACAGATCAATAGTCAATATCCAACGAAAATAGTCAATAAATAGTCAATATCAGTATCACCGAACATCAGCACATAAACATCATTACAGTAAAAGCAATTCAATAAACAGCAAAAAAGTTCAATAAACATCAATAACAACAGTAGTTAAAAAAAATGTCCATACAAAGAAACAAAACGAACGCAGCTGTTCTTGCTCTCCCCGGTCCGAGGTCGGGGGAGAGCGGCGTCAGTGTCCGGCGGGGTGGCGGCAGCGGTTCTTAAATCCGCCAGCCCCGAACGCAGCTGTTCTTGCTCTCCCCGGTCCGAGGTCGGGGGAGAGCGGCATCAGTGTCCGGCAGGGCGGCGGCGGCGGTTCTTAAATCCGCCAGCCCCGAACGCAGCTGTTCATGCTCTCCCCGGTCCGAGGTCGGGGGAGAGCGGCATCAATGTCCGGCGGGGCGGCGGCGGCGGTTCTTAAATCCGCCAGCCCCGAACGCAGCTGTTCTTGCTCTCCCCGGTCCGAGGTCGGGGGAGAGCGGCGTCAGTGTCCGGCGGGGCGGCGGCGGCAGTTCTTAAATCCGCCAGCCCCGAACGCAGCTGTTCTTGCTCTCCCCGGTCCGAGGTCGGGGGAGAGCGGTGTCAGTGTCCGGCGGGGCGGCGGTGGCGGCGGCGGTTCTTAAATCCGCCAGCCCCGAACGCAGCTGTTCTTGCTCTCCCCGGTCCGAGGTCGGGGGAGAGCGGCGTCAGTGTCCGGCGGGGCGGCGGCAGCGGTTCTTAAATCCGCCAGCCCTGAACGCAGCTGTTCATGCTCTCCCCGGTCCGAGGTCGGGGGAGAGCGGCGTCAGTGTCCGGCGGGGCGGCGGCGGCGGTTCTTAAATCCGCCAGCCCCGAACGCAGCTGTTCATGCTCTCCCCGGTCCGAGGTCGGGGGAGAGCGGCGTCAGTGTCCGGCGGGGCGGCGGCGGCGGTTCTTAAATCCGCCAGCCCCGAACGCAGCTGTTCTTGCTCTCCCCGGTCCGAGGTCGGGGGAGAGCGGCGTCAGTGTCCGGCCAAATCCAAATATTGGTGATCCTCATGGTGATCAGCCATGAAGACTGCCCTGAGAATATAATGCAGTGGCCTTTCACCTGCCTTCTGCATTGCAGCGTGACCACTGATGAAGTTCCATGAGTAACTTTCTGCTCCTGAGTCCTTTTGGCACGCAAAGTACTCATCAGCCCCTAGCCAGTATTGATGAAGCTGCGACCCTCCATCAAGATGGATTCAAGTGGGATTTAATCCACTTGGGGACCATCACCCTTCCCTGTAGACTTAGGCACCCAAGCCATTAGTCCTCAGAGTTGTCAGGTTAGTTAGCCGCTGCCTGACACTCGGTATTCAGTCACTGGTCTACTCCAAGAGTTCTCAACCTTTGAAAGCCAGGGGCTGGGTAGTGCTCCCTCAGATAGCTCCGGTGACCGGATGGTCATTTTGCCCTTCCTCCACCACATGGCACTTCTGGATATGGTGGAGGTGGTGGGGGACCACATGAAATGGCACCATGGGCTGCAGGTTGAGAATCCCTGGTCTACTCTATTACCATAGCAGGATAATCTGGCCACACCACCATGTATTATATAGAGTATATTAAAAAGGAGCACAGGAGGCATGAAACCTAGAGTCCATCCTTTTTGAAGAATGCAAAACAGCACCTCAACAAACACATCACCTTCAACTCTCTTTACAGTAATTTGTATTTTCTGTGTTTTGACTGTAATTACTGTTAATCTGGAGGAAATCCTCGACTTGACACATCCTCACATTACAGCATTTCTTTTCTGCCAACCCATTTAGATCACATGTGGTTGACAGCTTGCCTTTTCCATCTGACATCTGAGCATGCACACACAGTGAGAACCTCCCCAGTTCACAAGAACTTTGGGAGAGAGAACAAGCTGAGCAGCTAATTTTCACACCTAATCAGTGGCAAGAGATCACCCTGTGGTTAACATGGGTCTGTGGAGCAAGCAGCAGGGGGTGCTCCTGCAGCGAGATTGCTTGTCTCCACTTCTGACATTCTCTGCGTGATAATCTCACCCTGTGCAAAAGAGAGGGGGAAGTATTGGTTTTTATATGTTATTAACTACAGTGCTTCTAGAGGCTAACCGGCTCACATCTGTGGATATTTTATGTAAAAAGACAAGTAATGGGAGAAGGTGAGATCTTCAAAGTGTCTTGTAACTCAAGAAGGCCTGTATTAAAGAAGCACAGAAGGCAGCAAGGGATTATGATAAATTGGATTTGGGGTATGAGGTTGAGCCCCTGCTCTTAAAGGAACTGTTTTGCTCAGGTGCCAGAGAAGCCCTTCTGTGTCCATTCCAGGTTTTAGGACCCAGAAGAACTTCAGGGGGAGTCCCATTGTGTCCTCCATTTTGGGATGGAAAAGCCAAGCCACTGCATATACTGTTCTGGCAGTATCTGACCCCAAGGAGCCCAGAGACCCACATTGACATGAGTGCAAACACATCTTAGGGTCTGCCCATACAGAGTCTGGGAAAGTTGTTATCTTTGTGGACTACAACTCTCAGAATCTCTCAGCTAAGGGGTTTTGCGGGTTCTACCAAAGTAACCTTTCCAGATTTTGTGACACAAATGTAAATATCCAAAGCAGTCAAGACACTGCAGTTGGATGGTATACTTAAGGCAATACACACATGTTGTAGTCAAAGGGAAAGACTCACTAATTTCAAGCAAGTATTACATTTTCCCCATTGAAACTGAAGGACATAGAATTGCTCAATTTCTCTTGAATTCTGTCCTGTGTTAAAAATTACCTCTGTGGGATTATGTTAAAACTATCTTCTTGGTTTAGTTTGGAGGAAATTGGTGGCAGCCATATTATTTCTGCTTTTTAAAAAGTCAAAACAGAGAAGCCTATGTTGCAAAATATTTGTTGTGCACAATAAGCTAAGAGAGGAAACGGCATTTTGAACACAGATATTTTTATCCCCAAATAGAACTAACATTATATGGCTAATGTAATTTAAAAACAGAGCAGCTACTCTTTTCATCAAATTCCCAGAGTATCTTTATCTATGACCATTTTTGTTTGTCCTACTTTCTGGGAACAGCAAATTAGTAATGAAGATGTACTATGTTAGCTCCCAGTACTTGTTTTCTTGTAAATTTGAAAAAGAAATGAAAACTTGAATAAGGATTCAAGGTTTATATGTTCCTTTTGAAATGACTCATATTATCAATTTCCACGATGGGGGACTGTCTCCTTTGTGAGAGAGAATAGTTTACTCTTTGAATTTTAGAAAAAGTAAGGAACTGGGAATCAACCATTGTTTCCTAAATGAGAAAACCTTTCCCAGATTATAGTTCCTTTGAATATTTTATTATTCTACATGACTGTCAATGTGTGAAATTGATTCTCGTGTCTGGAATACTGGATTAGATTGAAGGATGTATATTGTGGATTCAGAACACCTAAAGACCTTGTTATGGGTAAGATATATGTTTAAATAATTTCACTTTATCAATCCTCAACCACTTCTTAGCCCTGTGGGCCAATGTTGTTTAATACAAATGTTGTCATTTTGGCACACCATGTATCATGAGTCTCCAGAACTATTGGCACTGTAGTTCAAAACATCTGAAGGGCCAAAGCCCCTCATTTCCAATATTTGAGAATGTGGCTGATGTCCATGTTTCCTTTGTTATCATGAGTGCCACAGATGCATTTAGATTTTGTCCTTTGGCTAAATATGCCTTTAGGACATTTTACAGTAGGTTGGATTTCTGTTTTCCTTAGGTTAGGTCTGGTGCCATGCATAGAAAACAGCAAAGATGTCCTTTTTTCTGCCCCTGAAAAGCTGCTCCAAAGGGATTTGGAATACTCCGGAACAACACTGGATTGGTTGCTGAGGGCTCCAGGAAGAAGACAGAATTCACTAAACACCATCATCTTGCCCATTTCCCATATGGAAATCCTTTACTAGAACCCTCCAGAAATGAAAAAAAAAAATCATTTCTATTTGTAAATGGATATATCTGGGTCTGACCCCACATCTAAAAGTGATCAATAACTGAGATGATGGAGAACAGATCCTGCTCCTCCTCTTTATGACTATCTTTCAAGTATTTGAAAAGTACCTGTACTATCATACACCCCCCCCCCCCGTCTCCTTTATCTGAAGACTAAACAAGCCCAGTTCTTTCAGGTTTTCTTCACAGGGCTTGCTTTTCCAGTCCCCTGATCATGATTGTTGCCGTTCTCTGAACCTGCTTATCTGCATCCTTCTTAAAGTGTGGTGTCGAGAATGGGGCACAGAACTCTAGATAGGTCTAACTAGTGCCATACAGTGGGTTTTAGAAATTATACTTCTGTTAATGCAACCTAAAATAGCATTGGCTTTTTTGTAGCCACGTCACATTGTTGAGTCATATTCAGCTTGTGATCTACAACAATTCCAAGATCCTTCTCATATTCCTGAGTCAAGTATCCCACATCGGAGTCAATATTGCTGAGTCAAGTATCCCACATCTTGCAACTGTATCAAGCCATTTCACAATATCAGCAGAAACAATTTCCATGTGAAGCATCAGACTTAATTAGATTGCCCTTTCAAAAGGAGCCCACGCTACGTGCTCCTTGTAGCTAATGAAACTACAATCTGTGTATTGTACAAAATATAGTTACAGTGGAACCTCGTATAATAATTGCATTATACAATGAATAAATCGTACAGTGAATGGAATTTGGAAAAAAAAGTTGCATTGTACAACAATTTTTGTAATTGTACGATACAATGCTTCCCTAAGGGATGCATTATACTATGAATTTGTCTATGGAAAAAATCGTACAACAAATATTTTTCTTTGTATGATTTTTTCCCATAGATATATTATTTTATTTATTTTTATTTATTTATTCAATTTGTATAGCCGACCCAATCGACGTGTGACTCTGGGTGGCGTACATAAAAATCCCCAACATTTAAAACTATAGAGACCATTCAACTTCCTAAAAACAGGGGGGGGGGGGAATGCATTCATCTCATACAATGAATCTCATAGAGAAATTTGTCATAAGATGCATGCATTGTATAGCGATAAAATCATACAACAACTAGCCCCGCGGAATGAATTAAATTCATTATACAGTATGCGGTTTTAATGTATCATAGCTGGGAGCACTCTCCTTTATAAATGGAGAAATCTCTCCTTTTAAAATGGGGCCTATTGGAGGTGAATTTAGAAGTATATGTTTGTGAAGCAGTGTCAGTATTTGAAATACTCCTTATAAATACCTAATCTACCTTCCTCATCATTATCATCATCATTATTATTGCAAACACACTTACTTGGAAAAAAAGCTCTCAGATTGATGGATCTAATTTCTAAGTAAATATATTTTTATGACTGTGGCTCTATGAAATAAGAAATGCAAAGATTTCTGTTCAAGGCTGGCATAATACGATGATTATGAGGCCCAAATCGAGACACCCCCAGATTGAATTTCCCCATTAACTCCCTAGGTGGCCTTCAGCAAGGCATTCTATCTCAACCTCAAACCTCTGCCTATGTTATAAGGAGACTTCTGTTGACCCTTATGGGCCTGTTGTAACATTTAGAACAAGATTACAGGCCAGAGATCCAAAAGTATGATGGAATGAAAATAGCTACAGTATTTCGTATGTTTTACAGATTTGCAGAAGAGTTCATACAGTTCTATAATAATTAACTTCTACAGTGTTTGAAGTGATAGTTGTGTTAGTCTGTGCAAGAATATCAGAGAGTAAACAAAACAGCAAAAAAAAAAAAAAGGACAAAAAATGTTGTGGCACCTTAGAGACTAACTCCTGTATTTAAATGTGACCTTTTGTGAACTTCATAGACTTTTACCATGAGTCTATGTTTCTACAAAATATTGCATCAATTTGTGAAGATTTGTTTGCATTTTAGAAGCATAGGAAACTGATTTATGCTGGTCACACTCGTTATCCATCTAGCCTGGTAGGGTTTGTTTAGGCAGTTTGAGACTTGTTTCGGTTCCAGACACTGAGACAGCATTTATCTCTATCCATTGTTTTGTATGTCTGTCTGTCTGACTGCCTGTCTGTCTGCCTGTCTATCCACAGACACAAGATAGGAAGAGCTGTGGTGGCTCGGTGTTTAGCCAGTTCACCTTCATGACTGGAAGGTTGGCAGATCAGCAATTTGAGAACTGAGCGCTGCATGATGGAGTGAGCTCCTGTTGTCTGTTCCACTCCTGCCATCCTAGCAATTTGAAAGCAAGAAATTGCAAGTAGATAAGTAGGTACTACTTTGGCAGGAGAGGTAACAGGCCGGGAGGAAGATAAAAGGGGCTTCCCTAGGCGAGGGAAGCCCGAAAACGCCGCCGCTGCTGCTGCTGCTGCCGCGCCCTCCCGGCCCTCGTCACCGGCCGGGAGGAAGATAAAAGGGGCTTCCCTAGGCGAGGGAAGCCCGAAAACGCCGCTGCTGCTGCTGCTGCTGCCGCGCCCTCCCGGCCCTCGTCACCGGCCGGGAGGAAGATAAAAGGGGCTTCCCTAGGCGAGGGAAGCCCGAAAACGCCGCTGCTGCTGCTGCTGCTGCTGCTGCCGCGCCCTCCCGGCCCTCGTCACCGGCCGGGAGGAAGATAAAAGGGGCTTCCCTAGGCGAGGGAAGCCCGAAAACGCCGCTGCTGCTGCTGCTGCTGCCGCGCCCTCCCGGCCCTCGTCACCGGCCGGGAGGAAGGAAGGAAAAAGGAGCCTCCCTGGCCGCGGTAGCGGCAGGACTTCCCCCGGCAGAGCATTCCTCGCCCCGCCGCCACGGAACACACCTGCGGCCGGGGGAAGAGACTACCGCCGTGCCCAGCCGGGACTCCCTCCCTCCACCTCTTCCGGAGGCTATGTTCAAGGGCCGCGGCGGTGCCAGGACTCTCGATAATTGTTAATTTTTTTTGTGCATATTTGATGAATTTTGTAGTTTTATTGTTGTTGAGATTGATGCTTATTGAACTTTTGTGATGGAACGATGTTGAGTTATATATTGTATATTTATGTGATGTGTCTATCAATTTGTTGTTTACTCTGTGCTTGTGAACCGCCCTGAGTCGGCCCAGCCGAGTAGGGCGGTATAGAAATTGGAGTAAATAAATAAATAAAATAACAGTGTTCTGTGTGCCTGCCACATGACTATGGAAATGTCTGCAGGCACAGTCTGCAGACAGCACTGGCTCTTTGGCTGTAAATGGAGATGAGTACCTTCCCCAAAGTTGGATATGACTGGCTTTCTATACAAAAAGTTGAAGAACAATTTAATAGAAATGAAATGATAGGACCCCGATACATACAAGACATGAGATGTGTCAATTCTTTTATGGATGATTTAAAGAAGATTTAAAATAAAACATAAGGTCATGTGGTTGAACTCATTGAAAGCATTCTAGGCAGATGTGCAGAAATAGGAGAGGGTGTTGGACTGAACCTTTTAACATTGGGAAAGTATTCCCATTAAATCTAAGAAAATTCTCACAGATGTAATATCTTACAGATTTAACTTATGTACAGTTTCTTGAAAGCCCACATTGACTGCCAAAATAGCAAGTTAGCACTAAAGGGTACTTAACTACCAGATACAAACATTTTGAGAAATATCTATATTAAATAATTGTTCACCACTTGAGACTGATAGGGTGGTGATCAACCGGATGTAAAGTAATGTGTCTGTTACAGAATATTTATCTTCCCGTAAAATAATTTCCAGTTACTTAAGACTCCAGACACATCTTGCTGATGCAAAATAAATAATGGCTCTAGTTCTGAACTAATATTAGCCATCAAAGAATAAAAGGTGTGATGTTGTTCAGACATGTGACTTTAGAGTGCTGGTTAAAAAAATTCAGAATTAAAATATGTTTTGTATTTGGATTTGTATGTATGCTCCCCAAGCCGGCTTGGCTGAGGGGAAGCAGGAACAGCTGAGTGGCAGAGGCAGGACTTTAAAAGCTGGATAATTGAGGATGCTGTTATGAGACTTTTAAATGAATGATATTTTTTTGGTAGTGTGTTATGTTATGCTATGATATTGTGATTTATTTGTTGCTACCCCATTGTATCTTAGTCTGTGGTAATGTGTATATGCTTTGTTATATTTATATTTTATACTGTAATATTGTTGTTTCATGGAAAGTTATATTTGGGGTTTGTTTAATTTTGTAATTGTAATGGGGGAATCTCTTGAAATGTATATGATATGTGATACTTTGGTATGATATTGATATGTGATACAGTAATACCCCTGATAACGATTGCATCAGATAACGCTAGAATCGGATAACGATGCAAGTTTTTTTGGAAAAAACTTGCATCGGATAATGATTCTGGATAATGATTCTTAGCATTATCTGATGCAATGGTCTGCGGGTGTGGGGTGGTTTGGGTAGAACTCCCCAATCCACTCCCCACCCACAGCGGTCTCTGCCACTGCAGTAGGGTCGGGGGAAAGGAGGCGCCTTTTCCCTGACCCTACTGCAGTCGCAGAGACTGCTTGTGTCTCTTTTCCTCCCTGTATTTAAACTACAGGGAGGGGGAAAGAGAGAGATGTGATTGGGTCTCTAGAGAACCAATCACATCTCTCTCTTTCCCCCTCCCTATAGTTTAAATACAGGGAGGAAAAGAGACACAAGCAGTCTCTGCGACTGCAGTAGGGTCGGGGAAAAGGTGTACCTTTCCCCCGACCCTACTGCAATCACAGAGACCGCTGCAGGTGGGGGGTGGCTTTAAAGGCAGGGAGGAAAAGAGACCCGATTGGGCCTCTTTCTTTCCCTGCCTGCCTTTAAAGCAGTTTGTCCCTGAAGTCAGGGCTTTTTTTTAAGCGTTGTTCGATGCATGCTAAAAATCGGATAAAGTCATGACTTGTGGAACCAAGTCATAACTTTATCCGGGGTATTACTGTACTTTGATATGTTATTGATGTGATACTTTATATGTGATATTTTGATATGTTTTGATATATGTTATGATATATGTTATGATATATGCGGGGGAGATAAATGTGTCCTGACAGTGCAAGAAAAAAGGAAATGGATCAGTAGAAAAGGAATCAGGAGGGGAGGGGGAGAAATATCCGAGGTTGCCAACTTTTTTAGTAGGCAGGGCTCCTGTGCTTTGTGTAAATAGCTATATTTGTAGATATATTTATTGTGTATTGATCTATTATGTTGTAGCTACTGTACTTATTGTTTTGTTATATTGTATGTTTATTTAATCTTTTTGTTATTGTAATGATATTGATATTTTAATGTTATGTGATATTATTTATGATTTATTGACATGTTGTGTTTATGAACTTGTAATTTTACATGTGTTGTGAACCGCCCTGAGTTGGTCCTACCAAGTAGGGCAGTATAGAAATAATAATAATAATAATAATAATAATAATAATAATAATAATAATAATAATAATAATAATAATAATAATAATAATAATAATAATAATAATAATAATAATAATAATAATCTGATCTATGATGTTGGCTGCTCTGAGTCGCTTCAGCGAATAGAGTGGCATACAAATCCAAATACAAATAAAATATGTTATATATATATTGTTTTGTTTTCTGAAGAATTTTAGTATAATGTAGATATTTTATTCATTAATTGCTTGCCCCTCCTTTTTTAAACTTCCTGGAGGAAATGAATAAGATTGATATGATAATGGCATAAAACTTGCAGCATTCCTTTCACGGGCAGCTTAGAGGCTACGAGGATGAGCTTGGCAACTTTTGAAGGTTGGTGGTTCATGGGCCGTACACCGTGCGATTGAGTCTATTCCAGCTCCTGCCAACCTAAGCAGTTCGAAAGCAAGAAATTGCATTCCTTTCAAAGTCTCACTAAAAATGCTCAGAATGCCATTAAAAAGTAAGTTTGGAAAATAAGGAGAAAATCTCAAGGTATGTTCAAATGAAGTAACTTTGCTTTTAATTCCTAAATGTAACTTTAGTTATACCCCTCTTCCCACATCACAGTAATTCATCCTAAGTAAGTAACATCACATTATTTTCATGTTCCTTTCAAAGCTCTAGTCTCCAAGGCCGAAAAAATATACATCTTCACTGCCACAGAATCTGTTGGATGATATGACAATTTTATTTATATATATATATATGCTGCACACCATTTTTGTGTCCCAAAATCTATATCTCTTGTTTACTGCATAAGCTACACAATGCCTTAGCCTACTATTCGCTTGTTAGGATGCAGAAAAACTCCAAGAGGCTTTCTAATGCAGAAACAGTTATTTCCCCCCAGAGTTTTTCAGAAAGAGCACTTCTGCTCTTCCTTAGGCTTAACGAGACCTCTGGGCATACAAGCTGATTCAGTGAAATCCAACAGTCAGCGTCTGAATATGCTCTGATGACAGCTGACTTTACTTCATACTGCAGTTGTGAAAAAGAAATGCAAAGCAAAAAGAGAATGGCTAATGATTAAAACAGATGGGCAGGCGGAGGAAAACAATGCTAGAACGTGTGAGGGGTGAAAGGGCAGGATGACCTAGGCCAGAGATTTCCTGTGGTCTGGACTGTTTTCTCCTATATGTCATAACAGGGACTTGTTTTTAATTAAACAATTAATGTGCTGAATTAGGATATGCAATATTTATTTATTTATTTACTTATTGGATTTATATAACTGCCTTTTTCGCCTGAGTGATCCAAGGCGGCTCACAAAATCAGCTAAAACCCATACCCAATACCAATTAAAACCAAATACTATAAAACTATCTAAAAATGTCCATAAAACCTCCCCAAACCCCTTAAAAAAGAAGGACCCCCGGGCAGGAGTAAATAAGAACCCTGGGCAGGGCTAAATAAGCCAGCAGGGGTGGGTTGTGGTACCAGTTGTATCCCACACCTGCTGGCATAGCGACGTTTTTAAGGCCTTCCTGAAGGGAAACAACTCTGCCTGGAGGTGCAATTCAAGTGGCAGGAGGTTCCACAGGGCCAGAGCAGATACTGAGAAGGTTCTCCTCTTGGTCACAGTGAGATGTGCCTCCCTAGCTGATGGGACCATTAGGGAGCCCCTAATCAGATTGTTTGGTTGGGAGAAAAGATAGCATGATAGCACTGCCTTTCATTTCAGTGTGAGTCTGAGTTTTAATTTCACTTTTCCCCATGCGATAGTGGAAGGGAATGGGGTTTCACACTTTGACTGGAAGAGAGCAGATAGCCCCGTTTTGCTTTGCCTTTGTATTACAATAGCTTAAGAAGCCATGTTGAGGGGTATTAAGGGAAAAGGCAGCTGAAGGAAGGATGGAAGCACCCCATCAGAACACATCAATAATAGATGCCTGCATCCTACATTCATGAATCTGTGCCACAGAAAATATTTAAATTGGGATCAGTATAGTATTAAGTTTTTAAGGGTAGCTTGTGGTTGCAGATCTGTAATTTACTTTAGCAATCTGGGCTTTTAACCTAACCAGGAATTTAGAAGGGTGTGTGTATATTTATCCTTCAGACGGCACACCCTTGAGAACTGAAAATTTTGTCTCAGTGTTAAGTTGGAATCCTCACATTCGATACAGGATCCTATTTCTATAAGCCACCATGCATATACTAACTCCCCCCCTACCAATTTTGTACACATGTTAAATCAAAATGCTAAAGTGTTTTTTCTGCTTCAAAGAGTTTAAATCATTCTTTATCTTACTAAAAAAAAAAACCCCTTCACAGGAGGGGAATGTATTTCTTTGTTTACTGTGACAGCAGGGACATCAAACATCACATGCCTATAACATTTGGTTGTTGTTGTTACATGCTGTCAAGACATTTCCAACCTACATCACCCCTACCAGAAATTTCCAAAATGTCCTGTCATGAAAAGTTCTGCTCACCTCTTGTAAACTCAAGGTTGTTGTTCTTTTCAGGAGTAAATCCATCTCACGCTTGGCCTTCCTCTTTTCCTGCTGCGTTCCACCTTTTCCAGCTATATTGTCTTTTCCACAGTCTTCCCTTCCCAAAGTGTGCCTGCCTTTTGGGAGACTAAGTCAGGTTGTTTCAGATTCAAGCAATCCAATGCAAATTTTCCTGTGATTAATAAATGAATTTAGCAGTTCCTTGTAAATAAACATACAAATAATTGTTATCTGGAGAACATCTAATTGGTTAGTAATGTGCCATCTAGTCAGAACTGACTTTAAACAGGTAGGATACTGAAGGGGTGGTTTTACAGTTTCACACTCTCAGTGAGTTTTATGGTCAAATAATGCTGTGAACCTTGGTCTCTAGAGTCCTCGTTTGTCACTCAGTTCATTATACCACACAGGTTACTTACTTGCTTGGTTGATCCATGTTTCACACATCAGGTTGACATATCTGATCTCGTGCCAGTCTCATCCAGGGTCTTGGGAGCTTTGCCCTGAATTGGTCTTCCCATCTGATTGCTGGCCTTCCTAGTGGTCACTTTATATCAAGTGGTATCCATTCTGATGATGCTCTTAAAATCGCAGAAGAAAGAGGGAATGCAAAAGACAAAGGAGAAAGGGGGGGGGGAATCAATAAATTGAATGCAGAATTTATTATTTTTTATTTATTTATTTATTTAGATTTATTTATTTAGATTTATTACCCCGCCCTAATCAGGCGAACCTGACTCTAGGCGGCTTACAGAAATTCATAAATTAAAACCTTAAGGTTCATAAATTACTTAAAAGTCAATTAAAAAAGAATTAAACCATGAATTTACAAAAATCTAAAAGATTTAAAAAGGTTAAAAGGTTTAAAAAGATTTTAAAAGTTTAAAAGAGTGAGGGAGGGGTGGCTGTCCCATCATATCAGCCACCCAACATGGGACCCCATGTTCAATGAAAAGCAAGGAGAGATAAGGAAACCTACCTAAATGAGCAGTGCAAAGAAATAGAGGAAAACAACATAAGGGGTAGGACTAGAGATCTTTTTTAAAAAAATTGGGGAAATCAAGGGAAAGCAAAAATGACCATGATAAGGGGCAAGGAGTTAGCTGATGCAGAAGAGATTAAGAAGAGATAGCAAGAGTACACAGAGGAACTCTACAAAAAGGACCTCAACACCCCTGATAATAACAATGATAAGAACATTGAACTTGAGCCAGACATCCTAGGGAGTGAAGTCAGAAAGGCCCTAAAAACACTGCAAACAACATAGCCAGTGAAGATGATGGTATTCCAGTTGGATTTTCCAAAGCCCTAAAAGATGATGGAATTAAAGCATTGCATTCTATATGCCAGCAGATTTGGAAAACACAACAATGGCCACAGGATTGGAAAAGATCAGTATACATTCCAATCCCAAAAAAAGGGCAATCCCAAAGAATGTTCAAATTATTGAACAATTGTAATCATCCCACATGCTACCAAGGTTATGCTCAAGATAATACAGGATAGACTTCAGCAGTACATGGAGAGATAAATACCCAAGAGACTGCATCACCCTAAGAACATCTGTTCATCCCACCAGAGCAGACCAGAGAGGCTCTCTGGTTGTGCCATCAGCTAGAGAGGCGCATCTCTACCACCAGAAGGAGGGCCTTCTCTGTGTCTGCCATGGCCCTATGGAACCTACTGCCAACTGAACTGCATCTCCAGACGGAGCTGATGCCCTTTTGGAAGGGTGTAAAAACCTGGCTGGCGGGGCAAGTATGGGGTACTGATGACACAATGACCTCAGCCTGTAGGTTGGTTTGAGCCCCCTTTCTATCTCAGTTTTTAAATTAAGATTTAACTGCAATTGTAATCTGTTTTAATCTACAGTTTTAAACTTTTAAAATGTTTTAATCTGAATTAATGTTTTTATGACATGTCAACCACCCTGGGTCGCCTCAGTGAGGACAGGACTATACAAAAATGAATGAATAAATAAATAAACACCAGAAGTGTAGGCTGGGTTCCAAAGAGGCAGGAGAACTAGAGACCATATTGCCAACATACGTTGGAACATGGAGAAAACAAAGGAATATCAGAAACAAATCTACTTCTGTTTCATTGACTACACCAAGGCCTTTGACTGTGTGGACCACAACAAAATGTGGCAAGTAATTAAAGAGATGGGAATACCAGAACACCTTACATGCCTCATGAGAAATCTGTACATGAGTCAAGAAGCAACAGTTAGGACAGAATAAGGAATTACAGTTTGGCATAGGAAAAGGAGTAAGACAAAAGGCTGTATTTTGTCACCCTGCTTATTCAACTTATACACAGAGCACATAATGCACAATGCAGGGTGGACAAATCTCAAGTTGGAATCGAAATTGCTGGGAGAAACATCAACAATTTGAGATATGCAGATGATACCACCCTAATGGCAGAAAGTGAGGAAGACCTAAAGATGGTCCTGCTTAGGTTGAAAGAAGAGAATGCAAAAGCTGACTTGAGACTCAACATCAAGAAAACCAAGATCATGGCAACAGGCCCTATCAGTCCCTGGAAAATAGATGGGGAAGAAATAGAAGCAGTGACAGATTTTACTTTCTTAGGATCAAAAATGACTGCAGATGTGATTGCAGCCGTAAAATAAAAAGGCAACAGATTCTTGGGAGACAAGTGATGAGAAACCTGGGTAACATAGTTAAAAGTAGAGACATCACCTTGCAAACAAAAATTTTCATAGTCAAAGCAATGGTATTCCCAGTGGTAATGTATGGTTGTGAGAGCTGGACCATGAGGAAAACTGAGTGCAGAAGAATAGATGCCTTTGAAATGTGGTGTTGGAGAAAAGTTTTGAGAGTATTCTGGACAGTGAAGAGAACAAATTAGTTGATCCTAAAAGACATCAACCCTGACTGCTCCTTAGAAGATCAAGTAGTAAAGATGAAGCTAAAGTACTTTGGACACCAAATGAGAAGAGAGGATTCACTTGAGAAAGCCTTGATGCTGGGAAAAGTTAGGGCCAAAAGAAGGAGGGGGTGGCCAAAAATGAGGTGGCTAGATAGTATTGTAGACACAATGGGCACAGAGGTGGACGCGTTGAGGAGGATGGTGGAGGACAGGGGTGCCTGGCAGGCAATGGTGCATAGGGTCACAAAGGGTTGGAATCAACTGTGCAACTGAACAACAATCCATTCTGTCATAGCTTTCATCCACTTGCCATCTTTGAAGCGGCACACATGCCTGGCCCACTGATGCCTCGCAAACTCAATCAACATTGATACAGTACTTTTTTTGCACTTGTTTTTTTAGGCAGTTCTTCATTTGATATTCAATCAACTCATCGCATGTGTAGCATCCTTCACTCAATTGCTCTTTGTGTTACATCAGTTTTTTGATGTCAGCTTTTGTAGGTGTCAATGTTTTACTGCCTTAAAATAAAGCAAGCAGAATGGTGGTGTTGATGAGTTCAGCCCATAATTTCCCCCTTTTTTGCTTCATTAATCACATCCTTTATGCTGTTAAAAGCTTGCCATGCTGCTTGCCTTCTCAGAATTTCTTTTGTTAGATCATGCCTTAAGTTAACACCTCTTGCTCAAGGTGTACCACACTGGGCAGCAGAAGAAAATATAGAGATTAACTTTATTTGAGCAGGATCAGTGACAAGGCAGGTGTGGGAGCGGAAACAGAACAGACTTTGGAAATCTTTGCAACCCAATTCTTAACTTTCCTAAGCTGGCATAGCCACTTATCAATAGCACTGTGAGCTGGAGAATTCTAGCTGTTGTAGTCTCTGGAAGTAACCTTTTCCAGGCTCTGAAGTAAAGTTGTGCCTGTACTACACATGTCATGCTTTCTCCATCACTCTGGAAGTATTATTTCTGTACAACACATGTATATTAGCCTTGCCAGTGGCTTTTATTTCTTAAGAAGGTTCCCAGGGAAGAATACATTCTGTACCCTGGTCGACAGCATAATTGAGCCAGTGAAAATGTAAAAATACAACATAGTAAGTTATTAATTAAACAAAGAAAAGAGTTTATAAAACAGGAATGTCACAATTAGACTGTCTGAAAACACTGTACATACAGGCAATGTCTAGAGAAATCAAAGAAGCATGTAACTGAGCAGAAGTTGTAGCTAATGTACATGAATGGAAAAAATCCTTATAATATGTTGCCCTTTTGAAACATCTTTAATTTTTTGTGTTAAAAATGCACCATCTCAGCATATGTACCATCAAGTTATTGTGCATCTAATTCATGGCAACCCTGGTAGGACCTTGTAAACTATGTGATATGTTTAAGGAGTGTTAATCTGTCATTGACATCCATGTCCACTGAGTTTTCATGGCCAAATGGGGATGTGAACCCAAGTCTCCTAATCTGACAGGCTATCCACCACACTGCACAGGCTCTCATATAGCTCATTAGCTCATTTAAATCAATGAAAATCATTTGCTGTGATTTCGCTGGGCACTCCCCTCCCTTTCCCCCCAGTCAGAGACCACTTTTATGGATGTTGTCCAAGATCATCTCCTCCTCAACCAAATTCAAATCATTTTGTTCTATTGCCATTGGCCATACTCATTGGATCCTGTAAAAGGTGCCATTTCCAAGCTCCGCTTTAATCCCTTTATATTAGAAAAAAGTTACCTGCATTGAAAATAATTCCACCCGTGTTCCCAGTGTGATTCCAGAATTTAGATACCTGCATTTTCTGGCCATGAATTCAGCCTTTAAAATAAAGTGTACACACACGATCTTGTGGGTTCATGACAGAATCTGGCTCATTTACTGGTCTGCCAATTGCTGCCATAGAATGCACCAATGAGGACTTGGGTTTGGGCAATGACAAAGCAAAGAAAATGGCTTCATTTTGGCAGTCCAGGGTTTGATATGGACTCAGTCAAACTTCTGGGGTAGTTATATGTAATTCTCCATCTTTGATCAGTCAAAGGTCCTCATCCAGTTTAAAGTTGACCAGGGGGAAAGCATGTAATGTTAATCACTTCCACTTTTAAATCTCTTTGCTCCTTTAAAGGAAGAACCATTGAGGTCAAGAGGTTTGGAGGAAAAGATGACATTTCTCTATCACCACCCCAAACCTTTTCCCCACTCAAAAACATTCTCCTGCCACTGCTATTGTCCCTGCCAAGATGATAGTAACTTTTGGAGGTAAAGAGCAGCAGTGGGTCATTTCAGAGGGAAAATGATAAGGCAGATTGCAAATTGAAGAAGAGGGAGTACCTCTTTTTACCATTTCAGTATCTGGAAATGTCCCCCTACTAACTTCAGGGGTCGCCAAGAGTAAAAGCCTTCTATGGTGTAACAGTCCTGAGCCAAGACGGCCCTCTTCTAGTATTGTTTTGTTTTCTTCAATAGGACAAGAAAAATGATGTGTTTAACCTTACATACCTCTGACACTAAGATAAAAAAGGCAACTGGGTTTTACATTAGTCCTCACTGGTTCATTGAGCAAAAAAGTGAAATTGAAACAAGAAAGATATTCCGCAGCACTGGCTCAGCAGTTTTCAGGATGGAAGAGTGTAAAAATGTTCCCAGTTCCTAGATTACAGACTGCACATTACTTGTGGGAGAACAGAAGAAAAGGCCCTTGGGCAATAACATCCTCACTCAGTTAGACTGGGGCTCACTTATTGTGCTTGGGTGAGTAATTTTAGGGGGGGGGATTCCACACACTTCTTTAATTTCTTCTCTGTTTTCCATATAATGCCCCAGATGTGTTTGACTGCATATCTTCTTGCAAGATGGTATTGATGTTACAGTAGAGCCTGACAACCTGTGAGATGACTGAGGTGTGCTGTGAAGCTGTCTTCCAGCCAACATCCCACTGTCTGGAGCAGAGTCTCTTCCCTTCCTGTTGTCCATACCTGCTTTGAAGGATCCTCATTGTAGCAGCAGCAAAAGGGGCAGTTTACAGCTGGATGTATGTGCATTAAATCTTGCAGCACCTCAGTGTAATTTTCCTTCTGTTCTCCCACACGTCATGTACAGTCTGTCGTCTGTGAACTGGGAACATTTTTGCAGAAGACGAAATACCCTTTTCCTCCATTCTAAAAGCTGCTGAGCCAGTGCTGAGGAATTTTTTTTCTTGTTTTCTGCGCAATAATATCTGCTCTGGTTAGAAAGGCTACCATCTATTTTATAGTAAGCATGTTGGAAAGCATGGTAGTGATGCTGTAAACCTCTGAAGGCATTGGGATCCTGTTTCTTATTGAACTGACACTCCCATGAATTAAATAGCCAAATTTTGGTTTGTCGACATATTTCTTCTATAAAGCAATGTATGCAATTAGAGCAGTGGTGCCCAAACTATGGCCCAGGGGCCGGGTGTGGCCCCCGATGCCAATTAATCCGGCCCATGAAGCCCTCGTCGCTCCTGGAAGCGGAAGTAAAAGGCGTCCGTACGGGCATGTTTTACTTCTGCTTCCAGGAGCGATGAGGGCTTCGCGAGCTGGATGAATTGGTGTCAGGGACTGCACCTGGCCCCCGGGCCTTAGTGACAGGCTCCCTGAACCACATGATTGGCCCACAGCCCAAAAAGTTTGGGCACCCCTCAATTAGAGGAACATAAGCAGAACCATCTTGGCTCTGATGTAATTCACTTCAGCTAAAAGTTGTTTACAGCTAGTTTACTGGGGAACACACCCAAAAGGGTCTTATCTAAGTAAGCAGACATGTTTACCACTGAACATGTTAGAATATACGTGAAAAGCAAAGGGGACAGAGAGAATATACAGTACGTTGTTTGATATGTAAGTCAGAATATGTAACATTAAGATAGTGCTTGGAACACCCACCCAACTTACACCATCTGGATCTGGAAAACACGTGCACATGGCTCATGAAGAGTATAAAAGCATCTTCAAAATGTTCATCACATGTGCATATGTCACAATCATGTAATGTAATGTAATGTAATGTTATGATTGAAAAACTTAGATAAAATTCTCCTTTTCCATTTCAAAACCTCTCTGGCTGTTTTATTTCCTTAAAAGCTATTAATCTCTTTGAGAGTTGGTGTGACAGAACCAACTGGATGACTTAATTATATATTTAGTCATTTTAACTTGAAGGGGAGGACACAATTTTGTCTAGATGCCATTTAATTTCTATGGGATGGGAAAGAGGTCAGAGGTCATGTTGCTACCTTAGAGAGCAGATGTCTGCTCTGGGAAGTTTCCATGTAATTCCAGATACTGTATGTAGAGGCTGGTTTACTTTAGGATGATAGAACAGCATCTTACACATAGTTGTAGACATTTTGTGTTGGATTACAATTCCCATCACCTCAACCAGAACAGACATGGTGGATGGGGAAGATAGGAGTTGTAATCTAACATACTGTATCTAGAATGCTCTGTTGGTTGAAGGCTGTTCTATATGACTATAGTTGCTTTGTATATTTCAAGGTTGATGGTTAGTCTTAAAAGGGATTCTGGCTTGGTGGCAACCAAGTAAGAAATGAAGCACTGGAGTTTTAAATTATATACTGAAAATAATCAGAAGGTACATGAAGCATTTATATTGCAGATGCTAAACAGATCTGGCCTTGTAAGCAGGTTGAGATGGACTGGGAAGCCACAGACGAACATGCTCTGAAGTAAAATATTCTGGAGTTAAGCACATAGACATAACCTATTTGCTCTTAGACATAGTCTATCTGCATCTATGCAATGGAACAGCTCTACAAGTAAATATAGTGGGTAAAGATTTACAGAGGTACTTAGGGACTTCCCCTCTTTCCTACTGTGGTCATCAGAGGTGACTGAATTATGGCTCTCATTGTTAGAAGTTATTAGCCATTCCGTGGCAGCTTGTTGCTATGTACCTCTTGTAATTTTTCTTATTGCCCAAATAAGAATACCCTATTTCAGGGATTCTTAACCTGTGGCCTGTGGGCCAAATGTGGCCCATGGTGCCATTTCATGTGCCCCCTCCTCCTCCACACCAGGAAGTGCCATGTGGTGGAGGAAAGGCAAAATGGCCATCTGGCCCCCGAAGCTGTCTGAGGGAGTGTGACCCGGCCTCTGGCTTTAAAAAGGTTGAGAACTCCTGCCCTACTTGCTGGCATATAAAACCCACTTTCCCCCCTTAAAATACACTGGAAAATGGAGTGCGTCTTGTACTGTATATAGTGACCGATAGTGGGCTATTCTGGTAATAACTGGGTGCGCCTTATACTCTGATGCATCTTATACACTGGCAAATATGGTATAGAATAAGTTCTGTTGCTATAACTTATGCAGTGTAAGGCTCAGCAGTGATAAAATTTTGGAGAGTAAATCTTTCTGACTTCTCTGCAAGAGCTTCTGAAATTCCTATGTAATCCCTTTCCACTTTGGAAAGCCACAGAAGCTGTAGGAGTGGGGAGTCTTTGATTAACAAAAATGACTGCTTTCAGTAAAGTTGTCCATGTGGTAATCTTTTTCGGTAATTAAAAGCTTCCTCCTTCTATTTCACAGCTTCCTGGTGATGAAAAGGATACACTGGAGTTTTAGGAGCTTCAGGTGAAATGTTTAATTTCTGAAAAATAGCTGCTCACCCTTACAAAGCAGAAAGTTACACTGAAAAGATTTCAGCCAATAAAAGCAATACAGTAATAATTCCAACTACCTAAATGAAAAGTCAAACAATTATAAAATAGGAAGTAAACACCTGAAATAATAAGAGAGGAAGGAAGAGAAAATAAAATTATTCTTACAAAAATTCATCACTTAATTATCATTTTAATTGTGAAGTGGGAAGTGTATACAGGTATATCTTTCAGGAGGTGGGCCACTAAGACTGATTCTCTTTGAGTTAAACCTCAGTTGGCTCTACTTCTGTTGAACTAATTTTGTGGCCTTTTTTTGGCATGTGTGCCTGTCCTTCAAAGTTAAAAATGTATCCTATTTTAATGAGTGGACACTAATTTCATTCAATATGTTTGGTCTGGGCAAAAATAATTTAAATCAGCAAATAGTATACATATCAACATACAGTACTGGATTTCAGGTGGGAAGACCATTTTTAATGATACATTTGAACCCCTCACATAGTTTTATTTATTGATTTTTGCTATTTATTAATTGTGTGCCAGCAAGCCAATTCAGACTTATCATTCGCTTTTTTGGAAGAGGCACCCTTTGACGCAGTGGTGGGCAGTATCAGGTTCGCACCCTCCCCACGGCGCAGGTGTTTTTTTTAGCAAATTTGTGTGGCCTTTGGGCAGGGGGGTGGCAAAATTGGGTAGCCTTTGGGCAGGGGGTGGCAAAATTTGGTGGCCTTTGGGAGGGGGGGCAAAATTGGGTGGCCTTTGGGTGGGGGGTGGGGGTGGCAAAATTGGGTGGCCATGCCCACCTCCCTGCCCTGCCCAGACTAACATAGCTACCATTTAAAAAGTTTTATTCTGTGCAAGCATATCAGAGAGTAAACAAAACAAAAAGACAAAAACGTTGTGGCACCTTAAAGACTAACTGCTGTATTTTAATGTGATCTTTTCTGGATCAAGTCCACTGGCTCTTTGGCTATAAACAGAGATGAGCACTGAATCCTAGAGTTGTTAACGACTGGCTTTCGAGCAAGGGCAACCTTTACCTAATAACAGAAGATCCCTGATTGGTATTCAAATTTGATGTCAGGGTTTGTCCCTGAAAGTGGTTCAAGGTCTCCCTTGCTCAAAAGCCAGCGATATCTCAATTTACAGCCAAAGAGCCAGTGCTGCCTGTGTTTGTACAGCATACATGGCCATATGGCAGGCATGAATAGATCACCCATGATGTAGGCTCTGCCCATGATGTATGCTTCACCCATGACAAGGCTCCACCCACAGTGTGGTAGCGAATTTTTTGCTGCCCAACACTACTTGAACGGCATAGATTTTTCATGGTAACACAGGTTGGTTTTTCTCGGATGCACTGTTGAGGAACTAAACTTTCCACCTCTGGCTTTGCAGCCAGATACCTAAACCACTGACCTCTGTTCACTAGTTGTGTTTCTATTCTGCCTTTTCTCCAATACTCCCAAAGTGGTTTAGGTGGATCTCCTCCTCATTAAGATAACAAACCAATAGGTTGTCCCAAGGTCACTCAATTTCCCCTAGTTTAAGGGAGATTTGAAGGAAGGTTTCCTGAGTCATAATCCAACTCTCTAACCACTACTTCTTGCTTTCATTTTAACTGCCTCCCAGGGACTAGGGAAGTTGTCTTGAGTTCTCTGTAGAAGATAACGACTGTTTACCATTTAATACACAGTGAGAAAACCAGTAAATGTGAAAAATACCCATGTACACCTGTTGCATTTCTGTATCAATACATATGGTATAATGCAGGACCAGGGAATTTGTGCATCTCCAGATTTTGAACTCAGAATCCCATTAGTTACCTGATCTATGGTGAACTACAATGCGACTACTAATTCTTTCTTATTTAATTTTTATAATTTTACAGTATAAAAAGGTTAAAATGTGAAAATGTAGAAGTGAATAGAAAAGGAGTTACATATAATATACACAATCTATATTACATAA
Organism: Furcifer pardalis; assembly: GCA_030440675.1. NCBI lineage: Eukaryota > Metazoa > Chordata > Lepidosauria > Squamata > Chamaeleonidae > Furcifer > Furcifer pardalis. The sequence goes on along the minus strand of CP126890.1, from coordinate 45,433,751 downwards.
TTGTAACAACTCTTTCAGATACTGTACAATATTTCTTATATTGAATCTTTCTTACCATATCACTTTTTAAATTCATCTTAATATTTCTGAAAACAATCTTCAGTCTTTATCCTATTTCCCCTTTTTCTTAATATTGATTATTAAAAATAGAAACAAAAGTTTAAGCAAAAGAAAATTAAATGACGATAAAACTAAAAGAAGAGTGCTTACCCTGTGCTATCTACATTGTCCAAAGAATTCACCGTGTGTATATTTCATACATTTTCTTTATTTCTTTCAAAAACCCATTAAGTCAGGTACTGTACTGGTTTTTTGCCCCTATTATCCTTTAGAGCATATTCTAGAAAAGGCTTCCAAATGTCCCAATTAATCAGCATCTGGAAGGCTGAAGGTGCCCTACCCATGCTGAGTGGGGGTGAGAAATCATTCCATTAAACCAGGGGTCCCCAAACTTTTCAGGTCATGGGTGCGTTTTGCTTCCACTTCCAGGAGCAATGAGGACTTTGTGGGCTGGATAAATAGGCATTGGGGGACAGATCAGGCCCCCAGGCCATTGTTTGGATATCCCTGCACTAAACAGACTACCAACAGTGAAAGTTGGCTTCATGAGACTAACAGGATAGACGGAGAACAGGCAGGCAACATCCATCTACTTTCTGTGCATCTCTTTCTTTGCATGAAATAAATTGTTCAACACTGTTGTTGACAAGGCTGGAAAGCAGAAGTCCTCAATTTTATCCCAGCCTTTGTCGATATTTGCCAATATTGTGTGATTTGGCATTAGCAAATAATAAATCAAATCAAAGGATAACTCCTCTTCTTCTTTTTAAAAAAATTGCCATCTGATGGTAATTATGACATTGGTTTGTGGATGAGACATTGTACACATGAAAATGGCTGCACTTTAAACAAAATTTCTCAACATACTCTCCACTGTTTCTGTTTCTTTCCCAAGATATAAAAAGACACCAACAGTTTTAGAGTGAACAACTTGAAATTAAACTGAGATTGTGAAAGACTTTTAAAAAACAACCCACAGATATTATATATTGGATCCCTCTGGAGCAAGGGTGGGCAAAGTGCAGCTTTGCAGATGGATGTGCCCACTCAGAGCTTGTTTTGTGTCTAGGACTCCATTAGAAAAATGGTGGTGGTTGTAGTTAGGATTAGAAAGGTCTCAAAGAGCAGCAGTACATCTTTAAGTTGGTTTCTAGTGCCCCAGTGGCGTAGTGTAGGGGGACCACAGGGGGACGGCCCACCCCAGGTGGCACTTTTTGGGCTATGGGTGTTCTGGGACTACAATTCCCAGAAGCCCTAGCAGGAGCGGGAGCCAGCATCCACCAGGGGGCCTCAAATTTGGCTTAAGCCCCGGGCAACTGAAATCCACATGACACTACTGAGTGCCCCCTACACTGTTTAATGGGACTGTGGTGGCTTAGTGGTTAAGACATTGAACTTGAAGACTGGAAGATTGGGTTTTGATACCCAAGTACTGCATGACAGAGTGAGCGCCCGTCTCTGTCCCAGCTCCTGCCAACCTAGCAGTTTGAAAGCAAGAAATTGCAAGTAGATAAATAGGGAGCACTTCAGTGGGAAGGTAAACAGTGTTCTGTACCCTCTGGTGTCTAAGCATCCCTGGCACATGTCCACAGAAAAGTCTGCAAAACTGGGTCTTTGGCTATAAACAGAGATGAGCACTGAACCCTAGAGTCAGATACAACTGGATTTTGAGCAAGGGTGACCCTTACCTATACCCTGCTTAATATCTCCAAGTACCCAATGTTCAAAACTGGAAATGGACTTTCAGCTATGGCTGACTTCATTTTCTTTGTCCTCCACCCCTCCCCACACACCTTAACTTTTGGCAAAACATGAAGGGAGATTGTTTGAACAATGCCACACCCATCAAAATTGCCCTCTGCCTGGCGCCCTAAGGAGATAGTGTTCTTGTTTTATAACGTTGCCACATTCTTCTTTTGCTGATGATGAACAAGTTCCGCCATTCCATCCAATGGAAGATAAATATAGGATGTTAAAATACTTGTTGCAGTTACCATGCAAGACTGCATACGTTATATTATTTATTTAATACACAGTGAGAAGACCAGTGCATAATGGTTATTTCGCCCTCTAGTCTTCACAACAAACATTTTTTGTTTTTCATAGTGGGGTTGTCAGGCAAAATCACTAACCTTATGCATTATATATATGTGTAAAAGAATGTTATTTTTGGTGGGTGGGGTTCTCTTTGCTATTTCCTTTTAAACATACATTTTGAAAATGTATTTTGGAGACAAAATGATGGTCACTGAGGTATCAGTATACTTGCAAAAACCCAAAGGTTTACAAAAGTCCAGTTGAATCCCAACCAACCACTGAGGTGTACATGTTACTCCCTCCGTGCTAGCTAATGAAGATGGAGTGTGTTCAGAAGACACTGCATGTTGATTGGTGTTTGGAAAAGAAATATGAAAATCCAGTAGAAGGTGGAAGCAGAATAGACTGTCCGGGTAGATGCTGCTATTGGCAGTGTGGCACCCTCGAAAGGAACACTTATTAGGAGATATGCTGCAGCATTTTATGGCAGATATCATTTACACCAGTGATGGCGAACCTTTTAGAGACTGAGTGCCCAAACTGCAACCCCAAACCCACTTATTTATCACAAGCCAACATAGCAACAAGGGAGGGAGAAAACTTTTCCATTGGGATACTGGGCAGAGGGTGGGGTGAACTCTGTGCTGGGGAGAGGGAGGAAGCTCTCCCATTGGGCTGCTGGGCAGAGTGGCAGGGTGAACTCTGTGCTGAGGGAGGGAGGAAGTGCTCCCATTGGTCTGCTGGGCAGAGGGACAGGGCAAACTCTGTGCTGAAGTGACTGCATGGGTGCCCACAGAGAGGGCTCCAAGTGCCACCTCTGGCACACATGCCATAGGTTCACCATCACTGATTTACACCGTCCTAGTAACGAAAATGAGTCAAAACGACTTTTTAATTTATTGTTAGTAGGAGAAGGGCTACAAGCAAATATTGCACATAGCTCTAATCAATGTGCTTAAAAAATAAGACAACTATATGATCATTGTTATCAAACAAATTTCTATTGATGTTGCATGTGCTACACACAGCAATGATTATTAGGGACACACATGATATCACATTGCTTTCAGTGAGGAAAGCAGCCATTTGAGGAACAGTTCAATAGCCTTTTCCATCTGATTTATTTTTTTATTCAGAGTCACCCAATCATACACTGGGCTTTACCCTGGATTGGTGGCAGCCGGGATGTAAAAATAGGCTTCTTGTCATCACCTGTGCTTCTTTCTATTTGAAGAATTCCTTTGCTATCGCCATCTTATTTGCTGGCTCTATAGCTGGAAATATACCTGCATTGTTAATGAGTTCGTAATGTTGTATTTTAGTTCAGAACAGTGCCTGGATTCTTATTTTGATCTGAGCTCTGAAAAAACATATTTTTTGCCATTGGTAATCCAGTTGATATATCCAGTGCCATCAGTGTAAACTGAATTTTGTTGGATTAGAAAATTTATTTTTGGTGTTAGTACTCGCCTTATGGGATGTGTCCAAGGTGTTCTACATTGTGAGGATAGGGTTCAGCACCTTGGATAGCTCTTTAAAAGTTCAAGCTAAAACTAATGTAAGATTGGCGTTGTCCATGTGAAACTGTAATCACCAACTTTCACTAAGCAACACTATGGGACACTGCTATTGGATCTGCATTGCCACAGCATGAATGAATAAATGAAAGAAAGAAAGAAAGAAAGAAAGAAAGAAAGAAAGAAAGAAAGAAAGAAAGAAAGAAAGAAAGAAAGAAAGAAAAAAGAGCCCTTGGAGGAAGAGTTTTAAAAAGTCTGAATAGCCATAGAGAGAGGCCAGGCTTATTTGTAATTAGCTGTACATTATGTTGTCAACAGAAAATACATTGAACTTTATTTTGCCAATGCCAGTACAATCATGGGAGAAACTGCAGTCTAGTTGCATCTTATATATTTCTTGTGGAGTTATTTGTTTCCTCAAAAAAGATATGTCCACTTCACTGGAGTACCCATTTGAGACCAACACAAATCAACGTTTTCAGTGTTTGCATATGCTGTTGTTTTCAAGTTACATATGAGAAGTTGAATAATGTCCTTGCATTACAAAATTTGCTTTCTTGAGCATGAGCTAGTTCTAATTATGGAAATTTTGCTTTGTTTTATATCAATTTTCAAAAATATGTTGTTAATACAACTCATACTGTTGAGTTGTGCAATAGATATCTGGAGACATTTTGTTCCTTTGTATATTTTATCATTAATCATGTCAAGCTGAGTAGGTGGAACAAAAACTTCAGGACCATTTGAGCCAATACTATAGCCTTTCTTCTATTCAGTTAGTCCATGAGAGGAGAATGACCACTCTGTCGTTCTGTTTTAAACCCAATTAGTCCCAAGGAAAGCATAGTCAGTGAATGAAAAGGATTTGTTAAAATGAAAGATTTATATGATCTGAAGAGAAAACAGAGTCTTATGAAGGGGATTTGTCAACTCAACAGTTATCTAAGAACCATTGGCTCAACGGGTATAACTCTAGCTGGGCCTAGCAATTAAATCTAACCTTTTGTTTGCAGTGGTACACATAACACATAACTCTGGCAGTCCTTTCAAGAGAAAGGTGGTGCTGATATTTAAATCCTGTTTAAATTCTGCTAATGCATACAGTAGCAGAAATGAGACATAACTCTTTCCTGAACGGATTGCCCATATAGAAAAGGCATTTTTTCAAATGAAGCAATAGATTTGTAGACTCTCATAAGAAGAATTCCCATAGAGTTTAATAAAAAACATAGCTGTCCCTCCTCATTTTCCAGCTGCCATCCCTGCGTTAAATCCAGTGGTTAGTCCTAACTAAAGTAGATCCATTGCTCATAATTCTCTTATAGTAATTTGCTCTATTGAAACAAAAAGGATTTAAACACCAGCCTCTTAAATTCCGCTGATTCGAACGGGCCTGTTCTTACTCTGGTTTATTATGCTACAGTAAATTAATTCTATGACCCAAATACTTTCCTGTATTACAGAAATAATGTAATTTTAAGAAGTGAATTGCCATAAATTAAGAAATCTCCACAGGTGTCACACAACTGAAATATGCAACATATAATGTCTACAGAAATTTCTTAACTTGCCGCAATTTGCTATTTATATAATTGTGCAATGGAATTTCAGCCTATGAGATGTGCTTGAGTACTGGATTAATAAATCACTTTCATTCAATGGGTCTTTTTTGCCTGGGATGAATCACCCTGAGTGCAGTCTGTCCCATGTCTGTATCAATGTGCAGTTTAAAAAACTGCTCAGAAGAATCAATAAATGTGTTTTTAAGTATACCTTCTCAATGATACCTTCTGACAAAATATGCATCCTATTCTATCCAAATTGATATATTCCTAAAAGTATCTTATTGAAAACATGCTTTTTGAAATGGATATTTTTAGCTGGCAGTAAAATACAAAAACATATCTCTTAATAAATGCATGAATAAATAAATAAATCACAACTAGGGTAGGTAAAGGAGAAAGAAGATTCATTTACCAAATGACTGAAGGCATAAGCAAAGCTGATGACATGGAAATAAGTGCCTCACTTCTGAGATGTTACTTTCTGAGCTTACAAAAGCATAAAAATGTTCCCTTCCCCAAGTTGATTTTAAAAAAAACTGGCAATATTGTTATTTTGTGTGTGCAAAGATAAATATACAGTACTGTATATCAGTTATTTTTTTCCTTGTTCACTCTAGTGATAGAAATCTTTTGGGGACATTTTGAGTGGATTTTTTTTCATATTTAAGAAATGATGTTTCTTGTTCTTGAAAAAGTGATTGTATTTTAAAAACATATAATTGATGTACAGTAATACCTCATATAACATTAGTATCGAATAACACTAAAATCACATAACATTAAGGAATCTGGGGGGAAGAATTGCATCAGATAACATTAAGATCCTATGGGATGCTTCAGATAACAACCGCTAAAGCCTGTGTGGTTACAATGTATCTCTATGGATCCCAGAGGATCAGATAACACTAAAAATCATATAACACCAAGACTTGTGGAACCAGGTTTTAGTGTTATATGAGGTTTTACTGTATAAGCATCAAAGTCATGAGAGGAAAAGAAGACGCACGCGCACGCGCACGCACACGCGCACGCGCGCGCACACACACACACACACACACACCAGGTGTGTGCTGTTAAATAGCACATACTAATGCTCAGAAGTTACACTGGGGCTCTGCAAGGAATTAGACAACAAATTTTGAAATTATGCTTTTTAGATGTAAAAAAGTTGAAAAAGGGAGCCTCCAATATGCTGAACTTATCAGGAGGGTTAGAGTGCCATGCCAGCAGTCGTCCATTCCTAAGGTCAACATCTGAGACCATGATGTGGCTCTCGGTGATTTCATAGAAACCAACCAACGACTTTCTCTTTCAAGTGTTGATTGCTCTCAGGGTTGTCTGCAGAACCAAGGAAACATGGCAGTTCTGAGACCTTGCAACTCCTATCCGGAGTGCTAGATGGGCCAACAGTCAGGCTTATGCAAGGGCCAAGATGCCATTTTTTTGTCTGCTCCTTTCTTAGTAACCCATGTGATTCTTTCCCCTGGTTTCAAGACCTCCTCCACTCATTTCAATGGAAATGACTTGTAGATGTGTGTTTTCACTTTATTAGCCTGGGGTCCTTTTTTACAGTGCACTGGCAGCCCAAACACACAGTTATTCTGTACCTGTATTTATAACCTTGTTCTTCTCATTGGCTGTAGTCCTCCTCAGTCCTTTGAAGACTGCTTTTTAAAAGTTATTACAGACTGAGGGTCACAATGCTTAGGCAAAGTTCACATTACACTGTGTTTGCAATAGCCTCTTTGTGTCTTAACTGAAACTGTAAGGCCTTTGGTGTTCAGAGTTTGTTGACTCCAAGTTAATTGTTTTCCTTTAATGCAAATAGAAGAAAAATAGAATATCAAAGGGCATAATCTTGACTCCTCTATTCATTCATCTAGTGAAATTAAAATGGAATATTGAACCAGTTTTTGTTTTACAATACTAGAGGTGGCTGAACATTTACAGCTCTATATATTGTTTCAGTTGAATTCTTCTAAAACCTCACGCCTGGTGAGCAAACCCCCCCTCCCCAGATGATTTTCATTTTCAAAACATTCACATCCAATAAACTATACCCAACATAGTATGAGAGAGAAAAGGGGACAGGAAATGGCTCCGTTGCATGGTTATTACATCCTATTGCCTGTGGGTTGCTTTGTTATGAGTTTTAACTATGTAAATATGACGTATATAGCATCAGAATTTAATCTAAAGCTACTAGGTGGGAGATAGAGTGTGACTTTATTGTTAAGGCTAAAAGCAACCGGGTGTTGACAGGTTTCCAAAGTCACTGAGTTTAAGCTTAAAAAGAAAAAGCCCAGACTGATAAGCTGTTCCTTGATTGACAACTTCAGGCATGACTGCAAGTATTGAAAACAGTTGGTGAATTGGGGAGGGGAGAGTTTTATTTCATAAGAAACTATACCAGGAAACATAGAAGGATTTATAGACTGATGTGCTCCCAAACCTAAGGAAAACAGGTGTGAGGTTTTGAAAAACCTGGAGAATGGAATAGGACACAGTCCATGAATGATTTCTCCAATTATAGTATAATTAACTTTTTTAAAAAGGTCCTGTGGAAAATACTAATAATGATGCTATAATTAGAAAGGGTTGGAAGTGGCTGCATTACACGTGTTGCTCAGCAAATCAAATGTCCCCCACATTATGGCATCAATACCATAGAGTTCCGGACCTTCTTATCCCAAAATAAGAAAAGCAACAAAAAAATAAAGCGAAAAAGAGAATGGACATCAGGTTTAGATCTGCTGTGGAATATAGAACACAAGAAGAAAAAGAATGTGCCTTTTCATCTTCCTAGTGCAGTCTGATTAAAGTTTGGTATTGTTACAAAATAGAATCTGATATGTAAAAAGAAAAACAAATGCTGTCTCAAGTAGCAATTGCTGATTGATTGAAGTGTTATCATAGCCTCCCATGGTAGATCGTCTCAAATAGTATCCATAAGGAAATATTCAATTCACTGCATGCTATTATCAGATGATGTGCACAATAATTTTTATGGCTTGTTATGGAAGACCCCTTTTGCCAACCCCCCCTTCCCATTCATGAGATTGCCTCGTCTTTGTTGAGATGGAAAACATGTTCCAATGTGATGCAGTGTTAAATAAATTTAATACCCTGGGGCTAAAAAAAATGCTAAGGCTCATCTCCTGCATAAAGGGGAGGGGGGAGTCCACACAATTTATGAATGCACTTTTCATTTCCTGAAGTGGACACAAGTGAAAGCCTTATATGAAACTTAAAACTGCTATGTTGGCCTTTTCTAGCTTCCTCCATGTAACTCATCAACGCCACATATTATGGACTATTGCAAAAGCCACATCGGGGAGGAATACCTTCAGAGGCGGGTTTTTATGGAATGATGTCAGCTCAGCCTGCAATTGAAAGCCAGCCTGAGATATTATGTTACAGTCTTAATATACTTGTGTAGGTCAGTGATGGTGAACCTTGGCACTCTAGGTGTTATTGGATTTCAATTAGCAGAAGCCCAAGTCAACACACCTGCTGATCAAGGCTTCTGGGAATTGGAGTTCAAGAACACCTGGAGTGCCAAGGTTCACCATCACTGGTGTAGGTAGACCAGGAGGTTCCCAACCTTTTCAAGCTGGGGACAAGGTCACATTCTCAGTCAGCTTCGAGGGCTGGACAGCCATTTTGCCCTGCCTGCATGATGCGAGTGGCTATTTTGTCTCAACAGCTTCAAAGGAGTGGCCTTTTTGTTTCTCAAATGCCCTTGGAGAGTTGGAGGGGCCACATGAAATGGTGCTATGGACCAAATCTGGCCCACGGGCCTTAGGTTGGGAACCCCTGATGTAGACAAATAGTCTGTTTAACCTCATTCATGCTAGCAGGTAATTTATCTATTTGCCAATAGAAGAAAACAATTTTTAAAAAGAACAGAAAAAAGCAAAGCTAATTTAAAGTAGCATTAAGACATTTCAAGCAATATCTTTAAGAAAGTATGAGGAATAACCGGTTAAGAACTGATGTAGCTTAGTGAGTGGGAGAATCCAGCTATGTAGCCAGGGAATGGGGGGTTCCGTCCCCACTGTGCCTCCCAGAAGACAGGTCAGCGGAGATCACCTGCAGCACATGTACCTGATAGGGTTCGATGCCTTGCCTGCCAGTTGTGTACAACCCCAGAATCACTCTGCATAGTAAATAGCTCTGGCAGTGGCGAGAAAAGGACAAATCACAGCAGCTGTCACAAATTTAGGGGTTTATTGAAACTTTGAAGATGGATAGTTAGGGATCCACCCTCTAAGAGCAAGGGATGGATGAAATCACAGGTTTCAAAGAACATCGTTTTACATCATAAGAACAACAACAGGAAAAAACATGTCAAATGAAATACAGAGTTCCATTAACAAAGTGGCAGACATTGTAGGTTAACATTTAGCTTTTACCAGTTACAGTATCTGAAGTTATATCACACCTGCAAAGCAAAGCATAGACCTCTAAAATTATGTTTTCTTGCAGTTTGGCTTTTTGCAGTGTTTCTGATTTGTAAGCCCTTCTAAATTTTCCTGTCTCTCATTCCAGGCTCGGTTTCACCCTCCTTACTTTCTCCTGAGAGGCAAGAGTGCAACCAATGATATCTCCTTTTTTGGGGGGACGTCTTGATTTTTTTTGAGTACAGTATAATTACACTCACACATCCACACACATACTGTATTGGGAATATATTTTTTAAAAAAGATATCAGATTTCATTTTTTTGCCCTTAGTAAATGTTAACCATTAGAGATGTTGTATTTGGTTCTGTCAAATGTGTTTTCTTTAAATAAATTCAGCAAGAGCTGAAATATGAGGAAATAATTTCAAAATGTCAATCTTTTAAGCATCAGAAATGCTTCATTTAACATAACAGGAATTTCAAAGGGTTGATCTGGAAACTACAGTAACATCTCCAAACATAGTCAGATTCCATGTTGAACATTATCTATTTCTTAGTTTGTAGCACTCTGATGGGTGCCACACATTTTGTATATGCCCAAGCCATGGCTATGAATAGTTATATTTGGCTAACCAGATGTGTTGCAGTTACAGATGTGTAAAAAGTACATTTGATATGTGTTTGAAAGGTTAAACAGTTATTTTAAAACCTTGTTATAACCACCTTCTTCATAATACCACTGGTTCAAAATAATATCTAAAGCTTGAGGCTTAACCATTGTACTATGATGAAAGTAGACTACAATATATTTATAACAAGAGTAGGTCAATGGTTCTAGGGTAGTTTCCTATTATGGAAAGAATAAAATAAGTAAAATCAATAAATCTACAGATCATAAATGTAGCTACAGTCTGGTAAGGTTGGAAAAATTATTAGCAGAGCCTCATGATGTCTGGATATTGTAGCTTGTAAATTTCTCCATACATATGTGTGTGGTTATGGACATATTTGCTATTCACCCCCTCCTTTGAATTCCTTTAAAAGCGCCAGAAGAATGTGCATTTTATTCTCTTTTCATTTTTGTTCAAACAAAGAAAGACACACAGAAAGAGAAAGAGAGAGAAGAGGACCCTTCCTGGATGTATTACTCTGGTTATTGTGTTGTTATTTTAAAAAAAGTATTTGCAACTCACTCTCCCACCTAAAACGACTGTACAGAAAATGATGATATAAGATTTTAAAAAGCTTCACTGAGAATCCTGCAGGTTTCAATATTTAATATTGGTTAATATTTCAATCTCTCATATTTTCAGTTTTTCAATATTTATTATTAGTTGATAGATATAAATGTGACTTTTAAAGGTGTGTCTACATTGCAAAATTATTTTAATTGACATGGGCTTTATTGACATCGGTGACTCATCCTTCCATCCTTCAAAAGTTGATAAAATGAGGACCCAGCATGCTGGGGGCAAAATGCTAATTATTATTTATTAGTTCAAATTTATATTGCCGCCCACTCACCGTGGCGACTCAGGGCGGCTTACAGACAATACATTACATTACATTACAATATAATATGTTGGGGCAGGCACAGGGCACAATTAGTTTGTGAACCACCCAGAGAGTGCACTAAGCGCTATGGGGAAGTATATAAGTATGATTGCTTTGCTTTATCCTGGGAACTCTACTTGGAGGAGGTACTGAGCATTCTTTGCTACAGTTCAAACGGGGTGTGCATGAGCTCTTTAGCAGAGTATTTTTTAGGAATCTTATTGAACTTTTTGGTCAGCAATACCATTGACAAATAGAAATAGAACAAACCATATCACACACAGAGAAAAACAGAAGCCATTTGTTGCAATAAAATAAAATAAAAATTATTTGCTCCTGAACAAAAATGAAATGACCCATCATTTTTTTTGTTATCAATGAACAGAGCAAAGCATAAAACAAAAATGCAAAACATTTGTGTGTGTGTGGGTGGTGGTGGTGGTGGTGGTGGTTCTTACAAAATATTTATGGAGAATAGAAATTGACGCTGAACATTTTTTCAGATGAAAACAACTTCTTATTTTGTATTTTTTTGCACACAAAATGCCAAAATCTGAAAAATGTACAAGTCTTGTAAGCTTGCCTAGAAGGGTGAACAATTCTGAAACTTTTCTTTCTCATCTATAAGAATAAAAGGAGCAAAATTGTATTTCCCTACTGACCTCTCATGCTGGTCTAAATTAAGATAACGTAGGCTGGTTAATAATAATAATAATAATAATAATAATAATAATAATAATAATAATAATAATAATAATAATAATAATAATAATAATAATAATAATAATAATAATAATAATAATAATAATAATAATTTTGTGTCAGAAATTATTCTGGTCTGAAAGGATTTTTACGGAAGAAACTCTGCTCAGGGAATGCACAAATGAAGGTCCTTTCATGTCCCCAGGAGCTGGGATAGAGACAGTTAATAACAACAACGTTTGAAAACCCACATATACTAGTTACAGTAATACCCCGGGTAATGTGAGTACTGTATAGCGTGAAAACCGCATAACGTGACAAGATTTTCAGAAAAATCTTGTATCGAATAACGCGATTTTCACCTTATTCGGAACAAGCGTATGCGTGGGGGGGAGTTGGATTGGGTAGAACATCTACCCAATCCAAACCCCCCCGCGCCTGCCCTCACGATGTTTGGAAAGGGTACGGGGATCCTTACCCTTTCGAAACTTCGGGCGAGCGGCGCGTGTCGGTTGGGGTTAGCGCAGAATACGGGGGGACCTCCGTGTCCTGAGCTAACCCCCACCGATCCCCACACACCTACAAGCCACCCGATGTTCCGAAAAGATAAGGATCTTTACCCTTTCGGAACATCGGGAGAGGAGAGGCGCCTTTCCGCGGGGTCTCCCTGGCTTGGGAAAGAGGCGGCTTGGCCGAAATTCCCTCCCCCTGCACGGGGGTGAGGATTTCGATCAAGCCGCCTCTTTCCCGGGCACGCTATAGCAACGCAGATCGCACGTCAAGGCAATTGCCTTGACGTGGGATCCCCGTTTCGCTCGCCTAAACAAAGGCCGGCTTTTCTGAATTCCCCCCTCCCCCAGGGTAGGGGGGAATTCGGAAATGCCGAGCCTTGTTTAGGCGCTTTGCGATGGGAGTTTGGGCACCCAAACTCCCATCGCAAAGCGCCTAAACGGGCATCGCACGTCAAGGCAAGGTATCAAAGCGGGGTGCCACCCCCCACTTTGATCCCTTACTTTAATGTGAGATCCCCGTTTCGCACGCCTGGGCAAGGGTCGGGATACCTTGCCTTGACGTGCGATGCCCATTGCTATACCCGCTGGCACGCCTTTTCGCGTGCGTGCGAGCGCCTCTTCTCAGGTTTTTTTTAAAGCGTTGTTCGATCAATGTATCAAACAACGTTAAAAACCGGACAACGTCATGACTTGTGGAACCATGTCATAACGTTGTTCGGGGATCTAGTGTATCTGATATTGTAATCAGTCATGAGATATTATAATGAAGTTTGAAAACATTTAAGAATTATTTCAGGGTCTGGTATAATAATTACTAGTGTTTCTTAATATGACTTATTTTACAAACTTTTGACAATTGCTGCAAAACAGTGTACCAGATGCTTCTACAGTATTTTTTTTTAAAAAAATGACTTGTATTTCTTCTTTAAAAGATGGGGGATCGGCAAAGAATCCTGAAGTACTGTAGTACAGTATAAGAATGAAAATGGCAGAAGTTGCAAGTTCATGGAAGAGAGTAATTTTCATACTCAGAAGCTAAATTGCACAACTTCGTGTAATACGCCAGCTACGCCCACTCCTAGACCGGGATTCCTTGCTCATGATCACACATGCTTTGGTCACCTCCAGACTTGATTACTGTAATGCGCTCTACATGGGGCTGCCCTTGGTGACCATTCGGAGGCTGCAGCTGGTCCAGAATGCGGCTGCTCGGGTAGTGATGGGGTGCGGGCGTTATGCTCGTGCCTCACCACTGCTTCGGGAGCTGCACTGGTTGCCAGTATGTCTCCGGGTGCAATTCAAGGTGCTGGTTATTACCTTTAAAGCCCTACATGGTAGTGGGCCAGGATACTTAAGAGACCGCATCGTCCCAAGGACATCTGTCCGTCCCACCAGGGCGGATCGGAGAGGCTCTCTTATCATTCCATCGGCTAGAGAGGCGCATCTCTCTAGCACCAGAAAGAGGGCCTTCTCCGTGGCCGCCCCGGCCCTTTGGAACCTCCTGCCAACTGAGTTACGTCTACAGACAGAGCTCCTGTCCTTTCGGAAGGGCCTAAAAACCTGGCTGGCAGGGCAGGTGTGGGGCTCCAGGAATTTGGGGTCCCATGTTGGGTGGCTGATATGATGGGACAGCCACCCCTCCCTCACTCTTTTAAACTTTTAAAATCTTTTTAAACCTTTTAACCTTTTTAAATCTTTTAGATTTTTGGAAATTCAGCGTTTAATTCTTTTTTAATTGACTTTTAAGTAATTTATGAACCTTAAGGTTTTAATTTATGAATTTCTGTAAGCCGCCTAGAGTCAGGTTCGCCTGATTGGGGCGGGATAATAAATCTAAATAAATAAATAAATAAATAAATTAGCATTCTCAATTATCGATTTTCTTTCTGACCTTTAATTGGATTACAAAATGAAGGAGAAATGTTGCAGTTAAACCATAACATTTTGACAGTGTTTTTAAAGGAATTTTAGGTAGCTCAGAAGCTAAATAAATTTCATGTCAGAAATTACTCTGGCTTGAAAGGATTTTTGTTGGAGAAACTCTGCTCGCGGGATGGCTGAATAAGGCTCCTTTCACATCCCCAAGATCTGTTGTGCAGACTCAGGTATCAAAACCCAACCTTCAAGCTCAGAATCTTAACCACTAAGCAATGTTGCGATCCAGAAGCTAACCAAGCTTTTAAAGATCAGAAATCAATGAGAAATACATTGTAACCCTGCATAACGAATGTGTCATACAGTAGTACCTTGGATAATGTTATGACTTGGTTCCAAAAGTCATAACATTATCCAGTTTTTAATGTTGTGCGATGCATTGATCGCACAACATTAAAAAAATCCCTGTTCCCTTTCCAAAGAGGAAAGAGAACAGGGAGCCAATCTGCTTTGCTTAGCAAACTTTTTCCTACCTTTTCCCAAACTTTTCCCTACCTTCTTTTCGGAAACCTCCGTCTGAATTGCTAAAGGGCTTAGCGATCCAGACCGGGGGGGGGGGGGCTTCTTAAGAGAGGCTTGGGACCCTTACCCCATCCTCTCTTAAGAAGACCCCCACCACGCTTGGATAGCGAACCCCCATACCAAGCCAGGCGGGGGAGGCATCTCTCGCCCAACACTCTGGCAGTCCCAGTGATTGCTGAGGACAGCTGAGGGGGGGGGGGGAAGAGATTGTGTGCATGCACAATTGCTCCCCAAACACTCCGGCAGTCTCAACAATCGCTGAGAACTGCTGGGGTGGTAGTGGGGAGATCGTGCGCATGCACAATTTCTTCCCCAACACTCCAGCAGTCCCAGTGATTGCCTGCTGGCTCTGGGAAGGTTGGGGGGACCCGATCTACAGCTGCAGGGTGTCTGGGGAAGCCGACAGGGACTCCCCGTTGGCTTCCCTAGACACCTGCTCCTGCTTCCGCAGCTGTGGGGTGTCTGGGGAAGCTGACGGGGGGCTCCCCGAGTGGCTGGGAAGTTGAACAGAGAACCCTGTTCAGCTTTCCAGCCACCCTGCTGCTACGAACGACTGCATCGGATAACGCTAGCAGATCATTATCCGATGCAAAATTTCTAAAGAAATCATTATCCGATTTTAGCGTTATCCGATGCAGTTGTTATCCGAGGTATTACTGTATAATGAAAAATCCGTATAATGAAGAGGATTTGCGCTAACTGCTATACCCCTTATAACAATTTTTTTTGTTATATGAAGCAATGCATCTGGGGGGGGAATCGTACAATGAAAATCCCTGTGGGATGCACTGTACAATTAAAATTTTTCATTTTATGATTTTTCCCATAGATATTTTCGTTGTACGATGCATCCCATATGGATTTTCATTATACAAGGCATGCTTCGTATAATGAAAAAATTCGTATAACAAAAGACATCATGGAATCAACTTTTTTTGTTATGCTTGGTTCTATTGTACAACCATTCATATGGTAAGTTTTTAAAATCTGTACAATCTTTGTACAGTCAGTGGTACCTTTAATAGAGCATTGAGCTCTACATTAGGCAATGTGGAACAGTCACCAGAGGCAACTGGTCTTGGGTGCCATGAAAGGGCAACAAATTGCAAATGACTAGTTATTTAAGTATGTAGGAGAACTGATGGATCCCTGGAGACTAAGGGCAAGATTATAGACACCATGGTATTCCCAAATGTTATGGATGTTGGAAATCTTTGCAGAATAGTGCAGATAGCAAGTCCCAAAGTATTAAGATGAAAAATGCTTTGAAATACAAGCCCTCCATATTTTCTCATTTTCTTGCTTTTTATTTACAATTGAACAAATAGGCACAGCTTTAGCAGAAGGGAAATCTTTACTTACTAGGCTTGTGTTCAAATAAAGTTGTCAGGTAGATGGCAAAAATATAACACAGCCGTTCACTTCATCTTGATTCCAATCAAGGGAAAGAAAAATATCTCTAGCAGATGTTTGTTACAAGAGGGTACTGAGTTACTTGCTTTCTGAGAAGACATTTTGAGTTCAGATAGAATAAACTAAACTAGCACTGCACCTACACATAGAACTCAGCATGTTTGCAATGTGAAAAAGGCAATTACTTTTGGAGGAAAGAAACATTTTGTCTGCTGATTGGCTGCTTAGATTCAAACCAGGCAATGACTAAGTTTGTTAAAGGCTGGCCCTTTCCATCTTCATATTAGCATTCAAAACAAACACTATGCATGGATGAGGATGGCCATGCTGTAAGCTCAACAGCAGATACCTCAGTGGCATCACTGGGGGGGGGGGGGGCGCTCAGTGCTTTTTGCACTATGTATGTTCTTGGGCTACAATTCCCAGAAGCCCTAGCGGGAGCGGGCACCAGCATCCACTGGCGGGCGGCAAATTTGGCTTTAGCCCCGGGCAGCTGAATTTCAAGCGACGTTACTGAGCTACCTATTCTTCTTCTTCCATGTCTAGGCAAGATGTGAAACTGCCAAAATGAAACCAGCTTTGGGGAGTTCATTCTGCAGTTCCTTTTGCCTGACCTAGTGTGAGAAAGATTAGCCACCACAAGGTGGCCATTGCCCGAGGTATGCCTGATTGTGGTTCAAAAATACCACAGTCTTTGAGGAGGCTCTTTCTGTAGACAGTGAGGAAAACATATGGAAGTATCATCTGAAATACAATGTTGGAAAAATGCTTTATGGCTGCAATATAATGTCAGAAAGATATGTAAGAGGATTCCAGAGTAAAATAATTGTGAGCTTCTTACAAATAAAATGACAAAACTGAAGGTGGTCATACTTTTGGCACATCTTGAGAGGATAAGACAATAATGCTAGGAAAAGCTGAAAGCATCAGGAAAAGAAGAAGGCCAAACAGGAGACAGATGGATTCTATAAAGGAAAGCTAGTCTTGAGACCTGCATAGGGCTATTAATAACTGTATTTTAGTAATCTTTTTAGGTGCAAAACCCACCAGCAAAAGCAAAAGAAGAATGAAAGCTGGACAACGAGAGACACCATTTTTAAAAACTGTCATACAGTACTTTCTTACTGATGCCAGATATGCCTGCTTCAGGCAGAACTGTATTTCTATCAAGGATGGCCATGGATAATGGATGTCAGAATGGCTTCTAATAAGGCCAGCTGCAAGAACAAGTAATCCTGATGGCCCTGCCCATCCAAGTTTTGAAACAAAGTAGTCCTAATTCAGGTGCAACACAGGGCTTTCCCCTCGCCACGCACATCTTGCCACGTCCACAGTGTGGTAGTAAAATGTTTTGGAGCCCACCACTGGGACAAGCCCTTGGTCCATCTCGCCTTTGTAACTATTTCTGACATCAGCTTAATGACTTGCCCAGACATGCCTGCCACTGCTGGAACATGCATGCCACCAGAGGATGTGATTCAGCTGAAACGGCAGCAGACCAGTGGTGGGCATCAGCAGGTTTGCACCAGTTTGCCAGAACCAGTAGCAGAAATTCTGGCTGACCCCACCCATCTAAGTTTTGAAATAAAGTAGTCCTAATTTGGGTGCAATGCAGGGCTTTCCCCCGGCCACGCCCACCATACCATGCCCACAGTGTGGTAGTAGAAAATTTTTGAGCCCACCACTGCAACAGACATAGTGGTAGCAGACATAGTGGTAGCAACAGACATAGTGGTAGCATAGTGGTAGCAGCAACTGTGATAATGTTCCCATGTAAAAATACATTACCCAATTACTGACCATTTGAACAGCTATAGCATGCCTATAAATCTGTACATGATAGGCAAATTCTAAGTTCAGATTCAAAATCAGCACACTTGATATCATGAAAATCACATGAGTTATTCCCAGTAGCAAAATTGTGTTGTGCAGTGTAATGTAAAGCAAGGAGAGGAAGGAAAATTGCTTCTTGTCATCTCCTGGCAAATCTCTCATTTCCCTGGTGTAGCAAACAGTTAAAACAAGTGAATTAACTGATTGACCTGATGGTAGTTCAGGATAGCAGGGTTTATGATACAACAGTTCCTAAGCCAGAGGGCCCCCTTCTGCTGTTTCAGAAATGCATGTAGCTTACTTGGGAAGATAAAGATTAAACCGGAGGCAGGAGAGGCAAGGCTTCCAGACATCTTCTGGATCTGGACTGTGAATTATTTGTGGCTAAAAAGGTACAAAGGAGCGTTTGCATAAGGAATGCATTTTGGAAAATAAACTAGGCAAGTAGCAAATTACAAGATATTCACAAAGGGAATTTTGTTTCTTTGTTTTGCTTTACTAAAGATAGCAGCTAGTAGAGACAGAAAGAATAAAAAATGAAACAGCGGTAAGCAGTATTTTTTAAAGAGAGGCTTCAGAATTGAATTAATGCTACAAGATCCTGCAGAACTGGTTTCTAAAAAATTACACTGCATAGTGATGTAAAATGTGTGTTGCTCTCTGTGTTACAAGACACTACCTTTAAAAACCAATCTATAACATGCAAGCTGAAACAAACAATCTGTTTACTGTATTCTAGTTATTTTAACAATTGTTTCAGTCTATGTCCTGAAATTGCATTCTTTTTTACAGTCTTACATGCTTACTTTAAAAGAAAATGGGGGGGGGGGGAGATGAATAATTCTATGTTTTGAATTTTTTCAATTGTTCTAATGGTCTCTCAATTTATAACTAGCTTTCTAGTAGTAAAATAGAATGAGACATATATTTGTACATCTTATAACCTATGATAACTGAAATTGGAAGCATTTCCTATAGCATGGTTATCCAGAGAGAGAATACTTCAAAATACCATCTGAATAGTTTAGAAAAACATTATGTGTCATAAATGTGTACTGAAGCAGATTGTGTAGTGAAACGTTAAGCTGAGATATAAATATTGTTTTAAAATTAGCCAAACACGGAACATTGTTTTCAGGCTATGAAACTGGAGAAAAGTATGGACACGGAAAATTAGTATACCTTCCTGCAGTTTCATAATGACAGAATAAAACTGTCCAGATAATTACCGCATGAAAAATATGGCCAGGCACACACAGTTCTGTAAATTGTGCAGAGACAGCTTTATGATGTCCTAATTATGCTAATGTTTTTATACAGGGTCTTATGAAATTTAACAGTCAAAATGAATGGATATGAAACAGCTTTTTCAAAAGAGTTCTTGGCACAATTCAACAACATCAACTAAATGTTCACAGTTCTTCACCTTGAAAAATAGTAGGTTAACTTTCTTTATCCAACTCACTAGAGCTTTAACCTAGTAGTGTCTGGATGGGATTTAAAAAAAAATACTGAAAAATAATCGGAAGTTATAGAAATAAAATTTCTAAGTTGCAAATATATCTGCAGCTGTTAAAATACAAAAAGAGCCTTTTGTTCGATCAGAGTAAAGGCCTATTTAGTTTAGCATGCTGTTCCCACAGCAACTGACTAGTGTTGTTGTCGCTATGTGCGGTCAAGTGGTCTCCAACTTATGGGAAGTCTATGAATGAGAGATCTCAAAAATGTCCCGTCCTCAACAGCCCTTCTCAGCTCTTGAAAATTCAAGCCTCTGGTCCTTTCGGAAATCTGTTCATTTCACATTTGGCCTTCCTCTTTTCCTACTGCCTCCCACCTAGAGTTGCCATAATGCTCTCCCACAAAACCGGCACGGAAGTATACTTGACAAAAATGAGCGGGTTATCTACAAAAAATCCTTTTTTAAAACAAACATAATATAATGACAGCTATAAAACACTTTCACATTAAATATATCAATACATAAATGAATTTATTTACAACAGTTAATTCTTACTGTAAGATAATCTGTTGTACTTCTGACAATTTGTGTTGTGGTCAACTCTTAACACCCTCGGTTCCAGGAAACACACTGGTGACACTTATTGGGTGGTGGTGTGAGGCGAGGACATTAAGATTTGTCTCCAGATATACTCCAAATTCAATGTGGCAGGAAATTGCTCATTTGATGGCAAGAGTTTGAATTTATTTTAATAGTGTGTTAATATACAGGGTGCGGCAGCATAACTTCCTTTTTGAAAATGCGCGCAATTCAGTCGGTTGATGTCATAGCGGAGCGCTAGTGGTCTCATTCGAGAGGCGGGACTATAAAGTTTTGTCCCAACACAGTTCAGTCACCATCATGCATTGGAATAGTGTGGAGCATGCGTTTGCCATTGAGGCCTACTTTTCGAGCGGTTGTTCAGTGATCGCAACCCAGCATACAGCCTGCTATGCTGGAAAGAGTCATGACAAACACCAGAAATCGGTTTACTCAGTGTATGGAGAATGGCGGACGTCACCTACCTGATTTGATCTTCAAAACTGTGTAAAACAAAACTTTAGGTATGCGCCTACATTATTTATTTATTTATTTATTTTATTGAATTTATTACTCCGCCCCACTCGGGAGAACCCGACTCTGGGCGGCTTACATCGTCATAAAACAGAGGTAAAAGATAAAAACATATAAAATCATGAAGTTTAAAGATTATCTAAAATCATTTAAAGTTAAAAAACAGTACAAACTACACGCCAGTATCCCCCTGGTTCAGATCCAAAGTGGCACTCCTTAAGTAAGCCACTTAGTATGGGAACCCGTGTTCCCTGGTCCCCAAATATGTCCTGCCAGCCAGGTTTTCAAGCCCTTCCGGAAGGGCAAGAGCTCCGTCTGCAGGCGCAGTTCGATGGGCAGGAGGTTCCAGAGGGTTGGGGCGGACACGGAGAAGGCCCTCCTCCTAGTGCTAGAGAGGTGTGCCTCTCTAGCTGATGGAACAACAAGGGAGCCTCTCCGATCCGCCCTGGTGGGCCGGACAGATGTTCTTGGGGTGACGCGGTCTCTTAGGTATCCTGGCCCACTACCATATAGGGCTTTAAAGGTAATAACCAGCACCTTGAATTGCACCCGGAGACATACTGGCAACCAGTGCAGCTCCCGGAGTAGCGGCGAAGCACGAGCATAACGCCCACACCCCGCCACTACCTGGGCCGCCGCATTTTGCACCAGCTGGAGTCTCCGGATGGTCATCAGGGGCAGCCCCATGTAGAGCGCATTACAGTAATCAAGTCTGGAGGTGACCAAGGCATGTGTGACCATGAGCAAGGAGTCCCGGTCCAGGAGGGGGCGTAACTGGCGTATTACACGAAGTTGTGCAAAAGCCCTCCTGGCCACAGCTGCCACCTGATCTTCGAACAGTAGCCGTGAGTCCAGGAGGACCCCCAGGTTACGCACCGGGTCTGTCTGGGGCAGGGCTGCCCCCGTACCCACAGCCACTCAGTCTTGCCAGGATTCAGCTGTAGCCCGTTGTCCCCCATCCAGACCTTAACAGCCTTCAGGCACCTGGAAAGGACTTCCACCGCACCACTTGGGTCCCCACGGGCAGAGATGTATAACTGGGTATCATCTGCATATTGATGATACCTAACCCCATGGGAACGGATGATCTTGCCCAGCGGCTTCATATAGATGTTGAATAGGAGAGGAGAAAGCACCGAGCCCTGAGGCACCCCGTATTGCAGGGGCCTAAAAAACAAATAAAAATTTTCTGATTCATATAATGGGTTTTATTAAGTTTTGAAAACAGGAAGTTATGCTGCTGCGCCCTGTAGTACACAATCAGTAAGTTTTAAAAATCTGGGACTTTAACATGATTTTTATTGAACTGGCCAGGACAATTTTTCTGACCTTGAATCCAGGACAATCCTGGTTTTCTGGGACGTATAGCAATCCTATTCCCACCTTTCTCTGCATTATTGTCTGTTTCAGAAAGTCTTTCTCATAATGTGCCCAAAGTAGGACAGTTTCAATTTCATCATTTTTGCTCCCAGAGACAGTTCAGGCTTGGTTTGCTCTAGGACTCAATTATTTGTCTCTCTAACAGTCCAGGGTATCTAGACGCCTACAGAAAATCCACAAGTAGGCTGTGAGAGTAATAGAATATCATCTTCCCACAGGAGTTCTTTAGCAAATGATTTTCAAGGGCATTATCACATTCAAATTCTAAACTATCTTTGCATTTGTGAGGAACTGAAGGACAAAATCATCACCAGCATTTAATGGGCTGAAATAAAATGTCTGCGTTATTGGATTACATGTGACTTGATATTTCCTGGATTCTACAAAAATACCACTAAAACATTGTTGAAATGAATTTGTTTGTGATTTGGAAATTAACTGATGCCTTTTGATATGTTCTGTAAGCAAGTCATATCATGCATTAAGCCTGCAATGCAAGAGAAGCTAAACAGCCACACATTTCTAAATAATGATAAATGTAAGCTATGCTGAAGAGTTGGAAGGAATGAGTGCATATTTTAGAAACTATTTCACACGAATATTAGCCTTTTCTAATGACAACTTTGATGTTTTAAATGTTTGACATATTGTTGCATTTTCTGCATTTTAAAAAATATTTAATTTTTTACTGTTTTCAGTACTTTTTTTTTGAGGGGTGGGATATTGTTAGATGCCTTTAGTGTTATTTTATAGTGGAGAAGGAGGATGTCAGTCATCTCAATAAATGAAACAAATAAATACTCTTAAATTGCAGCAGAACCATTCTAATGTTTTTGTGTGGTTTGATATTTTACTAGAGTGATTGTTATGTCCTATGCTAGCTGATTACAGGTAACAGATGAAAAGAAAAAAATTCAGGGGTTAGACTGGAGAAGGGAAATCTTTTATGTAATAAAATGCTAAGAAAACACCACAATTGAGATAATGGGCATTATTATTATGCTATCCAGTGATATGTTATCTGTTTGCTTAAGATCAAATATTTAATTTATGAATATAATTACCTTCTCTTTCATACATGGACTTTCTCTCTCTCTGGACATGCAAACAGCTACATGTAAATCACTTTTTAACTCATCTAACAAAAATCCCCAAAGTCTGAAAAAATATGCGTGTGTGTTTCCTTTGTCTGAAAGTTGAGATCTAGGACCTGCAGCTCCAATATTGGTTAGTACAACCCTTCATTCTACCTCCCCTTTCTCTGATAGATAATGGGTACTTCTCAATGCATCATAATCCAGTGTTGGAATTGGATGTTTGTGCTCCCAAGTCCATATATGCAATGTCTGCTTGCTTGCACATTTTTGGTACATTATAAATGGAAGGCAAGAATTGTCTCATTTATTTGCTGAGTACATTTCCTGAGACATTACATGTGAGATAGTGAGTTAAATGTTTATCTGACAATTTGAACTACTGCAATGGAATTACTGTTATTACCTAGAAACTTGTGTGCCACCTAACAGTACCCTTCAGAAGAATTTGTGCAGCTATTCATTTTTTCCTTTTTTGATTTCTTTTTTTCCAAAGGGAAAAATATGACAGACAGGGTAGGGAGATGTGAGAGGATTACAAATAGAAGATCATGTCTTCTGGACCTCCCAAAAATTGTGTGAATGCTACCGCACAAGAAGTGTCTCTTAGGTAGTATCCTAGAAAGGGCTTTAAATTATTTGAAACACTGATAAACAGATAAGGGATTCAATTACACTTCCAATATCACTGCTGATGGGAAAGTGATGAAATTGTATGTGTGCACAACTAAAGGGTTCACACTCCATTTGTGCAATTTCCCCTTGGAGGCACTGAAAGAGGACCACGAGGTACTCTCATTTCCATGTTTACTGAATGTTTCTTGGGTGTTAGGCACTGTTTTTTTAAAAAAACTTTTGTTGCTCTATTAATTCTTAAAGTACCAGAAGAATAGCATCAGGCAAACTGTAAAGCAGCAGAATTTAAGCTTGCTGTCTTTGGAAAATGACATGGTTAAATGTTCCATGCAAGTTATTAAAAATTCTACTTACTTTACAATGGTCTGTTAACAGCTCTAATGTTTTTAACATGTGCAGCCTATAGACTTTTAAGCAACATTTTATGGAAGCAATGGATGTGGTTATTAGGCAGTAAGATTTACGCTTCATTTTCAGGCCTGAATCTGGAAATATAGCAAAAGGGAGAAACACCTTCAAATAACAAACAGTGAGAAGGTGTCTTGTGAGGTGACACGCAAGGTGAAACATAGGCCATAACACAAGAAATTGAAGGCACAGAGGTGAGCTTAGAAAAAATGGCTTTAGTCTAGCATTGAGCCTTCATGAATGGAAGGGATCTAGTAGTTGTTGGTGGACCAAATGGACCTTTCCCAGTGGAGGAATAAGGTGGTGCAGTGATTATTCTGGTGCTTCCTCTTCATCTTATAGCCAAGCATACTACCTCACACATTGTTAGAGAGCTGCTAAAATCTCCACAACAGTTTCTTATGTGCAGAGGTATCTGCAAGGAGAAAGGGGAGCTAGGAGTATATTGTACACTGTGGCTTGTAGAGAATGTGTAGGCAAGGACATAAGCAACAAACAAGCATTCATCCCTTTGGAGGCAGATCTGTCTAGTAATTCAGCAAGACTCACTCAACAAGTTGGGGCATCTTTGATTAACTCAGCCACTCTATTGCTGGATTTACGTATGAAAGATGAAGACAAAGAATAGGTTAATGCAGGTTACAGTCTAAGCACATATAATATGTGACATTGTGCAATATTATTTCTGATTACGTAGCATATCGATTAACGCATTAATTCTGAGGTCCATTTTTTTTAAGTTTTCTGAGGCTTGAGCTAATATGAAATAGTCTTAACTCTGGTCTTAATTTAATATAATGTTCTTTAAAATATGTTAAAGGTATATGGTTATCCATGGCTTCAAAAAATAATAATGAGGAAGGATATCAATAGGGAGGACAGCAGTACAGCAGGTGTTGGAACACTTTGACCTTCCAGATATTGTTGGTCTTTGTTTCCTATTGACAATAACAAGCAAGGCCAATTGTCAAGTATGATGGCCATAGGTTGCTCATCTCATCTGTGCAGCTTTCCAGGAACATTTATTTGAGAGATGAAGTCTGCAAAACCATGTAGCAGTGACAAGGATTACTACATAACTTCAATTTAGAAACACCAAAGTTATGGTGTGTGCTATATTTTTTTAAAACAAAAAGTAGCAAATGGCTGAGATTTACACAACCAACATTGACACTTCCTAGGTAGATTCCAGATCTGGGAGACTGAAGATCAGCTCCTTGCACAATTGTCAACCATGTTTTAGTGGCCTTTAGAAAGGGTGTAAAGACCTCTCTGGCAGGGCAGGTGTGGGGGTTGGGCCAGTCGGCTGCCCCAGCCTGCTGGCTAATCTTAACTATTCCTCCCTCTCCCTCATAATTTTAATTGGTGAAGTTAATTTTTAATCTCTTTGTAATTTTTTAACCTTTAAATTTTAATGGGTGGGTATTTTATCGTGGGTTTTATTGTTGATTGTGTTTTTAACTGCTGTTTGCCATCCTGAAACATTCGTGAGGAGGGTGGCATAGAAATATGACTAAATAAATAAAATAAAAATACAAAATAAATATAATGTTGACTTTGTGACATTGTATTGCCCATTAACATGCAAATCACAGAAGGCTTTAAGTCATTATCCCAAAGAGATTGACATTTCTAGCTGAGGAGAGAAAACAAGTTGAGAATGGAAAGGTTGAGGAGAGAACGTGAGCATGAAAACAGAAGCCAACAATTTAGACAGAAATAGTAAAGAAGAGTAAGTCAATACTGTAGAAGTAATTTGTGAGCTGGAAGGCTTGTAATAAAAGGAAGCTTGAAAAACGACGAAGACTGCTTCAGAAATAATAATAAGACTCAGAGATGAGGGTAGTGGTGGAAGACATTGGAAAGTTACAAAAGGTATCTATGTACAGAGCACAAGGGACAAGAACAGCAGGTAACTACTCTGCATGTTAAATCTGGCATTTGGAGACACCTGTATGAGACAGATTGCATTTGTGACATCTGTCCTGCCTGCCAGTAGGCTAAATCCAGAGATGTGGCCGAGGCCAGCTGCAGCATAAGACCAAGGAAATGTCAAGTCAGACTCAAGTAGGTTAGTCATCCCAAGGCTCATAAGATAGGTAGGCATGGCTTATATCACAGTCCAGTAACAATCACTAGAGTCATGGCAGGCAGGTATATAGTTCATATCCAGCCACAAGTGTCCAAAGGTTTAATCAGTCCAGAGGTCAAGTATGGTTCAAGAGTCAATAACAGAGGCTCCAGGTATAATAGACAAACAGTTAGAAGAAAGAAGAAACACTGTTTCCAGTAACTAACAATCTACGATTGAAAAATTATATTGTTGGAGCTTTACCCAGTGTCATGTATATTAGGAAAGCACCCAGCTGCAGATTGGGTTAGCTAATTTCCCTGGGAGGAAGAATATTCTTCCATGGTGAAGACTTGGTCCTAATGAGTCTACTTGTCTTGAGGAACCTTCCCTGAAGCTGAATACTTCATCTTGGAGCCTTGGGCTGAGTCCATTACAGTAATACCTCAGATAACGTTTACCTCGGATAACGCTAAAATCACTTAACGTTAAGTAATCTGGGGAGGACAATTGGATCGAATAACGTTAAGTTCCTATGGGATGTATCGGATAACAACCGCTAAAGCCTGTGCGGTTACAATGTACAGGTATCTCTATGGAGCTTTAACATTATCCGATACATCCCATAGGATTTTAACATGCATCGGATAACGCTAAAAATCAGATAACACCAAGACTTGTGGAACCAAGTCTTAGCGTTATCCGAGGTATTACTGTACGTACTTCAGTTTGCAATGGCCCAGTTGCCTTGTCCAACTAGGCCTCCAAAACTGCCATCAGATGAAATCTTCCTTTTACAGCAACCACAATCCATGGCAACCTCAGTTGTCTTAGGTTCACATGAAGTACCAAAGCTAGATTTCTAGCCCATTCAGTTACTTTGCAATTTCAGTTAAGGGTTAACCAATAAATAAAACAGGGATGTAAATCCTCACATGGAGGGGACAAGGAACTGCAAAACTATTCACCACATTGTGGGAAAGAGCAAGACATTTTACAAGAGAAAAGAACAAGATGTCCTGGATTACTCTGGGGTTTAGGTGTCTGGCTGTGGAACAGGCAGTTGGGCATTTGATTCCCCATTGTGCCTCCTTGCAGGGGCTGGACAAGACACTGGAAAACTATTTACCACATCCTGGGAAAGAACAAGATATTTTACAAGAGAAAAGAACAAGAAGTCCAGGATTGCTCTGGGGTTTAGGTATCTGGCAGTGGAACTAGCGGTTGGGAGTTTGATTCCCCATTGTACCTCTTTGCTGGAGATGGACTTGAGGATCCACTGGCCCCTTCCAGCTCTGCAGTTCTAAGATTCTAGGTTTCTCTACAAAATGCTTGATGCAAAAAAGGCACATTGCCAATCCACTTTAAGAAAGACACAGACACCGTGTTGGTTAAAAACTAGGGCTACCTTTATTTAACTATAACTCTGGAACCAAATGGCTTGTTTCAAACAAATGATCACAGTGAGGTCTGAGTTGTACTTCTGCCCATTGTATCCCTCCTATGGGCCCAGAGGGCCAAGTCCTTCACTGGGTTCCCCTCCATTCTGCTACTGACCATCCACCCAACGGAGAACTGGGAAAAGGTAGCTACATCCCCCATGTAATCCCAACCCCGCGAAAGTTTGTTCAGAAGTTTGGTGCCTAACCCTGGGCTCTTAGGGGACTCTATTGACCATACTACCTGCAACGGGCCAAAGGGCACTCCTAGTGACCTGCAGCCCCCTCACCACAGGGGTGGCCCAAAGACTCCTCCAAAGATTTCCAGAAAATAATTGCATCCCACAATGGAAAGCTCCTCCTCCTCCTCCTCCTCCTGAAACATCTCCAGCCTATCTTTGGATATGCGTGGATAGGAAATATAAAGCAAACCCACCCCCCAATGGCAATCGTGGACTCTCAAAAACACCTGTTGAGGAACAGGCAAGACTGTTATGGACTGCCAAAGAAACTGCATCTTGAGTCGTGCAGCACTTACATAAGGGGTTTTACTATCTTGTAATTATAAGATGATGGTGCCACCATCTTAGAATTACAAATTCCACCTTGTACCACCTGACCCCCCCAGAAATCTCAAGAAATCACTTACCTTGGTGGTGGTGGCAGCAATGGAAGCAGCAGCGGTGGTGGAGGTACTTTTGCTGTGTTTTCCAGAACAACCCCCCTTCTATGGAGACTAGGTGAGTGCTCAGCTGTTTGTCCAGAACAGAGATTAGAAAGTTGAGGGGTGGGTGGGTTTGCATGTAATTACAGAGATGGCCACTAGGGGCACAACCATGATTCTCCATAGGGATTCTTTGAAAACCAATTTCAAGCCTGTTTTTTTTTAATTTTTCAATGCATCCCTATGGAGATACATTGATTTATGTAAAACCCCTATTTACGTAAGAAGCTAGGGAACAGACTTTTTACATAAATTGGGGTTTTATTATATTTGCATGTATTACCTAATAGTAAAATGTAAACAACACTAGTTTTATTCAGAGAAAAAGATGTGCAAATTGTGAAAAGGAAAGGAAAATAGTG
Source organism: Furcifer pardalis (assembly GCA_030440675.1). Lineage (NCBI taxonomy): Eukaryota > Metazoa > Chordata > Lepidosauria > Squamata > Chamaeleonidae > Furcifer > Furcifer pardalis. Next base: position 45,405,011 of record CP126890.1, on the reverse strand, counting down.
CTTCTTGTCTCATTCTTGCCTGAAAGCCAGAAACCTCACAGATCTTGAATATCCCTTGTTGACATGCCCATATAGTTGGGACAGATTCTCAAAAATTCTTTACATCTCTATTACTAGTGCAAAATATGTCTCAGTTAAAAAAACCCAGGCTGAAATCTTATTTCATTACACTGGCGCACCCACACAGTGCAACTTTTGGAGGCAAACTGCCTTCAGGTAAGAAATCATTGTGGACATTACCTGTCGCATACTGAGTTTTGTGACTCATCTTGCTCCTAATAATATCTATGGTGATTTTCTAACATGGGAAAATTCGCATCCAAATCTAACATCATTTGTGTACCTGTGCAAGAGGATTTTAGCCATTGTGCTCATCGTCTCTGTAAAACTACAAAAAAGTATCATCACTGTCTGATAATGGTTTGGAGACCATGTATGCGATGGCAGTAATGGAATATTCCTGGACCCCACCCCACCCCAAAAAAGGGTGTTTTTTGCCACTTGTTTATCAACCAGATCAACCCTAACCGAGGAATGAGAAGTTGAGAGTTCAAGGAATTATTACCAATAGGTATTTATATGAATGTTAATAAATAAAACTCTGTATTGACTTGTTGCTCCATAAAACTGTTTCAATCTTCTTTGCTCTTTAGGAAGCAGCATTTCAACATTCTGAGGATATCAGCGGAATCTTGATTTTTGTTATTATTAATCCTTTGGATTCATTTGACATTCCCAAAACAAGGTGGCTTCTTTCCCATCATGTTTTCAATGTCAAGATAAGGTGGTCCTGGACATTTGTGGCAAAACAGATTGCAATTAAAGTCTAGTAACTTTCTTTACTTCTTCAACTCAATACCATCATCTGACCTGATGGAGTAGGATTGTCTATCAGCTCCCTCCCCTTACATTGTTAACATTGCAGATCTCTTCATAGGCACTCAGAACGATACTAATATATTCACAACATGAGGGAACTGCCAACAGAAACAGATTCTGAATTTGTTCCCAAACAGGATGATTAAAAAAATAATAGAAAAAGAAGAAGTCCATCCAGACCACACACAAACCTTCTGGCCTGCATGTGGAGTCTGAAGCATACATTTGCTTTGCTCTAGCTATATAAACAGCAGGCATAGAGCTTTTTACATGGGTACACAAGCCATTTTTTTGCTTATCGTATTTAAACTCAGCAGTATACCTCTCTAAAAAAACTCATGAAAAGTTTTAAACAAAATCTATGTTCTTGTAGAAGGCCGATCTATATCCATAAATTTTCCCGTCAGTAAAATAACTGTGTGCTTTTTTTTTTAAAAAAATAAATATTTGCATCTTGCTGTCATTTTATTTATTTGTATTGAGTTGGAGGGGGAAATCATTTAATTTAAAGATACAAGATCAAATTAATTTAAAGTTACATACATTTTCAAATATTGAAAATTTTCTCTTCCTCAATCTCGTAGGTTTTATTTTGAATAAATGCATTTTCTAAGAAAACAAACAAAGGTGGTTGTAATCCTAAGAATGCTTATTAGCATTCTTTCATACACCCAGCAATATTTACATCTGAGTAAACATATTTAAGATTGTGCTGCACAGCTGTGTAAAGTACTGAGCGTTCAGTTCAGAAGGATCCAGTAATCCCTAACAAAATGCTTAATAAAAATGCCTCAAAATGAACCATGAAAAGAGAAGTTGCTGTGGGGTGAAAATGAATGGCTTTTATAAATTCCAAAGACAATATAAAGACTTTATAGGAGACTTTTCCAAAGCTGGTTAACAGTCTAGCCCAACACCTTTAATAAAATCAAGGTGACAGACCATGAAAATATTTACTTCAGTCCTATAAGCAAATCCGATACTGCTGCTGAAAGATGCCCTCAGGCATCTGCACAGGCCTTCAACAGCAGTGGCGATGGTGCTAATATAGGTGGGGGTCTTAGCTCAGCGGACTGAAAACTCCTTCTGGACAACTGGCGTAGCTTTGATATTTTATCCTAGTTAGCAGCTTTTTTAAAAAGAGAAAGAAAAGCTGCAGTTAAATATTTACAGGGATCATGTGACACAATGTGTCATTTGAAAAGAAAATTTATTTTCTTATTAAAAATTAGAACATACTTGGCTACGTTTCTACTCAGAATGTGGTTTCATAAGTTAACACTGCCAGCACATGAAGGAAACGGAGAATCAAGCATGAAATTATTTTATGCTATACTTCGTAGTTCACACTTCAGCAAACACTACTGCAGGCAGACACAAAATGGGAAGCGATGCAATTTCACACCCAAGACACAAATAGATAATCAAATGCCATGAACTCCGCTACTTGCCATTGCTGAGTTTCAAAAAAGCAAACTAGCAATACTTTCCGACTCCCTGGATAGGATTTTAAAATTCCTTGGATAGGAATTAGGATTAGATATTAATCCTAAAACAATTTCAAGAAGATTGTTTTAGAGTGAGTTGTGACACTGAAGGAATTAAACTCTATTTTTGATAACTCAAGAAGGATGTTTTAAAGTATTCATTGAAAACAACTATTTAAATGATGTTCAAATCTGGAAAACTAATTTTATTTTTAAGGTAAGAACTAGAATATCTCAAACTGGAATCAGGGTATAGGGTACTGACTACAACTTAATTTCAGTAAGTTAACAAGTTTAAACAACTGCTACTAGACAAAATCTAATTTGCACAGCAAAAATCTATGTATTTTGAAAGCATTTTGTATATCTATTGTAATTCCATTTTATACTTCATTGGTAGTCCACTTAATTCCAGGTATAGAACCAGCAACCTGGCATAGACATTTTCTTGAAGTATACATAAAAGCAGCATCCAGTGGTGGGCAGCAGCTGGTTCACACCGGTTCTACCGAACCAGTAATAAAAATCCTGTGTAGTCTCCGGGGGTGTGTGTGTAGTAACCATCCCGGGAGACCACCTGGGATGGTTACATTTTTTTTGGAGGCGACTAGTTCGGTCACCTCTCCGGGCCCCCTTCCTTGCAGCCCAAAATGGCTGCTCATAAGTGCGCATGTGTCAAAACACCATTTGATGCATGCACGCTGAATACTGCAGGTGCGCATGCATCAAATGGCATTTTGACACATGTGTACTTATGAGCAGCCATTTTGGGCTGCAAGGAAGGGTGCAGTGGCTGGCTGTTGAGGCCCTCAGCGGCCTCTTTGGAGGAGCGGTGGTGGTAGAGGTGGCCTTGCCTCGACTGCCGACTGCTGACGCTGCTCTCGCTGCTGCTACCAGGCCAGGCAACAGTGCACTGCCGGGCTGGGCCAGGCGAGGCCAGGCTGCACTGCCAGGCCAGGCTGTGCTGCCAGGCCAGGCTGTGCTGTTGGGCCTGGGTGCGCCGCCCCGCTGCTGCTGTTGCTGCCTGCCTGCTGCTCCCTGACCCCAGCTAGGGTAAGTTTAAAACACTGTGTTTTATGTAGTGTGCTTTTATTTCTATTTAATGTCTATTTAATTTGTATTTTTATGTGTTTTTTATTTCTATTTTTATGTGTACTGTATTTTTATTTTTATTTTTTACTTTGGCTCCACCCACATCATTGGCTCCACCCACAACATCATGATGTCATGATGTTGGCCCATGATGTAAGCTCTGCCCATGATGTCAGCTCCGTCCACAATGTGGTAGTAAAAATTTTGGCTGCCCACCACAGGCAGCATCCATATTTTGGGTCATATATGGCCCCATATACACCCAGCACACTAGTCCCCAAAGGAGTCCCATTTTTTAAATGAGAAAAATTATTTGCTCAAGTCCTCTTGTTTCCTCTAATGTCCATGTTTTGAAGACCCTCATCATTTTTTAGGAACCCCACATCCTGACTTTTATTTAAAAAAAAATAAGTATTTTTAGTCACTACTGTATGCAAGAGAGCTTTGCTTCATTTTATCCTTCATTTTATAAAAACAAAACAAAATGAGTGATTGGGTCTTGGGAGCAGTGTCGCCTTCTAAAGTCGAGGGATTGGTGTGTTTTGCCTCCACACAGCTAGAGTTTGCCCACCTATGACATAAGGCAAGGGCCGGAGGCGGCCCCAATGCCAATTCATCTGGCCCACAAAGCACTCATCGCTCCTGGAAGCGGAAGCTCCTAGAAGCCCTCATTGCTCCTCATTGCTCCTGGAAACTCTTGTTGCTCCTCATCACTCTTGGAAGCCCTCGTCGCTCTTCATCGCTCATGAAAGCCCTTGTCGCTCCTCGTTACTCCTTCTGCTTCCAGGAGCGATGAGGGCTTCATGGACTGAATGAATTGGCATCGGGAGCTGCATCCAGCCCCCGGGCCATAGCGACCAGCTCCCTGAACCAAGTGACCAGCCCTTGAAAAGTTTGGGTACACCTGACATAGGGTCTGAAAATGGGAAAGAGAAAGCACCCTGTTTAAATTATAAAGAATGAATTAAAAAATAATGCAGGAGGGGGCAATACTTTTACTGGATCACTAAAAAACTAAACATTGCGCAAGCTTTTGTGATTCACGATCATTTCTTCAGGCATGCATTAAAATGTTCATGGCTGGTCTGCTGGGCTTTTTTTTTCTTAAGAAAGGCAAAATATTTCTTGGTGTAATAATGCCACTTCCACAGGAAGTTGGGTGTCTTGCTCCTAGTTCTTAAGAAAAAAAGCCTGGCACAACAACCGCCATGGATATTTTAATGCATGCTTGAAGAAATGATTGTGAATCACAAAAGCTCACGTAATGTGGTTGTTTTTTTTTTTTAGTGATACAATAAAGGTATTGCCTTCCTCCTGCATTTTTTTTTTGCATTCTTTACAATTTGAATATGGATCACATGGGTAATCTTCCTTGTTTGTTTAAATTATGTTACTATTAGAGAACTTGTTAACCAAAATGGCAAGACAACACCTGCATTAAGCTGTAGAGGATAAATCATGGTGTGCAAAATATTTATTGCTGGATAAGTCGTGAGCCAGGTTCGACTAGACATTTGAAGCCAACTTCTCCTTGTACTCCTACCTAAAAGTTGTTCCCCAACTTATGAAGGACTTCAAAATTTAATCAGGGTGCATGTGGCTTTCCATAATTTGTGCTAATCTTTTATTCCCCAATCATGGACATTGATATTCATGCATTGGCCAGGTGACTAGCAAGCGTATTACATGAAATGTTATATTTAGCTGCAAGTATAGTACTGCGATCCATCTGACCCAGGTCAAAGACACACTAGGTTTTGTAAGGCCGCCTATACCCTTCTGTAATTCTGGGACCTTCTTTAAGATGAAAAAGATACATCTGATCTGTTTTACATTGTTTCAATTTAACTCTGCCTAACTATGTTTAATCTCCCCCACAAGTGACAGATATAGTTCAAGGCCAAAGGTCTATCACATAATGCTGTGACACATTCTATATTGTGTATTTCATTTCATTTCATTTCAAATTTATACCCCGTCCTACTCAGGTAAACCTGACTCTAGGCAGCTTACATATTATAAAAGTAACAGCATTACAGTCACAAATTCCACATGATTGATTATTGTGATTATGATAATGTGGAATTTGTGACTGTATTGCTGTTACTTTTATAATATGTAAGCCGCCTAGAGTCAGGTAAAACACCGGATAATGCAGTAAAACACCGGATAACGCTAAAACTTGGTTCCACAAGTCTTGGTGTTATCCAGTTTTTAGTGTTATCCAATCCATGTCAAAATCCTATGGGATGGATTGGATAATGTTAAAGCTCTATGGAGATACATTGTAACCACACATGCTTTAGCAGTTGTTATCCGATCCATCCCATAGGATCCTAATGTTATTCGATCCAATTCTCCAATACTGAGTATTGGATAGTCCATTTACTATACATGGTCTTCAACTTAAATTAGGTAATGTGAAGAGGAACTGGTTGCTATATGGAGTTTTCAGGCCAGTTCTACCATTAGGCAGGACTGTGGTGGCTTATTGGTTAAGACACTGAACATGATGATTGGAAGATCAGAAGGTCAGCAGTTTGAGACACTGTTGCATGACAGAGTGTACGCCCATCTCTGTCCCAGCTCCTGCCAACCTAGCAGTTCAAAAGCAAGAAATTTCAAGTGGATAAATAGGTACTGCTTTGGCAGGGAAGGTAACAGTGTATAGTTATGCTTGCCACATGACAAAGGAAATTTTTGCAGTTGCAGACAGCACTGGCTGTTGGGCTGTAAACAAAGATAAGCACCATCCCTTAGAGTTGGGTACAACTGGCTTTCGAGCAAGGGCGACTTTTATCTTACCATTAAGTAGGGTGAGACAGCCTCCTCAAGGAGCAGTATTTGGCATGTCATTGTATCAGGATTCTCCATTGACAGAAAGATGTAGCCAGATTGGAGTAGGAATTGTGCATGTACAGTACTTGAATGTACAGTAAAACTCCAGTTTACGACAGAGGTCTGTTCCAGCAGCCTCCCTTGAAACCTGAGATGGTCATAACCTGAACACGATTTCCCATAGGGATTCATTGAAAATAAAAAAAAGTTGCTGACCCGACCCAAAATAATACTTAAAAAATACAAAACATTTCTTAAAATGCTAAGCACAATTATCCCCCACCACCACAAAAGCAAGGGAGCAATCTCCAGACCTTTTTAATAGCATTGGAACAGTGGTGGGCTGCCAAAAAATGTACTACAACACTGTGGGCAGAGCCTATGTCATGGGCGGAGCCAATGTCATGACATCATGATGTCATGATGTCATGGGCGGAGCCAACGTCATGATGTCATGGGTGGAGCCAATATCATTTTCAATTCTCTCCTAAATGGTAGCAACTGGGCCTGGAGGCATAATTCTACCAGGAGTAGGTTCCATAAAGGTGGGGGGGGGGGCTACAACCAAGAAGGGCCTTTTCCTCTCACTGGACAGGCGCGCCTCTCCAACAGATGGTATACAGAGGGTGCCCTCTCAGTTTGCTCTTGTGGGATGGGTCGGTGTCCTAGGGATGATGTGGTCCCTGAGGTATCCTCGTCTGCTACCATGAAGGGCTTTAAAGTTGATGCCGACAGTCTAAAAGGCACTTCAGCAGGCAATCATTATTAGAAGTCAAGTTAACTCTGCTCAATATTCCACAATTACCCCTTTCCATTGCAGACTCCACCCACCCCTGTGCCACTCTGTATCTTAAGAGCTTTTCCTTCCATAGCTTGCTTTCACACCCAGCATTTGCTGCCTGAGGTAACAGCTCATTTTGTCTAATAGATGGTAGGAGAGTTACAAGGTATGAAGGACTACGCTTAGCTTAAAATCATTGCTACAGCCCTCTTACAATTATGACTGCGTTTAAAAAATAGTTCTTGAACTTACTTTCGTGTGTGTGTGTGTGTGTGTGTGTGTGTGAGAGAGAGACAGAGACAGAGACAGAGACAGAGACAGAGAGACAAAATACTAATAATGGGAGGGGGGAAGCGTCATAATGCCAGTGTCTAAGTAATAAGATACACATGACCATTACCAGCAACAGCAACTATTGGAACATTTGACAAACAACATGCAGTAAATTTTAATATTGTTTCCCCCCTCAAAATAAAAATGCACTCCATAATCCCTCATTATAGATGTGCATAAACAAAGAAAGTCACGCCACCCCTAAATAGCACTGCTAACACAATGTTAAATAGACAAGTTTAATATCCAAAATGTTTCTAAAAGGCAGAAATGTTGGTCTTCTTGAACTTTTCAAATTCCCAGAAATGTGTGTGGTTGTGTGGTTATAAACCAGAGGACGTCAAGATGTTTACTGCATGATTGTAATCATCTTTAGACCAGGTTTATTGAGTTTTGTGGCTTTGTCCATTAATGTCAGACCCGTCTATGACACAGTAATATAAAAACTCCAGGCCAAGTTCAAGCTGCAATGATGTCCTAGCTTAGCCTGAGGACAGAAAGCATCTGGAATGCTTGGATTCAGTGCTAATTAAAAAGGGACAGTACACATCTGCGTTGGAATTCTGTTCATTTTCACTGGAACAATAAGCTGCCTGCAGAGTAACCTAGAAACCTGAATCAGATACTGTATTTAAGCAAGAACACAAACAAAACACTTGAAATAGTGAGGAGGGGAGAGGGAATGTGTAATTGTGACAAGTGTCATGGTTGCTCTGATACAACAGAGAGCTTTGTAGCTACAAGCATCTTAATGCTGCTCCATTTCTGTTTCTTCACTTTTCCAGCTTTGGAAAGTTCAGGAATATAGGAGACAAGGCTGCCCTCTGCACTTACATGTTTTGAAGATATGACCAGAGTTTAATGGAGGCATGCAAGGAGCATCATTCGGGCATCCCCTGAGCGGAATTTCCCCAGCAAAAATCCTTTCAACCTGGAAGAATTTCTGACATGAAATTATTATTATACTGGAGACTTTAAAATGCCTAACTACGTCTGAATTCAGCCCTTATTCTTTCTGCACCCTTTTAATTAAAGCATAACATCCTGGGCATCAGATATCTTCCGGTACCCATTTGCTCTGTGGAAATGACCACAATCAAGGCTATGGTTCCTATTCTGATGCACCTCAAAATGTCATGAGACATTTTTAAAACCCTGAAAATGTCCTTTGGGTTGTAAGAAGGAAAGCAAAGCAAAAAGTAAACTTATTGAGCAGCCTTGTGAAAGAAGGAGAGGGAGGAACAGAAATAGAGGAGATGTTTTTCCTCCAATGCAAAAGGGAAGGTGAACTTGAGATGTGTATCATTTGCAACCATTTTCTTCCAGGCGCTTTTGTCTTTTGTTTCCATTGACTACAATGGGGTGGAATCACACCTCTTGGTAGTTCTTATTCCATTCCAGGAGCATGCCAGAGAAGACTTAGGAGCCTTGGTGGCGCAGTGGTTAAACTGCTGTCTTGCAACCAAACGTTTGTGAGTTCAATCCTGACCAGGAGTCAGGAGGTCAATAGAATGAGTGCCCAGTATGTTGAGGGCAAAATGCTAATTAGCTAGTAAACTGCCCAGAGAGTGCACTAAGTGCTGTGTGGTGGTATATAAGAGTGATTGCTTTGCTTTGATAGCTTTTTGGGTCTCTAGAACCGCTCTCAGAACATTAGCTGCACAATTTTCGATGGGGTCACACTAGACATAAGGAGTGACAGGTACTCCTCACAGTTAACATGCTCCCCCCCCCCCCACAATCAGATTTCCTCACAGATCAGTGCCTCAGCTTTCAGATATGCAAATTTCACACAATAAAGCTCACTAAATGCATAAAGTGTAGATTGGAAAAACAACATACTATGAGAGGCAGATTTTTTTTCACCCCTTAAGGTAGCACCTCTTTGAAAAACAAGTCACATTTATCATCTGGTTTGACTCAGCCGCAGCAGGGAGGCTTGTAAGGGGAGAATTGAAAATGTCTATGGTCCCTTGGGTGCCCTTCCAGAGATCATAGGACAGTAGCCATGGTCTATTGTTTATATAGGAAGTGATGATAATCTGTGGCTAAATGCAATGAACCACAGATAGCTAGCAAGAAAAGAACAGATGTATTTAGTTACTACTAAAAGTGATCATTGCTACTGTCTTAATCACTTAGTAATACAGTACTACTAAAATATTTAGTCATTCTATTCAAAACTAAGGCCAAAATCCTTTCCCTTCCCCTTGCCCATGTAACACTCATTTCTGTACAGGGTTCTTTCTTACTGCCATTTGTATTGATATGCTAGCAGAAACTGTCTTGCTGAAAATGTCACATCATAATCTCACACTACTGAGAGCTGGAGGTTGAGTAGAGAGCATGGTGCAGTTACACTGTACATTTTGTGGCCAGATATTGATATATATTACAATAAATTGTGTGTCATCAAGTCAATTCCAATTTATGGCCACCCTTTCCAGGGTTTTCTAGGTGCAAGAGTGCTCAGAAGTGGTTTACCACTCCTTTCTTCTGGGGTAGGTGCCCTGGGATTGTGCAGCTTGCCAAAGGACACCCAGGTTGACTCTCCTGGGTGGGACAGTAGAGAATCAATCTCTCCATCTGTGGCTCAGCAGCCCCATACCTAAACCATTGAGCTTTCTAGCCAGCATTGATGTAAATAGGTCTGTATACGTATATTTATGTTCTAGCCTTAGGTGAGATAAAGATTGCCCTTGCTTGAAAGCTAGTCACATCTGAGTTTAGGGGGTAGTGTTCATTTCCATTTACAGCTAAAGAGCCAGTGCTGTCTGTGTCTGCCATGATGGCAGTGCATGGAACGCTGTTACCATCCCTCCAAAGTGGTAGCTATTTATTTATCTACTTGCAATTTCTTGCTTTTAAACTGCTAGGTTGGCAGAAGCTGGGACAAAGACAGGAGCTCACTCTCATGCAGCATTTGGGTCTCAAACTGCTGACCTGTCGACCTTTTAGTGGTCAACTTCCGCATCTTAACCACTAAGCCACTGCAGTCTTACCACCATACTACATACATGGGTTTTCAGTGAATAATAAACAAAATAGCAAAGCCCTTGTGTATAGAAGATTATATTCAAAATATTAACAATGGAGAGAACTATAAAGTAAGGCAGGGGTTCTCAATGTTCTCACACCGTGGGCCAGACCACACACCCTCAGACAGCTGAGTGGGCTGGCCTGGTGGTTCCCCTGCCATAAATGTGTCTGCTTCTACTTGGGGCAGTGGTAGGCCACATGAAATGGTGCCACGATCCAGGGCCGGCCCATGGGCCATAGGTTGCAAAGCCCTGAAGTAAGGGAAAGGATGGGATAGGAAAGACAGAATGAGAGGGATGTGATTCACAACCATTCTGGTTATTTAGTTAACAGGCAACTGGTTACAATCAAGAAAGCATGTGTACCCAGTTTCATCAACAGTTATAGTTTATCCCTGTATCAAGTTCCGTGTATCCTACTTATACAATCATTTGCTACAGCTCTCTGGAAATTTCACTAGAATGTGGATGCTACAACTGCACCAGTGGTTTACAAAAGCACAGTTACAAGAAATAGAAGCATTTGGTCCCTAATTTCTAGCCAAGAAGCAAGGAACTCCACTTTTAGACTCCCACAGAAGGTGCAAAAATGGTAAACAGGTAAGAGAGTGAGTGAGAGCAAGAGAGAGAGCGCACTAAAGGCGAGGAGACAGGGGCCCAGGTACATTTCAGAGACACAAAGAAAGCTACTTATGGCCCTTTCACAGGAATCACCAGGTGGTGGCAGCCTAATGCATGCTTTCCCTCAGATTTCTTATATTTGCGTCAAAAACAGGAAAGAGATGCCCAATTTTTCCAGAATCTTGGTGTGAGGGCCCCTGCCCAGTGCTAATTACCATCCATTTTCAGTAGTATTTTAATTATTTTTTTTCATAGTAGGATGAAGCCTTTTTTGAAATAAACAAGAATATATATATATATGCAGTTGGGTAGGAGAGCTGCTTATTTTTTCTTAGCAAATGCAGTAATTACCAGTAATTTTTTTATTTTTATTTTTGCTGAGTGAATGATTAAAACCAGATATTATTGTGCACTTAGCTGAGTCCTCAATCCATGGCTGTGTTTGATCATCTACAGAAGGAGAAGAAAATAAAAGAGAATCTTCCATATATTAACCCATACCCTTGGGAGAAGAGAGAGGACTTGAATGATAGAAAGGAGAACTGATTGAATTGATCAGGACAGTGATGTTACAGTATAAATGCTAATAAACACATTATGCCCAAACAATAAGTACCCATAAAGATATATAAAAGATTCACAAGATAATATCTATTACAGAAAAACATACATTGAGTAATGTGTCTTAACACTACATGATTCTGAAATTATCTCTCAGCCTAGCCCAATCTCTATGGCACAGGTGAACACCTGGGGCCTTGTAAATGTTTCTGGCTTGTGCCTCCATAAGCCCTGGCTAACATAATAATTCTGGTTTATAAACACTTCAATATGAAAACATGTGGAGGGGCTCAGTTATCCACCTAGCCTTTACATTCTAGCTTTCCCCAAACCAATACCCTTGATATATCTTAGTTATCCATACCCATCTTCCTGATATATTGGGGGGCTTTTTACAGGTGGAAGTGATATAGAGTGTTGACTGGCCACTTGGTGCTCCCCTCTTCCCAAAACACTGTTTCACGCTTCTTGGCATTTTAAGCCAAGTATGTCTTCTTCCATGTCTACGCCAGACTTTAACCTGCCAAAATGAAGGCACCTTTTGGCAAGTTCATTCTGCAGTTCCTTTCACCTGACTTAGTGTGAGAAAGATTAGCTGGCAACACAAGGTGGAGGTTGTCTGGGGTACAACCAATTGTGGTTCACAAATACCACATTCTTTGAGGAGGCTCTTTCTGTGTAGCCAAGTACGGTAAAACCCCTACTTACACAAAAAGTCAATTTTGTAGGCTTTTGCTTAAATTGGGTTTTTATGTAACTCGAAGCAAACCCATAGGAAAAATGAAATTTTTATGTAAATTGAAGCAAACCCATTGGGAAATGAATGTTTACATAACTTGAAGCAAATCCACAGGAAATCGTGTTATGTAAATTTATGTAAATTGGGACATTTATGTAACTAGGGACATAGTTTTAGCACAAAATCATTACATAAGTCAAATTTTATATAACTCAGGGCATTTGTAAGTCGGAGTTTTACTGTATGTGACAAGGCATCATCGTGGTGACTTACTTATTCATTCTTTGTACCTTGCTTTGGCATTGTTGTAGACTAGTTTTGCTTTAATATAATTGTCCACATGTAATTTTTTTTAGTATTATAGAAACACTTGAAACACACAAATATTATGTATTCTCCTATTTATTTATTTATTTATTTATTTTATTGCATTTTTATACTGCCATTGGGAATTTTCCACTCTGGAAATACAAATATCAAAATAACATAATGAAACACACATTGAATAAAAAATAAACCAACCAAATAAATAAATACATCCTAAAATAAAATAAAATCACATAACTGGCATCTGAAGGCAGAGAGGATCAACTGACTGGTTAATTTATTCCTAAAGGGATTACATTCTAAAAAGGCTTTCTTGAATAAGAAAGTTTTAATTTTTTTAAAAAAAGATAGCCAGTAATGGGGCTTGGCACAGTGTTGGCACTGCCGCTGAGAAGGCTCTATATCTAGTTATAGACCTTCCAGCCATCCTCAGAGTCAGCACCTGAAGTGGCACAGACTGTGATGCATGTGTGATGCAGGGAGTTGTTTTGAGGGTCTTATGTAATAACACTAATACCTTGTGTCTGACATGGTAAGCAACAGATAACCAGTGCAGGCCTGCTAAGCTGGGGAAATATGATTGAATTTCTTTATGCCTGTCACCAACCTGGCTGCTGCATTCTAGACCTAATCTTTTTCCTCAATGCTATTTGGTTTCTAACCATATTTTAGAAGGAGAAAGCTAGATATTTGGATAAGTTAAAAATTTATTTGAAATTTATTCCTCCAAGATTGAGCTATGGTCTTGCAGTGGTGTTTCGTGGGTTTCAGCCACCCAGGGCATAGGCCAAATTTGCCGCCTCCTGGGCAGGGCAGCAAATGGTGGTGGTGGAGGGTCCTGGCGCATGTCCCCACAGCGGCCTCTTTGCCCCGGCTGCTAGGGAGTCTGGGGGAGGCAGCAAAGTCCTATTTATTGTGAAATTTTGCTGTCCCCAAAAAGTGCAGCTTGGGGCACCACCACCCCTCTACACCACTGCTCTCTTGCTCATTTTTGGAAGGTTTTGGTTCATACAGAAAGCTATAGCAATTCTACCTATAATTGAGATCTCATGGAATCCATCTTTAGCATTATGTTGGAGAAGATGTGTGTGGGGGAGTTATGAGCATGTATTGAAATTTTGGCAAGCGGTTTTCAAGGAGATCAATGAAATAACCAGACTAAATATAGAGATATGTCCTAAAATAGCTCATCAGTATATGATAAGGTCCACTGTAATTTGTCAAGTAAAAAATTAATTTCAAATGTGTTAATAGTGGCAAGATTAATGATAGCTAGAAAATGGAAGACACAGTATGATTTTCAAGGAAATGAATGGTGTAAATAAATGTGGAACATTGCTATTAATTATAAATTGCCTGTAATATTAAAATTATGAGGGGACTACTGAAGGAGAATAATTTTAAAGATATTTAGGGAGAACTTTTAGATCATGTTATATTTAAGGGGAAAGGGCTGACACTTTCAGAAGAATCAATACAATTTTGGAAAGTGAATCAACTCTTATGGAGATAAATGGTTGTGTATTTCTGCTGGTTCGGGGGGGGGAGGAGAGCGCATTTTCTTTATAGAATCATTTTCATTTTTGCATTAGTAGTTTATAGCCTTTCAAGTTGTTTATGTTTTATGTTTATAAAATAATAATAAAAATTTAAAAAAATAGGTTCCTTGGGGACTGCTGTCTATTTGGCCCAAAAGGTCAAGTTCTAAGAAATGTAACTTTTTCAGCATTTTTATTAGATTATCCGTGCTGCTGCTGCAGATCATTTTAAATGAAGATGCCATGCTTGAAAAGTGGTCTCTCTGGCATGGAATAGATGTGCTATACCACTGAACCATAGTTCTGTTTAGAACCAATATAATTCCTACAGAAAATGTTAAATTTCACATTCACCCATGACAGTATTTTGCAGCATATATGTATGGAAAGAAATGCCAATCAATTGCAGCTTTCCAACATGTGCAAGGCATGTGTACACAACAAAGTGAAATAAATATACATCACACAAGAGCATCTAGATGCAACTTGTGAACTGTTTGTTGAAACACTTTCAGTATTGTCATTTTGCCCTGTTGCAAACAGCTGTTACTTTTGTGACTCTTCCACATTAAAGTCACCACAGGCCTGAACCCTTCAAGCTTCCATAGAACGATTATGTATTTACAGTTCTGACAAATGAAAGGCAGGCTTTCATCCAGCCGACTTCCATTCAAATGCCTGACTTGTCTCTCATGATTGTTTCCCATAACTGTCGTCCCCAATGGTGTCATTCCATTGGTGCAGACCTTTGGTGTGGCTTGCTAAACCCATGTCATGCTTGCCCAAATGTGAAATCCTGTGTTTGGATTCTACTTGTGGAAGCTACTGGCACACAACTTTGCACAAGCTTTTCCATAAGCCTTCCAGAACTTGTTACTGCTTCATAAGGCTAAATGTTGATTCTTGAGATAGAGCCAATAGTGACTGCAGAAACACTAGCCAAACAACATCATCTTTTGTACTTTTTCTGCTAGCTTAACCTTGGATAAAATTTTCTGATTTAGTATCAGTGCCCAGTACTGTATTAGATTTCAAGGGTTGATTCTCAGTGATAAAGTCACCACCATTTAATCTTGGCTAGTCTTTGCAATATGATGAATTGACCAATGTAATACACATCTGTTCAATAAATCTCGTTAAATTTAATAGGAGCAAATTCTCTTAAATAAGCTAATCTTAAAGCTTTATACTTATAAAGTTACATTAATTGTTATCATTTTATTCTATATATCACTTGCCCAAAGTGTTATTAAAACAATAACAACTAATGTAACTATTATTACATAAACCATACTTTCCCAATTCCATAGGACTGTACCGCATAACAAATTTAATATGGAATATGTTTATAAATCAGAATCTTTTCTTAAAAGCCAATTAAAAATATTGTCACCAATAGGGTGCTGTACAGTTAATTTACAAAGTTTGAGTTTCATTCGATGAAAACCTGTTGCACAGTTATGCAAAATCATAACTTTTAGAGAAAATTTGCTGCAGGTTTAGAAATCTCCAAAGACCTTATCTGTTACATTCTGAACTGTGTGACTGGTAGGGAACAACATCTAAAGAAATGCATTGACCTGAGGCAAATTGTCTCTAAATCAGAGGTGGCCAACCTTTGTAAGTCAGGGGCTGGTTTATGCTCCCTCAGACAGTTGAGTGGGCCGGACTGGTGTCCCCCTGTCATAAACGCTGCTGTAAAATGTATCTGTGACTGTCATAAATGCATCCATATCTACTTTCAGTGGTGGCGTGGGCCAGATGATTTGGCACTGTGGGGCAGGTCCAGCCCGCAGGCCATAGGTTGTCCAGCCCTGCTCTAAATGTTACACCTTTCACATAACTGTGCCACAAGATTCCAGCCGTTGTGAAAGAGTGCATAAAGAAGAAACACATTGAAATATAAAAATATGACAATGCACCACACATGGGAAAAGAAGAACATATTTTATTCAGAAAAACCAACAGTCAAAACCTAGTTGCATAGGTATGAACACATAACTCCAAATTATGCAAACAGTTGTAAGATTTATACCAAGGCAGGAATCTTATCCAGTGAGGTGTTCTGGATCTGCAGTTGCATAATGAGTTGTACAATCCGACAAGCAATCTACTTGGGTGTAACTGTTGGAGGTTTTTTTTTAACCCTCACATGATGCCTGTAGTTGAAGTGTCTGAGAGGGAGTTTTCTTGGATGAGATAACTATCTATCCAGCACTAATCAATCATTCATTCTGGCTTCTAAATTCAAAAAGAGATCCAACTCTCTCTGGCCTGTGTTCTTTTCTTCTCTTTATTGGTTGGAGTTACTTGTTTGTTGCTAACAAGCATGCAGTAAAATAAAGGAGCATGCATACATCTGTAATGCCAAGTTACTGTAAGTAAAGAAACTTTTTGTCTTTCTCAAAATGAAGAATTGAAACGTTGTTGTTGTTCAGTCACACAGTCAATTCCGACCCTTTGCGACCCTATGGACCTGCCCGCCAGACACCTCTGTTTTCCACCATCCTCCTCAGCTAGCCCAGTTTTCTCACCATTGCATCTACAATACCATGTAGCCATCTGATTTTGGACCACTCCCTTCTTCTTTTGCCCTCCACCTTTCCCAGCATCAAGGCTTTCTCAAGTGAATCCTCTCTTCTCATTTGATGTCCAAAGTACTTTAGCTTCAGCTTTACTATTTGCTCTTCGAAGGAGCAGTCAGGGTTGATTTCTTCTATGATTGACCTATTTGTTCTCCTCGCTGTCCAGGGGACTCTCAAAACTCTTCTCCAACACCACATTTCAAAGGCATCTATTCTTCTGCGCTCAGCTTTCCTAATTGTCCAGCTCTCACAACCATACATTACCACTGGGAATACCATTGCTTTGACTATGCAGTGGGGGCACATGAAATGGTGCCGCAGGCAACATCTGGCCCATGGGCCACAAGTTGAAAATCCCTGTGCTACTCCAACAGAATTTTAACACCAGAGTATTACTAACTACAATATCTCTCAGATCATCCTAAAGAAAGTGAAAGATTTATACGATCTGAAGAGAAACCAGAGTACAGTATTCTTAAAGAAAGCACAAAAGTATAAAGCCCTCCATAGCATTTCTGATTGTAGCCTCCTTTTTGCTGATGAATAGCAGACTTTAAAATTTGTAACTGAAAAAACAGGATTAACATGTTAACTCTCCTGTTATGGATGCAGTAAAACTAAGATAAGTTTACAAAAGTTAAGGCAAGGAAAGAAAGTATTGGAAATACAAGTGACTGACAGATGAAATCATTATGAACCTCTCATAACATGGTTTGAGTTTGTTTTTGTATCAAAACCAGAATGGCATCAGGTTTCATGTTGCAAGTTTTGTGTAACTAGAATGTAAACCCCTTTCTGAATCCCTGTCCATCTGTGTATGCCTGTCATTTTGGTGAAATGAATGACACCATATTGTCCTTGTCCAGTATAAACTGGTGCATTTCAAGGATTTACTTGGATTATATTGTGTTACAGCTTTTCTCTGCCCACCTGGCCCAAAGAATATCAATGTATGACTTCTCAATGGTGGTTCTAATACGTTCAGCTGTTATCACACTCTACTGATAGTAATCACTTTTTATGGCTTCTTTTCCAGGTGCCTTTTGATTTAGCTACAATACCTTTGGGCTGAATTTTTAATATCCTGAAATTCTGAAGTCAAAGTGAGAACTGATATATAGCAATGTGTATTTTTCTCTTGAACACCTAGCTACATAGTCTAAGACGTAATGGATCCATCCTATTCTGCATCAAAGTAAGCAGTTATTTCTGGCGTTCAGTCTGGCTTAAGATATAACCCCAGGGAGGAAAGCAAAAGAAAAGACAATGCTGGTAGAAACTGTGTAGATAAATCTTTCTGAGTATGTTAATGCAAATAATTTTGGACTGACCACAAAGATCTGAACCCTTCTCATTCCTACAAGAATACAATAAGACAGAAGATGGGAATAGGAGCGCCTGGAAAAATGGTACACTGACAGAGAAGAGGTTAAAGGAATAAAATGTTTGCTTTTCAGAGATGATAAATGTACACTCTCAAGGCAGCTGCTTGATAATTTGAAACAAAAGCTTTCTAAAGAGGCAGTTTGAACTTTACAATGTGAAAAGGCAACTTTGTTCTTCCTTAAAAATAGCAATTTTACATCTGAAATCATTTACTTCTAGGAAGAAATGAATATACCCAGTGGTGGGATGTCAAAAATTTTACTACCCCACTGTAATGTCATCACAGTGTGGGTGGAGCTAATGTCATGACATTGTGGGCGGAGCCAAATAAATAAATAAATAAATAAATAAAATTAAAATAAGCATGCACACACACACCTCAACCCACCCACAACACAAACCTGTAAAGAAATTAATTAAATAAATAAATAAAATAAAAAATACATTAAAATACACCCACCCACCCACTTTGCTTAAAAACCCCAAGCCAGGCCGCCAGACCTGCCAGCCACCAGGCCTTTTTAGGAACTGTGTCAGTACATCAATATAGGTAAAGGTATTAAATACACATTAAAATACACATAGACACACCACATCCAAAGGTGAGTCACTTACCCTGGGGAGCTTCAGGCTATAGGGAGCTTCAAGCTAGCAGCTTCTCTACCTCCTCCCCACTTGGGAGGACAGCAAAGAGGCATGCATGCACACCAAGTGCTTGGTGCGCATGCACAGTGGGGAAACAAGTGAAAAGATAAGCACCAAAGGTGGTGTGTCCCCCCCCCCCAAATCTGCTACCGGTTCTCCGGGACACTGGGAGAAGTTACTACCGGTTCCGGCGAACTGGTGAGAACCTGTTACATCCCATCACTGAATATACCCCATTTCAATATCATAGAGAAGACACAGAAGTAGTTTCTCATTCCCTTCTTCTGAGGGTGCTCTGGGACTGTGCAGCTTGCCTGCAACTGCATAGGCTGGCTCTTCTTCTGGAAGGCAGAGTGGCAAATCGAATTCCCAATCTTTGGCTCCACAGTCAAAAACCTAACCCATTGAGCTATCAATATAAGAAGTATTTTTTTTAATAAAAAAAACACACATTTGTTTTAGAGATGTTCAAAGTCCTTGTTTGTCTTACTATCATACCAAGAGCTTTTCATACCTCCAGTGTTTTGAAGATTTGCTGGCCTTGTTTTGTGATTTGCCATCATGAGGTAAACATAGGCTGTATTTGTAAGTGTGACCACTCAAGTCACAAAAGTGTACTAGAACAATATCTCCAGAATACTAATCAATATTTGTATCTACTGATGGGCTTTCTATATAGTTTCCCCCCTCAGAGGCTTGTGATGGAAGTACTGTACAAGATGGATGGTTTTTTCAGCTAATATATACTAATCACAGGATGTGAAGTGTCTGTTCACTTGATCCCCCTGCAATCATCATCATCATCAAGCTAAAATATTTTGGTTTCACAGATATTTTAATCTGCTTTGGCTTCAATTTTGTTAAAATATTTAATTGCTTTTTAAATATCATTTCATAACAAGGTAATGTCAGATTGAAAAGGGCAAAAAGTGGTATATATAATATTATTTATCTTTAAAGTGCCAGCTGGATGCAATCCTTGATAAGCATGATGGCACTAGGAAGCCTAAAGGTTAATCTGACTGCAAATCAAAAGGACATGGATTTTTCTCATTTCATCAAAGTGTAATTTTACTGTGTGCTTTCAACACAGCTGTCATCATGATCTTAACTCCTCTAATTGTCACAAGAACTCACCCCTAACCTCCTCTCAACTGTTTGGATCTGTTAATCTGTGTTCATTGTCTGTAAGAGAGCTGAGACAGACACCTTTCATCCTGGAGTTTATACAAGTCAACTGGGGGGAAAGAGTTAAAAGCCTCTGCTTAAGAGTTATGCACCATATGACCAGAACATAACTTTGAAATGGACTGAAGGTGTGGTTTTAGATACCAGAGTATCGTGATGGGCATGTATGCCAACAATATACAAGAGTGTATGCTCACACAAACAGACACACACATGGACAGACTGAGTAAAATGGATCACAGATGGTTAGAAAGGAACACTCATGAGCTATATGTGCTTTGGTCATGTTCAAAAATAAATTGTGATGCCACACACCCAGACAGACATTAATTGGACAATGCTGACTTCTCCAAGAAAAGCAACAAAGGACTAAGAAGATTTAAAGAGGAATTGTGTTAATGGATTGCAAACTGTCTGGCTTTGATCAAGTTTCAGGCTCCTACAAAAGCATAGTAGAAAATGTTTTGAAAAGATGTCAGAACAAATTTACCCTTGAAAAATAAAGACAGCTCTTGTCCTGCAAGACGCATTGCCATTTCCAGTACAATCTAGCATTATGAGACCCTTTCAAGACAGGGGGTCGATAATGAAAGCAAACTTATCATTACCTTAGCAGGGCTGAAGACTGAGTAGAAAAACATACCTTGTACAAGTAGATCTTACAAAAAGATGGTCCAGTCCATCTAATAATGAAGATAAAATGCCTCATTACTGTGTGTAAATATTCACACACACACACACACACACACGCACGCACGCACGCACGCACGCACGCACGCACGCACGCACGCACGCACGCACGCACGCACGCACGCGCACACACACACACACACACACACGGTGATTGGAAAAAACCTGAAAACTGTTTTCAATGTTTAGTCCTGGGCTGGCATTAAAAGTCCATGTAGAGCTGTTTCCAACTGTTAGGTACAAGTGGTGCTACCTACTGGGTAAACTAGATTCAAAGTCTTTGTGTTTTCCTATTTCTAGACAAATAGAAATTTGCAGTTTCAAAAGAAGGCTATTTGTGGGGGACATATATGCATAACTGGTTCCTTTTGTTTGAAGAGAAGGTGGTAATATTTAACCAATAGCTACCTGATATTAGCCTGCTATATTTTTCTAACCCACCACTAAGAAACAGGGCCTGGCACATCATCTGCCATTAACTTTTGGAACACTTATTTATAATTTTCCAGCAGTATCCACAAGAAATCAGTGTGTGCCTGAAGAAGAAGTGATCTTGTGTCTTAAAAGCTTGTACAATGTTTGATATTTTTGTGCGTGATCCAATAAAGGTATTGCCTTGCTCCTGCGAGCAAGGTGCTAACTTTATTGTATAAGGATCACACAGCTCTCTTTGTTTGTTTATGGAACTCATAAGCATATCTTTAAAACTTTCCTGAGCAGCCTTTTCATTAGCTTTCTTGGAAACTGCAATTTGCATAAAGAGAAATCAATACAGACCCTGCCATTAAGTGAAGGAAAGCAGCCACTTCTGAGAGCAATTTTGACTGAAATTCCACAGTACTACTTCTTCTGCTGCTGTATCTGAATATTGGCAATCATCATGGTGATCAACCATGAAGACTGTCCTGAAAATATAATGCAGTAGCCTCTCATCTGCCTTCCACATTGCAGCATGACACCTGTACCACTGATCCAGTTCCTTGAGTAACTTTCTATTTCTCAGCCTTTTTGGCACTCAACGTCCTCATCAGCCTCAGGTTAGTATTGATGAAGCTGCTGCACTCCATCAAGATGGATTCAAGTGGGATTTAATTCACTTGGGAACCATCATCCTTCCCTGTAGACTTCGGCAGCCAAGGTCGTTATTCCTCAGGGTGGTCAGGTCTGACACTCAGTGTTGAGTCACTGGCAATATGGTCTACTCTATTACCATAGCAGGATAACCTGGCCAGACTTGTGCACAGTACTTAGCATATCATAAAGTTCAATGGCTGCTGCTACTCGTATCTGAGTATACATTTCCCCCTGAAAATCAATTTCAGGAAAAATGCCATTGGCATGATTTTGGTTAAGATGGATCCCAGCTTGCAATGAAATCACCCACACACTGTGACCCTGGAGCCATCTCCTGTGGCACGTATGAAATGAGACATGCAGGATTTAACACTGGGACTGCAATGGACTGTCAGAGCCTTGAGGATATTGACAAGGTGTGTCTTCACAGCCAGTCCATCTGGCATGGCCTGTTCCACCTCCATGATTGTTGGGAATCAGAATAGTGAAGTGGTTCCTCCTCCACTCATGTTGCTGCTGGGCCCAATATGATGATTTCCAGTGGCATTTCCTCCACTGAGGAGACTATCACCCCACCTAAAGGGGCTCATACACCCATAGCCATTGGCCCCTTTAGGGAGTCAGGTTATTTACCACCTCCCAACACTCAGCGTTGAATCACTGGCTGTAACGGTCTACTCCATTCCTGTAGTGGGATGGCCTGCCAGACATTCATAAAATTATATTTGTGAAGGTTTTGCAACTGTGCCTGTGGAACGGCTTGCTTTGCTGTGAATTTCGCAACTGCTTGCATGACTTTAGTTATGTAGGCATAGCTATCAAAGAGGATTTGGGCTTTTTCACAAAAGGGCAGATAATCATTTGTCCTTCACATTGCGTTTGCGGGGTTTTTTTTATAACTAAGAAGGATTGGGAGAGGCACTTGCCTCATGCACTGAAATAGCTTGGCTATTATCTGTTTGCTAAATTCATCTTGTTATGGATGAGTGGGAAAGAAAGGGGCCATCCACTGCTGGGCCTCAGGCACCTAACTGGCTTAGGCTGGACCTGATGTGGGTGAAATAATTGTTTCTGAAAGTAACAGCTTCACTTTTGAGTATGCTTCTGGAAAGTTTAAAATATTTGAAGATTTGGAGGCAGGCATACCAAGGAGATACAAACACCTGTAAGTATAGTCAATCTTTAATTGTCTTCTGCTCACATTTTATATATTAGACAAAGAATGAACTCTGTTTATTACCTTAACTCGCATTCTTCCATGCATAGTTTATGGATGATTTACCTATAATTTATCCTTTAGTTCCTGTTTCTCCTCCTTTCTTCTGCCTCACAGTGTAAATATTTTGTCTTTTGTGTCTTATCTCCCAAATCACATTTCAGAAACTTTCTAATTGCAGAGGCTAAGACCGGCCTTGTTATTTATTTGGAAAGTTTGCATTTTGTAGCATCTTGGCCTGTCAGAAAAGCCCATTAAATACTCTGAGACTGTGTGTGTTTGGCTACTCTGCTCTAAATCAAATAAATTAGGCCGGTTAAATGTTGAACTGAAAGAGCCCTGAGGGATGAAATTATTACAGAGGAAACCCTATATACTAGAAATAAGTATCAGGGAGAAAATGAACAGAATAAAGTAAAGGTAAGGTCCAATGACTCACTGTCATTTATGCTACAGTTAGCAGCCTTGATCCACACCTCGGTTAAGGGGGAAGAATTTGGATTTAAGCCCATACAGACCCATTAAGTTTAATGATACTATGCTGGTTTAAATCCAAGTACTTTGTTTTAATTCCACTGTAGAATGAGTAAGTATTTTAGTAGGCTATTGGGTACCTGGCTGTAGAGCCAAAGGTTGAGAGTTTGATTCCTTACTTTGCTACCTTAGAGAATGCCCAGATTGTGTAGCCCTGGGCAAACTCCACAGTCCAGAGCACCTCCAGAGAAAGGGAATGGTAAACCATTTCTGCATGATTTATACCTAGAAAATCCTGGAAAGGGTTGACACATCAGAATTGATTTGATAGCATACAATTACTGTAATTTATGATAGAAAGATCAATCAAGTGATAAGCTGCAAATAAACTGAAAGCCAGTTGTGTCCGACTCAAGGGTGTGGTGCTCATCTCAATTTACAGCCAAAGAGCCAGCATTGTCTCTGTCTGCCGATCTTTCCGTGGTCATGTGGCAGGCATAACTAGACGCTGGGGTGCATGGAACACTGTTACCTTCCCTCCATCATGCAGCACCCGGGTCTTGACTTGCTGACCTGCTGCTTTCCTTTATATAATGTGCACATGCCTGTTTCAGGTAATGGGTAGGTGGAAAGATGGCGATGGGTTAGTCAGAAGGGTAGATGTTTAATGGATCTATAATATATCTTGTAACTTCTTCAGTATTGATCACTATGAATAGATCTGTTAAACTTTACAGAGAACGGATGGGTTTGGAGAGACTTCTCCTAACTATAATTCTCTTAAACATTAAGGAAGGTTTTCTAAATCACTGGCTACCTGCAGGCTTCCATGCCAGATTCAAAGTCTTGGTATTACTATATAAAAGCCCTAAACAGTTTAGGATCTTGATGCCTGCTGGAGTTGTTTGATCCTGGGAGATTCTTTTGGGAACTGAGCTAAACCCTGGTGGTGCAGTGGTTAAACTGCTGTACTGCCACCAAAAGGTTGTGAGTTCAATCCTGACCAGACTCAAGGCTGACTCAGCCTTCCATTCTTCCAAGGTTGGTAAAATAAGTACCGAGAATGTTGGGGTCAAAATGCTAATTAACTTGTGAACCACCCAGAGAATCCCCTAAGCGTGATTGCTTTGCCGCTTTGCTTTACTGAGAAGCAGGTGCATGGAATGGAAAGTCTATGGCACAAAACTGGCTTCTCGTTTGCAGCTTGGGATGCTGTGGAACTGAAGCTTGCTTTCACTTGAATGGTCCTTTGTTTACCTAAAATATAATGTGTCATACATGTCTATGTTCATGTGCACTGTGTAGGCAAATAAACAATTAATGCTCCCTATTTTGTGTGGCACTGAAAGCCTTCTAGGACAGATTCTGCTGGTGAGGGAAAATTGACTATGCAGAAAAATAGTTCTGGTTGTATTTAATTGGAAAGCTTCAATATACATAGTTAAAATCAACGTAAGTTTAAACAGAGCAGTGTCCTACATACGTTCTGAGGTTCACCACATAATACCGATGATGTTTCAATACAGTACTGTCATTATTTGCCCCTTCTGGCAACCAACCCAGTTCAATACAGAATGTGCAAGCATAACTATCAGTTCTGGTACATTGGTATTGTGATAACGGCCACTGTTTCATCCAAGAGCACATTACAGACTCACAGGCTACAGGCTCATAAGCTACGTACACAACATGCCAAGATTTCCCGGCTGTCTCTCCACTGGACCAGTTTATTTCTCATTACATTCATGGCTAGATCTGTGCAAATAAGCAAAACCTTAGTTCCCTGGGAAAAATGAGGCTTACATAGCACTTATAATTCTCAAAGAACCACTGTTCGATATGCACACAAATGTGGTTTCACAAGAAGACAGAGATTATTTTATTGCCCCAGGATGCCAGGAAATTTTCATTTGACTTCCTCTGATTTCTGGGATAAAAGTGAGACAGTGAGGAAAGAATTCCCCTTACTGTCTTATATTTCTGTTTTCAGGAAATGTGTTATGTTTTCTAAGATCTGATACCTTGCAGTTTATTTTTAGCTTACCATCAGTAGTATTTTACATTTTACCTCCTCTGTTTTCTTTTCCGTTTAATTCCTGTGAAGGAATAATTTCTCCTCTCTCATTTCCTCTTTTTGGCTTTCTGAAAGGACTGCATTTGTGGCTGTAAAACTAGGTTCTGCCTTTCACACTTCTTAGTGTTATTTCGTATATGATTCCACAGCCCGTAAAATAAAAACCAAGGCCACAATTCTAGACTGTCTCCTTCTATTACATGGTCCTCTAGAGGAGGGTTATTTGCCAAAAATTTCCAGTAAATTAAGATGTGTGTGTGAGTGTTGTTTTATGCTCATGAACTTCTGTCCATTTCATTTTCTTAAGGTACAACCCTAGAAAGGAATCATTGCAATTACATCTCCTTGGTCCAAATTCTCTTGTCTGGTACAGCTAGTATAACACAAATGTTGTGACATTTAGAGACACAGTGTCATTAGTTTTAAAAATGTAGATACTATCTGTTGCATGTTGAGTTCCGTGTCTCATTATGCTATTGACGAGATCTACGGTGATTTCTTAACTTGGGGTAATTTGTCTCCAAATGCAAGAGGATTTTGGCTAATGAATTCCATGGCATTTATATCCGAGAAAAAATGAATAGAAAAACTAGGATGAAATCTGATATCTAGTTGCTGAAGAGTACCGGTAATCTCTATAGAGCAGTGATGAAGAACTTTGGCACTCCAGCTGTTCTAGAACTTCAATTCCCAGTGGCCCTGATCAGCAGGAGTGCTGACTTGGGCTTCTGGGAAATGAAGTCCAAGAACACCTGGAGTGCCAAGGTTTGCCACCATGGCTATAGAGCTTCCTGGAATTTATTTCTGTCCCATTGGGCAACAGCCTATTGCATAGCTACCATGTTTCCCTGAAAATAAGACACTGTCTTATATTTAAAAAAACTCCAAAATATGCACGAGGTCTTATTTTCAGGGGATGTCTTATTTTTCCATGACAAAGAATAAAGTACACATTTATTGCTGATACAGTGGATTGCCAGGGCAAGATTTAGGTGAGTGCCTTATTTTCAGGGGTGGGGGGGCTTATATTTCCGAGGTGGGGAAAAATAGGGGGGTGCCTTACTATACAAGGAGGTCCTATTTTCGGGGAAACAGGGTATGTGGGCACAACTCAATGCTATGCCCATTGTAGCTGCAAGAGCTGTAATTGAATTCTCCTACTCCCTGTTGCTATGTGTAACACCTGGCACATTTACACACTATGCTTGCATGAACAGGATTTTGCCTATTAGGTGTTAGATCACCGTTATTGTAAGGTAAGGTACACTCCCCTAAATTTCCTGTTTCTGGAGTACCAAGAGTTTTTGTATGAGCATAGTTTTCCTTCATATATTTGTTCAGATGCCAAATAAATAATGTGCCAAAGTATTTCCTCAATAAAATAAGATTATAAGTTGAGGTTTATTTTACTATGAAATATTTGATCATTTTCTGTGATGATATGATTGGACACACACACAATACAGAATTATCATTTTTCTTACATTAACCCTGTGCTACCAAGGAAATTTTATTAAGTATTAATATTGTGTTAACCTCTCCCTTGACTGAATTCCGATTAAAGACAAAAAGACTCTATATTTAGTATAACTGAGGTTTAAATTGTTATTGTTGAGAAAGGAAAGCAATCTTAAATGTAAAAAAATGCCTTTTTGACCTCCATTGTAAATGCAGGTTTAAATAATGTTTCATATTTAAATGCATGGGGTTTTAAACAAAATTGTACTTTTTAAAGTTCTTCATTTGTTGTACTCTAAGGTACATTTATGTGTAGAAAACAGTACAGATATGTACTAACAATGTATATAGTAATTACTACATAGAGTAATACCTCGGATAACGTTTACCTCGGATAATGCTAAAATTGCATAACGTTAAGTAATCTGGGGAGGAGAATTGGATCGAATAACGTTAAGGTCCTATGGGATGGATCGGAAAACAACCGCTAAAGCCTGTGCGGTTACAATGTATCTCTATGCAGCTTTAACATTATACGATCCATCCCATAGGATTTTAACATGCATCGGATAACACTAAAAATCGGATAACATCAAGACTTGTGGAACCAAGTCTTAGCGTTATCCGAGGTATTACTTTATTGGTTTTCACATTAACTTTATGCTACTGTGAATGATTGAAAGTTTTCATAGGGCAGGGTTGGGCAACGTGCATCCCTTCTTGTAAATACCACCCTCCTTTATTTTTTTAGCTATAATGACAACAATAATCTTAGAACAGCAAGAGACCCTGTGGATCATTGAATCCAGCCCCTATCAAGGAGGCACAGTGGAGTATCAAATTCCCTACCATATCTAAACCACTGGCTAAGTTTTAATATGTTCTCAAGTGTCCATGGTCGTCGTCTTCTTCTTCCGTGTCTAGGCCAGACGTGAAACTGACAAAATGAAGGCACCTTTTGGTGAGTTCATTCTGCAGCTCCTTTTGCCTGACCTAGTGTGAGAAAGATTAGCTGGCAACACAAGGTTGCCATTACTAGGGTACGCCCGATTGTGGTTCAGAAAACCACATCTTCGAAGAGGCTTTTTCTGTGTACCCCAGTATCAATGGTCAAAAACTATAGTTTGCCTGTACTTTGTTGTGCTGGACAGATCTGCAGTGGGAATGGTCTATCTATGATTTCTCCTAACCATGTCTACCGATATTGTAGATCTTACAGTGATTACAAGTGGATTTGTTTTTGAAAGGGCACCATAATAAATTAAATTTAATAAGACTACATTTTTAGGATAATTGTTCATGTAATAGACTTTCCCTTGTAGTTCCTGCATCAATCTAGTGGATCCGAGGCCAGTAACTATGGTATATATTTTGTAATCATAAGATGGGAAGCATCATATTGCACTGATTTCACTCATTCCTAATAAGTAACTCTTAAAGGGATGACATCTGTTACCTAATGGCCACTGATTCACAGGATGATATAAGAGTCTCTTTTGTTTTTTTGTGTTACAACACACAGTTGAAATATATGGACAGGACCAATCTGGGATTTAGAGTTCAGTCTATGGGCATGTGTATCACAATCAGTATATAGGTCAGTGATGGCAAACCTTGGCACTCCAGGTGTTCTTGGACTTCAGTTACCAGAAGCCCAGGTCAGCACTCCTGCTGATCAGGGCTTCTGGGAATCAAAGTTCAAGAACATCTGGAGTGCCAAGGTGCATCATCACTGATACAGGTGATATCTAGCCTTATTTTTTTAAAAAAATTGGCCCAGGTTAGCGGCTGAAACTGTCAACAAGATGAATGACAGGTCAAGATGATGGGTAAGAGATTGTTTTGGATGAAACAAATGTGAAGGAATTCAAGTGGCTCAAGTGGCTAAGATGCTGACTGGAAGGTGGCAGGCCAGCAGTTCGATACCTGAATACTGCAGGACGGAACGAGCTCCCGTCTTTGTCCCAGCTCCTGCCAACCTAGCAGTTCGAAAGTAAGAAATTGCAAGTAGATAAATAGGGACCACTTCAGTGGGAAGGTAAACAGCACTCTGTGCACTCTGGTGTCTAGTCATGCCTGCCACATGACCACGGAAACATCTGCAGAAGCAGACAGCGCTTGGCTCCTCGGCTATGAAACAGAGATTTTGTGACACTCCTTAATATTAAAGAAAGAACAATACCTGGTCCTCTTCTAAAGAAGAATGGTTAGAGCCCCAATGATGGCCTAGATATCACACCTATACTTACATAAGTTTGCCCTCCCCTTTCAATACAGGGAAGCTTTGTAAAGATCCTGCACCTTAAGTGTATCATAAGTACAATCCATATTGTCATCTTATCCTTCCCTATGATGATAAAGACCTTATTTCAGGTTTGGCCCTGTTGTTGGGCAGTGAGACAAATGCTGCAGTCAGCAGATTTAGGGGGGATGAAAGAACACCAAATTGTTAGCTATTTAGTTTGATGTTATTGTATTTTTGCTACCAGGAGTGGTGAAAGATCCTTTGTAGGATTTTTCTGCATTATGTACCAGTAAAATATTGCTGGCTTTTGATACTACTGTATTAAATCTTGAGATGGATGAGTGGGGAGGCCTGCATGGCCTTGGCCAGAAAAATATCCAGGGCTAGTTTTTTCTTCCATTTTCATTTAAATTATCTACCAGGAATCTTAGAATTATTTTTTTAAAGAAAGATCTGTGCTGTAGATGGCTTTCCAATAAACTGCTTTATATTTTTCTAAAACCAACTGTTCTATAAACCCAGCACAATTCTGCTTTAACCTCTGACTAGTTTGTTTTCTTCTAATAAGTGGACAAAACCAAATCTAAACATTCTGATTAAGTTTCATGCTAAATAACTAAAACCCAGTGGAGTCCCAGTGACATTTGCACAATTGGATCAAGTATCACTCAGCCATTTCCTGTTTTAGAACATGGTAGCCATTTTCAGAACTGTCCCAGCCACTATCTTGACGCTTGTGTGGATAAAGACTCTTTCACTGTGAAACAGGGACTGATGAAAGTGAATACTGTATGTCTCTTCAAAGACTGGGTGGAATAAGTCAAGCTGCACCTTTCATCCTGCTATCTAAACAGTGCAGTAGCCTTGAAATGCAAATAATCTCTGCTAAGTGTTTTTGTTACTACTGATGCTACACTAGATGTGTCCCTAAACTACTGCCCTTCCAGCAATAAAACAAAATAAAATAATGTTAGCCCCCATCCCCTGGCCCCATCTATTGCAGTATCAAGGGGCTTATCCATTTAAAAATATAATTGAACTGTGTTCTCATCGGATTTTACTGAGACAATTTAATTATCCAAACATCTGCACTTGGTTAATATAAATATATAAAGTAAGGACTGAGTTGAGAATTTTTTTGCCAAAGTGGTGATAATTTGTGATTACAGAATATAATTAAAGTAAAATATGTGTGAAAAAAAGGTTTTCAGCAGTTTCCTTAATAAGTGAACAGTTACGGTAATCTGCTTAAATTAAACAAGAATGACATAAAAAAAGAACTTTCCATACCAAAAGAAGCCACACCAGGAGAGAATCCTGTTACAATATTAAGCATCAAATTTCCTTGCCATTATCAACGTTTGTTCAGGCATCTTCAGTTCATTCCCATCAGAAAATGTATGAGGTTTCCCTCCGTTTTCTTATACAACAATCTATCATCTTGGTTCAGAATCATGCCACTAACAAGTTACATAATCTAACTGGCACATTGTAAACTTTTACACATGCGCTCATCCAGATAATTATGCAATTAATTTTCACTTAGTACAGCTGAAACAAGGATAATGAAATTTCCACTGGTGTACTGTTACATCCGGGGGTCAGGGGTCGGCTTCCTGTTTGGATAAGGGTGAGTTTAAAGAGGATTTCTGACAGTCTCCTTGCTTCAACTGAGTCTGAAAACATTGCAATGGAATTTCAATTTACAGCTAACTTCAATGGAAGGAACAGATGTTAGGACGTGTGCCGCCGCCATTCTGGGAATGCCTGCAGCACAGGTGCCTGTGGAAACTGAATGTCTCTTCCTTTCCTCCCCTCTCTATATTCTATAAGGAAAACAATAAAGATTCAATCCAGAACCAGGTTGTCTATTTAACTATTACCTTTCTCTAGCTCACAGTCAGGGCAAATCTCTTCATAGGATGACTGTTGTTACTAGTCAACTTGGTAGCTGTTTCTCCTTTGCAATTGCCCCCTCCCCCAAGATCCCAGAACTTAATGTCCATGACAAATCATCCATAGCCAAGCATTTGTTTTATTTATCTAGTTACGTTGGCTTTCTCCCAGAATTGATATTCAAGAGTGCTTACAATACATTTTTTAAAAAAAGGATTAAAATGCAGGAAGTTACAAATATTAAAACAGTATTAGACTCATTGCCCTACTAAATATAATGCCTCTCTGACCTCCTGTGGTTTAAACGGAGATTAAACATATGTCCCCTCAAAAACCTTTGACGAATTGGGGTAGTGCGGTGGATAAATATGTTTTACTGGAATACAACATGTCACAGTAAAGTAGGTGAAGGGCAAAGCAAGGCGCAGCAGTGTCTCATGTGTTTACAGCTAGATCTGCCCAGACCCTATACAGAGGAGGAGTGGTGGTGGAAGAAAGCGCCAGCAGTGGCAGCAGCGGTTATGGCGAGACTCCGTTTTTAAAACCAGAGCAGCATGGATGCAGGGGGACAGTGAGGCTGCTGTTGTGGTGGCACTGCGGTAACTGAACTTGTAAGTTTTGTTTTAAATTATTTCAGTTGCATAGCTTAAGCCTTTATATATGATATGCCACTTAAAAATTAAAGGAAAATGAATATTAAAAATATCCCACCCCCCTTGCCCTGGAGTGTTGAAGTGAAAGGAAGCTTCCATCATTAATTTCCTCATTCCTGTCAGCAGCACATTTTGCCCTCATGCGCTTTGCTTCCCCAGCCATTCACTCCCTCTCATCCCAACACACTCAAAAAGTCACACATGGCAGAATGATGCAAAATAACCCAAGAGCAGAATCCATTTAAAATAAACAACCCTTGCCTAGGTGTTTAAAATAAACTCCTTTCTGACAAAAAAAAGAGTGCACCTATTTGTACATCATGCACTTCCCGATCTTTAGATCAGTTTTCACCTTGCGAAACCTGATGCAAATACAGGAGTCTTGTGGTCTCTAGACAAACATTGAGTTAGGTAACTGGCTGTGGAGTCAGAGGTTGCAAGTTCAATTCCCTGCTGTGCCTCCTGGGAAAAGAGCCAGCCTGTGCAATCGTGGGCAAGCTGCACAGAAGAAGAGCATGGCAAGCTACTTCTGTGTACTGTCTACCTAGAAAACCTTGAAAAGGGTCACCATTAAGTCAGAATTAGGCACAAGTATTCTTACTACTTTATATGTGACTGGAAGGCTCTATCTCAAATTGAAGGCTTGCTGTTTTGTTTGTGGTTTGGCTGTGGGGAAGCCCAAGATAACACATATTAATACAGTTATGACTCCTCTCTATAAACATGCCTAATTTTCCAAAACCTTTTTAAAATCTTCCCCATCTTTCTTCTATTCCCCTCATTTTAAATCTCTATAAGATATAGACTTTCCTCAGTCATTTGTATCAATATGAGTTAAATCTACCATTGACTTTATGCATGTTAGTGTCCATTAACGTATTGCTCATTTTATTAAACACAATGAATTCTATTTATTGGCCACCATAGACCAGTGAGACAAAATATTATTTGAGTGTCTTCTTGTCTGTATATATATAAGACTACAAACATCACATCCTCCATATCAAGGGTTTTTTGCATGTGGAGAATCAAGCAGTAGGAACAGCCTGTGTGGTCCTCTATAGCATTCCTCACTATGGCTCCATGGAGAGGGAGAGGGAGGGAGGGAGATTTGCATCACCCTTTTACTCCAGCAGTAATCTAGAGAGGAGCAAACTGCTCCTTTTTCTGTGTCTAGGCCAGACATGAAATTGCCAAAATGAAGCTACCTTTCGGTGAGTTCATTCTGCAGTTCCTTTTGCCTGATCTAGTATAAGAAAGATTAGCTGGCACAAGGTGCCCATTACCCCGAGTATGGCTGATTGTGGTTCAAAAATACCACACTATTTGAGGAGACTTTTTTTGTGTTCCCTGGGCTATGTGCTAGCATAAGCTGCCATGTGCTATGAATAGATGGTACAGAAGCGAGCAGAAAAGGATAAAGGAGAGCAGGCTGTTGACTTTTGGGTCCACCAGATGGCTTAGACTACAACTGCCACAGTTCCTTCTGACTGTCCATGCTGGGTGCTGTAAACAAAAAGTTCAGGGCAGTGTCGATATTCCTTTGCTGCTGTAATTCTCTTGTTCAGTTCTTTCTATTTTGGCCTATGAAACCATGAGGTTCTGAAAGCAACAACAGCAGCAAATGATGTGTTCTTTCATCATAGTGATGGTTTTGTAAGGAAATGCAGAAGGAATACTGAAAATCTCAGTTGTACATAGAGAGAGAGAGATGATGGTGATGACGACGATGACGATTATAATAGAATGGATAAGCCTAAATTTGTGGAAACTATTTAGTTTAATATATGGCTTGTCTGAAAGAATCACTTTTTTAAGCTTAAGTGAAGCACCTGATTAGATCTGAATTTATCCTGGCTGGTTTAAAATGGAAATGGGCTGCTTTTGATCTTTTGTGTTTCAAAGTTGAATAGAGGCAAGCATATAATCTTGCTGCAGCTTCTTCATGTGATGGTAAACTGTAGTCAGTTTCCATTAAGGTTAGAGTGGGATCAGATTGACCCTTCCTTCTGTTCAGGAATCGCTCCAGTTCAGCTCCTAAAAGTAGAAACCTTACAGCTATGGCACAGTTTGGGATTGCACTGCAATACATGTCCACACGTGTCATGTATTTTCTGGGAAATACATTGGAACACAAGTGACCCAAATTACAATCTGTTTTCCTATGGATCATACTTGCAGTTTAATAATATCAGATTATTTTGATACAGGACTTGGTACATACACAGTTCAAAGGCTTGGTTTGTTTGTTTCTTTTCTTTTTTTACAGTTGCATTAATCTTTTTCACAGTGCAGTTATTCCAAAAATATTGTAAAGAAAGCTCAAACTTTCTAATTTAACAACAACAGCAAGAAACCTGGATCCAATCTGTTCCCCACACATAAATATAAATCTGAATATTGTCACGTTAAATTACATAGAGCTTACAAATTGCTCTGTGTCTTCTTAATGGCCTAGGCCTATTCCTATATTTTAACAAAGCTGGCATTTAATAAATCATATAGAATTCTAAGGTGGTTTTTCTATTTGCTTGCAGTACTGTATCTTGAAGACTGTGTAGAGCAGAAGATTCTTCAAGAAACTAAAGCAGAGATTCTCAACCTACGGCCCGTGGGCCTGATATCTCCCCAGCCTCCATCACGCCCGGAAGTGCCATGTGGTAGAGGCAGGGCAAAATGGCCATCTGGCCCCTGAAATTGTCTGAGGGAGCATGACCCGGCCCCTGGCTTTAAAAGGTTGAGAACTCCTGAGCTAAAGGAAGATGATGTAACTAATACCAGACCTTTTCAGTAGACCACACCTGATGTTAGCAGTGCCCAGAGACCAATTTCAGACACTCTTGAGCTACAGATGGATGAACCATAAAATCCTGACCATCCCATATGCTCATACATTCACTGGAAAATAAATGGCAAATCTCCAGCAGAGAGATTTCAAAGAGAACATAGTGTAGCCTTTATTAGTCTAGAGTGGGGGGTGGGCAGGCGAAAAGACATATGCATTCAGTTTAGTCGAGGTCCTCAGACAACCTTCAGGATTTCATGGCAGAACCGAAGGCTGCTCTGAACACAAAGAAGCCGCATCTTTTACAAATGAAAGAGATATACGAGAGATATCAGCTAACAAAAATTATCATAGGGATTCAGATTTTTTTCCTTAATGACAATATATATCAAGTTAGTTTTGGTTGTCATCATTACCTTGATCCCATCTGAATTTCAGAGCTGGATTTTTCTAAGTGAAGGGACAATGTCTTAGATGTCATCCTTGTTAACATTTTAAAGTAGTCACGGTTCACTGAACATGGATTTACCATCAGTCCCAAAACACCAGATAGAGTGTTAGCAAAACCATATTTTCTTCAGACGGGTTAAGACATACGGGTAAACTGTCAGATGAACCAATGCTTCAATGTGAATTTAGTATGCCTTTAGTGACACCAGGAAAGGTAGCATGATATGGGATGGTGTTATGGGGTTGTGAGTTAGGATTTGGAGCCCCTAAGTTTTGAAATACTGTAGCAAGAAAAAAATCCCATATAATATTGAGATTAGTGTGGGTAGAAGACAATTATGTGTCTTACAGCTCACCTGTGCCAATAATTGTGATAGCTCCAGTTCACGGTCTAAAGTTCACCCTTTCTCAAAAGACATTTGTATCTGACTCTAGGTTTTGGTGCTCATCTCTGTTTATAGCCAAAGAGCCAGCACTGTCTACGTCTGCAGATGTTTTTGTGATCATGTGGAAGGCATGACTAGACATGGAAGGCTGTTTACCTTCCCACTGAAGTGATACCTATTTACCTACTTGAAATTTCTTGCTTTCAAACTTCCAGGTAGGCAGGAGTGGGGACAGAGATAGGAACTCACTCTGTTGTGCAGCACTCTGGTCTTGAACTGCTGCCCTGATGACCTTCCAGTTGTCAAATTTAGTGTCTTAGCCACTAAGCCACTGCAGTCCCTGCCTAGTTAGAATAGACCTATTGAAATGGGATTTAAATTATTATTTCCATCTAGCCTCAGATGCAATCTGGTACAGTATATGTAATTTGTATATTACTTCTAGAAGTGTGCAAATTTGTGGTTTTGGACACCAACTCTCAGGATTTCCCAGATGGTAGTAAAAAATAATAATCACAAATCTGCACACCTTTAATTATTTCTAATCTTGGAGGCAGTCCAATACTATACATGTAATTTTTATATTACTGCTTGTAAAAACAATCCTGTAATCAGCCGTGTGCTTACTGCGTAATTATAATTTGATTAACTAATAGCTTTCACATGGTCTTTCACATGGTCTTATATCAGGGTAGTTTCCAGATCTTGTGGGTATGCCTAAAAGAGCTAAATTTGTAGTTGTGATACAGCTACACAAATATGTCCCCCTTTCCCTTGCACCTTTCTGATTGCTAATTGATTGGTAATTACATACCCTAACAAATATGCCTATGGAATCCTCTTCTGATTTTTGTGCTCATTCTTTATGTGGTAGTGATGTTGGGATGTGAAGTCTACATGTGTTCTCATGTCCCTATTATTAATATAACTCTTTATACATTCACGCAAACACCTAATAATTATTTTGTCTTCCTGTAGTGTTATACTTATTTTAAGTAATCTTGCCCTTGAAAATCTTATCCCACTATGGAATCCTTGTATGATAAATGTTAACTATATTTATTGTAACCATTAACATTGGACAACTTGATCTGCTTAGTGTCTGTTCTTAAAAATTTAACTGGTTTATAAGGTGCATCTTTAAGATGATGGAAGGAAGATTGGCAACCATTCTGTATCTGTGGGTGAAACTTCCCATTTCTATCCATTTTCAGTATCTTTCCTCTAGAAATTTCATAAGTTCCTGAATAAACTGTAGATATTTAGTCCTCTCCCAAGATAGAGCTCTGATCAAATTGCTATGTATGTTTATTACTAGAAAATAAATGTAATAATCCCTTCCGACCCCTACCAAGAAGAGGGATGGAAATTTACACTTCTAGTATTGTGAGCTCATGTACAGTATGAGGTAGTCAGGTCTCAGGTTGCAGGCTAAAATACAAGGGAATTACTGTACTATGCTTCCTTAGGTCTACAGGTGTACAGTACCTGCAGTACAAATAAGGACATACTTCCCCTCCCGGTTCCTGGTGTAGATTATCCGTCAAGGCAACCAAAGTCATCTCTTTTTTGTAACCAGGCCTGAAGCCAGTCTGAAATGGAATCTGATAATCCACATCATCCAGGAATTTCTGGAGCCAGGATTCCATGACGGTCTCCAAAACATTGTCCAAAAATGGAATATTGGAGACTGGTGAATAATTATCCAATACGGTGGGCTTCAATAAAGCCTTCTTAAAACAAAGGTCTCACTACTGTCTCTCAGCACCTACAGCTGGGTGCTGCATCTATCCTTGTGATCGCAGAATAACAGAATAACTGAATTGGAAGAGGCCTATGAGGCTGTCAAACCCAATCCCCTGCTCAGTGTAGGAATCCAAACCAAAGCAAATCTGACAGATGGTTGTCCAATTTTCTCTTGAATGCCTCTCATGCTGGAGTGCTCACTACCTCCTGAGATAATTGGTTCCATTGTCATACTGCTGTAACAATGGAACCAATTGTCTCAGGAGGTAGTGAGCACTCCAGCATGTGGTTTTATTTATTTATTTAAAAATTGACTTCTAATTTAGTTCTGTTTTAATAGTTTATATTCCTTACCATTTTAATAGGGTGGGAAAAGTAAAGGTAAAGGTTTCCCTTGCTCGAAAGCCAGCTGCATCTGACTTTAGGGTTCAGTGCTCATCTCTGTTTCAAAGCCGAAGAGCCAGCGCTGTCTGCTTCTGCAGACGTTTCTGTGGTCATGTGGCAGTCATGACTAGACACCGGAGTGAACAGAATGCTATTTACCTTCCCACCGAAGTGGTCCCTATTTATCTACTTGCAATTTCTTGCTTTCGAACTGCTAGGTTGGCAGGAGCTGGGAAAGAGGCAGAAGCTCATTCTGCCCTGCAGTATTCAGGTATCGAACTGCTGACCTGCCACCTTCCAGTCAGTGTCTTAGCCACTTGAGCCACTGCAGTCCCTCTAATAGGGTGAGAAGTGTCCTTTTAATTAATATTACCACACACCATCTTTGGACAAAGTTCAGGATATAAATCCAATAAATAATTAATTCATAAATGAGCTATTTGTGCATATGAGAGTATGATGAAAATGCCTTCTTGCAGTTTGTTCTTCTGCTCAGTAAGTAGCTTAAAAATATTTGTGCAAATCGTCTGTGTCGAATCTTTTCCAACTCTTCACAGCCCCTGTTTGTAGTCCTGAATCAGGAAACCGTGGAAATAATTTCAGCAGGTAAATAATTTTCCCTCTGACAGAAAATGCAGAGAATAAGAAACTAGAATTTCCTGGAGTGTTCCTTGAGGAGTAATGACCTTTTGAACTGTAAATGCTGGCTTATGCATCTCCTGCATGCGAGATATTAATATGCCTTTATAATAAACAGGAATGCTTTGAATCTAAATTAACACCTGCA
Source organism: Furcifer pardalis (assembly GCA_030440675.1). Classification (NCBI taxonomy): domain Eukaryota; kingdom Metazoa; phylum Chordata; class Lepidosauria; order Squamata; family Chamaeleonidae; genus Furcifer; species Furcifer pardalis. The sequence goes on along the minus strand of CP126890.1, from coordinate 45,366,655 downwards.
GCATGACTTAGTGAGGAGAATTGCTCATTACCTCAAGTGATTTAATAATGATTTTATGCTGTGAACCAAATATAACCTGACATTTATGACTTCCACAAAACATCAGCTGGCAAGGGAAGCAAACAAAAACAATAAAGTCCTCTTTCTCTTCAGAAAACAACCCCCCTCTAAACTAATAAGCATGTTTCTGATATTAAAATCAACTCAGAGAAGCTATTTGCTTTCATTGCATATAATTTATACCACTTGAATGTAGTTTAATAAGGCCATAAAAATGCCAGTTGTTTTTATAAACTGCTTTTACAGCCTGGCCTTTGTTCCAAAGTTCAAAGTGACAACTGAAATGCACCGGTTGCCAGCAGTTCCTACTTTCTCTGGTACTGAATGGCACATGCCTTAATTTTTAATATATACATATATTTTCAAATCATGGTAATTTGGAGGAACATTCCTTTCTTACAGATCTGCCAAAAGTTATATTTTCAACAACAACAAAAATCAGTTGAGAAATTAGTTAGAAGAACTGATTTTGCTTAATAACTCTGTTTTTTTTAAAAAATTATTAAATGAGAACTGTGGAATTTTTTTATTCAATGATATTGTTAAGGGTTGTTAGAATAGTGACATTATATTGTCCCTTGTCAGCTTTTGATTACTTCAGTTGCCAATCTGGTCACTTGCTTATTTCCTGATTTAGGCAAACAGGACTTTGGATATATTTTCCCTCAGACATTTCAGGGATGATAAATTAAATAATGTTTGTAATTTAATATTGTGATAGTGCTAAAATATTTCTTTCAAGCTTCAAGTCTAACCACAAGTTTCCAATAAGATCATTCTTTGCACATACTAGTTCAAACCTGAGGTTTTATTACATTCTACAGCTGTACCAAATATTTATGTTTTCATTTATGAACAAGAGCATTTTAAATAATGCAACACAAGGAACATAGATAAAATTCGAACAAAAATAAATAAAAATAAATAAACGCACGCACGCGCATGCGCGCGCGCACACACACACACACACACACACACACACACACACACACACACAAAGATAACATTCTCATTTCTCTTCACAAATAGACTTTTATTTAAAGTGACAACAAAAAGGGCCAAAATACTGATGGTGGGATTGTAAACATTGTTTAGCATGATCCGTCTGAAGTAGCTTCAGCGTAGACACTCAGGCCAGAAACAAATGTTAAAGTTAACCTGGGACTAGAAAAGGAAAATCATTAACTAATGAAAGCCTCTTGAGTGTCACAACAGGAGCTTATTTTACCTCTGGGAGAATGTTGTCCTCGTCATCTGCAACTCAATCCGAATACATGGTTTTTTTTTCCTTTCCCAGGATGGTGGGAGGCCTGGTCTTGGAGGCCAACTGGTTCTGGGCTGCCTTCGCCCTCCGTGGCTATTAGGAAAAAGGCTGTTGGCATGAATTTGTTTAAAGTGGATCCCAGCTTGCTATGAAGTGACCCACACACTATGATCTCAGAGCCATCTCCTGCGGCATATATGAAATGAGACATGCAGGACTGCCACAGCTTTGGGGATATGGACAAGGTGCACCTTTGCAGCCAGTCCATCTGGCATGGCTTCTTCCACCTCCATGACCATTGGGAATCAGAGTTCATCCTATGCTCATTTTGCCTTTGGGCCCAATATGATGGTTTCCAGTGGCATTTCCTCCACTGAGGGAGGGGGGCATCACCCCACCTAAAGAGGCTCATCCGCCCGTAGCTGTTGGGCCCTTTACTGCCACCCAACACTCAGTGTTGAGTCACTGGCTGTTAGGCCCTAACCCTAACCCTAACCCTAACGTACGGTCTACTCCATTACTGTAGTGGGATGTCCGGCTAGACAAACTCTGGGAGAATGTCCTGCAGGCTCATTAGCAAACAAATCTAGGAGAATGCAGGAGGACTTAAGCATCTGATTTTAAAAGCCTGTGAAGAATAGCTTAGACAACTCCCTTATCATAAATTATCACCACTTTTAACAGTTCTAGCTATTTCTCAACCTTTGCCAATTGAAAAAGAAAAGATACCAGGTGTGACATTTTAACTGGACAGATATTCAACATAGATATTTGCAGTGGAACGAGGTGGCTAGATGTTGGGCTAAAAGTCCATGGGCCTCCACATGACCAGAAGTTGGGGGCAGCAACAACTGGACTGGCCTTTTGCCATGAACCCACTAGATTCAGGGCCTCTCATCTTGGAAAATACATTGTCTTGTGAGTTTGTATTCTTTCTGTAACATCAAAATATTTTAAACCATATAGGATAGGCATTTCAGATATGGAGTAGACAAATGATGAAAGAGATGGGGGCAAGGGAAATTCATCCTGGGAAAACATATAATCAACTTTCAGATCATCTGATCACCCTCCTCCCTCTCTCCCACTGTCTTGCAGGAAATTCTGACTTCATGTTTATTTTTCCTTTCTTAAGATGCTCGCTTTTGAAAGCAGATTCCCAGCCACAGTCATGCTCATGTTCTTCAAAAGAGGGAGGGGGAAGAATAAAAAACCCCACAGCACAGTGGAGCTCAGAATATTTTCAAAGCATAATTGTTACTTGGATATAGAAGGGCAAGAAATCTAATTCATTTTGCATTGCAATCTTAATTGTAATAGGGTCCACCTTCTGCTTTCAGGATACCTTTCAAATTTCATTAGGGATGATGTGATAAATAAGGCATATATTAGTAGAGAAGCAACTAGAAGACATGTGTCTTTTTTTTTTTTTGGCAATGCAGACTTCATGCTTAGAAGGGGGACACAATCTTCACTGGGATTGGTGTAAGCAGCAAAAGATTGCTAGAGTTTTGAGCTAGACCGTAACCCTTCATTTTTCTTCCACTTATGGCCAGAACTTGGCAACACAGTTAACACCCAATTAGAAGTGGAGCTCCTTGAAGTAAAAAAAATAACCCCATCTGATTGGTCTAGCACAGTGGTTCCCACCACGGGGGGCATGCCCCACAGGGAGACTTCAATTCCCCAAAGCCTAAGTCAGTACATCAATAGCGGTGGCAGAGGCTAGAGCTTGGAATGCATTCACCGATGTTGTTTGGAATTTCCTTGGCAACAAGAAAGTGGACAACTATCAGTGCTTTGGGGAATTGACTTGGGCTTCTGGGAATTGAAGTCCAAAAACCAAAGGTTAGGAAACACTGTGTTAGAGCTTTCCAGTTGCCTTGCCTAAGGTCTCCAAAACATTGCACCTCAGAGAGGTTCAATCTGTGATGAAGAAAGAATAAATACTAAATACAATGAAAAGTTTAAAAATACAGAAAGAAAACAGAAAGTTTAGAGAAGATAGTTAACAGGATTGGCAATTGCTTGTAAAAAAATTGTTTCCCTTGTCCTTTATCACCTCTTTTGTTATAAACTAAGAAAAATATTTTCACTGTGGGACGATAACTCTTATAATACTAATCTTTTTGGCCTGTAACAGCCTGGAAAGTGTTTAGTTTTGCCTTTCATGTTCAATTATTAATTCACATATTAATCCTATAAATTCATTGGGACTTTCCACTGAACAGGCATGCAAAGCAATTCTGGTGCAAGTCTCTATTTTCTGGTGCTAACTCCTCTTTCATCTCTCGCCTCTCTAGTGTTATACAAGACCATGGTTAACAGCTGCAAATATATATATATACATTTGGGGAAGTCTAAAATGCTACCTTTCCATCAGTAACATAGTATGTTCTTTGTGAACCAGAGTGTGGGAAACTGTCCTCAGAGTTCATTTTCATGACAGAAGCACTGAACCACATTAGCACAGAAGGAAGATGTGAAAACCCCTTTTAATGGTGTGGCAAGGTTGTGTTTATTCTTAGCCAGGAGGACCTGGCTTCCCAATAAGCCCAGCTTGCAATGTGGCTACAGAAGGTTAACTGCTGGGCATGATAACCAGAGTGCTTTCTCCCCTGCTCTCTCTCTCTCATTGGTTGTGTTAGTCATCATTACTGAACATTTGTCAGACTTAATGTGCTACAGCAGACTGTAGGTCACAATATGTCAATTCCAAGGGAACTCTGACTTTCCCTCTCCTAGGGTCAAAAGCTAGTCATGTTTACCTGAGATCACCAAAAGCTTACACATCAACACTTCCAGGAAAAGAACTAACATTTTCAAGAATATTTACTAGGCAGGAGTGAAGTGGAAACAAAGTATTTCAAGGCTGTCAGAATCTAGAATCTAAAAAGATGGTTTTGCAAAAAGCAACTAAGAACTCCAGATTTGTATTTTTCTAGAAAGGGGGAGCATGGCCTTTGATAGGAAGGTATAGTTTATAAAGAACAGTTTAAAACATATGCAGATAGATGTCAGTCACACTAATTCAGACAAAAGCTCAAGAAAAGAATGTATGGACATAGATTTGTAGCTTAAGAAAATTTGGAAAAAGAAGAGAATATATATATTTTCTCTTCTTTTTCCAAATTTTCTTAAGCAACAAGTCTATCTCCATGCATTCTTTTCTTGAACTTCTCTCTCTCTCTCTGTGTGTGTAGAGAGAGTCTATTTTTGTTATAAAGGTATCTCATACAATGCAGTGAACACATAAATGATACAATTAAAACCAGTTATTTGATTACTTTGAATATATTTCCTGCCCATATATATAAGGCTAGCATCTGTATGTGCAATTGCACAAGTAAGGTACTCTTTGATGCACACACACCACCCCCTGGCTCCAGAGAGAATTGGACTATGTTTCTGGGCCAACCACCTTGTTCTGCATGGCAGGGGGTGGGGAGTTGTTCTCAAGTTAAGAGCAGTAGTGGACTCCAAAAAAAATTTTCTACCACACTGTGGGTGTGGTATGGAGGGTGTGCCTAGGGGGAAAGCCTTGCGTTGCACCTGAATTAGGACTACTTTATTCCAAAATTTGGATGGGCCAGCCAGAATTTCTGGTGAACTGGTGTGAACCTGCAAATGCCCAGCACTGTTTAACAGCTGGTGATACCCACTCTCTGCCTCATGTGTTAAGCGACAAACCAGTAACCCACCCACCCACATTTTAAGTTCAGTACATGAGTAGCTGGTCGCTTCAAGGCCGGATAGGAACTTTTGGCCTACGCACATATTGGCTTGTTGTGTGGGACCTTTTTGCCTATCCGGTACTGGTCACCTGAGGCAATTGGCTGGTGGGAATCTTTTTATAGGTCACACTATGTGGGTAGTGCGGAGGGACCGGCCTTACAATGAGTCCAGGGTGGGGTAGTATTCCTCCCAGCTTATTGTGCAGTTAAATCCATGGCTGAGAAGAGACTGATTTCGGGCATTTGGTTATCACAGCTTACCCTGGTCCATAAAAGGCTGCAGTGGCTAAGTGGTTAAGAAGGTCGCCTGGTTAGCTGAATGCTTCTAGCTAATAAGGCAAGCTTCTTAACTACTGAGCCACTGCATTCCCAGAAATGCTGCTCATTCATATATTTTTTATTTTTTAAAGTGGAACTAGACATAAAATATGGAATTTTATGAATACACCAAGTTTAAGTGTCAGGCAAGATAGGTGTACTACTAGAAATTCCCATGTGTTTATTACATGCAGTTCTAAATGGTGTGAGGACAGAGAAGACAATGCTGGTCATCTAACCCTCACTATGTAGAATAAAGAATTCCATGTGCCATCTTCCCATTCTTTTGAAGTAAGGGAATAATCTAAGTGTTTATGAATCACTCATAGGATTATATTTTACACAGGATTATAAATGATTAAGGAAATGTTTGTTAAAATACACAAACTGCCACGTATCTCCTCTGTAAAACACTTAGGGGCCTTTACAAAATTAAATTATTGTAGATCGTTGTATTGTATTATAAGTAACTTATGTCATGTATTTAGTATGAGGTTATTGCAAATACACTTTAAAATGCTGTGGGAAATGATGCGGAAAGAGGACTACTGTGTATTTGCCAGGATATTGTGTATTTCAGCATGTGCCATTGATTAAAAAAAGTATGAGAACCCAATAAAAATTTATGTGTCATAATAATGAAACAGAAACGTGTTTTCTGGTGCCAAGTTTCTATAAAACTAGTCTTTGAAACATTTTTTTCCATCATACTACTGTATTTTGAGATTTTAATGCAGAGCTTTACAGTGGGTCTGGCATCGGTCTCCCTTTAATAATGAAAAAAGCCCGTCCAATATTCAGGGCAAGCTTTGTGAGCCACTTCAAAATGCAAGAAGACAACTAACATCCAGAGTTCTGAGAAGTTACTTTAAAAAACTTTCTCCCAGAACCCCTTGCCCGATTTTGGGTGTTCTAGTCCAAAGAAATATTTTTTCTAAAATATAGTCACTCATTTCAAACAAAGGTCAGAAGGAAGTCTCACCCAAAGGGAGACTCACTCTAATACATTTAAATACCGTGGTACCCTGCATAACATGAGCACTGCACACCATTAAAACCGCACAATGTCAAGAAATCGGAGGAAAATTTTGCACCACACAACATTAAGTTAACTTTGTGCGATACATAACATTTCCCCTCAGATTTCTTTGCATTTGGACACATTGCTTTGCTGGTAGGAAGTGGGAGCAGCTGTTGCTATGGACCCCGCAGTACATGTATTGCACAGTGTTAAAAACTGCATAACATTAAGGATCGTGGAACCAAGCTTTAACATTATGCGGGGTATTACTGTATAGCAGTGTAGCCTAAGACTTGCCTGTGTGTAGATAATAATAACACAGCATCTTTTTTCCTCCCTGTATTTAAACTACAGGGAGAGAGAGAACTGCTTCTGTCTTTCTTTCCCTCCCTGTATTTAAACTACAGGGAGGGGGAAAGAGAGAGATGTGATTGGTTCTCTTTCCCCCTTCCCTGTAGTTTAAATACAGGGAGGGAAAGAGACAAGAACTCTCTGCGACAGCAGTAAGGTCGGGGGAAAGGTGCTTTTCCCGACCCTACTGCAAGTCGCAGAGACCGCTGGGCGAGGGGGGTGGCTTTAAAGGCAGGGAGGTCTCTTTCTTTCCCTGCCTGCCTTTAAAGCAGTTTGTCCCTGAAGTCAGGGCTTTTTTTATAGCGTTGTTCGATGCATCGGATAACGCTAAAAATCGGATAACGTCATGACTTGTGGAACCAAGTCATAACGTTACCTGGGGTATTACTGTATTTGAAATCTCAAAAACCTGATGTGCTAGAAAAAAACAGATGCCAGATTCGGAATCAGCACCTCAAAATTACCTTAGAATCGTTAGAGTACCTCATGCCAGAAATATTGTGTTGACCAGTGTTATTTCATGCCAGAAATAATTCTAGGTTGAAAATATTTTTGCAGAAGAAACTCTACTCAGGGGACACCCAAATGAGGCTCCTTTCATGTTCCCAGGAGCTAGGACAGAGACAGGCACTCAATCCATCATGCAGTACCAAGGTCTCAAAATGCTGGCTTACCAGCCTTCCAACTAACAAGGTGACCTTCTTAACCACTGAGCCATCACAGCCCCTTGTGTAGAGATCAATGGGTTTGAGTGCACTCAATTATTCACTGATTATAGCCAAGATCCTTTAATATTGTCTATAAAAATATTTATAAGTGTTGGGTAATCTTTATTATGTTGACCCTTTTAATAACTATGTGAGGTAACCTGGTTGCCATTTTTTGTTGATGTACTAAAGTTCTAATTAATTATAATAATAATTTCATGTCAGAAATTATTCTGGGTTGAAAGGATTTTTGCAGAAGAAACTCCACTCAGGAAATGCCCAAATGAGGCTCCTTTCATGTCCTCAATTGCTGGGACAGAGATGGGAGCTCAATCCGTCATGCAGTACCCAGGTCTTTAACTGCCAGCCTTCCAGCTAACAAGGTGAGCTTCTTAACACCACAGCTCCTTCTAATTAATTAATCACTAGAGACGAATATTAACCTATCAGGACAAGTTTCAATCCATGGAATAACAAACCAGATCCCATTATTTGGCATTTCTTTGAAGTTACTTTGGTTCCTGTACATTATTTTCCAGGAATGGGGGAAAACATTTTCTTTCTGATTTATCTTTCTTTATTTGTATAAAAGCATTGCATAATTTAAAATTATGGATGTACCGGTATATGAAATATAAGTAAAAACAAATTAAAATGTTAAAATAAACTATTTTTGATCTGAAGAGGGCAACTTCAACAGCATTACCTTGGCCAGTTACTAGATCTTGTTTTGTGCATCTGTTCAGGCAGAAGTTGCATATTTTTGAGTGCAACATTGACTTTCAACACATTAGCAGAAAATTTGTCTTGGATCTAAGTACACTAATACCCCGGATAACGTTATGACATGGTTCCGCAAGTCATGACGTTATCCGGTTTTTAGTGTTGTCCGGGGTATACATCGAACAATGCTAAAAAAAACCTGAGAAGAGGCGCTCGCATGCGCGCGAAAAGGCGCACCAGCTGGAGCCTCTTCTACCAAACAGGTATAGGAACAGGGATCGCACATCAAGGCAAGGGATCAAAGCGGGGGGTGGCACCCCCCCACTTTGATCCCCTACCTTAACGTGCGATCCCCGTTTCGCGCATCTGGGCAAGGGTCGGCTTTTCCGAATTCCCCCCTCCCCCGTGACAGCAGTTAACTTATAAATATTAATTGAAAAGAATAAAAATAGCTTATGGTCAGCTAATGCCTCCTTAAAAAGCTCCACCTTAGCCAGTTTTCAAAACAGAAGGAAGGAGGGAGCCTGATGGATGTGAAGTGGAAGAAAATTTCATAGTGATGTTGCCACCACTGAGAAGGCCCTATTCCTACTTGATGCCTTACTGGCCTCCCTTGGGGTGAGCAGCCACAGTCTAGAGGCTTTAGAGTCTCTGGTTGTCTAGGCACAATTAATCTGAGAGAGATAGTGCTAGGTCATTGGCTGTAAAGGGAGTCCTTTACCTATACAGCCTTATAAGAACTTGTAGTCTGCAAGTCTATAGATAACCAGTGCAGCCTAGCAAGCTTAGAAGAAACTCAATCGAGTGTTGTATTTCTACCACCAAATGATTGGCCAAATTCTGGAACTGTGGCAGCTTCTGAACTGTAGTTCCACATAGAGTGCATTACAATAATTAATTCTTGAGAGTACAAATGCATGTACCAGTGTTGTGAGGGACTTTATGTGGAATAATGGGTGGAGCTAGGCTATCTGTCTAAAATGAAAAAGACAGCCCTGGAGAGAGATAATACCCAGATTCTGAAACTGAGCCATCATAGCATCATAGAATAACTGAGTTGGGAGGCATCTCAGAAAACAAAACAAAACAAAACAAAATAAAATAAAAAACACACTAACACTTTAAAGACTAACTGCTAATACCCAGATTCTGAAACTGAGCCATCATAGCATCATAGAACAACTGAGTTGGGAGGCATCTCAGAAAACAAAACAAAACAAAACAAAACAAAATAAAAAACACACTAGCACTTTAAAGACTAACTGCTATCTTTTTATTGTTAGCTTTCGTGGATCAAGTCCACTTCATCAGACAAAGAATGAAACTTACAGGAATGTTCTTTATATACCAAATTCAGGGACTCAATGGGAGAAAGGTTGGTGTCAAGCAAGATGACAGACAAGCAAGCACAAGAATGCAGTTTCACCCAGCCATTAGCAACAATAGATTATTCAGATAAACTCTAATTGACTCCTTTCCAATCTCAAGGTTGCTGAGTAAGCCCACTATGGTATCTGATCAACTTGTGACCTGCATTGGGGGGGGGGGGGGAGAGACACCTGTACCTGGTTTCTTTCTATTTTACTAAAGAGAATTGGCAGGAAAGTTGTAATATAAAATCATATAGCAATCTCTGTATCAAATTTGATAATGTCCCAGAAACCCTTCACTAATATTTAGCCCCCTGTGATTGGTATCTAATAGATGGATGTATTTGATTTCTGCTGTCTCCCTTTCAATCCTAGTTTTGTAATTTCTCTGTTCCAGAATTGCAACTTTCAGGTCTTGGATAGAGTGTCCAGTTAGATTGAAGTAGTTTGAGACAGGTTTCTCCATGTTGCCATTCTGGATATCTGATTTGTGTCCATTAATCCTTTTGCGTAAAGATTGTCCTGTTTGGCCTACATAAAGCACGGATGGACATTTCTGGCAAGAGATGGCATAAATCACATTGGCAGAAGCACAAGTAAAACTGCCTTTAATATTGTGTGTTGGTGCCATTGGGTCCAGTAATACTGTTTCCAGAGTGAATGTGGGGGCATAGTTGACATCTGGATTTGCAGCAGGCTCTAGTTCCCATATCTGCTCCACTTCTGTGTAGTCTGTTGTGTGTCAATAGTTGTTTGAGATTGGGGGGTTGTCTATAAGCGAGTAGGGGTCTGTCACCAAGGGCTTTGGAAAGTGAAGCACTCTTGTCTAAGATGGGTTGGAGATCCCTCATTATGCGTGTGAGGGGTTTAAGTTGAGGGCTGAAGGTGACAACCAGTGGTGTGCGATTGCTTTCCCTTCTGGGCCTGTCTTGTAGTAGATCACTCCTGGGTATTCGTCTAGTCCGGTTGATTTGTTCTTTAACCATATTGGATGGGTATTGTAGTTTGACAAATGCATTTTGTAAGTCTGTGAGTTTGGCATCTCTATCGTGTGGGTCTGAGCAGATGCGATTGTACCCGAGGGCTTGAGTTGGGAGGGGCCTTTTAAGTCATCAAGTCCAATGCCCTGCTCAATGCAGGAATTCAAACAAGGCCAGATATCACTTAACCCAAGGGTGCCCAAACTTTTCAGGCCATGGGCTGGTCGTGTGGTTCAGGGAGCCAGTAACTATGGCCTGGGGGCCAGATATGGCCCCTGATGCCAATTCATCCAGCCCATGAAGCCCTCATCGCTCCTGGAAGCGGAAGTAAAACACGCCCATATGGGCACCCCTGACTTAACCTGTCTGATGCACCTCCCAACAACAGGATCTTCATGGTTTCAAATTCAGCCTGTTAGGCTTTGTCCAGTCCATTATCATGGCCAAGCAATCATCCAGTACCTCAACAGCATCCACTGCCACTGATGAAAAGGTGAGACAGAGCTCCATATGTCATCAGAAAATTGATGATATCACACTCCAGATATCCAAATAACCTTGTCCAGCAGTTTCAAATAGACATTGAACAGGATGGGGGGGGGATGATAGACCCTTACAGTACACCACATAATTGTACCCATTGAGCTGAAGTTACCTCCCCGAGCTGAACTCTCTGGACATAGTCACCAAGAAAGGAATGGAGCCAATCTGGAGCTGATTCCCTGATTCCCCACCCTGCTAACCTGTCCAAGAAGATATTGTGGTTGATAGTATCAAAAGCTGCTGAGAGATCTGATGCTCAAACTTTTTGGGTGGTGGGCCAGTCATGTGGTTCAGCAGGCTGGTCATGTGGTTCAGTGGGATGGTCACGTGGTTCCTCCCACCGGAAGTGGAAGTAAAACGTACCTTACAATCTGTTTTGCAACAGGAGATAGATTTTAGGCAGCCATTTCTCTGCTTAAACCTGGGGTGCCCAAACTACTGCCCGTCGGCCAGATCCATATGGGTGCATTTTACTTCTGCTTCCAGGAGCAATGAGGGAAGTGTGGGCCAGATGAATTGGTGTTGGGAGCCAGATCTGGACTCCGGGCTATAGTTTGGGCACCCCTGATCTAGCGGGACAAGCAGGTATCTCATCATCATTATGCAGACAAAGTTGCCCAGCTCCTGCAGAGAGAACACTGGGACTATTCCTAGCCTATCTTAGTTTGAGTCCCTCCAGAACTGAACTAGACGTGGCAGAGGCCTTGCAAACAGAGATGTTGTCTCTATAGACAATGGCACTCACTTCCCCATCCTTCCAATCTGCCCTGGTGCTGGATGACATCATTGGGTGGGCAAATCTGGTGGAGAGCAACAGCCATCCCAGATCTCAGTGATGCACTGCAGGTCAGCTTCATCATCCACAACTAGATCATAGACCAGCTGGATTTTATTCTGGACTGACTTGACATTGAGCAGCAGGAGGGTCAGAACTGAAGGATGACTAATCAGGTTGCCTTGCAGGTGAGGGGAGGGAAGATGGCTAGAGCACAGAACAGATATGAAACATCTATACTGCAATCTCCTTCAATGTCCAGTTCTTGACTGAATGACAACCCTTTGCCTGTCCATGACAACCTGGATGGAATGTATCCTCTCCATGAAACGAATTAACCTCCCATAAACTAGGTGAGCTCGCCAAATGCCCTTCAAAAATATATACCCACAATCTGCATCTCAATATAGTCCCAGAAAAGACTCCTAAACAAATATAATCCCAGAATTAAAGCATATACAATTAAAAAATCTTGGAAGGCTAAAAGACCCTAGCAAAAATAGAAAATAAGGTTTGGAGAAGGGAAATATGACTTAAAATAATAAAATTTACAGGGAACTCTAAATTAGTAAAGGTAAAGGTTTCCTTTGCTCGAAAGCCAGTCGTATCCGACTCTAGAGTTCAGTGCTCATCTCTGTTTCAAAGCCAAAGAGCCAGCACTGTCTGCTTCTGCAGACATTTCCATGGTCATGTGGCAGGAGCGCACAGAACACTGTTACCTTCCCACCGAAGTGGTCCCTAATTATCTACTTCCAATTTCTTGCTTTCAAACTGCTAGGTTGGGCTGCAATAATAACGGGAGAGAAAACCTAAATTAGCAAACATATTCATAATATGATGAATCCTACCAGTACATGTGAGAGTTTTAGGAATCCTGGAGCTCCCCAGATACTCTGTGCAGATCCCACAATGTGTTTAAGCTTAAAATGTATTTTTTATGGATGTTTATCTAAAATATTTTTCAAAAGATCATATTTATTTTATTTATTTATTTATTCAAATTTATTATCCCGCCTCAATCGGGCGAACCCGACTCTAGGCGGCTTACAACAATGCAAAATCCCACAAAAGAAACTAGATAATCCCACTATACCCCCACAAATTTGGTTTAAATTAATTAAAAGATTTGGCTATAATTAGCAAAATACTAAAAAAACAGATTTAAAAGTTAAAGTTTAAAGTTTAAAACAGCGAGAAGGGTAGCTGTCCTATCAGATCAGCCACCCAACATGGGACCCCACATTCCTGGGGCCCCACGGACCTGCCCTGCCAGCCAGGTTTTTAGGCCCTTCCGAAAGGACAGGAGCTCTGTCTGCAGACATAACTCAGTTGGCAGGAGGTTCCAAAGGGCCGGGGCAGACACGGAGAAGGCCCTCCTCCTGGTGCTAGAGAGATGCGCCTCTCTAACCGATGGAATGATAAGAGAGCCTCTCCGATCCACCCTGGTGGGACGGACAGATGTTCTTGGGGTGACGCGGTCTCTTAAGTATCCTGGCCCACTACCATATAGGGTATGTTAAGATTTGTATGCAAATACTTTTAAATATAACAAATTAATTCAGTAATTAATTAAAAAGCAGTTGACACTGCAATCTTCCACATTCTACACAAAGGTAAGCCCCTTTGATTTCACTTATGAATACTGCAAGGTAAGTAATGAAAGGGTTCCATCCTCAAACTATATGTAGGCTTCACAGCTCTGCAGATAAATGGAAACACAGAATTATTATTCCAGTTTTCCTGACCATGTGAATAATAGCATCTTCTTGACCAAGGCCACACAAAACTGCATGACAAAGGTGAGACTTCATCTTAGTTTCCTTTCATCATCTCTGCCCTGAACCCATATGACTCCTGTTAGTCCAGTTTCCAAAGACTCAAACAACTGTATTTTACATGCCATTACTTTAAAACGAGTGTATGGAAAAAAGAACTAGCACGTCTGTTTGTTGAGAAATCTTACTTGGAAGTTGCTAAGGAGAAATTTTACTATCCTTTAGATTTATCCCAGGCACATATATATAAAAGTTATGTTTTGCCACACAATGTTAGTAATATCCCATGGGTAGCCTTATGGGCTACCCAAGAGTGAAGGTAAATATGGTAGTTTGTGTGAATTAAAACTCTACAACAAAACCTCTCACACCTTAGAAATGTTTAGTTCACCTTTTAAAAATAATCAGTTCTGCCTTGAGGTGCCACAGTTATTTCTTTTTATTAACATGCCATTATGCCTCTGTCGGCCAGCTTTCCACCAGCTGAATATAATATAAAGCTTTAGACCTGGAGAAGTGTTTGTTGCAATTAAATAGAACTGTGCTTTAAGGAGCCTCACATTAACAGCAGAAAAACCTCATCTCTTCCTTTTTTCTGGGCTTTACTAGGCCACCAGCCTCTGAAATGTTGCAAAACAAAAACTTTTTATGTGGTGCGGTTTGGGAAATAGCTGACATGGGAAGCGGGGACTGGAGGCCACAGGGAAATGTTAATAGTCATTTTTGGTGATGTTTTCTTTTAAAGATTAGAGCCTAATGAGTGCATTGCTGTGAAATTTCGGATGGAGATTTGGCAGTGCAGTTCAGCTCTGTTTGCACAGTGAAGTCTCCCATCTGAAATGAACACCTCTTTGCCATCTCTCAGTAAACAAACAGACCCGTTCCCACTCAAGGCAGGAATGAGATCCATATTTATTTGTTTGACTTTGCAGTTCCTATTCTGTTGATATAATAAATTCAGATGATAATTTAGGGGAAACATCTCAAATAAATGGAGGGTATTTTCTGGGCTATGAAATCTTTTTGCTCATACTGAGTGTTCACAAGGGGAGTATGAGGAGCTGGCAGGAAGGGGTTGTAGTATGTCATTTTGAAGGGATATCTGACATCACAGATCTATGTTACAGCGACATCAGCTTCTTACCCTGTGTGAACATTAGTAGAACCAACTGGGGCAAACAAAGGTTCAATAATCCACGTGGAAATAATAAAATGAAATGGAAGAAGGTACCTTCATAATTTTGTCCATTTTGGGAAAACTGCTCTTTCATGTCAAGCCAGTTCAAACATTCTCTGGTTCTCCCAAGAATGTACTTCAAGCATCTTTCCCCACCATATAAATTGTAAATCTTATTAATTAACTAACAAATTTGGAAACGAAACAAATCCTGCCCTTTCATACGTCTGTTATTCTCCAAACATTAATATGCTTATTTCCAGGATATTACTTTATTTATTTATTTATTTATTTATTTTTCAATTTATATCGCCATTCCACTCTGGAGACTCCGGGCGGCTCACAAGAAGAACAGGAACAGATCAACAATCTAAAAACCCCATCAAAACACCCACCCAAGCAATAGATTAAGAAATTTAAAGATAAAAATTACCTGATATCAAAATACAAAGTTATTTTTTTTTAAAAAAGGATTAGATTAGATTAGATTGAGTTAGAAGATAAAAAGAGAGAGGGCATTTACCGGATTAACCAACAGGTTGGGGGTGACCTATTGCTGGCATCCCATATCTGCCCTGCCAGCCATGTCTTTAAACCTTTCCTGAAGGGCAGCAAATCAATTGGCAGGAGGTTCCAAAGGGCCGGAGCAAACACTGAGAAGGCCCTACTTCTAGTGCTAGAGAGGCGTGCCTCTCTAGCCGATGGTACAGTTAGAAAGCCTCTCCGGTCTGCTCTGGTGGGATGGACAGATGTTCTCAGGGTGACACAGTCTCTTAAGTATCCTGGCCCACTACCATGTAGGGCTTTAAAGGTCATTACCAGCACTTTGAATTGCACCCAGAGTCATATTGGCAACCAGTGCAGCTCCCGAAGCAGTGGTAAGGCACGGGCATACCGCCCACACCCCAACACCACCCAAGCAGCCACATTCTGGACCAATTGAAGCCTCTGAATGGTCATCAAGAGAAGCCCCATTATGAACTAAGCAATTCATGCATCCTTGTGCATCGGATAGCCTTAGCAATGTATCCTGCTGTCCTAAGTCTACACACAAATAGAATTCTGAAGAATCCTAACTTACTGTTCCTAGTATGTATCACAGGGTTTGGCCTCTGCCTTAAACAACAATTCACCCCCTTCTTTTGTAGTTTAGATATTAACCCAGTTCCCTCCTTTTATTCTACTAAGAGAGAGTAAAGAGGCTGCTTTGGCAGCTTTGCAGTACAGTTTGGGAGATGGAAATGGCAGGGAGGACAGAAAAGAAGAGAGATCCTTCCACATCGATAGCCAATGACTGAATAAGATCTCTGATGGTCAGAGATGCATCTTCAGCATCCCTCCCATTCCCACTGTGGAACCACAGTCAGTCTCTCCAGCAGGATCTCTTGAGCTCCAATCCTGCCTGAAACATCCCTCTGAAATAAGTGGTCTCTATCACTCGACCTGCTCTTTGTTTGCTACAAAATCCTATACAGAAAGAGGGCGAGGTAAGGCAGCAGGTGGGATTCCTTGTTTTTCCTCCATTTCCTGTTCAGGCTAATGTCTCCCTCACCAATCAGCCACCTGGTTCTCATTCATTCATTCATTCATTCACTATACCTGATTTAGATGTCACTAGGTGGCAAACATGATCAATAAAAGATAATACAGACTTCTACCTCCCCTCCTATAGCTATATATATAAATAGAAGAGGGTCATAGAAGAAATATACTCACACATCCCCTAGTTCAGTGTTTCCCAAATGCTGGTGTTTGGACTTCAATTCCCAGAAGCCTAAGTCATTTCCCCAAACCACTGATCAGCCAATGTACTGACTGAGGCTTCTGGGAATTGAAGTCCACTAGTGGGCTGTGTACCCCTTGTTGGGAACCACTGCCCTAGTCAACTGCATGTAGCCAGCTAACCCTTCCTATCCAAAAGTACCACACTGTAAACTTGCTGACTACAAAATGGATGGCACAACTTGGTCAAATTGCATTTATACCAGGACCATAGCCAGCAGGGCCGTGGTGGTTGTGAAACCCCTCCAGAGAAACCCCCCATCCCCACCGATGCCAATGTTATATAGGTGAGTGTGACATTGTTGTCCCTCCTGAAAATTTTTTGCCCCTCCTGAATTTTTTGACACCCCCCCCCCTAGTATCCTGGCTACGGCCCTGATTTCTACCTACATTTATTCAAACCAAGCAAGGAATCATCAGATTTAGAACTATATGGCTCAAATCATAAATCTAATGAAGCATATAGACAACATATAAAACAACTGGAGCAGCATTTGTCAACCTTACACTGGCTTATGGCCAGTGGTGGGCTCCAAAGATTTTTACTACCACACTGTGGGCATGGTATGGTGGGTGTGGCCAAGGGGAAAGCACTGCCTTGCACCCAAATTAGGACTACTGTACTTTATTTCAAAACTTGGATGGGTGGGGCCAGCCAGAATATCTGCTACCAGTTCTGGTCAACTGGTGCGAACCTGCTGATGCCCAACACTGCTTATGGCACTAGCAAACATTACTTGCTACTCAAAAAGCTCTACCTCCTTACTAAAGATAATGGACTAACAGAAATAGGCACTATTCTATTTCAAACCTGAAGATTCTTTGTTGAATTTCAAGGGAGGCACAGTAAACATAGAAATCAAAGGAATGTTCTCCCACAGGGTATTATCCTGGAATTATCCTTTTTAATATTTACGCAGATGATCAAAACAACATTCAAAAATAACTTTGCCACAGAATTCCATCTGAATTCTGCTGCAAAAGATTGGTGAAACTACATGGAAGTATTTTGTTGTTGTTCAGTCGCACAGTCGATTCCGACCATTTGCGACCCCATGGACCACTGTCCGCCAGGCACTTCTGTCCTCCACCATCCTGCTCAACTTGCTCAGTTCTGTGCCCATTGTGTCCACAATACTATCTAGCCATCTCATTTTTGGCCGTCCCCTTCTTCTTTTGCCCTCCACCTTTCCCAGCATCAAGGCTTTCTCAAGTGAATCCTCTCTTCTCATTTGATGTCCAAAGTACTTTAGCTTCATCTTTACTATTTGACCTTCTAAGAAGCAGCCAGGGTTTGTTTCTTCTAAGATTGACCTATTTGTTCTCCTCGCTGTCCAGGGGACTCTCAAAACCCTCTTCCAGCACCACATCTCAAAGGCATCTATTCTGCGCTCATCTTTCCTAATGGTCCAGCTCTCACAACCATACATTGCCACAGGGAATACCATTGCTTTGACTATACGAATTTTTGTTTGCAATGTGATGTCTCTACTTTTCACTATGTTCCCCAGGTTTCTCATTGCTTGCCTCCCAAGAATCAGTCGCCTTTTTATTTCATGGCTGCAATCACCATCTGCAGTGAGCTTTGATCCTTTTGTTGTTCAGTCACACAGTTGATTCCGACCCTCTGCGGCCCCATGGACCACTGTCTGCCAGGCACTCCTGTCCTCCACCATCCCCCTCAACTCACTCAGCTCTGTGCCCATTGTCTCCACAATACCATCTAGCCATCTCATCTTGGGCCGTCCCCTTCTTCTTTTGCCCTCGACCTTTCCAAGCATCTAGGCTTTCTCAAGTGAATCATCTCTTCTCATTTGATGACCAAAGTACTTTAGCTTCATCTTTATTATTTGACCTTCTAAGGAGCAGTCAGGGTTGATTTCTTCTAAGATTGACCTATTTGTTCTCCTCACTGTCCAGGGGACTCTCAAAACTCTCCTCCAACACCACATCTCAAAGGCGTCTATTCTTCTGCGCTCAGCTAGGAAAGTAAAATCTATCATTGCTTCTACTTCTTCCCCATCTATTTTCCAGGGACTGATAGGGCCTGTTGCCATTAATCTAAATTGGGGGGAAAACTAAATCCAGTTACTATATAAGCAAATATTTATCAATATCCCTCTCCCAATCACTGTTTTTTTGTCTGACTTTACAGTAAGCTGTAGTAACAAATAGAATGGATGGTTGTAAGTATATGTGAGAGAGAAAGAGGCAGAAAGAAAGAAGAGAGGGATTTTGTGTATGTGTCCAAAACAAAGGCAAATCTGAAAAGCCCCTTTGCCCTTTCAGTTCAGCCCACACATTCTTCAAGCAAAATGTGCCACTTAGGAAATGATTTGTATTGTTAACGCCTCCATAGGTTGTTTTTCCAAACGCTCACTCCCTTTTGGGGAATGCCACAGTTTGGCAAGTAACCACTGGGTAGCCCGTCTCACCAAAAGCTCTTCTCCCTCCCTGACCCAACCCACTGTTTATCCTGTTGTTTACGCATCTCTCTCACAATCTTTGCAAATGGACTTTAATGACTTTCTCTCATGGCAGCATTCTGTTTAAAGCAGAATTTGGAAACCTGGGTTTATTTACATAGCACTGCTCCCACTCCTCTTGTCCTTCAGTGGAAGTGGTTCTTCTCACTGCCTAACTGCAGATGGCATCAGGCCATCAAAGCCTGGATTGTAAACAGCCCAGAAAATAAGAATCATTAAGGGGGTCCTGAATTTCAATAACACACATCAGTTCTTCTTTTAGGAGCCAAATAGGTTATTTGTGCTTGTACATTTTGCTCCCTTCTAATTGGTTTCAAATATCTAGTTGGAAAGCCAACCCTAGAAATCATTTCATATTCATCTGGATTACAGACAGCAAGTGACACTTATAAAGCTTCGTAGTTGGGCAACCAAAGCTGGAGGCATCTACAAGCAGGCTAAAATTTGGCTTATACAGGTATTTCCCATATGAGGAGATTTTGTCTTTTCTCTCTACTGCCTACTGGCATTCCCTCTTATGAGCAGGTGGCTACCAAAAGAAACAATACCATTTTTCAAAAATGGGTGGTGCATATTTCCCACATCTCATGCTTTCAGTATGGCCATGAATACAAAAATCAAACATCTAAAAAAGTTGAAGTAACATTGTCTTGCTATAGAATGAAAGCACAGTTGGGCTAAACAACCGGCATTAACTGGCCAATTTTGTGCTGTAGCATATAATTACAGTAACAACTCCTGAGCTGATAAACATGAAAATAGCCTGTATTTCTTAACAAAACATTACGTTTTGTTCCAATGGGTGAGGCAAACAATCTAAAATTGTCATTCTTACTCATAATTTCATTTCTCAAACTGTTTAAACTATGACAGGTTTAAGAGTAGCACTGATGAATTGGGAGTTTTATTTCTGAAGTGGCCGTTTAGTCCTGTAGCAAGACGATGTCACTCACGATGAGGCAGAATGTATTTCCCAAAGATACTGGATATTTAAGATCCAAGACTTTTGAAGCAATTCTCTCTTCCTACCAGGTTGTGACCTATAAGTTTTTTTTCCATTTATTTTTCTCTTTTTTGCTAAACCTGGGCTGGGAATCACATTAGGAGTGGTCAGATGACCTTGCTTAGGATTTTTTCTCAAAGGTGCACAAGCAATTTATCAAATAATCAGGAGAAGACGAGTCAGGATAAACTGGGCTCATCCCACCAATTCAAGGAGAGAGCTCTATGAAGTAATTTATCTTCCCTTGCAAATGCCTCCCCTCCTAACTCAACCTAGGCCTGTATTTCATACCCTTCACCAGCATTAGGGGGAAAACTTTGCAGATAGATAAGTGAGACCAAATTAAAGAACAGTCAAAGAATGTGTTTTCACATTGCAAGAGGCAGCAGAGGTTTTGAAACCTTAGATATGCTGGCGGTGCTAAAATCTAATCATTCTGAAAATGCTGTAAAACATGAGGTAATTGCTCTTTTATGGGGGTGGGGTGGGGAATGATGTGTCAGATTGTGAATTTTTAGCATACTGGAATATTATCAGTCTTCAGCCTTGGCTCAACTAATGTTCCCATGCTGAAATAAGTCATTAAAACAAATTGAGTTGGTCTTATTTATGAGAGTTTGGGTTTATCTTAGCTAGATATAAAGGATTTAAATTATGATCCTTTTAAAAAAGGAGGCCGATAATATACTAGACAAAGTATATATGAACTTCTAGACTATCTCATTTATACTCATCAGCAACTACAAAACACTTAATATTCTTGTTAAATGAATCATGCAAGATTAATTAGACAAATGTAGCTGCCAAAATTCCTCCACTATTGCTTCTTCAGAACCTGGCTAAAGGAAGAAGACCAGGCAAATTAATTGTATGGCCACAATCCTACATGTATATTGGTTTCCAGGGCCTAAGCCCTTCTAAAAAGAGAGAAAAAGAGTGAATCATATGGATTGGATTGTAATGTAGAGTTGGATAGTGTCCTCTTTTGCAGAAGACAGTCCTGTACTCAAAGGGTTGCTTTAGGACAGTCCTCTGTTGAAAACTGTCTTCTGTTTGAAAGGCTGTCCAGTCCAAGTATGATTTAAAGTTAAAGAATCATAAGGAGAAAGAACTGAAGCCAGCCTTTGAAGTTGCCCAGCGACAATTTGCACACATACAGCGGAGCGGGCACACAAATAATGTAGTCAGATGCATATTTTGTTTTAAAAAAAACATTGTGATACGTAGTTTTGTTGTTCAGTCGCACAGTCGATTCCAACCCTCTGCGACCCCATGGACCACTGTCCGCCAGGCACTCCTGTCCTCCACTATCCCCCTCAACTCGCTCAGCTCGGCACCCATTTTCTCTACAATACCATCCAGCCATCTCATTTTGGGCCTCCCCCTTCTTCTTTTGCCCTCGACCCTTCCAAGCATCAAGGCTTTCTCAAGTGAATCCTCTCTTCTCATTTTATGTCCAAAGTACCTTAGCTTCATCTTTATTATTTGACCTTCTAAGGAGCAGTCAGGTTTTATTTCTTCTAAGATTGACCTATTTGTTCTCCTCGCTGTCCAGGGGACTCTCAAAACTCTCCTCCAACACCACATCTCAAAGGCGTCTATTCTTCTGCGCTCAGCTTTCCTAATGTAAATCTGTTCAAATTATATAAATAATTTCAGATTTTTTTATCATTATATATATATAAATTAGCACATGCCATTTTACTCAAAGCAGAACCCTCTTTTGTCTTCTTCTTCTTTTGGTGGCACATGCTATCTGTTTTGATGGTGTATTAAGAAGCTCAAGACAAATACAGCACAATTGTATGGTTGCCTAAGGAGAAGTAAACCTGAGTTCAAGAAGACCTTGCCTGGGAAATGTGTATCATGTCAGTACCGGTGGTGGGCATCAGCAGGTTCGCACCAGTTCACCAGAACCGGTAGCAGAAATTCTGGCTGGCCCTACCCATCCAAGGTTTGAAATAAAATAGTCCTAATTCGGGTGCAATGCAGGGCTTTCCCCCTGGCCATGCCCACAGAGTAGGTAGTAAAAATTTGTTGAATACCACCAATGGGCAGGCATCACTAGATTACCCACCCAGTTACATGGCCATGCCCCAGAGTATGCTACACCCACAAAGGAGGCCATGCTCACAAAGTAGGCCACACCCACAATGTGGTAGTAAATTTTTTTGGAGCCCACCACTGGTCAGTACGTAATATACTACTTGAAGTAAAAAACCAATGATCTGAACAGGCCTTAGCTGTGAGTAGCAACAGCAATTGTCCTTATATACTGCCCCATAGCGCTTAGTGCACTCGCTGGGTGACTTACAGGTAATTAGCATTTTGCCACCAACATACCAGGTACTCATTTTACTGGCCTTAGAAGGATGAGTCAACCTTGATTCCCTTCATGAATGAACTTGTGCTGTTTTGGCTGCAGTACAGCAGTTTAACCACTGCACCAACAGAGCTCTTAATCACATTCTGATTATACACACAAATGTGAAGCTACAACTATCCCTGACACTGGGTAGTTTAGCCTTCAACAAGATTCCCATAAAGCTAAACGCAATGACCAGAATGCTACTGAGAGAATGCAGAGCAAAAGGTAATTACATAAGAGATTCTCCCCTGGTTTAGTAGGCTGCATGCCATGTGCTCAGACACACACCAGGTACAACGTTGATTGCAGCTGCTTGCATGGGTGACCATGCTGTGGTGGAATTGCTGGAGGTTAAGAACCCTGATGTGATTACCCTTATGCATATGGTTTTTTAAAATAGAATTCTGTCCAAAAATGTGCTTCACACTTGAGACTCCCTTTCAATATGGAGACCTCCTATGCTAGAATGCCCATCCTGCCACCCTCCAATCTCTCACTCATTTTCTCTAGACAGGAAGCTTGGAATGGTGTGAGTTGGAGCCTTCATCCAAACCATGAATTTCCCAGCTTTGGGAAGACTGTTGTATATGTAATCAACCTTTCACAAAGTTGGACATGTTTCTAGTGGAAGTCACATTTAAGTAACATGTTCCAGCCTCTATTATCAGGGATGGCTAACCTTGGTGCACCAGGTGTTCCTGAACTTCAATTCCCAGAAGCCCTGATGAGAAGCTGGGCAGTGTGCCGACTTGGGTTTCTGGAAATTGAAGTCCAAAAACACCTGGAGCACCAAGGTTGGCCATTCCTGCTCTATATGGGAAGATATATAGTACTGAGAAACATGGTTCTCTCCTCCGACTCCACCATATTTGTCTGTAATTGTACAGATATCCACAAAAGAATGACAGGCGTCCGAATCAATGTTGAGATGTTAAGCTTCTGCCTTTTGAACATGTTGTTTCTGGATTAGTTATACAATTCCATTAAATTTCAGAGCAAAAGCAGAGCCATACATCTGGCAATCTGATACTCAAAACTACACATTATTGTGACCTTTGTCCTGTGCCATTTCTAAAAAGTGCTGTGAGTTTGTGTAGAAATCAGAGGAATTATTTTTCATGTTTTACTTATGGAAAGGATGGGGTTTCCAAAAACGCAGTGCTCACACTGATTACGCTCAGGAAGCCATATTTTATGTCCTCATAAATAAACCAAGAAAAATACTAGTCTGAATTCAGAATGTACCTTTATGTGGAGATATTAAGGAATTCAAATTCAAATGAATACCATAATAACCCTACCCACCCATACGTTTCAAAAAAGAAAAGAAAAGAAGGGAGCAAATCACAGGAAAATATCTACCACTTTAATGGCATGCTGAATCCCACAAATAAAATTTGGGAGATTATATATATCCTGCTATTACATAGTTAACAAGGTAGGTAGTGGATGATTACAGTTTCTTGTTGTTCTAGGATTCCTTCCAAATATATTTCAGGGGGAAGCCAGATGAACGAGAACTATTATGTTATTGAGAAGCTTTGTATCTTCTAGCGTGGCCAGGAACAAATATTCCTAGTGAACTATTTGAATGTGTTGGTCCAGATTGTCTCTGCCTGTTGGTGCCAGAAGCCACTGTTGCCATTATTGGACACTTGATGATTGTCAAATAACATCCCTGTCTACAAAGTGCATGTTGTGCAATATGCTGGGAATCTCTTTTATATGTGTACCAAAGCAATTGGACAATGTTGCTGCGTTAATCACAGATTTTTTAAATTTGTTTCTGACTTAATGTGGTGCATTATTTAATCTGTCCTCTGTTCTCTCCACCTTCACCCCAAATTATCACTCGTTCTCTCTGTATCATTATCAATAGCCAATTAACTTAGTTTAATTTCATTCCTGGTTTTCTTCCATTTACCTTCTAGTTCTGTTGTTTAGTTACACTGGTTTCTTTGGGCATGAGATTTGGGATTAATTTTGTACTCATTAATGATTTTTTTTGACCTGATGCCAAAAGGAGGGGAATTTGTTATGTTTATAATTTTCATTTTAAACTGTTTATTTATTTATAATTTCTTACCATTTTGTAAACCACTCAGAGTACAAAAATCTTCCAGATAGGCAGTATATTAGATATAGATGATTGGCTGGCTGGCTGGCTGACTAAATGAATGAATGAATACAATTAAAGATCTCAGTCTTTCTTTCTGTTAACCATCTACCTATTTATCTTGAATTGTCTCAAGCTTTTCTTCTACTCTGTTCATATCCCACCACCTCACTTTCTCTCTTTCTTCCACCCCTAATTTTATTGATATGCCACAGCAGATTTATTTTATTTTATTTTTACTTAAGAAAGCAATGACTGAGCTCTGGTTAAATGCATTTGTTCCACCCTCAACCTCTTTCTTGCTCAGTCTTCTGATATTATATTTTCTTTTTTCCTGTTGGTCCTTCTCTTCCTCCATCCCACTCCTTTCTCCCCAGGAAAAGTCTAATGAAGTTTCTACTAACTTTACATGGGGTGGAAATTGTGTAGCCTTGCACCTGTAATCCTCTGCTCTCCATCCACCTCTGTTTCTTTCCTAACTCTGCTCCCTACCTTTGCAGACACCAAGGGTTTTTCTCCATTTATGACTCAGATTTTATTCTACTTCTCTAAACCCAGGCAGCTACATTTGCATATTATGTCAATTTATATTTGCTCCTTATGAAAGTGATATATTGCGTTACAGAAGACTTGCCTAACATACTTGCAACTCAGAAGCTCTCCTTTCAAGGACTCAAGGCTACTGTTCGAAGAGCAGGTGGCAGCTGTGGCCAGGAGGGCTTTTGCACAACTTCGTGTAATACGCCAGTTACGCCCACTCCTAGACCGGGACGCTCTGCTTATGGTCACACATGCGTTGGTCACCTCCAGACTTGATTACTGTAACGCACTCTACATGGGGCTGCCCCTGATGACTATCCGGAGACTCCAGCTGGTCCAAAATGCGGCTGCCCGGATAGTGGTGGGGTGTGGGCAGTATGTTCGTGCTTCACCGCTGCTCCGGGAGCTGCATTGGTTGCCAGTATGTCTCCAGGTGCAATTCAAGGTGCTGGTTATTACCTTTAAAGCCCTATATGGTAGTGGGCCAGGATACCTAAGAGACCGCGTCACCCCAAGAACATCTGTCCGTCCCACCAGGGCAGATCGGAGAGGCTCCCTTGTTATTCCTTCAGCGAGAGAGGCGCACCTCGGCTGTACTAGGAGGAGAGCCTTCTCCGTGTCCGCCCCGACCCTCTGGAACCTCCTGCCCACCGAACTGCACCTTCAGACGGAGCTCTTACCATTCCGGAAGGGCTTAAAAACCTGGCTGGCAGGACAAGTTTGGGGACCCGGGAATGTGGGTTCTCATACTAGGTGGCTTATTTAATGGATTGTCACCCCTGGGTCTGAATGTGGGATGTGTGTATTGTTTTTAACTTTTGATGACTTTTTTAACTCTTGATGTTTTTATTGATGTGGATTGTTTTATGTTTTTATTTCTATTTTGATGTAAGCCGCTCAGAGTCGGGTTCTCCCGATTGGGGCGGGGTAATAATAATAATAATAATAATAATAATAATAATAATAATAATAATAATAATAATAATAATAATAATAATAATAATAATAATAATAATAATAATAATAATAATAATAATAATACTCTCTAGTTAGGAAACATGTTTGATTCTTTTACATAACACAGAGCTATATAATCTGTGGAGGGCCATGGTGGCTTAGTGGTTAAGATCCTGAGGTGACGAATGGAAGGTCAGCAGGTCCCAAGACCCAAGTGCTCTGTGACTGAGTGAGCGCCCATCATCTGTCTCAGCTCTTGCCAGTTTAGTAGTTTGAAAGCAAGAAACTGCAAGTAGATAAATAGGTACCATTTGGTGGGAAAGGTAATAGTGTCTAGTCGTGCCTGCCACATGACTACAGAAAGGTCTGCAGATGCAGAGAGCACTGGCTCTTGGGCTGTAAACGGAGATCAGCACTGAATCCTAGAGCCAGACACAACTGGCTTTTGAGCAAGGGAGCCCTTTATGTTCACCTATAAAACCTGTGGCCCAAGATGCTGTTTACTCATGATCTCTTTTCGTTAGCACCTTTTTGTCCCCAGAGAACTCAATGCTTTTAACATACTACTTTATTGAATGTCTTGTTATTGTAGTGATATTGATATTTTGATGTTGTGTATTTATGATTTATTGACATGAACTTGTAATTTTACATATGCTGTGAACCGCCCTGAGTCGGTCCTACCGAGTAGGGCGGTATAGAAATTGAAATATAACAACAACAACAACAACAACAACAACAACAACAACAACAACAACAACAACAACAACAACAACAACAACAACAACAACAACAACAACAACAACAACTTTCCCAGAACAATTCATTCTACAACATTTAGACTTCTTCCTTCCTGAATCCTCAGAATTAGGGGTGTGAGAGTGGCTTCTGGCCTGATCTGTATCCAAATATTTATCATTCAAATCAGGAACAATCTGTTGCAAGCTGTTATGGATTATTTGTTCCTGGATTTGTGCAGGCATTAATATGTTTATGGAACAGTGTTCTTTTTTTATTAAAAAAAACTGCAAATGAGGAAAACAGGCATATGATTTGGGCTGGTAGCTACTATGCAGGGTCATCAGTTTTAGGAGTGGAGTGGGCCTTACCTAGAGACTCCGGAACACTTAGATTTCAAACAGTCATGTGCTTCTTCACATGTTGCAAAAATTCTCCCCCAAAGCGGTGTTTGATACCAGGAAAGGAGTAATCTGCCAGATTACACCACGTGGTAAAGCAGGGGTGCCCAAACTTTTCCTGTCAGGGGCCTGACCACGCCCCCTCAAACGGCTGAGTGGGCTGGTCACATTCCAGCAGTGGTAGTGCATGAATTCATACTGCATTTCCATGCGTTTACCCCACCTACCTCATTTCCCATGGAGGAGGAAGTGAGGTTGGAGCATTTTTGTGCCCTTTTTGAACATTTTTGCACAATTTCAGCACTTTCACAGGTGGCGCACAACTTTCAGTGTTGGCGGCAATCCGGCCTGCGGATGGTGACATCACATGGGCCAGTCCCAGCTCATCGGCCATAGTTTGGGCACCCTATGCTAAAAGTGACAGCCATGATTGACAGAGAGGAGTTGCTGTGTAAATGATTCTCCCAACTAGCAACCCATACTTCCAGAAATATTCTCAAACAAGAGACCCAGAGGATTTTGTTCCTAGTGAATAGACTAATTGAGAAATATTAATATAAATAGGCATCTCAGAAAACAAAACAAAACAAAATTAACAAAATAAAATAAAGTAAAATAAAAAACACAATATCACTTTAAAGACTAACTGCTATATTTTCACTGTTAGCTTTCGTGGATCAAGTCCACTTCATCAGACAAGGAATGAAACTTACAGGCATGTTCTTATACTGTATACCAAATTCAGGAGGTTGGTGTCAAGCAAGATGACAGATAAGCAAGCACAAGAATGCAGTATCACCCAGCCATTAGCAACAATAGATTATTCAGATAAACTCTAAAAGACTTCCTTTCAATCTCAAGGTTGCTGAGTAAGCCCACTATGGTATCTGATCAACTTGTGACCTGCATGTCAGGGGGAAAAAGAAACAAACTCCTGTACCTGGTTTCTTTCTGTTTTACTAAAGAGAATTGGAAGGAAAGTTGTAATATAAAATCATATCGCAATCTCTGTATCAAATTTGATAATGTCCCAGAAACCCTTCACTAATATTTAGCCCCCTGTGATGGGTATCTAATAGATGGATGTATTTGATTTCTGCTGTCTCCCTTTCAATCCTAGTTTTGTAATTTCTCTGTTCCAGAATTGCAACTTTCAGGTCTTGGATAGAGTGTCCAGATAGATTGAAGTGGTTTGAGACAGGTTTCTCCGTGTTGCCATTCCAGATATCTGATTTGTGTCCATTAATCCTTTTGCGTAAAGATTGTCCTGTTTGTCCTACATAAAGCACGGATGGACATTTCTGGCAAGAGATGGCATAAATCACATTGGCAGAAGCACAAGTAAAACTGCCTTTAATGTTGTGTGTGGACCATTGGGTTCAGTAATACTGTTTCCAGAGCGAATGTGGGGGCATAGTTGACATCTGGATTTGCAGCAGGGTCTAGTTCCCATATCTGCTCCACTTCTATGTAGTCTGTTGTGTGTCAATAGTTGTTTGAAATTGGGGGGTTGTCTATAAGCGAGTAGGGGTCTGTCACCAAGGGCTTTGGAAAGTGAAGCACTCTTGTCTAAGATGGGTTGGAGATCCCTCATTATGCGTGTGAGGGGTTTAAGTTGAGGGCTGAAGGTGACAACCAGTGGTGTGCGATTGTTTTCCCTTCTGGGGCTGTCTTGTAGTAGATCACTCCTGGGTATTCGTCTAGTCCGGTTGATTTGTTCTTTAACCATATTGGATGGGTATTGTACTTTAAGAAATGCATTTTGTAAGTCTGTGAGCTTGGCATCTCTATCGTGAGGGTCTGAGTAGATGCGATTGTACCTGAGAGCTTGGCTGAAGACAATGGATTTTGTTGTGTGTTCTGAGTGGAAGCTGGAGGCATGCAGGTAGTAGGTACATCTGTCTGTGGGTTTGTGATATAGTGTGGTACTAAGATGTCCATTTTGTAATTTCACAGTGGTGTCCAGGAAATTTACTTGTTGTGTAGACTGGTCCAAACTGAGTTTGATATTTGGGTGAAAATTATTGAAGTCTTGGTGGAATTTCTCCAGGGTTTCTTTTCCATGCGTCCAGATCAAGAATATGTCATCAATGTATCTCAATGATCCACGAGAGATAACAGTGAAAATATAGCAGTTAGTCTTTAAAGTGCTACTGTGTTTTTTATTTTACTTTATTTTATTTTGTTTATTTTGTTTTGTTTTCTGAGATGCCTGAACCACAGACTAACACGGCTACTATTCCAAAATAATATAAATAGAAATGCCAATTTGAATTGAGAATTATTTAGTTCTTCTTGCAAACAACAATGACAACTACTGCTACTACAAGGGCATCAGGCGTTAGCATTTCTTTATGATGCACCAAGTAAGAGAACAGAAGAAAAATATTAGGAAAGGGAGGGAGGAAGGGAGAAAGACAGTTCCCAATGCTAGCGAGACTTATCCAAAGTCCACATGACAAAACACACATGCATCTATCCATGTTCCCTCCTATAGTCCTGATAGTGTAAGGCAAAAGTGTACACTCAGTGGTGGGCAGCAAAAAAAAATTCACTTCCACACTGTGGGCAGAGCCTATATCATGGGTGGAGCCTATGTCATGGGCAATCTAGTCATACCTGCCACATGGCCATGTATACATCTGCAAACACAGGCAGCACTGGCTCTTGGGCTGTAAATGAAGATGAGCATTGCACCCTAGAGTCAGATATGACTGGCTTTTGAGCAAGGGAGACCTTGAGCCACTTGCAGGGACAAAACCTGATGGGGCAGGGCATGGAGGTGGGCGTGGCCACCCAATTTTGCCATCCCCCTGCCCAGAGGCCACCCAATTTTGCTACCCCACTCTCCTGGGTATGTGTGAACCTGTTGCTGCCCACCACTGTACACTGGTTAATCTATTAGAAAAGATGTGAATTCCAGAATGCAACAGTTAGCATCCAGTCTAAAGGCAAGATGACTATCCAAGCAGCTTCAGGGGAATATACAGACTACTCTGACCTCCCTCTCAAACTGCTGCCGGATTCTGAGCAGCTGGGGTGCCCAGGAGAACATTGGGGTTTCATTTGTGGTTTAGTCATCTCCTTCTTCTATATAACCTCCTCCTTGTGCTGTGTCTACAAGTACTCCTAATTTATTTTGCAACTTTTCTTGAGAGACAGTGCATATCCCTAATCAGAATCAAATTAGTGAAATATGCAGTAGGTGTCAGCCAGAAAAGTGTTGGAAAACCTCATTTTGACAGGATAATTTTGCAGGCAATTACTCATATGCTCTAATAAAGTGGCTGGATAGTTTTAGTTCTGTCTGCAGATCCAGAGTTTGGGAGTTTGATTCCCCATTTTACCTCCTGGGAGAAGAGCCAGCCAGTGTGGCCTTTATCAAGCTTAGAGACAGTCTCAGGGTGCCTCCATAAGAAGGGAATGGTAAACCACCTCTAAGAACACTACCTAGAAAGTCCTGGAAAGGGTCACCATAAGTCAGACTTGACGGTACATAATTACTGTATATACTCAAGTATAAGCCTAGTTTTTCAGTCCCAAAAACAAGCCCTCAAAAGGGGAATTGGCTTATACTCGGGTCATTGACCACGAGGTTCGCAAGACCATGTCGGATTGAGATGCCCCAAAAATTTAATTAATTTTACCACTGAAACTCACTAGCAACTGCTGCATTTTCCATCCATGGCTTATACTTGGGTCAATTTATTTTCCTGGGTTTTCAGGTAGGGAGAAAGCGGGGCAAACGTGACGTCATTGCTTGTCTCCGCTCCTGACGTCGGCTAATCCAAGCGCCCAACCGGCCAGGGGCTGAACACAGTGGGTTGTAATCAAGCATTAATAATGTTTAATACATTACATTAAAATTACGCTCTACTTT
Organism: Furcifer pardalis; assembly: GCA_030440675.1. Taxonomy (NCBI): domain Eukaryota; kingdom Metazoa; phylum Chordata; class Lepidosauria; order Squamata; family Chamaeleonidae; genus Furcifer; species Furcifer pardalis. The sequence goes on along the minus strand of CP126890.1, from coordinate 45,335,586 downwards.
GACGAGACGCCGCCGTCGCTTGCTCTGCAAGTAGTACTCTGCCTCGTGACATCACGAGGACACCTACAGAGGGGGGGGCCTGCTGTAATTAAGCATGGCTTATCACTCGTGCACAAAGATCAATTCAGACCTTTTTGTCACACTTCATTTCTCTTCGGTTTTTATGAAATAAATGGTACTATGGGGGTTAATTAATAATAAGTTGAAATGTGTTATTAAAATAAAGATTGTTGGGAGGCAAATGGAGGAATTAGAGCCAACAGTTGTCAGCTGTGATAGGTGGGCAACATATTTTAAAAATAAAGGGGATGCCATATCCCTATGGCCCTCAATTCCATATTTGATACATCAGATCAGAACACACATGTTTCGTCCATGCTTGTTGGATCAGTTTCAGCCACTAACACATCAGGAGAGCAGCCACTTTTTTGTAACGCCACCACCACTTACCTGGATCCTTGTTCTTCATTGGATGGCAAAGGTGGCCACTTTTGGGTTAGCAGGATGGTTTGGAGAGGTCAATAATTCCTCTCTCCATGAGTCATTGTGCAACTGAAGGAGACGGTCATCCTACCCATCTTGAAAAAATCCAATGATGGATGATTTTAATAACTATCACCCCATTGCTAATATTCCTTTTATGGGAAAAGTAATAGAGAGTGGTAGCAGACTAGCTGAGGATGTTTCTGAAGGATACTGAATGCCTTTGGTCACCATCCTTATGGCAGTTCGTTCTTCTGCAACTTCCATCTACTGTACTTACTTGATTACTTGGTTGATCCATGTTTCACACATCAGATTGACGTGGTGGATTGAAGCATCATCTTCCAGTGTTTCCGATCCCATGCCAGTTTCATTCAGGGCCTCGGGAACTTCTGTAAGCCGCCCAGAGTCGGGTCTTCCCGAGTGGGGCGGGGTATTAAATGCGAACAATAAATAAATAAATAAATAAATAAATAAAAATTAGGTACTTTGGCTTATATTCGGGTCAGCTTATATTCGAGTATATATGGGTATTACTATTAAATTCCAGTATTGTCTGAAGCATTTACTCCTGGTGAGTGTTTATCAGATTGCAGCTTGGAAAACTTTTGCAAAGTTTCCTAGCGAAGATGATACTCCATCTTGTGAAGCAAAAGAAGAAATCAGAAATGTTGCTGGAATAAATGCACTTTTCTTTGCACATGGCGATAGCAAAGATAAGGTTGCTAATGTACCATATGTTGTCACCAGCTGGAATTCAGTCAACACTTTGTTTGATTTTGGCTTCAGTGTGTTATGCAGGAAAGCTTAAAAAACGCAACAAAGGCCATATCAATGACTTGAAGCTCTTAATAGGTGGACTGCAATCCACAAACTGAACTCTCTCAGTTGTCCTCAGAGAGAGGAGAAGCAGTTGTTCCAGTTTTTCCCTTGCGTTGTCTTGCAACAAGAAAGGTTTTCTCAGTCAGTTGTCACTGTTCTGAGATAGCACTTACAGGAAATTTCATCCACGATAACATCCAATCTTGCAGTGTTTGCTTTGGAAACCAGTTAATGAAACCAAAATAAAAGTTTTTAGAGAAAACTGAGAGGAAATGGTGGAGAGCAGCTGAAAGGAAACGGCTTACAAAAGACACGAAGAATCCCTGATTAAAGATATTGGCGGCAACATTGCCAATCGCAAAATTTTGTAATTCATTTTCTCAGGGGAGACAAAAATGTTTGGTCAGTTTGTAGAAATGATAGCAAGCATGACGTATATGATTATGGATAGAAAATTGAAAATTCTCATTTTGAAATGTTCTTCATTACAAAAAGCACTAACCCCTTCAAATGAGCAATGTTTTGAGTGTAAGCCGCCCTGAGTTGCCTCGGCGAGTGGGAGACAATATAAATCTGAATAAATAAATAAATAAATAACTCATAAAAGCCTGCAGAAATACACGTATAAATACAGTACAGAAATCGTGAATTGCATGAAATGTTATGTAGTAGTGCAATATTACTAGTCTAGTTTTATGTTAGAGTGTTTCATAAACTTGGCAATAGTCACATGTTCACTGCAAAATATGTATCTCTATAAAGGTAAAGGTTTCCCTTGCTTAAAAGCCAGTTGTATCCAACTCTAGGGTTCAGTGCTCATCTCTGTTTCAAAGCCAAAGAGCCAGCGCTGTCTGCTTCTGCAGACGTTTCCATGGTCATGTAGCAGGCATGACTAGACACCGGAGCACATGGAATGCTGTTACCTTCCCACTGAAGTGATCCCTATTTATCTACTTGCAATTTCTTGCTATAGGGGAAAAATTAAAATGACACTGAAATTCGTAATGTGTTTTAACATAAAATATTCCAATACAGAGTCTAATAACATACTAGTCATAATTGGGTCAATTCCATTATAACATCAAAGGGACACCCTTAATTGCCTTTGCTGTTTTTGAAAGAGAGGACCTTTATACCTCTTACCACCAGTAACAAGGGATAATCACTGAAGAGCAGCAATATTCTCCTCAAACAATAAGAATAGCACAGTAGCACCTTTATAGAGATAATGTGAAATTTTGGATTGGAATGTCCATGCAGGAGATGCCAAAGGTCTACAGCGAATTAAAGTGCTTATCACATAGTGGGATGGAGGAAGTAATGGTATTTAGGGGAAAGCTTTTCATGAACTGAAGTGACCATTTTGGCTGCTGTCCTCAAATGTGTCAGAGCACAGAATTTGAATTGAAGGCATTTTAATAAACTATGGTTAAGCTACTTGGCTATCTGTTCTGTGTCAATTCTCATCATGTTGATTAAAGTACTGTCCTGTACAGGTTGAAGCCAACCAATTACTACTGTACAGTATTTGGATTCTGTTGTTTACTCTTTCACAGTTACTAATAACTTTATCATCTTTACTCAATTACTTTATTTATATTTACTATTACAATTTCATTAATATTCTTCTTTCTTCGTATATTTCTTTAGTCCACTATTAATCTAGTCAACAAGATTTCTATATCACAAAACCATTAATATGATCTTGTTTCTTTTATTTATTCTTTTTTATCATTTCATTTCATTTCATTTATTCGATTTGTATACCGCCCTACTCGGTGCAACCGACTCAGGGCGGTTTACAGAAACTATACATATCAGACAATCAGAGGTAATAAACATAATCAAAAATCATACAGTATAATGCAATAAATATAACAATACAGTAAGCAGTGCAACAAAACAAAACGACACTGCAAAATAAGGTTACAGGGTACAGTTCCAGTTACATATACATAACATAATGGGTAAGTATTCTTATTTAAATTTCTCCACTGTTTGATCTTTTAAAATTGTGGATAATTTTGCCATTTCTGCCATCTTGGTTAATTTAATTAATCATTCACTAACGCTAGGTATTTTTTCTTGTTTCTATTTCTGAGCATACTTAAAGTTTTGTTCTAGTTATCATGTATAGTATTATCTTTCCATATTTCTTAAATTCTTTATCCAAGATCCCCAAAAGAAACAGTTTAGCAGTCCAACGATATTTTGATGATCACATTTTGCCTGTCCCTGGTTCAAATCTATGTTGTCAAAGTATCTCTCAGTTAAATCTACCGATTTTATTATCATACTTTAACCTGTATATCTCCTGTACTGTGTTATTTTGTAAGAGTATGAAAGGTAGTCTGTGAACATTTTGAAGAAAACAAAGGAACAGTCCAATGAAAATATGGTCTTGAAAACCTAGATGTGGTGAAGCTTCACTGTACCTTATCCAGAGAATGAAATATTGATAGTTCATGTATTTTGTAAACAGAAACAAACCTGAGTACATAATCATGTGCAACTTTCATTTTTAAAATGCAGACACCTTCTCATAACATTTATATTGGGGAGATACAGTTATTAGTCCCAACTAGGGTAAAAGCACCAAATCCATGGGACTTGCAGAAGCATTTATTTATTGAGTCCCATTTACTCAGTATGTTCTACATTGTTTGGGATTAAGAGATGGACTGAACCCTTTCTTGCTACATTACTGTCACTTGGAAGTAATTTGTAACAAAACTTAACCAGTGTGTTCCAAGGTAGGAAGTAAGGATATTGGAAGAGTTGAGCTTTTTCAAGTGCTCTGTCTTGCAAAACATGTCAACCCTTAATGCAGCTTAAGAACCAAAGCCATTTTGTTATAAAACTCATCATATTTAATTAATTTTAATTAATTCAAACTAGGAACAATAATGGGGGTCTATATCAAATGTACCTAGCAGTGATTAAGAAGCATTTAAAGGGAGTTTGGGCTAATATATCAGCAAATGAGGAGCTATAAACATGATTAATAAGCACATTAGACTTTCCTTATCACATTTTGTTGGCAGTTTTTATCCGGTCACAGCTGAAATTCCATAGAGTTCTTTCTCCTTTTGTATAAAATACAGATTATGTGGAGACAGCCGTCTGAGCAACTGGGGTTTCATCTTGCAGGGCCATTAATTTATTATTGCTACTTCAGTATTTCTTATCTTTAACAGCTGAGCAATGTAGAACTGTGTTTTTGGTCATTTTCCACGTAAGAAAACAGACTCATAGGATGATGATACCTCTGTCTCTTTCCTAGGAAGCAAGAGCAGCAGTTCATGAGTTCATCTGGAAAACAGGCTCTCAATAATAATTAAGGGCACATGCAGTTTTGGTATCACTGGTGTTCATAAGATTTCAAAGATGGGTACCATTCAATGAATGATTAATTTATGAAGATTAGTCTATACATATATAATAAATAGTAAGAAGGGTGACAAATTATTTAAGAGTGATGTGCTTCTGTTTATGGTTCCAGTGACTTCATTCTGTCTCAGTTCCCCTCTGATTCTCCCCACCCACCCACCCACCCACTTAACATTTTGAGGCCACTGAACATGTTTAGTTTTTCATTGGTCTCAGGAGTCCTTTTCATTTTCTGTATTTGGTTTTGGTGAGGAATGAAGCTCTAAGTAGGGCAGGGGGACTGGGTTGTGGAAATGAAATGAAACTCACCAACCCACAGCAATTGTATACATGATCTTCAGCTGTTCCTTCCTGGGTAGGGGAAAGCACAAAGCAGGAGGGATTAGTGGGAAACCAGTATTGCTACCACATCCAGGTATTGCTCTCGGTTCAGCCATCCTCTCCCAGTGTATGCCAGCCTCCTGTGTCCTAAGCTCTACTAACCACTACTCTGCATGGGCACATGTATGTCCAGTCCTTTCTGTGTTGAAATCTGTAATTTTCTCTTTGGTTTCTAGTAGTAATTCTTATTTCCATCCCCGAGGACATTTTAAAATGGACTCTCTTCATGAACTTAGAACACTGGGAGGTGACTTACCCAGGCAATGGCCAAATTCCTGTTGCATAATGTTGCATATGCAACCTGAGGTTGCATGCATGGCAACTGTGCTACAGCCAAGGCATAAGTGCTATCCTCAAAGCACTTCCACCTGCATATTACACAATTGGTTGTGCCAGGGGACATATGACCAATGAGATTGATTGTTGCTGGGGTGTAACACTCCAGGTATTTATGCAGGCAAAGGCTTACATTACTCTGGCACAAAGTGAATATGTTATCTCCCCCTCTCCCGTCCTTTGTATGTATCTCTTTCACACACTTCTCCCTTTTGACGGAGTGACTCCAGTTCATTCCCTCTTTTCTCAGTTTTCTCGAGATGCATTCTGTGTCTTTCACTTGTTATAGGACTACTCTTCTATTCAAAGGGTTGCAATACAGAATTTACAGATGACAATCAATAAAGCAGGGACTGTTTGCTTATAGTTGTCAAAGCTGTGAAGATCTGCTATACTAATATAACAGTTTGGCTCCATTAAGTGAGAAAATGGGAGAATCACATCCTGTGACTTGAGCACTGCAAAAATATTGACAGGATATCCACTAAATGTCTATTGATGTGAGGACTAGAAATAGATGGATTCTACAGATACATGTATCTGTTCTTGGGTTTGATTTAAAACCTCCACATTTAGAGGATGCAGTCTTTGAGAATATGTTTGGTTGTCTGTCCAGGCAAGAAAAAAAACTGCTTTGGACAATGGTTTTAATCTGCCCAGACATCCCACTATGGTAATGGAGTAGAGCAGACCATACAGCTAGCGACTCAACACCGAGTTTTGGGTGGCGGTAAATAACCTGACTCCCTAAAGGGAACAATGGCTATGGGTGGATGGTCCCATTTAGGTGGGGTGATGGTCCCCTCAGTGGAGGAAATGGCACTGGAAACCATCATATTGGGCCAAATGGCAAAATGAGCAGAGGAGGAACTATGATACCCAATGATCGTGGAGATGGAAGAGGCCATGCCAGATGGACTGGCTGTGAAGGTGCACCTTGATAAGATCCTCAAGGCTGTGGCAGTCCATTATAGTCCTGGTGTTAAATCCTGCATGTCTCATTTCATATGTGCTGCAGGAGATGGCTCCATGCTCATTGAGTGTGGGTCATTTCATGGCAGGATGGGATCCACCTTAAACAAATTCACACCAGTGGCATTTTTCCTGTTTCAGGAAAAAATGCATTCTCGGATATGATTTGCTGCCACCTTGGAAAGTCATGTTTTTTAAAAACCTCCAACAATCTTGGGTCCTTCCTGCCACTGCATTCCATCTGTGTACTATGGACAGGACAGTACTGCCTATGCCGTGATCATGACATAGTAATGACACCCTGCAGATTGTGTTAACACAATATAAAGGGAGTTTCATGACAGGTTTGTATTTATGATTCCTGTTAAGTAGTGGCTGGAGTCTGAAACAGAGATAACTTCAGTATTTTTTTAGTCAAGATCTGTAATTGACTAGAAACAATGTCACCCAAGGTGATTGATGGTAGAAAAGCAAAATGATCTATTAGGTTATCTTACACAAATAACTCCTAGTCTGAACAGGCTTGGGTAAAATCATACTGTATGTATTTTTCCCTTGCTTCTTCTCAAGCTACTATGAGGCAAATATTCCTTCCATTCTTGAAGTCCTCTACTTTTCATTCAATTTTGTGAATCTTTATAGTAAACATCACCTTTCAACCATCAGAAGGAAATAGTGGAATTTAATAATACATGTACTGTAATAGTATTCTATTCTGCCTTAATTTTTTTTAAAAGTAAAAGCATCACTGAATGTGAGCTAAATTTCACACTCAGCATGGAGTGGCTACTAATAAAAATGTGCTAAGCTTAGTTTTCCTCTGTAAAATCCTGGAATCCTTGCTCATCCTCTGACCTTATGATGTTCTGCATTTCTCTGACAACCCTGGAGCAGTCAATGAAGGTGATTGCTTAGCATACAATATGAAGAATTTGTGAAGCAGGTCATTGTGTCTATCTGATATTATTTTTGTTTGTAATCTGCTCCATCTTCATGACAATATATCACTTCTTACTTAAGACTAAGATCCTCCCATGCTATGTAGCATATTGGGCAGCAATATCTCACTTCACCCTCAGAAATATACTCACCAGTGAAAGAGGGTTTTTAAACATAACTGTGGGCTACACTTCATTTTCTTATTGCAAATTTCCAGAGTCGAATGAACAGTATTAATTTTAAGTGTCTTATCCGATTCTGAATATTGCCCATCCTCAGGGCAATCAGTCATGAAGATTATCCTGAGAATATAATGTAGTGGCCTTCTGTTTGTCTTCTGCATCACAATGTGACATCTGTACCACTGATCCAGTTTTGTGAGTCACTTTCTGGTCCTGAGTTCTTTTGGCACACAAAGTCCTCATGAGCCCAAGGTCCATACTGATGAAACTACTGCCCTCCATCAAGTGGGATTTAATCCATTTAGGGACCATCACCCTTCCCTGTGGACTTCACCACCTGAGTCTGAGTCCCCAGGGTTGCCAGGTTAGTCAATGGCTGCCTAACAATCAGCATTGAGTCTCTGGCAGTATGGTCTAACCTGGCCAGACTTGTAGTATTAATCTGCTGGATCAAAAAGCAACAGGCTCCTGTGGTACCTATCACACAAGGTTTTTAAACACTGTTTACTCTATTATATCCTGACAGAGCTACTTCAAGTTGTTAGATTTACATACGTGCATGTTTGAGTTAGAAGGTATGGAAGTTTAGCCCAATGCAGAATGTTTGCTGGTCTGGTGGTGTGCAGTTCATGCCAGTCATTTTCATATTCTGTCTCTTAATTACTACAGAAGATGATGGATTGTATATTCTGCATTCATCTTGATGTTATTGTATGCAATATCCATTTCACAAAAATTACTGCTTGTTAATGCACAAAAAAATGAGGCTGATTCATTAGCTTGATACTCTGAAGAAGATATTGGGGCCATTAGCTTCACCATGTAAGTCTCTGAGTACACCAGTATTGTTCTCTCTCATTGGCTGAAACTAAGAGTCCTCCTTCCTCTAAATTTACCCTACTTAAGGAATTGAGTTGTTCCTTGCTCCTCTCTAGCCTGATTCAGACATTCACCTCCTTGTGTATGAGGCTAAATGTTTGGGCGGGGGAGGTGGTCAGACATATAAGCCTGAATATCCCCATGGTCCTGAATGTCTAGAGCACAAAGGACTGGATTTAGATGACTGTGGTAACAGAGCTCATGTGACCAGGAATTCTGATATGAGGGGATCCTTTCACAGGAATGTTGTATGTATTGTACCTTCAATTGAATGCAATTGAAAGACATTGCATGAGACTTTGATGTTGCTAAGTGAATGAAGATTTGGGAGGTGGGGTGAATATCCATACCTCTTTACAGGTTTCAAGAGAATTACTGAAGAGGGCTTCTTTCTCTCTCACACATATCAATGAACACCTTTGTCTTAATGTTAACCTTTCAAGGGAGCAACTACATGTGGGTTCTAGATAGCAGAATAAGCTGGTCATTGTACTGGAATTATTTTGTCTGTACTCTGAATGGGAAGTGCAACAAACAGTGTCCTGCCAAACTAAAACCAGCTTACCTGCTTGTTTCATTGTCTGTCACAATGTCAGGTTCAAAGGGTGCTTCTACAAAGGCCACAGTATTTGGCTACCAGAATGTGCTTAGCCTGGTATGTCACAAGTTGTGCAGATCTGGCCTAGAGGCTGCTTGGAAATGGCCAAATGTGCTGCTGGATGGAAGCATGCTGTACTGGGCACATCTACTGGAAGCTGGTGATATTCTATTCCTGTGATTTTTGAGGACATCAGCAATACCAGAAATGCTGGATATCTCTGCCAACTAGCTTTTGGCTTTCAGGTAACTGAGTACAAATATTGACAGGTATGAGTATGACATGTGGGATCATGTGGCAAACAACATGTACTAATATATTAAGCCAAATATGTGTTATGAAGTCATGCAAACTGTGTGATCATGGACTTGGGCCAATAGATTTATAGCTGTGTAAAAACTAACTTTGGGAACTAATGAGTATCATTACAACTCTTTTTTAAAAAAAGTTTCCATTTACATAAAATCTGTAAAGAGCTCAGATATATCATCAGCTACATATACATAGGAATGTGGCGACATATTGCATGCTACCATTTCCTGCATGATTCCTTGCAGACTACATTCATTGTAGAAGCAGTATTAAAACACAATGCCCTGGAGTGTGGCAGTTGCTCATAGATCCAATTGAAGGGTGGGAAATGTGGGGGAAGGAACAGCTTAACAACTTTAAGAGATAGAGAGATTGAGTTGAAAGAAGAGCATTAAAACAAAATAACAAAGAATGTAAACAGATTATAGATAGAGAGTGCCTGGGATCTTCTAATGGTTGGAAAAATACATGACAGATAAAATGATAAGGCATGTCAGAAAGAACAAAGTCTTTGTGTGTTCATCATTCAGAAGAAGGAATTAAGAGTCAAAAGGTTAAGTGTGGGTAGTAATGAATATGAATAATGAGGACTAGAATAACTAAAAGGCAAGGACAGTTCATAAATCAACTTCCGTGCAGTTTAGATCATCTGCTTTGCCCTATAAAGCATGGAAGAACCTCCGGCTGAACAGTGCTACACCCATGTAAATAAATAAGTTGTATATCTCCAGGAAGCAAACAGGGCCATCAGCACACAAGCAGGACCCTCTTGGGCCAGGTTCCTAGCATCTTGTTCATTCCAGAGGCCAACCAGTTATGGCTGGGAATCCCATAAGCTAGTCACAATAGCTGTGGCTCTCACTCTGATAGTGCTCCTTTGAGGGGCAATTGAAGGTATTCAGTTTACAAACCTGAAAGTGAAGTTATGCACTGCAAAACTTCCATGTCCAGAAGCCTGGGAATGCTGCTTTCATTTACACCTAAGTATGAGGCATTTGGCATATTCTCCAATGAACCCTGGAATGCATTCATGCGGATTAGACTGAGCTACTCCTTACTCTTGTTGAAGTGGAATAGTGAGACATTTACTCCATCACTAAACCCATTCACTCTGTCTGAGTAATCTCTTTTGTATAGGCAAACTCTTCATGTTACAACAGAGCACCTGACTATACCATCAAAAAACACAGGATTTGCTCTGGATTCTTTTTCTTTCTTCTTTCTTTTTTGCTTACTGCATGATACCAAGGCAGAATCAAATCCATCTAAGACATTTTGCCCCCAAAGTGACTTTTTTATCCCCCACCGGGGGGGGGGGTCCTAATTTTTTTTAAATGCTGAAACAATTTGATTTGACTTTTCCCCATGTGCTCAGTTGTGATCCTTGTCATAAAGAGGCATGTCTGTAGGTGGTGTTTTGGTGAGGCAGGCAGTTGGAGCCTATGGTTCAGGATGCAGAGAACACACCCCTACATTCTTTCCTGTCTTCTAGCACCCACTGATTTTTAATTTTTTATTTGAGCTTAGCACTAGAACAGCATTTCACCTTATCAATTAGTAGAAAATTGGAAAGTTTTTTCTCAGGCACTTCTCTCCTTATTGAGATAAAAGGTGCCACTGCTAGAGAGTGAGATCCAAAGCAAGGTGGGGGATGGAATTTTAGGTTGTACTTGTTTGCACATTTAAAGCCATGACTGTTTTCTCTCTGCTGGAGCCCAGAAATCCCAAAAGGAAAGCATGGGAAAATGGCTGAACCTTCTACATAGGTTCAAGTGAAGAGAAAGATTAATGGTAGATCAAGCTTTCACCTTATAGCTTGAGCAAATAGGGAATAAGAGGGGGAAATCCCTGATTGCGTCTTACTCTTTTCCTCCCTCTATTTAAACTACAGGGAGGGGGAAAGAGAGAGACATGATTGGTTCTCTAGAGACCCCCCTCTACAGGGAGGGGGAAAGAGAGAGATGAGATTGGTTCTCTAGAGACCCAATCACATCTCTCTCTTTCCCCCTCCCTGTAGTTTAAATACAGGGAGGGAAAGAGACACAAGCAGTCTCTGCGACTGCAGTAGGGTCGGGGGAAAGGTACGTGCTTTTTCCTGACCCTACTGCAGTCGCAGAGACCGCTGTGGGTGGGTGGGTGGGTGGATTGGGTAGTTCTACCCAAACCACCCCACATCCGCATACCATTGCCTTGGATAACGCTAAGAATCATTATCCAGAATCGTTATCCGATGCAAGTTTTTTCCAAAAAACTTGCATCGCTATCCGATTCTAGTGTTATCCGATGCAATTGTTTTTTGTTGTTGTTCAGTCGATTCCGACCCTCTGCGACCCCATGGACCACTGTCCCCCAGGCACTCCTGTCCTCCACCATCCCCCTCAACTTGCTCAGCTCTGTGCCCATTGTCTCTACAATACCATCTAGCCATCTCATCTTGGGCCGTCCCCTTCTTCTTTTGCCCTCGACCCTTCCAAGCATCAAGGCTTTCTCAAGTGAATCCTCTCTTCTCATTTGGTGTCCAAAGTACTTTAGCTTCATCTTTACTATTTGACCTTCTAAGGAGCAGTCAGGATTGATTTCTTCAAAGATTGACCTATTTGTTCTCCTCGCTGTCCAGGGGACTCTCAAAACTCTCCTCCAACACCACATCTCAGAGGCATCTATTCTTCTGTGCTCAGCTTTCCTAATGGTCCAGCTCTTACAACCATACATTGCCACAGGGAATACCATTGCTTTGACTATGCAAATTTTTGTTTGCAATGTGATGTCTCTACTTTTCACTATGCTCCCCAGGTTTCTCATTGCTTGCCTCCCAAGAATCAGTCCCTTTTTTATTTCATGGCTGCAGTCACCATCTGCAGTGAGCTTTGATCCTAGGAAAGTAAAATCTGTCACTGCTTCTACTTCTTCCCCATTTATTTTCCAGGGTCTGATAGGGCCTGTTGCCATTATCTTGGTTTTCTTGATATTAAGTCTCAATCCAGCTTTTGCACTTTCTTCTTTCAACCTAATCAGGAGCTTTTTAAAGTCCTCCTCACTTTCTGCCATTAGGGTGGTATCATCTGCATATCTCAAATTCTTGATGTTTCTCCCAGCAATTTTGATCCCAAATTGTAATTCCTCCATCCCTGCATTGCGCATTATGTGCTCTGTGTATAAATTGAATAAGCAGGGTGACAAAATGCAGCCTTGTCTTATTCCTTTTCCTATTTCAAACCACTCTTATTCTGTATTCTGTCCTAACTGTTGCTTCTTGATTCATGTACAGGCTTCTCATGAGGCATATAAGGTGTTCTGGTATTCCCAAAATATTATTATTATTATTATTATTATTATTATTATTATTATTATTATTATTATTATTATTATTATTATTATTATTATTATTATTATTATTGTTGTTGTTGTTGTTGTTGTTGTTGTTGTTGTTGTTGTTGTTGTTGTTGTTGTTGTTATTGAAGGCCACACTAAGGAGTTTAATTTCTACATTGGTCCCTGTCTGCAGCTTCTTAACAAGGGGGAGCCCCACATCAGAAGACCTGCTTCTAGTGTAGTAGAGCATACTTGGTTCCTTACAGTAAATAGTCAAGGAATATTAATGGCAAAAAAATCTTTTTAGGGTGGGACTACACTGAAATACCAAATCAGAGTAATTCAGCTCTGACTTTCAAGAATCAAGTCCACTTCATCAGACATAAGAGTGGATATTCATGGTACTGTATACATTTATACATCTGATATAGAGGCTCAGAGTAGCTGGGCAAAGTTGGTTGGTTGAGGAGATGGGTATGCAAATCAATGAGTTATTTACGACCAGCCATAAAACGTAATCAGTTTATCTTTTTACAGCACTTCTCTGGTGGAAGTCAGTTTGAGGAGTTAGGCTATGCAGAAGTATCACAGTCTCTATAAAAATTGAAATCAATTAGCTGCCTAGAGTCAGGTTCACCTGATTGGGGTGGGATAATAGATCTAAATAAATAAATAAATAAATAGAGTGATCATATTTTAGCAGTATTTCGACGTCCGCATTGGTGATTGCTTGCTGCCTTCCAATCCAACCAACAACTCCTGTTACTCTCCTATAGTCCTGTGGTCTGCTGACCTTTCTCCTTCTGTGAGATCCCTCCTCTGCCAATCCTTTTATTGGTCCACTGCTTTTGAAGGGTTTCACAGTGTTCTAGAGAAGGTCGCAGCATTCCCAACACATCAGAGGACTGTTTCTCATTTCACTTTTCTCTGGATTGCTTTGTTCCAGTTATAATTTTCTATTTTTTTTTTAACTGCAACACTAGAATAGTATAGCAGACTCATCACTCCTATGGCCAGAGATAACCCACAGTGTAATTTATATTTATATTCCATCTTCCATTCTTATCTCCTGCTAATTTGGCATTTTTTAAAAAGAAGTCAGCTACAGTACCAATAAATCCATGACTGTTCGGAAGAATGTACCATTGACTTCAGAAAAGATTATGGACTGGCCAGTATGTCTAGATCTGCAGCCTGCAACACCTTTGTATGATTAATCTAATCACGTGACTAAATTTCTTCACACTAACAGATATTTAAGGATACTAACCCTCCCCCCCCGGGAGACAACCCGGAATTTTTACTACCAGTTCAGTAGAACTGGTCCGAACTGGCTGCTGCCCACCACTGGTTACAGTGTTGTCCACTTCTCATACAGATACTAGGCAAGGGTTCTGAGAATGGAATATTATTTGCTGATTATTAAGTTCCAATTGCCCAACAGAGAAAGCAGCCATTTACATTTTTTAAAATTAAAAACAAACAAACAGAACAACTAAAAGTACAATATCTGACTGAACTGGATAATAATAACATCATGTCAGAAATTATTCTGAGTTGAAAGGATTTTTGGTGGAGAAACTCCACTCGGGGAATGCCTGAATGAGGTCCCTTGCATGTCCCCAAGATTTTTGCCCAACAAAGTGGTCTCTATTTCTCTTACTTGAAATTTCTTGCTTTTGAATGCTAGGTTGGCAGGAGCTAGGACAAAAATGGGAACTCAAACTGTTATACAATACTCGGGTCTCAAACTGCTGGCTTGCCGACCTTCCAGCTAACAAGGTGAGCTTCTTAACCACTGAGCCACTGCAGCTGGATAATAACTACCTTAAACAAAACTTCCTCCTGAAGATGTAGCTAATTCTTGGCCCACAGACTGAATCAGGCATTTCAAAAGCATTCTTCCAAGGGAGAGGTTGCTGCCATTAAAAAAAGAACAGCCACTCTTTTGGGCAGAAAAAAATCACAAGTAATGTTCTGGCTCTAGTTGTTTTTCTCTTTTGAATGCATATGCTCCTTTTGTATCCCAGTCATATTTTATAAACAGGCATTTTTTAAATGCTATAGAAATACCAAACATGAAGTTTGGATAAAAGTACTTAAGGGGTTTGCTTGGGTCATTTTTCTCTATGACTTGGAACTTTCTTGAAATATTTCTTGATAAATTGAGGTATTCGGTTAAAGCTGCTGCTAGCTGGCTGTATTTCAGAATGTTATAGTATATAGTTATGGCTGGCCTGGCACCTGTTCATGTTATTAAGACACGGCCTTTATCCTTCGAATGCTCCACTGGTCCAAACTTTAAGTACTGTAGCCATTACCCAAGGTCAGTGGGTTATGATGTAGTAATGCAGAGATTAGAACCATAAGGGACCCCGCAGCATATTATGTTGCTTTTACTTACAATCAGAAATTGAAATTAAAACTCAATAAATCCATCAACTGTGTTGATCATTTTCAGCCATCAAGATGTAGCATGAGAGGAAAGCATTCACCAGGCATGGTTCCTTGGACAGCTATAGGGTCTGCATTGAATCAGCATTTTCCCTCCTATGTTATTCATTCACTTTTGAGTGATTCATAGTTATTTTAATGGGGCTCAGACAGGAACCAGCATGTTTGGCTGCCTGGTCTGGTTTGGAGACTTAGGGCATTTCTGTAGTGAAGTTTATGTTACCTTAATAAGGACATGGGAATGGTGTGCATTGCAGTGCTTAAGGTTCAGTGCTGATGTTGCTGCTTTATTCTCCAATGTAAATCTCCTCTAGTATTGTCATAGACCAGTGTTTCCTAAGCTTTGGTTTTTGGACTTCAATTCCCAGAAGCCTAAGTCAATTCCCCAAAGCACTGATCAGCCAATGTACTGACTTAGGCTTCTGGGAATCAAAGTCCTCCTGTGTGGTGTGTGCCCCACGTTGGGAACCACTGTCATAGACTGTCTGAACTCCCATCGTGCAGTTTACACTCCTTAAGGCTATGATGTTATCAGCCACAGTGATTTTTCAGACATTAGAAAATCCCAGTCCTTCCCTCCCCAAAGTTCCCAAGAAAATAATTCTCCTGGTAGAAATTTTTAGAAATTTAAAATTTCCCCCATCCCATGGTCTTCAATGGCTTTTCCACAATGATGGGTTTGGAAAATTTTAATTTCTGAACAATCTCTAAATTTATTGACATTACTATATAAGTATTATGCAATGCTTATACTGATTGGTTTGTCACTTGCCCTCTTAGATCTTTTGGGGTTCTCTACACTTATCCTCCCAAGAAGGTCTGCCAACTCAATTATGTGTATCTGTGTTTGCATATCAGCCTTGCAAATATGTGCACAAGAATTATTAGCTTATACCAGTGTTGTTGTCAATATCTGTTTTGCAATTTGCTCATTGATAGTACATCAGTAACTGAAAAGAAAATAAGAATGGTCTTTCTTTCAACCAGTAGCCGAGGGGGGGGCACCCTCTTGATCTAATAGCCTGCCCCTCCAAACCACCCCAATGTGCCAATGTTATATATGTGAGTGTGACATTGCCACCCCTCCTTTACATTTTTGCCCCTTCTGAACCCCCCTCACCCCCCAAAAAATCTAGAATCCTGGTTAGGGCCCTGCTTTTCAACACAAAACATTTGCATGGCTAGCCACTTGAAATTCTTACTCATTGCGGGTAATTAATGAAATGGCTGCTTTTAAATATGTAATATATGAATGAGCAGGTAAATGGGCTCCTCCTGCTGCTGCTCAGAAAATGAACCTTGAAATATCTCAGATTAAATTTCTGTTGAGGGATACTTCTTTGTATATTTCTGAAAAGTTGGTCTGTTTTGCTTTTAAAGCAGCAATTTTGAGAAGAAAGGTTTGCAAAGATGGTGGCAGTTAGCATATTCAAGACATGTAATTTTATTTGCTAGGGCCTGTGGTGGCTCAGTGGTTAAGAAGCTCGCCTTGGAAGGAGGAACAGCTGGGGAGTGCTAGTTGCTGATTCAGGAGATGATGGTCCCTTTGCCACAGTTGTCAATGTATGTGTTGGTTTTTACGTTTTATTGCACTGTTACCTTTTATTGTATTGTTATATTTCATTGCATTGTTATTTTTATTGCACTGTTGCATTTTATTGTGTTGTTATATTTTATTGTACTGTAATGTTTGATATGTTGTGATTTTTGTGAGCCGCCCTGAGTTGGCGTATGCTGAGTGGGCGGCATACAAATCAAATAAATCAAATCAAATCAAAACTTGTTAGCGGGAAGACTAACAGTTTGAGACCTGGGTACCGCATGACGGATTGAGGGCCCATCTCTGTCCCAGCATTTGGGGACATGAAAGGAGCCTCATTTGGGCATCCCTTGAGTGGAGTTTCTCCTACAAAAATCCTTTCAACCCAGAATAATGTCTGACATGAAATTATTATTATTTGCTAGAATTCTAGCCTAGGTTACATGGATGATTTGCATACTTTTCATGTTACTTTATTTGTCTATTTTCATATAATTTCAAGCTTTGTTTCACTTTTTGCAATGGTTTAGCTATAGAAACAAACTTACTGATTGACTAAATGAGTTGGTTATATTAAAAAATGAGTGAGAAAACACCTACAAGCAAAGGGACATAACTGGTAGGCTACAATGTGCAATTCCACCCACAGTCTCAAGCTGCAATACTTCAAATTGTTACTTGGGTTAACTGTCAGCTATCTCAGTGGGGCGTATTCTTTAACCAAGGGCTATCTGTTTTAACAGCCCAATCTAAAATATATGTGTGAACAGAATGTTTTAGGAACATGACGTGATATGCACAGTATGGTTACTAACATGGTGCCAGAAAAAAGGGTGTTGTCATGAGAACAGATCTAGGATGTCATAATTTCTTTTGCATTGTAGCTATTTCTCATCTTCCTTTTCCTATAATCCACATGACACCAAGAATGCTTTAGATATGAATTTTATCACACTGGCATGAAGTTGACTAGAGGCCAATGGAAATACCTTCCTCTTCTACGCTTGCAAGATTATATGAATAAGAATCACTTTCAGGTGATGATGCCTTTAAACTGGAAAATATATCATACCTATTTACTTTAGCATGTTCAGATATACAAATGTTTGGATTAAAAACTGCAAAGATGCAGAATTGGTGTTATGTCAATCACTTAAAAGTAAATAGGTTTCTCTTGCATGCATCCTTTGTGTGTGTGAGTAGGAAATTAGAAATGTTGGTATCTTGTATGCCTTAAAGATTATTCACTTATCCTATTTCTACTTCCGAGCCATACTGTTGGTCCTCAAGCCTAAAGTGAAGCCCACAACACATCAGGAGCGCTGAGAAATAGCTTCAGAACTGAATTTGAACCTAATAGACCTACCAGGCAGCAGTACAGCAGCCATCTAAGCAGTTTACTTACTGCATCTTGCTAGCAGACGTGTGGCCAATTAGTTAGGCACACATTTGGTGTGTTCCAGCCAGTTTAGCAAACTGCCATGAAGATGCCAGATGAACAAGCCAATTGGTGATCAATGTGTGCATTGTGGGGCCAGAAGAGAAACATTCTGTGCTTCCAAATTAGTGAAGAAATCTCATTATGACTAGCGGGCCAGAGTTGTCTTAGATCCTTTTCTAGACTTTTCAAAGGCCCTGCATTCCATGATTGTGGTTGTTAAATCAGAACTAAAATGTATGCATCTTGACTCCCATTTTAATATTTTATGACTAAGAAGGTCTTGACACATCAGCTCCTTTTTTTCCCAGAGAAACAAATGCAGTCACAGAAGAGCAATTATTAGGCAGCGAGAGCCCTGTGACTATTGGCTTGAAACAGATGTCTGGGTTGTTAGTCTTTCGCCTGAGTAACAGCTATAAACAAGCCCCAAAGGTGGTCACCAGAAGCACATGGGAGATTGCATCAGTTGAGCAGTGCCAACATTCTTGGGACATAGTCCAAGCCTAGAATCTCTCAACTATCGCCTGTGAACAATCCTGCACAAATTGGGATTATTAGCACATATTCATGGAACCATCTCCTCTTACCTTCCCACCCTTCAACCTCTTCCAATCCCACTGCTAGAGTATTTCATTTCAAATCAATAATTCTCAAAACAAAATCCTCCAAAACTCCATTATCCCATTTGTGGCTTTCTGAAAAGAATAAGTATATAAATTTTCCAAGGCATCTTCCCTGTTCCAGATGGATGTTACACACGAGGCATGTTTTTTCTTCTTTTTTGCTCCAATATGTTTTACATACTTTTACAAAAATTCTGTGTGTGTGTGTGTGTGTGAGAGAGAGAGTGTGTGTGTGTGTGTGTGTGTGTGTGTCAGCCTGTATGTGGAGGATGGGTGTGGGTGTGTAAAGAAAGGAAACATCCTGTTACATGTAAAAAACAGATCTGTTTGTGGGAAGTGCTAGACAAAATGGATCCTTCCAGTGTTAATATCAGGTTACTTTTTAATTAGATGCTTGTCTTAAAAATAAAAAATAAAAATAAAAACGCCACCACAATGGAGTTAGCCATGATAAACACCAGGCTTTTTAGGTACCCCAATTACAGAGCATGAACTATCAAATAATTTATGTACTGATAATCGCCTGGTAATCGTCAGAGGGTTACCGAGAGCATAGCCATTTGTGATGACTTTTTGAATTCTTACATGGATTTATCCTCCCTACCAAGTTTTTCCCTCCCTCTCTCCCCATGATCTCTCCCCCCCCCCATTATATTTGGCACAGCTCATTGAGAAAGCCAGTTACCTTGCAGCCAAACCACTAGACCTAGGCTTAGCTAAGATGAATAAGAAACAGTTCATCTGCAACAGAGCTTTTGGGTGGAAGTGTGGCCAATTAGTCACACGTTTGGTGTTCTAATTAGGCAGCGGCTTGGTCTTTCAGAAAATGTGCTGTTGATTTAGGTACTTCCTCAAACAATGCTAAATTGTGTTATGTGAAATTCAATTAGTTCTTTCTCTCTCGTTCTCTCTCACTTAAATGTTTCCACATCTGTTATTCTTTAAACATAAAGTGATGAGGAGAGAAAGAGAAGTGAAAAGCCAGAGTCTCCATTGGTGAAATATGTTGGGCCTTTGGGACCAGCCCTTTCCCCAGCTATTGACCCCGAACAGTGATATACAGGAAGGAACAAAGTTGGAGAGCTATCATGGTGAAACCCTTGAAAATAAATCATTATACAAGAAATACTGCAACTGTAAGGGAACATAATCTCTTCTGATAGCCATAAAACTGAAGTTTGTTTGAAAATGGATGGCATGAGAAAAGTGCCATTAAGAAGCAAAGGACTGTAAATTTGGCTTTAAGTGATAGATTTGTTTTAAAAATAATAACACTTTATATGTTTAAATCATTGGATTTTAAGATACAAATTGCATTTTTAACTGTGCATTTGTTTACCAATAAGGCTCTGATCTGATAAATAAGTAATTAAGACATTATGCTTGCGGTGGTTTAGTTTTACATATGAGAACACAAGAAAAATTGGATAGGAGATTTGGAAAGAGGATTTTTAAAAAACAAAAATGTATTTTTTTTGCTTGGAGAAGTTGTATATATTACTTTGTACTATTAAATCACTTTGTTACTCCATTGAAGGGATTAATCGTTTGATTTCATAAATCCTCTGGTTTCCTTCATAAGTAGACAATGCTTTTGTCTAACAAAGGCCTTCTAAAATATGTGATTTTGGAAGATTATAAAGAAGCTCTTTAAGTCTGCAGCATGGCTGCTACTTCTTCCTAATATTAAAGCAAGTCATGAACACACATTCTGTAGCTGTCAGTAAGCAGGTATTGGTTAAGGCAAAACAGTCTCTCTTGCATAGTGAATCTGGTGGTACCTTCTGCTGTCTGAAGGTGACATTGTACATGCATTCAATCCTTGTTACTGTTATCACCTTTTCAGTGACCAACATTTCAGACTTTTATCTGTTTGGCCGGCAGGCCATGCTTCAGGTTTGTCAGAGGCCGGATAAACCCTGTGTGGCTTTTTTGATGATGTATCTTGATAAGATTTGTAGAAAGTGAGAGATTGAGTTGTCAACAGCATTTTATGGCACCTCAGAACATGCCAGAAAATGAAAATATTTTCAGAAGGGATAGCATTATTTTGACTGGCAACAGGGACTTTTAGGACAATAAATCTATAAGGCTAACTGGATTTAAACTGAGTAGAAGACTTCGCAGGATAAATAAAGGGTGTGTAGGCTTTGATTGGAGGGTGCATCACTTGGGGGGGGGGAATGTTAGTACCAACAAATACATTTTTAAATGTGCAAAGAAAATTTTAAAAAGCCCTGCAACTGCAATCTAACCAATTATTGCACATTTCCGGCATGTACAATATTCTCTGCATATCCCAGGATTTGAAATAAATGTGAGAAAAATGAAACAATAACCAGACCACCTGAGAAAAACAGCTTTGCCAGTCTAATCATGAGGAGGTTAAGTAGAATGTTATACAGTGCCATTAACACAAATACCTCTGGGATAGTCATTAAATGCAGATACTGTATTTGAGAGGGCAGGTTTTTGGAAAACTGTATCATGAAGGCCTCTCTGTAGAGATAAGAGGTGACATAGCACAGTTCGGTCCAGAAAAGATAATGCCTTGTTATTGTCTAAAAGTGGGAGATTGGGAGAATTTGGTAGTGTATAAGAGGGGTAAAAAAGAATAAGGGGGCAACAGAAAATGAGATGGGTAGATGCAGTGATGGGCTTCAGTGGGTTCGCCCCAGTTCACCAGAACCGGTAGCAGAAATTCTGGCTGGTCCTGCCCATCCAAGTTTTGAAAAAAAAAATACAGTAGAACCCCCTGATAACAATAAAACTTGATTCCACAAGTCTTAGCATTATGCAATTTTTAATGTTATGCAATATATGCATCTCATAATGTTAAAATCCTATGGGATGAATCGCATAATGTTAAAAATCCATAGAGATACAATGTAACCGACATAGGCTTCAGTGAACGTTGTTCAATACATTCCATAAGATTTCAATGTTATGTGATGCATTTTTTTTCCAAATTGCTTAACATTATGGGTTTTTAGCGTTATCTGGTGCAAATGTTATCCGAGTTGTTACTGTAGTCCCAATTTGGGTGCAATGCAGGACTTTTCCCTGGCCACAGAGTAGGTAGTAAAATTTTTTGACTCCTGTCACTGGATAGATGGTATTGTTGGTGCAAAGGGCATAGAGTTGGACGAGCTGAGGAGGTTGGTAGAGGATGGGGTGCCTGGCGCGCAAGGGTCCATCGGGTCGCAGGGGGTCAGAATCAACTGCGACTGAACAACAACAGTAAAGGTAAAGGTTACCCTTGCTCAAAAGCCAGTCATATCCGACTCTAGGGTTCAGTGCTCATCTCTGTTACATAGCCGAAGAGCCAGCGCTATTTGCTTCTGCAGACATTTCCATGGTCATGTAACAGGCATGACTAGACAGCGCACTGAGTGCTGCTTACCTTCCCACTGAAGTGGTCCTTATTTATCTACTTGCAATTTCTTGCTTTTGAACTGCTAGGTTGGCAGAAGCTGGGACAAAGACAGGAGCTAATTCCATCCTGCAGTATTCAGGTATCGAACTGCTGACCTGCTGCCTTCCAGTCAGCATCTTAGCCACTTGAGCCACTGTATCAGATAGGTAGCAGCAAATAAATGAATATCTAATATCTCTTCCTAACCGTTTAGAACTTATTCAACTTATTTTGAAAATTGCAAAAAATCAGAGCTCAACCTATGCAGTTGAATAAAGTTATTAATATTAATATTATTATAAATAAAGAATTATTAACTATTTCTAATAGCAGATGATTGTGATCAATATCAACTAATATTAATTGACTATTAAAGCATAATTATTAATTGCATTACTAATTAATTACATTAGTGGCATAAATATTAGTTGGATGACTATTGATTGAATCTGTTTAAGAATGGTAACATTAAGAAGCCCAGAAAAAGAATACCAATCTTTGGAAACATTTATTTGGAAAACATTAATTGCCTAATTATGTTTGACAGAAGAGAGATAAAGATGTCTTTCTTTGCAGCAGGCTTGCACTACACCAGAAGCAAAACTGCAGAATTGATTATATCTTATTAGAACTATGCTATTTTTTAATTTAAAAGGAATGCCAAATTAAATTAAAACAATTATTTTAATAATTCAACTTTTTGGTTTAATATAGTCAAGTATCTTTTTGTTCTGTATAATATTTTGATAACTTTGACATGAATATTGTGTTATCAGTGTTGTGTCATTGCCATTCTTGTCTCTGTACAGAAAAATGTAAAGAATTACTAGTTCAAGCCCAATTGTAAATAATTTTCATAAAAATATTTTCATGGGAAAATATACTTAGTTAATTGCATCATTATTAATTGCATTGCTAATTAATCACATTAGCTCCACAAATTAAGTTTAGTACATTTATTTAATGTACTTTAAGTTTAGTACATACATTAATTTAGTAGATTGATATGCAGTAGTACCCATCTAGTGAGGATTCACCACTCTGATTGGTTTACATCAGGGGTTCAAAACTTAATGCCTGTGGGCCAGATCTGGCCCACATTGCCATTTCATATGGCTCCCCACCCCTCCAAGAGCATTTGAGAAACAAAATGGCCACTCCTTGAAAGCTGTTGGGATAAAAGACCAACCCCCATCATGCAGGCAGTGCAAAATGGCTGTCCGGCCCTTGAAGCTTGAGGAGGTTAGGAACCTCCGGTTTACATGAACAGAGTGAAATAATGTATAACACAAAAAAAACCCCCTTCCAGGCCATGGCAGCTAATTTAGAATAATGGAAAAATTGCTTTTCTAACCTCTGAAGTAAGTGAGAAAACAGATCTTTATAATGTAGCTGTTTTGTAAACATTCAGAAAATTTTTAAAAGGCACTTTATCGCATTCTAGTTCTCATATGGTCAAAACAATTCCGACTTTCTTCAAGCTTAGTTTAAAAGCCTAAGGTACTGCTGTTAGTTCAGGAATGCACATTATTTCAACCAGGACAAAAGAAGGAGAGGGAATGCAAAAATATGAATGAAGGGATAACAAAATGGTTGTGATGTTTTCAGCATCCAGGCAACTCTTTTGAGAATGCAACCAGGCAGAACTGTAGTCTTGTCTTACGCTACTTTCAGGGTGTGAAGGATGGACATAATGCTGAACTCCCAGCCAAGCTTGTCTCATGCTTATTGCCTCCCACCTATGTTGATTGAATGACCTGCTTAGTCATAGAAAATGCCCTGTTCTTAAACTTTTCACTCAGAATCAAAACCCTATCAATCTACATTTCCAGAAAGCCTATCTACATTCTTAATTCAGACTACTTACAGAGTCCAGACTCCCTTAAGTGTGGGAGTAATCTTCTTTCTTGGACTGAGTCTTTAATGGGGAAAAGAACGGCCAGAGGAGATTCTGGTTTTCATCTTCCCTATAATAAAGAAGTCCTCATTCAGAGGACTGGCTGGTTTCCCACTTCTCCCTTTTCTGATTGACGTCAGTTATATTTCTGATTATTTAGCCTAAAGTACACATGCAGCAGTTTCTTGATTTACACTACTCAGTTTTCCTTATGATGGATCAAAGAAGTATATTATTTGGGCTTTTTTGAAGTAGTAGCTGTGATACTCTGTCCAAGCATATCAGAGAGTAAACAAAAGAAGACCAAAAAAGACAAAAAATGCTGTGGTACATATTAGTCTTTAAGATCTCACAACTATTTTTGTCTTTTTTGTTTTGTTTACTCTCTGGTATATTTAGGACTTTTCAAAGCCCTAAAAGATGATGGAATCAAATTATTACATTCTATATGCCAGCAGATTTGGAAAACACAACAATAGCCACAGGATTGGAAAAGATCAGTATATGTTCCAATTCCCAAAAAGGGAAATGCCAAAGAATGGTCAAATTATCGAACAATTACGCTCATCCCACATGCTAGCAAGGTGATGCTCAAGATAATACAGGATAGACTGCAACAGTATGTGGAGAGAGAATTACCAGAAGTGCAGGCGGGGTTCAGAAGAGGCAGGGGGACTAGAGACCACATCGCCAACATAAGATGGATCATGGAAAACACAAAGGAATATCAGAAACAAGTCTACTTCTGTTTCATTGATTACAATAAGGCCTTTGACGGTGTGGACCACAATAAAATGTGGCAAATAATTAAAGATATGGGAATACCAGAACACCTTATATGACTCATGAGAAATCTGTACATGAATCAAGAAGCAACAGTTAGGACTGAATATGGAATGACGGAGTGGTTTGGCATAGGAAAAGGAGTAAGACAAGGCTGCATTTTGTCACCCTGCATATTCAACTTATACACAGAGTACATAATGTGCAATGCAGGGATGGAGGGATCACAAATTGGGATCAAAATTGCTGGGAGAAACATTAACAATTTGAGATATGCAGATGATACCACCCTAATGGCAGAAAGTGAGGAGGACCTAAAGAAGCTCCTGATTAGGTTGAAAGAAGAGAGTGAAAAAGCTGGCTTGAGACTTAATATCAAGAAAACCAAGATAATGGCAACAGGCCCTATCAGTCACTGGAAAATAGATGGGGAAGAAGTAGAAGCAGTGACACATTTTACTTTCTTAGGATCAAAGCTCACTGCAGATGGTGATTGCAGCAATGAAATAAAAAGGCGACTGATTCTTGGGAGGCAAGCAATGAGAAACCTGGGGAGCATAGTGAAAAGTAGAGACATCACATTGCAAACAAACATTTGCATAGTCAAAGCAATGGTATTCCCTGTGGCAATGTATGGTTGTGAGAGCTGGACCATTAGGAAAGCTGAGTGCAGAATAATAGATACCTTTAAGATGTGGTGTTGGAGGAGAGTTTTGAGAGTCCCCTGGACAGCGAGGAGAACAAATAGGTCAATCTTAGAAGAAATCAACCCTGACGCAATGGGCACAGAGCTGAGCGAGTTGAGGAGGATGGTGGAGGACAGAAGTGCCTGGCGGACAGTGATTCATGGGGTCGCAAATTAATAATTAGTAGTAGTAGTAGTAGTAGTAGTAGTAGTAGTAGTAGTAGTAGTAGTAGTAGTAGTAGTAGTAATTTCTTGCCAGAAATTATTCTGGGTTGAAAGCATTTTTTGTTGGAGAAACTCCGCTCAGCGGACTAATAGAATAGAATAGAATAGAATAGAATAGAATAGAATAGAATAATATATGTGAGATTGGGAGGAATCTGTGTAGGCAAGATTGTCCGTGCGTCCAGCACAACATTATGTTTTTCTTCTTTTTGCTCCAATATGTTTGCCATACTTTAAAAAAAATTATCTGTTTGTGTGTGTGTGTGTATGTGCCAGCCTGTATGTGAAGGATGGGTGTGGAAGGATGTGTAAAGAAAGGAAACATCCTGTTCTATATAAAAAGCAGATCTGCTTTTGGGAAGGGCTAGACAAAATGGATCCTTCCAGTGTTGATATCAGGTTACTTTTTAATTAGATGCTGGTCTTTCAAAAAAAAGAAAAATTCCAAAACGCCGCCATAATGGAGTTAGCTGTGATAAACACCAGGCTTTTTAGGTACCCCAATTACAGAGCACATACTATCAAATAATTTATGTACTGATAATGGCCTGGTAATAGTCAGAGGGTTGCTGAGAGCACAGCCATTGTGAATAAACTCACTGAGTCAATGAAATATATGGAGTTCACTCATCAAATCCTCATTGATTCAATGGGTCTAATTTGTTTATGATTTAGTACTGGATACAGTATTTCAGCCAATATATTTTCTGGCCAAACCAAAGCACAGTGTCTTTTGGCCATCTTCCTCCTGCACCACCTCCTCTTTTGTGTCTCTGCTGTTTATCTCTTTGCCTTTGTGACATGAGCAGGGAAAATTAGCCAGTGCAGTCTGAATAGGCCTTGCCCATTTTTATGCAATGGTATCAATAGACTATTAAAGACAACATGTATATTTGTTGGCAGTGGATAGGGTGACAGGGTGGTCCTCTTACATATGTATCTTGCCCCTTGTCACTGAAAAAATATATATTGCCCTGTAAAGAAATATATACTGTAGAGTAATCCAGTTTTAACTAGAGCATTGGCCTGTAAAGGAAAACTTGTGCATGTGCATGTGCATGCACATATACACATTGGCCTGTAAAGGAAAAATTATTTACAAATACACAAGTATGTATATGTATGTACTGTAAATACTTTCCCCTTTACAGGCCAGTGCTCTAGTTAAAACTGGACTACTCTGAAGTCAGAGTACAGTACTTGGATGTAGCCAAAGCTCTTCCTGCTGAGAAGGTAGAAGGAAAGAAGGAGATGCACTGCCAGCTAATCAGTCATTATTTTTATGGAAAGTATTTGCTTCCACTGCCTATCATAGAAGGAAATAGTTTATTATCCTGAAGGGATGAATGTTCCATACACTTGGAGCTTGGTTGAAAGGAAGAAGGCCTATGGATTCTTCAGATCCAAAGTTTCTTCTCACTGCCCAAATTATATCTGCAAAACCTTTCTAGTTACCGATTTCAGAGACATGAGGGATACAGATCTTTCTATGTAGCAGGGAAGGGGGATCTGAAAGCAGACTTTTATCCATAAGACAGGGTACACAGAAAGAGCCTCCTTGAAGATTGTGGTATTTTTGAACCACAATTGGGCATACCCTGGTAATGGCAACCTTGTGTTGTCAGCTAATCTTTCTCAAACTAGGCCAGGCAAAAAGGAACTGCAGAATGAGCTCACTAAAAGGTGCCTTCACTTTGGCAGTTTTATGCAGTGGTGGGCTTTTAAAAAATACTACCACACTGTGGGCGTGGCCCACTCATGGGCATGGCCAGGTGACTGGGTGGGCATGATTGAACTACTGTATTTTAATGTGAGTTTTTGTGGATTGAGTCCACTTCATCAGACTATTAGTTATCAATTACACTTCAATGCTCTAATTTTCCTTTAAAGAGTAACTGCAGCAGAGTAACTTCTGGCTCAGTCCAGGCACCCAGACCCAGCAGCAAGGATGTTGGAGTCACGTCCAGAGTGGGGTGAGAGGAAGAGGAGGAGGAGGTGGGTGGGGCAGGGTAGGGCAGTGTGTGGGCAGGGCCAGCCAGTTTTACTACAGGTTCTCCTGAACCTGTCCAAACCTTCTGGAGCCCACCACTGGTTTAATATCTGGCCTAGTATTGAGGAAAGAAGACCCCAAGTCTAGAGAACTGTCTCTTTCTTTCTTATTTCATTAGCCACAGAACACTATTTTTATATTCTAACATGGGGGAGGGGATCACTTATTTGTGTGGCTAGAGAACACATGAGATTCCTCTAGATCCAGATGTTGACCAAAATCCAATTATGTAAAGTTACTGTGTTGAAAGCTGATGACATCATCAACCACAACCTTTTGTTTTTAAGTAAATATTTCTGAGTCTACCCTTCCCTGGGTTCTGTGGCTCCCAAGGATTTCTTTGAGTCCTAAAGAAGCCTTCATGGCATTGAAATGGTGTAATAATATTTAATGTGCAAAAAATCCACCACAGAAGTTGGTTGATATAATTTTGTAATCTTTGAAAGATCAGAATTTGAAACTCAAAACTGAGGCTGGTAATTTATATCTTTGTCATCTGTAAGTGTAGGAGTTCCTCATAAAATTATCTCATAAAATATGTCGACATGTTTCCTACTTAGAACACATAATTTGTCCCATTATTTTCTTTAAATATTATGACTTTTCTACAGCATAAATATAAATGGAATGCTTTGAACTCGTAAGCTTGCAACAGCCACAATACAGTAGCATAGCAATTAATTTTTAAAAAGCCTTTGGCACAAACGAGCTCCATGATGTTTTTGGTTCCCTTGATGCAGAATTATACGCAGTGAACATGAAATAAATGTTATGCCTCAGATAATCCATCATTTCTATAAAATGTTACAACCATTATATTATGTAACACAGAATAAAGTCCAATAAAAACTCACTAGATTGTGTTCTACATTAAGTCACCTCATTTATCCATTCTCCCCTTAATCTGTATACCCCATGTGTAAAGTCTTCATTTATCTCCTAAAATAATCTGAGCCTAAAAAATATTCCTGCCACACCATCTCGCTTTCCTTGGTGACTTAAAATGAAAGAACTCATTCTGAAAAATTAGGATTGGGAATGTAGTATCCAAAGACCTGGAGAGTTGTCTAGTTGTTTCTGATTGGGTTAGAAATGCCAAAATTTCAGCAGCAACTAATAAATGAAGAATGATTTGAATGTGAAACAACATTCTCAAAAACTGTTTTAAAAAAATTAATGTTATTTTCAAGGCTGAATCTGTGGCATGTTTACCACAAAGCAAGTTCCATACAATTCATTAGAACATTGAATAAACATTTGGGCCCCTGGTGCAAGTTTGGAATGTAAGGGCTCAAGGAATGACACACTGAATAATAACTGCCATATATACTCGAGTATAAGCTGGCCCGAATATAAGCCAAGGTACCTAATTTTGACCTGAAAACCCAGGAAAATAGATTAACCCAAGTATAAGCCGAGGGTAGGAAATGCAGCAACTGCTAATGAGTTTCAATAATCAAAATACATGAAACTATGGCAAAATTAATTAAATTGTTGACACGTCAATCCAACATGGTCTTGGGATCCTTGTGGTCATTGACTCGAGTATAAGCCTTTTCCCCTTTTGGGGGCTCATTTTTGGGACTAAAAAACTAGGGTTATACTCGAGTATATACAGTAATATAGTTGCAGTCTGTGCTGTAGCCCCAAGACCATGAACTTTGAATGAATACTGAGATAACCTGAGGAATATCAATTAATTATAGTTTACAAAATGTCCATGTGGGTTGCAATACTACCTTTTGTCACTAAGGGGCAGAGAGCCATAACCTTCCCAAGAGGTAAAGCTAGTGGTAACCCTGTAATATTTCTTCACACGTTCTCAAACAATCTCCATTTGGTGCTTCTGGTTGCATGGTCCTGATTTCTTCAGACAGTTAATGTGTGAGAGTAAAAAGAGGAAGCAACAAGAAAGACTGAATGAATTCTAAAGTACAGTACACTAGTACCCCGAATAACGTTATGACTTGGTTCCACAAGTCCCGTCGTTATTCGGTTTTTAACGTTGTGCGATACATTGAACACACAATGTTAAAAAAAGCCCTGTTTCCCTGGAGGCTGCAGGAAGCGAGAACATCGGGATTTGAATCCTGACATTTTGGCTTGCTGCTGCCTCCAGGGAGGTGGGAGAACTTTGGAAACAGCTTGGAGCGGGTTTCCCCACCTCCCTGGACCCGGCAGGGGGGTCAGAGACCCCAAAATTGGTAAAAAAAAAGTCCGTTTTTTTTTACCAATTTTGGGGTTTCTGACCCCCCCACCGGGTCCAGGGAGGTGGGCAGACCCGATCCAAGGTGTTTCTGGGCTTCCCCGACGTCCTGAGCCAGTGCAGCAAGCCAGAATGTCAGAGTTCAAATCCCGATGTTCTGGCTTCCTGCACTGGCTCAGGACGTCGGGGAAGCCCAGAAACACCTTGGATCGGGTCCCCACACCTCCCTGGACCCAGCGGGGGGGTCAGAAACCCCAAAATTGGTAAAAAAAAAAAAAGGACGTTTTTTTTACCAATTTTGGGGGCTCTGACCCCCCCGCCGGGTCCAGGGAGGTGTGGGGACCCGATCCAAGGTGTTTCTGGGCTTCCCCGACGTCCTGAGCCAGTGCAGCAAGCCAGAATGTCAGGATTCGAATCCCGACGTTCTCGCTTCCTGCAGCATAAAAGAGGGTGGGGGAAGTTCAAAATTAGCGCACATCAGCTCTAGGGAGGTCGGGAGACCCGATGCGCGCTAATTTTGAACTTCCCCCACCCTCTTTTATGCTGCAGGAAGCCAGAATGTCGGGATTCGAATCCTGACATTCTGGGTCGCTGCACTGGCTCAGGACATCGGGGAAGCCCAGAAAAAGCTTGGATCGTGTCTGCCCACCTCCCTGGACCCGGCGGGGGGGTCAGAGACCCCAAAATTGGTAAAAAAAAGTCCGTTTTTTTTACCAATTTTGGGGTTTCTGACCCCCCCGCTGGGTCCTGGGAGGTGTGGGGACCCGATCCAAGGTGTTTCTGGGCTTCCCCGACGTCCTGAGCCAGTGCAGCAACCCAGAACGTCGGGATTCGAACTCTGACATCCTGGCTTGCTACACTGGCTCAGGACGTCGGGGAAGCTCAGAAAAAGCTTGGATCGTGTCTGCCCACCTCCCTGGACCCGGCGGGGGGGTCAGAAACCCCCAAATTGGTAAAAAAAACGTCCTTTTTTTTACCAATTTTGGGGGGTCTGACCCCCCCGCCGGGTCCAGGGAGGTGTGGGGACCCGATCCAAGGTGTTTCTGGGCTTCCCCGACGTCCTGAGCCAGTGCAGGAAGCCAGAACGTCGGGATTCGAACTCTGACATTCTGGCTTGCTGCACCGGCTCTGGACGTCGGGGAAGCCCAGAAACACCTCCAGAGAGATCAGAGGACCCGATCTACAGCTGCAGGGTGGCTGGGGAAGCTGACGGGGACTCCCTGTCGGCTTCCCTAGCCACCCGCCCATGCCTCCGCAGCTGTGGGGTGGCTGGGTAAGCCGATGGGGGAGCCCCCCGTCAGCTTTCCAGCCTCCCCACCCCTGCCTCCGTAGCTGCAGGGTGGCTGGGAAGCTGAACGGAGAACCCCGTTCAGCTTTCCACCCACCCTGCTGCTAAGAACGACTGTATCGTGTAACGTTAAAATCGCGTTACTCGATACAAGATGTTTCCGAAAATCTTGTAACGTTATGCGGTTTTAACGATATACGGTACTCGCGTTATACGGGGTATTACTGTACTGTAAACAGACAGAAAGACCAGCAAGATGAAAAGGAGGTATAAGTGAAAAGACAGGAAGAAAAGGAACAAAAGTGAAGAATAATGGGTTTATAAGTCTTGTGTCTGTGGTGGCTTAGCGAGTATCACACTGAGTTTGATGAAGGGGAGATCAGCAATTCAAGACCTGAGTGCTGTGCGACATAGTGAGCTCTCATCATCTGTCCCAGCTCCTGCCAACATAGCAGTTCAAAAGCAAGAAATTGCAAGTAGATAAATAGGTACTGCTTTGGCAGGAAAGGTAACAGCATTCTCTGCACTCCAGCATCTAATCCTTCCTGCCACATGACCACAGAAATGTCTGCAGACACAGACACTGCTGGCTCTTTGGCTGTAAACAGAACTGAGGACCACCTCCTAGAGGCGGACAAGCCAGGGAGACTTTTACCTGTACTTATACCTTTACCTATGCCTTTTGAAGTTAAGTATCTCTGCAAATTAAATAAAAATTTGTTTCTACAGAATGTTTTGTGAAGATTTATTTACTGTATTATTTCTATATTTCTATACTACATTTTACGGGCAATGTGTATAGGCGTTCAAAGAATATCTATGTTGTGAAAGTGGATTGGGTTTTTAGAAGCTTTAAAAGTCACAGCTGGTTTTGACCAAAGAAGTCTGGAAATTGTAGTTTGGTAATCATAGAGGACAAAAAACGAAAACAAATAAACAAATTTTAAAAGGAGACAAAATACTTTGGCACCTTAAAGAGTAACCCTTATGTTATATTGGAGAGTAAACAAAATAAAACAACAGAAAAGGTTGTGTTACCTTAAAGACTAACTCCTGTATTGGATCAAGTCCACTTCATCAGAAATAAGAGTGAGACCTCATGGCATCAATTTATACTCATCAGGTACAGAGACATACAATGTTTGGCCAGCCTAATATGAGCTTTTGTGGATCAGCGTCACTTCGTGAGATATAAAAATGAGACTTTATGACTGTCATATTTAAATATGACCTCATAACTGAGTGGGGATACAGATAATTATAGATGAAATGACAATGGCTTGTTAGTAAAGGAATAGGCTATCAAACTGTAAATTATGTCAAGCCTATAAAGTGGCAAACTGGAAATCAGTGTAACATTTCACACTTAGGAAGCCTGGATTTATCTCAGCTGTTTTTCTTTTGAGTTCAGTTTTGTAATGGCTTTTCCTTTGCCTGTCCAGGTAGTTTGAAATGTTTTGAAACAGGCTTTCATGTGTTGATATTCCTGATGTCAGATTTATATCCATTAATTATTTTGCATAAAAATTGTTGGCAAAGGATGGCATAGATTACGTTGTAAGGTTAAAATATTTCTTACCAGGGTGTAGAAAACACTGTGACAGAAATCATTTAACCTGACAACATTAGCAGAGGGACAAGTAAACATGCTCCAATGTGTCTGACATTGGTGGGGCCTATGATTGTTTTACCACATTAGATATATGGGGAATCTGGGTTTGCATTCATTCATTCATTCAACCTATATATTGCCAAATAAGTAGTTAATAACCAAACACATATAATCAACAAATGATACAAGAGCAGTTATAAACATCAATGAACAGTTAACAATAAAGAAACCACTGAACTTGTTGAAACCAAACTTAAATAAATAAATTTAAATCACAGCAGGGCATCAAAGAGCACATAATGTGCTTTATGTAATTCTGTTTTAACTAGCTTTTTAAAAGCTAGGAGGGAGGGCACCTGGTGTACCTTTACTGGGAGTTTATTTCAAAGATGGGGCCACAGCAGCAGCAACAACTACAACAAAAATTGTGGCTTCCAGTGGTCACTTTTTGGGTGTTTTAGTTGTTACGATTTTTAACAACAGTGAGTGCAAAGAATGGTTTGGATGGGTAGCTATTTTGTAGGAGAGAAGCTCTAGCAGTCTCTAGGTCCTAAACCAGGGGTGCCCAAACTTTTTGGGCCGTGGGCAAATCATGTGGTTGAGAGGGCCAGTCATGTGTATGAGTGGGCTGGTCATGTGGTTCCTTCCACAAGGAGTGGAAGTAAAATGAGCCTGCACATGTGCATAATACTGCTGTAAATGCACCCATGGCTGTCATACATGTGGGTCATTTATGACAGCATATTATGCATGCGCAGGTGCATTTTACTTCTGTTTCTGGGAGCAGTGAGGCAGCATGGATCAGATGGAATGGTGCCCTGGGCCAAATCCAGCCCATGGACCATAGATTGGGCACCCCTGTCCTAAACCATTGTAGCAAGGTTTTGTACACAGCTGTGTATCAGTATTGCGTAGGAACTGATTCATAGCCTTCCTTTACCAATCTACAGTTCCTGGAAATCTCTGATGATAGAGAATTGCTATTAAATCAGTCTATGTCTGCCCTAACCATTTGCTTGGTTCTTCAATGAGTCTGCTTGTAATATTCTGCAAAATGTATTCAATAAATTACAATAATCAACATTTTTTCTTTTTTACAAGGACAAAAGCAATTATTTGCTGCCAAACAAAAGCATGCATCTTATTTAAATGTCTTAAACGAGAACCATGAAGATTAATGACATCTGAGTCCAAAAGAAAACTAACAAATCTGAAAGCATTTTTTATTGTGAATGTTTGAGGCTGCAGTGTTTGCTCTTTCCAAGAATTGCTATACAGCATGGGTGCCCAAACCTTTCAGGCCACGGGCCGGTCACATGGTTCAGAGAGCTGGTCACTATGGCCTGTGGGCTGCATGCGACCCCAACACTAATTTATCTGGCCCGCAAAGCCCTCGTTGCTCCTGGAAACGGAAGTAAAATGTGCCCATACGGGCATGTTTTACTTCTGCTTCCAGGAGCGACGAGAGCTTTGTGGGCCAGATGAATTCGCATTGGGAGCCACATCTGGCTCCTGGTCTGTAGTATGAAGGTTACAAACAGTTGTGCATACACAATGTTACCCCCAAAGCAGGAGTTGTTATTCTAACACACTAGCCATCATTCAGTCCATCTGGGTCTTCCACTATCCACTATCAGGACTCATAATTCACCCCTGACATCATCCTACTTTTGGCCTTGAGCCATTGTGCTCTACACTGTAAAGTTAAGAATGGGCTCAAGCACACATTTACAATGGACTCTTAAACAACCTTAATTGGAGCACATTCTGCTTCATCTCTGGGAGTTTATTGCATGAGGGCTACTTCAAAAAGAAGGGTGGGAGGGGAGAGAAGGAAATTTCAATTTTGTTGAGGAAGAAAGTGCCACACAATGTTAAGATATTCAAACTATAGAGAGGATGTTAGACAATGCAAGTGTATTTGAAAAAAGAACCCCTCTCTCAAATTTAAAGACTTTTCTTTAAGGGGTGGCATTTGAAATGTCCACCAACAGGACAGCTCCTTCTACTTCTCCCTCCGAAATCTTCATTAGTCTTATTACTTTTAACAGAGTTTTCATAATGATTATCTGATAAATATATTAATGATGTTTTTCTTCATGTTATGAATCATATACAGTGGTACCCCGACATACAAATGGTTCAACCTACAACAAATTCAACATACAAATAGAAATCCTGACTAAAAAACAATTCGACATACAAATTTTTAATAGGAAAAATTCCACACAAAAATACGGTGACATCTAGTAGCCACTTTTGGTAATGCAATGTGTTTTCAACATACAATTTTTTGGACATACTTACTCTGACTTACAAATAACTCGAGTTACATAAAATTCGACTTACATAATGATTTTGTGTTAAAACCATGTCCCGATTTACACAATTTCCTATGGATTTGCTTTGAGTTACATAATTATTCTTTTTCTTATGGGTTTGCTTCAAGTTATGTAAAAATTCATTTCCCTATGAGTTTGCTTCGATTTACATAAACATTTCATTTTTCCTATCGGTTTGCTTCAAGGTATGTAAAAAATAATTTTTCCTATGGGTTTGCTTTTAGTTACATAAAAAAAAAAACAATTTAAGCAAAAGCCTACAGAATTGACCTTTTTTCATAAGTAGGGGTTTTACTGTACAAATAACCTTGTGGAACGGGGGAAAATAGTATGTAGAGGTTTTACTGTAATTTTATTTTCATTTAGTACAGTCTGTTGTTCACAAAGTCTTGTCTGTTCTGCAGTTCCTTTTTGAACCAACTATTCCCAGTTTGGAAATGATTGACCAAAAGAAGGAAAGGAAAAAAAGAGATTTCATGATTTCTGCTTTTCCTTCTTTGGTTTAGAAACACAATCTACAGTAGAAGGATTGTCTCCCTCTTCCTTGATACAGAACTTAGGGTTTGTTATTGCTGTTTTGAAGAGCAAACTGAACTGACAGGAGAACTGAAGGGGTGGCAGAAGATAAATCTGAACTTTAATATCTTCATCTCAAGACTACCCTAATAGCACCAAAGGATTTTTTTTCCATGCTGTACTTCAGATAAGAGTGGTAGGCCCATAAATTCATTAGCAAGTAATGGAACAGCTTCACTTTATCTTTGTCTTTTCACAGGGCCGGAGGATTTCATTCCGTGCCAGGAGTCATACATCACACTCAACATTTTCGTCTCCTGAGCCAACTGAGAGAAAGTGCAGAAAAACTACTGTTAACAAGGGAGCAATTACATTCAAAATAAATTAATTATTGGTCACTCTGGGCTGGTGGGAAAAGGCCACACAGGCTCAATCTGACTGAGTTTTTGCCTTTGAGGAAAGAAATATTCAAATATGAATCCTAAGACATAGCTGAGGCGGGCCCTTTTTGGTGTGCAGGTCTTCAGCCTCACATATTTGCTAGCTGATTTGCTTTAAGACTGTAGGTACATTGTATTTTTATTTTTACTTTAGGGCAATCATGAATAATAGCCACATGGGACAAAGATAATTTGACAGCAACCTAGCAAAGGGAAGCTGGAAGGGGTGGGATGGCCCGTGGCTGGGAAATAGCATTCTGCCAAAAGAACTGGCCATGGATCAGTGAACAGGTGATGGAAGGTGTTCAGGAGGAATTTGGATTGCCGCATAGTGCAAATAAACCAGGAGGAACTGAGCGAGAACAAGGCGACTTGGAAAAAGAGCAAGCCCCTTAGACCAGTGAATTGCACAATGAATTTTCAGTAGGAAGTAGCTTCAGTCTAATGAAATATATAAATATAAGCACATGACTGTATACTAGAGGATATGGATGAGTAGAGAGCAGATGCCTAAAGCACTACTAAAGGGCAGTTCAGATCCCCCAAGTGTTTGCAGAAAAGTGGAGTAAGATGTATTATATATTTCCAGAGACTTGCAGAAAATTAAAAGTGCCTGTTGCAGCAAATACAACAAAGTCTTGCAGCACCTTAAGGACCAAGGTACTGTACTTTATTGGTGTTTGTTTTCATGGAAGATAGCCCCCCCCCCCAGCCAATTTTGCATCTAATGAAGTGAGTAGTTCACTTAGTGCATTCTCTGAATGGCTCACAAGCTAATTAGCATCACCATACTTATTTATTGTGAGAACAATATATAAGGTCTAAAAAAATATTGAGGTCAAAATGCATTCTTGGTTGTTGTTGTTGTGTGTTGGGGGGGGGGCACATTGCAAAAGGCAATTGGTTCTACGTTGGTTTTCTTTAACTGTATTTATGATACAATGCCCCAAATCTAGTTGCATAGCTCTATGTGTGCAGTGGTAATTATGGTATGTCATTGTCAGCAGCAGGTTCTGGAGTACAAATGGCTTGTATGCAATAAGACAAAGCTGCATGCTCCCCAAAATAATTAAGAAGAAAGGGTTCACTCCATTCTGACACAATTACTGTACAAGCAATCTACTGTTGATAATGATGTCATTCCTGTTCTACAGGCAGAACTCCTTCAAATGGATTTCAGCCATTAAAGCTACATCATATATTACCAGTACCAAAATTCCAAAGCCAAGGTCTATGCAAAATCTGTAGTGTTGTGAAGGAAGGATGATGAAGGAAGAGTATATTCAGCTGTCAGATGACAACTGCAACTGTCTCAGGAAGCCCAAAGTGGATTTACTGATCATTATGTTGTTTTACTGTAATCCACTATTAAAAAACAAAAAACCCAAAGAAATTTATAAAATTTATGCTTTATGCTCTAAGTTTAAATTCTTTCAAAACAAACACGTAAATAAAATAATCAGAGCTGTTCAGGGCAGGGGAGTGATGATGCATGTGCTGTTTTGACATAATCACCACCAATCCTTAATTAGAAGTTAATTTGGCTCTCATTCATCATGAATGAATTAACTCTTCCCGCTGACCACAGTTCCGTAGTCCATGTATGCAGGGTTTCTCAGTTTTATCTAGGAAGAGACATACTTGAACATTCTCCATTTCTCACATGGAGTTTCACAGAACATCAGAGGCTCACATACTAAGATGGTGATCATATTGATAAATAATATGAGAATTGCTCCTGGATTGGGGTGGGCAGATTCATGTTATATTTCATTTACCGCACAATATACAAAGAAATGTAATTCAGCCCAGATTTCCCCTCCCCATCAATACTTCCTTCATCCACGGCTGGGGCTTCTGCTTCTATTGCAATAGAACACTTTCATATTGGTTCAGATGGTGTGACTGCTTGAAAAGAGTGTGCAGGGATACTTCAGGCTGATGAGGTTGGGATAGTGAAATAATGTGTTGGGGTGTCAGTTTCTCTGAATTGAGCACCCTTGCTTCCAAACCATTTCTTTCTTTCTTTCTTTCTTTCTTTCTTTCTTTCTTTCTTTCTTTCTTTCTTTCTTTCTTTCTTTCTTTCTTTCTTTCTTTCTTTCTTTCTTTCTTTCTTTCTTTCATGACAGGCTGTTGAAGCACTTAGTAGATCGAGAGAGAGAGAGAGAGAAGAAAGGGAGGAAAAACAAAAGAAAGAAGAGGAAATTGTGGTAAGCAGGAATCTGAGATAAATGCATACCAAACAAATGCCTCATCCTTCAAAGCGTTGTGTAAAAACACTAATCCTCATCTGGTCAACATCCCATACATGACCAAATCTGAGTTGCTCATTCTTTTTAATCTACAAAAGTGACAAAAGATGAGCTACATGACTTTCAAGACAAGCCAAATATTGCCACTCCATAACTTCCCTTTACTGAGCATCCGAGGCATAAAATACTTTCATCCTCATTCCCAGATGCATGGTTCATTCCACTTTCACCTGAAGAACAGAATAGGTTGATAATATATGGCTGCATATTTCGAAGTCATGAGCTCACATTACTGTGTTAAGAATAACACTTTTATTTCAGCCTAAGCAGATAACCAAGGTAATGGCAACAGGCCCTATCAGTCCCTGGAAAATAGATGGGGAAGAAGTAGAAGCAGTGACAGATTTTACTTTCCTAGGATCAAAGCTCACCGCAGATGGTTATTGCAGCCATGAAATAAAAAGGTGGCTGATTCTTGGGAGGCAAGCAATGAGAAACCAGGGGAACATAGTGAAAAGTAGAGACATCACATTGCAAACAAAAATTCGCATAGTCAAAGCAATGGTATTCCCTGTGGCAATGTATGGTTGTGAGAGCTGGACCATTAGGAAAGCTGAGCACAGAAGAATAGATGCCTTTGAGATGTGGTGTTGGAGGAGAGTTTTGAGAGTCCCCTGGACAGCGAGGAGAACAAATAGGTCGATCTTAGAAGAAATCAACCCTGACTGCTCCTTAGAAGGTCAAATAATAAAGATGAAGCTAAAGTACTTTGGACATCAAATGAGAAGAGAAGATTCACTTGAGAAAGCCTTGATGCTTGGAAGGGTCGAGGGCAAAAGAAGAAGGGGACGGCCCAAGAAGAGATGGCTAGATGATATTGTAGAGACAATGGGCACAGAGCTGAGCGAGTTGAGGGGGATGGTGGAGGACAGGAGTGCCTGGCGGACAGTGGTCCATGGGGTCGCAGAGGGTCGGAATCGACTGTGCAACTGAACAACAAAAAAACAGAGACAGGAATCAGGACAAGAGAGTGGAGGAAACTGCTAATCAGCTCTTTGCAGTTCGTTAAGGTAGTTCTACTGTAACCATGCTTCCTGCAAATTTGGCCATCTACAGCAGAACTACCTTAACAAACCACAAACAAAAACTGACCAGCAATTTCCACCTCTCTCTTCCTCCTGTCAGGAGGACTAAAACAATTTCCCCCAGGGAACATAGAATATCAACACACACTTTTTTTACTGTGTAATCTCACCCTGAATTAAAGCATTGATCCACCCATCCACAAAGATGCACTGCACAGTTTCGTGTAGCTCCCATGTCCCAGAAGGTTGGTAACCATTGGTGTAGATAATTTGCTATCTGCACTGCTCTTACTCCTTATGAAATGTTTTTGACAGCAGTGATACCCACTGAACATAGGGAAATGTGCTTTTGAACAAATGTATATTAGCCAAAATCCTGTAGCTTAGCACAGAGTAGGGCCATTGAGTTATTGAGTCAACTCCTCCGTAAGATCTATTGATTCAAATGGGTCTACTCTAACTGATTTGCTATGCTAAAGTAAGTTGCAGTTAGAGTAGGCACACCTGAGGAGTTGACTCAAGAAATCCCTACTAGTTCAGTGGGCCTCTCCTGGTACTATTTATTCTTCTTCTTCTTCAAGTGCCATATCCATTCCAGATAATGGCTGTCATCACAGCAATAGTCTTCCTGTTTTTCACTCCTAGGAACAGTTCTTCCAAGGACATTCCACATCAGTCTCTCAGCTTCTTCAGCCATGAAGTCAATCTACATCCAGTGTTTTTCTTCCCAGGGATCTTTCCCTGCAGAGCAAGCTGGAGCATTCTATACTTTATGTTGTTCCTCATGATACAGCCAAGGTATTGGAGCTTTCTTTGCTTAATGGTCTTAAAGAGTTCTTGTTCTTTATCCATTCTATGCAATACTTTTATATAAGCCACATAGTCGACCCATGATATCCTTAGCAGCTATTTATTATACTAAGCAATACGATTTTGGCTATTATGTTCTTAGGACATTGTTGAACAAGGGGAAACATGTCACATCACTCAAAAAGTAAGATAAGGTAGAAACAAGTTCTTGACACTTGCAAGAAGACCTCACCTTAAGAATAATTTTCAGTCTTGTGTGTTACTGGCAGAAGAAAGCACTGAAGAATTAAGGCATCTAGAAGGAAAGTCTGTACAGGGAAGGTCTGAAACAACTGGAAATAAAGCCTCTTGAAGACACTGATGAATTCTTTTTAACCCTGGTGGAATAAATTCAAGCTGCTTTTCTAGAAGTATTCCATAACAAAATGCAAGCTATTGATCTCTCCCAAGAGGTTTAAAGGGGGGAAAGCATGAAAGTTGAAAGGAGAATGTTTTAATTTAAAGCTATTGCTAGAAAATTAGATCATAGTTGAATACAACTGAACTTTTTTTTACTTTCCCAAATTAGTGACACAAGAAGAGATCATTTCTTTAAAGGAAAAATAAAATAGCAATCTCAACATTCAGTTCCTTGAGCCAAAAATCTGACAAGACTCCACAGTTATTAAAGTCAATAAATCAAAATGAGAGGGATTCTGCATGTACTGTTAGACAGCCTTTTACATTTTCCCTGCACTCAGAATGTTAAAAGATTTTTTTTTTATCTTTTACCTCACCTACCTTGGGTATCTTAAAAACAAGGAAAGCACCCTAGGGACTCTGAAAGTTTTATTATATATAATTATAGTGTCTTACTTTTAGAGATTTAAAAGTGTATCTTAATGGCATGGACAGTTACCATGACAGTATTTTATGAGTTTGATTGACATAAAGCATGCATTGACATTAAACATCTCCTAGGAATTTGGAAACATTGGCTCATATTTGTAACTTGTCTCTACCATCCATCCATTCAACCACCTATCAGCTAAAATGCACTTATATTCATCAGTTGAAACATATGATTACCCTGATAATCTTAGCCTCCTCCACCCTGCCTTCACATATAACTATTCTAGCCATTTAAGAGTGTAATTCTATGCCCAGTCATATAGAAGAAAGCTTTTCTTAACCAACAAGATCTCAAAATGTTCAGTAATATCTCAATCAAACCCATTACATTTCCTATTTTTCATAAAATTGTTTTAATGTTAAAATTATTTTTATCTCTCTCTTTTTAAAAAAAACATCATGTAACTGTATTTAGAGTTAAAATGCAGCACATGTTCTTTCCCATTTGCTTCAAACACTTGAGTGCTGTAGAAAGCCATATTTACTAGGATGTAATCCTGTGCATACTTTATTTGGGGTTGAAAGAGCTGTGATTAAGAATGCTTATGCTTGTACACAAGCATATGGATGTTTACTTATCTAGCATTGTTAGCATAAGAACAAATGGAACACCACACACCTTGTGTAGTTTCAATGTTTCAAGGTAGGGTGATGTCATGTTTTAAAGGTTAGATTACCCCAACTGTCCCCTTGCTTTTTCTACTACTTATTTGTAATATCAGTACCCTTGATGCCTTTTCCTGTACTGTAAAATCTGACAATTCATTCACAAGTGTCTTGGAAATGATAGCTTGCTACCCTTCAATGTCATTCTGTTCCCTGAATTAGGAAGCAGTACCATAGTATGTGTGAGATACCCACTGTGGTACACTAGATGGAGGGATGAGGACTCAAGAGGCCTGGGTTTGAATCCTCACTCAACCATGGAAGCTCACTGAGGGTGTGGAATCACGTTTTGCAACCCTCCCTGATAGCGAGTATGCCTTGTGCTTTCTACCCTCTCAAAGTGAGACATGACAGGACTGCAGATACAATACTTGGCCTATGAAAAGAAAGTCACTTACGTTTTATTACAATTATAATAGGATTTGTTCGATACCATGCCAAGAATGTCCTATCTGTTTAAAAACTTTTTTGAAAGTTAAGTTAGAAAGCATAGTAAAGGTAAAGGTTCTCCTTGCTTGAAAGCCAGTTGTATCTGACTGTAGGGTTCAGTGCTCATCTCTGTTTATAGCCAAAGAGCCAATACTGTCTGCTTTTGCAGACA
This sequence comes from Furcifer pardalis, assembly GCA_030440675.1. Taxonomy (NCBI): domain Eukaryota; kingdom Metazoa; phylum Chordata; class Lepidosauria; order Squamata; family Chamaeleonidae; genus Furcifer; species Furcifer pardalis. Next base: position 45,293,158 of record CP126890.1, on the reverse strand, counting down.
TTTCTGTGGACATGTGGCGGGCATGACTAGTCACCAGAGGGCATGAAACGCTGCTTATCTTCCCACCGACGTGGTACCAATTTATCTACTTACAATTTCTTGCTTTCGAACTGCTAGGTTGGCATAGGAACGTAATATTTCCATTATTTAATGTGGGCCAATTTTTGCCACCCTATGCTCCCCCATGAACTAACAGTGCAAAGTGGAAAAGATTTTGTAGTTCATGTCATATGTCAGTATTTAAATGATACACTTTTCAATGTCTAGCAAAATGCAAGTCAGAAGGACAGTTCTTAACATATTTGTCCCAGGCAGCCAAAAGCTGTGCATCTCTTAACTGTGCAGAGCCATTGAACCCAGGTACAGAAGGAGCCTGCCTCTTTCGTTGTGTGCCTGTGGGTGGAGGTTTAGGGGTGGGACAACACAATTCAATTTGTCTCATAAAAGAAAAAGGCACTAAAGCAAAACCTGTTTCTGCTACAAGCAACACCTCTTTTACTGGACTCATAAGGTAGGTCAATAAGTCAATTTTTCTAAACACTTCCTGTGATACTTCTTAGCCCTGGAAAACTCTTTCCTTGCCAGATATTATTACTCTTCCCTAGATACCTTCAGTGTTTATAAACTGTTTGAAGTAATGTTACAGTAATTTTTTTCACTCTTGTTTTCAAAAACACATACTTAACTTCCCCTTGGCTTTAAAATACTTTAATGCCATGTGACCATGCAACCACTTTTTATTACCCCCAACACCTTCACTTCTGTCACATATAGAAGGTCCAGTTGTCCCAGTTTATTTTAAAACCTTTTTAATATCATTAGTTTTAGGACTACAGATCCACTTGCTAGATTGACAGCAGGTAACTCTCACTTTTTCAAAGGCATGGCTTCCAGGCAGTTTCTTAACTGCCTTTTCATAAAGCAATTAAGAAAGCAGAACCTTGCATTGATTTTCACTGCTAAAGGGATAGTCCGGACTATGTCCAATGATGATTAGAGCACTGGACTTTGGATTTTTTAAGATCAGAGCTCACATCTTCATTGAGCTATTAAAATCACTGGAAAACCTTGAGTTAGGCACTCACTCTGACTATCCCAGCCCAATTAAGGTTCAGGCTTTGGAGAAGTGGCTAGCGAGTTATCCTAAGAGACGGGAGGCGGAGTTACTTTTGAATGGTTTTCGTTGGGGCTTTCGTATTCCAATCGTGGGGGTGGGTGGGCCCATCGGCTAATAGGAATCTGAAGTCAGTTAAGGGAAATGAAGATAAGGTGAGGGAGAAGATCAGGAAGGAGATGCTGTTGGGGAGGATTGTGGGGCCTTTTCAGGAACGACCTTTGAGGGGGCTGCACATTTTTCCTCTGGCTTTTGTGCCGAAGAAGATGCCAGGGGAATTTCACCTCATTCACCACCTTTCTCATCCGGTGGGGGGGAGGGGGTGTCGATGAATGATGCCATCATGGATGAGTTGTGTTCGGTGAAGTATGCTTCGCTGGATGCAGCGGTGGCCATGATCCGCCAAGCTGGGAAGGGGGCATTTATGGCTAAGTGTGATGTGAAAGCGGCCTTCAGGCTGCTGTCTATCCATCCGGAGGATTTCAGGCTACTCGGCTTTGTATTTGAAGGGGTTTTTTATGTTGACAAGGCTTTGCTGATGGGGTGTTCCATTTCTTGTTCGCTATTTGAGTGTTTTAGCACGTTTATACAATGGGTTTTTACAAGACGGGCGGGGGTGGACACTATTACTCATTATCTTGATGATTTTTTGATCTGTTCGGGAGGGGGGAAGAGCATTGTAGGTGGTTGTTACAGGAGTTTCAGGTGATGTGTGAGGAGCTGGGAGTGCCACTGGTGCACGAAAAGATGGAGGGGCCGGCGGTAAAGCTCTCCTTTCTGGGGGTGGAATTGGATACAGTTCAGCGGTGTTCTCATTTGCCGGTGGAAAAATTGGAGCAGTTGAGAGAGAGGATTAGGGTCATGAAAGGGAAGAAGAAGGCGTCACTGCAGGAGCTGCAAGTGGGGGCATAGGTGGAACAATAGGACGGTGATATTCTGGTGTGATAATCTTGCTGTAGTGACGGTTCTGAAAAAATTGACTTCCAAGTCAAAAAGGGTGATGTTTTTAGTGAGGGCAATGATGAGAAGGTGTCTGGAGTTGAACGTTTTGTTTGTGGCCAGGCACATCCCGGGGGTTGACAATTGCATTGCGGATGCTTTATCCTGACAGCAATTGGACAAGTTCCGGGAGCTGGTGCCTTCAGCAAGCAGCTTGCCTGTGCAGTTTCCGGACGAAGTGTGGGCGCTTGGAGATGGCAGGTAGTGGAGGCTATAAGGAGCTCCATAGCAGACACTACGAGGAGATCGTATGCAGCAGCGTGTCAGGAGTTTTGTGAGTTCAGGAGGGGGCGGGTCTGAGGGAGGTGTGGCCTGTCCCTGTTGACCATATCTTACAGTTCTGTGTTTGGTTACATAATAGGGGATTGGTAGCTGCTACAATTAGGGGAAAGTTAGCGGCGGTGGCGTTCTTTGCGAAGTCTAGGGGGTTTAAGGATGAGTCGGGTGATTTGAGGGTAAAGAAGGTTTTGGAAGGTTGGGAGAGAGTGGCGGGGAAGGCGGGGGATGCGCGGACCCCATTTTCCCTGGGGGTGTTGTTGAGACTGAATGCAGTATGGGGGAAGGTGTGTTTGAATGAGTTTGAGGAGGCGTTTAAGGCGGCAGCGCTGTTAGCCCTCTTTGGAGCATTAAGGGTGAGCGAGTTGGTGGCGGGGTTGAAGATGGATGGGTCCGATAGGGCTCTTCGTTTTGAGGACGTGGTGGTGTCTGAGGGTCGGGTGTACATTTTCGTACGCTGTTCTAAGACGGATCAAGGAGGTTTAGGTAAGTGCTTGGTGTTGGGATCCTGCCACATTGGGAAGTTATGCCTGGTACGTAGGGTGAAGGAATATATGTTCTTGCGGGGGACACAAGAAGGGAGGTTTCTTATGCATGCTGGGGGGGGGGGGAGCCACTCACTAAATTTCAATTCAAGGTGGTGACTGACAAGGCACTGGTGCAGGCAGGGATTGTGGGATGGAACTTTGCCTCGCATTCTTTCAGGATTGGTGCAGCTTCTACCCTGGCAGCACTGGGCTATAAGGTGGAGGACATTAAGAAGGCGGGGAGGTGGACCTCTGCATGGTTCAGGTCATATGTGAGGGATTTGCCGGGCTGTTAAGCTTGTTGATGTTGTTTTTAGCTTTATGTTTTTCAGGTTGGATTTCGGAATTGAGGGGCACTGTTTGGATCCTGGGGGACCTTCATGTGAAGGGGGCAGAGGAATGGGCCGGCCAGTCATTCCTGGGGCGTCAGTTGGGGATCACCCGGTACTCGGTTGAGTGGACGGGTGCTGATACAATGGGTTTTCGGGGGGTAGGTGCCATGATGGACGATCTCCCCCTTTACAGGGCATCGAGGGTGGTGGTGTTACACATGGGGGGGGGACAAATTGGGCAGGAGGATAATTGAGGACATCGTTAACGGGGCGGTCCAAGCTGTCTCCATGTTAGAGATGGCTTGGCCTGGCACTGTTTGTGCCTTTTCAGAGATTCTTCCCATGAACGAGGACTGGTTGGGAGAGGAGGAGCTGGAGCCAGGATTCGATACCAAGGAACAAGCAACGCTCTACTTGAATTACCGTCTGTCGGAGGCCTTCTGGAAGAGGGGAGGGCGTGTTATCTCGCATGCGGGAATCTTGAAAGGGGATCTATCTTGTTTCACCGAAGGATGGCATATGTAGAATGAAAAGGGTCTGGAATATTTTGTTGGGGATATTAGCAGGGGCGTGGTTGGAATTTTGGAGGGGGGGATCCGAGGTCTCGGTCCGAGACCTCGGAGTGTGGCGGAAAGCACGGGGGAGTAAGGGAGGTAGGGTAAAATTTTATAGGGGGGGGAAGTGATATTTTGGAAGGGGCATGGTTTTGTTTACCAAAGTTCTAGAAACAAATCTCCCCCCGGAGATTTGCCCCCGTGCTTTGCTGGCCCCTGCGTTAGGGTTGTTATATATTTTGTCACTTAATAAAGTGGCTAATTTTTATTCCAAGTCATTGTCTTGCCTATTTTGTGAGAGATGGAGGGGGCATGGGGTGGCAATGGTGTTTTGCTTAAAGAGCAAACTCGCTTAAAGAGCAATCCTGTGGAACGCATTATGCTCTTTAAGCGAAGTACAACTGTATAGATTAATCTTCTTAACTAAACACTGGCCAGAAAGCTGCCTTCATATAGACAAAAGGAAGGATAAGATATATTTCTAGCAAAATTTGTGTTCACAAACCATTTGCTTTTCAATATCTGGACCTTCGTATTATCTGTATAAGGACAGCTTCAAAGCACTGAGAAAAATACTGTCTCACAGGGTTGTATATTACACAAAACATATTGATGTGTTCTTCATACATACAAATCGGAAACATGAAAGGAGCCTCATTCGGGCATTCCCTGAGTGGAGTTTCTCCAGGAAAAATGCTTTCAACCCAGAGTAATTTCTGACGTGAAATGTATTTATTATACATACAGAGCATATGTAATGCATACAGGTCTGGTAGTGAGGCTAAAGATGAAAGCACTTGGCTTTAATACTACATTTCAGAATTGTTCAAATTTAAACAAATTGGTTTTCTCTTTTTTGAGTTTCCAAGCAGACTGTCAACAGCTATCTTGATGCCTTCTGCCAGGAAAAGTCACACATAAAAGGTACTTCCACTAGGTTTTATTATTCAAGCACTAACTGACATGGGGTGAAGAGGTTTACCCTAGCTGCAAAAGACAAGGGCTGTTTTTCTAGCCCTACTATAATGCGATCTGCAGCAAGCATTTCAGTAATTTTAAGAATAGGTTTCTTAATTTTCATCGAAGGGCCAACAATATGATTTGTACCTATCGTGATTACATGTATGCGCTATTCCATAACAGTATGTGTGTAGCTTTATACATATGCTTATAATATGGGTTTCATTTCAATAAGCTGAGAAAGTAATAAATTTGGTTCTGGGTAAGTTGTTTTATGTGGCTGCCAACCTGTCTAGTAACATTCGTAATTACTGCCAGGAAACCAAGTGTTTTCTGACCATGTGTTTTACATTTGATGGCAGTACGTCTTGTCATCCCTCTCAGTTGGACTGATGGACAGCCAGGTAATTTTGGTGTGTGCACAGATTTTTTTAGAGGACAATTTCTTTTTTAAAAGAGTCAGGATCACCAATGTAAGGCATGCGGTTGGTGAAGCAAGAACTGGGAATGAAAATACCTGGACTAAGAAAGAAGATGCATTCAACTCCATTGCCTACATTCACTTGTTACTCTTAACCAGGGCAGACCCACTGAGCCAGTGGAATTTACCTATTTATTTATTTAATCACACTTTAGTTTACCAAGTTTCCATTGATTCAATAGTTCTGCTCTAGTTAAAGTTTATTTTAAGCAAGCCTGTCAAACAAATACATCTTTGAAAAGCTTATTGCGTTCCTTCTCCTTGTTTCTGTGGACAAAAGCATGCATCTTTTATTTGCTTTGTTATGTGTGGCTGAGGAATTAATTTGGAAAGGAAGTTGTTCTTTATATTCTAGAGCAGTGATGGCAAACTTTGGCACTCTTGATGTTCTTGAACTTCAATTCCAAGAAGCCCTGATCAGCAGTAGTGCTGACTTAAGCTTCTGGGAAGCGAAGCCCAAGAACAGTTGGAGTGCCAAGGTTCACCATCATGGTTCTGGAGAGAATCTCAAATACACACACATCTCTCTTTTGGTCTTTCTGCAACTATTCCTAGTTCATCACTTCAAGGAACACTCCTTCTACATACTGATTCTTCCTACCATCTGGTGAGACTCTCAGTCCTGTAACACAATTCATGGGCTGCCTGGGCTGTGGTGGCTTGAAGGTAAGCAGGGCCAGGGCTGGGCTGGATTTGCTCGGTGGCCGAGCAGGCAGTGGAATGTTAGAGAAACTGAAACAAATCTATTCATCTATCCAGGCCCTCCCTAGCATTTTACTCTTTAGGATCAGCACTTAGTAGCATTACAACTGAATTAGGATGTCCATCTCTTTTTCTCAGAGGTGCTTTATTTTATGACAACCAAATGGGCAGGCAGGCACAATATGGTCCTCTCTGTGGAGGATTCCATAACTTATGCATGTTAAGGGTAAAAAGAACTTCAGATATGAAAAACTGGATTTAAAAAAAAAATGGGCCATGGAAGCAAGTGAAACTGACAGATCTGCATTCACCTAGTTTAACGTAACAGTAAAGGTTTCCCTTGTTCAAAAGCCAGTCGTATCCGACTTTAGGGTTCATTGCTCATCTCTGTTTCAAAGCCAAAGAGCCAGCATTGTCGCCTTATGCAGACGTATAAGCTCTCTCTCTCACACACAAACACTCTTGATCTTGTTCTCTCTTACACACACCACTTTACTTTTACAACTTGCAGATTATACAATAGTGCTAAAATATGGCAAGCAATCCTGATACGATTGTACTTGTGACTGTATCAAGCTTTTTGTGTTTGTGCTGTTTCATTGATGTTTATATGCACTTGTATTGATCAATATACTGTACCACCTAAAGATTCAATTAAAATATGGATTTTTCTGAGTTTGTTGTGACTGATTGTGAAAAGCATTTTTTTAGTTGTTCTGATGTACAGGGATGCAAATGTTGATTTCTAAAGCACAACACAAAGGGACTGATGAAGTAAGTCATTGTTAACAACACTACTTTTTCTGCGGTGGCCTTTGTGTACAACAGGGTTCAGCTTTTTGACTGATGTCGGAGTACCATTGTGACTTCAGGGTACATTTGATGGTCATGGAGAAAGTGTATAAATGCCATTTCAGGTTTTCTTCAGTGCCTTGGGCTGTGTTTAACAAAATTCAGTTTTCCAACTAAACTATAGTAACCATTTTAATGCGTCCATGAGTAATACTTGTGTGTGTGTGTGTGTGTGTGTGTGTGTGTGTGTGTGTGTGTGTGTGTGTGTGTGTGTGTGTGTGTGTGTGTGTGTGTGTGTGTGTGTCCTATCACACATACACTTACATAATCCATAGATACAAAGCAAATGTCCATTTTAAAAGACATATACTTCAGGAGGGATGAAGAAGAATGGTAATTTCAGTCAGTTCTCATTGCAATGAATGTTTTGAAGGAGTTATTTGCTCTTCTCTCTCCCCCCCCCTTCATTACTTTTTCTATTCTTTTGTTTTGTGCGGAGGGATTAATATATGTACCATTATTCTTATTTTGGTTCATGAGATGCAACATGGTGCTTTTATCTCTCTCCCAAGAGTCCACATTGGCACCATAGCAGAGGAACTTAGAGGAAATGATTTTCAAAGAAGCAGATGGAGAAACTTCAAGAGCATTTGCATTGGTTGTTTGTATGGAGGGGATTTCTACTATTTTCCATGAATTCAAGCCATTCCTGCACGTTTCTGCCACTTTGAATCAGAACGGCACAGTGACATGTTATTTTAAAGGGACACACACCATTTTCATTAAGGGGTTTTCATCTTTTGTATAATCCCACAAAAGAAACAAGTTTCCCTGAAAAGCATCACATGCCATTGCTGAAGATAGATATATTTTGTATGTGTGCTAAAGCAGAGAAAGAAGAAAGAAAGCAGAAGAGCAAGAAGGACAACACATGAGCTATGAGGGAATATCCCAAAGTGACGCCTAGAAATAATTTTGTCTTTACAGAGGAATATAAAAGAGTGGACTTGTTGGAGAGTAGGTTAGTCAGTAAGTGTTCAGGTGTCGATATTGTTCCACAGACTGCATTTTATACAGGTTTTTGCATTCTTTTGGTGTGAACTAATTACATGGAAGCAGACTTGATATGAAGTTTAACTGAAGTTCAGTTTATTATTTAAATTATTTAAAGGAGGAAAACAAAATACAGTACACCTATGTTTTTAGAGCTGCAGATATTATTCTTAACACCAACATAAGCACTTCTTCTAAATGCTTCCAAGCATTCTTCATATATTTCATGCCTTAGTGCAGTGGTGCCCAAACTAAGGCCGGGGGGCCAAGTGTGGCCCCCGATGCCAATTCATCCGGCCCGTGAAGCCCTCGTTGCTTCCAGGAGCGACGAGGGCTTCGCGGGCCGGATGAATTGGCATCAGAGGCCACACCCGGCCCCCAGGCCTTAGTGACCAGCTCCCTGAACCACATAATCAGCCCATGGCCCAAAAGGTTTGGGCACCCCTGCCTTAGTGTTTAAGTGAACCCAAGTTCCGTAGTTCAAAATTATATTAAAGTTAATACTTTAGTTACATTTCATGGTGAATTTGGCTGCCAGGATGAGTTCCAATTCGTTTTCTTACCTGAGGCAAAAAAGAAAAAAAATCACATCTTTCTACTGAGGTTGACAGGACTAGCTGATGAATATTATTTCAACAAGGGTAACAGGACAATGTTCTCTTCAACCACATGAGGGAATTCACTTAGCAGTCATAGACAATGAGGTTTGAGCAGTTCAATCCTCTGACTAACAGTAACAACTGGACAGGTATTCAGGTTAAAAAAAAAGCAAGGGGTGCTATCATCCAACTGCTGCAAATGTTGCCTGAGGCAACTGCCTCACACTGCCTAATTTTAAGGCTGGGTCTAAAACTGTCTAAAACTTAGCAACTCTGGTAATGATCGTCAATCTGACAAATCATTTATCTATGTTACTGTTTTCAGTTTACCACTGAGTATCACTCAGAAGCTTTCCCAAATTAAGAACCAATGATGATACTCCTCTTTAACAAAGTTTTAGCAACTTAATACTCCTGGCTAAAATAAACTACCTGGCTTACTCTGCATACCATGTAAGTATTTGGTGAAATAAAGAGTTATTTATGTATTTTTGAATATTGTTAATAAGCTCATCTTTAAAGAATCATCGAATCATACCTCCTACTCAATGCAGGAATCCAAATAAAGTACATATGACAGATGGCTGTCCAATTCTCTCTTGAATGCTCCCAGTGTTGGAGCGCTCACCACTTCTTGAGGTAGTTGGTTCCATTCCACTGTTATAGTGCTTCTAACCATTAAGATGTTTCCCCTGATATTCGGCCTTTATCTTGTTTCCTTTAGTATGAGTCCATTATTACACAACCTTCCCATTGGGATGATTAAGAACAGATCCCATCCTTACTGTTTATGACCATATTTCAGGTATTTGAAGAGTGCTATCATATCCCCCTTCAGTCTCCTTTTCTCAAGGCTAAACATGCCCAGTTCCCTCAATCTTTCCTCATATGTCTTGGTTTCCAGTCCTCTGATCATCCTTGTTACCCTTCTCTGTACTGCTTTAATTTATTTGCATCTTTCTTAAAGTACAATGCCCAGAATTGGACACTAGATGTGGTCTAACTAATGCTAAATAGAGGGGGACTAGGACCTCATGGGTTTTGCAGATTATACTTCTGTTAATGCAGCCTAAAACAGGGTTGGCCTTTTTTGTGGGTATGTTGCACTGTTGACTCATATTTATCCTTCTCACTTGGAGTATTACTGAGCCAAGTATCTCCCATCTTGTAACTGTACATCTGGGATTTCCCCCTAGGTGTAATCCACCCTCCAATAACATAAAAAAAAAAGATAAACAACCCTTGAAATTCACAATCCATGTGACTTCTGTTGCCTTGAAATCCTGTTTCAGCACTCAAGCCCCCTGAAAAATCATGTCAAGAGTGATGACAGCAGGCAGCAGGCACTGTATTGTCACCACCCATGATTGGTGGCAAAAAGGCAGCTCTTGTCTGCCTTGTACTGATTCTGCAACAGGCAGCCCAATACAAATAATAATGGCTGGACTATGACATTACCACAGGGGCTCAGAAATGATGCCTAGGAGATTGACAGGTTTGCCTTTGTTGCTGTGATGTAACACAGGGTTTTTCTGAAACAAAACAGCAACAGTTCCTCCGCTAAATGCTACGTTCCTTTCAGATGCCAGTGCAAAGTTTTGATCCTATTTATTTAGAGTAAGGACTTTTGGAGAGGAGGAAAATGTTACTAATAATGATGCTCAGTTCCTTGAAGGGGTTTTTATAAATATAAAGTGACATAGGATTATTTATTTATTTTTTCAGCACAGGGATGCTCAGGCAGGCCTGAGACATTTTGCACCCTGCGGAAGAACAGGACCTTGTGACACCTATCCCAGGTCAAAGTGCACAGTACTCTTGTTATCTCAGCACCTGAGGCAGAAAATGTTAGATGCCCATATTTATGATAGTAAAATAAAATTGATCATAAATTAAATAATAGCTGTCCTTTCTCAGCCCACAGAATTAGCTGTTTGAGGTGAATTCCTCTCTTTGTCTAACATAACTGCGAACTTGGGGGGGGGAGGGGAGAGAGAGATTCAACAGTGTTCAAACACCCAATTATAGGCAAACCTTGCATAAAGAGTTCCTCGCTTAAAGAGTAACTCGCTTAAAGAGCAGAATTTTCTCTTAATGTTCGCTTCGCTTAAAAATTAAAAAAAACCTCACTTGAATAAATCGGGGTTTGCAATCCCCCCCACCAGAAGTCACAATTGGTCACTTACAATGGTGTTTCGCTTAAAGAGCAAACTCGCTTAAAGAGCAATCCTGTGGAACACATTATGCTCTTTAAGCAAGGTACAACTGTATTAAGGATTATGGCAGGAGGGAGGGAGAGCTGTGTATTTTTATCATGTTTATGGGGTGCACAGAAAGAGCCTCTTCAAAAGTTTATTAAAAGGCTATAATGAATTCCTAGTAATATGGAAACCCTTCGTATCATATGCTTTGTCAAACGAGGAGGAAATTATGCCAAGTCCGGAAGCATGTAAATTTTGGGAAGAGTAAAAATGAAGCAAGGGGGTGTAACAAATTCCTAAATGTACAGCACGGGGGGAGGAGTGAGCTTTGGAGTTTCTGTGGTTATATGTCTTATGTATATTGTGTATTGTGTTTATGTGGTTGCATGTCTTATGTATATTGTGTTTGTAAATTAATGGAAACAATAAAAATTATATACAAAAAGAAAAGAAAAAGAAAGAGCCTCCTCGAAGATTGTGGTATTTTTGCAGCACAATCGAGCCTACCCCAGGTAATGGCCGCCTTGTGCCAGCTAATCTTTCTCACACTAGGTTGGTCAAAGGGAACAACAGAATTAACTCCCCAAAGGTAGCTTCATTTTGGCAGTTTGGCCTAGACATGGAAGAAGAAGGCCGTGTTTGTTGCAGTTGTTTTATGATTCATCCTTCATGAAAACTTTTTCATTTCCTGACCTTTATGATAGGTGGTACTCAGGGTCCAAGAAATACTAGTTATAACATTGGTGACGCTATTACCAACAGAGCTCAATCAAAGCCCACTGCTTTTTAAGGTCAATGGGAATTGTGACCTTTGGTATAAGTGCCATATAACTATGTCTAACTTTATAAAAAGCAACAGGTAGATCTCCAAGGTTCCCTTCAGGTGGAGGAGGGTCCCCTCTGCCCAGTCTGGTCATATGTGGATTGGTGCCTTTGCCTTCAGTGTTCTTCATCTGTAAAATATGAATGTTCATTGATTGGTTTTAACTGGATCATTGTTAGAATAATTTGGTCCCAGAAAGTTTCAGGAAGTCCACTTGGACTCCATTTATAATACTGGGCATTTTCTGATAAAAGCAAGAGATTCAGCCAGAGGCATTATTAAATGTAGCCTGAGATACAGGCAAGTGTATTAGCTATGCTTCATCGTTTAAATTCCTCCTCAGGCTGTTTTCCAGGGTTACCAAATGCCACAGCCACAGACTCTTCACCTCTCATTGCGGACTAGAAATGACTAGAAAGGGATTTTATTGTCTAAAGCAGTGGTTCTCATCCTTTTTTTGGCCATGCCCCACCTAAGCATCCCTAAAATCCTGATGCCCCTCCCCCGTGACTATAATTCTAAATGGGTACTCCTATTTACATGGAAGAAGCCTAAAAGACTATTAATTTGGCCTAAACATTCTTGAATTGTCCCCCTTAAAAATCAAGTCCCCCCCCCCCACCCGGTGGTGTGTGTGCCTCACATTGGGAACCACAGGTCTAAAGGACAGCAAGGTTTCCTGTTCTATTATTCCTGCCTCTGCCCTGCTGGGGAGAAGAGAGGAAATAATATATGGATCTCAACAAATCCTTTCTCCACTTCTAGTTTCTTCCTCAACACAATGGGTGACATTTTCTTTTCTCACCACCACTGGGGAAGGAAGCGCCTGCAACTTACAGACTGGTTTGCATTACTTACTAATATGTGGGATGTGATATAAACCTGTCCTGTGCATATACTCAGACAATAATTGGAGAAGCTCAAGGCAATCCACATTTAGGAAACAGTAATATTGTAGGCTCTTCTTGTGTGTCCTCTTAGAGCAGGGATTCATAACCTATAGGCCATGACACCATTTCATGTGCCCTGTGTCACCACCGTTGCCGCCACCGGAAGTGGACACATTTATGACACCTGTAAATGTGCCCATGGCTGCCGTAAATGCATAAACACTGCCGTAAAACACATCCATAGCTGTCATAAATGTGTTAATGACAGCCTCAGGTGCATTTTACGGTAGCCTTTACCTCAGGGGGAGCCACAGGCCCGGCCCACTCAGCTGTTTTAGGGGCGTGGTCTGGCCCACAGAGTGAAAGGTTGAGAACCCCTGTCTTAGACCTATAACTAAAGTGGACCAAGATTACTAAAATTTAGTAAATTATTATGTTTGAAAGAAGTAGAGCTACCTGAGTGCAAGTGCTGCTGGAAACTAATAGCCTTCCTTCTAGGCACTTCTCTGAGCAAACAAAACACAGAAGAGGTGGACTCAATGTTTGTTCCCCTTCATGCCTCCAGCTTCTACTTATATATGGTAATCTCACATGACTTGAACTCAATTAATAGGGCAAGGAAGCCTCGGGCACCAACATTGTTACTTAAGGCTTTTCTTCCTATGACTCATTTCATAAGTTCCTAGCTAAGAGAACAACTGACCGGCCTGTCCTTTTGCTTTGCCTGAACTACTAGCATGTGGAAAAACCTGTATAAGTCAGGGGTGCCCAAACTTTTTGGGCTGTGTGCCGGTCACATGGTTCAGGGGTGTCCAAACTACGTCCTGGGGGCCAAATCCAACCCCTGATGCCAATTCATCTGGCCCGTGCCACCCTCGTCGCTCCCAGAAGCAGAAGTAAAACGTGCCCATACAGGCGTGTTTTACTTTCACTTCTGGGAGCGAAGAGGGTGGCACGAGCTGGATGAATTGGCATCGGGGGCCGGATCCAGCCCCCAGGCCGTAGTTTGGGCTCCCCTGGTATAAATAGTTCTGGGATTCAGAAGAAACAACAGCTAGCCTACTCTGGACCAGGTCTTTTTCTCTCTCTTGTGAGAATCAACTCTGAAGGGGTATGTATAGGATTACAATATTGCTCTGAATATTTGTGGTGCACTCTTTGCAAATGAGGAAAGAGAAGAAGGTCGCAGCAGAAACCTGTATATTCATTGTAAAGCAGGGGTTCCCAACCTTTTCAAGCCGGGGACCAGGTCACACTGTCTCAGTCAGCTTCAAGGGCTGGAGAGCCATTTTGCCCTGCCTGCTTGATAGGGATGGCCATTTTGTCCCAACAGCTTGACATGGGTAGCCATTTTGTTTCTCAAATGCCCTTGAAGGTGTGGAGGGGCCACATGAAATGGCACCATGGGCCAGATCTGGCCTGTGGGCCTTAGGTTGGGAACCCCTGTTCTAAAGGAATGGAATGAAGTAATACTTAATAATTAAGCCAAAAAAAGAAACATAGGAAGAAGAGTGTTTTCTCTGCAGTTGATGAAACTGATTCCTTTATTTGACTGGTTAATATGTCATTATGTCTGTGATCTAAGTACACTTCTGGAGAAAGAAGTTTCACTGAAACCCACAGGACTTACCTCTAGTAAATCTGTTTAGTGGTGTTTGTACAATCAAGTTTTTAAAACTAACTATTTTAATGACAGCTAGGCAATCATCTTATTATGCTGAATAAACTAGGAACAAATAAGATGTCTGACTCATAGATTTAACATCTGTTGTTACTGAAAAGGCAGAGGACTTTATGGCACTCATTTTGCCACACTAACAGAATTGTGAACATTCAAAAAGGAAAAGGAAAAAGTATTTCCTCTCTCATAATGAATTTACTGTCTGCAGAACGACTGACTTAGAGAGGCAATTGCTTCATTCCTCTTTAATTAGCAGATTTTAATAGCATTCACAAAACATAAAATTTAGTTGAGGAAAAACAATTTGGAGCATAAACAAATACCATACCAATTATTCCTTCCTGTGCTATGTTAAAATATATTCTATTAATAAGCTTTGATTAATTCTAGTTTGAAAGGCTTTTGCCTCCACTGAAGAAAGGTCAGCTGAATCATGCTTAAGGCATTTGCCTGAAACTTTCAGCATCTGTCTTAAAATGCAGCACCACTTACTGCTCCTGAACACATGCCATTGAAATGAATGAACTCCAGCCATAACTCAGATGTACACACATCTACATGCATAAACTTGGGTATGATTTCCTTCCCAGTGTAGAACCTGCCTGTAATGGTGGGGTGAGCTGTAGACACAGCATTGCCACTCCATCCCCCCCACAATCACGAAACGGACTCCGACGTGGAGTAAACTGGGTCACTTTTATTAAACAACACGATCAAAAACAGGTGCTGAGAAAAACACACAGAGGGCCACCTCTGATCCGAGGAGGGAGAGCCTATGGACAGAGACCCTCACCCCTCCACCCACCACCCACCCCACCCCCGAGCTGGTGAGGAAGCAAGGTCCCTCCCTAGCCAAGATTTGGTGGAAAGCCCCTCCCCCTCCCAAATACTGTTGCCCTCTCTACATTTTCTGCCACAGCCCGAGGGCCTGACCCAAGCCATAGGCTCCCCCCCTCCAAGCACCTGTCCTTAGATCCCTAAGGAAAAAGTATTTTCCCCTCTTGCTCAGGCTCCACCTGTCCCAACTGAAACACAAGCGGTCACTCCTCTGGATGGTGGGATGCCCAATGATGAAAACTCCCTTTCGGAGCAGGGTCTCCACTATCCGTGAAATGATGAACATTCTGGATCTTTCGGTGCCACCAAACATGGAGACCGGCTTGTTGCATTAAAGCAACCATTTCAGTGCAATCAGGAATGAGTCTTTCCAGCTGTCTTGTCTGATCACACTAAGACCACCAATATAAATATTGCTGGCTGTATTTTGCATTAGCACAAATTAGGACCATTTCAATAAGGAAACCTAGAACCTTATTTTATTGAGTGGCAGAGAATGATTTTTTTAAATTAAACTATGTATGCTCCAAAAGGAACATTTGTCTAAAGAGCCAAAGACACAAGCTTTTAATATGTAGTTTGCCATGACATATGTACTGCAACTGTTAACACAACCCAATGGACAGCAAGAAGGTCTTGCGTACCTCAGTTGGGGTCACAAGCTAATATACTGACACCATGGTTTTAGTAGGATATTTATACAATAAACAAAGTATTTGGGGCTTGTGGAGTCACAAACATGGAAGAAGCTTCTAATCTCCCCCTGCCTCCAATGTAGCCCTTACACACTAAAGAGCTGAGAAATGTAAAAAGTTGCACAGTAACATTTTCCCTTGTGGTCTATTTGTCACAAAGGGTGTTTTATGAGGCAAAGGATCACTTGGGTTTTGCTGTTGCACCAGATGTGATTGTTTGCTTCTGATGCAGAATGAAGCATTGGGCAGGATCCAGTGTGATTGTTTTCCTCTACTTCTTTCAATGCATAAAACTTTTCCATTAAGAACCTGTATGCCTTTCACACAGATGTTGCCAAAGTAAAGGAGAAAGAAGAAGAAAGCAAACTGAGCAATTCCTTATTTTAAAATTCTTCTTTTAAAAAATACTTAGGTTTAAATAAGCCATTTTTTTATTTTTGTAAATTCACATGAATATTCAAGAGCTTGACAGGTGCTGGCAGGTTTCCTGGCAAATAGAGCTAAGGCTGGTCTGGACAATATTCTTGAAGGAACAGAATTGTGCAAACAATCCAGAGGAAATTTGGGACTCAGGGCAGGAGCTGCAAGAGAAATGGAAAGGTGAGAGGCTAGTATTGGTGGAATCAAGGAAAGGTAACAGGACAGGAGATGTTTATTCAGTCCACTCCCCAGAACAGCTCCAGATTAAAAGTTAGAAAGGCAGTTAGAAAGGCAGCCTTTCTCTTCAGCTAAAATCCAGGTCTACTCAGTGCATTACTCTCTGAACTGAACATGCTACTTGCTGAACTTTGTAGCTAGAGGAATAATTTCTGTGGCTGTCTTTTCCTCTTCTCACCCATCCCTTTCTCCTTTTCCATTACAGCTTTTAAATTGACAGCTATATCATTTGATATTTCTAGTCATTCTGTGAATCTTTTAACTGTACAGTTGGATTTTTAAAAAAATGTTTACTAAAGAACAGTCAGCTGCAGGATAGTAACTAGGGCAGGGCAGGGCAAAACTTTCAATGTGTTCACATGGGGAAATAGATTGTGATCACATGACCTACTCCAACCTGTGTCCAAGGTATGGGCATGGGGCTAGAGCAGGAGTTATCAACCTTTTAAAGCCAAGGGCTGGGTCACGCTCCCTCAGACAGCTTCGGGGGCCAGATGGCCATTTTGCCCTTTCTCCACCTCATGGCACTTCCTGGTGTGGTGGAAGCAGGGGGGGCACATGAAATGGTCCTTCAGGCCACATCTGACCCACAGGCTGCAGGTTGAAAATCCCTGGGCTAGAGCAATTCAGTGGCAGATGACAGGGTCCCTTTAAGGGAAGTTATGGAACAATCAGGCCTGCACCTTTGCAGCTATCTGATTGTGCCTTGAATGGCATAACTCTTCATTCCTATTTTAGGAAAGTTGCCAAAGCAGCTATCCTCTATTTAAAAAGTCATGTGTCTGTAAAATGGATATCCCTAGGAGTTTTCCTTCTATTCATCCACATTATTAGGAATTGTTTTAAATTAATTACAAATGTGGTTGTATTGTGTTTTATATTATTATTTTTAAGCAACAGAGTTGAAGGGTCAACTCTTAGAAAACAGCAACTAAAGCCATGTTATCATTCCCATCTTCTTTATGTGCAGCAACAAATCACATCTGGCTGGCCACAGCAAAAAGATTAATTGCTGTCCAGGATGGTCTGTTCCCACAAGGCAGTTCATGTGTTCTTGGTAGCAGCCAACAATTGGCAAGAAGGCTGCAGCACAATTTGGTATGCCAAAATACAAACATAGCAGATTGAAATCCAATCTCTTGAGCTGGAGTGGGTGCTGAGAGACAGCACTCTGCTTATTGACAGGGACTTTCATCCTTTAGGGATTTCCACACTAATGCGCTATGAACACCAAATCTGTTTTATATCTGTGTTGCATGACTTCATTGGGCAGTCTTTAATATAACAATTTCATATTCCATGGCATGGATTTTTGAATACTTAAAATCCAAGCATGCTGTCAGGAAAGCAGAAGCAAAGATTCTCAACTTTTTCCTGAAGCCTCACGTTCATGTCCTGGAGGGAGAAGGGAGATGTCCCAGAAGACTTAGTGACAGCCTTTGCTTCTTGCTCTCTGAGCATTTAAGACCTGCCTTCTCACAGGATAGCAGCTAAGATACCTTCTGGTCTTTGCCATAAAATGCCTAAGAAGAAATGGATGTTTTCTTCACACCAGTCCTATAAATTAGGTGAGAGTGAGACAGTGAGTTTACAGAGCTTGGAAAAATAACTTCTTGTTTCCATCTTTTTTCTTTTAATGATCATTCACTATAAAAACATTTGTGGAAGTCTGCAAGTGGTCTTACAGCTGAATGCATGTTGGGAAGATATTTTATTGGATTACAGCTCCCAGATGCCCCTTGATCATAAGGGCAGGGGCTTGGAGTCATTGTCCAAAGAATACCAGCAGCCTGTCTTCTCAGTACAGGAGCATCTCACTCCACCAGTGCCAAGAAAGTAACTTCTTGAAACTCTGCTTATGTAATACTATCCCATTGTCTCTCAGGTTAAGCATGGAATTCTCTATGTGCATGACCAAGGGGGTGGGTGAGATGGCTTTCTTTAGATTATGTTGGAGTACAATCAGCGGTGGGCTCAAAAAAAATTTACTACCACACTGTCGGCGTGGCCTAATTTGTGGGTGTGGCCTACTTTGTGGACATGGCCATGTGACTGGGTGGGTGATCTAGTCATGCCCTTATGCCACAACCAAGGATCAAGTGCTATGGGAGTTGTAGTTGCATCATTATTGTCATCGTCTTTGTAGTCCAAAGCAGTCAGAGGCCAACCGGTTGCCTATCCCTGAACTATATTGGATGTCATCACCTAGATTTAATTTTAAACCAGAACTATGTTTAACAAATAATGGGAAATGGCTAGGAGCATTCATCAATATCCTTATCATATCCCAGTTTCATTTTTAATTGTTGTTATTGAGTATCACTTACTATGGTTTCTCATACTTACTCTGCAAATATTTTATTATGGCTAACAATCTGGACACTTCCTTCCTTATACAGTAATTGTCAAACTCCTGGGAGTTTACTCTTTAAAAGAGCAGTGTCAGACTCTGACAGACTGCAGAACATAGCTGAGGCTTTCAACAGCTGTCCACTAATTGTTTGAGCTCTTGTGACTTTGGAGAGCCATTTTAATTGGCTTAGTTGAGTTGAAATGAATTTCTAGTGAGAAAAAAATTAAAAATGGATGAGGAAAATGTAACTCCTTTCTTTTATTTTAATATTTTTTTTTTGCTAAATTGTGGCTGAGGTACTATAGTTAGATTCTTTTTCTCCTTAAATTTAGACTACCTTTCCTGTGACACATCACCTATCATGCCTTGTGCTGTAAAATGCTTCCCCTGCTGCCCACAGGGACTTTGCTTGTAAAGAGCTGATTAATGGCTAGTCACGTTTAGCACAGACAGACACTTGCCTTTTTCCTGATTTCTCACACCACCCAGCTTTCTCCACTTGGTACCACTCAAGGGAAGGAACGAAGAAGACTTTGGGTCAATGCAAATCTCTTTGATTTGTTGGATTCAAACTGAATTACATGTAGGGTAATAGATCTATTTCAATTAATGAGGATTATCTTAGGGGGCAACCAAAAATGAGATGGCTAGTTGGTATTGTGGACACAATGAGCACAGAGCTGAGCGAGCTGAGGGGGATGGTGGAGGACAGGAGTGCCTGGCGGACAGTGGTCCATGGAGTCGCAGAGGGTCGGAATCGACTGTGCGACTGAACAACAAAATCAGTTATTATGCATGACTGTTTTTGGATCCGACCATTTGTTTATTGGTCTGCTTGTTTATTTCCTGTAATTTTCTTCCCATAAGCTCCAGATAGTGATCTTGTTCTAGGTACTAGGATATTTATTGTGTGAACAAAAGAAATACTAAACTGTATAAAAATAATATAAAAATGCAAAGAAGCCATTTAGAGTAAAACACAGCTATAAACACATACTTGGTGAGAAAACACATTCAAAAATACATATTTAGATAGGTTTTTGTTTGGTTTTTTTATTAATGCAAAAAGTTTTGAAATTTTTAAGTGAATTCCAAAAGAGAACAGAAGAGACTTGTGAATGCAGACAGGATAAATTGAGCACAAATTAGATAAAGGTAAAGGTCACCCTTGCTCAAATGCCAGTCATGTCTGACTCTAGGGTTCGGTGCTCATCTCTGTTTGTAGCCAAAGAGCCAGCACTGTCTGCAGATGATCCTGTGGTCATGTGCCAGGCATGACTACACACCGGAGTGCATGGAACATTGTTATCAAAATGGTACCTTATTTATCTACTTCCAATTTCTTGCTTTCAAACTGCTAGCTTGGAAGGAGCTGGGATAGATGATAGGAGGTCATTCTGTCATGCAGCACTTGGGACTCGAACTACAGACCTGCTGACCTTCCAGTTATAAAGTTCAGCAACTTAACCACTAAGCCACTACAGTCCCTCAAACACAAATAAGAAATAGATGAATTGCCTCCACCATCACTTTTGATTTCTCAGCTTTTCCTTGCTCACAGTGTGCCCAAAGCAAGGCAAAACAAAGAACAGCTATACGTTGACAGGGATCCAACTTAACAGAACATTGCAGTGAGATTTGTGGTTGTTATGTGCTGTCAAAGGTGAACCGACTTATAGAGACCCTAACAGGGCTTTCAAATGAAGTGAAACATTCGCAGTTATAAAGCCCCAGTGAGTTTCCATGGCTAAACGGGGTTTTGAATCTAGGCTTCCTGTGTTTTCCTTTGTTCTAGTTCATTACTCTATCCACTACACCACACAGGGTATACCCTTGCAATAATAATGAGTGAACCAATTTATTTTACAGATACTATTCTTGTAACATCTTCATTACAACATCAACACACTTATGTGGAAGCCCTCGTCACCCTGAAATATTCTACAAAAGTGGTTTGCTCCAGAACTTGTGGAAGAAAGCTGACATTTTCCTTTAGGTTAAAATATCAGGATGAAATTATGCAAGCTGAGGCACTTGGGTTCACAACTTGTGAGCATTACCTTCTGGAACTAAAATGGGACCTGAAATTATGATATGTTGTCTTGAGGTTCTAGTACAGGCATGTTTTTCATCCCTTATTTAGTGTACAGTTGTACCTCGCTTAAAGAGCATAATGCGTTCCACAGGATTGCTCTTTAAGCGAGTTTGCTCTTTAAGTGAAATACCATTGTAAATGACCAATTGTGGGGGGATTGTGAACCCCGATTTATTTGTTAAGCGAGTTTTTGGTTGGTTTTATTTGTTAAGCAAAGCGACCATTCAGAGAAAATTCTGCTCTTTAAGCGAGTTACTCTTTATATGTATATGATAATTTGTATGCTACCTTTATAGGTCAATGTTTGAAACTGAATAATGGGGTTGCTTGACTAACTTTTCCCAACTAGATGGATAATTGTTATGCTCTTTTGTGAAAGACTGACACACTTTATTAAGCTACAGGGAGATCACCCCTTAAAGTCTGTGCTCTCGCTGGCTCTGAGGCTCTTTGTTTTTGTGGAATGTCTTCTCTAACTTGACACCACTAAAAAGATTGCCCTTATCGGCACTCAAACACTAGTCACTCCCTTCTGAAGCATGAAGAGATACCATGTGTCGTGTGGTCCAGGGGTGAAAGAATTGTTGGCTTCTCATCAGTTTGGAGGCTAAAATCTCACTGTCAGCCTCACTATCTGCTCAGCTCTCACAGATAAAGGTTTGATGGGGCTCCCAACAACACATTCTTTATGTGTCCGCTTATTCCAAAAGCAGAATCTGCAGTGTAACACTCGCACATCCCTTCCAGTTCTATCCCTGGACTCGTCTCCTTGGCAGGCATGTCATAATTAGTCAACAGAGCAAAGATATTTTTTTTACTTTGCTCTGATCCTACACTCAGCAGTGCAGTTGCAAACCAACTTTGCAGGGCTGACTTGTTTTGAAACTTGGAAGGGATTCTCCCCTTTTCTCCTCTGATTACAGTCCCTATTTGCAGCTGAAATGCTTTTTAAATTTGCCTAAATATAAGCTCTTGCTTCAAATGATAATGTCTCTGGCAAAGGTAATGTAGGGCTTTAGGACCTAAACTCGATTTCTTCAAGATTTAATATAATGTAGAAACAACATATTAAAATGAAATTAAGATAATGAAAACCATGCAGTCATTTCTCTCTTTCAGGGAATTGGGGGGGAAAGCTATGAAAGACTGCCCATGTGCCCAATTCATCTGAATGAATTGGTTCTATACAGAATGTTTAAACTCGAGAAAAAGAAGAAAACACCCTGGATTCCTGCAGAAATGAAGTTGGTATTCAGATTAATATTGCAAAATTTTATTCTGTACAGAAGGAAACATAGCATTCAATCTCTGAAAATATTAGCTGCCTGAGTCTCACTCTGCATGGGTTGCAATGACAATTTTCTATTTTGTTTAGCCAATAGCCTCACATCAGCAATTATTTATTTTAAACCAGAAAACATTAAATCTCTATATTATAATATTATAGCATGACAGCAAACTAATTCAGCATGAGATTTTGTTAAAGCCAAGCCAGAGTAAACCACTGGTGGATTAATCTAATGTTGCTATTAGCAATTTAAAAGCAATTATTTTAAAAGAAAAGATAAACAAAATGAAGGTTTGACAGGCAGATTTATCCCGCTGTCCCAAAACCAGCCTTTGGATAAATTTCTTCACATCATAAAGAAAATTTTTCTCATCACATTCTGGCATTGTGCCTCAGAATAAATAGTCACCATACCTATATTAGAAACAAATCAACCACCATATTTATCATTAATTAGGAGATGGAAATATGCTTGTGTTTCAGGAACACATTACCATCAGCACTTCATGTTTGAGCAATCAGATGCAAATGAAACCATGCTTAAGACCTGATGACCAGTCCCAATACAGAGGAAGTTAACTTGCAAGCTCCAGGAGATCAGGAACGCTTATGTAAAGGAAACAAAATGGCTTTCAACACAAGGATTTGCAGCTCTGTATAACATCTAAAATGACTGACATAAGAATATTTTTATGAAACCAATCATAAAGGCACAGAGTGTATTCAAGATTTTTTAAAAAGATTCCTAGATCTCTTCATTGGGCAAGAAATTATTAAAAACAAGTTGGCATGGCAGGAAGACACTTATTCACACTCATGTTCACTGCATAGTGAGTGTCTTGACATGTAACAGAAAAGGTTAAATTTGCAGGCCGATGATGATCTATCCAGAGCAACCCATTGGCAGAAGAAGGAGGCTGGGGAAAATGTTATTCAATTTTGGGAAATATAAATTCCATTATAAATTTCCCCGTGATCTAAAGATCTTAGATGCTTTTACACATCTCATGCCCCAATTCTTAGCCCAATAAATACATTGCCTTAATAGAAAATCTAGAATTTATCTTTTGGCCAACACAACCAACACACAATCAATAAACAAAGATAGCCTTGTGATCCATATACAAAACAAATGCAGGAAGAAGGCGATGTCTTTATTGGATCACTTTTAAAAACTCAAACTTTGTGCGAGCTTTCATGATTCAAGACCACTTCTTTGGGCATGCATCAATTTCTTGTGGATAGGAAAGGAAAATTATCACTGAAAGTCCCAAACATTCATGGCATGATGTTCAGCCAGGCTCCCTTTCTTAGAAATGAATTGTGAAAAGGCAGCAAGCTGCATCTGATTCTTTCCCCCAAATGAGGCTCTTTCCAAGAGCTGGAACAGAGAAGGGCATTCAATCCATCAAAGCAGTACCCAGGTTTTGAACTGCCGACTTGTCAGCCTTCCAGTTAACAAGGTGAGCTTCTTAATCACTGAGCCACCTCAACTCCATCAAGAATGGATGGCTCAGTGGTTAAGGAGCTGCAGTGGTTAAGGAGCAGCAGAAGCTCGCCATGTTAGCTGGAAGGCCAGCAAGTTGGCAGTTCAAGACCTGGGTACTGTATGACGGATTGAGCACACTGTCTCTGTCCCAGCTCATGGGAACATGAAAGGAGCCTCATTTGGGCGTTCCCTGAGTGAAGTTTCTTCTGCAAAAATCCTTTCAACCCAGAATAATTTCTGATACAAAATCATTATTATCGGGACAATCGTGTCCATCTAAGCCAGTGTTTCCCAACCTTTGGTTCCTGGACTTAAATTTCGAGAAGCCTAAGTCAGTACATTGGCTGATTGGTGCTGCCCAATCAGGAAACCCAACTCAGGGTGGCTCACACAATATTATGCAGTAAACATAATAATAATAATAATAATAATAATAATAATAATAATAATAATAATAATAATAATAATAATAATAATAATAATAATAATAATAATAATAATAATAATAATAATAATAATAAAAACATATCTATTCCCAAACCTCATGTCAATGGAATTATCCCATGTTTCTTTTATGTAAATACTTTGTGGTAGTCATTATTGATCTGAGGAGCAATCACTCACACAAGATTACCCAGAACCCTCCATGGCTCAATAGGAAGTTGAAGCCCAGTCTCATGATACTATACAAGTCAGAGCTCTGCTACCTTCCCAGTGAATGAAAGACTCATTAAGGATTTGATCCCAGGACTTCCAAGTTCTAATTCAATATTCAATAGTCCTAATTCCTGTTCAACTATACAAACTCCATTGTTGTCATAATGTTACTACTCTTCTAGCTGGATATTCTGCTACAGTAATGGAGTAGACCATACAGCCAGCTACTCAACGCAGAGTGTCAGGTGGCAGTTAACTTACCTGCTATGGGCAGTTGAGCTCCTATAGGTGGGGTGACGGTTCCCCTCAGCGGAGGTAATGCCACTGGATACCATCATATTAGACCCAACGGCAAAATGAGCGGAGGAGGAACTCTCATTCCTAATGGTCATGGAGGCGGAAGAGGCTATGCCAGATGGACTGGCTATGAAAGTGTGCCTTGATAATATCCTCAAGGCTGCAGTAGTCCATTGCAGTCCTGGTGTTAAATCCTGCATGTCTCATTTCATGTGTGCCGCAGGAGATGGCTCCATGATTATAGTGTGTGGGTCACTTCATTGCAAGCTGGGATCCACCTTAAACAAATTCACATCAATGACATTTTTCCTACTTTGGGAAAAAATGCATTCTTGGATACGAGTTGCAGCTGATGATGATAACAACTACTCTTAATATTTTATTTGACACACCTCACTGCTGTTCTCTTTCATACTCTTGCCCTGTCTTGATAACTCCCAAATACTTACTTGTCACATTCTTAGATAAATGACTTTGAGTTCTAACATAATTGTTCTTCATGTCAGAAACAGACTTTCCTTAATGATGAATTTAAACAAATGTCACCAAACTATCTCAGTAGCAGGAATGAAATCAGTCCATTGATAAGAAAAGTTCCCTCTTAATTAGATGATTGCTAGCTGGATTGGAATAGATGAGTTTTTGGAATCCAGTCTACCTAAAAGAGACTTTTTTTGGGGGGGAGGAATAGATAGAAGCAAAATAAAATGGATATAGACAAAGACCTACTTTTTGTTGTTCAGTCGCACAGTCAATTCCAACCCTTTGCAACCCCATTGGCCACCACACACCAGGCACACACACCCCGGCCGTCCTCCACTATCGTCCTCCATCCACCCAGCTTTGTGCCCATTGCATCAACAATGCCATCTAGCCGACTCATTCTCTGCTTTAATGTTCATCTACTATTGCACTTTTCTGTTGTGGATTACATTTTCATCCCCAGTAAATAATTAACCTCTGATTTGCATAGTCTTCTTCTTTCATGTCTAGGGCAGATGTAAAACTGCCAAAATGAAGGCACCTTTGTTAAGAATGTTTGTAAGGCTTTTCAGAACCCTATTTTTTTATACCTTATTTTTCTGTTATTAACATTTAAGATCAGGAGTGCCTTGATGACTATAATTCCATTAGAAGGGTCATGGTAAGTGAAGAATATTTGGAAACTGAGCAAATTTTCTTCTCAGGTGGGAACTCAAGAATGCTGAGGGTAGAAAAAAAGTATATATTTCTAGGACCTGGAGATGCAAGGGGCCCTGTGGTTGTCTCAGGTGCAACTCCATTGATATGGGGGGGGGGACTGAGTCTAATGTAATGATTGAAGTAGTTCTCAGTGTGGTATCAGTGTTAGTCTTTGTAGACATATTAGACAAGAAACAAGACAAAAGTAAAGACAAGACAAAAATACTGTGACACCTTTAAGACTAGCTGTTATTTTTTTTAATGTGAGCTTATGTGAATCAAGTCTGAGTGGGTCACATGGATAAAAGTTTATGTTAAAATATAGCAGCTAGCCTTTAAGGTGCCACAATGTTTGTTTGCTTTTTTCTAACTTTTGTTTTGTTTCCTGTAGTGATTTAAGATATTTATAGAAACTAATTTCCCTGGGTCTTTGAATTGTTTGCCCAAATCTTGTGATTGCTGGAATCGAAAGTTAAATGAGGAGCTTTCAGAAGAGGTAAAGGCCATGAAGTATATTGCACACAAATCCTCCATATTGCAATGTAAAATCAGTCATTTATGGAGAATTGGGGAGAAGAAAGTGTGATGGAGAAGTGCAAGTAATGCTCATCCTATCCCCTGCACATTAAAACTTACCTTTCTCCAGCTTATTATTATTATTATTATTATTATTATTATTATTATTATTATTATTATTATTATTATTATTATTATTATTATTATTATTATTATTATTATTATTATTATTATTATTATTATTATTATTATTATTAATTGAATTTATTACCCCGCCCCACTCGGGAGAACCCGACTCTGGGCTTACCAACTGCTACTCCCGTAATAACTTTGTCCATTCTCCCTTTCTTAAACCCTTTACACCAGTGGTGGGCATCAGCAGGTTCACACCAGTTCACCAGAACCAGTTGCAGAAAATCTGGCTGGCTTTACGCTTTTCATCTCCTATCATCAGCTTCCCCATGATATCTTTCATTACACATTGGCTGGTTGAACCTGAGACTGATTGCTCTGAAAGCAGCTTTTCTATCCAGCCATTTATGGATAGGTACAAACCAAACCTCCTACATATGTTGTGTGTCTGGCCTGGGTTAGCTCTTATATTATTCTGTAAAGCAGGGGTTCCCAACCTAAGGCCTGTGGGCCGGATCTGTCCCATGGTGCCATTTCATGTGGCCCCCACCCCTCCAAGGGCATTCATGTTATATTTTTCATATTGGGTATGAACCGTATTGTGAATATATTGTTTACTGTCTATTTGTACTGAATATTGTTACGGACTGTATTTTGATTATATTATGTTTATATTTATTTTGTTGCGCTGTATTGTGGGATGCTGTGATTTTGTACTGTTGATCTGTTATATTGTATTGTATTCGATTTTATGTTGTAAGCCGCCCTGAGTTGGTTTTTGCCAAGTAGGGCGGCATATAAATCTAAATAATAATAATAATAATAATAATAATAATAAATTCAAGAAACAAAATGGCCACTACTTTGAAGCTGTTGGGATAAAATGTCCACCCATTTGAAGCTGTTGGGACAAAATGTCCACTCCCATTGTGCAGACTGAGAGAGTGTGACACGGCCCCCGGCTTGAAAAGATCGGGAACCCCTGCTGTAAAAAATAAACACAATTACCATATATACTCACATATAAGCTGAGTTTTTTTAGCCCCAAAAATAAGCCCCCAAAATGGGACATGGCTTATACTTGGGTCAATGACCACGAGGGTCCCAAGACCATGCCGGATTGAGATGCACCAACAATTTAATTAATTTTACCATATTTTCATGTATTTTGGTTATTGAAACTCACTAGCAGCCACTGCATTACCCACCCTTGGCTTATACTTGGGTCAATCTATTTTTCTGGGTTTTCAGGTAAAATTAGGTACATCAGCTTATATTCAGGTTGACTTATACTTGAGTAGATACGGTATCTACTTATTCCTATGCTTTTCAATACCACTGGGGGGGGGAAAGACAATGGCAGCCATTTCTGTAGGACACAAATACAGTCCTCTGTGGAGATATGTAATATTGGATGCTACAAGACAATTCTTTACCCAGGACAAAGATGAAAAGACAGAAGAAAGGAGGGGGAAAGATCACCCCATCTCCAGGAGAAGGGAGGTCTTGTTTCTGTTCAAGACAAGAAAATTGAATGTTTTTTTTCATCTTACTGACTTGTTAATTGCTATAAGAACCTCAAAGGTGTCATCTATTAATTGAACCTCTGGCCTTGCACTATTTGATTGATAAGCAGGTGACTCAAATGGTCACTCACTCAGTCTAAAATATTGCCCTTTGCTGGGCAACTCAGATGAATGGCTGATAAAATAGAAAATTATCTCTTGTCAGACACTGAAAGCTTTATTTCTGAAAGTGAAGTTTCAAAAATAACTCAGAAGATAATAAATCTGCTTCTTCAACCAAATAAAACACATGCGTTTGTTTTTATTGGCATGAACTTTTTTTGGAATTCTTGCCACTGAAAACAAAACCTCAGAGTCTTATTTTGTCTCTCTGACCATCTGTAAATACTCACCATGTGATAGGACAGTGATGGCCAACCTTGGCACTCCAGTTCCTAGATTTCAATTCCCAGAAGCCCAAGTCAGCAGGAGTGCTGAATTGGGCTTCTGGTAATTGAAGTCCAAGAACACATGGAGTGTCAAGGTTCGCCATCATGGCGATAGGATATCATACTGTGAATTTGCACTCCCCAACCTTAAGTGGCACTCAGTAAAGCAGATTAGAGGTGATAAAAAAAATAGTGTTGTGTGCTAAAATTACCCAGTTCTTAAGAGGAATGTTAGAGAAAATTCAGTCCTATACCCAGCTGTCTAAAAATAATCCCCATATAATTTTATGGGATTTACTTTTGAGTACGTATGTGTAGGATTTTGGTAAAATAAAAATTATTCCCTGTAGTAGTGTTGTATAGATAACACAAATAAAGCAGTGAACATATCTACTTGTGCTCTAGCAGATGTGACCAGATACTTTCTGAATCTGCACCTCTTCACATGGCAAGCTCTGACCTTGAGCTGGGCAGGACGGGGCACATACCGGGATGGAGTTGGTGGGGCCAGTGTGCAAGTCTTACTCCATGTTTAGCCTACCCTGTTGATGAGAGAGCACCTGGACAAGGCTGTAGAACTTCTATTTCCTATGTAGCTCTAACTCTCCCACAATGAAGATCTCAGGGCTTCAGGTATGGTGTTGGGTGTGTATTTTTTTTAGTAGTCCTATCTAAAAATTCCTGGTACTTTCTGGTAACCTCTCAACCAAGTACTAACCAGGCCTAATGTCACCTAGCTTCAGAAATCAGTCAGGACCAGTGTTTCCACAATCCAAGGTAGGGATAATGGAGACCATGCTGTGTGGTCATGACTACACATGAGATATTCAATGAAACAATGATGTAATCCTTCCAGAGACCAGAACTTGAATAACTCATTTGGTATTCTTATTCCCACTATATTCTTTTCCTAAAACATAATGTCAATATAGAATTGGATTACAGAAGATGCATGGTTACCAAAGGAAATAATGGCTCTATAATCCTCCCCTGGCATTTATCACAGACAGAGTAGGTTCAATGCTTGAATGGGGCCAGTATGCCAGACCCTTCTTCTTCAGTGCAAGCTTTGCTATGTTCAGAGGAAAGTCATGAAAAAAAGTTATGTCCTTTCTTCTTGCTCATGTGAAGAACTCTTGATTGCAACCACGGGCCCTGCTTTCTTGGCTTTGTGACTTATAGCAACCCTAATGGAGGTTTTCAATGTAACTGAGATATTTAAGGAGTGGTTTTACCAGTTCCAGGGACTGCGGTGGCTCAGGTGGTTAAGATACTGAACTTGACGACCAGGAGGTTGGAGTTCGATTTCCAAGTACTGCATGACAGAGTGAGCTCCCATCTCTGTCCCAGCTCCAGCCAACCTAGCAGTCTGAAAGCAAGAAAATGCAAGTAGATAAATAGGACCACTTTAGTGGGAAGGTAAACAGCATTCTGTGCACTCCGGTGTTGAACCATGCCTGCCACATGTCCATGAAAATGTCTGCAAACACAGACAGCTCTTTGGCTATAAACAGAGATGAGCACTGAATCCTACACTCAGATACGACTGGCTTTCAAGCAAGGATGGCCTCCATCAGTTCCATACTTGCGGTGAGTTTCCATGATTGAGGAGGGATTTGAATTAGGATGTTTACTCAGAGGAAACTATATCTGTTTTCATTAAGACTTATTTCCAGGCAAGTGCATCTCTCTTTGAATCCACAATTTATTCAATAACCTTCACATGAATTGACTTTTCCATTGCTAGTGATCATTCTGGCTGTGCTTCCTAAAAAGCTGTGGTTTTATAATTCTAGCAGCAATAACTGAATGATGAGGAAGACTCCAAGAACTTGGTAGGAATCACAAGTCACTTCCTATTTTTCTATTTGCTCTTAAAGCATTCCGGGCTGAGAAACCCCATGCATGCATGCATCCCATCATTTATATATACTGTAGTGTATTTATTACTTGTGTCAAAGGTGGAATCATAAACCTCTCAAAAAGGTCTTGTATGTTGCAAAACTGGTGAATGACAGATGACTGCTGACCTTTCATTCACATTAAGCACACAATCTGTCATCTCATCAAACATTGGACAGGAGAACATAAGTCACAAGTGGTGACACCGATTGAATGAAATCCCTTCCCCTGCCAAAAGTTGTGAAAGAAGGTGATCAGTCTTCATACCAGGAAGGACAGCTTGTGCCCCATGCATGTGTCTTTTGTTTAATGAACAGAGATTGTGCAAAAGCAGATCATAGGAGATAGTACCCAAAGTTGTTGTGATGTACTATTGAGCCATAAGAACTAGCGTTTGTTATCAACCACAGGGAATTGCAGATGTTTGTGGGTTCCAACTGAATGCATTCATAGTGGCCAGAAGATCAGGGGGTTCTGCCTACTAATCATGGAAGCAGGCTCAGTTGTGCGCAGTGAATACACAGTGGGCTGCCCTAGATCCAGGTGCAGTAAGGATATAGGGCAGTGATGGCAAACTTTTTAGAGACAGAGTGCCCAAACAAAGGGGTGGGGTGAACTCTGTGCTGGGGGGGAGATGGAAGTGCTGCCATTGGGCTGCTGGGCAGAGGGGTAGGATGAACTCTGTACTGGGGGGAGGGAGGAAGCAATGGTGTGCATGCCAACAGAGAGGGCTTGGAGCACCCTTTCTGGCACATGTGCCATAGGTTCACCACCACTGATATAGGGGCTGGGCTCACCTGTCCCTCTCCATCTCACAATAGTCTTCTGCACTAGAATATGGCTTCTCTCTCTCTCTCTCCAGATTCTGCTGTCAAGCAACCACTCTCATACAGTCTCATAATGTAATCATAATAGAGAAATTAAAGATCTAAGTTTGAGAAGACTTGGTGAGAACTTTTTTTATGTAACAACTGCTTTAGTTTATTGTTTGTTCACATTGCTTCCCCCTTTTTCTGTATTAAAAAAGGCAAAAACAAAACACACCCCAGAGATCGGAGTTGAAAGACAATTGCAAAAACAGCTCAAGTTGATACTGAATGGATTAAAAAATGTGCAAGAGGTATTTAAAAAAACCTTGAGGGAGGGGGAAAATCATACAAACAATTGGGAAGTGAGAGTTGGCATCAGATGAAGACTGGTAGAAAGCAGATACAGGCTTTAGTCTGTCTTTTGATAGGTACGAGAGCAGATTACGTTTTCCACTGTCAGAGTCAAAATTAGTTTTTCATCCTTCAGTTCTTGGACTAATGAAGTCTCCTTTCTGTCCCATGCCTCGATATGAACAAATTTATCTCCATCTAGTGACACAAGGGATTTGGGGACTTCACTTAGTGCTTGATGCGCATGTTCCGAGTGCCTAGAAGATAAAAATCTTCCCATAAAGGAACAGTGCCTTAGGTTATCATTAAGAATGTTTTTTTTTTGTTGCTGTTGTGGGTGTTATGTGCCATCAAGTTGCATCCAACTTATAGCAATCCTAGGAAGGTTTCGTTTAAGGAGTGGTTTGCCGGTGCTGTGGTGGCTTAGTGATTAAGAGGCTGAACTTGGCGACTGGAAGGTCTGGTCTCCTGCCGTTTGTCCCAGCTCCTGCCAACCTAGCAGTTCGAAAGCAAGAAATTGCAAGGGGATAAATAGGTACCATGTCAGCGGGAAAGGTAACAGTATTACGTGTGCTCCAGCATCTAGTCATGCCTGCCAGATGACCACAGAAACATCTGCAGACACAGGCTCTGGCTCTTTGA
The DNA here is from genome assembly GCA_030440675.1 of Furcifer pardalis. NCBI lineage: Eukaryota > Metazoa > Chordata > Lepidosauria > Squamata > Chamaeleonidae > Furcifer > Furcifer pardalis. Next base: position 45,261,318 of record CP126890.1, on the reverse strand, counting down.
CTGTAAACAAAGATGAGTACCACCCCCTAGAGTAGGATATGACTGGCTTTTGAACAAGGGAGACATTTGCCTTGCCTTGCCTTGCCTTGCCTTGCCTTGCCTTGCCTTACTGGTGCCACCTCCCCATGTGAGTTTCTGTTGCCAAGTGGGGAATCAGACACAGGAATCTTGAGAATTAACCCATCACTCTATCTACAATGCCACACTAGGGTCTCTGTGTCTTAAGTTCTGAGTGTTGCACTTTACTGTTTAGTGTTTTCCTTCTTTATTTTTCAAGTATTGTTTTAACATGGATTTCTCCTTTTTAAAAAGGGTTTGAAATTAGGGTTGCATGTGTTATTGCTTTATGTACTTTGCACTCTGAATTTGTGTTAAAAATGATTGCTGTAAATAAATATTATTGGTAAATAATAAGAGCCAGCTGAGGGCAAAAGGTGGCTGCTAAATAACTGTGTGTGCTGATAAGTATATGTTTTTATTTCATAATGTTAAGAATGTAGAAAACTTTTGTAATTGGGGGGGGGGCTGCTTAACCCTTTCCTATCTGGCTCAAACCATCCTCAATGGCTCAGTTTTGATTGCTGTTCCCTAACCGGTTGTTATTATTACCAATTCCAGTATTGGACATATGATCACCAATATAATGCAAATGGATGAGAAGACAATTAGGAAAACTTGTCAGGAACAACAGCTATTTTTTACAAACATCTTTAGCTTTCTCTTAAAAAATTAAAATACTGTACAGCCAAACCCTTCTTTGGAAAAGGTAATTACGACACATCAAGTGTGACTGTGATATTTCCAATGACTTAACTGTTGTTCTTTCATTTTTCCATCTTTTTCTTTTCTTTCTCACAGATTACTTTGAAGTGAATGGACAGCCACTTTCATTTCAATCATGTATTATTATTCCTGATATTTTAAATGTCTTTGCTGCTGTTTCAGTCATCAGTTGCATTTCACTTTTTTGTTGTTGTTGTTTTCAGCTGCCTTGCAAAGGCCTTGCTTTGAAAGGTATATTTTAAATGAACAACTTGGGGGATTTGATTCTGTCAAGTGTTGTTCCTTTTCCTTTTTTTCTTTTTGGCAAGCTCTGAAGCCATTTTAACACAAGCTAAAATGGGGCTTTGATATTTACTAAGTGTTTGCTCCTTGGGCTGTCAGCATACTTGCAGGAAATCCTATCCCTGGCCTCCCCCTCCTCCTCCCATCAATAACTTGTTTGCAGGGTCCCAGAAAATGAATACTGGTCACACAGCTTAGAAGGACCATGGAAACTGGGGCTGTCAAAACATATTTAAGATACCAGGCCATGAAAAAGATGTTTTCAGAATAGTCTCCTGTTTTGAAGATCATGGTTTACATTAGATTAATTGCATGCAGACCAAGAAATGTATTATATGCACCCACTGTATATTGTGCTGAACTATTAAAAACCCATTTGCTGTATTTTATGTTGGTGGACTTTGACATAGGTAATGCAGATCTGTAGGCTCCTCATAAAGCACAGATATGATGATTGCCAGAGGGTCTCTGTTATCTATGTGAGGGGAAAGTGGTTCTGAACTATTTTAAAAAAGGAGCTATGCATTGTGATACATATTACCTAAAGATAATGATCTTTGAAACATTGGCTGAAGGAGGAATACCTCATCTCCCATTTGTGGGGGAAATGACCTCTTGATTTACCTGAAAAGCAATGCTTGGGTAGGCATCTCTCCTCTTCTTCAAGGCAGGATTTGTGACTTACCGTCAGGAGACTTGTTTCTCAGAGATGTCCTTGGGGGCAAAATCTGAACTTTCCCATTTTCAGTGGCAGAGAGTAGACTATGCAGGATCAGGCCCAAATCGAACCTTATCCAACTCTAGGGTTTGGTGCTCATCTCCATTTATAAACAAAGAGCCAGTGTCTGCAAACCTTTCCATGATCGTGTGGCATGCATGACTAGATACCGGATTGTACAGAATGCTGCTACTGTTCCTGTCAAAGTGGTACCTATTTATCTACTTGCAATTTCTTGCTTTCAAACTGCTAGATTTGCAGGAGCTGGGACAGAGGCGGGAGCTCAGTCTGTCATGCAACACTTGGGTCATGAACTGCTGACCTGCCAACCTTCCAATTGTTAATTCAGTGTCTTAACTACTAAGCCACTGCAGTCCCTAAGTCATTACCATTAAATAAATAGAGTCCTTTTCTATGAGATGCCATTCCCCTTCTCTTGAAAGACATGACTCTATGTGCCACACATCCAATCACAACCTCCCTAAATTAGTCTGCTGTCTTGGATGTTCCCGACTCAACACCAGCCCATTGCCTGAGATTCCTAGGCCACAATCTGAAATCAAGGGGTGGGCCCTGGGGTGGACATTTTGCTGTGCCTGTGGACAGCTCATTGGCAGCACCCCAGGAGGTGTCCCCCCCCCCCCGGGTCTGTGCTGTTGCTACTGGAGCTTGTGGAACAAAAAGACACACAGAGAAAACCAACAGATTTTCTCTCTCCAGCCCTGGTATTTGTTCACTACCTTGAAAGCCCAGAGGAACAAAGCAATTTGCCTGAGATTCTAGCTAGTGCTCTGAGGCCTGCAATTTGGAGGATGCTGTCATGTTACCAGAGTTAGTGAGAGATTCCATTATCTGTTTTGCATATAAAGTGGGAAAGGAAGAAGAAGTTTAGCAGTTCTAGTAAAATGCAATATTCAATTTATTTGTGTATTTTAATTTTCTACCTTGTGTTTTTTATTCAACCTTCCCTATCCCCCACATTTTTGTGCAGAACATTTGAATTCAGAACCACCCTGCAAAAATACCAAAACACCCTCCGATCTGAGGGTGTTCCTGTTTATGTATTAACCCCAGAAATTTAATTGATTTACTTGAAAATATAGGCTTAACAAAAACTCTGCTGCTCCTTCTTATACTATGTCTAGGTCAAACTTTAAACTGCCAAAATGAAGCCAGTTTCTTGGCTTTATCGTTGGCCAAACTTAAATTCTCATCAGTACATGTTTCTGGTAGAAATCAGCAGACTAATAAATGTGCCAGATTCTGTATCTGTCCACATTCACATAGGGTGTTGTTGTCTGTCAGCAGCCCCAACTTGACCATGTTGGTCTTACATTTGGCACTCCAACTCTCAGCCTATTCAGGGTCCTCCAAGTGACACAGAGAATATCAAGTTCCTCAGTCCTATCTTCCTTTAATGTTATTCCTTATCCACTGAGCTACTTCCTCCATTTCCTAATTTAGTTTTGCTCTTGCATACCCTCAAGAATGTTTGTTCTTGCCTTAAAGCTCTTCCTGGATCTGAGTCAGAAAACTTGAGGCTCATATCTGTTCAGAGTATGTCAAGGGTCATTCTTAGTTCTCTCAGTGCTCATTGCTACTTCTCTCCTTATGTTAAGTGGAACAATACCAACAAGAGGATGTATTTTTTCAATTGGTGTAGGTTTGGGGACCCTGTCACTATACACATTGTTTCATTAACAGCTATGTCAATCTGTTTCATGTTTACAGAAGCACTTCATACTGGAGCAGCATACTCTGCTGCATGCTGCACCCTTAAACATTGACTGTAATTTTCAATGCCTTGCAGAAGGGCAATGGAGTGGCAGCCAAGTGTGCACAACATATGGCAAGGAGGGAGTGATTGTGGCCAATGAAGGCAATCCTAGAGAAAAGAGAACCCAACAAAACAGGTTCACTTCCTGAACATTGAATTGTGAATTTTCAGTTGACTCCTTTCACGCTCTTCTTTACAATCCTCTATGTCAAAATAAATATTTTTGTGATGATCAAAGCCAAAATTTGCAGAAAATAATGTACTGGGTTCTGCGCCACTTTGAAAAATTGGACATAAGGATGTGGCCTAGGTCTGTCCAACATAACTTTTAGGGAGCTCTCTCCCTTCTTTAGCTCCAAAGGACTTCCTGTTGAAAAGTATCATGCATTTTTCTTCTGCCTTGCTATAATTACACTTAAGAGCTTGCACTTTTCCAGTAACAGCTTGAACCCAGATTTCCTGCTGTGCATGGAATTGATGTACACTATTTCTAGCACACCCACAAGGCATTTTGGAACGGTTCCCTCAGATGATAGAAAATACAGTTCCTTACTTATTTGCAATTCTTTTTGGAAAATGGTTAACAAATTTTTCTCATGACCTTTTTCATTAGGAGTCTGGTGTTGGTTGAGCTGCTGGTTCTTTGGGCCAAGTAGATAACTGTTTTAGATTTACATGCCAGGTGAACATGGTGTGATGTAAACAATAAAGGGGGGATTTTTTTTTCCATAGTTGTTCAAGCAAACCTGAACTAATGCTAGAGATGATGTAATATAATTATTAAGCTGCTAGTTTCTAAATTAAACACACCAAATCAAATGTTGCTACCACTAGCAGGCAGAATACTGGTTACTAAAAACCAAGACTATTCATACTGCAATCCAGTAATACCTCTGTGACTTTTCTCCACAGGCTTCCGGACTGTAGCAGTGAGCTGGGAATATATCCAAATCGTTGAAACAAGTAAATCTAAATTGGTTTCTTTGTATGTCTCCATCTGTTGCCAGCATTGCATGAAATGAAAGTAAGCACTTAAACCTGTAATCTTTCACAAAGGGATTGTCAGACAAAAACGCCCATTGTGCTGCTTTTAGGCCTACTTCCTAAATTTCACGCATGCCAAGTATGGTGGTGGAAAAAACACCCACTGAGAGCTCTAAATAATTTTTAGATTTCATAAATTTGCAGCATCCTCAGTGAGCACAGAAAAGGTTGTTTTGGCTAGATCTCATACCAATGATTCAAAAGATTCATGGGTCAGCTGTCATTGTATTTCCACTGGGACATAAGCAAACTTGCAGTCATACAATGAAGCACAACAGGCGGAGTGAGTCACCACAAGGAGGAGGTGGAAACCCAGTTTCTTGCAAGCAGGTTAAGATGACAGCTGAGGAGACAGCCTTTACATCAGAGATTCTCAACCTGTGGCCTGCCATTTCATGTGCCCCCACCACTGCCTCCACCACACCAGGAAGTGCCATGTGGTGGAGGAAGGGCAAAATGGCCATCCAGCCCCTGAAGCTGTCTGAGGGAGTGTGACCCAGCCCCTGGCTTAAAAAGGCTGAAAACTCCTGCTTTACATTCACTTTCTTTATGAATGACACATGAAGAGCCTCTAGCCAACATCAGATTGTTAGTACTCATTACTATAAACTCACTGAGTGGAACTTACTAAGTTGTGTAAGTTCCATGGATTCAGTGGGTGTGCTCTAGTTGTAATTAACAATTCTGTTATGTTTCTGTCCTTGGTTGAATTAATAGTATCTAACTGAAATAGTGCTCCTCAATTTCATCTCATTTGGTTTATATTGTTTTTTCTGGTGGATGGAACACAAAGCGTACCCCCACGTTTTGATCAATCTTTAATAATAATAATAATAATAATAATAATAATAATAATAATAATAATAATAATAATAATAATAATAATAATAATAATAATAATAATAATAATAATGTGCCATCAAATAAATTCTGTTTATGGCAATCTTTTTCAGAGTTAGTAGGAAGACAGAACTCAGGGATGGCTCTTCTATAGGCTGGGATATACAGTGGGGGAACTGAACTCCCAGCCTCCGGCTCCCCAGACAGATAGCTAACTCACCAAGTTATCCAGCCAAATAGATTATTTTTAGGGTAGATAAAATCTAAGAGTCTTATGGGCAGGGGATGGGCATGAGATTACCTTAGCATCAAGGCAGCAGGTAGCCTGTTGGTAATTGCACACAATGTGTTAATGGTAGAGATACAACTTGCACATGATACAAAAGCACCAAGATGAGCACCTTTTAAAATATAATGTTAGAACCCATTCAATCTCTCAGAAGCAGGATGGAACACAAGTGCTAGGACTTCTTCATCTCCCTGCTCTTGTTTCTGTTGCCATGCTCAGAGAGAGCAAGTCAACTAGCAGAAAGGAGAGAGAGCATAAGGGCAAGGAAGACAGTCAGGATTGACTCCCTTCATAAAAATGTGTCTTGGTAGGTGGTAAACAGTGACACCTGCTGTTGTCACCCCAGTCAAAGGTGCTAGTGAGTTTGCAGGTATGGCCTTTTACCAATGTTCTTATAATACTTAGTTTCTCACTTATGGGTCCTGGTAGTAACAATGTCAAATGTTGGTGTAGAATATGTATATTGATCCTAGGTTTATATCAGAGATGTGTTAAAATTGGCTAATCCTATTAGTATTGAAATACTTGTCTAACAAATTGGGACTGACCTGGTCCAAAGGGATTTTAGAGTGGACTGAACCAGTTTGTTCTCAGGTTTCTGGAGGCATTTGTATATTCTGCACTGGAAGAAAAACATGAGACTATGGGAAATAAAAGGGCTATGACCTGAGATGAGGGCATCACATTACACCATGAACTTAAGAATGTGACAGACCTTCTGTTGGTAAGCAAAGGTCCTACCCGCTTCCTTCCTTCCCCTTTGCATGGAAATAATGCCCCTTAGTGTCTCAAATTAGTAGAACCTGTCCAAGTGTGCCTACTTACAGCCTAGCTGAAACAGAGTGCTGCACATCTGGCACCCATCCACTTTGGAACATATGTAGGCAATGCCTACATATATGTGTGCCTACTAGGCATCTATATCAAGGGGGAAACATATAAAGTCTTGCAAATTAAGGCCAGCACTTGGGTGGGGGGGAGTAGAAAGCAGAAGGTGGGGAAATACTCCCTGGATTTACTTTGACCTACCTAATCAGAGTCCATAAAAGGGAGTCAGCCATTCACGTACACCCTCAGTCCTACATGTAGTGCAGACATTTTAGAAAGCAGCCAGTCTAAGTAGGGACGTAGAAAAAGATTTTGGTTTTCAATTGGACTTGAGCTCTCAATTGCCTTCTGTTGTGGTGCTTCTTTCTTTTGCTATAGAAACTGGTGTCAAGTATTATATCTCAGCATTTTGAGCCTTCAAAATACTGAAGGAAATGTCAATACAGTGGTACCCCATATAACGAACGCTTCATCTAACGAAAAATTCGTACAATGAAGCGTTACACTATTTGTGATGTTTGTTATATGGATCGCTATTGGCAATACCCTCTACAACAAAAAAAATTCATTGTACAGGGTATCTCCAATAACGATCCATATAACAAACATTTTTTCATTGTACAGTGCATCGTCCATAGTGATACGTATAATGGGGGGAAACGTATAGCGAAGAGCTTCATGGAATGGTGTTTTTTCGTTATACAGGGTTTTACTGTAATTTGTATAAATGTCCTAACCAGTCTGAATGTTATTGGTGGCTTCTTGGATCTATTGTAAGCCACCCTGAGTCCTCAGATAAGGGCGGGGTATAAATGTAAATAAATAAATAAATAAATAAATCTATATCTGCCTTGCTAGCATACAAATACCCTTGGCTTGCCCTGTTTTGACACTTGTTCCTAAAGCTGGTTCACCTGTCTAACCCAATTCTATGTGCTACTCTAAATCCTTCACTCTGTAAAATAAGGACCAATGTGGTTTATATGAAGCTATCGTGGCTAGCCTCAATATCCTTCTCTATGATCAGGGAAGAAAAACACTACCGGTTCAAAGTGGAGCCATCCAAGGAATTCAACAGTGAGATAAATTCCAAGTCTTATATTTTTTCATGATACTGAGCTGTGTTTATCTTCCACTATGCCTAATTTCTCCTCTTCCCTATAGTGGCAAAAAAAAATAATACTCTGACTCAGGCAGTGAAACCTGTCCACTCTGCTGTCCCATCTGTTTACTGAAACAGGTTCTGTAGTTCCTAATATGCTGGTGCTAGCAGATTTTTTTTTGCAGCTGTCAGATGGAAGGGGGGAGAGTGATGAGAGAGAAGCAAATCAGATTACATGATCATACTGTTTATCTATTAGATGTCCATCATCTTGGGGTTCCAGCTTAGATAGAAATCTCTAGTACAAGAGTTCTCAACCTTTTAAAGCCAGGGGCTGGGTCACACTCCCTCACACAGCTTCGGGGGGCAGACAGCCATTTTTCCCTTCCTCCATCACATGACACTTCCAGATGTGGTGGAGGTGCTGGTGGGTCACATGAAATGGTGTTGTGGCTTGCATCTGGCCCATGGGCCACAGGTTGAGAATCCCTGCTCTATTACAATTTAAAGGCAGGGGGAGAACTTAACTGAGGGAACTCTACATGTTGAAAAAGGCACATTCGTGGCTAAATGGGGAGCTGCATGCTCTTTTAAGGGCCACATCCACAGTTCCTCTCCTTTTCAGCAGCTCAGCACCATTTTTGAAAGCCAATACCTTGAGAGTTGGGGAGAAATAGAGCTTGGAAAATATACTAAGACTGCAACATTCAGACCCTCAGCCCAGACCTGCCAGCATGGTGCTGGTTTCAAACATTCTCCAATTCATGAAGAAAGGTAGATTCCGTTCCCATCAACTCATTGGTAGTCACCTTAAAAGGAAAGGAACTGAAAAAGAAGTATGGGTATAACTGTGCACTTTTGTACTACTGGATGTGAGTATATGATAACTGAAACACATTTTCCCCTCTTAAAATATGGCAACATTTTAGAATTTTTGTCTTTCATTTTGTTGTTGGAATTTCACTAGGATTCCCCTTGCTGGCCTTAAGCTTCAGCCATGCCATTTGCAGTCTTTGAACTAATAGTACCAGATGAATTTACAGGACTGTGCCTCTGAAAACTGAAAAACACTATTCACATGTGGAAACCCAGAGATGGCCCTCCAAAAGTTGAAGAGTGGTTACTCCCACCACCACTTGCTGCTGACTAGATTGGGTGGGAATGATAGTGTAGTAATATTTAGAATAGACATCTTTGAAATGTGGTGCTGGAGGAGACTTTCTAGAGTACCCTGGACAGCAAAGAGATCAAATCAGTCAATCCTGAAAGAAACCAATTCTGACTGCTCCTTGGAAGGACAAATATTGAAGATGAAGCTCAAGTACTTTGGACACCAAATGAGAAGAGAGGATTAACTGGAGACGGCCTTGATCCTGGGAAAGATCAAAGGCAAAAGGAGAAGGGGGCAGCAGAGGATGAGATGGCTAGATGGCGTTGTTGACGCATTTGGCGTAGAGCTGAGTGTGCTGTGGAGGATGGTGGAGGATAGAGGAGGTTGGCATGTGATGGTCCATAGGTTTGCAATGTGTTGGGCTTGATTATGCAACTCAACAACAACAACAATATCCAGAAAACCACAGTGTCACCAGCCGTAGTTCAGCAATATTTCATGATAGTGTTTTCTAGGCTTTCTGTGACCCATGGGCTATACTTAAAGAGAAGAACATTTCCAAATATGCTTCAAAGAGAAAACAGGTGTCTTGGGTGGATTTTACTAAAAAGAACAACCATGTAAAACACCAGGACTCTCTTGACTTTAGTGATGCTATTTCTTTTAAAGTCACAGTGATCCATGTAAACACATTCCTGGAGGGGAAACAACAGAAGGCAAACTCTCCTTGTCAAAATGGTTAGACCCAAGAGTTGGAATAATAAATAGAGAGTAGGGGATAGTCCCTCACTTCAAATAATCTGTGGCACCTCTTCTCACAACCTTGGCCTGCCTTGTATTTGTGCAGTTGCTGGCCATAAGACTGCCCTAACCCTTGCTGTGCTTTGGACGAGTGCCTGTCTCAATCATTCTTCACATCCTCCAAGGGCTAAAATTAGTTGTCTCTGCACAAGCATCCAAATGGCAAAGGATTTCAGCCCCCTTTCGAGCTCCGGTTTTATGTCCCTGATTGGCAGACGAGCGTAGCAGCTGTCTATGTGGGTGGCAAAGAGTTGCTGTACATTTGAGTATTTCAAAAGGGACAGGGATGCCTCTATTACATTTTTTGTAAGTGACAAGTGATTGTGTTACTGCAGCTCCAGAGGCCATTAGTAAACCTGCTGCAAAATCTCTACTTTTGCACACTAGTATTAATATGCAGTCTGTCAGTGTAGAAACCAGTGAAATAATCTAGAGGCCTGAGCTGTATGTCTTTTTAAAAGCTATGTAAAACACACAGTGTCCATAGAGTAATTACAAGGTAATACTTGTAGGGGCCAAAGGAAAAAGAATAGGTTACTCCAAACAATCAAGGCCGTAGCCAGGGGGTGGCCAGGGTGAGAGTCACCCACCCTGAGTTAGCAGTTTGCCCACCCTCAAACTCCCGGCTGCTTATATATATGACATATGTATGACATTGTTGCCCATCCTGAAAAAATATTCACCCACCCACATCTAAAATCCTGGCTATGGCCCTGAAAACAATGATACCACCCTAATGGCAGAAAGTTGAGGAAGACCTAAAGAAGCTCCTGCTTAAGTTGAAAGAAGAGAGCGCAAAAGTTGGCTTGAGACTCAACATCAAGAAAATAAAGATAATGGCAAGAGTCACTGGAAAATAGATGGGGAAGAAGTAGAAGCAGTGACAGATTTTACTTTCTTAGGCTCAAAGATCATGTCAGATGGAGATTGCAGCTATGAAAGAAAAAGGTGACTGATTCTTGGGAGGCAAATGATGAGAAACCTGGGGAACATAGTCAAAAGTAGAGACATCACCTTGCAAACAAAAATTCACATAGTCAAGGCAATGATATTCCTGGTGGCAATGTATGGTTGTGAGAGCTGCACCATAAGGAAAGCTGAGCTCAGAAGAACAGATACTTTTGAAATGTGGTGTTGGAGGAGAGTTTTAAGAGTACCCTGGATAGCGAGGAGAACAACTAGGTTGATCTTAGAAGAAATCAACCCTGACTGCTCCTTAGAAAGTCAAATAGTAAAGATGAAGCTAAAGTACTTTGGACAGGAGAGGATTCACTTAAGAAAGCCTTGATGCTGGGAAAGGTGGAGGGCAAAAGAAGAAGGTGGTGGCCAAAAATGAGATGGCTAGATGGTATCGTTAATGCAATGGGCATAAAGCTGCATGGGTTGAGAAGGATGGTGGAGGACAGCGATGCCTGGAGGGCAATGGTCCATAAGTTTGCAAAGGGTCAGAATTGACTGTGCAACTGAACAACAACGAACAATGAATGTCTACAAAACATAACCTGTCAGGTGCTCTCACAACTTAGTTAACACCCTTTACCCAACGGATCTCCATGTTGTTAAGTTGTACAAAGGATCCTTCTGTCATAGGCAACAAAACTTCAAAGCAAATTGGATTCACCATGTTGATGGCCATTGTATGCTTTTAGAATAATAGAATAAGGAAGGAATCCAAATTAAAGCAAATCTGTCATTGGAAACCATCGTTGTTACCTATGGGAGTGCATCACCCTCAAAAAGATCACCTGGAGCACACTGTTGAATAAGTTAAAGGTGGTGACACCTAGAGGTGATGATCCAATCTAGGCAGTGGTGGGATTATAAAAAAATTTTTTACCAACTCTGTGGGCATGGTATGGTGGGTATGGCCATGGGGAAATTCCTTCATTGCACCTGAGTTAGGACTACTGTACTTTATTTCAAAACTTGGATGGGCGGGGCCAGCCAGAATTTCTGCTAGTTCTCGTGAACTGATGCAAACCTGCTGATGTCCACCACTGGATCTAGGGCTTTCTATGCCATAGCCCCCTCCCTGTGGAATGACTTGCCAGCTGAAATTAGAGTCTCTCTGGCATTTAGAAAAAAGCTGAAAACCTACTAATTCCAACAGACTTTCCCCTGAATATTATTGATTGCCTGTAATGTTGTTACCCTGTTATTAAGTATTTTCCTGATGCATGAAATAAGATGAGGTTGGGTACCTTGGTTTTTTTGTTAATGTACTACATTTGCTTGGTTATTTAATTCTGATGCATTATCCTGTTTTTAACTGTTTTAACTAGTCGGTATGTAAGCAGTTTGAGATTCAAGTGCTGCATGAAGGAGTGCGCGTCTGTTGTCTGTCCCAGCTCCTGACAACCTAGCAGTTCAAAAGCAAGAAATTGCAAGTAGATAAATAGGTACTACTTCAGTGAGAAAGGTAACAGCATTTTGTACAGTTCAGTATCTAGTAACGCCTGCCATGTGATCATGGAAACATCTGCAGACACAGACAGCACTAGCTCTTTGGCTGTAAATGAAGATGAGCAATACCCTCTAGAGTTGGATACACCTGGATTTTGAGCAAGGGAGACCTTTACCTTTACCCACATTGTCTTCTTCTCCTATCATCAGAAATGTTTCATTCTGGTGACAAGTCTCTCCAGGCTAGTGAACTCCACTGCTAGGGTTGCTGAAAAGCCCATCACAGCACTACTGAGTCATCAGCAAATGTCAAAGAGTGCTTGAAGGATGGCAGGGAGCAGCATTTCCACGGCCTATCAAGTGACATTCCAAGCAGGCAGGGGGCATGTAACCTCATTGCAATAGGACCGCGATGTTTCTCTCTCTCACCCCGCCATCTCCTAAGGTTGGTAAGAGAGGGATATGTGAGCAGAGCAGAGACATTTTAAACAAGAAAGAGATTAGCACCAGAGCCCGTCGGCAAGGTGAAGATTTTTAAAAAGCTTTTAGAAGTATAAATAACAGTACGTTTTGAAATAGTATCCAGTAATGTAGAAAATAATAACTCTGAGTAGCTCATCCTTCTGATACAAGAATTCTAAAGTCAGTGGGATGGATTGGGGGAGATATGGACAACCACTTACCTGAAATTTGTCACTGCAAAATGATCTATTTTCAGACTTATGAGTCTCTTTTGTTTTGAAATAATAATTATAATACTTATAATAATTATAATACAGTAATTATAATTTTGCCAACAAATTGCATGAAGACAAAAATGCAGCATAAGTTTTAGAAAATGAGAAAGTTATGATCCTGTGGGACTTTAAAAGTCAAACAGATAGATAGTTGCCTCACAACACACCTGATAGAACTGTTGTGGAAAAGAAGGTGTGGTTTATTGACATTACTATATCTGGAGACACATGAATTGAAGAAAAACAACTGGAGAAAATCACAAAATATCATGATTTGCAAATTGAAATCGAGTGTCTATGGAGGAAGAAATCTACTGTTGTACCCATAGTGATTGGAGCCCATGAAGTAATACCTAAAGGACTCCCTAGATACCGGTATTTGGAAAATATAGACTTATCGGACTTGAACATCATAACTCTCAAAAAAAAAACCCAACTCTATTAGGAAATACATATATACTCAGATGTCACTTTTAACAGTCCTTAGGTCCTTGGTTAGGGCTTGAACTGTTAATTTTATTCCAGGCCTCAACTGTGAACCAAATGTTTGATTTGTAGGTGGCGGCAGCGGTGATGATGATGATAATCCATGATCCATTAAAATGCACAATCAAAAAGCAAGTTTTTTTAAAAAAAGATTAAATAATACCTGCACATCTAAAGAGTGTTTTGAAACCAGTTTCTCTAGTTTATGTCTTTTTCTTCCAATGCAGGTGTGCTTTGGAACATGTATTTGATTGTAAGAAAACACTTCTTAACCCTGTAGTGCAGACTTCCATAACACACTTGTGCTGGCCAGGGAGTCTTCAGGAGGCCCCCGATGGTGGAGAAGACAAGTCTGTGTATCTTCCCTACCTACTAATCCCACTACATAAATGTGTTCTTGAAAAAGAAGGGAAAACCACAGTTCCTTGCAAAGTAATATAATCTCCAAGACCCTTGTACTTCAGAGGCTGTGTAGGTGTAATTAGGTGGTGATAACATTTGTGTTACATGCAAATGCACTTGTCTTTTGCATTTCCTGAACATACCATAATTATCTTCTGCATGGCTATGAGCAGCACACCTGGTTGATTTCCATGTAATCAGGATGTGCAAAAATATACAGCCATCATGTACGTGCCCTGGATTAAAGATGTGATACACAACTGGGTGTCAAAAATCCCTTCTAGTGCCAGAGAAGTTCTGCGTAGGTTTTATTTCTTTTCTAGGCACCCACATTGGCACAGTTTGCTGGCCAAAGAGATGCTTGGGTTCTGTCTAATTATCTGCCTGATGAAAGATCCTTTATCACTTCCAATCCCCCTTTTGTGTCTAACAGCTGCTCTGTTTTCTCCTCCTCCTTCCTCCTCCTCTTCTTTTTCGTCACTCCCCCTCCTTCTCCTGTGGAAGTCATCTCTTTAGCAAACTTTAGCAATGTGTCTATCATTTCAACTGCTCTGCTTTTGCAACTTCTGCCAGATGGGGTGGTATATTGTCATTCTCTTTTGTTATGAGTTCTGGATCATTGCCAAGGTATTCTTCTTTGAGTTTCATTTCCTAAGAATTTAAACCCATTAGTCACTAGCAGTGATGAGCAGCAGCCAGTTCACACCAGTTTGCCAGAACCGGTAGTAGCTTTTCTCAGTGTCCTGGAGAACTGGTAGTGGCTTTTGGGGGGAACCACATTGGGGGCTTTCCTTTTTGCCAGTTCCCCCACTGCGCATGCGCACCAAACGCTTGGTGTGCATGCATGCCTACAGTGCTTGGTATGTCTACAGCACTTGGCATGCATTTGCGCCTATAGCACTTGGCACGCCCTACAGCACTTGCCATGTATCCATGCCTACAGCGCTCTGCCTGCCAAGCCAAGAAGCCATTTGCTGCTTGGAGTGTGGCAGTGCAGAGCGTTGGGCGGCCATGCACAGCCACAAAGGAACCGGTGGCTGCTGCTGAGGCCCTCAGCAACCTCCTTGCTATCCTCCCAAGCAGGGAGGAGTAAGAGCAGCTGCTAGCCTGAAGCTCCCTACAGTCTGTTCCCCAGGATAAGTGACTCACCTTTGGGTGTGAGGTGGGTGGGTGTATTTTAATGTGTATTTAATGTGTATTTATTTTTAATGCGTATTTTTATGTGTTTTATGTATATTTATATTTTTATGTGTTTTTATGTCTATTTAATGTGTATTTGTTTTTATGTGTATTTTATGTGTATTTTTATGTCTATTTAATTTGTATTTTTATGTGTACTTATTTTTATGGGGTTTTTTACTTTGGCTCCACCCATGATTTTGGCTCTGCCCATGACATCATGATGTTGGCTCTGTCCACAACATTGGCTGTGCCCACAGTGTGGTAGTAACATTTTTGGCTGCCCACCACTGGTCACTAGAGCAGGGGTTCCCAACCTTTTCAAGCTGGGGACCAGGTCATCCTCTCTCAGTCAGCTTCCAAGGACCAGATGGCCATTTTGCACTGCCTGAACAATGAGGGTGGCCATTTTGTCCCAACAGCTTCAAAGGGGTAGCCATTTTGTTCCTCAAATGCCCTTGGAGTGATGAGGGGCCACATGAAATGGCACTGTGGGCCAGATCCAGCCCTCAGACCTTAGGTTGGAAACCCCTTCCCTGGTTTGCTACCCCCTGTAAATAGATGAGATGCCATGGTGTGTCTCCTTTGCATCAGAGGTTGGATAATTTATTTATTAGTTACATGTATATATCTGTATATAGCTTCCCTCAGTCAGCCAATCCATCTCATATTTGGTCTTTTCCTGCTGCCTTCAGCCTTTCCCAGCATTATTATCTTTTCCAGAGAATTTGACCTTCTTACAAAGTGCCTGAAGTATAACAACCTCAATTTCATCATTTTTGCCATAAGAGACAGAAGTTTGGTTTGCCATAAGACTCTATTGTTCATCTTTCTGGCAGTCCAAGGTATCTGCAAAGTTCTCATCCTGCACCATGTCTCAAAATGAGTCTTTTTCCCCCCTGTCAGCTTTCTTTATTATTCAGCTTTCACACCCTTTCATTCCTTTCATTTCATTTTAGACAGTGATTGGCTGAAGAGAACAGAACGACAGTTCTATCCACATATGCTCTCCATGTGAGCCAGATAGCAAAATAAAATAGACTAAAATAAAATATAAAAATTAGTCCTGTCGTAAATTGAGATTGTACATTGAAAAGGTAGTTTTCCTTTCTTTGTGAAGAAAATGACAACAGCAGGGTGTGTGGCCTCCACCTCATCACATATTATTATTATTATTATTATTATTCAATTTCTATACGCTCTTCACATGCTTTTTGACTAAAAAGGACTTATGTTTTGGACTAACTGCAGTGGCTTAAGTGGCTAAGATGCTGAATAGAAGGCACGAGGTCAGCAGTTCGATTCCCAAGTACAGTACTGCAGGATAGAATGAGCTCCCGTCTTTCTCCAAGCTCCTGCCAGCCTAGCAGTTTGAAAGCAAGACATTGCAAGTAGATCAATAGAGACCATTTCGGTGGGAAGGTAAACAGCGTTCTGTGTGCTCCCACTAGGAGCCACATGATCACGGAACATCTGCAGAAGCAGACAGTGCTGGCTCTTCAGCTTTGAAACACAGATGAGCACTGAACCCTAGAGTCGGATACAACTGGCTTTCAATCAAGGGAAACCTTTACCTTTATCTTAGCTTCAGTGCCTCAAATGCAGAACATATTCTATGACTGTTATTTAGTTAATTGCTAAATGATGGAGGAGGGTTAAATACTGACTTATGCTTTGCCTTGTGCTGTTTCATTTGGATGTCATCTGAAGTAGCTAGAAGTAATTATTTTTAGTTACTCTGAGAAACAGGAAGTAAAGTGTTATTTTAAATGTAACAAGTAACTTTAAAAAGTGACTTTCACCCTGTGGAATAAATGAAGAGATATTTAGAGTTACTTTCATATGGGACTGTGCCTAAGGATGTAATAGAAATTTGTTGGATTCATCCTTTTGTGGATGAAAATATCAATTTCAAACACCCTGAGGCTACCAATGGAATGGAATATATTGCTGGTGTTACTAATGTTTAAATGAAACCTTAAAGAGATCATCTGGATCTTTGGTGCTGGGTGGTAATGACATCAAGCTTTGTATTTTCATTTTCAATCAAGACTAACTATAGCTATTCTGCTATTCAGTGTTTGGAAGGTATATTTTGATAGACCAGGGTGAAAATCTGAAGTGGAATATAAAAGATAAAGAAGAGATTAGAGGCTTTAGCTGATCTACTTGCTCCTGTTGTTTCTTTGTTTAGGTCTGCAGCTTCGGGCGCCATGACTGCATCCTTTAGTGAAGAGTGACGTCTTCTAAACAGTCAATTACACATGCCTTTACTGACTACTGCCCTTGAAGATGGTTTAGAAGATTGTCCTTGGGATAATATAATGTAGTGACCTTCCATTTGCCTTCTGTGTTGCAGTGTGACACCTGTACCACTGATACAGTTCCGGGGGTCACTTTCTGGTCCTCAACCCTTTTGGCACACAAAGTCCTCATCAGCTCCAGGCCAGTACAGATGAAGTTGCTGCCCTCCATCAAGATGGATTCAAGTGGGATTTAATCCACTTGGGGGTGAACCATCAACCTTTCCTGTGGACTTTGTCACTCATGCCTGTTAGTTCTCAGGGTGTTCAGGTTAGTTAACCACTGCCTGATGATCAACATTGAGTCACTGGCAGTATGGTCTATTCTATTACCATAGCGGTATAACCTGGTCAGACTATAGTGTATGCTCAGTAAGCAAACATTACCTTTAAACTGGTCGTGCACAAATAAAGTTGTCTTATGATCAACCCCAATGGACTTCATGGAAGATGAAAGCTGCTACCAGAGCAGAATCTATGGCACTGTTGTGCAACATGGACTTATTCAAAACAGAGTTTTGGATAACATATTTGAAAGTGTCTCCCCCCCTCCCCCATGCAAGACTTCAAAGAAATAATTTCTAGCATCTGTAACAATTGCCAAGGATGTCAGCACCCAAAGCCAGCCAAGAACAGACTACAGTGTAAAATGGTGTAAGTCCTACAATTACAGAAGTCTGGAGTGCCAGTTGATGGCACCACTTATGGCTGGTAGCAAAGGGGGCAGGATACCTAAAAACAGCTCCAGCAGCATTTTTGAGAGAAAAATTACAACAAAGAAAAAAATCATATATCACAGTGCATATCAATAACATACAAAATACAAACAATACCTATTAAAAAGAAAAAATACAATAAAGTATTCAATAATTAACCTTTTCATATCGCTATTTTAAATTAATCTCGTTTTTAATATCTTATTTACTACATATGTGCTCCATTCAGTATAATATATAACCACTTATGTATTTAACTATTTATTTTAACAAATGTATGTTTTATTATTAACCTTCTAATACTATAATCATTTCCACTTTAAGTACCACCGTAATATTGAATAACCAAGAGGAAATAAAATCAAACACACCCGTGATATTTACAAAGCCTGGAGATTGCAATTTTCCTTTTAACTCTTATTTTCCCAAAAACTCAGTTGACCTAGTACAGGGCTGCCTCCTTTACCCACTATCAATGTGTACTCCAAAAAAAGTTTCCATATATTCCAAATTTTATTTTCCTTAATTATACCCTTTTTAAAATTAATTTCCCAGGTTAACTTGTCATTCAATGCTATTTCCCACATTTCTCTATACCAATCTTCCATTTTTTTACCAATGTCATTCTTCCAATTCCTTGCGATATATTGCCTTGCTGTTGTCAGTATAATAGATAACAATTTTTTTTATTCACATCTATATTAATACTATCCACCTCATCCAGTAAGGCGGCATCTGGTCCCAACTTTAGGTCCACACCCATTATTTCTTTTATTTATTTCTCAATATTTTTCCAAAAGTCCTTTAACATGTTACAACTCCACCATATAAGCTGATATGTCCCCAGTGTGTTCTTACATCTCCAGCACATTCTTGTTATTGTGTTATCCATTTGGTGCAGCCTTATTGGGGCCAGGTACCATCTCCAAATCATTTTATAATTATGCTCTTTAACTCTAACAGACAAGGTCCTCATAATCCTTCTTTTCCATTTACTTTTCCAACTCAATTCTGTAATTTTGTTGTTCAAATCTTGTTCTCATATTTTTTAATGCCTCCTCTGCATTACCCTCTTGATTTATAATCTTCTATATTTTGCTAACCATCCCTATAATACCTATCTGCATTTTTGACTTGGATCATAAAAGGGGTGCAGAAAAAGGAAGAAAACTTACATCCAGACTCTCTATTCGTTGTCATTGCAGAGGCACCATCTGCAACACGCACTGTTTATTTGGAGAGAACAGTGCAATTAATGTACCCTTGATTTAGGTTGGGGATTCTCAGCCTGTGGCCCTCGGGCTGGATGCGGCCCATGGCACCATTTCATGTGGCCCCCTACCACCTCCACCACACCAGGAAGTGCCATGTGGTGGAAGAAGGGCAAAATGGCCATCCAACCCCCAAAGCTGTCTGAGGGAGCGTGACCCGGTCCCTGGCTTAAAAAGATTGAGAACTCCTGATTTAGGTGTTGGGGAAAATCCACTGATTTCACTGGTTCTGAATTAAATATATAGAGCAGCTTTCTTTATCTTAACTGGCGATGCTGGAGTTTGAACTCCAAGCTTCTGGAAGGAGGCTATCAAGATTATCCAGTATTTATCTGTGGCGAGTAAAAGCACTGCCTTTTTTTCCAGTACTTTAATTGCTATGCTAAATGTAAATGATTTGTGATATGTTGGCTGAAATCCGGTAGCTGTAACTCAATGCTGTGTATGGCTGATGTCATCAGCAGTAGTGATTTTTTCAGAAATTAAACGTTTCTGGCTTTTCTTGTTAAAATCCTCAGGCTCCATTTCAATCCCTTTCATCATTAGGATTCTGTGGGGGTGTTGGATGGGAAGTGGCAGCCTTTAATTACCTGGCAGTGGCTATTTTCGGTAATTAAAGGTGAAATCACCTTGCTGTCTAGTGCCCCCCCCCCCCACTTCCTGACAATGAAAGGAACTAATAGGATGCCCTGATTCAGTGCCAGATGGAAGCATGAACCATCTATTGTAATATCTTATTTGGAATCTGAAGTCTGGAAAAGAGGAGACCGGAGGAGAGAGAGAGAGAGAGAGACCTGCTAATAAATAAATTAGGCTCTCTTTCTTGCTCTTACCCATTTTCTCTCCATATTTTTCTGCCTCCTACCCTAGCCTCCCCAAACTTTACTTCCTTTCACTATTATAGGGCAAGGCTGGGAAGCTTTCTGTTCCTTGGTTGGTCTATCTGCTTCTTCCTCCCTCCCTTCTCATATACTGTACCTTTATTAAAACTGGCCTCCCTAGCAGCCACCTCAGAGCATCTTCAGCATTTTCCACTTTCTTGACATTTATTCCCTTGCCCTAGATCCAAAATGCCCCACAAATGCCCCTTTCTCTTTTTCTTTACACTGATGGTTATCCCAGACCCATGACTCTCCCTCCCTCCCTCCCTCCTTCCACACTTCCTTCCCTCTCTTTACCTGATCTCTGACTTTGGCCTCATTTCAGACCTAAGTCCTTGGCCCATTCCTTTCTGTTCTTTCTTTTCTGCCTCTGGCACTCAGCTTGCCTGATCTACACTTGCCATTATCTATGTAATATTTAAATATTTAGTGCATGATAAACAGTGACAGTGAGACAGGGCATTTTGAACTTTGAGCTTCTTTAACGCTGAAACTTTTTTGTACTATTCAGTGCATTTTTGCATGGTTCCTGCATAATTGTACATCCAATTTCCACCTTTTGGTGTCAGGGGAGACAAATTCAGTGTTAGGAAGGATTGGAGAATGGTGCTGAAAATAAAACAACAGACATCTAAATATATTGTATCCTGCTCTGTTTATTCTGTAAACATGTGGCGAACACATGTGATGAGGGTAATATATCTGCCCCTTCATGGCTGCTTTCATCACACAAAAGCAACTCACTAAAGAAGGAGGGTTTTTTCTATCTGTGTAGGCTCACCTCTTGAGCTAGAAGATGAAAAGAAAGGAAGTGTCTGGATCACATGCAGAACCTACACAGAGAAGTTACCATCCACCACAAGTTGTGGTTTCAGGCAAGATCATCCTGTGGACAGATGCATTCAAAGCTGCTGTATGTGGCCTGCTTCCACACACCATGTAATGGTGAACCTTTTAGAGACCAAGTGGTCAAAGTGCAACCCAAAACCCACTTATTTATCACAAAGTGCCAACACAACATCAGGTGATAAAGGAAACACCTGACAAAATCTGTGCTGGGGGAGGGAGGAAGCTCTCCCATCGGGTTGCTGTTAGAGGGGCAGGGCAAACTCTGTACTGGGGTGACTGCACAGGTGCCCACAAAGAGGACTCTGAGTGCCACTTCTGGCACGCGTGCCATAGGTTTGCCACCAATGCATATGCAGACATATGTGTTCATGAACAGCTATTCTGGCTATTTAAATGGGAGATGGCTGTGTGTGGTTGGGCTGCACATGCCTTTGTGGTCCACTGTTGCAACACATTTGTCCAAACTGGGAAAAGCACTGGCCATGCTGGCATGTGGCTTCTAGGAGTTACAGCCTAAAAATGTAACTTTCTCAAACTCTGGCACC
Source organism: Furcifer pardalis (assembly GCA_030440675.1). Taxonomy (NCBI): domain Eukaryota; kingdom Metazoa; phylum Chordata; class Lepidosauria; order Squamata; family Chamaeleonidae; genus Furcifer; species Furcifer pardalis. The sequence continues at coordinate 45,239,971 of CP126890.1, read as the reverse complement.
AGTATATAAAATTGTGTGGTGACACAAGCAGTTGATGGGTCTGAATCTTGTCTAGGGTGTCTTTTACTGTGCACCTTGATGTAATGCATCTGCCAAATGTGTTTGAGTGAGCATGGTTGAGAAGACATTCTGCATGATTGAGAAGACATCCCCCCCCCCGAAGGAGTGAAAGGTGTGCATTTGTATAGGCAGCTACTGTAGATGACCATGTTTTTTGTAGGCAGCTGTTGAGTGTAGAAAAAAGCAAATAATGTGTGGAAAAGTATGCAATAAGGCTATATTGATTAAATCCAAGTAATTTTAGCTTAGGTTAATATGCCTGAGCCCTTAACTAAAATTACGGCACTGTGTAAATCAACAAATTCAGTTTCTAGCTAACTCTGGCCTTGGGAAATTCTCCTTCCTGGTGCTACTGGTTGATATTATTGTTCTTTCAGAGCTTATCTACTATCTTGCTCAGAATGATAGTCCACTTTAATAAAATGCCTAAAATATCGCAATAAACAGAGCGCTTATATCAACAGCATCAGATTTCTCCATGTTGTATTTGTGTGTGGTTTAATTAGATGGAAGGATCACAGGAGGCGCTTGTGTCATAATGATTCTTTAAAGTGAAACCCTAGATCAAAGTTCATAGCTACCAAATATACAACTTTTGAAACAGGCTCAAGTGCTGCAATTAATCACGGCTGCTGGAGGATTTGATGACAAAGATTAAACTGCTGTAAAGGAATACTGCTGTGCATCAGAGTCTTGCGACTGTCATCAAATAATCTGCCAACCATTAACAGGTCAAGAAAGTTGTCCAGCATTCACTCATGGTGTCCTTCCCATGATCACCTACGTCTAAGTAACACCCACCAGCACAATGGGAAAGTCCGGCAAATGTCCATGAACAATTATGTGCGGGAGGGACTATGACCCCAGCCCGCTGGTTGATTTAAGCCCTGCTTGCCCTCAATTAGTTTTTAGATTTTGATTTTAAAGTTTTAAATTGAGGGTTTTTTAGGAATGTTTTTAAGAGTGGTTTTTTTTTTTTAATGAATTGTGAGCTGCCCTGGGCCACCTCGGTGAGGAGGGTGGTTGATAAGTATGACTAATAAATAAATATTAACAATATCATTCTGTTTAATGGCTCGTGTTTGTTTCCTACCATCATTTTTACTCACTCTCTTTCTCTATTTGTTCCTGGAGAAACCAGTTGGTTGAAAATCACTACTTCTGAATTAGCTTGTGAGAAACACAGACAATTTGTCTCTAGCCCCCTTTCCAGATCTTCCCCTTTTCTGGATATCCTTCCTTGCATCAGTTTGCAAAAATTTACAACATACTTCTTCAAATCTAGGGAGATGTTGGTGCTCAAGATGGCTGAGGCATCTGCAGGGTTCCGATTGTGGAACCCTGAAGACATGTCACACTACCCTTCGCCTGTAATCAACAACCAGGGGGGAAAGGCCACTTTGCCTGGGAGTGGCAGTCCTTCTGGGAAATTTAAATTTAATTTAATTTAATTGTTCGATTTTTATGCCGTCCCAGTTGCCTAAGCGACTTTGGGCGGCTAACAACAATACAAAAAGAATACAAAATATACAGTTACAATTAAATTAGCATAATGCAGAAACATTGCAGAACTTCAAAAAAAAAGTTCCACTTACAAACCAGTACCCCACAAACCGAGAAACCAAATCATCTTTAAAAAATATTAAACTATATATTTACAAAAAAAAAAACCCTCAAAGTTTTAAAAGTTTAAAAGGTTTAAAAAATTTAAAAGTTTAAAAGAGGGAGAGAGGGGTAGCTATCCCATCAGATCAGCCACCCAACGTGGGACCCTGTGTTACTTGAGCCCCACGGAGCTGCCCTGCCAGCCAGGTTTTTAGGCCCTTCCGAAAGGGCAGTAGCTCTCTCTGTAGGCGTAACTCAGTTGGCAGGAGGTTCCAAAGGGCCGGGGCGGACACGGAGAAGGCCCTCCTTCTGGTGCTAGAGAGATGTGCCTCTCTAGCCAACGGAATTATAAGAGAGCCTCTCTGATCCACCCTGGTGGGATGCACAGATGTTCTTGGGGTGACGTGGTCTCTTAAGTATCCTGGCCCACTACTATGTAGGGCTTTCAAGGTAATGACCAGAGCCTTGAATTGCACCTGGAGACATACTGGCAACCAGTGCAGCTCCCGAAGCAGTGGTGAGGCAAGAGCATAATGCCCATACCCCATCACTACCCAAGCTGCTTCATTCTGGACCAGCTGCAGCCTCCGAAAGGTCACCAAGGGCAGCCCCATGTAGAGCGCATTACAGTAATCAAGTCTGGAGGTGACCAAAGCATGTGGGATCATGAGCTACAATGCTATAAAAGGAAAGCCTTTCCTTATGGTTTGGGCAAAGAAAGTAAAACAAGGCTGACGATGGAAAAACAAACCAACCCTGTGCTAGCCAGCTGCTTGGCAGATAAAGTTAGGTCATGCATATTTTAATTTTGCCTGCGAGGGGAAGTCCTCATAAAGCACACATAAAGGTAAAAGTTTCCCTTGCTCGAAAGCCAGTCATATCCAACTCTAGGGTTCAGTGCTCATCTCTGTTTCAAAGCTAAAGAGCCAGCACTGTTTCCTTCTGCAGATGTTTCCGTGGTCATGTGGCTAGACACTGGAGTGCATGGAACACTGTTTACCTTCCCACAGAAGTGGGCCCTATTGAATGACTTGCAATTACTGTATTATTATTTTGTATGTCAAATTTTTCCTATTAAAAATTTGACAAAATCTTAGCCAGGAATTCTATTTGTATGTCAAATTTTTTGTAAGTTGAACTGTTTGTATGTTGGGGTTCCACTGTATCATAAATTATAATAAACAGGAAGCGATGGCATAATCTTGCTGGAATGAAGAACTGTATATTGGAAATTTCTATTTGCATTTTGCAGTGATACCAAATCTATTTACCAAAGTGTACAAGCTCCAATGATGTGACTGTGGTGGCTTAATGCTAGCAGTTTGAGACCTGAGTGCTGCATGACAGAGTGAGCTCCCGCCTCTGTCCCAGCTCCTGCCAACCTAGCAAGAAATTGCAAGTAGATGCATAGGTACTGTTTTGGCAAGAAAGTAACAGCATTCCTTGCATTCCAGTGTCTAGTTATGTCTGCCACATGACCATGGAAACCTCTACAAACGCAGACAGTGGTGGCTCTTTGGCTATAAACATAGATGAGCACCAACCCCTAGAGTCAGATATGACTGGCTTTTGAGCAAAGACAACCTTTATCTTTACCTTTACTAGCTCAAAAATTAAACATTATCTTCCTAAGAGATTTAAAATTGTTCTCAGTTACAAAAATACAACTTAGAAGTAAAGTCTACAATCTAACAAAATGTAACTTAGTCATAATAATAATGTAGTATTCAGATAGTTCCAACTTAGAGTAACCCACATGGGGTTCACTAGACAGAAGTAGCTTACCAGTCCCTCCTTCTAGTAGTGCTTTGGAATTTATGCCACTTGTCCAAAGGCTACACGGGTTAGCCTTTCCACCAGGGTGTAACAGCCAGATAGACCAGATCTTTTAACATCTCTTTCAAAGCCAGAAACTATGAGAGGGCACTGGGAAGAAAGCCAGTTGGATATCTGCATTCAGATCTATTGTGCCAGTTGTAACAAAGCAGAAAGTAATGAACCTAGCATCATGAGCCTTGTTGCACAAACACTGGTGGTGGAGGCAGCCCAGAGGTGGTGGAAGAACCTCCCCATGAGCCTACCACATGTCTCGGCTGTGCAGAGGGTTTGGTGAAACTTCTCATGTGCCTTGTGTGCTGTAGATAAGAATGCTAGGAACATTTTTTTTAAGGGAGAAACAAGAAAATGTTCCTTCTGGCTGTGATTTGCCATTATTACCTTGAGAACCGATTTCCAAAACCATTTACCTGACTTTTCCTTGTGTCTATTTCCATAACCAGATTTGAAGTGTCACCTTCATTCTTTCCTATCCCCAAACTTTCCTGGCATCGGAAGGATATCTGCTTTGATATCACAAGGGCCCAAGCTCCTGGCCTTAGGTTTGGCCCCTGAAATATCAGGGAACGGGAGGAGTCTGCTAATCTGGCAAGCCTACATCTGACTGAGCTCATTGAAGGGGAAATGGATGTGGAAAGTGTTAGGTTCCCAGGCCAGGCACATTTGTAGAGGTTAAAAAAATAGCACCTTGACCTGGACTACTGCAGAGGAAACATTAGAGACTAGGAGGTAGGTACAAACACGCCTATGAAAAAAGAATTTATTTCAAGAAAATAATGATTGTCATATGAGCCAAACATGGGAAACAATTTAAGGAATGACTGTGGATACACAAAAACATAAATTAGATTTCTTATAGGAGAGCTTTCCCTGTGCCTCAACAGACCAAACTGCATGCAAGCAGCTAGGATGACTTACTAATACCAGTATAAACAGCTAGCAGGGACAGAATGAGTTATGCATGAGAAACTGAGATCACTACAAAGTCAAGACAATGATTTGTGGACTTTGGACAAGCAGCTTAGGTTGGCTGCTTCATACAACCAGTTCATAACACACATGCATACGTCTGATCAGGAAGGTTGCTGATGATTGAATGCATCCAAGGAGAACTGCTTTTGTTTCTAAATGGAATTTATTAAATTATAGGACCATTTTAATCAAGAGTGGGTAATTTCTATCAGCACTGGCCAGCATAGCAAAATATGAAGGATGATGGGCGCTGTAGTTCAGCACAAGGTACCTATCTTTAATTTCGGTTATGGGAGCTTCCCTGTCCCCCTTACTTTCTAGATAAGAGATTGAATTTTTTGTTGTTGTTAAAATTGATTAATAGGAGATAGAGGCAAACAGAATAATTAGTTTGGGATTGTGAAGGCATTGAAAGATAGTTATTAATTATTAATTAATTATTATCCTGTTGTCAAACATATCACAATAAGAATGTTCCTGAGTGTGGCAACCTTCAGAAAGATGCAGGTTAAGTATCTAGATCAGTGGTTCCCATTGTGGGGTCCACACGCCACAAGGGGACTTCGATTCCCAGAAGTCTGAGTCCGTTCATTGGCTGATCAGTGCTTTGGGGAATTGTCTTAGGCTTCTGGAAATTGAAGTCCAAAAACCAAAGGTTAGGAAACACTGATCTAGACATCAAGATTGCATATCTCCATGGAGAGACTGCAGAGGAGATGTATATGAAACAGCCACTCTGTTTCATTAAGCAGAAACATTCTGATTTTGCATGCAAAGTAGAGAAAGGTCACGATGAACTGAAACAAGAAGCTGAGCCTGAAACAAAAAAAGCTTCAAGCGAGGGGATGGAGATCAGTGCTTGTATAGCAGAAACAGAAATGGACATTTAACTTTCATTCTTGCCTGTGTAGATGATCTAATTGTTGCAACTCAAAGCAAACAGGAATACCAAGAGATTATAAACCATTTTCACAAAAAAGTAGAAATCAAAGAGTTAGGTGATGTGTCGTATTTGGGCATTGTCAAGAACTTGTCCCCTAAAGGAATGAAACAATATTAAAGGAGAAGAAAAGAGTGGTGACCAAATGGCCTTGAGATGTTAAATCTGTAGCCAACTGGGAATGCTAGGAGACCAGCCTTCGGACTTTATTGCAACCAGGTATAGACTGATGAGGGACACCTATGCTATGATGAGCCAACCCATGGGTGGGACGTATCCAGGGAGAAATATCCCCCATAACCCTAGCACCCCAAGGTCCTATTAGCAAGGGCAAGATCAGGAGATGGGATGAGGGGTATAACTGTCTCCAGGAACAGGATGGAGGTTGATTAGGGTTTTGCCTTTTCTGCACGAAATGGTTGGCCTTTTGACCCAAGCCCCGTGGAGTGCAGGAGAATAGTTGAGTACTTTGGGGAAAGATTGATGCACTAGCCTGGCTAGCCAGCTGCAAGTCAGTTTAAGGTTCCACTCATTTACTCCTTTCAAGTTGGGCAGATTTCCAAGTGGATGGAAAGGCTTGTTATAGCATTTATTTGGTTTGTGATTTAGCTGTTTTGGGTAAAGGTAAAGATCACCCTTGCTCGAAAGCCAGTCGTATCCGACTCTAGGCTTCTGTGCTCATCTCTGTTTATAGCCAAAGAGCCAGTGCTGTCTGAGTCTACAGACATTTCCGTGGACCTGTGGCAGGCATGACTAGATGCTAGAGTGTACAGAACACTGTTTACCTTCCCACCAAAGTGGTCCCTATTTATCTACTTGCAATTTCTTTCTTTTGAACTGCTAGGTTGGCAGGAGCTGGGACAGAGATGGGAGCTCACTCCATCATGCAGTACCCAAGAATCGAACTCTGACCTTCAAGTCAGTGAGTTCAGTGTCTTAACCACTTGAGCCACCACAGTCCCTATTTTACTGGGACTGCTTTAGCTGTTTTACTTCCTGTTATACTTCTCTGTGTGGGTGAAGATCCTATTCTTTGGGGGAGTGTATACCATCCTGTCGAGTTTTTGGTTTTTCATCCTGTTTTGTTTTTAGACAATAAAGTTTTTCTCTCAAGCCAATTTCAGTGCTAAGACGTTCACTGGGTGTTCTGGGGTGCTAAATCCAGATGTCTGGCTGCAGCTGGAGGGTGGCAACCAGGTGGGGCAGCTACCCAAAGGAAGGACATGTAGCTTGATTGTCCTTCCCTTTTTGCAAGAAGCCCTCCCAGCACAGAGTGGAAATGAGAGTGGAGGTGGTGGTGGGGAGAACTTCCCCCCTTTCAGAGATCAAGAGCAGGCCAAAGTAGTTTTTGGGTGCTTGGAAGCAGCCAGAAAGGATCCTGCCCACCACTCCTGGGGTCCATCTCTTCATAGGCATTAAAACTAAAAGGGAGGCATATAGGTCATGTGTGGTGAATTAGAAACAACAAACAAGTGAGCTTCTGAGTCAGCCTGCCAAGATGCTCACATTGCTACAACACCCATGGAAACAGATTTTCTTAAAAACAAGAAGGAAAGTGAACCTATACAAAAAAAATAATAGTACCTACAGAGAAGCTATAGCAGTGATGACTAACCTTGGTACTCCAGCTGTTCTTGGACTTCAATTTCCAGAAGCCCTGATCAGCAAGTGTGCTGACTTGGGCTTCTGGTAATTGAAGTCCAAAAACACCTGGAGTGCCAAGGTTAGACACCAGGGAGCTATAGGAAAGCTTTTGTACCTCAGTCACTACCAGACCAGACAAAGCTACTACTGCAGGAATAGTGAGGGGGAGAAATTAGTTTGAAGGATGATTGTACAGCTGTAAAAAAGGTAAATAGATATTTGAAAGGAATTATGGACTTTAAGACTGGCAGCTAGTAAAAACCCAGAGCTTGTAGGGTACACTGATGCAGACTGAGCAGAGGACAGCACTGATCTTAAGTCTACTAGAGGGTCTCCTATTCATGTATGGTGATAATCCTATTTCATGGACTAGTCACAACAAAAGATTTTATAGGTATGCCTTCTAGTGTCAGAATTTATTTATTTTTATGTATTACCTAGTTGTTGTTGTTGTTGTTTGGTGTTTTTAGGAATTTTAAGGGTTTCTATAATTTGAACTTTGGGGATTTTGTGTATGGTGCCCAGAGTCACATGTCAATTGGGAGGCTACACAAATTGAATGAATGAATGAATGAATGACCTTTACATCCCACCCCTCTGGGATATTGTCCCACTCTGGGCGGCTTACAACATATTAAAAAATATTTACAACAAAACCTAAGCAAATTGAATAAATTATAAATATCAACAAGAACAAAAAATAATTTCAATAGATCATTTTTAAATCATTTTTTAAATTTAAATTTAAAACACAACCCACAGTTTATTGCTGAAGTGAAAGCATGCAGAGAATTGCTATAGCTAGAAATGTTGTTGAATTACTTTGGGATAAAAGAAGAGATGCTAATCCAGATGGTGGAAGTCATCAAGCTGTCAGTAGATTACTGCAAGCAGCAAGTGGTGTGAGATACCAATAAAGGTGTCGTCGATATGATCTACTGCTCCACCACAGAGATGACAGGAGACATCTTGACCAAATGTCTTCTGAGAAACCATTTCCAGAACTTGCAAAGCAAGATGGGACTTCAGTAGGGTGGCTGCATACAAGTTTGAGAAGGACTTTTGGATTTTTATAACCTTGCATGTTGGACCAGCTGGAAGGGAATTTTCTGGGTTGGGGTGACTATCTATTTACCCAGCACTAACCAATAATTCTTCCCTGCTTCTGGATTGAAATAGAGCCCCGCCAACTCTCAACACTTAAAAAAACATGTCAGAAGCACACAAAGGTATTTTCTGGGTTGGAAGGATTTTTGCTGGAGGAACTCTGCTCAGGGGATGCCTGAATGAGGTGCCTTTCAAGTCCCCAAGATATATTCCCACTGAAGTGGTCCCTATTTATCTACTTGCAATTTCTTGCTTTTGAACTGCTAGCTTGGCAGGAGCTGGCACAGAGACGGGCACTCATTCCATCAGGCAGAACTCGGGTCTTGAACTGCCAACTTGAGGACATTCCCACTAACAAGGTGAGCTTCTTAAACATTGAGTCACCCCAGTCCTTTTTTCTGTACTGTGTTCTTTCCTTCTCTTTTGTCAGTTACTTGTCGCTGCTGGTCTGTTCAGTTGGTTGCTGGCACACATGTAGTAAAGGAAGCAGTATACAGTACATACATCCATAATTCTAAGTAACTGTATGAAATGATGTTTTAAATTCTTTCTCCTACACAGAGTGTGTTATGGAGGCTTTCCCAGTTAATAAGAAAGGAGTAGACTCTGGGGTTTTTAGCTGTTCACCTCTAGTTGGTCTCTGTACTCCTACTGCACAGCTAAAGGGGATTTTACCAGAAAAAGCAGAGGTTCTACACTTCTACTCAGTGGAAGCATTCATGGATGCGATCTGATTTCTAAGTCCATTCCAAAAGCACTTACTGGGTCACTACTGTAGAACAAAAGCTGGAAATGGCATTTTTTGGGACCCAAATTACTCTTCCAGGTAATATTAGCCTCCCTTTAGTGCTATCACTAGATGCTACTTTCCAGTCCTATCTCTCTCACACACCTTTTCCAGAGGGGTAAACAGAAAAAGTCTCCTCAAAGATTGTGGTATTTTTGAACCACAATCGGGTGTACACTGGCAATGGCAACCTTGTGTTGCTGGCTAATCTTTCTCACACTAGGTCAGGCAAAAGGTACTGCAGAATGAACTCAACAAAAGGTGTTTTCATTTTGGCTGTTCCACATCTGGCCTAGACATGGAAGAAGACCCCCTTCCAGTATGCGTTGACTCTTCTAGACCCAATATATTCCTAGCATGTTATTCATGGTGCATAGACCACACACTTTGGTGAAAAGTGAGAGAAAGGCCCAAGGCCAAATGAAAAGTGCATACATTTAAGTGTTAATTTTCTAGCTGTGGCTGATAAACAGTTCTCATCCTATCATCACATCTTCTGGAATGACTTTGGACATGTGGCAAACAGCAGGGGTCTGAAGCGAGGGGGTGCATTTCAGCTCTTCAAATCATTCATTCCTGTATTCCAAAATAAAAACCATGCTGATTGGCTGTTAGTTCTAGGCTTTTCATGTGTTCAACATTCATCATAACCTTCACCTTCAAATGACAGAAGGGGCAAATAGCAATAGGTTTAAATTTAAACATGTAAAAAAATGTGCTCATACATTTCTTCTACTCTCCCAAGTCTTTAGATGTTACACCTACAAATAGTACTTCATTATTTCCTCAGTGTTGACACCAGAGATATGAGTTTGTGGGTAGAAAAAATACAAATTAGGTGCTTTTTAAAAAGCAATCATTACATCTGCATCAAGTCTGGAAATAGACTGCCTTTCCAGCTTAAGGGGCTATACTAATCTCTCTACAACCACACTAACTTGCAGCTGGTTGCATTTATACACTAAATTTAGCCGTTTATTGAAACCAGACAGATCTTTGCATTTCCCTCAATGATTTGTTGGGAGGGGTGGTCTTTGTGTACACATTTTCAACTGTGCAAACCTACACAGCTATAGTCTGATAGGTTTTTTTTGTCTAAGATGTTTGCTACTTTTGTATGTCACGTGCTAAGGTAAGCCATGCTAGGTATTTAAACATTTCCTTGCTTTAAACTGTATTGATGATGGACAAATAAATAGCAGTAAATTCAAGAAGTACCACTTGAATGGATAGCACATAAAAATGAAGCCCTCCAGAGAAGTATTGGACTACAGCTCTCATCAGGCCCAGCTAGCATAGCCAACAGTGAAAGACACTGCTAAGTTGCAGCTTCCTTTCCTTAATATAAAATGTAATTTCTGCTACATTAGATGTTAACATTGCAAGAATCATGCCACAGGCAGATGTAACACATAAACATCAAGAGTTCCCCAAGGAAGAAACATTAACAAAATTTACAATTTAAAATGTTAACCCAATTTACAACACTTTTTCAAAGAGGGTACTATGAATTTGCATGTTTTAAAAAGCATTTTTATTTTCAAAATTTAATGAAAAGTGTCTTTAGTTACACACTTTACTATTTCTGTGTCTTTAAAAACAAAAGAAAATACAACTATATATAATTATAGATGTAATGCATATTTGGCGTTCATTATATTCTATAACAAGCTAGACTTTCTAGTCAGACACCATTTTACTATATACAATAAGGAACTGTATTTTAGGAAAAAGCTACTTCAACTACATGGTGGCTTTACAATATATGAGAAATTATTGCGTAAAAGGAAGGTTAATGGAAATCCAATAGCAGTTATAGAAAAGATAGTGTTAACAATAACCTGTGCTCAACCCAACTTTTAAAAATTCCACAGTGCTGAATTTTGTGCCATAAGGCAATGACTTTACCTGATCAGTGACTCTTTTCTTAATGAATGTCCACTAAGGTGACAATGTATAATCCAAAACTATGTGTGTTGAATTGAACATTTCAGTATGTGTAACTGATTCAAATATTCCATTACATTATACACTGTCTTGCTTCAAACATGGCATTTTATTATGGAGAGATGTCATCTGAAACTTGCACACTTCCTGTGTTTTCCTTTCTTCCAACTTTACTCTTACCACAAAAGATACATTTAAGACAGAAAGCAGGAAATAGGTGTTCAATCCCGTTTGATATTAGGAAATATCCATGTGGAAACTTCCACAGCATGCCCCGTCCCTGAAGTTTCAAGAATTATAAATTATACAGTTAACAGAATACAAATGAACAAGCATTGCAATTATGCTTTTCATTTATTTAAATGATACCCCTTCCAAAATCACACCTCTGAAAGTCAATGTACTCTTCATAGATAGAAACATTGCCTGCCTATGTATGAGTCTTTCTGGATTTCAGCCTCTGTGATGACATGTGGCTAACGATTATAAATTTTGCACTAAAAATGGCTCAAAATTACCCTACAATCTGTGAACCCAATTTCTAAAAATCAGGATAATGGGTACAAGAAGCACCTGTCAGAATCAATTAAATATTTGATACAAAGAGCCTCTATGCTGCTTGAACAAATATCAAGTGCAGTTTTAGAAGGCTGATAGGACAAGCCAGACATTAAATGTCCTGGTATGAATTTTTTGAAGGATACCTCTGTTCTCGTTTCCCTGCAATAGATTGCTGAATGAATATGTTGTGAGTTAATGTGTCTTTAGTCTATGGATTTTTAAATATTATGTATTCTTCTTACCAGTAGCCATTTTATTCTGCTGCAGCAACAATAAAACCAGAAGTCTTGCAACACCTTTAAGAGTAACTAGTTTTTATTTTTAATCAGCTTTTGTGTATCCAAGCCCACCTCTGAAGCTTATGAAAGCTAATCAAAATTATTACGACTTTAAAATGCTACAAGACTTCCGTTTCCACTTATGTAGTACAGTAAAACCCCAACTTACATAAAAAGTCTGTTCCATAGGCTTTTATGTAAATCGGTTTTTTACATAACTCAAAGCAAACCCATAAGAAAAATGATTTTTTTTATGTAACTCAAAGCAAACCCATAGGAAATTGTGTTATGTAAATTGGGACATTTACATAAACCAGGCCAAGAGTTTAGCACAAAATCATTATGTAAATCGAATTTTACGTAACTCGAGACGTATGTAAGTTGGGGTTTTACTGTATTGCATAACAATGACTCTGATTTTTCTATCTCTGTTAAGACCTATGAGTGAAACAACAAATATTTGAATGAAAAGTCATAAATAATTTGCATATATACTTTAGTTTATTCAAATGGAGCTTTATGATGGGAGTTGCAGTCTGGGAAGCCACATCTCATCAATCGGTGTAAAGTTTTAAAGTTTGCCCTGCTGCTTCTGGATATCTCCTGCAGCAGGCCACTTACAGAGCCCCATCCTTTGTGTGGGATGCCAAAACTCTTCTCCCATGCAATTTAGAAGCAGGTTGTAAGGACAGTACAGGTTTCTGCCTTTAAAAAGAAAACATTTCAGATGGCTTGGCATCATGGAACTCAATTTCCAGCAAACTAGGAATAAGATCCATGACAAAGAAAATATGTAGGTGTGTTTTTTCGTAGTATGATTGAATGGGAAAACATAATACTGTACTCACAATAACCTTGCGTTATGGAAACACCACCACCACAACCCCCTTAAATTAATACTTATGGCAAGTTTTAAATGTTCTACCCTGTCTTTTATTTTTGCAAAGATATACTTAATATTTTAAAATATAAAAATCTCTATAAAAAATCTTTACACTCTCTTCGCATGAAGCAAGTCTCCTTTGAATTCATTCTGTACACAAAAAAGGATCCATGTTGCCCTTTCCACTGCTCATTTTAGATTCTCACCACTGAATCTGTACTTTGACACTATGGCAGTAGGTGTTCCTCTGTTAACAATGCATCATAACAGCAAGGGCATGGCTCTGAAAAGCCAGATGTACTATAAAACATGGGAGAGGGAAAATGAATGTGTCCCTTTCTTTTTTAAATTATGCTACAGCTAGATGTCTGGAATAAGCCAAATGAAAGCACATATGTTTATTATCTCTCTTACAACAGAGAAGTAATGCATGGCCATCAGGGCTCCAGCTCATTGTAGTAAGAACACTTCAGCAACAGCTGTTACAAAATGCTATGTATGTGTATAGCTATACATGCACATACTGTATATGCATGCATATCTGGGATGCATGTATAAGTGGTGTTCTTTGTTTCAGCTAAATGAGATCTGAGTGTTGCTTTGCTCTTTAAAGAGGGAAAGATGTGGAGAGGAGAGTGCTGGAGGAAGTGCTGCTTAATTTGTTGCATATGGCCAAACGTGTTATAAAATGAAGTGTAGGCTACCAGGAAACTACACAGGCTGTTCTGCAAGTAAACATGATTTCACTTAGAGCACAATGACATATTCCAATACTTGCCCACTGGCAAATGAAAAGATCTGATCGAATTCCCTTTGGTTATCTGAGTTTTGAAAACTAAAACCATGAACACTTTACATGGTAGATCAACTCCCTTAACATACTTCCCTCAAATGAATACATTTTAGGAACCAGTGTACCGTCCTTTTTTTAAAAAAAGGCTTTATCAAACCATATGTGCAGATACTTGAGATGATGACAGTGTTAGGCTTCCTAAGGTCCTAGAGTCAAAGAAATTCTGCTGCCCCCCGCTGCTAAGTAAGTGCACTCCTTCCACAGGGGGCAACATCTGCCGATCGGTCATGGTTCCACTTGGCGACGACCCCAAGAAACTTCCTTGGGAAGAAACAATTTTCTCAGGACTGGCAGCCAGTTTGGGGGATGTGGAGAAGTTGTATCCATAGAGAGCACAAGGGCTATGGAGTCTGAAAGCATTGTAGGAGTTCTGGTGGGTTTGATTTGTGGCAAAGGCATTGCTGGAGGGGGAAGGCATGATATACTGGAGTTGGGGAGACATCCCTGAAATTTGCATTGATAAGCCTGCCTGGGGACAGCTAAAGGCATCACCGTCGCTGCCTGTCACAGACATGTTCACAGTTGAACCACTTGATACACCAACGTAAGAAGGAGTCCTTGGGGTGGCAAACGTTTCGCTGGTTTGGTTTGTAAGCCTGTTGTACGTTTCAGCCAAGGTAGTGCTGTATCTGTTAAGGGCTAGACCTGAGCGAGCACAGGCTGTGTAGTCAGCTGGAGTGAGGCTGCAGAGCTGGCTAGTGTTGGGAGCAAGGTGGAAGGCAGGTGAAGAGCAAGGGGACCCAGGAAGGAGATGGGGATGAGTAGTTGGTACACCGTTGCCTGGTCCCTGGAGCAAAGTGGAAGAGCCAGTGTTCCCTAGAAGAGAATATCAAGATATAAAACTCTTAAGAGAGATCAGCCTTGTCACAGGGTGGCTTAAATGATGTTACACCAAAGCAAGCCATTTTGCCATCTGGCAAAATGGCAGTGTCCTTCCCTTCCACAAAGTTGACCAAAGTGGTGATAGAATTTCATTTCAATAGAAGAAACAGTACAGTATAGAGTTTTCTCTTGCTTATTGCTAGCAATATAGTTTAAAAGGCATAAAGCAGATTGCTACGTCGTCTCCCAATGGGGGGAGTGCCAGGAGTTTTGGGAAGAATGGGTAAAAAGAGACTATCTCTACTGTCAGTTTCCCCAAGTTTAACTACCTATTTCCTCAAAAATGCATTGGCTCTCTGCACTTCAGCCCTAGGCTACTCATTACATGAGCTAAGCAAAGTGACATAAAGCATGTAAAACTGATGACATGAACATAACTTTTTCATTAAATCTGGGAATATAGATCAGTGTATCTCATAACAAGAAGCCAAAGGTCCTTTCCCAGTTCCATGGACATACTGGAAGCCCCCATAGGAGACCAATACTCCCTTTAAAGATTGTCTCAGGCCAAGAAGAAGGGAAGTTTATCATATGGAAAAGTTTCTTCCATCTCTCTTTAATGCTAAACACCTGCTAACACCAATAATAACAACTTCCACAGTTTGTGTGGCCCTAAGGAACCAAGGGTGGGGTGGGGGTGGGCTCTTTTTCATGCATGGTTAGAAGGAAGCTCATTAACTCTCTACTTCTTAGGCACATTTAGGAGGGTTGTTTTATGCTCCCATAATCTTTGGCAATTAATGTGGTACAAGAAACAGTAATGACTGCCCTAAGGGACCTTTATACTATTCAGCTTTTCTATAATACACATTTCAGAGCTAAAATGAGCTTTTCATTAAAAAAAATTACTTCCATCACACACATTTCCCTCATACTTTCCAAAACTCAACCAATCTGGAATTTCTTTCCCTGTAGTCCTACTCCAGTGCATATTTTCCTCCCTATGGAAATTGTTTCATTCTTTTAAAAATGATGTTTTTGTTTATTTGTGTGTGTTCTTTTTTGTATTTTAATTAAATAAAAAAGGGATATGAGATCTTTCCTGATTTTCTAACCTTTTCAATGCAGCATGCAACTAAGAAACAGGTTGACATTGAGGGGTAGGGGTGGGAATAAGATCTCTGGTTATATCAAGATATAGTGCCAAAAAAATTGAAAAGGAAAAATGGAATTAGACAATGTCTGTTCAAAAAATTACTCTGCAAATTACTTAAATCTAGTGTGGTCTTGAGAAGAGAGCTACCAACAAAAATGCCTAGTGCCGTGATGTCCAATCTTGGCATGCCAGGGATTCTTGGACTTCAATTCCCAGAAGCCCAAGTCAACATACCTGCTGATCAGGCTTCTGAGAACTGAAGTTCAGGAACACCTGGAGCAGAGGCGTAGCTACCGCCGTATCTGCCGTATCAATTATACGGGGCCCCCGGGCCATGGGGGCCCCCAACGTGTGTAAGCAAAACAAATATTTACCCTTCCTAAGGGCCCCCAAACAAATTTTTATACGGAGCCCCGCCAAGGCACGCTACTCTTCTGACCTGGAGTGCCAAAGTTGTCCATCACTGGCCTAGTGCATGACTCACCTAGTTAATTTCTTCTGAGTTATTTCATTTTTTGATTAAAGAGATTTATGTTGCAATTCTATTGGGAATTAAGCTTCAATGAACCCAATGTGATTATATCTGAGCAACCACATATAGTATTAGATGGGTAACAACCATTTAAGTTATCTGTTGAAATCAAGGAAATTCAAAAGTACAGTAATACCTCATATAACATTAGTATCGAATAACACGAAAATCGCATAACATTAAGGAATCTGGGGGGAAGAATTGCATCGGATAACATTAAGATCCTATGGGATGCTTCAGATAACAACCGCTAAAGCCTGTGTGGTTACAATGTATCTCTATGGCTCCCATAGGATTTTAACATGCATCGGATAACACTAAAAATCGGATAACATCAAGACTTGTGGAACCAGGTTTTAGTGTTATGTGAGGTTTGACTGTACTTAACTTTTGTTATGGTATTACATACAGAAGCATATCAGAGAAGTCTCTAACGTTCAGTGGTAGATACCCAATTCAAAAGTTGATTTTCCTCCTGGTTTTCCCCCTTTCCTTCCTTCCTTCATTTAACTTTATTAAATTTTTAGAAGCAATGCTTTTAACAAGTGAGTAGATTTCAAACAGCCAAAGCTGGAAGATTAAAGGAAAGACTCTTCCTGAAAGAAAGTCACATTTACTATAAGCTTTGCAAGACATGCTCTCAGCTCATTTACAGTTTAGGAAATACACCATTGCTAAGTCTGAACTTTCAACTTTTATCAAGGTTCTTTTAGTTAATAGCTTAGAACAGAACTATGTAGCAGAACAGGCAAAGGTTCCTAATCTGCTACAATTAGCTACCCAAGCATTTAAGAACTATTCTTTTTACAATGATAAATATACTAGCAAATAAAAATGTTCATGAAGGGATGATTTTTCTTTCAAAACAAGTAATGGCAAAATGAACTGAAAACTTACATCTCCTTTTTTTTCAAGCGAGGTAAATTGTTTGGTGCAACTAAAGGCTAACAATAATTTTAAAATAGTACTAAGAATGCAGTAACACCTTGTTGCATTAATTGTATAATAAACCAGCATTTCAAAGCACTTCTATGATAGTATACTGATCACATACAACTCTAATATGTTCTGAATCTGAGATATGCTAAGGGCTGGTTTTGGTTTATTACTGTAGCAGGATGAGTTTTTGAGTGAAAAAAGATCCAAAATATACCAAAAATGGGCTGAATTCAATGTAATGCACATGGAGTAAAAAGTCTCCACCCAATGACTGTACAATTCATTCATTTAATTTCTATACCACCCATCTAGTGAAATCTACTACTGTGGGCAGTTTACACACAAAATTCTTCCCCCTTCTCCAATTGAAGGAAGAAACAAAAAACATAATTATAAAGTGAAAACTAATCGGGAACCAATAATAACCATAATCTATAATCAAATGGCAACAACTGTCAGCAAACAGCAAACTAGCCCCAACAATGGGTTAAAAGTCTCATCTGGAGGAGAATGTTTTCAAAAGCTTCTTTAAATAGTTAAATACTGTATGTTAAATAGTTAAATAATGGAGCCACTATTGAGAAGTGTCGATTCGTAGTTGTTGTTCTTCTAGTTGAGTGGTTCCCAATGTGGGACCAAGACCCCACAGGGGGGCTTTAATTACCAGAAGCCTAAGTCAGTACATTGGCTGATCAGTGCTTTGGGGGACTGACTTAGGCTTCTGGGAATTGTAGTCCAAAAACCAAAGGTTGGGAAACACTGTTCTAGTCTTTCTCGATATGAGCACCCAAAAATGCAAAGCCAGTGAGGACTAGATGGAATGGGCAGAAGATCTTTGGAAGAGATGCTCCAACAAGAAGTTATCAATTACTGGTATAATCTTTTGAGCAGCTGTGCACAACATCTCTTGTGCAACAAAACTGGTACTGGATACCACCTTTGCTTTAACTCTGAAAATGTGCAACTAGTATAACAGGCCTTCCCCTAATACAAGTATATCATCAGGAAAAGGCCTTTAAAAAGTCTATAGAATAACTCCAGTAATACCTCGCATAACAAAATTAAATCATTCTGCGAGGCTGCTTGCTATGAGTTTTTCGCTGTGCGAATCAGACTCACAAAGTGAAAATCCCTATGGAAAAACTCGCATAACAAGCTTTTTAAAGGGAAAAACTCGCATAGTGAATTTTTTCGGTATGCGAGTTTTCCCCATAGAAATGCTCACTATGCAAGTTTTCTATAGGGAAAGTCTGACTCGCATAGTGAAAATATTTGTTATGCGAGTCAGATTGCTTTTTGAAACACCCACTCATTATGCGAGTTTTTTTGTAAAGCGAAACGCTTGCTAAGCGAGGTTTGACTGTACTTATGTTCTTCTCCTCTCTCCTATACCAAAGGTTAAGGAAGCAAATGAAATTAGCTGTATATCTAAGTATGGTCTCATGCATGCATCACTTCAGACCCATTTCCAGAAAAGTTCATGGGCCTTGAAAGCAAGGAAGTTTATAATCAATTATCCCTTCCACCTTTATCTTTTGGCATCCAAGATAAAGTACTGCTTTGGGATTCTTCTTGCTTTTGTTCAAGCTCACAACACTCATTGCCTTTCTAAAACAGAGGCAGCTGTGCTTGAATACTTGCTGTCCCTTCAGGCCCAGGGTCTGGTACCTAGGATTATGCACACCCTTTGAGTAGCAATTGCCTTTTTTAGCCAGCCACAAGACTTCTCTGATCCCTGTGGCACATTCTGCCCCAGAGGACCCATAGCCAGGTGGAAAAGAGTGATCCACACAGATCCATGATGGTAGCAAGCCCACCACCTTGCCCATACTTTGTGCACTGGTATCCCAGTTCGACCATGTATGTTGGTCCAAGTATGAGATGCCCTTGTTTAAGGCAGTGTAAATGCTGACCATCTTTAGGACCTTTTAAGCTGGGAAGTTGGTAGTGTGACCCACAAACAATGTTCATGGGAGGATGATGTACAAGATGTTTTATTCAAGGACAGTGCCCCAATCTTGTGACTGTGATATTTGAAGACTGACCAGCTGGGCCAGGAGTCTGCAATTTCCTTTGGGCCTTAGCATGGGGGCTCACATTGCCTGGAATGTGCAACCAGGGTCTAACTACAATATTGGCCAGAGAAATGGGAAGCCTTCATGGTACATAAAGATAATACCCTGTTGATGCATTACCAGATCACTGGAGTCTTCAAGGTCACTCTGGAATGATCAGGTTGCCTAACTCAGGATTTTGCACCCCACTCCTTTCAAACTGGGTCAGCTACTGTGACATGGCCAGTTTGTGCATACCTCCATGCCATATAAAGCAAGTAGGCAGATGCTTACAAATGCTACATACAAGAGTCTAACACACAGTCCTGACATTTCCTCTCTTTCGGTTGCATCAATAGGTTGAGTGTACGAGTTATGGCTTGTTGGCCACAGCATTGTCCATTGGGCAGAGTGATACATAGCATCCACTAGCCACGGATGGCATCTTGGTTTAGAGAGACCAAGTGTATCACATGGCTGGGTTGGAGGGGCAAATGGTGGCTCCAGCTTGTATCCTTTTATGGCAGTGGCACACACAGAATGGCACACCATTCCAACTAAGGGAAAATGCCTTGCATCAATCAAGGATTAAGCCTAACCTTTTCTATTAAAGTGAATTTGGAGCTAATCTATAATTTCTCATATCCAGATTATGTGGTCAGACCTCCTCAAAAGGGACCAGAGAGCCACAGAAGGTGGACATTGTGAGGCAAAAGGTGATCAGAGTGGCTGGCCAGTTAGTGACATTGTAGGGTGGCAGCTGGATAAAGCACCTAGAGATTTCATTTAAATGGATGTAACTTTTTTGGTTAGATTGGGTCCATTTATTGGACTGGGGGTTAAGATATAGGTCACAAGGAACCAGCATGGCCTTGAAAGATTAGCTACAGCTGCAGTGTTCTAGTGTGTCCTGGGTGGAGCCCAGCTCTAGTGGCAGTATGGAGCACAAAGGGTTGGACCTAAATGGTATAATGGTGGTAGGCAGGAGCTTGCTTGCCTGGGCTGTTAAAGCAATCACTGTAAGCTGAGGCAAAGCCCTGGTCTAATCTAGTTTGGAGGCTTGTTGGCATGGTCCGAGTCTCAAGTAATGGTGTGGGGCAAGTCTGTGTGGTCTCTACAGGACTACCACTCCTGGTGGAAACTTCTGCGACTGCTGAAGGAGGCAGGCAGTGGTTGGTTTGGAAGACATTTGGGTATCTAGATGTTTTGGATCGAATTCCCAGTGCCAGGCAAGGGACTGCTGGTGTAACCAATAAAGTTATAACCTTTTCTATTCCAAAACAGTTGGTTGTTGTCTTCTTTATCTGTACTCAGCACTAGCCCAACAAACCCAGAACATAAACCTCCCATCAATAGATCAAAAGAAGTTGCATGATTGACATAAAAGGTATATAACCTGCATATTTGGTGAATTATTCTTTTGCTTTTAATGTTAAATTGTGATTTTAAGTTAGAAGATGTTCTATATCTGTCTTTTAAAACTTTTTCTTGCTGTGTGCTGCTCCAAGAGCACTTATGGATATACTACATACATTTAAATAAGTAAGTAAATGATCTTTGTGATACTGAAGCCCCTAAATGAAACTGTTACCTTGTTTTGCAATTCCAGGTATATCTTCAAATGTAAGAGTTCTCAGAGAAGGTCTCCAAAATGCATACGACTCAACTAAAGCTTCCAGTCCCATCCTAGGGAGGGAAATAATTCAAAGAGCATTTTACGAAGAGAACAACCTAAAATTTGCTTGTGTTTGATATTACTTTCTCTTTCTCTAGCTCTCTGGCCTGACTCACACATGATGCCAAATTGCAAGGGTCTCTGAGAGCTCAAGTAAAACCTCTGGGTCAAAGATTCTGCTTTCTCATCCTGATTGGCCAGAGGAAGAATAAAACATGTTTCAGTTTTACTTTTCCTGAGTATTGACTTATCCTTGTTTGTGAGCCAGGAACGGTGTTTAAAACAAACTACAAATTATTAAACAAATGAATTTTAAATTGTGAATTATGAAATTGGCTTTTAAAATCATTATTTCTGGCTTGCATGTATCAATTCTTTTACTCATGGAAAGCAAAATTGAGGCATAGCTAATTCCTTCTCTCTGCTGCAAGGGAGGGAATTTTACATGTGCTCTTTACAAATCAGATACAAACCTTTTTTTTTCAGATTACATACACATCTTGAACAGAAGATTTAAAACCATATTCAAATCTACTACTAGGCTTTTATAACAGAGCTGTAAAAACTAAAGAAAATGGCAATGTTTCTTTTCCATGTGGCAAAACCCCTAAAATGCTTGGGGCTCTTTTTATTGCAAAAAAAGATGGAGAACTAGATGAAGGAAATGTATAAAATTATGTGTGATTGACAGAGACAGATATGTTTAAGTTTCTCCCATAGCACAGGAACTTGGGGGTCACACAATTAAAGTGATTGGCAGTATGTTTTAGATGGATAAGACAAAGGACTTCTTCATACAATGCATAATTAACGTATGAAATGTGCTTCCTTTGGGGGCAAAATCAAAATGCAATTGCATTTTAGCACAGCAATTTGGAGAACGAAAATTTTCCCATCATATTGTTTCTCTAAGTCTGTGATGCCAGCAAGATTCCAGAAATGCTGTAGGAAAGAGTTATAACGTATTAGCCAAATGTGGATTTCAAAAATAGCTTTCATTCTTCTTTCCCTGTGGTAATGGAGACTTTTCATTTCTAGTTAAAGCAGAGATAAAAACCTGCCTCCTGAAGGGATGTAGCCAAGGTAATAATTTATACAAGATGCTTTTGAACAATTTCTAAATTTTATCACTGTCTTAATTTATACTTCCAAATTGCCAATTTTATTTAACTAAGCTATTGTATTTTTCCTCTTGAAGTACTTGAGAAAAGAAATGTTCATACCTCCTGAGTAAAGATTTTTATGGCATCATTTTCTAAGGTCTGTGTGAAGAAACTTGACTATTCTCACTATATAAATTCTGTTTTGTTTTGCAACAGTTCAGCAGAAAAGGCATGCTTTTAAGGCACAAAGCCACTAGCTTTTTACAAACCATGTGTGAGACTGTAAATTACATGAACCAAAAGGAGAAACCCTTTCATATCACAGGTTTGCCTACAAGTGTCCTCAAAATAAATTATGACTGATCTTAAGGCAATAATCTGCTAACAACTTGGACTGACATTCTACAATAGGGGGAAAGCGCTTTTCATGTCTTCTCTATATTGCCTCTAGGGCAGTGATGGCGAACCTTGGCACTCCAGGTGTTCTGGAACTTCAAAACCCAGAAGCCTTGATCAGCAGGAGTGCTGAGTTAGGCTACTGGAAATTGCAGTCCAAGAACACTGTCCTGAAGTGCCAAGGTTCACCATCACCATTACTCTAGAGTAATTCATCAGGAACCACATGATTCTGACAGGCAAGGTAGAAACCTGCAATGGGCATAGCTAGAACCATCAGTGGGCAGGTACAACTTTTTCTCCTTTTCTTCCCCTGCCCCCAAAACACCTGCTACTCCCACTTTTCTTTCTACTTCCCCACCCAACAGAGGGGAGAGATCATTCTTGAAGCCCAAGAGGGACACAGGCCACCCAGCTATGATTGGTTTGGACTTTTATTTCAAATGTTAAAAACAATTTAACAGGATCTGTATCAACAAATGAGAAATGCAAGATTACCATTGGCTGGAATCCTATTGATGAGTGCATAACATCTGTGTAAACTTGTTGTGGCTAATTGAATTTTAATTCCCAATTTTAATTTTCAGTTGAGATGTTTCAGATACTGCTGCAAGCATTCCCCTCCCATACCTTTTATAAGTGTAACAGAATGTTCTATGAAAAATAAAGGGGAAACAATTCTGGTATAGGAAAACTTAAAACAATTTACATTGAAACATGCTCCATTATTTCAGTGAGCCTTTTTCTGAATATGTTTGATCAGGAAAGCAGCTGCTTAGGGGTGAATCTTTGGCCAAAGTAAATTAACATAATTCTTGTTTCTTTTGCTACAGCACAAATTTTCTACGAATTTGTCAGCATAACTTTGAATGTAATTGAATTAACAGTTAGCTGCACATGCAAAACAAGTTTCTTTATCTGTACCTCACATCTAGCTTTTAAAGTAAACAATTAGAACCAAAACCTTCTCAAAAATTCATCTACTGTTTTGTTCCAGTTTTTATTCAGTCTCTTAACATTTTTAAAAACCATTTTTAAAATAAAAAATTCCATAGGAATCTTGCTCTTTAGACCTAATAGTCATGGTATTACCATAATAACACACAAGACTAGTTTATTGTACTAATGCAATTTCACATACACTGAAAAGGGAAAAGCTGCTTTATTTTAAAAAAGCAAATCCTTATTTCTCATAGGATAAGGCATTAGCTTAAAGTGAGGAAGGTTTCTAACTATAAGCCGGAATGAACCCACATGGTGCAGTGGTTAAACTGCTGTACTGCAGCCAAAACGTTGTGAGTTTGATCCTGACAGGGATCAAGATTGACTCAGCCTACCATCCTTCTGAGGTCAGTAAAATGATTACTCAACATGTTGGGGACAAAACGTTAATTAACTTGTGAACCACACAGAGAATGCACTAAGCACTATGGGGTAGTATATAAGTGTACAGTAATTGCTATTGCTATTGAATAACTAGTGATAATAGCTGCAAGTAAAGATACTTTTTTCCCTACTTTAAATGTTTGTAGAGTGATTTTACCATTAAAAAAATGCTGGTGAGTAGGGTAATGATGGGACCTTTCCATGTTGCTTGTACTGTATTTCTGTTTTTAATCCCTACATCTGCTAACGAAAAATAACCAAAATTCTCTTAACTTTACAATGAAGTTGACTCCCTAAATCTGAATTGATTCACGGGACTTAGTCTAGTGTACTTTACTATAAAACGCAACAGAGTTTTTGCCAGAGGTTTTTTTAAACAAATCTTGTAAATAGCTCATCTAATCACAGCTTTCCAGTATTTTAGTTCCTCTCAGAACTGATCCTCATCTTATAAAACATACCAGTGAAACATTCTGGATATTATTTTAAAATAACTCAGTTTTCTCTTGAAGTTATACTTCTGAAGAAAAAGAGTAGTGGGTGTGGAATGCAGATATGAACTGTAAGTCTTCAGGAGGAAGAGAAATCTAAATTTGCATCTATATTACACATTGACATCACCTTGCTTTATTCTGTCTCTCTTATTTTATATTAATATATTTATATTTTATATGCATAAGATCCTTGTGAAGTAAGCTAGTCTGACAGATACTGATTAGCCTAAAAGGTCACTTAGACGCTTCAGAACTGGGTAGCCATTTTGAACCTTGGACTACCTATCCCTATCTAAAGGGTGAGAGATCTATGCAGGGCCAAGGGCCACATTTTTAAAGGGGTGCGGCTAAAGGGAAGGGGCCTGGCTAAAGAGACTAATTTGCATATTTTAATTTAGTTTCACTTTTTTAAAAATGCACTGGCCTGTGTTTCATTAAGGTTGTTACAAAAGTTTCTAATTATTCTTATCCAAAAAATAAGTTTAACTAAAAGAAAATGGGGGAGTTACCAGAATAAGTTCCCTTGCACCATCTAGTGGCCAATTTTAAAAATAAATAATATAAGAAAATCATTTGTAGGTATGAGAGCCTCAGGGGTGGTAGGGGATACAAAGTGCACACCTATGGTGTGCATTATATTATATATAATACATCCCAAGAATAAACTGCAGGTCTAGGTGCATGAGTGGGGACTGAGGTAACTCAAGTTGAACTTGATAACTGGAAAGTTGGCAAGTCACCAGTTCAAGACCCGAGTGCTGCACGATGGAGTGAACTCCTGTCTCTATCCCAGCTCCAGCCAACCTAGCAGTTCAAAAGCAAGAAATTGCAAGTACATAAACAGGTACCACTTCAGTGGGAAGGTAAATAGCATTCCGTGCTGTTATTCTAGTCATGCCTGCCACATGTCCACAGAAACGTCTGCAAATGCAGACAGCGCTGGCTCTTTAGCTATAAATGGAGATGAACACCAAAACCTAGAGTCAGATATGACTGGCTTTCGAGCAAGGGCGACCTTTACATAGGTGCATGAATTAGGAGAATTTGTGACATAGAATATTCAGAGTCCTAACAAATGATATTTCTCAGGGTTAAAATGTGTAGTAAAAGCTCTGACATGTGAAGTGATATGCAACTGATGGAATATATACAATGTAGATGCACTGTTCTGTCTATATGGCTCAGCAAAAAAGAACATGTCAAGAGTTTCTCTACTACTATGCAAGAAAAAAAGTACAAAGTATTTGGTGAAAAACTGCATAGTTCCACAATTAGTGGCAAGGATCAGGTATATCCTAAGTGTTCAAAAGCTTACCTGTTACGTCCAGAATCTCGAAATCCTTTGGCAAAAGGATTCCTATCAATTTTGAGTCGAGTGATCTGTAAAAATAACAGAGGAAAAACAATCTGCAAGGTCATCTGTCTTCAAACTAGGCTGAAATTGTACCAGTTTATGGATGCTGATGCACCATTTCCATTTATAGTTAGCTGTCTAAATTGCATTAGGTAATTAAGAAACCTAAATCCTGAGTCCTAATGGAAGCAAAGAGCTAGCAGTGTCATTCAGTGTAGTGTCTGAGGCTATTAAACCAATAGTGGAAAAAGTTAGAATCTTGCTAATTTAGTAACTAGAATCAGAATGGGAATAAATAAATAAATATTGTAATAATTTAAGTGACTTCCTTATGCATAGATTTGTTTTCCCTACAAGCATATACAGTATTAAGTTACAGTTTATTTATTTTTACCCACACCATATTACTAAGGGCACATTTAAACAGAGGAAACTGGAACTAGTTCTTATCTTTGGTGCTATCTATTTTATCTTTCACTTGAGAGGTCCTTCTGTTTCTTCTCCTGTGAGAAAGGACCAGACAAGACTTTGGATCACTCAATTTTGTCCCCCTTTTGATTAGTGATAACCCCCTCCCCGTCCTTTCCCCATGGTGATCGCAACTTTTCTTCTTGAAGTTGTTAACTAAACTGACACAGCACAACAGCAATGCATCTACTTAGCATGGCACACATAACACCATTGTATCTCAATCTTTTATCTAAAACATTGCTGCATCAGTAAGAAAACATTTTTAAAAGGTTAAAATTAGTTGAGTGATCTGTAAAATGAAAAAAACAGAGTAAAAACAACAGGCAAAGACTTTTGCCGTGGAGAGAAAGATCAGGAGTGCAGTGTTTGCTGAAAGGCTTGACAAATGAGTAGGTGAAAATAGAAGGAGGATGTCTTCACCATCTCTTTCAATGCCACAACTTCTCAAATATATACACGGTTGTCACCTCAGATAACATTCCCCACAACTCTATTTGAGTTTTGCACAGGCTGCAGAATGGGATAAGTAGTCCTAAACCCTGTAGTCCTAATGCTGTGTGAAAAAATAAAATAGAAAGAGCAGGACGGCTCTAAAAAGGGATGGGATGGGTTATTGTAAATCAAAACATGTTTGGATGCTGTAATTTGATTGAAACTAAACAGCACCAAAAGTGATCCAAATGGCAAGCTATATGCCCATCTGGATGTGCTCTCAATCTAAAAAACTGTTGTTGTTTTTAAATATAAAGTAAAATGTCTGCTACTACTCCCTCAACTAAGAATGGTTAAGAGAACACTTGTACAACTTGCAGTAGGCTTGAAAGGCAGATATGGTGAGTCTTATAATCTCACTTTGTATGAAGACTGCAAAAGAACAGGTGCAGCTACCCTTCGTTTCAGGTATCCAAGGAAATAGAGGTTAACACTTATGTGCCTGTGAGAAACTTTGCTAGATCTTCTCAGTTAAAGAATGTAGAGCTAGGAAGAGTGACAGCTATATTACGCGCCAGGGTAGTCTCTCTTGCCAACCATGCCTAAGGAAAGTGTCTTACTGGAAGTACAGGAGTTAGGTGCAAGATTGGCATTTGCTCTTGCTGAACACACATGCTTTGGTTCAATCAGCAGCTGAGGGACCCAATGTGACTACTCTTTTTAACATCATCTGTCTTTTTTTTTCTTGTAGAGAATCTCATGGTAGGCTGTAAGTCTACAAAAAATTCCATGGCTTAAGCAGACAAGAGTGGAACTTGATTCAAAACATCATGATAAAATCCCAAGAATTCAAGTTTTCTTTTTAAAAGAAAAATAGGGTAAACAAATAGACAACGACTTTTGCCATGGGCAGAAAAGTATAATTGCAGTGTTTGATGAAAGGCTTAACAAATGAAGAAACAAAAATGTAATGATATTCTATAATTTTCAAATAATTTTCAGTTTCATCAATCACTTGTTTGCCACTGTTTAAGATACATGAGATAACTGTCACTAACCGTAACAGGTCAATGTTGGTCAAGATTATTTTAAATGTCCAAGACATTCTTGGTATGCTCAAGGAGACCTTTTAACAGCTATCACAAACTGGCTCTAAAATCCCTTCTATTTGAAAAGCATCTGGCCATGTGGTACCTAGGTCTCTGGTTCAAGAAATACAAGCCCAAAGCCCCTTTGGCATACAGAAGTTAACTGAGTTGTTCTTTGAATCCTGGCCATAATGTGGTACTTATGATGATACAATTCTCTGTGTTTATTTAGACTACATATTACACATATTTCTATTTTGGAGTAGATATCGCTAAAACTCAGCACAGCTCACATGCACATATGTATAGGACTATGCTCCATGTTTTTAACTGCTCATAAATTTAGGTGGGAAAGTTAGCTAAATTCCAAAATGTAAATTTCATGGCACTCCAAAATAACCAATGTTATTGAATGTTAATGCACTTTGGAAAACTGTGACTTTACTTTTTTTGCTTTGAATTTGCTATAAGCAAAGTATTTTATTTTTCTAAAAAAAATAAATTGTAAACGCAGGCCAGACATCTCGTGTACTCACTCACACTGCTGCTTTATTTTCCTTACACACACATACAACCTTCAACATGGTAATGCATGGCAAAGGGGAATTGCAAAAAATTAAGTGATACAAGTGCCTGAATCACCGCTGCACAGCGAAGCACCCAGAACAGCCAAAGGGCTAGTTTGAAGGGTAAGACCAACAAGGGGCTGGCAAAAGGAACCACAGAGACCAGAAGAAACCATGTTGCACTTGTGTTTTTTGTAAGAAAGAGAGAGGGAAAGCTGTAGTAGATGGCGCCACTTGTGGCAGGAAGAACAGTGTGGGTGTGAGGGAAGGCAAAGTTTGGGGATCCCTGTCTTAAAGTGTTAAAAGAATTTTTTTTAATTTTGTATTTATTTTCTTGGAATTCAACCAAAATCCTGTGTATACCATGAACATAAAGAAAAGGGAAAAAGAAAAGAGTTACCTGTTGGTTTTGGTATGCTGTGACAGTTGTGAAAACAGTTTCAGGGAAAGAGAATGCTTTCACTCCATCTCCTGAAGGAATAGGTTTGACTGGAGAGAGATCATCCCCACAGTCCTTCCGAATGACATGGACACGTGGCTGATATTTGTGCATAGAATGAAGAATAATCTACCAAAGAGAGAGAGAGAAGTAACACCAGTTTGCTTCTATTTCTCCAAGATCAGCATTTTAAACACATTAAAATATATTATGTATCCAACTTTATAATATTTTTGAGCAAGCTGGCTGTACTGTGATAAGATCTAAAAAATGGCCTGTCTTCAGGTTGAACTACATGTTTTTAATCCATGTGATGGAGGTAAGCATGAATTAAACAGGGACTAGATAGATTGATTGAACCTGGATTAATTTCACATTTCTCTGAAGATTTTCAGAGATCTTTAGGAATACTATTTTTAGTGAATCATGAAGAAATATGAGAAATTAACCAGTGGATGTGACATGTATATAAACAGATGCACAAAAAATTGCTTAATTTCATTTCAAAACATATTATATAAACAGGTAAGACTTTAAACCAGGGGTTCTCAACCTTTTTAAATTGTGGGCCAGACCACACCCTCTCAGACAGCTGTGAGGGCCAGACTCATGGTCCCCCCTGCTGTAAACACTGCCATAAAATGTGTCCACGACTGTTTTAAATGTGTTTACAACAGCCACGGGTGCATTTATGACTGCCATAAATACATCCACTTCCAGTGTCAGTGGTGACACAGGACACATGAAATGGTCCCACGGGCCGTAGGTTGAGAACTGAGCAGCCTGGTTGGTTAGGGGGGAAATGCACATGCCAAGAAAGGACAATATTGACCATGGACAGAAGGACCCCATCATGCAATTATTCTGGACCAGTTGCACGCACACCTGCTGCACTACCATTACTGCAGCAGCAGTATCCAGAACATGCGCATGTGAAGACTGAAGAAGGTGATGGATCCTTAGAGAGAAGTATTTTAAAATGCACAAAAATACTATCCATAGCCCAAAAGTAATATTCCTTACATCTACAGAAACAGAGAGCAGTCAACTTCAAAGCATGGTGGTAGCACCCCCTCCCCTCCCTCAATATACAGGACAAGGTTAGAATTTGAGCTCTGGTACCAAAAGACATAAGCTTAGGAGTCAATCTTGGTGGTGAAAACTATCTGAACAGAACAAAAGCTAGAGAAATTGCAAGAAAACTCTTGATGACACAGTTGAAATTTAAAGTTGAGTGAGAATAGTGACTTCAGAGGGAAGTAGAAAAATTTTCCTTGAGAAGGGGAAAAAACCCCATTTTGGATAACCAATATCCCCAAAGAAGAACTATTAAGACCTGAAACACAATTGACTAATTGGTTTCTTCACAAAAGATTTTAAAGGATTCCCCTCTTTTTGTTCCTTAGTTCATTACCTAGCTCAAAACAGACCCCATGGAAACTTATGGAGCAAATACACAATTTTAAGTTTAGCATTCAATTTATTTGTGTATGCATTTTCTTTTAACAATTCCAAATCAGAAATTAAAAAGGCAACTATTTCTTTTGGAAACCTACAAAATAAGGTTTCATGGTCACTAGCCCACAAAAAATCTAACTGAAAGGAGGAAATTTGTTATTTCCTGTTTCATTATTGGCCATAGAATATTACATTTAGCAGTGTATGTCATCCTTCACTTCTCTTTTTTGGCAAAATATCAAATACCATGAAACTTTATTGTCCAAATAGAATAAAGCACTTTATATTTGGAAAGGGTAGGGGGAGATAGGAGGGGGTTTGGTTAGTTAAAATTCTTTTATATTCTATACTGACATGTTTTTGATAAACAACTCTCTGGATACTTCAGCTTTCATTAGACTAAAGTCAGCCTTTTGATTATTATATGAGAAGCACATAAAAAAACACATGCTTAGGTAATTTTATTCCTGAATGTAGTCTGCCCAACTTCTGTATCTAATACAAAGCAAGATGTCAAAAAATGTTCAGCTGAAATCAATTTTTAATTCTATTTCTTGAATCTCTGATATTTTTGTTTTGCTTTGTTAATAATGAAACTGAAATAAGAAAAATTACAATCCTGAATACACTGGTCCTCACCTATCATTATTTTTCGAAGACTAATTGGCCATATGCAAAGAAACAACAAAAAAGCAAAAATTCTCAGGTTTACTTTTTTTCAATCACAGACTCATTCATACCACACTATAAAACTCTTTTGGCATAAG
This sequence comes from Furcifer pardalis, assembly GCA_030440675.1. NCBI lineage: Eukaryota > Metazoa > Chordata > Lepidosauria > Squamata > Chamaeleonidae > Furcifer > Furcifer pardalis. The sequence goes on along the minus strand of CP126890.1, from coordinate 45,209,366 downwards.
TATTATTGTTACTGCTCTTAATATACTATCAGATTTCAGCAAATTGCATGCTATAGTTTCTATGAACAGAAGAAGGATTCATATACTAAAAGAGGAGCAATTTATAATTCAAAATGACCAGATTTTTCAAAGATTCACTATGAAAAGCACAAATCGTGAATAATGGCTTGAATCCAAACAAAACTTTTATGAATGACATGGAATCCACAGAACAAGATTTTATAGATCCTGAAAAATCTCATTCTGATGGCTAGGTAGATCCCACCATGAGTGGTGGGATTCAGCAGGTTCACCCAAATCCGCCAGAACTGATAGCAGAAATTCCGGCTGGCCCCACCCATACAAGTTTTGAAATACATGTAAAGTAGTCCTAATTCTGGTGCAATGCAGGGATTTCCCTCTGGCCATGCCCACCATACCATGCCCACAGAGTAGGTAGTAAAAAAAATTGAATCCCACCACTAGATAATATGATATGGTGCAGAGGAGAAAGAGCTGGGGAAATTATTCCTTCATCCTCCATGTGTTTATTTATTGATTGATTTATTCTTTAAATTTATACCCCGCCTTGCTCAGGCGAACCTGACTCTAGGCGGCTTCCATAATATACAAAAAAAACAACATCACAAATTACTACCAACTCCCACAAAGAGACTCCCACAATGCAAGGTCCTCTATCGCTGCCCAAGACCCCCAGGTTTCTCTCCCTTCGAGGCCGGCGACGTCTTCGAGGACGGCGACATTGGCGACGTCTTCGAGCCTCCCTCAGCCAGGGAGGCTCCTTTTAACCTCCCGGTTACGAGAGAAGCATTTTAGTATCCAAGTCTGTATTTTATTTTCACAATGCAATATATCCAAATAAAGACTTTATTACAATTGATCTTCTAGCACTACACAATAGCAGTAATAAAAAGCAAGGTAAAGACGACTGCAGAATAAAAACATTGTAAATAGAACCCAAATGCCAAATATCAGGAAAATCCCTTTAATATAAGCAAAATTTATCAAATGTTTGTAAAGAATTCAGTATAACAGGAAACTGAGTTTCATCAGGACTTCCATTATGTCAATGAGTAGCTGTCCCATTCCAAATACAGTCAAACCTCACATAAAGAGTGCCTTGCTTAAAGAGCAGAATTTTCTCTGAATGTTGCTTCACTTAACAAATAAAACCAACCCAAAACTCCCTTAACAAATAAATTGGGGTTCACAATCCCCACACCAAAAGTCACAATTGGTCACTTACAATGGTATTTCGCTTAAAGAGCAAACTCAATTAAAGAGCAATCCTGTGGAACACATTATGCTCTTTAAGCTAGGTACAACTGTACATTGCAGTTTAGAGATACTGTAGCTTCAAAGACCATCTACCAGTACTAACAATCAGAAGTATTTTATCTCCTTTGTATCACAGAAATCAATACTTATGTAATATTGCTGCCCTTCAGGAAAGGGTTAAAGACATGGCTGGCAGGGCAGGTGTGGGGCACCAGTGATGCGATAACCCTGACCTGTTGGCTAATTTAGTAAAATACTCTCTCTCTCTCTTAATCTTTTAATTTTTTAATTTTTTCTTAGTGCTTTTAATGGGTCTTTAATTGTGACTAGTCTTTCTGTGAGCCACCCAGATTTCTTCGGAGTTGGGCAGCAATACAAATTGGAATAAATAAATAAATAAATAAATATTGGATTAGAAACATATGCATAAAGACTATACCATGAACATTTACTTTTGTTCCTTCTACTAATTTCCACTCCAGTGTTTTTAGCTTCTCTACCTGAATTTCATCATTAGCCTGTAGAGAATTTTAAAGTTAGTGGGACAAACAATGCCATTCAATCCACATACACTCAAGACAAGCGAGGCAGACTGAGTTCTGCAAATTCCAAGTAGGCAAGTGTAGAATTGTAGCCTAGACCAGCTGAAATATTGCTAAACCAGTAATTGAAGCCAAAAATAGTCATTAGAGATTATCTCCAATTACAAGAGATAATTCCTCAACTATTAAAGCACCTGAGTACACTGAGTACACTGTTGGAGTTTTTCTTACTCGTGTAGTTTGCAAAGTAACTTGCTCTATTTTATTATCATCTTCAGGACTGAAAACACCAAATCCTTTGAAGTCTGATTTCTCAAACATGATAATCCATCTGAAACACATTCTTTGAGCTCTAATCACAGGCTAATCACATTGTTTCTACCCTGGGTTGTAGAAAATACCCAACATTAAGAAGTAAAAATTGTATGTGACAACTTTAAAATGAGTAGCAAAGAAGCAAAAAGCTACAGGCAGAAGATCAAATACTACTCACACAGATCTACCTTTGCTGTGCATTTTTCTTGTATAAAGGCATGCATGCTTGCATCCAGAATAAAATCACTAAATACAACCCAAGCATCCTTGCGTTTGCAAGGTGAACTGCCGCTCCACACAATCACCTGTTTTTTCTGTATAGAAGCTACTTTATTAAAAACAATGCTATCAGTCACTACTGATCATGGCTACTCTACAGTACCTCCAAGACCAAAGGTATCTGACTGGTCACTGCAGAAAACAAAATGCTGGGCTAAATCAGGGACGAGTGGGAAATGTTTATTGATTCTTTTTATAAACAAAAACCTTCGGAAATTCACAAATTGCTCAAAAGTTTCATAAACAGAATTCGATGATTTCATTTACTTTTTAAATAAAACTATTTGTTTTACACTACTGAAAGAGTATAACCAACCTAGCAGTATCCAAAATGAGAGGTTATGTAACAGTTGTTAGAAAATCTAAGTACAGACTTTTATTTGTTCTGTTCTGCACAAAACTTGGAAGAGCAGGAGTGTTCAAGCATTATCTTATTTCTTTCTTTAATTTTCTGACTAGAAAAGGAAATTATGGAATTCTTCGAGAACAAGCACCACATTCTTGTTACATGCATACTTTCTGTTTTCAGTAGTTTGACTGAAAAATACTAAGTATGTTAAGAACAATTCTGAACTTTAAGTACAGTGTTCATTCGTACTTTGCATGAGTATAAAATCTCTGGATACTAACTTACATAATGCTAGTTTCAATACACTGTATAAGAAATATGTGTCCCTGTGATGTATTCTACACATGCAATAATTCAGCAATTTTAAAACACTATTTCATTTTATTTTAAAAACCAAAGGAAAAAATATACTTTGGAACAATCATTTCTCTGATTTATATTTCTGCTTTTTCTGGTAACAATAAATGACATTCTTTGTAATCTCTCCAATTTTAGAAAGATGAATTTCTTAAATAATCTTTTGTCTCCAAAACCTGTATTTCTATTTTCAAGGCATATTTTAGGTCTGAATTAGTTCAATGTGTATTTTTGAATTGTTTTAGGAGAAAGCTGCTTGAACCCCCTCCAAACTGAAGTATTCATTAAAGTGGAGTGCCCGATTCCAAAGCATTCCACACAATGAATAATAGCTTTACAGCAAGAGTTATGCAGTTTTCAATTCAGATGGGAAATAAGTTAAACCTGATGATTACCCAACTTGGGAGCAAACTATCCATTCCAACAATATTTTTTTCAGATTGTCTAACTCACAGATGTTTGACTATCTGCTACGTCCACTGAAATAATGGTTATCAGCAATTGATTCATACATGATCAATTGGAGATTCACGAACCTTCACTGAATAAAACTCATGATCAACTCCACCTCCTAGATAAGTTCATTTGAAGTGTTTCCATTAGATCAGTGTTTAATAAGATGGCACTGTCCTCTTACATTTTAACAACATCATCAAAAGTCGGGGCTTAGTTCTAGTAAATCTATCTATATCAGCTATAGTTCACTAGCATTCATTTCTAAATTTTATCCTTTCCTCTTATGCATTTCTTACTAGAAGGTGGATGGCATCAAAGTCAGTATACCCATGATGACCTTCATAACAGAAAGAGGAGGAGGAGGAGGAAGAAGAAGAAGAGGAAAAGACTATGTGGCTGATGTAGTAGGAACAAGCCCCAGATAATCTCCTTTACTTCACTTTTATTTAATTATCTTGATTCATCTGAGGATTGTACAACCAAGCCCCACAGATCTGGAGACAAAATGTATAAAGTATTACTTAAGTTTTAGCTGTTTTATAAAACGTACTCAAATGTAACATCAGACTCTGACATTTCAAAACAACAATTATTATTTATTAATCTATTTAATAACTTTATATCCTGCCTTTGCACTAAAATATAGCACTCAGACCAGTATAAACCAGTCTTATCATAAAACCATTAAAATAAGACAAGTACTGTACATTAAAACTCCTATCAATTTTCAGTTACCACTCTTCGTACCTAGTATCTGACTGGGAACAAAGGTTACTTATACCTCTGAAATACTAATACAGTACTGAATAACAAAAAGAAAACAAGATTCAGCAGCAGTCTAATATACAGTATAATATTCCCTTGTCTTTTCTAAAGCAACTGTAGCAACTGAATGGCTGAAGATTTCAAAACTGACAACTCGCCTCCGACTACCTACAACACACAAGAACTTTTGTTTCATTTGCAAGTGTAACAACATTTTCAACTAACAATTTGTATCTCTCCTCCTCCCTCATAATGTAATACAGGTACAGTATCTATAATCCATAACAGGATGAAGGGATAGACTCATTGATAATTCCTCTATAGGACAGATGATCCTGATTAAGGAATTCAGGGGAATAGACTCCACTGCATAAATTGAAGCATTGATAAACTCTTTAAAATCCAAAAAGTCAGACAAGATATTCAACATAGATATGATCAAAACAAAAGCCACAGATGGATTTGAAACAGTTGATTTCTTTCTTCGGGCCTAAGAGGAACACACATTTGCACATGATTGTGAGTGTTTACAAAAATCTTAAGAGATCTTCCCATAACCCAACTGCAGCTAGTGCTGTTGCCTAAAAAGGTGAATTTATACATTTCAGACTGAATTTTCAAAAAGTAAAAACAGCAAGCACTGTCTCAAAACCATTCTATACAATTATTTACCAAGGTTTAAAGCAATAGCAATAATTAATAATTTCTAAAAGATATTTGTTTATGAAGTTTTTCCTCTTAAATTTTGAAGAGGATGGGACACACTATTGCAGCATATTTTGCCATGTGAGGTGGTGTCATAACTAAACAATTTGAAGTTGAAAACACAATACTTAAAACTGCAAAAATTCCTGCCAGTTTTGCAGAAGTAATGGGCTTCAGCTGTGAAAAGTTCTTGCTCCATAAAGTAGGTTATAAATCATTATCAGTGTGGCTCTTGCTCTCATGTTGTTCCTTTTGAGTAGTGTTATCAATGCCTCATAGGGCTCTTCCCCAAATTATTTTATAAAATCATTAGTTAAACATTCTTATATTCAAGTAAAGTTCTTATATACTTGAGAAGAATTTTTCCCTAGAGTGGACAAACAACAAATTAAAATGCGTGCTCCGTTAGACAGTGGGTGTGAAACTCTTGAGAGCCGAAGCACATCAGAATTACTTCTGTTCCAAAGGATTGTTATGAAAAGAATTGAATAGGCAATTCAGTATTCTCAGTTTAATTCATTTTGGTAAAGGTAAATGTCACCCTTGCTCGAAAGCCAGTCATATCCAACTCCAAGGTGCAGTGCTCATCACAATTTATAACCAAAGAGCCAGCGATGGCTGCATCTGCAGACGTTTCTATGACCATGACTAGACACCGGAGTGTATGGAATGCTGCTACCTTTCTACCAAAGTGGTACCTTTTTATCTACTTGCAATTTCTTGCTTTCAAACTGCTAGGTTGGCAGGCGCTGGGACAGAGACAGGAACTCACTCCATCGTGTAGCACTTGGGTGTTGAACTGCTGACCTGCTGACCTTCCAGACATCAAGCTCAGTGTCTTAGCCACTAAGCCACCACAGTCCTTAATTCTGTGTACAGTATTTCCAACAACTCTAGTAAGCTACTGGAAGTAAAATGTCACTGTAGTGACAATTGTTTATTACAGTAAAATATAAAAGCAGCCATCTGTCTGAAACAGCATGAAGTTTACAAGATCAAGCACAACAAGGTAACGACAGAAGGTGGTTTTTTTTAATGTATTCTATTTTTATTAGAGAACACCAGATACTCACATGGCCCTGGTCATCCAGTTCATTATTTGTTAGTTTCAGTTTGTCAAAGCTGATCACTTGTCTCATCCAAGTCTCTCCTGAAGCAGGTGAATCTGGGTGAATATATACACGGGGTGGGACAGGCGAGTCAGCATTGCCAGCTACCATCCATTTTGAGCTGTGATAAACATACCTATAGGAAAAGTATCAAGGCATATGAGACTTGTAACAAAAATAAGCTATTGCCATTGTTTTGTTATTGTGGCAAAACCACTGTATATAGTATAATTTATATGAGGAGACAATTTTACCAACAGTGAGTTAACTCTAGACAGCAAAACTGTTGAGAAGAAAAGAAAACCCTTTCCCTCCTATCATCATCAGATAAGGATTTGAATATCTAAACTTTGATTTTGTTGTGTTTCTATATACCCATCTCATCCTTTATTCTCCCTTGGTGCATTTCTGCATGGAAATATTGCCAACATTTCCCATGTAGCATAATGCTAGTATTTATTGATACACTTCTCTAATGCACAGATTTTTGTACACATTTTCCTCATATAATTGAACATGGTTGTATTTTTTTCCCAATTCTATTTCATAATTTGTTAAATATTATGCATGTTTTCAAATGTGTGGACTTCTCAGACAAGGCACACTTTGTCTTGTAACCAGTCTTGGGAGGTGTAAAATGGGTAATGTCTGCAAGAAGCTCAAAGCAATCCCATTATGGAATTCTTTTTGTGACCTAAGCCAATGAACACAGTATGCAAGACATGGCCCTGATGCAAGTCATACTAATTTTAAAGGGCTTTAAAGGATTATACCTAATATTTGACTAGCTTTGCGTTGCAGCTCAAAAAAAGCGTTCTTTAGAAAAAATAAGTAAGCTATCTGACATCTAATAAGCTGTTTGACATCCATATATGCAGAAAAAATAGTCACACAAGAAAAGCCTGCTGCATAAAATATGAACAAAAAATTCATTGCAGCCAATCAAATGGGGGTGAGCATCTTAAATCATTTCAGCTACACCTGTTAAGCCCAAGTGGAGCAGAGCCATTGAATCAATAGGACTTATAAAAGAGTTGGTTTAATAAATCCAATTTACTCAACAGGTCTGATCTAGTTCAGATTAACAACTGCATTTAGCCCTTGAAAAAATAGATATTTAAAATGCTAAATATAGAAATATACTATCAAATACAAAATAGGCAAAGCAATGTGTAAAGTGCATGTTTGTTCGTGATGGGCAGAAAAACTGTAAACATCTTTATATTACAGTCCAGTTGTGCCCATTCACTAAATCCAACCAGGTTTTCCCTCCAGCACATCTATTTACAAACTGGCTGGAAAGCCTAGTAGTTAGATTGGGAGTTTGATTCTCCCACTGTGCTTCCCATGAGAACAGACAGCCTGTGTAATCATGGGCAAGCAGAACAATCTCAGGATGCTCCCAGAAGAAGGGAATTGATAAACCACTTCTGTGTATTCTTCTATCTGGAAAATTCTGGAAATCATAATTGACTTACCAGCATTTATTATTATTATTATTATTATTATTATTATTATTATTATTATTATTATTATTATTATTATTATTATTATTATTATTATTATTATTATTATTATTATTATTATTATTATTATTATTATTATTATTATTATTATTATTTACAAATCAACCATTTGGTTCACAGTCAAGGACTGGAATAAAATTAACTGCTCTAGTTCTAACCAGGTACTGTACCTAAAAACTTTTAAGGTAACGTCTGAGTATACAGGTACTGTATATGCATACTCCAGTAGAGTAGTTTTTTTGGAGAGTTAGGATGTTCAAGTTCGATTAGTCCAAAATTTCCAAATATCTAGGGTGTCCTTTAGGTATTGCTCCAAGGGCTCTGATCACTAGGGAGACAACAGATTTCTTCCTCCATAGATGTTCGACTTCAATTATTTTTATTATTTTTATTGGATACAAATCAACCATTTGGTTCACAGTCAAGGACTGGAATAAAATTAACAGTTCAAGCCCTAACCAAGGACCTAAGAATAGTCTTTCAATAGGAATGATGATGTTGTTGTTGTTGTTTATTTATTTATTTAGATTTATTATCCCTCCCCAATCAGGCAAACCTGACTCTAGGTGGCTTACAGAAAATTCATAAATTAAAACCTTGAGGTTCAAAATTACTTAAAAGTCAATTAAAAAGAATTAAACCATAAATTTACAAAAATCTAAAAGATTTAAAAAGGTTAAAAGGTTTTTAAAAAATTAAAAAGTTTAAAAGAGTGAGGGAGGGGTGGCTGTCCCATCAGATCAGCCACCCAACATGGGACCCCATGTTCCTGGAAACCCATACCTGCCCTGCCAGCCAGGTTTTTAGGCCTGCATTTTATTTAGCCAAAGTGAAAACAAATGCACAAAAAACAAGGCAGTGTTGTCTTCAGAGCATATAGGGTCCAAACTGGGTCTCTTTACAGAATAAGAAAATTACAAGATAAACACAAGGAAGGTGCCCTCCTTATACTTGATAATTCTGAAACAATTACCACAATGATTATTTCAAAGAGACTAATATGAACACTGGGCTTTCCTGCAAAACCGTTTAGACAAATCTTCGGTAGTGTCACCAGAAATATAGTTGGGATACAGATCTACAGCCTCTAAATTGGTGAAAGCAGTGACTGTTCCTTTTACTATAGATTCATGCCAGGAGTTCTAGTGGCGATACTTGCTTTAGATGCATACCACCCCTAAGTCCTAAATAATCAGGTCCTGCAATGGCTCAGTGGATAAAAAGCTCGCCTTGTTAGCTGGAAGGCCAGCAAGTCAGCAGTTTGAAACTCAGGTGCTGCATGACGGATTGAGCACCCATCTCTATCTCAACTCTTGGGGAATGAAAGGAACCTCATTTGGGCATCCCCTGAATGGAGTTTCTTCCCAAAAAATCCTTTCAACCCAGAATAATTTCTGACACAAAATTATTATTATCCAGTCCTTATGTTAAAATGTTTAAGAAGCAGTTTCTGATAACTATTGATTAAAATTCTATGGGTCATAACCAGCATGGTGAATTACAGTTAGAAATGGATCCTGAGTCAGTGTAACTGCTGTAACTTGTGAGTTATAGATTCCCTGTAACTAGTCCTCCTCAACGACATAACTGTAAGGTTTTGAACTATCTCAGTACAATTCCTTATAAAACATGCCACAGTAATACAATAGGATATAGCTGAGTTGTGTGCGTGTCATCATGGCCAGATGACACATTTCAGTGAAATGGGCACAACTGGACAAACTGGCTGCTACTGATATCTGATATACAAGACTAGCAGCAAGTTCAGAAATAACTCTCAAATTACATAACTGAAATGAACAAAAATAGAAGAGATGTGGCTCCTTAAAATTGACAGATACATTTCAGTGTAAAGTTTATTGGATTATAGTATACTTTCTTAGATGATGTATGTCTACACAAAAAAATGGATAATGCTGAAATAAATTTGTCAGTTTTTAAAATGCCATATTTTTGTTTGGGTTTTCATTATATACAGTATGAGGAAACAGACTAATAGAATGATCTTTTTGAAAACTTGGAGAATTCTCAACCTAATTTTTAAAGAGGCATACATCTCCTCCTAAATTGACAAAATCCCAGTTTCCTGGTTTATCTTCCTGCCAGCTAGGTATACCCAGTGGCTTAGTGTGGGGGGGGGGGCGGATGCCCCGGGCAGCGGCTTTCAGGGAACGACAAAATGTCCCCACCGCTTTGGCCTCCCTCTGCCTGGGATTAGGAAGCAGGACTTCCCAGGCAGAAGGCGGCCCTTTTGCTGTGCCGGTGGCCAGGCTGCCCCCTCTTTGCCTCCCGCCAGCTGTGGCTGCCCTTGCTCTGCCTCCTCCGCCACCTACCCCTGACGATCGCCTAGCGCGCACGTGCTGCTCACCTCCGCCCGTCCACCCACCCACCCACCCAGCTAGCCGTCAGGGGCTCTCTGCCACCTACCCCTGATGAGCGCCCCACGTGTGTGCGCACACTGCTCACCTCCGCCCGCCTACCCACCCACCCAGCTAGCCATCAGACAGCTAGCTGGGTGGGTGGGCGGAGGTGAGCAGCGCGCGCACGCGTGGGGCGCTCATCAGGGGTAGGTGGCGGAGGAGGCAGAGCAATGGCAGCCACGGCCGGCGGAAGGCAAAGAGGAGGCAGCCTGGCTGCCGACGCAGCAAAAAGGCCACCTTCTGCCTGGGTCCTGGGGGGATGGCGGCAGCAGCGGCGAGCTGGGGGGGAGCGAGTTTGTTCTTCGCCCCAGGCGGCTGAAGTCTGCGCGATGCCACTGGGTATACCTCTGTTTTGTCTGGATTAAGTTCCAATTCATTCATTGTCAACTAATCCACTAAAATTATGAAACATAGATGCAGCATATCAGCAACTGATAGCCCACTTTCATGGGCTACTGTGGAATGAAGAAGCAAAGAAGGTGTCATCTGCATTAAGAAAGACTAGACACCAAAATCCTAAACTAGCCCTGGTGGCGCAGTGGTTAAACTGTTGTACTGTAGCCAAAAGGCTGTGAGTTCAATCCTGATGGGGAATCAGGGTTGACTCAGCCTTCCATCCTTCCAAGGTCAGTAAAATGAGTACCTAGCATGTTGGGGTCAAAATGCTAATTAACTTGTGAACCGTCCAGAGGATCCACTAAGCGCTATGGGGCAGTATGTAAGTGAGATTGCTTTGCTTTGCTAAACTACTGAGTCGTTTGTACTGACCTAAGAACCAAGATGTAATAGGCTCCTAACTACCAAAAAAACTTTGAGCAGCAACAATGGTAGAGATATTTCTTTGCCACCATTACAACTATGCAGCAGGCCTTTAAAATGAGATCTTACTCATTTTACACTTGCCATAGTCTTATGTCGATATCACTCTAGGTGCAGTTCTACTCATTTCAACACATTAACTTTCCCAGGAAACCGTTTTGGCTCTACAATGTGGAAGAAGGTGCTCATGAGTTAGTTGTTCAACTGCTCATGGCACTATTCCATTAGCGAAATAGGAGCTTTGACAGAATTATCTGTCAAATTCACCTACGCCACCTAAGCCACAGAGAAACCACTTGGATCCAAACATTTCCTATGACAGCTCCTTGTCCTAGCTTGCCCAGAACACACAACATAGTGATCTGTACATAATAGGGAGAAAAGCTTAAGAAAACTGAAACACATTTGGATCACCATTACTCCATCCAAAAGAGGGATGGGAAATATCGAGAGTGCATTGGGCACCACTGAACTGCTGGAGCCAGAAAACCATTTTAGGCAAACATGTTTGTCATGGAAGCCATGGAAGCCTGAACCCTACCAGGGTAATTTCAGAATGAATCCAGAAACCCTTCTAAATCACAGGATTGGAAGGCTCCATTATCACACCCACAGGAATGGAGACTGCTGAGCAGCAGCATGGACTGAACATCAACAGAATAATTTCCTGGGCATGCCATTTGGGAAGACCTCTCCCCAGTATGCCTTAGTCAATCAGTCCGTTGTACAGGAGGACAAAGATGGGAGAAATATATTCCCCCACCTCCCAATATAGAACATCTCTGAAGTACAAGTCAGGCTGGCATTCTTATCCAGAATAAGAGTCTCAGATGGCTACTTCTTTGTCATTCACTGACCTGGCATTCAAACAACCCACTGGTCTGGATGTTGTTGGTGTGAAGCAACCCACATCCACTTAAATTCCATTTTCCTTAAAATAGTATGGCCATTCCACTATTATATCCAAAGATTTAACTAGGGTAGTTTTTAAAACCACAATCATCATAACCTGGTTCTGGGAATCACATTCCAACATAGCCATGCTTCCAAAGTCTGCCCATATAATTGCCTCTTTTCAATCCATAAAATGGTTGTCATCATATATATGCCTCTTACTTTTCTCCAAATCACATTTGTTCTGCAACAGAACCTACACAATAGTACAATTCTTGTCAATTAAATACTGTAATAGTATTGCCTCAAGTTGAGTTTGACTTACGATGACCCACTCCCAGGATTTTCTAGGTAGACAATACAATTACTAGGACAGATAAAATTCAAGATAGTTCTAGAGAATAATAATTTTAGAATAGCAATAACAATTACACTTATATACCACCCCATAGTGCTTAGTGCACTGGGGAGTTCACAAGTTAATTAGTATTTTGCCCCCAACACACTGGGTACTCATTTTTACCTACCTCCAAAGGGTGGAAGGCTGAGTCAACCTCGATCCACCCAATCAGAATCAAATTCACAATATTTTGGCTGCAGTACAGCAGTTTAACCACTGTGCCACTAGAAGAGATATAGTATTTATACAAAGATCAAATTTGAAACTATTTCAACACAGACCAGTGGTCACAATGTCACTCACACAATGCTATTCTTCAATTAAAGTAGCTCTGACTAGCACAGTGGTCTGCACAGACCACAGATAAAGGATGTAAAGAATATGTGACAAATTTGTTATTGCCGGCAATTTTCCAAGCCTCTAAATGCTGAATCTTCTCACCGAGACCTCCCCTTGCACCAGTGAGTTCTCTTAGCAACCTCAAAATAAAAGATCCTGGTCTTGTTTCCCCTTGAAATAAAAATGTGCCTGTTCTTTGGTTCGAGGAAAAAAAACTACCCACTAAAATTCTGTACAGTTCAACCACCTTCCATAGCATTTTACAGAAGGAAGATGCTATTTTGCAGATGAATGGGTGTAATTCTGTATAGTGATGCTTTTTCCAGGGGGGGGGAAATGACCATCAAACATCTGGAAAACCCTGTGAGATCTCTCCGGACTGGAGGGGGAAAGCATGCAAAGAAATCTTGCTGTGAGGGAAAAAAGAAAGTAATTTTTTTTCTTGGTTTCTCCCTGAGAGTGGAGGCTGCAAGATTCATATTCATAACAGAGATAGTCCAGCCCTCCTCTTACTAGTTTCCATGAGCCCACTTCCAAGTAAAGGGCTAGTAAACTGCTGCTTACCGTGTGTGTGTGTGTGGGGGGTTAATTTCAACAATACAGCATATATTCAATATAAGAGACAAATGTATAAAGCAGTTGAATGTAAAAAAAAGAAAAATCTAGATCGTTCTCATGTGTTTGGCACAAAGCACTTTTTAATGCAGTAAGAATCAGAATTCTGAAGGCAATTAAGCACAACCTTCCACTAATTTCCATACTAGCCTCATCTTTCCCCAGTTCCCAATACAGTATCTCAAGTTTTATATATTCAGGTAATGCAATTATTATACCTGTATCTTTTGTTATCCACAGGGACAATATCCATGGCAATGTAGTATTGCTGATGGGGGTCTAAACCCGAAATTTTCACCCTCATTGCAGGAAACATCCGTCTGAGAACAGAAAAGATCGTTTAATAAAAAACAGGTGGGAATATAGAAACTTGAACATGTTTGCAGAATCACCCCAAACCTTTCATGTATAAAATTATCTGAAAGGCACTTTTTTTGTTTAATCATTAATAGTTATCCCATTCACAAAATAGTTTATCTTGCATTTTGAACGTTTTCTGAAAATCCTATGTAATATAAACTCTTCTACAGGATGCAAATGCAGCTGTTGATCAACAGATCATACATGTTTTGAGACATCATTTGATGAGTTTTAAACACAAAGATTATTACAATGTGCTCAAAGAGTAGACACAAGTCACAAAAAATAAAATAATTTTTTTCAGAGGAACACTCTTCAAATCACTAGATTAGGTCAAGAAATGCTGTATCCACCCTTTAGTTTATATATACACAACGGAATGTATGAAAATCTTCTCTATGAAAGAGACAATTCACATTATACATAAAAAGCCTAGAAACAACTGCTCCTGTTAGTACATTTGTCTAGTGAAGTTGGCTGCATCAATTACTACTTCAATAGCATCAAACTTTATGCTGGTTCCAAAGTACTGTGAATATAGGTCTGGAAATAAAAGAAACATGCAATCTTAAGCAAATCCCATTAAAACAAATGTTTGGACTGGTATGTAATATATGATAAAATAAAAATCATTAAAGATGGCAATCCTAAATATAGATACTTACACTGAAGTCATGTTTTAAAAAGTAGATTCTAAGATAATATAAAAGTACTGCAATTTTCATTGTTTAGCTGCATCAAGGAAGTGGCAATGATACTATTAAGGACAATGTGCCACACAATACCCCATGTTATCAAGGAGCATACAGTACAGTATTCCCATTCACGTTATGGAAAATGCAGAGGACAGATGCATTCATAAATCCTATAAAGCTCATTACATTTTTGGCAGAAAACAAAACCAAAGATATATCAATAAAAGTAGCACTTTTATTCACTTGAGAAAGCCTTGATGCTTGGAAAGCTCAAGGGCAAAAGAAGAAGGAGGAGGCCCAAAATGAGATGGTGAGATGGTATTGTAGAGACAATGGGCACAGAGCTGAGCGAGTTGAGGGGGATGGTGGAGGACAGGAGTGCCATGGGGTCGCAGAGGGTCGGAATAGACTGTGCAACTGAACAACAACAACAACAAGCAATTTACACTAGGAGCTAAGCAAAGTACAGTACTGTAGTTACAAATTATGAACATTCAAGATACATCAGCATACACCTAATATTTGTCTCCATTAATTTTAATTTTCAAAGGACTTCAAATTAATAGGGTGGCAGCTTATATATATATATATATATATATATATATATATATATATATATATATATATATATATATATATATATATATATATATATATATATATATATATATATATATAAGTGACTATACAATTCTAGTTTGATTGTCTGGTGTTGTTCCATATGTGTAATATTAGACCTTGATTTTAGAAAGAACAAAGAGTTACTGGCATAACGCTAACTGTAAAAAGAACAAGAGTTAGCTATGACTAACTTAGTTTTTGCTGGTACTCCAGTGCACCTGTAAGATTAAAAAGAAAATCTTTGACAGGATACCTTTTAAGACAAATGTTGCCTTGTGCTGTTTAAGACTGCACTTCAATCACTAATAAAACTCCTCTGAAAATGTAGAAGGTAGCATATGGATTCAATAAAATATGTTTCTGTAATTTCTAATAAGTTCAGATACTTTTACGCTATACAGGTTTTTACCATGTGTATCCTCTGGAAAGAAAGAAAAAAGTCCATTTTAGATCAAATCCTTTGACATAACAAATAAGTAAAAAATTCTACATATTTCTGTATCATCTAAAATTACTGTGGTTTATCCAGCTTTATAAGTGGAATAGCTCACATTCTTTTTGACATAACTATGGATTTGTAATTGCACTCATTGTTTTTAAATGTAACTAAAATTACAAGGCATTTAAACATTTCCTTTCAGCAACATAAGATTTTGTGTTTTAATTAGTTAAATGGGTGGGGAAAGCCTATACAGTACTGTATTCTGAAACTATGTGACACAACAGGCAATATTTCAGGACACCATAAAATAGCATAAAATATTGTTTTGTTCTCCTAAATATTTTGTATTTGACTTAATGTTTCACAATCATAAAATTTTAAAATTGGGCATGTATAAAAGTGTCAGAGAGTGAAACAAAAAAATAAACATAGCTGCCATAATTTATCTATGCTAGAAACTAGGCATTAGAGATGTAGACTCCAGTCGATAGTTAATGTAGATTTCTCGGAAGAAAGTCTGATTGTTGTTCACTTGCACAGTCGATTTGCCTACAATGAGTTTGCAACAACACAGTGGTAACAGGCAACAAAGTTCCTCTGAATTAAGTGAAAGTTATATACAGTATAGGCCTTTACATCTTTCTTTTTTTTTTAACTCAAAAGATGGAGACATTTTTGGGGCGATTAATCAGATTCGGTTAATAACAAACCATGCTGTTTTAGTACCATCCCCTCCAAGAAAAATGAGCAAATGCAGCTCCATTTTCACTGAATTTAAAACTGACACACGCACCGATCTCTTAAGAAATCTGACCGGCAACGAAAGTCTCGTTTGCACCATCTGAAGAATGAAACAAAACAAAATAATAATAACAATTGTGTCTGTCTGCCTTTCTTGCATGCCCCTTAAACTGGGCCTCACGCACAAAGATTTCCACGTAAAGTTGTATAAACTGGGTCGGGGTTTAGTTTGAGAAAGCGACGTTTTCCAAAAGACTGCGTTGTTTTGTGTGTAGTTGTTGTGTTGTTTTTACCTTCCCGCCTTGGTGATGATCATCTCGGTGCCGATTTCGTGGAAGCGTTTCCAGAGCTCCGCTCCTTGCAAGTCCACGCGAGGCGCTTGCGAGAGCAGCGGCGGGGAACCTGCGGGGCGTGGGCTCCCCATCTTGGCCGGACCTCCGGGAGACCGCGGGGGCGACGCGGGGCTCAGGAAACTCTCCTCGCAGCCGCCTGCCATAATAATAATAATAATAATAATAATAATAATAATAATAATAATAATAATAATAATAATGGGGTAATGGGCCGGGAGATGGAAAGAGAAGCGAAAAGGGGCGAAATTATATATTTATATGTTTAATGTAGGGATTCTCAACCTGCTGCACACACACCATTTCTTGTGCCGGCCCTCCAACTACACCAGGCAGTGCCAATGTGGTGGAGGAAGGGCACAATGGCCGTCCGGCCCCTGAAGCTGTCTGAGGGAGCGTGACCCCCCGGCCCCCGGCTTTAAAAGGTTGATTAACACCTGCTTTAATATATTTATTAAAAGAGATGGCGCGACACTCAGGACACAACTGAGGCCCCCCGTCTTGGGCCTTTTACTTTTATTTCGAGGTGGGTGGTGGTGGTGATAATAGCTGCCTCTTGTCAAGTGAAAGAAGAAGGGCGCGCGCGTCCTGGGGTGGAAGGCAGGGGAAGGGGGCGGAGGAGGGGCACGTGCGCCTCTCGCCCAGTGCCCGGGGCCCTTGTGGCGCGCGCTGGGCCACGCGGGGTCCCCGTGGTGCCCCTCCTCCCTTCGGGGGTCCTGAAGGCATGGAGGCAAAATATTTCCCGCCTTCCCCCCCCCCCTCCCTCCGGGCACGCGCGCAGCAAACTTAGGCTGCGGGAAAAGAGGAAGGCCTGAGGGGGGGGGGGAGGTTTGATTGAGGAGAGGCCATTTGGGGAGCAAAAGGCGCCAATGGAGTCTCTTTCTTTCTCTTATTATTTTAAAAATGTTGCCTCAGCGCAACTGAGTCCCACGCTTCTCTCCCATTGCGCTAAGGAGGGCAGCCTGTCCAGAGGCCGGCGGGCTGTGCAAGTGGTGTTTTTAAGGCACCGACACATTCCCGGTGCAATTCCTTGAGGAGAAGGCACCAGAGGTCAATGAGGGAGGCTTGCTTGGAGGAAAGGCGGCCTTCTTCCCCCCCACCCCACCCCCAAGAGAACTACCTTGGAAGTAAACGGCCGCCTTGGCTTTCAGGAAAGCCCCTTTCCTTGTGGTGGAAAACAAGCCTCAACTCCTTGACAAGGGAAGCCATTGGAAACGGATCCCAAGATCCAAAACTACCTCTTCCATTTTGAGGGCCGCTAAAGAAGATCCATACAGTATTCCTCTATTCTCCCATTAGTCCCCCCCCACACACACACACACAAACCTCTATACCCCGTAGGAATAGAGACTATGAACCCACCCTTTTAAGGTTTCCCTTATGCAGAAATAAATATCTAGTAAGTTTTGGACGTCATGGCTTTTGTCAGACAGTTTGGGGGCGGATTTTGTAGGGACCAGGTGCTAAGGCTATGCGGGCCCAATAACTATTAAAACCAACATAAAGGAAAGACTAAAATGCATATTTTAGCTACACTTCTTTGTGGAATACAGACACTTCTGGCTTCTGCATAAAATGAACTGAGTGGTGTGAAATAAATGAGAGAGGAACCATGTTTCATATAAAACCAAAACACGCTTAAAATGAATGTCAGAAGCATCAACTTTCCTAAGCAAAGGATGTCTCTGTATCTCCCAAAATACTACCATATATTTTACTTCTCTCTGTTGGTAGGTTGGGAACATACAGAAGTAACTTCAGAAGAAACTAGGCTCACATTGTATTATTCCATGATCTCTGTTCATTTTTGTACATTGACAGATGATACTTAATAACTCCTATTTAACTCCTTCATTGTCCCCTTTTCTAATTAAATGTTGCTTTTTTTAATTAAATGGCTAACATTTTAAAAAGCATATACAAGGTGACCCATAATTCTCTACCTGTCTATATGTATTGTAATTCCCCCCCCCCCGAGAAATATGGCCGATTTAAGTCCATTTACACTTGAAGAGTGTATTGTGACAAGTACTGACCACAAGAATACTGGCGACACCATGGATACAAGTGGCAAATTTAGAGAAAGATTCAACAGAGAGTTACAGGCCACCCTGTATAATAATTGGGATGAAGGAATGACCAGAAAATTTTCTAGCAATTTATCTTTCTCTATAAATGCATTTTAATCCATATAGCTAGAAAGGAGGTAACAGCTGTTCAGCCTTGTTGTAAATAATACAAACTAATTCTGAAATATTAAGAAAACTTCCCTTTAATTATATATGGGTGATAGTAGGTATAAAAAAATTATATTCGGCGGGATGATTATGAAAGGTAAAAAGAAACAGGTCTAGAGTAAAACAGCTGAAGAAACATGTCAGGCCAAATGAGGTTTTAAAATACCATGTGCATTTCATCACAGAAAGTTCGCTACGACACTCAATTATGACAACTTATTCTTACGCTTGGATATTAGGTTCCTTTGATAGCGATACGATTTTTCACGCCTCACTTCTTTTGGATTGTGCCCATTATCTGAATGTATTATCCAACACCCTTAGGCTGCACTTACGTGAGGGTCGGTGTCAGTGAACTTAGTCGGGTTTCCTTTTGCGTATAACTGTACAGAATTACACTGTTAAGAGAACATTACCGAAATAAAGTAAGGGTGCACTCGGGCTGGCATTTACACCGAGAAACCTCCGGATAAGGTCGGTGTAAATGGGAATTGGTCTGACGCCATGTAATCAATATTATTATTATTTAAAAGTAACTGCTCTAAATTTGCTCAAGATTAGGGGACGAAGCATTGATCCTGCACCAGTCGCTTGAGGGTAATCTCAGGGAAACTAAAGTTTTCCAAAAAACCGAAACTAATAGATCGGGACTGTAAAGCGAAGGCGAATCGTACAATCAATTGAGTTACGAAAAGGATTGTAAGCAAAAGAGCGCCGCGCTCTTTCCACGTATCCATTTAAAAAAAAGGGGGGATATATCTGCCTTACCACCCCCACCGGAGGGAGATTTTTAAACCGGCAGGGCCAATCGGGAAACAAACAGCGGGCGCGGACCGGGTTTGGGCACTGACAGCTGCCCCGAAAAGGCCCCTGCGGCCGGGTCTGGAGGAGCGCGCCGGACTTGTGCCTCGGATCCACCCAGGGGGAGAGAGAGGGAGAGCAGAGCCGGCGGCGGCCTTTGGGGGTGGGGTGGGGGGCTTCATCCCCTGCCTGGGTGGGAGACCCGCACCTCCCCCTCTCACTAAGCTCCGAAGTGGCGGGCAAGGCGGGGATCCTCTGCGCGCCGCAGCCCGGGACGAGGCAGGGGGGAGAAGCGGGAGTCCCGTGGAAGCCACTCACCGGGAGGCAGCCCCCGGGCGGCGCCGCTCCTCGCGCCGTCGGGCCCGGCCGACAATGGCGGAGCGCCGGGAGGCAAAGCGGCGCAGTGGTCGGCGCTGTCGCTGGGGCCCCGTTCGGAGCCTCCGCCGCCTCCGCCGCTCCTGCATTGCCCTTCGGCCGGCGCTTCGGCCAGCTTCCGGCGCTTGTGCTCCTGCTGTTGCTGCTGCTGCTGCTTCTCGGCCCCGATCAGCGCCTCCACGGAGAAAGCGTGAGCCTTGAGGCTCAGGACGGTGCAAGGCGAGGCTCTGCGCTTCTCGGCCATGCCCGGGCCAGCGGGGCTCCGCGCCCTCTTCTCCTCGCCCGCTTCCCTTCTTCCAGGCCGCACCGTCCGCCTTCTCTTTCTTCTCTCTGTCCTCCCACCTCCTGGTCCAACCTTGGGCAGCCCCCGATGGCTTGAGGTGGGTGGGATCGCCCCCCCTCCCTTCCCGCTCTCTCTTTCCAGACTATTTCTCTTTGCAAAAGCGGCGCTTCTCTTCCCTTCCTCCTTCACCACCTCCTCTTCTTCCTCTTCTTCCTCCTCCTCCTCCTCCTCTTGCGAGCTCTGCCTCGTCTGAGGGACCAAACAGTTCTGACATGGGTAGCAAACGCTCTGCAGACACAAATTAGGGCTTGTAATTGAAATTTGTTACCTTGATCTGTCAGCACTTCCAGAGGGGAGGGGGAGGGGAGAGAACTTGCTCATTAGCGTCAATAAAGTAACTGGGACGGGGCGGAGCCCCCCGAGAAGGGAGAAGGACTGTCAGTCAAGAGGCGCTCGTGGCCAATCAGGAATTACGGGCGCAACCCCCCCTCCCCATCTCCAAACGGGACGCTTCTTCCCTAGAAGGCTGTAAAAACTGTACGGGGAGGGGGAGTTGTCCAAAGAGGTGCCTCTCTCTCTCTCTCTCTTTCCCTTCCTGGACTAACACATCCACACACACACTTTCCGATTATTGCCATACATCCGTTATCCCCTCGCCAGAGCTCTGACCGAAGCGGTTCATCCTGTATACTGTATCTCTTACTAGCTGATCGAAATCTCGTGGCTACCAGCCGGGACAAAAGTTCGGCTCACCCTTCTTCTAATGGGTTCCTTGACTTTGGCGAGCTTCTCTCAGTCTCAGTTTTCCATTTGTGAACCAGAAAATAACGGGCCTAATCGTGGTGCCTCGAAGAGAATAAGGGCTATTTTGTTTTCTTTTTTCCTACTTTGCAAATTGTTTTACCAAACTGCATCTAAGCGTGGCTGGCAATACTAGGCGATTGTAGTACTGTAGTCGCCACAAAACAGACATATATAAGCGAAAATAAAAGTGAAAATCAGTTTTACTTATGACATCCTGCATTAAACACAGAGGAAAGAATGTAATTACTGTATTTTATTCCTATGGAAGTGTCTCCCTCAGCTTGCTCCTTTCAAACACGTACTGAACAGTGAGGTTTTAAGTTTAGATGACGGTAAAGCAAAAGACACGTGTTAAATATTTCCCAATGAGAGCGACCATGTGTTTAAAATTTATTCCATGGTGCTGAGCAGGTAGGAGGACTGAGGGATTCCTTCTGGTGGAAGGAACTCCTTATCATTTCTATGACAATTATTCGCATGAGCCCGTCAGGGTACCAAATGGCAGAACGAATGCAATGCCACCCACTGTGTCTCTCCCACCAAGTTTCCCCCCTCTAGTTAGCAAAAGATATCAGAGATAAATTTCTTTTAGTATTCTGGGCATTTGAAAAAATATATTAATTGTAACATGTGTGTGTGTGTGTGTGTGTGTGTGTGTGTGTGTGTGTGTGTGTGTGTGTGTGTGTGTGTGTGTGTGTGTTTTCCATGGTAGTTTTCATGGATATTTAATATGCACTTTACCTCTTTGGGCAGCTGTAGATTTGTTTGCATACACTAACAATAAAGGTGGTGTTTGTACCACCAAAAATAATGTCAGTGAATACTGAACAGAGCTGTCACTTCATCCATCACTTCCAAATTAGTTCAAACACACTTCTCCTTTTCATTTCTCCTTGTTCCTCCTTTCCCCAGGCACCTTTAAGTTCTGATCCATAAACTTATTTAGAACCAAAAAATTTACTGATTTTAACTTTTGCCATGATATGGTCAAGTGCAATAATATTATTATAGAGTAGAAGTGAAAGGAATGAAACTCTTCTTGTCAAATGTATTATTATAGTACCACTTGATTCTACTATTCTGTGTATGCCCCATTAGATGCAGTTAGATTTTTGCGTAAAGGGTAAAGGTTTCCCTTGCTCAAAAGCCAGTCATATCCTACTCTAGGGTTTAGTGTTCATCTCTGTTTCAAAGCCAAAGAGCCAGCACTGTCTGCTTCTGCAGACGTTTCCGTGATCATGTAGCAAGCATGACTAGACACTGGAGTGCATTAAATTCTGTTTACTTTCCCACCGAAGTGGTCCCTGTTTATCTACTTGCAATTTCTTGCTTTTGAACTGCTAGGTTGGCAGGAGCTGGGACAAAGACGGGAGCTCATTCCATCCTGCAGTACTCAGGAATCCAACTGCTGACCTCCTGCCTTCCAGTCAGCATCTTAACCACTTGAGCCATTGCAGTCTTACAAAGGTACAAAGGACTGGTAAACAAACAAATAGTTTCCCCCTGAATGTGGCCTACCTTCACTTCCTTTCCCAGTCCTACTGCTGAGTAAGAATTTCAGAGTTGTTGACTAGATCTATTCATTTTGAACTGGTGTTATTCAGGACTTGAGTTCTTGTAACCCATCATTCTGAAGTATTCCCATTGAAGTAAGTGGGATAATTCTGAAGATGGTAGTGTGACATAGCGATAGGCAAGCTTGTGGAATCTACCCTGTCTTTTATCAGAATCCCAAAGATCTACCTTTCGCAATAGTGTGCAAAATACATCCACTCAGAATTTGATTTTTGAGCTGAGCTCAGGAATTTGTTGAGCAGCAGAACTAAAAGGGAGGAAGTCATAGGCTTTCCACTTCTGACTGCTATTCATCATTTCACCAATATTGTGTGTGTGCATGGAGCTTTTTCTTGTTCATTGTAAACTAGAAATCGGAAATATCTGCTGTTCTGCTACAAAAAACTACCGGTAACTCCTTCTGTCCATTCCCAGTTCAATTCCTCTTTCCCAATCTGGGTTAGTCAGCAGTACTGAATTCAGAGGATGTGCTGATCCAGTGCCATAGTTTAGATCCCCCTGTGTGCAAAATAATTGTGTCTCATGAAAATAAAAATTCAAGAATTCAGCTTGTCCTGTGATGAGTTATAAACTGCACACTTTAATAGTGGAGGGTTTTGTGTTCTGAACAAGATGAAGTTTAGAACCCACTTCTAAGCAATCAGCAAGATTAAGTTTATTTAATGACCTCTTTTGCTCTGTTTTGGGTGAATAATATCTGTGCAGAGCAATATTTTGAAACAGAGCAGTAAAGTGACTGGGCGGACATCCATGGTCTCTGTGTGTGTCTTTCCTGCTCTTTACTTTTAGTTTGGGATTGGGGTGCGTGTATTGTATTGTATTGTATTGTATTGTATTGTATTGTATTGTATTGTATTGTATTGTATTGTATTGTATTGTATTGTATTGTATTGTATTGTATTGTATTGTATTGTATTGTATTGTATGTTTGTGTGGATGATACGCCTCTGGGACTGCATGCAACATCACGATGAGGACTGTTCCTTAATGTGAAATTCAACAGATCACCAAAGTGTATAATCCATCCGTAGCTTTAGCGGTGGCTAAGGGAAGCAAGGGAGAAAAAGAGTTTGGAAGAACAAGCGCTTTCGCCTCCTTTCTTTTTAATCAAAGTTTTCCATTAAACACAACATAAAGGGTTAGCGTTCTGTGCACTCTGATGTCAAGGCATGCCTGCCACATGTCCACGGAAACGTCTGCAGACAGCGCTGGTTCTTTGGCGATGAACAGAGATGAGTACTGAACCCTAGAGTCAGATACAACTGGCTTTCGAGCAAGGGCGACCTTTAGCTTTACCTAAAAGAATTGGATCTTAAACGCTGGCTGCGTAACATACTGCTTATTCCAACCATTCGGATGCGTTCAGAACCGGCCTTATCATGATATTTCTGGAGCTATAGTGAGTTTATCAATCCCGGCGCACTCATTTTAAAAAGGCCCTGAGAGATCAACCCTTTCACAGGAACACTAAGGTGGAAATCACATCCAGGAGACTTACAGAGATGGTGGGGTTTGGGGTGCGTGTCTTTAGGAGCTACTGGCTTCTGGGTGATGATGGAGTTGCCTCCCGGACCAGCAGTTAAAAGGCCACCATCTGACCTCCTATTAAGGGGCGGCTCTCGGGTCTTTAGCGTTGATTCTCTCCCGAAGTCAACCAAGTTTCTGACCTCACTGAGGTAGGCCACGGAGTCTTGGCTTTTACAGGAACCTGCCTCTGAAGTTGTGGCTGCGGTGGAGGTAGATCTCTCCCATAACAAATAGTTACCTGCCGATCAGCCCCCACCCACGGAGCTTAAGAAAGCAAGCAATGAGAGCAAAGTAGGAAAGCAGCAGCTAAAGCCTGAATCCCGTAGTTAATCATAACAAATATTCGATCAAACAGCAGTGGTACTCTAAAACAGGAGGATGAAACCTATGAGTTCCTTTAGCAAATCTTATTCACTCCATCGGTCTTTTAGTACAGAGTAACAACTGGATGAAGCCCAAATTATGTCAAGCCTCAGTTAGTTACCACCAGTCTTATAATTATGCAGGTAACAGACAGATCGATTACCCATTAGGATTTGTTTTACTTTCTTCCTAACTTATTTTAACATGGTAAATTAAAACAGGGTGTGTGTGTGTGGGGGGCCCCCCTAGGGGAGTTATTTTAACCCGAAGGATACTGAGTGCCTCTAGGGTTCAACGTAAACTATTGATCAACCATCCTAAATTCATTCTGCAGAACACAATGGCAGCAACCTCAAAACAGTAGCAAGTGAAAGTCCTGGTACAGTTTAAAGACTGGATTACTAGAATGTTTATTATGGACTGCAAGAGACCGCATGGATTACAGCCCACTTCATCATATGCACGAAGTGTTATCCAGAATGTCAGCTATATATACTACACACATGGTTCAAGAAGTCGGGGGAGAGATCAAAAGAAGTTTCTTTTTTGAAGCTACAATTCACAAATTTTCTCTGCCGGCTTGTCTAAAATTTGTAGTCCAAACAAGCAACTTTTTAGAGATTGGGAGAGGTAGAATTATAAACAGACAGATTACAGGCAAATCGAAACCACGAAGGAAGGACAGACAGACAGATAAATAATTAGATAATGGCTGAGTAGAGCTTTACCTTGTCTAATGCAAGGCGCACAACTGCAACTTTGTTGCCGTCTTTCAACATTTCAGTATGCCCTCCTCACTGAATTTGTAATTTTTGTGAGACCAAAGTGTGTTGCAGCACATAACGGCTTTTAGGCTGTGATTGGTTCTACTTGGTTTTAGAAACGTGGTTTCTGTGGTCTTGTATTCTTTTACAGAGATTTTACCTCAAGCGCTATTTCCTAGTAGCAAAGCAGAGTATTCATGTAGTGAATGGGGATAATGATAGTGATGATGAAGCCGAAAGGTCTGCATTTTAGATCAAGCTGGAGTGTTGATCGAACCCCCCCCCCCTTTCTTAGACACGACGCTGGAGGATCCCATCCCTCCATGTTTCCCAAGGTGGCCCAGGAGCATCACTCCCCCAGTCAATGTATACAGGAGAACATCCCGGTACCTGATGGAGCAAAGCTTCCAAAGAAACGCAGTCACACAGAAGAAAGACAAATGTTTAAGATCATCTCCTGCGAAGGAAAGAAGGGAAAGTGGCTGGGATGGAGCTGGGAAAGGTTGTCCTTCCCAGGATAATTGCCCGGATCCACTTTCCAGAATGTGGGGAAGTTGTATTCCGGACTGGTGGTCCTAAGAAAATGCTTCCCAAACGTTGATGGGGTGCCTGGGTTTATTAAAGATGAAATTCGGGCCAGATGATCTCATGGAGATTGCCGACAGTACCACGAAATTCGAACATACTTCCGAGGAAACCCCCACCGAAAATTGTGGGCTTGATTTCCCTGCCGGGAAGCTCGGGTCCTCCCTACGAGCAAGAATCCCATTCTTGTCGCAAATGTACTGCAGCCTTTAGGCGGCCCATGTTCACCAGCTACCCGAGTTCACTCGAGCTTTGGCCACTGACAGGGCCGTAGCCATGGGGTGTCCAGGGTGGGCGTCACCCACCCTGAGTTAGCCGTTTGCCCACCTTCAAACTCCCGGCTGCTTATATATGTATGACACATATATTACATTGTTGCCCATCCTGAAAAATTATTTGCCCACCTACATCTATAATCCTGGCTACGGCCCTGCCAGCTGCGTTGAGCCTCCTAGCCTTTCGCTTTCGCCTGTCAAGACTGAGACACGCTCGAGATCGACGGTAGATTTTTACCACCGCTATGTCAAGGAGGACGCAGGGAATGGTCCCTATTCTGACCACCTGGCATTGCGTGGCTTATTTCTTGTTCGTAATCAATGCATAGCGACTCTGCAAAGACTTGTTGCAAAATAAATAAAGGAAAGTTTTCGAGCGTTTGAAAATAAGCTTAAAACTACAAACTTGGGGGATATTTTTAAGGGTCACTGGGGAGATACTTTGTTCTCTGTTCTGCCGATATTGAACCCCTTAGAGAAGCAAGACGGTTTAAATGCCGAGGTGCCGGCTTGGTAAAATGCCTCTGCAGTTCTCATCCAACGCCGAGTCCGCAGCTGCCTGAAGTTCGGATGGTTCCGTAGTTCCTAACCTTGGAGCCCCAGATCTTCTCGGACTACCTCTCCCAGAAGCCTTCACCATTGGCTGTGCTGGCCAAGCTATCTGGCAGCTGTAGCCTAAGAACATCTGGGCGGCCCAGGTGGGGAATCACGGGATACAAGAGGGAAAAATCATGCCAGCATTCGAGTTAAATAAGTTTTAGATCGAGAATGAGATCCTTCCTCCTGCTTGGGGAGAAGGATTCTAAGAGCCTACCTTGACTCTAGTTGGAACTTAGAATTATCGAAGCCGGTCAGGCGTGTTTAGGATCAGTTGGTGAAAGCCGCGCAAGCTCCAGCCTGTACTTCCAGTCGGGCCTACTTTGTTATGTGGGCAGAGGTTCACGTGCTACGCACAGGGCTGCAGCTTCTGCCTGAGGATGTGGCGCTTTACGCACTCCCAAAGCGGGCAACATAATGTTTTGACTAGATAAAGGTCGCCCTTGCTCTAAATCCAGTCGTATCTGATTCTAGGATTCGGTGCTCATCTCCATTTACAGCCAAAGAGCCAGCGCTGTCTGCAGACGTTTCTGTGGTCATGTGGCAGGCACAGAACGCTGTTACCTTTCCCACCGAAGCAGTACCTATTTATCTACTTGCAATTTCTTGCTTTCAAACAGGCAGAAGCTGGGGCAGAGAGCACTCGGCTCTCGAACTGCTGGCCTGCCAGCGTCTTAACCACCAAGCCACAGCAGTTCCTACAACTCCCATAATTCCTGAGGGAAAAAAGTTTCTACCCTGTGCTTCCTCCCTCGTGCTCTAAAATAAACTCATTCCTACAAACATATTTTTGTTGGGACTCCTGGATCCGGAGTATAATGGCGAATATTCGCCTTGGGGTGCA
This sequence comes from Furcifer pardalis, assembly GCA_030440675.1. Lineage (NCBI taxonomy): Eukaryota > Metazoa > Chordata > Lepidosauria > Squamata > Chamaeleonidae > Furcifer > Furcifer pardalis. The sequence continues at coordinate 45,181,959 of CP126890.1, read as the reverse complement.
GTGGTTAAACTGCTGTCCTGCAACCAAAAGGTTGTGAGTTCGATCCTGACGATAGATTCAGCCTTTCATCCTTCCAAGGTCGGTAAAATGAGTATCCAGCATGCTGGGAGCAAAATGTTAATTAACGTGTGAATCGGCCCAAGCGCTACGTGTCTGTATAGAAGTGCGATTGCTTGGCTTTTAATCCCAAATAGAGTTAATGAATCACTCGCTGAATGGCAAATCTGCACTTTTGTAAACCCCACTGAGTCTGTGGGTCTCCTCTTCCTGGGAGTAGCAATAGGATGCAAGCCAATATGCTTCCCACCATCACCCCAGAAGGCCCTTCCACACACCAAGAGAAACAGCCGCCGGCGGAAGACGAAATCATTTTTCTGTCGGGACAGGCCTGACAGGCAGACATCAGAGGAGACCCTTCGAATCAGCCGCCACTTTCAGGGGTGCTTTACGATCTGGGCCTTAGCCAGAGGGGCAGCGGCGGCAAAAACCCTCCTGAGCTAACAGCCCCCACCCCACCCCTCGACGTCAATGTTATATATGTGAGTGTGAAATTGTTGCACCTCCTGAATTTTTTTTTTGCCCCTCAGGAACATTTTTTTCGCCCCCTCCGAGCTAGAATCCTGGCTACTGTTTACGATGAGAGGCTGCAGTGGCTCAAGTGGTTAAGACGCTGACTGGGAGGCGGAAGGTCAGCAGTTCAAAAACCGAGTACTGCATGAGGGAATGAGCTCCGGTCTCTGTCCCCGCTCCTGCCTGCCTAGCAGTTCGAAAGCAAGACATTGTAAGTAAATAAATATGTACCACTTCGGTGGGAAGGTAAACAGTGATCCGTGCACTTCGTTGTCTAGCCATGCCTGTCACAGGTCCATGGAAATGTCTGCAAGCCCAGACAGCGCTGGCTCTTTGGTTATAAACAGAGACGAGCACTGAACCCTAGAGTCGGACACGACTGGTTTTCGAGCAAGGGTGGTCTTTACCTTTACTATGCAAGCATAATCAGTTTTATGCTTAGCCCTAAAGATGGGGGAGTTTTAGGGAGGGCAGAACAAAACGACTGTTCAATATAGGGACGGTTCTCACAGGGACTGGCCGCAGAACCCCGTAGATGAGGGTTGCGCGCAGCAAGACACGAGCAAAATCCAGGACACAGGACGGTTGTCTAAGGAGGCAGAAAGCTTGCTTGCTTGCTTGCTTCCTTCCTTGCTTTCAACTTTCACTCTGAGTTCGGCCGGGATCCAGACTCCGCTAGATGAAGGTCTGTTCTCCGGGCTTCCTTCTCAATCCTCACCCCCCCCCCCGCGCCCGCACCGTCTCCGCTTGCTCGCGCGTTCACTATCAGCGAACAAAGGGAATTGTAAAATTCTTCTGCTATAAAAGTACTTCAAAGGTTGTGATTACGGAAGGAGAAATATGGGAGACGAAAATTAAACAGGGGAGGGCGGGACTAGCGAATCTGCTTGGCGGTGGTGGATCGCTCGGGACTGAAAGGCGTTTTCACTCTCTCTCCCCTTGCGAGACCAGAGAGTTTGGGCGACAGATTGAAATCGGAATTCAACGTAACTTGTTTAGCTGTCTTATCGGTTTAGGCGGAAGTAATAAGTGCCCGTGCGATCTGTTATCTGTGAACGTTGACTCTGATTTCGGCCGGGATCCAGAAACCGCTAGAAGGAAACTAGTGTGGAATGGACTGACACCCCGTGTGAACTCACATTTCAACACCCCCCTCCCCCCTTTGAGCGCTATGGAACTGAGTCAAGTAGACGCAGCTGAAATCAATCTAATTTAGGGCCAGGTAAATGTGCCGAAGGGGACTGCGGTGGCTTAGTGGTTAAGACGCTGAACTTGACGACTGGAAGGTCGGCAGGTCAGCAGTTCGAGATCGGAGTGCTGCACGATTGGAATGCGCTCCCGTCCTCTCGAAAACAAAAAAATTGAAAGTAGATAAATAGATATAGCTGCGGCAGGAAAGGTGACAACATTTCGTGTGCTGGCATCTAGTCATGCCTGCCATACGACCATGGAAACGTCTACAAACGCAGACAGCGCTGGCTCTTTGGCTGTAAACGGAGATGAGCACCGCCCCCTAGATTCGGACACGACTACCTTTCGAGCAAGGGAGACCTATACCTTTACCTTTAGATGCATCGAACATAATGTAAGGATCTGGGAAGGGAAATGAAATGTTTAGGATTAACTCTTTCGCTACCTCAAACCTCCTTTTGAAAGCCTTTGTACGGCTCTAGTAGCATTGCCAGTCGGAGCAACGTGCTACGGAGCGAATCGCAGACCATGCAAGTAAAATAAACGGGGGCTGAGTCTAGAAAAGCGGGTAATACTTCAGCAAGCATCTGAACATCGCGGCTGTAACAGACTGCTCGAGCGGAACTGCGTTGAATGATGTTGAGATTACCTAAACGGAGAACCCAGTGTTTGCCGCAGGAATCTTTTCCAAAAATGTCATATTCGGATCTTTCCTTGTTTTCCTCAAAGCTGGCCGTTTGCGTACATTTAGGTGGAAGCCAATTCTGCGGGGATCCATAGGATCCCCTTTAGAGAGAAGAGGACCGCTATGTGTTTGGTTTGCTACGGCGCTCCTTCGCACGGCCCGTTATAACCGCACAGTCCTTTCTTTTTAAATGTGTATTTCTTTTGAGCGTGGGAACCTCGCCATATACAATGTATTTTCGTGGGAGTCACTCATCAGCATAAGAACTCTGTACTGCAAAACCCTCCGTCGCTGTCCCGAACCCGGGGTCACCTCAAAGAACAGCAGGAGAGGCAGGGCACGCGGGCTGGGCCAGTGGCCAGGGTAGATTTGCCCCTTCCTTCCTTCCTTCCTTCCTTCCTTCCTTCCTTCCTTCCTTCCTTCCTTCCTTCCTAAGGCACACGTATGAGTTTGAAAAAGTTTCTGGAAGTCTTATTTGGAAGATCCAGTTTTGAGAACTGCCCGAGCCATTAGCGGAAGGACCTCAGTGGTCTTTCAACTGGGTGTTTTAAGAGGGCTATGAGATCTTTTAAGGCTGCAGCTCTAAGTGTGGCTAACTAAAGAGGAAGTCCTAGCCTTGGCCAGGGCCAAAGGAAGCTGCCGCTGTAGGCAGCAGGTTCTGGATGCGAGGAAAAGGCAAACAAGCCATAGTTGTTTATTGTGATTGCGGTGGACCCATCTTGGCAGGAACCAGCGAATGCAGTTAAGGTTTTCTTCCAAATAAACGTACAGACGAGGACTGCTGAATGTGTATTCATCTAATCCACACACAGAGAGCCCCACTGCTTGACACCCTATTTTAATTTTCTATTTTTTTTTAGTATACACATTTTGTGTGCCGGTTTAAATGTGAATGTACCCTAATAATGACTTCTCCGTTCCCCTCCAGGTCTCCTATTAGAAATGTTTGAAAACCAGGTCCTCTGTATGTGTCGATTTGCTGGATAGTTCACGGGTTTAGGTATCTGGCTACGGAAGAAGTCGATTCCCCTTTTCCCTTTTGTGAGCCCCTTAAGCAAGCTGCAGAGCCCCCAGAAGAAGAAAAAGGGAAAGGTAAACAACTTCTGTGTGTTCTCTCCTTCAGGGTTTGTACCTAATAACCCTGGGAAATGTTGCTGCTGCTGCTGCTGCTGCTGCTGCTGCTGCTATTATTATTATTATTATTATTATTATTATTATTATTATTATTATTATTATTATTATTATTATTATTATTATTATTATTATTATTATTATTATTGTCGTCGTCGTTGTCGTCGTCGTCGTCGTTGTTGTTCACAAATCAACCATTTGACTCACAATTCAGGACAGGAATGAAATTAACAGTTTCAGCCCTAACCAAGAACTTAAGCACTGTTAAGGCAATGTCTGAGTATATATGCAGTTCATAGTAGAGGGGTTTTTTTTTAGAGTTATGATGCTCATGTCCAGTAATTCCAAAATTTCCAAATATCTAGGGAGTCCTTTAGGTATTGCTCCAAGGGCTCTGATCACTAGAGGAACAACAACAGATTTCCTCCTCCATAGACACATTTTGTGATTTTCTCCAGTTGTTTGTCTTCAATTCATGTGTCTCCTGGTATAGTAATGTCAATAAACCAGACCTTCTTCTTTTCCACAATAGTTATATCAGGTGTGTTGTGAGGCAAATGTCTATCTGTTTGAATTTTAAAGTCCCACAGGATCTTGACTCTCTCATTTTCTAAAACTTTCTCTACTTTATGTTCCCAATGATTGTTACTGCATTCAAATCCAAACTCCTGACAAAGTTTCCAATGGATGCTTTTTGCAACCCTGTTATGGCATTGCAAATAATCAGTCTGTGAAATTTTGCTGCATCCACTGATCAGATGATCTACTGTTTCATCCTTTTCATTACAAAGTCAGCATTTGCTATAGTTGGATATGTGCTGTATTTTTGTCTTCATGTAATTTGTTGGCAAAACTTGTTCCTGAGCTGCCAAGATAAATCCTTCCATTTTCTTCTTCAAAACTCCTGCTTTTAACCATCCCCATGTCAGCTTTGGGTCAGCCTTGCCTTCTATGTTTTTCAATTACAGTATTGACCATCCATAGGCTTGTTTTTCCAGTTTGCAGCTCAACTTTCTATCCTTTCCTTTCTGTATTCAGCCTTCTTCTTCTCTATTATTATTATTATTATTATTATTATTATTATTATTATTATTATTATTATTATTATTATTATTATTATTATTATTATTATTATTATTATTATTATTATTATTATTATTATTATTATTATTACACTTTAACTGTTGTAATATGGGGACAATAAAGGTGACAACAACCCTGCAGGCATTTTCAGCTAGGCCCTCTGAGTTTTGTTCTACCGGATTAAATAGAGCTGCTCATCTTGGTTTTAGGAACTAAACACATCTTGTGCTGGGCTCTAGCCAGGGGGTTGCCAGAGCGGGCTTGGCCCACCCTGAGTTAGCACTTTGCCCATCCCACATCTAGAACTTCCTGGCTATGGCCCTTCTCTTGTGGTATGAGTTCCACTGATTTCCACAGGAATTTAAATTCCCAATGGTGTTCATGGAACGTCCGAGTTTTAATTCGGCACAGGCCTGGCCCACATGAGTAACCCCTACTGAGAACTATTTTGTTCTGGTTTGGCCCATTTTCTGACTGGGCAGGCAAGCGACACCCTGGGCAAACCATCATGGTCTTTAATGCCATGTAAAAAGGAATTACGCAAAGTGAGCCTCCGAGCCAAAGCTTCCTCCCCTGAGCCTCTGAATTGGATCACCACAATCATCATTATTATTTTTAATGAGCATCCAGGCAGATTAAAGTTGAGCCTGGCTCAGCAGGAGGCCGGAGAGAGGCTAGCACACTTGGCTTCATTCATTTGGCATTGCAAACATCCACCCTTCCAGGAGAGTGATCCTCGTAGCAACTAGCCAGTCCTAGTGGTTCATTTTATGTATGAGTGAGACTATATGTCTATCCAGTGCTTACCTTTGTAAGCTCGAGGCACAGACAGAAGAACGAAGGATTGTTAACCGGTGCATTCTTTGGCTGCTCACAATCAACTCAGCTGTTAACCTTGCCACTCTGACACTGCTTATCACTTTACAATGTTTTATGGGTTGAAACTTGTGCTGTACACTGCCTTGAGAGTGTTTACCCCAGGAGGCGGTTTATAGATTTTGTGATTTACATATACATATACATTTTCATCCTACGCAAGCAGGGGGGAACGTCAGTAAGTTTAGTCTTGTAGAACACAGGCTCGGGACCTTTCGATTCTCCATCTCCTCAAAGTAAAGGCAAAAACTATCTCTGGAAAGGTCTGGAAGGTATCCAAGGCAGTCCTGCGCTCCAGAGGTAGGCAGCCCACACCAGACACCATTGGCAAGACCGAGGTGGGAGGATGATGGTGACTGGAGTTGCAGTCCACAAGTATCGGAAGAGACCTGGTTGGTTTGCCACAATGAGCTTCTGGAGTGGTTCAGGCGTGAGGATGCAGGTGGTCGTGAGGTTCAAAATCTTACCTATTCTTGGTGGGCGGACCAGACACGAGTTGTGGCATCTGCGCAGAAAGGAAGAGGCATCGGAGAGTGAATAAATCTTGCCAGGGATCGGAGAAAGACAGACAAGTGACCTTGTGGTTGTGTCTGCTCTGAAAAGTGTCCTTTGCACACACACTCAGAAACATATTTTTTTGGGGGTGGTGGTATTTCTTCCAGGATACTCCAGGGTGAAGTTTCCACCCCCACCCCCAGCTTAGAAGCAGGTGTACCTGCACAACCGTTGCCTCACCTAGCTGGCTCTCAGGAGCAAAGCAGAGGTTGTACCCGTCCAGGTGAGTTCCTAAGGCGTCCTTAAGCACCACCCATCAAGTGGGAAAGAGGCAAAATCTACCGGGAGCAGGTGAGTTATGGCTGAATTATCGCTCAAGATGGCAAGCCTCGTTTTGGGACAGCAGAGTCTCTACCTTCAGGGCATTTATGTTCAGGCAAATGCCCTCTGGCTCAGGACATTTTTTTGCTCTGGGCAGGCAGCTTGGGGGCTCAAGTTGCAGAGTACACAAGAAAAGTGGGGCAGGGTGGGGAGGACACCTCAATGATTGTCTAAGGATAATTGAGACCTTAGTGTGGAGAAGTTACTTTCTTGGGCTACAACGCTCACGTCTTATCCAACAGGGGTGAGAGGGAGATGTAACTTTTCCAAGCCCTTGGAATTTTTGTTGTTGTTCAGTCACACAGTCAATTCCAACCCTTCGTGACCCCATGGACCACTGCCCTCCAGGCACCTCTGTCCTCCACCATCCTCCTCAACACGCCCAGCTTTGTGCCTACTGCATCTACCATACCATCTAGCCATCTCATTCTTGACCGCCCCCTTCCTCTTTTGCCCTTCACTTTTCCCAGCATCAAGGCTTTCTCAAGTGAATCCTCTCTTCTCATTTGATGTCCAAAGTACTTTAGCTTCATCTTTACTAGTTGACCTTCTAAGGAGCATTCAGGGTTGATTTCTTCTAAGATTGACCTATTTGTTCTCCTCGCTGTCCAGGGGACTCTCAAAACTCTCCTCCAACACCACATCTCAAAGGCATCTATTCTTCTGCGATCAGCTTTTCTAATGGTCCACTGGGAATACCATTGCTTTGACTATGCGAATCTTGGTTTGCAAGGTGATACCTCTGCTTTTAACTATGTTCCTTGGAATTTAGATCCCAGGATGTATATACTGTACATGAACAAAGTGGGGCTGCATGTCCTGCAGCTTTTTACGCTGGAAAGAAGCCAATCCACTGGGCGTGCCTCTTCTTTCAAAAAGAAGGACGTAGCAAGAACTATTTGTTGGGGGATAGAAACAGGATCCTGCCACCTTCCTTTCTGAGAATGGTTATATCAGTTTGATCCCACTACTTCTTCCATGTCACTATAAAACCCTGGACTGCCAAAATGAAGCCACTTTCTTGGCTTTGTCATTGGCCACCTTAATTCCTCTTCGGTGCATGTTTCTGGCAGTAGTTGCCAGACCAGTAAATGAGCCAGATTCTGTATCTCTCCACATTCACACAGCGAATTGTTGTCCACCAGCAGCCCCCACTTGAGCATGTTGTTCTTTTACATTTAGGCACTCTGACCCTCAGCCTATTCTGAGTGACTTAGGGGAGGTTGAGTTCCTCAGCTATATTCTCCTTTAATGTTGTTCCTTGTCTAGCGAGCTCTTGCCTCCATCTTCTAATTTAGTTTTGCTCTTGTATACCCTCAATAATGTTTTTTCTTGCCATAAAGCTCTTCCTGGATCTGAGCTGGCAGACTAGAAGTTCATATCCGTTCAGAGCAGTTGTTCCCAACCTTTTTTTGGCCATGCCCCATCTAAGCATATCTAAAATCCTGACACACACACACACACACACCGCCCCCATATAATTCTTATTATTCAAAAAGTGAACTCCTATTCGGTGGAAGAAGCCTAAAAAACTTGATCTAACTCATTCTCAAATTGCCCACCTTAAAAATCAGATTGCCTCCCTCCCATGGGACATGTGCCCCACATTGGTAACCACAGGTTCAGAGGATGTTGAGGATCATTCTCTTGTTTAGTTCTCTCGGTATTTGCTGCTACTTCTCTCCTTATCTTAGGTCAAGGAATACCAGCAAGAGAGTATATTCTTTCAACTGGTGTAGGTTTGAGGCATCCTGTCACTATATGCATGGCTTCATTAACAGCAATGCCAACTTGTCTTGAGAGTGTGAATACACTCCATTCTGGAGCAGCATACCATGTAGTGGAGACACTCAGGGCCAAAGCTGACGTATGCAGCATGGATGGTTGATCCCACTTTAACTGTCCTGAACCTAACATTTGTAATTTGTTGAGGTACTTAGAATTCTCTGCTCTAGCCCAGGAGAAGGCAAAGAACATGACAAAATTTGATTTCATGGAGTTCTGTAACATGGAACCATACTCCTTGAAGTGGAAGGAAGTGTCTTAACTGCATAAAGGAGTGTAGTCTCTTCTTCTGTATTTTATGGCCAAGTGGAATACAGAAGGGGTGGTGTGTGTGTGTGTGTGTTAAAAAGAGAGAGAGAAAGAGTAGTAGAGATCCTGGAGAAGTAAAGCTGGAGAGAAGAAACAACCCACTGACCTCATGTTACATATAGTGAAAAGGTGGTGATCCATTTAGAGTCTATTTGAACTGGCTTCCTACCTTTAGTGGTGTGGGCTGGGGCAGCTGCTTCCCTCCCTCCATCCCTTGAGAGGAAGGGAAGCTGAGCTGACTGTGGGGTGGAGTTGAATTCCCCCCCCCCCCGGATCTCAGCAGGGAGTCCTCCAGTACCAGAATTCCCTGGCTTAAGGACCTGACTTTTAATACCAGTGCAAAGCTGGGCTAGTTTGCATCCTTCCCTTCCCTGTTGATCCAAGCAGATACGTGAAACTGCCAAAACAAAGCCACCTTTGGGTGAATTCATTCTGCAGTTCCTTTTATCTGATCTAGTGTGAGAAAGATTAGCCAGCAACACAACATTGCCATTACCAGGGTATGCCTGATTGTGGTTCAAGAATACCATAATCTTCAAGAAACAAGAGCATGGCAGACCAGCATGCCATGAACATTTGAATGCATGTCTGAAGAAGTGATCATGAATCATGAAAGCTCACAATGTTTTTTTTTAATTTAGTGATCCAGAAAAGGTATCACTTTCTACTTCTACAATATTCGAGGAGGCTCTTTCTGTGTATCCCCAATTCTTCTAGTGAACATTGCTTTAAAACCAGCTTAAGTTATTTCTCAACTTCCTGCTGACTAGAAAGAGTTAGGATAGTCAGTTAGAAGCTCTGACTTATGGAAGGGGAGGAGAGCATCCCAGAGTTACTAAAAAATCCAGGTCATTCCTATCTAAAGAGGCACTATTAGAAAGATTAAAGCAGAGAGTACATTTTGTTTCACAGAATTCAGGGAGACTTACTTCCCTGTTAATACAGGATGGGACAGACGGTCTTGAAGCAATTACAGGTTGAGGTGGATCAGAAAGTCTCCAGTTTCAAGGTAAATGCAGCTGCAAACTCCCTGGGTAGTCCAACATTCTCTGTGTCCCATCCTCAACCATATGGACTCTGAAATTATCTGGAGCCCTAAAACTTTGCTCCACCCTTCTTAGGAACTGGGCCAGCTGACCAGGAAAGTTCATGCTACAGTCAACCTGGTCCTCTGAAATATGCTTCATTTTCTAGGTCCAAAGGACTGAAGTCATAAACTGTCGGCCCGTTGAATGAATAGGGATTTGAGGAGTCCTACCTGAGTTTCATTGATTCAATGGGCCAACTCCAATGGTGACTTACTAACGGATCCAAGCCGTTACTCTAGAGTAGCTGCCGTTTGTTATACAGAGGAACTTTTCTTTGGCATAGCATCTCTGGAGGAGAAAGCAGGGTACACAGGAAGAGCCTCCTTGAAGATTGTGGTATTTTTGAACCACAATTGGGCGTACCCCAGCAACCTTTTTGAGCCAACTAATCTTTCTCACACTAAGTCAGGTGGAAGGAACTCACCAAAAAGGTGGCAGTTTAAAGTCTGACCTAGACATGGAGGAGAAGGAAGGAGAAGGAGGAGGAGGAAAGCGTGCTATGAGCCTCTCGTTTTTCATCCCAATTACTACAAAGCGGATAAAGTCACTCTCCTCCTCTCCCCTAGGGATAATAGCAGTGTATGGGCATCATCATCGTCATTGTCTCGTTTTCTTGTTCACATGTACTCCTCTATAGTTCTCAGTCTTTCCTGGAAGCGGATTTGCTTGATGGGGTGGACTGAGAGAGTCTAGCGTGGCTCGATCGTCTCTGAGACCCAATGGTGCAGTTGTTGTTGTTGTGGTGGTGGTGGTGGGGCGGGCGGCAGGGGTGGCGGAGGCAGCGGCTCACTCTTCTCAGATTGCATGGGATCTACTTTAAAAAGCACTACCTGCTCCAGCTGTCTAGAGGGCTGGGGTATTAGGGTGGGGGTGGTGAAAAACATGGAAAAGAGAGAAAAATGTGTATGTGAGAGCGAGAGCAAAGAAAGAAGAACTGAATGATGGAACTAGGAAACAGATGGGGCTCACATATTGCCCCAGAAAGGTCCAGAAAAAAGTTATAAATTCTGTTTCTAAAGCAACCCTTGTAAACGCGTTTTTATTGGCGCCACAGTGTGTATGACATCTGTAATGTTAATTTGTTGCCATATACCTTTCCTGTAAGATACCTGGCCTGGCTGGGACCTCAAGGGGGGAGTCGAGACCAGGTGGAGGATGGGAAAGCCACGAAGTGTAAGGAGCAACACAAAGGTCAAGATCACACATACGCACCTTTGAGCAACAGTGGGGGAGAGGTGGTATTTTTAATCTTTCTGGCTGTTGGGAAATAGTTACCGTGTGCCATCTGTTGGCTAAGAGGACATATGCAGAAGCTTTCCAGTGGAAGCGGGGAAATCCTAGCTTTCCTGTCTTGGATTAAGGGCCAATTCCTTCTTTTTACAGTGCAATCTAGGTCATGCTTTTCAGCAGGATAACCTTGAGGTCAGTGGGATTTATTTTAGTAAGGGAGTGTTTTCTGATCTCATTCTCTGGACCCTTGGGTGGGTTTGTTCCCTGACCAAACAGAAACTTGCAGGTTCAAAAGAAAGCTATCTGGCGGTAGTGATGGTGGTGGAGAGGACAGCTGTATATACCTGGTTTCCCTTGTTTGAAGAGTGTGTTTATGTGTGTGTCCATCCAGCCAACCAATATCTGATTATTACCTGCTGTTTTTATCAGCTCACCTCTAAAAAACAAAAATCAGAAAAAAGATCAGGGCCTAACACAAACATCTGTTGGGAACTTTTGGAACTCATTTATAATTTTCCTGCACTATCCACAAGAAATCGGTGCATGCCTGAAGAAGAGATCTTGAATTATGAATGTTTTGTACACTGTTTTATGTGCATGTGCATGTGCATGTATGCGCATGCATAAGTGAGTGTGCATGTGATGTGATGTGAGATATCCAAATAAGGGTATCATCTTGCATGTCTACTGTGTAAAGATCATGTGGCTATCTTTGTTTTTGATCTTAGGCTTGTAAACTTGGATAAGGCCCACTGGATTCTTGGGAATGACTTCTGAGGTTCATAGGTTCATTGGTCAAAGAAGCTGTCAGGATAGGGGAAGAAAACAGAGTGGCAACAAAGCAGGTTGTAGGCTGCACCTCCCCATTCTCAGCATCCTTGGGTTGAGGGGAGGAGGAGGTGGAGTCTCTAGGACAGGGATTCTCAACCTGGGCCCCCAAGGCTGTCTGAGGGAATGCGATCCGGCCCCAGGCTTTGAAAAGGATGAGAACTCATGCTCTAGGAATTGAATGTTGAGTTGGGTTGGGGGAAATAGTTTCTTTGAACCCAGCAGAATTTCCTTCCACAAGTGATCTCACTCCACTTAAGATAAGGAGAGAAGTAGCAGTGGACCCCCAGAGAACTAAGCAAGAGAATGACCATCAACATCCTCTGAAAGGATATGAGCCTCAAGTTCAATAGTTCAGATCCAGGAAGAGCTTTATGGCAAGAACAAACATTTTTGAGGGTACACGAGAGCAAAACTAAATTAAAAGATGGAGGATGGAGCATTAAAGGAAGATATGGCTGAGAAACTTAGCCTCCCCTCTGTCAATTGGAGGACACTGAATAGGTTGAAGTCCCTAAGTGCAAGACCAACATGCTCAAGTGAGGGCTGCTGGCGGACAACAACACGCTGTGTGAATATGGAAAGATAAGAACCTGGCTCATTTACTGGTCTGCTGATCACTGCCAGAAACATGCACCAGCGACACGAAAGAAATTAAAATCGTCTCCCATTGAAGGAAACTGCATGTAGGCACCAAGATGCTTAGGTTTAACCTCGGTGGGGACCACTGGGTCGCACCCGGGAGACGATCGCCCAACACAGCTAGTTATCCACAAGCTTTTTTTTTAATTATTATTATTTATTAAATTTAATACCCCGCCCCAATCGGGGGGGGACCCGACTCAATAAAAACATCCCAATAAAAACAGAAATAAAACCCAACTCAATATCACTAAAAACATCGGAATTAAAAAACATCAGAATTAAAAAATCTTGGGGAATGGAGGAGACATGAAAGGGGCAGATCGCCTGAGGCGCAGAGTGCAGCTGACATTCAAGCTACAGGCTGACGAAGGGCTCCAAGCGATGCATCCCAAACTCTGGGAGAAGAGAGCGCGAGAGAGAAGCGAAATCTTAAGAACATTAAATCCAACGTCCCGTTTCAGCCCCGGTGGATGGGCAAAAGGAGGAAGCTGAGCAGGGCGTAATGTTGGAATCGGGCCGGATAAAGTCTCCTTTACGGTCGGAGGTGCGCTTGGGTAGGCGTGAAGCAAGGAAGTGGGTGAGCCTTCCACCTGGGGAGTGGCGCCTCAGTTTGACAACCTGACCGACCATGAATCGCAAACACTTAGACCGCGGGACCCGGGGCCAGGGACCCTGTGGAAGGAGCAACCACACGAGCAGAGACCCTCTGCGCAGCCGCGGGCACTGAAGATGTGGCTGGACGACTCCAGTGCTCATCAGCCCCAAAGGGCACGACACATGCTGGGGAATCGTGGAGCTGCAAGTCCCAACCTTCCCCTTCCTGACGTGGCCTCTCTAAGGCGTGCGCATCTTTGTGTTCCATTCGCTCGCTCAGGAGCTCACCTGAGGCCAGGGCTAGCAGGCTGTGGTGGCAGGAAACCGGTGTGTGTCTCGCACAGGGCTGCAGGGCGGGAGGGGAGGAAGAAAGGTGGAGGGAGTATAGGAGTTGATGGGGTAGAAATATATGGATATGATGGTGGCCATGGCAGTGCACCATGGCTCCCCCCCAATCCGGAGTCTCCCATTCCGTCCGTTGGAACTTAAGCAAGTTCCCTTCTCTGCCGTTTCTCGCATGAGATCCGACAGGGAGCAGAAAGTTGGACGGGGGAGGGCAAGAGTCTTGTGCAAAATCCCCCCCCCTTTTACCCCCGCCTGTGGGTCCTCCCCTCTCCACATCTCTCCACCAGGAAACCTCCAACTTCGTGGCAACTAGTTGGGGGGGGACGGGACTTCGTTTTATCAACGACTAACTCTTTCCCAGAAGTCTGGCCAGGTTATTCTGCCAGCAGCGACTCAACGCCGAGCGTCAGGCGGTGGTTAACTAACCTGACAACACTCAGCAACCCTGAGGATGACCGGCCTTGGGTGGCAAAGTCCACAGGGAAGGATGATGGCCCTCAAGTGGGTTAAATTTCACTTGGATCCATCTTGGTGGAGGGCAGCAGCAGCAGCAGCAGCAATAGTGGCCTGGGGCTGAGGAGGACTTTGCATGCCAAAAGGGCTTGCGGATTTGGATCAGTGGTGCGGTGTCACGCTGTGATGAAGAAGGTCAATGGAAGGCCACTCCATTAGATTGTTGCCAGGACATTCTTCATGGCTGATCTCCATGAAGAGGGCCAATACAGCAGAGTATTCGAAATCGAATATGGAAGAAGAAGAGGAGGAGGAGGAGGACTCTATCCCGGGTGTGTTTTACCTGCACTGAGAGAGAGGCAGTCTCCCCAGCCAAGCCCCACTCTCTGAGACAGGAACGTCGCGCATGTACAAGGGTGGGCAAGGTGTTCGAAATAGACGTAATGTGACAGAAAACTCATCATATGCGCGTACGTGGATGCCTCTGGGTGGAAGGAGGGGGAAAGTATCTCTTTGCCTGTCTGCCCGACTACTTCTGCCTGCCTGCCTCGTTCAGCCGAAGGAGGGCAGACGTGGCGGACCGATCCGTGTCTCCACGTGTTGGCCCGGGGCGCTCGCTTGGAAAAATCCCTGCGGGGGCAAAAGGGCTTCTTCGGGCGTTGCTCGTGGTTCCTTCGACGGGCCTTCCGTTGCCTCTTCCTCGTTGCTGGAGGCCCTTTTCTCGGCTCCTTCTTCTGACCTGCTGTGTCTTTCTTGCTACTCCTTTATCTTTCCTCCTGGGGTACACAGAAAGAGTGACCTCGAAGATTGTGGCATTTTTTACGCAGTGGTTAAACTGCTGTCCTGCAACCAGAATGCTGTGAGTTCGATCCTGTAGGGACACTAGGTTGACTCAGCCTTCCATCCTTTCCAAGATCGGTAAAATGTATGTTGGGGGCAAAATGCTAATTAACTTGTGAACTGCTAAGAGAGTGCCCTAAACGTTATGAGGCAGTATATAAGTGTAAAGGCTGTATTTATTATTATAAATATGTATGGTTGTGAGAGCTGGACCATTAGGAAAGCTGAGCCAGAAGAATAGATGCCTTTGAGATGTGGTGTTGATTGGCAAATAGGTCAATCTTAGAAGAAATCAACCCTGACTGCTCCTTAGAAGGTCAAATAGTAAAGATGAAGTTAAAGTACTTTGGACATCAAATGAGAAGAGAAGATTCACTTGAGAAGGCCTTGATGCTTGGAAGGGTCGAGGGCAAAAGAAGAAGGGGACAGCCAAAAGTGAGATGGCTAGATGGTATTGTAGACACAATGGGTACAGAGCTGAGCAAGTTGAGGAGGATGGTGGAGGACAGAAGTGCCTGGCGGACAGTGGTCCATGGGGTCGCAGAGGGTCGGAATCGACTGTGCGACTGAACAACAACAAATACTAATTGTGTGCCATCATTTCGATTAGGAGTCATGGAGACCCTTTCCAGGGTTTTCTAGCTAGAGAGTGCTCAGAAGGGCTTTACCATTCCCCCCATACACACCCTGGGACCTAGTGCAGTTTGCCCAGAGCCACACAGGCCTTTTGCTCTACTTGCAGAAAGGCACCATCGGGGAATTGATCATCCAGCTACTGGTCCCACTCCAAGGTCCAGGCGAAATGGCCACTGATCACTTTTCATTCTGCCTATGCATTTCAGGGAGTTGCAGTCCAAAAACAAAACAAATAACCACCACTTTCCGAGCTGTGGTAAAAAGTAAATTTACAAATGCAATTCCTCTGGACTGTCTTTTTCTTTGTGAAGGGGCAAAGAAACGGAGCCTGGGTGTTAAGAGGCTGCTGGGCACATTTCCCCAGGTGTAAGTCCTGCTAGATTCGGTGGGATTTCTGCTAAGCTAAGTGATGACCCGTTAAACTGCGATTAAGCCATTATTTACCTTGTTTCTGTCTTGATCACGCTCCTCCTGAGCTAAACTGGATCACAGCCATTTTGAGGAGTTTTCACGCACAGCCTCCTGACCATTTCTGCTTAAGGAGTGGCTCTAATAAGTTCTTGGATGGGGAAATGTTGACCACCAGCCTTCCACCTTCCACAGGGAGTAGAGAAAGAACATGCCTTCCTTCCTCATTGACCCCCATAGTAAGCCATTTCCACCCTTCCACTGGGATCTAAGCACACTTAAGACAACAATCCTAGACTTGCCTTCCAGTCAAAAGTAAGAGGCCACCAAATGCAATGCCTTTCACTTCTATGTTTATGCAGGGACAGTTGAGACCCGAGGCTACAATCCAATAAACATTTGCCTGGGAATACTTTCCATTGGATCTAGAGTACTAGTATTGCACTGTTAATTGCACACTGAGGTTGCTATCCTAGAGTTTAGTATGGGACACCCAAACTTTTCAGGCCGCAGGCTGGTCATATGGTTCTGTGGGCCAATCGTGGTTCCTTCCACGGAAAGCGAAGTAAAGCGTGCCTTGCAATCTGTGGCAGGGTGGGCACCGCCAGCTGAATTGGCTGCAGACTCATTTACAGCTGTCACAAACACATTTACAATAGGTGAAAATGGCAGGGGGAGCACCAGCCTGGCCCCCTTAAATTGTCTGAGGAAGCGTGACCCAGCCCCCAACAAACTGGCAGCCCATTCAACTCAATCCTGTTTCCTGCAATACTTCAGTAAAAGAACTCTACTATTCCTGGTCTGGGGTAGAGTATTAGGAGACAACTTGGGCTGTTGGATGATTTTTGCAATATCTGCATTGGCTGATCAATGCTTTGGGGAACTGACTTAGGTTTTTGGGAATCGAAGTCTAAAAATCAAAGGTTGGGAAACACTGGTTTAGATGAAGACTGAGCCCTGATTCAAGTGGGTCATTTTTCCAGTCTCTCCAAGTCAGCATGACATAATTTGTGATTCATTCAGACCTATCTCTTGTAAGCATGGACTTGCTCTTTCCCTTCTGATTAATAAAGAAGCATATTCGCACATCCAGGTGTATCCATGCTCTGCAGTATTGCACATGAATGACTGCATCTGACGATAATCAATATACAGGCAATAATCAAATGTATAGAACAAGGGTTCTCAATGTTTTCATGCTGTGGGATGGGCCATGCCTCCTCAGACATCTGAGTGGGTTGGACATGTGGTTCCCCCCACCATAATTGCTGCTGTAAAATGCATCTATGCAGTGATGGGATAAAAATTTTTTTATGACCTTCTCTGTGGGCATGGTATGTTGGGCATAGTCAGGGGGAAAGCCCTGTGTTGCACCCGAATTAGGACTACTTTAATTCAAAACTTGAATGGGCGGGGCCAGCCAGAATTTCTGCTACTGGTTCTGGCGAACTGGTGTGAACCTGCTGAATCCCATCATGCATCCGTGGCTGTTGTAAGCCTCAGCTGCATTTATAGCACATTTTTGGCTGCTTTCATTATTTCTGCCACTTCTGGTGGTGGAAGGAGTGAGGGAGGTGGACAACATGAAATGACGCTGTGGGCCGAGTGTGGCATATGGACCATAGATTGTGAACCCCTGGTACAGAATCTTAGGTCAAGTTGTTAAGTATTTTATACACAGCTGTAAAGTGGGGGAGTTTTACAAACAGATTTAGTTTAAATTTGCAAGTTCTCCAAGCCTTATACTCCCTGTTTTAGTTTTACAATTAGACTCTCCACAGGAAATATAACAAATAGTTTCTTTACTTACAGTTCTTTCAAAGATATAAACAGGTGCTTTTATTTGTGAATGTTTCTACACAATAAGTTTCCATTAGGTAAACAAATGGTTTTCTTAAACATACTGTATATGCTTTGCTTGCAAGCAGTGGCATAAGGTGGGTTTCAGCTGCCCAGGGTGAAGGCCAAACTCACTGCCCCCTCCATCTAGGCTCTCCAACCCCCCCCCCCATGGGACCCAGTTATGGCCAGTCCATGGCACCAAATAATGCAGCCACTGATGTCACTCTAGCAGCCACCGCCACCACCACCGCTGCTGAATAGGCCGCAGACTCATTTGTGGCTGTAGTAAATGTGTTTCTTCTTTGTGTACTTATTTTAACCAATTACTGTACATGTCCATGCAAATGTCTGCAATCCCAGACAGCACTGGCTCTTTGGCAACTAACAGAGATGAGCACTGAATTCTAGAGTCAGATGCGACTGGCTTTTGAGCAAGGATTATCTTTACCAACCTTTAATCAATTAAATTTGAGTGTGCAGGTGACTGGCCCTCAGCACCCTAGCATGGTGAAGGGGCTGCCTTCTTAGCATCTCTGTGCAGGTGCTTCTGCCTGAACATCACAGCTGTTAGGGTTATACTGCCCATGCTTGATCCCCAGCAGAACTTAGCCACTGCCCAAATGATGGTGCTCAGCCCCTGGGATGAGGAGCCGCCTGCTGGAAATTGCCTGTTGGGTGTGAACAGTTACAGTCAAAGCCCCCTGTTCACCCCAGGCCAGGGGGCTCTTTCTGAACATTGCTTCACAAAAGCTGGAGCATTTACATGTCTGCCTCTGCCAGTTTGGACTGGCAAATGGTTTTACAGCTGCAAAAAGTGCATGTGCCAATATTGCATTTACACATTTAATGGGCAAGAAGTGCCGGGGACACATAGACTGCCTGCACATAACACCCCACCATGCATGATGACATGTGTGCTTTAAGAAAAGGCTGTCCACAATTCTTGAAAAGCCCAAAGCCATCACCTATCAAGCTGTGACATTTTAATACACCAAATAGCAATTTAAAGTCATTTTAAAAGGTGTCTTGGATTTATTAGTTCATTTTCTCTCTGAATTCTGAACAGTTGAACTTGTCGTATGTAAAGCACCTGGCTTTATGGGTGCAAGGATTCCTCCTCCCCTCCAACCCCCCCTTCAATAAAAAGTCCCCTCCTATTTCTGACACATACGGAATGTGCAGAACACACAGAGTGGCACAGAACAAAGATTTTATTAGTACTCATGTGGGATGAACTGTGTAACTCACTCATGGCTTTACCACTTATGTGTAACAAACCCATGCTAAAAAACCTCCTCATGCTTATTAAATCTCTGTAACTGCTCCACTGTGAATTATGCTTATAAAATTTACAAAAGAGAAAAAAGCCAGCAGGTTTACTAAAAACAGGTAATCCTAAATTAGACAACATTCAAGAAGTGTATATCTAGTACAGCCCAACTCAGTGCCTGAAATCTGTTGCTTTAGTGTAGTCATTTGCTTTAGAGTAGGCCCATTGAATCAGTGGTGGCTTGGTGAATTAACTCCTGTATAAAAACTATAAATTCAAACGAACCTACTCTAGTTGTATCTTACTGTGGAAAGTCACAAGTCAAGAATGCTCGAGATTGAATTGATGGAACTCACAGAGGAATTTACTCACCAACCCCCCACCAATTCAATGGACTTTGTTTAGTGGGACTTACTGTGCAAATAACAGGATTTCAGCTAATGCATATTTTCCTAGAAATAAACTCAACTGGATTTACTGAGCCTCACTGTCAAATAAATGGATTTATAATCCATCTTATATAATCATAGCCCTTGAAGGGGTTTTGTCTTTAAAAAGCAGTTTTTGCATCTAATCAGATATCCCTGTGCTAAAAATAAACAACACAATACAAAACCCAACACAATGCTTGCTCATATCCTGAATCAGTGACAGTTTCTATCGGGCTCATTCAGTGGTGGGCAGCAAGAATGTTTACTACCACACCACATTGTGGGTGGAGCCTACATCATGGGTGGAGCCTACATCGTGGGCAATCTAGTCATGCCTGCCATATGGCCATGTATACATCTACAAACACAGGCAGCACTGGCTCTTTGGCTGTAAATGGAGATGAGCACTGTTGAATAGGACTGGCTTTTGAGCAAGGGAGACCTTGAACCACTTCCAGGGACAAAACTTGACGGGACAGGGCAAGGAGGTGGGTGTGGCCACCCAATTTTGCTAACCCTCACCCCACCTGAAGGCCACCCAATTTTGCCACCCCCCTGCCCAGTGGCCACCCAATTTTAGTACCCTTCATCTGGGGGGGGGGGGGCAAAGGGTTTTTGCAAACCTGTTGCTGCCCACCACTGGGCTCATTACTTTTGATCTCACCAAAACTGGCAACTCATTGATAATAGTATTAATTTAGTGTCAGAAATTATTCTGGGTTGAAAGGACTTGTGCAAGAAAAACTCTGCTCAGGAGACTCCCAAATGAGGCTCCTTTCATGTCTCCAAGTTCTTTTCCCACCAAAGTGCTCCCTATTTAGCTACTTGCAATTTCTTGCTTTCAAACTGCTAGGTTGGCAGGAGCTGGGACAGAGACAGTTGCTCATTCCATCATGCAGTACCCAGGTTTCAAACTGCTGACTTGCTGGCCTTCCAGCTACCAAAGCTTCTTAACCACTTTGCAAACGCAGCCCCCTAATTCACTGATGAACTTGGCTTATTTCAGTAAGAACATTTACCTATTCCTGCTGCCCAACCAAACATGCTGTTAAAAATAATACCTATCAGACACTGTTTTTCTCCCCTAAGATCACATTAATCCTGACATACCCAATTTCTACATGAGTTTGTGCACAGTTGTGCTGGTAAGCAGTTCCATTCCTATGTCCATTTTGTTGCAATGCATAACGTGTGCTTGTTTGCCCCATTTCTAAATTGTGTATTGATTAGCTTTCTACCTCCTCTTCCCACAACTGCACATATGCAGGTGGGAATTTTTAAAAATAATAATCCAGTCATTTGTCAAACCTCCATAAGTAAACAGTAAGAAGTTTGCAAGTTTCTCAGGTCTACGGATACATCTGGATAGCCTTTTCTCCATTAGGAATGTTCAAGGTCAATTGTGTTATGCAGCTATTAAAAGGTGGTAAATATGAAATGCAATGAGGAATTTCACCGGTTGCTCTCAAGAGGTGAAAGTGAGAGATGATGGATTTCCTTGCTGTCTGGTGTATTTCTTTTTGAGAATTCTGATGTCTTCTTTGGAGCATCAAGTCCAAATATTTGTGTCTTAGTCCTGAACTGATCTGGAGCTCAGGGATAATCACATAAAATGTCAAAAGTGGGCCTAGCAGAGAAAGAACAAGATATAAGTAATGAGCAAATTCAGTAAACATATTAAATTGCGTGAAGAAACTAGTTTAATTAAAGCTGGATTAAGCAATTTTGTGCTACATGATAATGGCCCTCCCAGTTTCACATATGGAAGCATGTTGGACTGGCAGTTGAACTTGACTTTAGAACTAGCAACATCCACACCACTTCTGAAAGGAGTCAGCTAATACATGAATGGATATATGGTGTGATGGAATGGACAGAGTGACAGACGAGGACTCGGGAGTCCTGGGCTTGAATCCCTCCTCAGCCATGGAAGATCCCTGAGGAAGTGGAATTGGTAAAACCACTCCTTAAACATCTCACTTACTTTGAAAGGCCTATTAAAGTCACTATGAGTCAGTTCTGACCTAACAGCACATAACAACAATATGTGAACAGCCCACATGGCATGCCAGGAGAAACAACACAAATTGGAGTGATCTTATAAATGGGTTAGTTAGTACCTGTAGTTTCATGTGCTACAAAGTGGTTCAGGGACTCTGCAGCCAGAAGGGGTCAGACATATTTTGCCCCACCTTATTTTGAAGTCTGTGAACTTATACACACAACCATCTAAAGAATTTCTCACTCCTTTTCTCATAAAGTCCAGGAACCAGATTTTGAAAAAGTTACTTCACCCAGAATCTCCCAGCCAGCAAGGCTGAGCTCTGCCAGAGACTAAAGAGCCAAAATGTACATTAAAGAGAATGTGCCATTAGAAAATGGAAATCCTTAGACACTCAAAAGTGGGTGATCACTTTTGAACTTTTCAAATTTCCTGTAGCTAGCAATTAGGCTGTTTTCTCTAACGCTTGGTCTTCAAGACATAAACATCTTCATTTGCAAGTCTGATTTCTCAGACATGATGGTTTGCCAGAATCACAACTCTGAACATTAATAGATCCCAGCTTTTTAATGACATTTTATCTGTAGCACATGGCTCGGCTTCGCAATTAAACAATTAAGCCACCATTCAAGACTGTGGTTGCGATATATAAGTTTAGTCTTTTCTTTTGGTCTTTTAGGGCAGTGGAACATAGACTGGTGTTTTTGTCATGCAGTGAGTGTCTCAGGAAACCAGGAGCCAGATTTTGGACCTACTGTGCCTGGCAGACCTTTTAAAGAAAGCTGGAGTGGGGACTCAGGCAGTTTCCTCAGCTCTGTTGCCCCACCGTGCAAATGTCTCAACTGAATTATTTATGTTTTCTCTCCCCCTCCAATACAAAGATGCCAAAATGAAGTATACATTACACAGCTTCTATTTCTTTCTTCACAGGCACAGTGACATTGATGGAAGTTATGCACATGTTTTAAAAGGGAGAAAGGAGCCTTAGATCGTTTCTGGATCAGAGTTTACATAAGATCAAAGGGAGCCTAATAGAATGAAAGAAGGGCCAGATGGCACTCTGTTTATCTACTGCAAGATAGCGCCTGAGAATAGGAAAGAATATTTGGCAGCATTTATTGGGCACCCAAGGCCATGATCTTCTGAGGAGGCACTTTTCTGTTCTCTGGAGTATGTTGTGGATTCTGGACGGGTCATTAGAGTTGATCCTCAAAGAAAGGCATTCCAGACAATGACACACAAAGATTGTTCTGTCCACGAGGGTTTTACGGATCAGTCAGTGCTACAGTTTTTCTTCACACTATCAAAATATCTGGGATCTTCCCTCCTACTGTATGGCAACTGTGTAATCTAAGCTTTTCATGGAAATAATGCTACATAATAAAGGCCAGGAGTTCTTTGAAATGCTTCTGTGAAGATTTTTGTGATGCATTGATGTAAAGAACTTTGATGTATAGAACTTTTCATGGAGGCTTTCTGCTTATGAAAGACAACCACTTCTGTAGTCTTCAGAAGGTTAGGAGATAAGATGATTAGGCCTCTTATTGGCTGCCCCACTTTCTGTTTGTTTATTTTCAGTTGGCTAAACCCTCTCCCTCCTAGAAATCTGAAACTTTAGATACAATTGTTTGGCAGGATCACATTTTTGAGAAGAGAGTGATTTCCTTTTCTAAACATGGAGAGAGATACTTCCTAACCAGTATTTTTCTACAGCACATACAGAGAAATAATATGTCCAAGTTGATCCATTACTATATTTGGTATATGGATGGTTTGTGAACAGGGTAGAGATAAATATGCAAATATTAGAACTGTCAAGCTTATAGTTGGAGCTATTCAAAAGAGAAGAAAGAGAAGATGTTTTATTGATTAGATAGGGACTGCATGTTACGGTGATGAATTTTATTGACAATTTTATTGAGTAGATTTTTTATCTTTTTTATTGATATTGTATCAATTTACTTTTAACCTGTTTTTACTCTGTTCTACGTAACCATATTATATCTAATGTATTTTACCACATTTTAACCTGATCAGGTCAGATGACTAATCAGATAATAAAGGACACTGGATAAAAGGTAAAGACCCTGTTCTATTCCATGAACTCTCCAAGTTCCCATTTGGTAGGGCCTCTGAGACCAAATAATGCAAGGTATATTTTTAAAGAGATAATGAAGTGTTCATAACTACAGGTGACATATCGTTCAGGTCCCAAGATGACATAATCACAAGCATTCATCTTCAATCTCTTCCTCAAGTAGTTGAGGGCAGTTTTATAGCTCTGTAACAGCCCTGTGATATAAATTAGGTCATACGATGGAGGTTGCCTCAAGGCCACCCAGAGAGCAACATGGCTACACCAGGATGTATGATTTTGCTTCCCAAAATAAAATCTACTATTTAAACTGAATCTCTGTCCTGACTTCTGCACAACTTGTATAAACATATGGAAAAATTTAAGTTCTAAGGTTTGTGCTTGATGGGTTTTTTTTTTAAAAAGAAAACTTCCCTCCTATTATTTGGTACATAGTATTTCCCTAGTCTGTACATAAAGCTCACACAGAAAGTCACTTAAACAGATCTAAAGACAGCAAATTATTAGGTTCAGTGACTTGAACTTCATGAGTTTTATGAAGACAGACACTTCTCAGTTTTTTCAGTGTTAGGATGGAGAAACTGATGCAGTGTGTATTCATTCAGTCTTATAATATAATATATTATACTATAAGAGTCCTGGTAGTGCAGTGGTTAAACTGCTGTTAGGTAAGGTAAAGGTCACCCTTATTTGCAATCCAGTTGTATCCAACTCTAAGGTTTGGTGCTCATCTCCATTTATAGCCAAAGTGTCAGTGCTGTCTTCATCTGCAGAGTTTTCCATGGTCATGTGATAGGTGTGACTAGTCACCAGAGTGCACAGAATGCTGCTTACCTTCCCACTGAAGTATTTGTCTGCTTACAATTTCTTGCTTTAAAACTTCTTGGTTGGCAGGAGCTGGACAGAGATGGGAGCTTACTCTGATGTGCAGCACTCGGGTCTTGACCTGCTGACCTGTTGTCAAGTTCAGCATCTTAACCACTAAGCCACTGCAGTCCCTTATGTATTAGAATAGGTGTATATATAAAATGTAAACATTTCATACGAACTTTAAAAAGCCAGCCCTCTGTCCTGAGTTCTAAAGCTATGGTTGCTGTTCACAAGAAAATCTTATTCATTGCTCAGTGAATTAATCATGAGTTGTAAATTCTGGTTTACCAAAAAAGGCATATCAATTTAGTGTAATTACACAACATTTATTAATAATAATTGCATTTCATGAAGTTGATTCTGACTTGTAGCAACCCTTGTCTGAGTTTCTTAAGTACAGAGTACTCAAAATGGTTTACTAGTCCCTTCTTTTGGTGTTACAATAGGGCTGTTGAGCTTTCCCAAGATTATGTAGTCTGCCCCGACCACCACAAGGAGGCACAGAGGAGAATCATACGTCTGACCCCTGCTAGTTCAGTTCACTGAGCTATCCAACTGCTTATAACAAATCATGTTACTGTATTTCTTGCAATCCATGGCTGTTACAAATAATAACCAAACTCACAGAATCAGATATTATGATAATAGAAGAGACTCCAAATGCCATCTAGTTGCAATGCATGAAACTATGGCAAAGACATCTCTGACAATGGCCATCCCAATCACTATTTACAAAACTCCAATGGAGAGTTCACCATCTTGTGGTTTAGTCCTTTCCATTGTTCAACAGCTGTTTTCACCAGGGAACTTCTTCCTACTATTAGGCAGCATTTCTTTCCTTAAAGTTGGAACCCATTTGTCTGGGTTATACTCTTTGGAGAACAAAAAATAACTTTGCTTCCTCTTCTGTTCAAAAGCCCTTCAGAAATTTGAGGAGAATTATGGTATCGTCTCTTACACTTATGCCTACAAAACTGAACAATCTATCTGAGCTCCATATTGTTTGCCTTTCTTTAGACATGTTCCCCCTTATCAGTATCCTTCATAAACTGTCATGCTGAGAACTTAGTGCAGAACTTCATATGAGGTCTGGCCAAAGTAGAATACAGGGGTACTTTTACCCTGCTTGCTCTGCATACTGTACTTTTGATGAGTATTAGAATCACCTTAGCTCTTTTTACTGTTCACTTGTGTTTAGCTTATTGTCTGCTAAGACCCCAGATTATTTTTTACATATACTATTGTCAATATAAATGATATCTTCCCATAATTTCACATCTGATTTTTTTTTTACTCTGGGTGAGTTATAACCGAGTTAAAAACAAAATATGACAATCAAATACAATAAAAATATTTCAAAAGAAATAAAGTAAAAATTAAAAATACAACCTACAGGTGCCCATTGAGTAAAACTAAATATCTGCCCCCTGAAGGTGCTAGCTCTGATGTTTCTTTACCCTGAAAAAAAACTTGTTGAAATAAGAATGTTTTCAGGGATTTGCAGAAGGTCAATAAAATGGATGTGGATCTATTTTCAGTTGGTAGCTCATCCCAGAGTCTGGGAACCATAGCTGAAAACACACAATTTCTGGTGCAAAATTTCTTCACCTTTTTTGGCATGATCACCCTCGTCATTTGGGTACTCTGGGTGCTATTTGGTAGGAAGAAGCACTCCCGAAGGTAGCCTGGTTCTAAACTGTTAGGGCTTTATATGTTAGCATTAAGACCTTGAACATGGCATGGTATCCAGTGAGTAGCTAGTGCAGGCTGTCCAAGACCAGGGTAATATGATCATAATGACCAATACCCATGACCAATCTGGCTGCTGCATTTTTGCAGTCGTTGGAGTTTCCATATCAGCCTCAAGGGCAGCCTCATGTAGGGTCATTTCTGGAGATTTCTAAAGTGTAGGTCAGGGTGAGTAAAGAGCTCCTGTCCAGGAATGGGTAAAGCTGGACAATGTACCATAAATGGAAAAATGTGGACTTGACCACAGCCACCACTGGCTGATCCATAGATAGCGTAGGGTCAAGTTTCACACCAAGGTTATATACACCCTACTTTATTGGGAGGACTATGCCTCTTAAATTAAGGGAAACTCTCCCAACCTGAAACTGGCTGTTCCACACCAGCATGACCTCCATCATGTCCAAATTCAATTGCAGACTATTCCCCTCCACCCACTGCATGACCACCTCTAGGTAACACTGCAAGATGCAGATTACATCATCTGCTGAGGTGGAAAAGGGGAGTCAGAGTTGTGTATCATTCTGTGACAAATAACCATTGGTGAGCACTTTTTGGGCATGATCCATCAACTAACTACAAATCCACCTAGCAATAACCAAAACATGCAAATAAACCAATTGTGAAAGAAAACATATTTTAACCCTGCACACAGACAGAGAGATTACAATTTAAAATGGTAAAATTCCCTTCATTAGTACATCTTCTCTAAGGCAGATTTGACTAGGTTGTCCTATGAATTTTAAAGTTTTAAGTTTACCAATAGAAAAGCGTTTTAATAAACTAAACAGCATATGATTTGCAAAAGGCACTGGTTCTCAGCTCATTGCTCTTGTTCTAAACCACAAAATAATGTTAGCACTGCTTTTTGTGGTAGAGGAACTGGAGCGTGGGTTTTGTAGGTGCAATTCCAATGTTCTTTCAACTAGATTACAATGGTTCTTTTTGCTCAACCTCTTGAGCAGTGGCTATCCATTGGATTTTCATTACTGTACTTGGAAATGCTCAAATTACAAGAAGGGAAAAAGAAACAGAACCCCTGTTTGCACTGCAATATTGTTGTCCAAGTTAGAAATATGTAGCACTTTCATCATACCCATGCCTTTGGATGGTGGATATTGCTAGTGAGATCTCAAGGGGGACATTTTAAAGGCCTCTGTTATGTGGGATAAACTACTCAAAACTAGCCTTCTAGGCCAAAGTCCATTAAAGTGAAGGAAAAAAACACGTTCCAATGGCCTTTTGCCTGCTCTTGCAAATTTAATTGAATCTGAAGTAGACTTTCAGAGCTAAAGACCTGCAGCAAAGGTTCATTATTTGACATAATAATGTCCAAATATTTTGGGCTGTTGGTTCAGCAAGGGGATAAAAGGGACCACTAGTTAGTCAGGGAGGTCAAGATCTATCAGGTGAAGCAGTGAAGCCTTCCTCCCTCCGTTGAAAGAGAGCAAGGGAGAACTTTCATTTTTAAGAAGGAAGTTGAACTTAATGTTGAATTAGCTTGAATGTGCTCCAAAGAAGACCATTGTAATCCTGTTTAGACAAGAGGACTATGGAATGTGACATTTTTGGGGCAAAATCTTTGAAAATACAGTGATCAAACATTTTTTGTAACAAAATGTTATTTCATATCTGTCTGCTCAGACAGAACCCTATCTCTAAAGCTAATATGAAGCCATCAGTTAGGCTGCAAACAGTTAAAGCATGCATTTGAATTAAAAATTGAGATGGAAATAATATAGCAGAGTGCTAGAAGGTGGCTGGCTATGGCCACACCCTAGAGTGTGAGAGTGTTTGCTGTAGTAATAGACAAAACAAACTTTCAGCTTGGGTTGTAGGAATTCTCTATTTACACTATATACAAAGCTGTGCACGAAGTGCAAGGTAACACATGTCTTCAACCCAGACTATGTGGTGCAGCAAAGTCTATAAACAGTCTTTGAGAGCTTTAAACTTCTATCTTCATTAAAGCAAAGCAAACACAGTCCAAACCTTATCTGTTCCTTCAAGGTTGGCTTTGAAGATAGTCAGCAGTTCCTTTTAGCTCTATTCCAAACACAGAGTCCTTGATTAAGGCACCACAATGTGGCAGTGGTATGTTGTCCAATGTCTTGCAATCCGGCAAGGCAAACATACCAGGAAACGACGAAGCAGTCCAACAGCTGGCTGGCAACAGTGGCAACAGCAGTGGCAAACAGCAGGCAGGCAACAGCAAGCAAACAGTGGCATGAAGCAAACAATGGCACGAAGCAAAGTGTCTGAGAATGTTGCCTGAATTTATGCTACTTACAAACCCTTAATGATAGCACCTGGCTGGGGTAACATGCAGAGCCTTAGAGGTACAGTCATCGGTTTGCTCTTGTTGCAACACTAGCTCATGTATCCTAACAAAAATGACTTGAAGGAAATTCAGCCTTGATTCGGAAGAGTGGAACCCTTAAAGTCATATTTTGTGCATCAGCTTGCACACAAATGGGTGTTCTCTGTTAAGTGGAGGAAGTGTTGTAGAATAAACATCTGGCTTGAAGATTGCCTGACTTTGACAAGTTTGAAGGGAATAGAATTTCTAAGGTCAATAAGTGAGTCTCAGCTATGCTTTTTGCCTACCCCATGGCATAGTGTTGCTGGGGTGGTGGGAGTGGCCCTCCCAGGGTGGGACTTTCTGGGTGTGGTAAAATTTCACAATAAATAATAATAATAATATATTGTAATCTGAACTAAAAATTTGAACTATTTCCTTTCATATTTTTTCATACCTATAATTCGGACCAATTAAAATGAGCATGGAACTTTTTATTATTTAATCTGTGATGGAACTGGGGAATCCCCTTTCTTTAAATGAGTGTAGTCATCTCACTCTAGTGACTGGCAACACCATCTGAACTAACTGATTGCCTTGCGGTAATTACCCGTATTTTATTTTTTGCTCAGATTGTTCATGACGAATATTCAGCGAGAATTTATTCTTTCATATAAAGAATAGAGTTCAATATTGTCTAATAATACCTGCAAGTTAGGATACCGTGTGGGTGATGGTGAATTTGGCTTACACTCTGGGCGGCTGAAACCCATGCTATGCCACTGTCCCTACCCACTCCTCAAAAGAAGGAAGATGATAGTTTGTGCAAGTGTGTGTATAAGGACTGACTCTTCAATTAGTTAGGCAACATTGGACCTACGCATTTGCTCATTATGGCCCAATTTTCTCCATCATTCATCATTTTAAGAGATAATTGATAAAGCCCCAATAGAAGGATATTTAGGTCGACCTAAAGGTTGTTTTTAATTGTGTCAGAAGCATACAAAGGTGCTTTCTGGGTTGAAAGGATTTTTGCTGGAGGAACTCCACTCAGGGGACACACGAATGTGGCTCATTTCATGTCCCCAAGATCTTTCCCCCCCAAAGTGGTCCCTATTTATCTACTTGCAATTTCTTGCTTTCCAACTGCAAGGTTGGCAGGAGCTGGGACAGAGACATGCACTCATTCCATAATGCAGTACTTGGGTTTTGAACTACTGACTTGCCGACCTTCTAGCTAACAAGGACAGCTTCTTAACCACTGAGCCACTGCAGTCCCAGAGAGAGCTGTTAATGATCAGACTTCATCTTGTGGATACACTCAAACTGAAGCTATATCATGAGGAAACAGTCCAGGTAATAATATAATGAGAATGACTGAGGTGGTCAGAATAATGCATATGTGCAGCATTAGAAAAGTACCTCCTTATGTCCAAATACTACAGCAGATGTTGTTCAAATACAATTAGATGATTGATTGATTTGATTCATTTATTGGACTTGTATGCTGCCCAATCGGCTACTGCTCAGGATAGCTAACAACAATCATAATACAATCTAGTTACAATACATCTCATAATTACAGTATTACAGACTTTCAAGCCATGTATCTGTTTTGGATGTTGTCTTGTAGTTTGGGATCCCTTGAGTTTCACACAGCAGCGATAGCAACTAAAACTGGAATGGTCAAAGGAAGAACCGATTTTTACTTAGTTATGGCAGGGAGATTGCAATTTGCAAGAAATTGGAACGCAAAATATAAATTTAATTTACTGAATAAATAATGAACTTTGGGATATAACAAACAATGATAAACTCACATCTGAAATTAAAATTTAAAAAGTGAGAGTTAAAGGAGAATAAATTCAATGATGTATGGATAACTTTTTAATGAATACATTCTGGTGAGCGGGGAAGGCTGAAAGCATGCAAAGGATGCATAGTAAGGTCTCTTTGGATGGGGTACAGGGCATCCTAAAAAGTTCATGTTTCCAGTCATGTGTGCACTATTAATTTTTACACACACACACACCATACAAAATTACATACATATACAAAAAATTACATATATATTATTGTATTTTGCATGTATTTTTTGTTTGATAATAAAATTTAAATTAAAAAAAGATGCAATGAGTAGGTTTTAGCTGTACTTTACCATGTTGGTTCATCCATGCACGCAAGTCATCACTTGATGTTTCAGCAATGAAGTAAACTTTTCTTTTCCAGTGCAAATTAGCCTATAGACAGTTATAGGGTGGACACTGTTTTTAATTCCAACCAGAGCAGGACAGTTGAATCAGAGTGACTAAGTGCTGACTTAACCAAAATACTGTATACAGTACTGTACTTGATTTCAGGGATCATATTCTATTTGGGATGAACAATTGGATTTAGGCCATAATTGCCAGGATAGCTGTAACACACACTAGCAAAATGCACTGTTTTCTAGTATACTGTGAGATAATGTTCAGTGAACCTTCACATTTGAAAATGCTTACATTTTTTTTTCATGAAAAAATAAGGACACCCAGCCAAAGAAAATTCATTAGATCATAGATTCAAACAGCCTTCAAATACAGGAATAAATGAAGAGTCATATTCTCCATTTTCTCTAAGTACATTTTGGAAAACCAATTCTTCTACTGAGAACCTTAGTATTATGTATGCTTTAGCAGTAGAGCTTCCTTAAAAAAAAAGCAACACATGGAAACCTCTATATTCATTTCTAATAATTTCCAAGAATTATAATGTGTTATTTCCCCACTTTCAACATGAGAACAGCGGTGAGGAATAAACATCTGGATGAACATCTGGCAGACATGGGCTATATAAGATCTGCTTAATTGTAAAGGAGAGAACAGTTATGACTTTAAAAATTTTCTCTAAGCTGGTGCAAAATTGGGTAGTTGGTGGTGTACAGATTAAAGCCATGTGATGGGCAACTCCTTAAAATTATGGAACATTTCTGGAAACGTTTGGTAAACTTTGCCACCAAGGATTGCCATTTTCTTCCACATCTTAATTTTCAAAGATAATGGTGCCTTTCTATAGAGCCAACCCAGTTTCACGACCATCCCAGTGCTCACTTTCACTTATTTAAAAGCAAACCCAATGGATTTTACTGGGCCTTCCTTCTGCAGGAACATAGGAATACATCCAGCTTGTAAAAGACAAGTTCCCTTCTCTGATTAAAAAAAGTTGTAGACCATCTCTCCTTTCACCCAACCATGTCTCTTGTCCAATCTCCTCAAAAATACAGTATACACAAACACTCTGGCTAAGCACACATATGCAGTCACTCACATTAATTGGCACATTACGTTGCTTTTAAACTACCATGTATACTAATATGCAGCAGTGGGCATCCAAAAAAATTACTACCATACAGTGGGCGTGGCATGGTGGGCATGGCCAGGGGGAAAGCCCTGTGTTGCACCTGAATTAAGACTACTTTATTTCAAAACTTGGATGGATGGGGCCCAGTTCTGGTACCCAGGCTGGAGGGAAAGTACTTGGACGATTTGCTGTTGTTATCTACTGTCACATGGCTTTCAGTTTATGATAAGGCTAATGAGGCTTTTTAGATAGATAGATAGATAGATAGATAGATAGATAGATAGATAGATAGATAGATAGATAGATAGATAGATAGATTATGGCTGAGTTGACCCATAATCTGTTTGGGAGCCGACTTTGCTGACTTGCTAAGTTGCTGATTCTGCCAGTGAAGCACAGAATTGCTCCATTGACTGGCTGTTCAAATCTCCTGCATGAGAAGACTCTTCATCTTGATTGGACCACTACAAGCTAAAAGGCCTGCTCATTGGTGGCACGCCTGGAAATCACTCCTGGCATTGGCCAGAATAGCTGCCACTCCTTTTCCCTTCACTTCAATTTCCTCCCTCTATCTTTCCTGGAAATTGTGATATTTTACTATTTGACCACATTTACCTAAATATTTGCTTTTGTAACCTGTAATTGACTTATCCATTTATGAAATGACCACCTGCTGCAGGTTCTTTTGTTTCATTGTGTACACTTTATTGTTAAAGTAGATAGTCACTAGGATTATTCTGTATGTGTAGAACTGTATAAAAAGACTTTGTAACTTCAGACTTGAGCTCTCTCATCAAACAGGCTAGGCAGGGACACTCATGTGTATTTTTTAAGTGGGTGGGTTGTGATTTGTCTTTAACCAGCAGATGGCCAGCTGTTGTTTAAATGCAATCAATAAAACCTCTTCTTAGCCCAATTTTTCAGTCTCTGTGGTTCTTGGTGTTCTACCAGTGGAAGATCCTTTTGGGTAAATAGCGCGTCTCCAGCTGTCCATGATTTTTGCTGTGCTCTAACGACTCAGGCTAGTGCAGCCCAACTTGACCTGTGGTAGAAAAAGGGGGCAGTGGTTTTTCAGGTAACAAGGTCCAAGCAAAGAAGGCCCATGTAGCACCTATTGTGCTTACCTGTCACTCTAAAACAGATCTAGAGGATGCCACATATTGACTAAATTCTCCTGTCTTATTTTACATCATTGTTTTACTAACCCTCTACAGAAAATGGGCCATTCAGCTATGTTCTAAGAGGCACACGCATGATTTGTTCAAAAAAGTAGCAGGCCTGAGCATGTAGGATATCAAAGTTGTTTACAGAGAAGAAAATTTATTTGTCCAACACACACAAGAGATGAAAGACTTCTACAGTGCAAACCGAGGCCCTCCAGTTGGCTTGTGTCTTCAGCTGGTGACCTGGGAGAAAGAAAGGGAAAAGTGTGAGAGAGTCGCTTTTAATAAGGAATCTTTGTCCATTGTTTCTAGCGAGGTTTACTACATCTGCAACTATTGTATATTTCACCTCATTAGTTTTATCCAAAAAGCTAACAAGTCATATCTGGCATATACATATATGTGTGTTTGTGTATATGTAGTTTAAAAGAAAAATAATGGCTAATTTCTAGATTAATTAAAAAGATTCACAAAGGAAACGATAACAGTACTGAATTAGATGCTTAAACAACATTAAGACTTTTGAATGCTGCTGATTATATAAGAACAAAGGAAAGGTTCTTGCCATGCATTTAAAAGTCTGTGTCAAACAAAGCTTCTAATGGAAGCATACTTTCACTGTGATCTTTTTTGTCCTATGATGTTCTGGAAAACCAGCCAGTTGGTTTGGGTTGTATTAACTGGGCTTTTATTTTGGGTTCTGTTGAAGGGAAAATATTATGTTTCCACCCCAGTGGTTTGAACCTTTTCTGCAGTATCTCTGGCAGAGTCTGGAACTATTACTTTTTGGAATACAGCTCCGCAAATCCCCAAGGAACCGCACTGGGTGGGGGAATTTCAGGAGCTACATTGCAAAAGGTGCTATCTCCATATTGCATCTGGTAGCATTACATGCTTACAGAGAACATGGATATTAGAGAGCCACACAAAGGACACCAGCCTTTCACAGCAGTATTGGCACCCAATCCTTCTCAGCAATTTGGCACCAACAATTTGCCACACATTGTGAACATCACAGCTGTCCCCCTTTTGGAAATGGGTAGGTAGATCACAAGCTAAGCTTCTTTCTCTGAGCATTTAGTAGTCAAGTGAAATTGCTCCCTTTTATAGAACAGACAAAGAAAAGATGTTCCAGAAGCATTGCAACGAAGTCTGGAAGGTCACTTGGGCATTCTATGCAATCTCCTCAGAGGGACAGCGAAAGACAGTGGGTGTTGGTGAATCAATGTGGTAATGTAGAATGAGACAAATATCTCTAGCCAGCTGGTGAGGAAAAGAAGGTCCATGTCATTCCTGGTGAGTATTGTATAGCAGAGCAAGTGGTAGCCAATGGAGCTAGCATTTAAATACCACCTACCCCTGCCACTCCCCTCCTCTTCCTCCTCCATCATTCCAGGCAGCATACATACTAACAGACCTGGTCCAGTATCTATGTGATTCACCTCTGTTCAGGGAAATAAAGTCTGAGTGTAGCAACTTTGTGGTTCTTTCCTGAAAAAAATACAATATTCCTGTGTAAGAGATGTACTGTATATACTCGAGTATAAGTCTAGTTTTTTAGCCTCTAAAATGAGGCCCAAAAAAGGGACTCGACTTATACTCGCGTCAATGACCCCAAGCATCCCAAAACAAGATGCTGTAAATTCAAACAAACATTTTTTAAAAAGCACTAACACTACCATAAAAACTCTAAAACAAACCCACACAAATGTCTAAATTAATTAATTTTACCATATTTTCATGTATTTTAATTATTGAAACTGACTAGCAGCTGCTGCATTTTCCACCCCCGACTTATACTCGGGTCAATCTACTTCCCTAGTTTTAGAGGTCCAAATTAGATAGCTTGACTTATATTCGGAACGACTTATAATTGTGTATATACAGTATTAGGCTACTGTTTTCTCTCCAAACTAAAGGACAATAACTCACAAAAGCATTCACTGCAGTTCTAGAAGAGGATTCAGAGGGGGTTGTGGTGCCATCCCACTTCTGTTCTTGCGGACTTAAAACAAACTTGATTCTTTTTAGTTGAGTCTGGTCTAATTTGAAAGGAAACGCCTCCACTTCTTCTCTTCTCCCAATTTGAGGACTGTGATTGTGGTTGGGTTGTTTGGTTGCTAAGTGACCTCCATCAACACATTTTCTTAATATTAAAACAGCAGAATTGCCTTGAATGACGTCCAGTAATTTTATAAGCTATATTTTAGTCAATAGTCTTTGAAGACTATTCCAACCTTAATTTTAAAGTTTCTGTCTCTGCAGAAGATATTGTTAACAGTTATTTTGGAAGTGCTAATGGCAAGATGGATGCGTTCCAATATTTTTATTGAGGAAGTGGCAATTATATAATTGAGGGTTGTGATGTATGTGAATTCTTCTTCTTCTTCTTCTAACAAAATATCTTGCGTGTTCGGTACCTTAAAGCACAGGAACCATGAGATCCCAAGACTGTACCTCTGGGCTAAGAAAATGTGCTGAACTTACATTTGTAGTAAGTCTGACAAGAAAGCATAATGAAAGTACCAGGCAAGTAATTTTTCCACACTCAAAGGCCAACACATTGGTTAAGTACCGGAAAAAATATATAATGGTTCAAGCAACCACAACAAAAGACAGAACGATGTGTGTTTACACAGGGAGGGGGAAGAGCCCATTTCTTCAGCTTCTGGTTCAGCAGCTTGAGTGGGTAATGCTGCTGGACTAGTACACCAAAGGATGTTTCTAGTTAATAGAGAGGGTGCCATCTGCTGGAACAACAGGATAGATCACTGACACCAGAAAAATAACCACTGAAGTGGAAGACAAATGGTAGAGATGCTATTAATGAAGAATGCATTTATCCTGGCAGTCACCACACACTTTCTTTGCTAGTTACTCATTTTACAAAATGCCTGAGATTGTGGCTATCCTAGAATTTCCCCCACAAAGCACAGGCAGATTAGCAAACTCATGCTCTCTAGAATTCTCCAATTTTCACTTCCTTCCAACTTGGGCACAGATAAAAGATGCTGCATTTTCCTTTCCTTTGTGTGGACATTAATGCATATTCCTTAAAACAGGAGGTCTCAACCTTTTTTAAGCCGTAAAACTGTACACTTTTATATGTGCTATCTCTCTTTCTCTCTCTTTATATATATTATAGTAAATATATATATGTACAGTTTAAGGCAGGGATTCTCAATCTGTGGCCCACAGGCTGGATGTGGCCCATGGTGCCATTCCATGTGACCCCCCCCCCCACACACACACACATATCAGTGGCATAGATGTTCCTCCCATTAGTCAATGCACATTGGGATGCAGTTTTTAAACATATGCAGTCTAAAAATATTTCTTCGCCTTCCCACACCTACTCACAGTATATGCTCAGAAAAGCACAAGCATCTGACAGGAAATTGCATTCAAGGCTGCATTGGGTTCCCAAAGGTGTAGGTGTGATACATTTTGGTCAGAAATGAATTGAAATGAATTCCTAACACATCCCCAAACACCTCTTATTTCTCCAGTGCTAGAGAGACAGCATCAATGTAAGGCTTACTGAGTTTTCTGTGGGCCATCACGAATGGTCAGGCGAGCTGTTTTCACAGTAGGTCTCACTGTGTCTTTTAAATATTACAGCAGTACTGTGAGCTTACAGAAGCAATCCTCATGAATGAAGCCTAGTTTAGCTGATATCTGAAACTGCTCTCAGTTGACCTGCTACAAACTATTGTTGTGAATTCTCACTTTCATTTATTACTATCTATTCTAAATGAGATCTAATACTTCTGGCAGGCTGCTCTAATTTCGCTCTCCTCCACACAGATTTCTTTAGGCTAATAGAAATCTTATCATGCTTCTGGCATTTGATGCAAGCCCTATCCTCTCTTCCTGTTTGTTTTTGCTTCCATTGTTTAGATGATAGCCCTTTCTTCTTGCTGTGATCTCTGATCAAGAAACAAGCATGGAGGCCTCTTCCGCATCCTGGATACTCTATCCCCCATCCCTTTTTTCTTTTGACTGTAATTATAGATGGTAGGGGCCATGGTCGCTTAGTAGTTAAGATGCTGAGGTTGATGACCAGAAGGTTGGCAGGTCAGCAGTTCAAGACCAGAGTGCTGCACAATGGGGTGAGCTCCCATTGTCTGTCCCAGCTCCTGCCAACCTAGCAGTTTAGAAGCAAGAAACTGCAAGTAGAAAAATAGGTACTGCTTCAAGCAGGAAAGGTAACAGCATTCCATGCCTGCCATATGACAATGGAAACATCTGTAGATGAAGACATTGGCTGTAAACAGAGATGAGCAGTGCCCCCTAGAGTTGGACTCGCCTGCTTTTCAAGCAAGGGTGCCCTTTATAGATGGTAACTGTTAAGTAAAGATACTTTTTTCCTACTTTAAATGTCCTTCATATGATATACAAATTGTTAGTTTGGGTGCAAAAAAGAAAAGAAAAGAAAAGAGGGAAAGGCTGACACTGAACTGATAGCACCATGTTTCTATTTTGTTGTTTTTGCTGCCTTGTACTCTGCTAAGAGTAATAAAATAATTCCCCAATAGTTTCTATTTTTCTTTTCCAGTTGCTCTTCCATGTTGCTCATGTTTACTAAGCAGGCTTAGTCATTGGTGGGCTCCAAAAAATTTTACTACCACACTGTGGGCGTGGTATGGTGGGTGTGGCCAGGGGGAAAGCCCTGTGTTGCACCCAAATTAGGACTACTTCATTTCAAAACTTGGATGGGCGGGGCAAGCCAGAATTTCTGCTACAGGTTCTGGCGAACTGGGGTGAACCTGCTGATGCCCACCACTGCCTTTGTTTCTCGCAGGCTCTATATTCGTTTCAGTTTTGCTGGTGCATTATTGCCTGAGTTCAGTAAAGAAAGGGTAATTAAAAACTTTCAGACATAGTCTTTTTAAAAAATTACTTTCATGCTACGTCTAAATGAACACTAATGGGGGGGGGGGAGGAAGGAAACAAACACACAACTATATTCACAATTTCAAGATATCATTCCAGTCCTAGGAACTCCATGAACAATTAATCTGCCCCATCCCACTTTATCAATCAATACCTCTGATCAGATGTGTCTCTCATGGGAAACCACTAGGCCAGTGATGGTGAATCTTGGCACTCCAGGTGTTCTTGGAGTTCAGGTCCCAGAAGCCCAAGTCTCTGTGAATCCACACGTACGCACAGTAAACCCATTCATGTGGATTCACAGAGACTTGGGCTTCTGGGAATTGAACTCCAAGAACACTTGGAGTGCTAGTAAACCCATTTGTGTGGATTCACAGAGACTTGGGCTTCTAGGAAATGAAGTTCAAGTACACCTGTAATGGAACAGTTCACCATTACGGTTCTAGGCCCTACTGCATCAAGATAAATGCATCCTAATGGATACTGAGAAGAATAGAATGTGTTTTGAGACATTGCCAGAATGTCTTCAATGATACATTTTATATGGCATTATGTCACCTTTATAAAAACCCTAGAAGTGATAAAATAGCTCTTTTGGAGATGGCCAACTGTAAAACCTGCTTTAAAGCTTCTCCTAAAACAACTCAAGCTTTAGGTATCACTTGATAAAAGATTTATTGGGTGATGTATAAAAATATACAGAGAAGAAAAAAGAAAAAAGGAATATAGTAATGTACGTGTCCTACTGATCTAAATAACATCTCGACAAGTGACAAGTTGCTATGTATGACAAAATTTATAAAGAAATCAGCTAGGAATTGGCATTATTTTAAAGTGTACTGTAGAAAGCAAAGCAATACAGTTTGTTACTAAGACCTTACTAATTCCCCCCCCCCTTTTGCTACTTCCAAATTGCAGTTGCAATCTTATACAGTACAGTATTTGCTTACCTGAGACTAACTTTCACTGAACTCAGTTGGACTCACTTCTGTGTAAAAACATATGGGACAGTGCTATAACGCATGTAAATATCACTGGCTGAAATCCTGTCATGCAGTTGCACAAAAGGCATGCTTTTAAGAAGCAAATTGCCATTTCTATTACCCAGGAGTTCTCAACCTTTTAAAGCCGGCAGCTGACTCATGCTCCCTCAGACAGCTTAGAGGGCTGGACGGCCATTTTGCCCTTCCTCCACCAAATGGCACTTCCTGGTGTGGTGGAGATGGTGGTGGTGGGGCAACATGAAATGGCGCCATGGGCCACATCCAGCCCACGGGCCACAGGTTGGGAATTCCTGCTATAAGCATTATCTGTTGCTTGTGGAT
Organism: Furcifer pardalis; assembly: GCA_030440675.1. NCBI lineage: Eukaryota > Metazoa > Chordata > Lepidosauria > Squamata > Chamaeleonidae > Furcifer > Furcifer pardalis. Next base: position 45,143,108 of record CP126890.1, on the reverse strand, counting down.
ACACATTTAGGTGTGAAATAGATAATGCTTACAGAGAGTTCTTAATTTATAGCAACTTATCACTAGGAAGGAAGGAAGGAAGGAAGAAACAAACCTTATCATGACCTGAAAGCAGTGGTGTGCTGGCCCACAGGGAGACAGGGACTCATCCCGGTGCACCCCAGCGACTGGCGTTCCCCCCCCCCCCGAAGAAGGCAGAAGTAATGGGAATGTATGGGATTTTTCTCCTCCAAACCCCCCATCACTTCCTGTCCACCACCCTCCCAAGGTGACCAGCACATCCCGGCCTGAAAGTCCCCTCAAAAATGATTGCTCAAAAAGGACCCCCACACCCAAGCCAGGTTTGGAAGAAAAAAAGCTATTCTCTGAGATGAAAACAGGGCAGGGGGATGGAGAACATGGCAAAACTGAAGGAACACCTCCTGCCCTCCAGAAAGTGTGATGTGTGTTTGCCACTCTCTTTTAAAAAATCAGAGAGGGGAGTGCTGAGGGACAGGGTGTTCATCCTAGGGAGTGCATGTGGCCTGAAGGTAAATTTGGCTCACTCATGCCATAGTGAACCCAATGTGATTCCACACTGCAGTTCCTTCCGCCTGACCTAGTGTGAGAAAGATTAGCTATCAACACAAGAGTGCCATTACCAGGGTATGCCTGATTATGTTTCAAAAATATCACAATCTTCAAGGAGGCTCTTTCTGTGTACCACATTGTATGTATCTTGTATATACAGATGCATTGGAATGCATGGAGAGTGTCTGGGTTTTGACTGACAAAGATGAGTTGGATGTGTGCCAAGAGAGTCTGTTAAAATAAGTTGGGAGGTAGAATGGAAGGTGTGTGGATAGAATTATGTTCTGATTGGCTGATAGGTTGCCTGGTTGTGCATGTGTGTGTGCCTTCCTGCCACACACAAGTGTATGCCTGAGTCTAAGAGTCAGAACTGTGAGAACATGCTGTTAGATAAATGTGCTTAAAAAGAAGCTGTGGAAATATAACATGTTTTTGTTGGACCTTATGTAAAAGCAAGAATCTCAAAGTCCTGTTTAAAATAGAAGAATAAAGTAACTGAGATTGTAATATTGAACTTTCATATAATTTTTGGTTCTTTTTAGCAAATTTCTTTTTGACTTAGAAATCTTGTGTGTTGTTTCTGAAGACTAGAAACCATAAGATATCATACTGCGCATATTGCTGGCCAACAGTGGGACACATAGTCAAGGCTGAGTCACCAAAAATAAAAGTAAAGCGATTTTCAGTAATCAAAGATTCCTTCTTCCTGTCCACAATCCTCAAGGGTACATGACTGTGAAAGGGATTACATGGGAGCCATGAGTACCTTGGGGTAGAAGTAGGAAATGTCTAATTTCTGAAAAATGATCCTAGCTGATAATGTCATCAGCCATATGTGATGTAAGTGACAGGAACACGACTCCAGCATTTCACCAAAAGTGCTCTTCCTCTTTGAAAGGTAAAGATTTCTCTTGTTCAAAAGCCAGTCGTATCTGACTCTAGGGTTTAGTGCTCATCTCTGTTTCAAAGTTGAAGAGCCAGTGCTGCCTGCATCTGTAGATGTTTACGTGGTCATGTGGCAGGCATGACTAGACACTGGGGTGCACGGAACACTTTTTACCTTCTCAGTGAAGTGGTCCCTATTTATCTACTTGCAATTTCTCGCTTTCGAACTGCTAGGTTGGCAGGAGCTCATTCCGTCCTGCAGTACTCAGGAATTGAACTGCTGACCTGCCGCCTTCCAGTCAGCATCTTAGCCACTTGAGCCACTGCAGTCTTTGAAAAGGGCAGCGCAAATTCAGATCTAACCTGTAGCAACGTTTAAGGAAAAGGAACACTCTCTGTTTATCTGGTTTGGTATGAGTGATATTCTCCCCTATTGCAAGTTAAATGGCATCTCCAAACATATGTGATTGTTCTCTTTTCTGCTGCTGCTGTATCTGAATCTGAATATTGGTGATCATCATGGTGATGAGCCATGAAGACTGTCCTGACAATATAATGCAGTGGCATTTCATTTGCCTTCCACATCACAGTGTGACACCCATACCACTGAGCCAGCTCCACGAGTAACTTTCTGGTCCTGAGCCCTTTTGGCACACAGAGTCCTCATCAGGCCCAGGCCAGTATTGATGAAGCTGCTGCCTTTCATCAAGATGGATTCAAGTGGGATTCAGTCCACTTGGAGACCATCACCCTTCCCTGTGGACTTCACCACCCAAGGCCATTAGTCCCCAGGGTTGTCAGGTTAGTTAACCACCACCTGATGATCAGCATTGAGTCACTGGCGGTATGGTCTACTCTATTACTAAAGCAGGATAACCTGGCCAGACTGGGGTTGTCCTTTGGTGATGATAAACCATGGGTGGAAAAAGTTAGAGAAAGCTTTACAGGGCATGACCAAGCAGAAAGAGATGGATTGTGAATGGATGAGGTAGTCAGAAGAATGCTGGTGTTAGGTCATTGAGGTGGGCCATTGGGGGAGAGACAAGAGGAAAGCAGTGAGAAGTTTTCAGAATACCTCCTTGTTATTTTGGGCTAGCTTCATGTTTCTTGGCATCAGATCAGTGATGGGATGTAACAGGTTTGCATCAGTTCGCCAAAAACGGTAGTAACTTTTCCCAGTGTCCTGGAGAACCGGGAGCAGCTTTTGGGGGGAACCATCTTTGGGGCTTACCTTTTCACTGGTTCCCCCACTGTGCATGTGCACCAAGCACTTGATGTGCATGCATGCCTACAGTGCTTGGAGTGTATGCATGGCCTCCTTGCTGTCCTCCCAAGCGGGGACGAGGAAGAGAAACTGCTAGCCTGAAGCTCCCTATAGCCTGCTCCCAAGGGTAAGTGACTCACCTTTGGATGTGGTGTGTCTGTGTGTATTTTAATGTGTATTGAATACCTTTACCTATATTGATTTACTACTACAGTTGCTAAAAAGGCCTGGTGGCCTGGCTTGGGGTTTTTAAGCAAAGTCTTGGAGTTACCTCATCAATAAGCTACACCTGTGCTTTCCAATTGCTGTTCCAATTGGAGAACCCTTACGGAGGTACAGCTGTTTTACATTTACATTAAGGCATATTATCCTAGAGAACTGGTTAGGCAAAGACTTAGTACCTAACTTCTTTAACTGTTGAAAAGTTGAAAAGTGCCAAAATGAAGCCATCTTGTGGTGAGTTCATTCTGTAGTTCCTTCCATCTGACCTAGTGTGAGAAAGATTAGCCAGAATAAGCTTTAAGCTCTGGTTTAAAAGCTTTGGTTGATTTGTGTTTGGGGTGAGTGGGTGGGTGTATTTTAATGTATTTTTTTATTTATTAATTTAATTTAATTTATTTATGGGTTTGTGTTGTGGGTGGGTGGGTGGGTCGGTTGAGGGTGTGTGTCTGTGTGTGTTTATTTTTATTATTTATTATTATTATTTTCTTTGGCTCCACCCACAACATCATGATGTCATGATGTTAGCTCTGCCCACACTGTGATGACATCACAGTGGGGTAGTAAAATTTTTGACATCCCACCACTGCATCAGATATATGTTGATCCCATCATTAGCCAAATGAAGTCTATTCTGTTTTAAAGAAAAGGCCAGAAGTGCACACCTTTTGAGGAGAGCCCATGGCAAAGCTTGAACACTGCCTTCAGAAAACTGCTTTATGTGCCTTTCATACATCAATGAATGCAAGGCCTGCTCTAGATAGTTTAAGTTAACCTTAAAACAATAAAACAGAACTAATGGAAACATATATATCATGAATTTGAAATATCAATGATGAGTAAACTAAAGTAAAAATGGGCATCCATTCTTTTCAGAGTAGACTGGAATACTGAAATCTTTAAGGCCCACTTAAAAACATATGCTGTGTTTTGAAAATCTGCTCTACTTTCTATGCCATCATTTTTCTTGAGAATATACTTATTTAATATTTAATGGAAACACTTCTTATAAGGTCAATGCCATTTCCCCCCTGTCTTTTATGCTCTTCAATGTCTGTTTTAATACAGTAATATAATATAAATCAGATTTAAATAATATAAGATAGTTTCTTGGAAAGCATAATTTAAAAGTTGACAGCAACTGAAAATGAAACAAAATTGGAAGATGTGTCAAAACCTTGGAAAATTTCATCCACAGATCCACATGTAGCTAGATTTAATATTGATATTTCATATAGTTATAGATTGTGGTTCATGCTACAAGACAGAACTTTTTTTTATAGATTACCATCTGTGAATAGTTATTTCACAAACATACAGAGTGAGCAATCTAGTGAGGATTCATTTCTAATATAGTGTTCAAATACAAAGTGGGGTTTTTGTGAACTGCAATCAAACTATGATACAATAATTTCATAGCCAGTGGTAATCCCTAGTAACATTTACTAGAACTAAAGAATTGATAGAATCACTGTCAAGTATGTTTTCAGAACAATCCCACTCATACAACCGAATGACTCATTGTCTAGTATGTTATAAAAACATGATACAGCAAGTATCATCTTCACTTCTGTAGAATGTATTTGGGTCTCCTTTTCTCCATGGCACGGTCCTGAACTTTTGAAGTGGCATATGTTCCTTTATTATCAAGAACACAAGGAAGTCACTGACACATCATCAAGAGATACGGAGTGGACAAAACAAAGCAAAGCAAAGCAAAGCAAAGCAAAGCAAAGCAAAACCCTGTGTAAGCTAATTTAACCTAACTTTGGGCCTAGTTAGAATGCCTTAGAAGATTGCTTTTTAAAAAGTGGTCAGAATCTTGGTGTCAATTTAGATTTTGCATAATGGAAATTGTGTAAGTGTTGCCAGCAAATTCTTGCTTAATACTGAGACATTGGTTGCATCCCTGATCACAGGAAAAAGAAAAGGCCTGCCCAGTGTGTTGATGGTGACCCTTCTAAAAGTCCCAACAACAGTTCAGAGCTCTGAAAAGTTCCACATATGCTGTGTATGCAGTAGACAGGTTACAAAGGAAATATCAAAAGAAGTCTTTAATCAGCAGCAATCTGTGGCTAAGTTCAACATCATTTCCTTTGTTCTGGCGGAACCCATCCAACAGGACTTTGGCCAACATATGCAACTGCAAAATATGCTTTCACAACCCCATTTTAATTAGAGTAGATGCAATTTTAACATGCTCCATTTTATCTGCATAATCTCAATGAGATGAAAACTTCTGCTTCTGACTCAGCCCTTAATCTGAATTCATTGTGGTGAATTTAACAGGAATCTGTGCAGTTTTAATAAAAGCTATAAAAGGGACTATTTAAGCAACTTTATTTGGGAGACTGATTGCTCATGTTCCTATCTCTGAAAAAAGATCACATTCTGGGAAGAAAACAAGGTATCCAATTCTAACCACAAACTAAGAATCCCATCTGTTTGACTTATGCTATTTGCAGGACATCTCAGTCAGTGGTGGGCATCAGCAGGTTTGCACCAGTTCTCCAGAACTGGCAGCAGAAATTCTGGCTGGCCTCACCCATCCAAGTTTTGAAATAAAGTAGTCCTAATTCGGGTGCAACGCAGGGCTTTTCCCCTGGCCACACCCACCATATGATGCCTACAGTGTAGTAATAAATTTTTTAGAGCCCACCACTGATCTCAGTTGCAGCTAGAAAAACTAATAGAGACCAGCAAAAGGGAAGACACAACTCCCTAAGTAAATACTGGTTGAGAAAAGAATTCCATAGATAATGATGATGGACCTTTTATATACCATAACATCATTATGGGAAGTTGGTGTCATTCTGCCTGACACAAGATAAGTGCCTGGCCTCAGGTTAATGGCAGTTAGCCTCAGACTTTTGTCAAAGACAGCAAAAAGAGGGACAGAGACCAGATTCAGGGCTAGCTCATAGGTCTGAAAACTTGGCTCTCCAGATGTTCTTGGACTTCAATTCCCAGAAGCCCTTGATCAGCAGGAATGCTGACAGGGGCTTCTGGGAATTATAGTCCAAGAATATCTGGAGAGCCAAGTTTGCAGACACCTGGGCTAGCTGATCTTTGCAGTCCTTGCTTTTCACATGCCACGCATCATTGCCTAGTGAAGAAGTTAAGAGGAAACCATGTTGACTATGAAAGTGTTACATTTAGAATGACTAACATTTTCCAGCAGCATATCATAAAAAGAAGTGAAAAACTCCTCCGCGACCTGTAACTTAAGTGACTTTTGATGGGATAAATCTAAGCAGGTTATTTAATAATGCAGTGCAGAGGCTATTTGGAAACTTATCCTCCTTGTCCATCCCCCATGTCCTAAGGAGCAAGGGGAGTTCAAACAGCAAGCAGCCAAGCTGGAATAGGTACAGAAGAGCAAAATTGCTTTTCCTTACAGTTGCCCTCACTGCTGCATCATTTCTCATGCTAGTCAGATCTAATTTAAGTATTGGAAAAACTCCAGTCATACGCAAAGCCTTCTTGATTTTATAACTTATATATGATACAACTGACCAATGCAGCAAAACATCTGTTGAGCAGAAAGCCAAAAGCTACTATCTTTAGTTTATAGACAGCCGTTTTCTTCCTTAGTGCCACCATTACATTTATAAAGGTCCTTTAAATTAAATGTGAAACTGTCTACATGGGCATGTAGCCCACTCTTGGGCCCCAATTGGGGAAGGTTGGTTTGATGGCATCCATTCTTCAATCAGGCCAATCTACCCCATTTTGAGAACCCATCAGGGGTTGAACTAAAACATTCTGCATGCTACTTCATGGCAGGCCCTGTTCTCCTCATCAGCTGGGAAGCAATGCTTTCCCTTTCCTTAATGTTGATCAGTCTTCAAAAAGTGGTGGTGGTGGGATTGTACCTCTGTTAATGCCATCTTTTGCACACACACACACAAATGCACCTCTCCACTTTATATAGGACAAACAGGACAATCTCTGTGCAAAAGAGTTAATGGACATAAACAGACATCAGGAATGGCAACACGCAGAAAACTGTTTCAAACCATTCCAATCTACCTAGGTAATGCTACCCAAGACTTCAAAGTTGCGATTCTGGAACAGAAATATTACAAAACAAGGAACCTGAGAGAGAAAGAGAGCAGAGATAAAGTATACACATATGCTGAACACCCATCTCAAAGGTTTAAATATTAGTCAAGATTTTGTGGGACATTGTCAAATACACCACAACTATCAAGTTGTTATATGCTGCTATATATGTTGTATGTTATATGTTGTTATATTATACCACCTTCAAGGAAACTACTTCAGTAGAATTTGCATCTACAGCTTCAGACTTCCTCTTCTTTCATGTCCTGATCAAGCCCTGGACTGCCAAAATGAAGACACTTTCTTGGCTTTGTAGTTGGCCAAACTTAAGTTCTTATAAGTGCATGTTTCTGGCAGTAATCAGCATACCAGTAAATGAGCTGAATTCTGTAGCTCTCCACATTCACACATCATGTTGTTATCTGCCAGCAGCCTCTACTTGAGCATGTCGGCCTTACATTTAGGCACTCCAACCCTCAGCCTATTCAGAGTCCTCCAAGTGACGTAGGGGAAGTTGATTTCCTTAGCCATATTCTCCATTAGTGTTATTCCTTGTCCTGCGAGCTCCTTCCTCCATCTGCTAATTTGGTTTTGCTCTTGTATATCATCAAGAATGTTTGTTCTTGCCATAAAGCTCTTCCTGGATCTGAACTGGTGGACTAGAGGCTCATATCCATTCAGGTTGTATTTCTCCACATTCACAGAAAATTTGTTCTGAATCAAAGTACAATATAACCTCGTATAAAGAGAGCCTTGCTTAGAGTCTAACTTGCTTAAAGAGCAGAATTTTCTCTGAATGGTCACCTTGCTTAACAACTAAAACCAACCAAAAGCTCACTTAACAACTAAATCGGGGTTTGCAATTCCCCCCCCCCACCAGAAGTCACAATTGGTCACTTACAATGGTGTTTCACTTAAAGAGCAAACTCGCTTAAAAAGCAGTCCCGTGGAACGCATTATGCTCTTTAAGCGAGGTACCACTGTAGCTCCTTTTAATTGATTTGTATAAATAATGTAGTAGGGAGACTGGGTTGTTCCCTTTAGGGTCTGATTTTTTTTTTGGTCTGGTTTCAGTATAGTGATTACTATAATCTAATGCCATATTATTGGAATTCCCCCCCCCCCCCGGTCCAACAGTGGTGTGCTATTGGCTTAGGGTTATATTTGCATACAGTGTTCTTTTGTCTTTATTATTATTCAGTCTTTCCAGTAGTCTTCAAGCTTTCTGGCTGTTTTTTGCTATGCCAAACTCTCTTATTTTGTCTATTCAGTAAGAGCTTTGGTGATGCAATGGTTAAGCTGCTGTACTGCAGCCAAAATGTTGTGTGTTTGATCCTTATGGGACTCAAGGTTGACTCAGCCTTCCATCATTCTGAGGTCAGTAAAATGAGTACCCAACATTATTATTATTATTATTATTATTATTATTATTATTATTATTATTATTATTATTATTATTATTATTATTATTATTATTATTATTATTATTATTATTATTATTATTATTATATTTCAATTTCTATACCGCCCTACTTGGCATAGCCAACTCAGGGCGGTTTACAATACATATAAAATTACAGTAAAATTACAGTTACAAGTTCCTAGACAATATATTAATAAATCATAATAGTCGATATCAGCATTACAGAATACCAAAGCATAGATATTATTACAGTAACAAAGAATTCAATAAACAATAACAAAAAATTCGATAAACCTCATTCAAATTTACAGAAAGAAACAGAATTAAACAAAATTAAACAAAGCACCACGACAGGTAACAAGCCTCTTCGTCCACCATACAGCGTCTCTTAAAGCCCCTCAGCAGGGCGCGATCCTGGGGGCAGGTGGAACGAGTCCAAGGCTGAACGCCACCGCAGCCACTCATCTCGGCTGTAAATGTCACTGTGCGGCGGCCACCCGCACAGCCGGGTAGCGTCTTTTGGCTAAGTCTCCTGCCATCGGTCCCCTACAAACCCATCCTCCGGACAGATGCCGCGAGTCCGCGGGAGAGGGCGGAGACGGCCATGGTTGCCTGCCGCCCGGGTCCCGCAGCTGTTGCTCCTCAAGGCCGGCTGGCCGAGGGGGAGACCGGCAAAAGGCGGCGGCGGCGGAGGTCTTTATCGCCGCTCGGGTCCCGCAGCTGTTGCTCCTCACGGCCGGCTGGGGAAAATCCTAATTATCTTGTCAACCACCCAGAGAGTGTACTAATCACTATGGGGTAGTAAATAAGTGTAATTGCTATTGCTATTTCTATTCAGCAAGCTATTTTTGTTTCTGCAAGAGATCAGATTTCTCCCAGTTTTTATCATAGGTTTGCTAAAATAATTTTCTTCAAAATGTGAAATATAATCTAAGCATTGAGTCTGTATTTCCAATAAAACCACATTCTGCAGAAAGCACAGTTTCTGTACCAGATTCAAGGGAAACACCATGTATAGAGCATTGCAATAGCCAGTTCTGGAGATTACAGTGCTTAGACCAATGCTATCTGAGACTTCCTGTCAAGGAGTGAGGAGTACAAAAACTTGGTCTTACAAAAATTGCATTTCTGTATTGTTTGTGGAGACACAAAGGACATCACATTTCCATTCATGGCAAAGTGAAAGCAAGAGTTCCTATTTGGATGAAGAGATGCCCTCTATATGAAAAGAAATCACTATCTTTTGAGGTCTTAAAATGAATGTTGAGTCATTTTGCTCATTGGTGTTTACAGTGCAATGCCACTGTTGCCCAAGGGGATGCCTGACTGTACTCACAATGCTTTCTGCTCTTCAACGAGGCTGCTTCTATGTCCCCTGAGAATCTGGTGAACTGCTAACATTTGGTGTGGAAACTGTTGAGTGAAATGGATCAAAAATATCCAATGTGGTGATAGAGTGATAGGCTTGAACTCACTAGTCCGCTCAATAGAATTTAGGATGGGATGGATATCATTTAGTACCTTTTTAAAAATAAGAATGGGAATCATTGTTAAAAAATGGCCCCTTAATATCATCTCACCTTGAAACCCTATTGGGGTCACTGTACATCAGGTATAACTTGATGGCACATAAGACATGCAGAAGGGCCAATGACTTGCCTTGATATAAGGCAGTTTCCTATTTCCTGAAGCTTAGCAACCTTTTCTGTAACACTGCTATCCTACTTCTTTCCTACTTAACCCCCCGGGTCACCCCCTGCCAAAGCTGCTTTTGACAATCAGGGGGGTTCTCCAGAATGGCATGGATGTGGTCCAGTAAAGCTAATAACTACAGCTCATGTGGGAATTTGATGGAAACCAGAAATCCTCTTTTGAGTGAGAAGGAATATTTGTACAAATAGCTCTCTAGACTTGTCTCACGTGTTTCAATAAATCTCTTTCAATAGTGCAGTATCATCTGTAGTTATTCTTGGAAGTTTTATTAAGTATACAACAAAGGCAGAAAGTGAATATAACCTATTGAAATATGGATATTGCTTAGTAATATGTTTCTTTATACAACCAATCATATTTATCTAATATATATAAAAAATCAGACTAAAGAAGAGAAAGGAAGCAACACCATTAGCTACAAGGGAGTTTTAAAATTATTTTTTCCTAAGACGTTCCAACACTGAAGTCTAGTGATTTATTATGTATGGGCAGATCTCAAATGAAACTTGATCTTAGATCTCAAAGGTTCCCCCCCCCCCTAAGAACTCCTCCTCCTCCTCCAAAGCTAAAGTCCCATGGTTCCTTTATTTGGGATGACATATAAAAAATAGACAATATTTGCCTTATTGGAGAAATTTTGCAAGTTATAATTTCTGTGATATTAGGGGTATAATTTCAAATACAACACAGTGAAAACAGGCCATAGGCTGCCGTGTGATGACAGCCTTCTTCACACACCATGTATTTGTGTAGAGCAGTGACTCAAGTGGTTAAGGTGCTGACTGGAAGGCAGAAGGTCAGCAGTTCAAAACCCGAGTACTGGATGACGGAATGAGTGCCTGCCTCTGTCCCAGCTCCTGCCAACCTAGCAGTTCGAAAGCAAGAAATTGCAAGTAGATAAATAGGAAACACTTTGGTGGGAAGGCAAACAGCATTCCGTGCACTCCAGTGTCTAGTCATGCCTGCTACATGTCCATGAAAACATGAGCAGATGCAGACTATAAAGAGATGAGCACTGAATCCTAGAGTCGGATATGACTGGCTTTCGATCAAGGGTGACCGTTATCTTTACCTGGTTGTGCAGTGGTTAAACTAGAGTATTGCATCCAAAACTGCTGTCATTGTGAGTTCGATCCAGACTAACACAGCCTTCCATCCTTCTGAGGTAGGTAAAATGAGTACCTAGCATATTTGGGGCAAAAATGCTAATCACCTTGTGAGAGTGCCCTAAGTGCTATGGGGTGGTATATAAGAATAATTGTTATTGCTATTGTATACTAAACAGGTCAGGAAGGTGTGTGGGCTAGTCTCACCCTCTTTTTGTTGTCTTTTATTTTCCTGGAAGGCAATTTTCTGAAGGGATAAGATTCATAGAGGTTTCTTGATTTTTCAGACCTGATAATCAACATCTGTACTCTTATGGAAAGCATCTATGGACAGACAAGGAACTCTTCAGAAGTCAGCCTCCACAAGTTGAAATTGGTGAAAATAGTCAGCAGTAATAGCATGCCCCTTTCTGCTTGCATATTTAGCATGTCCAGATACACAGTAGTTGTACCTTATGTATTGTATATATACAATAATACCCTGGATAACGATTGCATCTGATAACGCTAGAATCGGATAACGATGCAAGTTTTTTGGAAAAAACTTGCATCAGATAATGATTCTTTTAGCATTGTCCGATGCAATGGTCTGCGGGTGTGGGGTGGTTTGGGTAGAACTACCCAATCTACCCCCCACCCTCAGCGGTCTCTGCCACTGCAGTAGGGTCGGGGAAAAGCACCCGCCTTTCCCCAACCTTACTGCAGTTGCAAAGCCTCCTTGTCTTTTTCCCTCCCTGTATTTAAACTACAGGAAGGGAAAGGGAGGGAGAGAAAGACGGAAGCAGTTCTTTTTTCCTCCCTGTATTTAAACTACAAGAAGAGAGAGGCTTGTGTTTTAAATACAGGGAGGGGAAGAAAAAAACACAACCCTCTCTCTTCCTGTAGTTTAAATTTAACCGCTGTGGGTGGGTGGGGGGTGGCTTTAAAGGCAGGTAGGAAAAGTTCTTTTCCTGCCTACCTTTAAAGCGGTTTGTCCCTGACATCAGGGCTTTTTTTTTTTAGCATTGTTCGATGCATGCATCGGACAATGCTAAAAATCGGATAACGTCATGACTTGTGGAACCAAGTCATAACGTTATCCGGGGTATTACTGTATTTGTGTATTGCAAAACCACAATTGTAGCTGGAGCAAAACATTTTGTTGCCTGAAGCATAGCTGAAAATGGCTGCGCCCCCCCCCCCCCGCCCAGTAGTGATCAAATCTTTATTAAATCAAATCTTTATTATGGTCCAAGACCAGCATAGAACAGCAAAAGGAACAGAAGTACTTAAAATATATCAAGAGACAAAAGTTAAAATGAGGGTGCTTACAAAGGAGCATTTCTGCTCAGCGTTAAGGAGTAGTAAGATTGCATAAGATCATTAATGTCACAACTATTACTAAGCCTATGCTGTAGCACTAGTAGTTTATTTGGCTGAAAGTCCTGCATGGATTGTTTTTCTGATCTTACACACTGCAGCACAGAATCTGGCAGTGTTGTGGGTGAAGGTGGGCCTTTCATCAGATAGTAGCCAGTGGGTGCATGTGCTGTTTGACCGGCTAGGATACCTGCAGAGCAGCGGAGATATGAGCTTGTTCTGGATGTCTGTATAAAAAGGGCAGCTGCAGAGAACATGTTCTATGGTTTCAATTTCTCCAATGTCACAGGGGCATTGTCTCTCTATCACTGATGTCCTTTGGAACTGTCTCTTGAGAACTACAGAAGGGAGGGTCTGGCAGCGGGCTAACGTAAATGCCCTCTGATGACTTGGTCTTTCAAGTTGGAGCAGGTATGGGGCCGGGGCAACAATGTATCTCCAAGACTCTGGGGCCAGGAAGGTAGGGGCCATGGCTAGGTCTTGCCTTTCCACGTCTAGTGTTCTCTGTTTAATGGCCTGTTTTGCCTGGTTGTGACTCATGACCTGTATGAGAGGTTGGGCGAGGCCAAGATACCACAGTCTGGATTGGATTGTTCTTTTCTATGTTGATTGGAAGCTATCCTCAAGAGTTAGAATAGCCAGGCCACTGGGATTAAACAGAATTTTGAGCCAAATGTTGAGAGTGGCTCTCCAAAATCTCACCTCAACCATTATTATGCCCGTCTCCAGCTGAAGGGTGGTGTTGGATGCACAGCAAGGGGTCTGGAGTGCTGAATGTAAGAATTTAGATGGTACTCTTTCCATAAGAGCCAGGCTGTTAGGTGGGTGGGTGGGTGGGTGGGCTGATTGGACTCCATAGAGTAGCTGCGACAGGATTGTGAATTCAAATACCGTATATGCTGGCATATAAGATGACTGGGCGTATAAGATGACCCTCCAACATTTCCACTCAAAATATAGAATTTGTTATATACTTGCCGTATAAGACTACCCCCTCTTCCACACACCTTCCACACACCAAATAAAATATAAAAGAACATCAGATTTGATTTCAACATCTCCCTGTGGCCGGCACTAGTGCGCAAGTGCGCATGTGCGAGCTCTGCGTAGACAAGGGGGGAGCACCGCTGCTTCCTGCCGAGCAGAACGGGCCGGTCATGCCAAAAAGGCTGGCACCCCTGTCTCGCTGCTGATGCTCGCCGCAGCCACGCTGGATACCACGCAATACTGTATGTAGAATGAGGTGGGTGGGCATCGGGAGGCCCCTATGGGCACCGGGCGAGCATCTGGAGGCCACTATGGGCAGCTATGTCTAGCCCAACTGAAGTGCACCCGGCGTATAAGACGACCCCCCCCCCCTTGGAGGCATGTTTTTCAGGGGGAAAAGTTGTCTTATACGCCAGCATATACAGTAATTTGAGCGCAGCAGGGATAAATTGACCTCCTTTTGTCCTCAGGCATATTAGTATGGTGAAGGTGGATCTCTGGGCTGTAAGAACGGTGTGTGTGTGGGCTTTCCTTGAGCCTGAAGCTTGGATGATTACTCCCAAGTATTTAAAGCTGGTAACCTGTTCTATCTTGTGACCATTTATTCTCTATGTGTGTTTCTTGGGCCTTTATCATTTTGGTTTTCTGATAGTTGATCTCTAATTGGTTGCTGTTGCAGTAATGAGTCAGGGGTGCCAGCGATCTTCTGAGGCCTATTGGGGTCCTAGAGAGAATTACATCATTGACAGCATATAGGAGTACGTATATGGGTATGTCAGCAAGCTTGGGAGGGTGGAAGATAGGGCTTCTTAGATGGTTGGCCATATCGTTGATGAAGAAGTTGATTAGAAGTGGGGCCAGTACACATCCTTGCTTGACGCCCTTCTGTGTAAGGTACCGATTCTGTAAGGTGTCCCTGCAAGGAGCATATGACGAGGTTTGTGTTGGTGTGGAGAGCACAGATCAGGTAGAGCAGCCGGTGGTCAATGGAGGATTTTTGTAGCTTCTCTCACAGCTTGATCCTGAAGATTTAGTCGAAGGCAGCCTTTAGATCAATAAAAGCAGCATACAGAGATAGTGCACTCTTGGGAGAGTATTTCTCAATAGGATGTTGGAGGGATAGGCAGTGGTCTATTGTGGACCCACTTTCCCTAAACCCTGCTCGTTCCTCTGCTATCGGGTTTTCCTCTTCCAGCCAGCTCTTGAGTTTCTTGTACAGGTGATTGGGATAGAGTTTACTGATTATGTTGAGTAGTAGTTTTCATAGTCATCACAGCCAATCAAGCAATTTTGATATTTGCAGGAGAAAAATTGCATAATGGCTTCTCACCATGCATAATGTCACCATAATTTGATGTCATGATGTCCCAAAATCAGCTGCTTTATTTGGTTTCATGATCGTGCCAGCTGTGTCCACAATACTCTTGTTACCAGAAATTTTGAGACATCAAAATTGAACCCACTGTACACACATGGAAAATAGGGGAGAAGCCAAGGGTTTAGAGTCATGCAATTGGAACACTCTCTAGAGGGAGGGGGGATTATACCCAATAGACTCTGGCAAGGAATGTAAAAATGATGGTGTCACTGATTGTCTCCATTGTCCTTAGCTCCTAAGCCTCAAGTTTGCTTTGCCTAAAGGTGTAAAGACTGGCTCCCTGATAGCAAGCAGAAAATCCTTTTCATTCCTTCACAAAGGAAACAAAGGAAAGAAGCTGAATGACTGAATTGTAAACTCATACCTCTGGTTTGATTCTCCTTAATAAAGTTTAATTAAACATTGCTATAACACTGACCCAAGCGAAGAAATAGGGGGGGGGAGAGAAACCAACATAAACACAATCATGTACAGAACACAAGGACCATAAAACAACATATTTGGAAAGGGGAGGGGGGAAACAAGCGAAAAACCTAAGAAAAGCCCTTGCGCAACAATAAACTGACAGCGCAGGGCTGCAAGGGACAAGCGGACGTCCCATCTCTCACGTACGCAGCAAACAGATTAAAAGGGCAAACAAAGGCTAAAATGTTGGTTTCCCTCCTCCAGAGATCTCCATTTAATTAAACAATCAAGACATAATGATTCTAACTTCTTTCTTTATTTTTCTACTTAAGAATGAGTCAAACGCTGTAATCCATTCATGTCCGGAACAGTAACCCACGTTGGGTCTGCAGTTTCCCGCTGTAAAACGTCATTGGCTGTTGGTCCTGCTAGCTCGCCCTTCATTGGACAAGACGCGCTGGCTGTTCCCGCCTACTCCGCCTTTGATTCAGTCAGCAGAGAACAAAGGATACTTCATTTCCCCTCGCAAATACCTGTTAACCGCAAATATGCCTGTTTGACACAATGTAACCTCTCTGTAACCGGTTTCTCCGCAATCCTGTAATCTGCTGTTTCTTTACATTCAAACCCCTTACCTCATACCCTGCTTTGTATTTTATATTTACATGTAATTAAAATGTGTTAATTGCCTTTCCCCCTTCCCAGTTTCAGTCCCTCCTCCCTGCACGTAGAGTTAGTTTAGGAAAAGAATATATATCCCTTTAGGGTGGGAGGTGGGCATCTTTGGTTCACATAATTTCGTGGGCTGAGATCACGAGCGGGTTTTTCTTCAAAACGATTGAGGGAAGGTAGCTATTTAGTTGTAGGTCTGGCCAGACTATAATCTCGATAGCTTTCCTTTGCTTTTGCTCCCAATAAATCACTTTGTTTTGATCGAATTATCTGTCTCGTTGTAAGTTCTTAGGGTTTCTATACCTCTGCCAGAGAACGTACCTGGGCCCCAAAATTTTGGGTAACACTCTTATCTTTTGAACACCATATTATTATTATTATTATTATTATTATTATTATTATTATTATTATTATTATTATTATTATTATTATTATTATTATTATTATTATTATTATTATTATTATTATTATTATTATTATTATTGCTCCACAACCCTGAACACTCTGGGTGGCTCACAGAAAATAAAACCAGTCACATTTTATAAACCAATAAAAACCCCATTCAGACCCCTACAGATTAAAAGAGATTAAAAGAGGGAGAGAGTGTTCTTACTAAATCAGCTAGCAGGCAGGGGTTACCACATTGCTGGTGCCCCACACCTGCTTTACCAGCCCGGTTTTTAGCCCTTTCCTAAAGGACAGCAACTCCGTCTGGAGACGCAGCTCAATTGGCAGGACGTTCCACAGGGGTGGAGCAGACACAGAGAAGGCCCTCCTTCTGGTGCTAGAGAAACGAGCCTCCCTAGCAGATGGCACGATGAGAGAGCCTCTCTGGTCTGCTCTGGTGGGATGGACAGATGTTCTCAGGGTGACGCAGTCTCTTAAGTATCCTGGCCCACTACCATGTAGGAATTTCAAGGTAATTACCAGCACCTTGAATTGCACCCGGAGGCACACTGATACTAAGTCAGGGATTGTCACTTCCAACGTTCTTACTAGGTATTGATCCTCAGTGAAAATACCCCCCTCCCCCTCCTTGTTTTACATGTAAACTGCTCTAAGCATTCTTTTGCCAAAATAATCTCTGACACTCCAATATGACCCATGAGATGACACAAATCTTTTAAAAGCATTTCATTCACATCTATTCTTAAGTGAAATTTTAGTGAGTATGCTGAAAATGGATCCTAGCCATAATATTGGCATCTAATAGCTTATGACATACATTTACAGAATATAAAATTAATAGAGCAATAATACTTTTGCTTTTCTAGCTTATCAAGTCATATTCATGAAAGCAAAGGATGTCATTAATAGAATAAGAATAATTATGAAATTGGTCATAATGCCTTATAGTTGATATTACTCTATGTTTCAAAAATAATATAAAGAAAATTAAAAGTGCCCTTTGGACCATATGTAATAAAAATGTTTCTAGTATAGAGTCATTCATTTAATAATTAGAAAAGTGGGTAGCATATGCCATTCTGAATTATTAGATCTGTACATGTGAACGTTCAGATTAGTAATACAATATTGTTAAGCACAGGGTTTCAAACCAGGAAATTAGGCAGGAGAGGAAAGGTGCTCTGAATGGCAAAATGGCAGAATGATCAATTCAAAAGTTTGTTGTGCTCCAGCATAGCCACATGGTAGTTCAGCTCTCCAGTCCAGGCAGGACTGCATGATCTGAAGAACAGACAGGGTTCTCCTTCACTCTGACTGAAATCCAGTTGCTTAGTGTAGTAATTTGCACTAGAGTAGGTCCATTGAATCAGTGGGGATTTGGTCCATCAACTCCTCCATAAATTCCATTGGTTACAATCAGTATGCTGAGCAACAAGATTTCAGTTTATGTGTAGCTCTTGTTTAGGATTATTGGTCTTTGCCTAGATTTGCCCATGGTCCTTGGTCATCTGGTCCAGATCCCAAGTTTTCATTAAAAAAAAACTCAGTGGTTGTCCAGACAGACATTAAGTCCATTCTATGGGGAATTTGTGGTTGTGGGCTGGTTTGACGTTTTTACAGCATCAACACCTGGTAGACAGTGGATCAATCCCAACTGCCCCCAAAGTTACTCTTTTTGAGACCTTACCAGGGGATTCTACTTGTTGGGAGCATTCTTCTTTACTCCATTCCCAGTGAATGTGAAAACTGGGAATGGGGGGTCTTGCAGCTTTGACAGCTGCTTCTGCTATGATTGTCTGGTATCGGTGAAGAAGCAAAACAGCTTATGATACTGTTATTTGACAAGTGGTGGGAGATTTCTTTGGCTTCACATGTGAATCACTGGGGTCATGATGCTGACAAAGCAAAAGGGAAGCAACTTTCAACTATCTGTGTGTGTCTCCTTAATGGAATACACATACAAGAGAAGCAAAGGCTGTTTCCCTTTGAATTTCCAGAGTAGTGTTGCTGGCTATGCAAAAAGGAAGCAGCCTTCAACCTTATCTGTGTATGAATTTACAATGGAGGAGCTTCCTGCAGTAGGTACTGTAAAGTCTTGGATGAGTCACTTCCAGATACAGTATTGGCAAATTAATACTTCCCCTGAATGTTTCTGGATGGTCAGGGAAAGTGTAATTTAAATAAAATGTTTTTAGATGATCACTCTTGTGCTGTGTTGCTTAGATAACAGTTAAAAAATATTGCTTTTCCTTTTCTATGTATTAGCATGGTTTCAATCAGCAATACACAACAAAGGAAAGGATTCTTCTACTGGTCTCTAAGCAATGCAGTGCAAGACCAATCACCTAAAACAATTGATTGCTCTTCCTTTGACCATCCAGAGATGTTCAGGGAAAGTATTCAATCCTATTTAGATGGGAAAAGCATGCCTAATGGCACTTTGCTCCTCCCACTAAACATTTCCAATTTTTACAGGGCAGTACAGCCTGTACCTAAATGGGAAGTCTGGGCATGCCCTTGGTCTCTAGCCCTTGTAGAATTACAGACAGAATGCAAACTATCCAGTCACTGCATTGCTCAGTTCTATACAACAAGCATTTCCGCATGTTTATCTAATGATCACCCTCTTGCAATTTCAGGAAATGGTCTTTCTAGGATCGAACTCACAACTTTTTGGTTGCTGTACAGCAGATTAACCACTGCACCACCAGGGCTCCTTTACCTGGTTCCCCTTTCCAGATTTATACCCACAACAACGCAGTAATGTAGACCTGGCTAAAATATGCACATTGATCAAAGGAAAGCTTTGTGACTAAGCTGAAATTTGAGTTTAGCTCTCCCTGTTCCAAATCCAGCACTCTTAACATTTGAATTATTCTGGTTCTTTCAGATCAGTGCTATCTCAATAGTACCAAGGATGAAACACACTATGACAGTCCTATGGTTGCATCTTGCCTTGTGAAGGAAAGAACATAATGATTTTGATACCTGCCTAGATGGGAAAATAAACAAACTCCAAAACTCTTACTTATCTGAACAGCTATTTCCAGTACCATGCTGGGCTCACTTGCCTTCTATTTGTCTGTTAAAGATGAGAAGCCCCTCAGAAAACAGGGAGAAGGGATCCTAATTCTTGTTGAACACTCAGAGATTAAAAACTAGACTTGTAAGAGATAAGCACTCAAAGGCCTTTTCCTGAACAGGCAAACCTGTCAATATTGCATTCTCCCAAATGTGTTCTTCCATCATCTTCTGCTCTTTCTATCATGTTACTGAAGACATTTTTGAATTTTGGAAAATGTTAGTAAAAATAAGTATGAAAACTAAATCCAACTCCATCCATTCCTAGTCTACATGTCAAGAATATATCCTAGATACTGCTTGAAGATATCTAGAAGATATTAGTTATTAGTAGGAAGTTACAAAAGCAGAGATGGCATTTTCAGATTGTTTGTCTTATCTGTGGCCTACAGTCCAGTGATGGGATTCAGCAGGTTCACCCCAGCTCGCTAGAACTGGTAGCAGAAATTCCGGCTGGCCCCACCCATCCAAGTTTTTAAATAAAGTAGTCCTAATTCAGGTGCAAGGCAAGGCTTTCCCCCTGGCCACGCCCACCATACCATGCCCACAGAGCAGGTAATAAAAATGTTTGAATCCCACCACTGCTACAGCCCATGGTGAAGCAAATTACCCATGAAAGGTCCAGATGAAAAAACTGGTCATTCAACTGAAGTAATGAACATGAAGTTGTCCATTGCAGATAAGGGTCCTATAACTAAAGATCATATTCTTTTCGGATATATTTGTAACTCAACTGTTATTCAGCACAAGCAACCAGCTTTGGTTTATATTAATCTCTGAGATGTGATTTCATGCTACGGCCACTTTGAACTTGCTGTAGCCTATTGCTTCTCACAATAGGCCTGCATCTTCTTTTTGTTAGCCCTGGCTCCCTAACAAGAATCCACTTTCTTTCAATTATTTTACAAAACAATTCCTCTTTGATATGCTTGCTAAGCCAGCTAATGATAAATCTCTGCTGATGATCAGAGAGTACACAGTGTGCTAGCAATATGAATGCTAAAATTTAACAAAACCCCTCAACAAAAATAGCACTCCAAGGCTGAGTGTGAGCATCACTGTCACCATGAGTAAGCAAACATGCCATCAAAAACTCCCATGGCTTTCCTTCAAAGAATGCACTCCTAGCATGTATATCCAGCTGTCAGAATTCCAAAACAACTGGAATGTCTGCTTAGTGTTTGGATTGACTCACTAGGTCTCACTGGTGGCTTCTGCCTAGCACAGAGCAGCATACTATGAAAAGTAACTTGGGGTTAGGCAGGAGGCCTGGTCTGACTATTGGGCAGATGAAGGCAGTTAGCTCAAGTAGGCAATTCATGAAAGAGTAGAAAAATGTTAGTTATTCAACAAATAATTGGATATTATTCTTATTGATTCATTATCATGATATAATTATTGCCAGAAAGATGGGAGAGGGAAAGGCGTTTGTATGATTTTTCAGCCCAGGTGCAAAAAAAATTATTCCTGTGTCAAGAAAAGGGACTTTCACTGCTCTGACTCATCCAACAAAATCTCTTGGATTGGCTCAGATAGCAAACAACATTTCACTGAGAGAGAAAATGCCGAGATAATAACAATCTTGTACACACTAACATTGGGTATCAGTGGGAGGGGCTTTTACAGCTTGGGACGATTGTCTTTTGCCACTAACTTGACTGGTAAAGTTCTTTCACCACCTCTAATGACTGAAGCAAGCCCTCAACCACTTTTCCTGTTTTGTTTTCTTTCTTCCATTCTTTTGTTAAGAGTCCTTTTTCTTTCCCTGATTTCTGACCAAGGAATAAGCAGGAGGTTATTTCCATGTCCTGGAAACACCATTTCTCTTATTTTCTCTTTTGACTATAACTATCGTCGTTAGCTACTACTCATATCTGAGTATACATTTTTTTCCCTGGAAATCATTTTCACAAACAGGAAAAATGCCATTGGCATGAATTTGCTTAAGGTGGATCTCAGCTTGCCATGAAGTGACCCACACGCTGTGATCACCCATCTCCTGCAGTGCTATTTCACATGTTATTTATCTCTTTTAAAGTAGCACCATCTCTCTTTGATGATGAAACCTATAGACCTGGGATTCTCAACCTGCAGATTGTGGGCCAGATGTGCCCTGCAGCACCATTTCATGTGATCCCCCCACTGCCTCCACCACACCAGGAAGTATCATGCAGTGGAGGAAGGGCAAAATGGCCATCCAGCCCCTGAAGCTGTCTGAGGCAGGGTGACCTGGCCCCTGGCTTTAAAAGGTTGAGAACTACTATAGACCACTGAACAGTAAAATGTTAAAATAAAGAAATTGAAAATAAAATAAAACAAAGTTGTCAAAAACCTAAAAGTAACCTCTCCCCCCCCCAAGGATGCTTATGTAAGTGTATGTTGTTCTATTGTTATTATATACCAAGGAGATGAACAGGGGGGACTGGGAAGAAATACTGAATGTGCAGATTTTTTTTTTTTGAAATTTTGTTTACTCTCTGAATGTTCAGAGTAACTACTAGCAGGCCAGAAGGTCACTGTTGGATTTTCTTCAGCAAAAATATGTTGATTGGAATTGGTATAACTATATCCCATCTGCAGAGGTAACATGAGGATTATGGGAGACTGAAATGATTGCTGAGTTCCATGTAGATTGCTTTCATTTTCCACTAGTGGAATATGCACTACTCACTGAAAATCAGGGAGGTTGACTACAAGATGCCACTGGACCGAGGAAGTAACCTGAAAGGATAATCTATTCCAATCAAATTTTCTGTTCGCACAGTGCTGATCACTTTACCATATGTTAGTGCCTAATATATAGTCACACACTGTGACTATTCTACTGTACATTTTACCACAATTCTCAGTGTGATTGTGGTAACATTCTTTTTACTTCTTGGCATGTTACTGGCAAAGAAGCTGTCACAAGGAAGTAGAGCCTTCGAGACATTTATTTGGTTGTCTATTTGGATTCAGGCCAACAGTATCTAAACTGGTTGTATGCAAATCATGATCACTTATCACATAACAAATGGTCATCTGTGTCCTCTCAGTAAATTTGACAGAATGATTAAATAGAATGATGGAAATGGCCACTGGCAATGAATAAGCCAATATAAAGTGAACTGATTATGGACAGATTCTGTGGTGACTGTATCTAACAATGGCCTTTTGCTTGCACTATAGTAGAATCCAGTATGAGTGGGAAGTCCTTTTCTACTGCATCTCCCAGTCTCCTAAACCTGATTATGATTTTGGCAGTCAAAAAAGGAGTACAGGAAGGTACTGTATCACTGGTGGTATCACTAATATAATCCTGGAAAATACCTTCTACATGAACTGGTTAAGAGCATATTCTCTGGAATCCATTAAAAGAGAGTTGCCATAAAGACTTGCTAGAAATGATATTGTCAGGGACTGAAGAAAAATCGCTTTAAATTTAATTCTGTTTGACTAGTTCATCTTTGTTTTGTGTTATAACTGTCTTCTTCTTTCGTGTCATATTATTGTGAGCTGCTTTGATTCTCAATATTGGGAGAAATATGGGATAAAATTTGGATAGCAAGCAAGGAAAACTCACTTACTCACTTATTCTTCTAGCAACGACAATGCTACAGATAATACATTCAAGCAATAATCAGAAATACAGTTCTATATACTTCCATCAAGGGAAAAACAAATGGCTTCACCCATATACAAGAGAAGACTCTGCAAGCTTGCAAAAGACCCTGCGATTTGAAGAAACCAGGAAAAGAGACACACAAATGTGCACTGATGCTTGCTGGCCCTATTTCTGAAGGATTAATCATGTGCATAAATGTAACGCCACTTCAATTGATATTTTATGTTGCTGTGATGGCGATGATGGTGATGATGACAATAGACCTTCCCGCCCTTCACAAACACACATGAACACTCTCCTAAAGTAGATGACATCTCAGGAAATATTGTCTAGTTGTTAATTTCACTATTGGAACTGTGTTTCTGCACATCGTGGCCTAGTTCCACAGATGTTCCTATTGAAAATGAGGGGGTCTGATGGTTTTATGGATAATGTTAAACATATGTTGCTAAGGCAGCATTATACTTTAAAGCCAGAAAGCATTAAAATATATTTTAGTTATTGGCAACAGTCAATCGGCATATGAAACATCATCTAATGCAAGACAGGGAGAACTGTATCACCAATATATTTCATAGTCTGACAGCACTTGCCAGATCCCCATCATTCCCCCTGCCCTTTCCCCTCTTTATCTTAGCCATTGAATCTGTAGGCCAAAATCTTCTAATAAATCAATCCGAGGTAACAGAGACTAGGGCTCTCCTTTGCTGCTGCTCAAAAGAATATCAATTTTAGATAGAAAAAGCAAGATCCACCTTCACAAAAAATGTGACATTTGTTATGCAATAGAGATCTAACTCTTGCTACAAAGAATAGTGATATGTTACATATTTGCAGTGTAGCACTATAGAGTCAAAGCTTGGACATTGCCGAAAGGATCTGAAAAGAGAATCGAAGCTTTTGAAATTTGGATTTACAGCCGGCTGCTAAGGATATCATGGGTTGACCATGTGACTAACATAGAAGCATTGTGCCAAACGGATAAAGGACAAGAACTCTTTAAGACCATCAAGCAAAGAAAGCTCCAATACCATGACCATATCATGAGGAACAACACAAAGTATGAAATCCTTCAATTCGCTCTGCAAGGAAAGATCCCTGGGAAGAGAGGCCTTGGATGTAGAGAGACTTCATAGCTGAAGAACCTGAGAGACTGGTGTGGCATGTTCTCAGAAGAACTGTTCCAAGGAGTTTAGAACAGGAAGACCATTTCTATGATGATAATCAATATCCAGAACGGATATGGCACCTGAAGAAGAAGATGCTATCACTTGTTTTTATTTACCTTTTTGTTTGTCTACTTGGTGACTTTGCTTTCTTGAAATAAGAAGACAACAGAGCAACATGTTATTCATTTGGAGAGTTCTTGGTCTTATCTCTCACCAGTGCTCAGACAGTGTTAGCAAGTTAGCACTGTATTATAAATGTGCAAATAAAACCAACCAAGGGTATGTATATAAACAAACACCCTTCTTTCCCACAGGGCTAGAAGACAGACTGCAGTTAATTACAAGGAATCAGCATTTGGCTAAAAGTACATGCACTCACCTCAAATTTGCTAGTGAAGAGGTAAGAAATAAATGAGACTTCAAGAGTGTGCTAGAAAGCAAGTGCAAGGCTTTCTTTTCCTGAATAAACATGCCTGTTTGCTTTGGATAGCTCTGATTTTTTCACACATCCAAATCGGCATCCAATTATACCAGTCAAACACAGGGTGGTTCTGACATGCATTCATCTATGACATCTTTCAGCACACACACACGCACCATGTTTTGTATCCTTTGAACCATAGTGTCATAAATGACTACCTTGTAGGTCTAATTTTGTATGAATTCTGTAACAAACCCTGATTCTGTGGTCATGCGTCATCTGGACGGACAAGGGTTAAATATACAGCCATAAAAAAACACAGCATCTATCCAAGTGCTAAAATTCCACCCAAAGAAAAGCTCTTGCCCTGGCAGTAGAAAGGGGAGAGGAAGGAGCCAGCCTAGCTTTCAGTAGGACATTCCAGAGCCTGAAAACATTCCCCAAGAAAACCCTGAAAGTCCTCCCAATAGCAGTGGTTCTCACTCTTCTTGGGACTCAATTACACTGCTTTTTTTTTGTCTCCCAACTACTTAAGCAAAAGGACCTCTTGGACTGGTCATCATGGATTAAAAGACAACAGGGAAGCACAAACATTTCTGTCTCTCAAATTATAAATTTTAATTTAAGTGCAGAAGAACACAGAGTTCTAGAGGAAGGAACTTACTGTTCAGAAGATGACTCATTCTACTGTGACCCTGCTTCTCCAACTGGCTTGGATTAACTTCAAATAAAATTGGGTCATAGGTACCTTGTTAAAGGGGGGCAAAAGTTTGAATAAATATTTTCAAAGGTTGACTAAAATTTAGCCAAGTCTCTCCCTCTTCCCACAGTTGGTAATGGGGTTGAATAGGACTAGGCCTCATTAGTTCCCTGGACTCTGGAAGTATACCTTTTCTCTTTCCCTTATGGGTACAAAGCTGAGGTTCTCTGGATGTGAAGCTGAGATTCATTCGGTTTTACTTCTGAGATATAGCACTGAGCCGTAAGTGAAGTAGTAATAAAAACACAGAATATCTTGAATGTATGCAGAATACTTTTACCATATGACAACCATCAATTGCACATCTTTGTCACAGGAAGCTGTGTCATACCATACCATACCAACTCAGACCATTGATCTAGCTCAGTGCTGCCTACATCAGGACAAAAGATCATGCACCAGTCCAGATGTTGAGAGACTCCAGTTCCCATCAGCCTTAGCTTCTATAACCAAAGGCTAGGAATGGTGGGAGCTGTAGTCTGAGAGTTAAATACAATTGATAACCAACTCAAGTAGACCCACTGGGTGAGTGTGGTTTGGTAAGTCAATACTAATGTAAACTCCATTGATTGCCCTGTGTGTGTGTGTGTGTGTGTGTGTGTGTGTGTGTGTGTGTGTGTGTGTGTGTGTGTGTGTGTGTGTGTGTGTGTGTGTGTGTGTGTGTGTGTGTGTGTGTGTGTGTGAACAATTGTAGGACTAACAATTGAATTTTGTGCAGAGGTAAGCAAAATACAACCATTTCCAAATTTGCTGAAACTGAAATTTCAAGCCTTTATCACCCGTGTCTGTGCTGATGAGAGTATTAGCTCTGAGTTCTTCTTACTACCTTTGAAGAACCAGCTATTCTCCACCTCTGGTAGTCCATCTTTTGACAGAGATTTGGGACTACTTTTGACATGCAAAACGTGTGTTCTACCATTGACTTACAGTCCTTCCCTGAAGACTGAAACTCTAGGACAGTGACGGTGAACCTTTTAGAGACTGAGTGCCCAAAATGCAACTCAAAACCCACTTATTTATTGCAAAGTGCCAACATAGTAACAGGGGAGGAAGGAAACACTCCCTTTGGGCTGCTGGGCAGAGGGATGGAGTGAACTCTGTGTTGGGGGAGGGGGGAAGCACTCCTACTGGGATGCTGGGCAGAGGGGTGAGTGACCTCTGTACTGGGGAGAGGGAGGAAGTGCTCCTATTAGGTTGCTGGGCAGAGGGGCGGGGTGAACTCCGTGTTGGGGTGACTGCATGGGTGCCCACAGAGAGGGCTCTGAGTGCCATCTCTGGCACATGTGCCATAGGTTCACCATCACTCCTCTAGGACCAGTCATTTCAGAAAACCAGGCAAGAAACTCTGGTGTGGATCTAATTGTGGAAAATCAAAGTTTTGTTTTTGGTAAGGTCCTTTAAAATCTAGACAAAAACCTCTCTGATCACCAACATTTGTGTTTCTGCCTAAAACATCACAGAAACACCCCAGCATTGCCAGCATAGTATCATTATGTGTAATAACCATGGCCCCTTGGTTTTACTGGTTAGAGGACTGCAAAGACTCATCAGTAGCATTTATTTAATGACACAGCCAGTCTTGGTGGGTGCCAAGAATGAGATCTTCCTCTTCGTGTGGTTGTTTGCATTTATTGGCTAAAGATATTAAAAAATCTGACTACAGATTGCGTTACCAATTAAATATATTAAATTAAATACCTTCAGCACACACAGTGTATTTTTATTGGAAAACTGACATTGTGACGGGAGATTGTTTGACACAATGGCTGTGGTCCAGCACTGAAACAGACACACTTAAAAGTCCTATTAATTTTCAATGGGAATGAAGTCAACAAAACAGCATACTGGATTATAATCAGTGACTGCAATCTGGTACAGTTAAGGTAGTTTGAAGCAGTCTTTCTGCCTGACAGTAAATCCTGATTACCTAGGATTAGACAAAGATTACATTAAATGGTTTGGGCAGCGAGGACTCACCTCCAAAATTTCACCATAGGCTGCCTGTGACAGAACAATGATGATAAATTACACTAGTAAATGTTTATGAATCAGTGCTCTCTCTTCCAGAGCAACAAATGCTTTCTATTCCCCTATACTTCCAGGCTTTTGGTTAACCAATACTTATTATGCGTGGATGTTTAGTGAAAGATCCTTTGAGGAAAGCTGTCATTGTCATTCATCTACAAAATCCACTCTAGAAATTTGGTTACTCAGCCTTGTTCCCTAACCTCTTCTCATCTTTTCATTCTTATTTTGTTATTCATTTTGCAATCTGACTGTTCTCGTAACAATTTGTACTGCCTCAGTGTGACAACAATTCCAAAAATTTAATCAAAATTTCAAAAATAAAAAAATCAGTTGGAACAGCAACCCTTAAAACCTTTCAGAGAAATACAGGAGGCCTAAATTATGGGACTGCGGTGGCTTAGTGTTTAAAACACTGAAATTGATGAATGGAAGATTGGCAGGTCAGCAGTTCAACCTCTCATACTTGTACTTGGAGTGACAGGGAGGGACTTTTCTGGGCTGAATTGACTACCTATCCAGTACTAACCAATTATTCCTTCCACCATCTCTCTCTCCATTCTGTGTTCTTTCCTTGCATTTGTCAGTTGTTGTCAGTTTTTGGTTGCTGTTGATCTATTCAGTTGGTTAGTAGCATGTGTGAAGTGAACAGCATGTATAAACCAATAATTCCATGTAACTGTAAGTAAAGAAACATTTTTTATTTCCCCTACAAATGTCTCAGAGTGCATTATTGAGACTTGGAGTGCCAGTTAATGAGAAAGGGGTGAAGTCTGGGAGACTTGTAGCTCTCTTCTCTGTTGGTCTCTCCATTTCTATTGAGCAGCTAAAGGGAATTTTACCAAAAATTCAAAACTCTACAACGAGTTCAGAACCAAGCAAGGATTTCTCCCAGGCAATGGAGAGGAGGAAAGAAGAGGAATAATCCCCCAAATGGCTTCAAGTCTATAAGAAGTGGAAGCAAGATATTATTTTTGTTCTTAGTGAAGGTTAACATTGGTCTTCTTCTTACTGATCAATTACTTGACTCTGTTCTTTTGAACCTGAATATTTATCTCAATGATACCATTAATGATACCTGCCTGGATAGCTTAGTGAGTTAGGTTTCTGACTACAGAGCTAGAGTCTGGGAGCTAGATTCTCTTACTGTGCTTCCTGGGAGAAGAATCTACTTCTGTAGCCTTGCATAAGCTGTATAGTTCCAGGATGCCTCTAGAAGAAGGAAATCACTTCTGCTTCCCTAGATCTAGAAAATCCTGAAAATTGCCACCATAAGTCAGAACTGACTTGATGGCACACAATTATTATAAATGGCAGCACATTCTCAGAGAGGAATGGTCACAAATAAAAAGAGAAGCTTCATTTTTTTCTAAGTATTAGGGATTTTGCCAGCGAGTTTCTCTGTTGCTGCTGTTGCAGACTTTTTAAACTTCTGGTTGACAAGCATCTGGAACAACTCATTCAGCACACAAAATCAAGAGTAACCTCAATGCCAGGCAAGGGATGGTGAAACAACTGGTACAGCTAGATGGCCATTGCACAAATTCAACTTTGGGGTTAAGTGAGCAACTACTCAATCTAGGGCACCAGGAAGCTGATGGTGGTGTCTGTATGTGGAGAATATGAACGCCATTGACAACCTTCAGCATGATTCTGAGTTGTCTTCAAGGGTTACCTGTTTGCTTAGTTTCAATGGTTTTTTTTTAAAAAAATTAACTTATAAAGCCCTAAACCGCTTGCGAACTGGTTACCGTTTTTGGTGCCATTTCCTAACTGTTGTTGCCCATCTTAATCCTCCCTCCTAGGCCTTACAGGTGCATCGCTCCACTCCAGAGAGGCCTGTCAATCACTGAGGAATGCCTTGCAATAGGAGTTACATTTGGTCTCCTCTCTTTCAATCTTTAAAAAGCTTCTGAAGACTAGAGAAGCATTTGAAGCTGTGTTCCCCAGTGAAATGAAAGGAAATCTTGTTTTGTTGGGCTGCTACTGTGTATTACTGTAATTTGTGTGTGTGTTTAATTCTCATATTTTAGTTTTATGCCATTTCTTCATATCTTGGTCCTGTTTCTCTTTGTAAACTGCAGAGCAGCAGTTCCTTTTAGATGGGAAATCCAATACATAAATAATCGGGTATTTACAATTTTGGTCATAAACAATAGGTCCGCATTGCACTTATTTTAGGATAGGAAGTTAGGAGCAGTAGGGGAGGGAAATGAGGGTTTAGGAATTAGGATTTTGTGGGATAATAGTGGTGAACTTTATTTGCATTGATAGATAACTTTAAATACTTATACACTAAGAGAGGGGTGCCCAAAATTTTCAGGCTGCGGGCCTGACCATGTCCCCTGAACAGCTAATCAGGCCAATCATGTCGTTCCTCACACCAGAAGCAGAAGTAAAACACTCCCTGTGCATGAGCAAAAGCATTTAAGGCAGTGTTCTGTGCACACATGGGACACATTTTACTTCCGCTTACGAGAATGACAAGGGTGGCATGGGCCGGATAAATTGGTGTTGAGGGCCAGATCTTGCCCATGGGCAATAGTTTGGGCACCCCTGAACCATGTTTCGTTGTTAGAAAATTAACTCTTTGCTTTGCAAAGACCGTTGGTGGTACAGTGGCTAAAATGCTGTAATGTAGACAGAACGTTATAAATTCAACTCTGACGGGATTCCAGTTTGACTCAGCCTTCCGAGGTCAGCAAAATGAATACCCAGCATGTTGGGGACAAAATAATTACTCTGTGAACTGCCCAGAGAGTGCACTAAGTGCTACGGGGTGGTATATAAGGGTAATTCATTTATTTTTGCTTTGTTTTGCTGCTGACTATGCTTTTGAAATGGATAGGCCACATCCTAATCACAGCTACATTATAATTCCACCTTTCTCAATTGTTTCTATGGAGAGCAACGTTTCTCCACAGGGGTGGGGAGAGAAAAATATTGATTTAAAGGAAGTCATTTCTCCCCACAATGGGCGTGTCATGCTACAGTCTTTAAATCTCCAAAGTCCCATCAACATTTTCATAGCAATTGGCAGGAGAATATCATCTATAATGGAGAGGTATTTGTAACTGCAATTAGCACATTAAACGTCTTACTTCAAAGTGGATATTCTTATGGCTGAGGTGCCAGATCAACAGTCCTGTTTCTCGTCTCTCCTTTCTTCTATTCACCTCCTTCTATTTCTTTTTTTCTTGTGACAGTAAAAAACCAAACCAAAACAAAAAAGACAATTCCCTATCCTGACTTTGGCACTCTTCACAAAAATGACCTTAGCAGTATAAAGCGTGTCTTTAAAGGTGATCTGAATTTGTTGGGTCAAGTCATGGCTATTATGTGTTAAGCCCAAGAGCCAAACTCTTTCCCGACCTTTGAACAATCCTAGCGGTTCCAGTGGAACGGCATGGGCTATATGTCAAAGCAGAATTTGGCCTGTAGCATTTGTGTCTGCTCAATGTTTTCCAAAGAGTCTTTCAACATTCTTGTTTATGAGGCTCACCAGAAGGCTTTCAGTTCTGATGTTATACTGAAAACAACAGACACTACTGGGACCAAAGCTGCCTAATGACTTGCAAAGCAAACACTTTGCTAACTGCTGAAAATGTGGAAGATCTGAATCAAATCCAGTGGAAATTTGGAATCTGACATGGTGATTTCTATGAGCATTATCTCATTTCACCATCATTTATCACATTTACACAGTGATATAAATGGACACAAAATGAGTCAACCTGTTGGAAACTGCTGCAAAACACTAATTTTTAGTTCATATGGCTGAGTATTACCCGTTTGCAATAATAGGCATTCCAGAAAGTATTATGCCCCCACCCCACCCCAATTAGGCTTCAATGCAAATTGGAAGGTTGGATTTTACTCATTTACTCTCCCCTCCATCTAAGACAGGGGTTCCCAACCTATGGTCTGGGGGCAAGATGTGGCCCACAACACCATTTCATATGCCCCACCACCGCCTCTGCCACTCCTGAAAGCAGGCAAGGCAAAATGGCCATTCGCCCCCTGAAGCTGTCTGAGGGAATGTGACCTGGCCCTTGGCACGAAAAGCTTGGCTTGAGAACCCCTGATCTAAGATCTTGGTTTGTTCAGGATGTTAAAGACATGGAGGCATTCTCCACTAGGTGCAAATGTTACAATTTTCTCATCTGGAACATATCCACAGTACGATTCCTCCATAATACGTGGAATTATTATATTCTAGCACTGAAATGTTTGTAACTTACTACTTCAGGGTCGAATTCATACCTAGTTTTTATTCAAATGATCACAATATGCCAACTCAATTATGGCTGGATTGACTCCACTGATGAATCAGGTGGGTGTAAAATTGCCATCTCAAAATTGGGGCCATCCAGATATGTTAAACTACAGTATCTCTGAAGGGTACCATTTTGAGAAAGCCAAATGCATAACAAACATGTTTAGATACTTATAAATATTTGCCTGTTTCTTGGAAAATAACCACTGAGGCAACATAAATGGGCTCTCCATGTCCTTATCAGCGATGGGATGTCAAAATTTTTACTACCCAACCATGACGTCATCACAGTGTGGGCGGAGCTAACATCATGACATCATGACATTGTGGGCGGAGCCAATGTCATGATGTTGTGGGCGGGGCCAAAGAAAAGAATAATAAAAAATAATATAATAAAATAAAAATAAGCACACACACACAGCCCTCAACCCAGCCACAGCACAAACCCATAAATAAATTAAATAAAAATACAGTACATTAAAATACACTCACCCACCACAAACACAAATCAACCAGAGCTTTTAAACCAGAGCTTAAAGCTTATTCTTGCTAATCTTTCTGACACTAGGTCAGATGGAAGGAACTACAGAATGAACTCACCACAAGATGGCTTCATTTTGGCACTTTTCAACTTTTCAACAGTTAAAGAAGTTAGGTACTAAGTCTTTGCCTAACCAGTTCTCTAGGATAATGTGCCTTAATGTAAATGTAAAATAGCTGTACTTCCTTAAGGGTTCTCCAACTGGAACAGCAATTGGAACAGGACAGGTGTAGCTTATTGATGAGGTAACTCCAAGACTTTGCTTAAAAACCCCAAGCCAGGCCGCCAGAACTTTTTAGGAACTGTGGTAGTACGTCAATATAGGTAAAGGTATTAAATACACATTAAAATACACACAGACACACCACATCCAAAGGTGAGTCACTTACCCTGGGGAGCAGGCTATAGGGAGCTTCAGGCTAGCAGCTTCTCTTCCTCCTCCCCACTTGGGAGGACAGCAAGGAGGCCGTGCATACGCGCCAAGCACTGTAGGCGTGCATGCACACCAAGTGCTTGGCATGCATGCGCAGTGTGGGAACCAGTGAAAAGGTAAGCCCCGAAGGTGGTTCCCCCCAAAAGCGGCTACCGGTTCTCCGGGACACTGGGAAAAGTTACTACCGTTTCTGGCGAACTGGTGAGAACCTGTTACATCCCATCACTTGTCCTTATCATTGCTAAAATATTGATATTGTTGGAAAGGTGTCACGATCCAGCCGGCCCCCTCACTTCTGGTAAACCCCTGGAAACCAAAACAAACCTACACAGGGCGGGCTGGACAGCTAATTAGAACAGAGATTCAACTCTCAGCTGCTTATCAGCTCTTAAGGGGTTTTAATTGGGTAGCGTGTTCAAAGATTTGTGTGTGTGAATGGCAGCTCTTACCCTTTTTAGTCCAATGAAGACACGTTGTTCAGAAAAATGATGAAGATTTATTGATCAGGTTCATAAAGCATAAAAGTCAGTAGCACAGGTCAGTCCAATAAAGTCCACAGGCAAATCTAGGTAACCATTTTTAAGGAGCAAAAATGCATAGCTCCTAGGCTAAAGATTGCTAGCCCATAGAGATTCAGAAACAAAAGCTCTCTAATCAAAAACAGGTCTTAATCCATGAAGAAACAGAGACGAACTCCTTCTTCTCTCCAAAATGGAGAATTTGCAGTCAGGTGGGACAGCTTAGCCAATCAAGTAACAGTGAAAAGTTTCTCAAAACAACAGTACATTGTTTATACACGTGCACACAGAATGCACTGGGGCTAGTCATAACATGGCTCTTAGCTAGCTTACAAAAGATAAGAAATACTGAAAACATGGTTGAAAAACATGCTGTTACACAGCCTTGAGGCTCAGAGAGAGAAAAATGGATTTTTCTGAGGCCTATTTGGAAATTGGCAATTTCAAGCCTTAGGAAATAGGTTCATTTCCTGACAAAAGGCAAATGACAACCTCTTATTATTCAACAGTCTGATCCTACAGTCCTTTCAACATTTGAATTTGTGGTACATATATGACAATTTCACATGGACACGATTTTGGATATTTGCTCGCCTTTTTGAAAACTATCCCACTCTTCAATGTTTTATTTCTGCCAATCCATTTCTGGCCACAATTAAAGTGTTAGTTTTACTTTTAACCTATAAACACCTTGGGTCCAAGCTATCTAAAAGACTGAATCTTCCTTTATGTACATGCCCAAGGGATGAGATCTTCAAGAGAGTCCTTTATTTCCGTCCCACTACCTTCAAAGGTGCATTTGGTGAGAGCATGGGAGAGGGCTTTCCATGTTGCTGCTCCTGGACTCTACAACTTCCCACGGGGGGGGGGGGGCAGCGGCAGCTTGCCCCCATCTTTGCTGTCCTCTCACAAGCTGATGAAGACCCATCTCTTCAGGCAAGCTTTCCCTCAGCACCTTTCTGTCTAAGAAGGATATTTTCTTTAAGGGTTTGCTTGTGCTTTGTTGCTTTTAATAGTCTTAGTATTGTTCATATGCACTAATTTTAATATATATAATTTTAACATAAGAGCCCTAGTTGCCCAGCCATTAAATATGCTGTACTGCAGCCAAAACGTTGTCAGTTTGATCCTGATGGGAATTAAGGCTGACTCAGCCTTCCATCCTTTCTCTGGGCCATGCCCACCATACCATGCCCACAGTGTGGTAGTAAAAATTTTTGAGCCCACCACTGGCTGCATTGATTGATTTTCTTCACATTCACAGAAAACTTCTTCTGTATCCAGACAGCCTCACTTTACTTGATTCTTCTTTGCAGCTATTAAATGATTTCCAGATGGTTCAACCATAACTTTGTCCTGGTAGGAGACACTTTTTAGCATTCATCCATTTGGCAAGGTGTGTTGTTTTAACTCTTCATAGGTTTGGCCTAGCCTCCTCTTGTTTCATATTTAGAACAAGGGGCTGTGGTGGCTCAGTGGTAAGGAAGCTCACCTTGTTAGCTGGAAGGGTGGCAAGTTGGCAGTTCGAGACCCATCTCTGTCCCAACTCCTGCCAACCTAGAAGATTGAAAGCAAGAAATTGCAAGTAGATAAATAGGAACCACTTTGGTTGGAAGAGATCTTGGGGACATGAAAGGAGCCTCATTCGGGTGTCCCCTGAGTGGTGTTTCTCCAACAAAAATCCTTTCAACCCAGAATAATTTCTGACACAAAATTATTATAGTTAGAACTTGAAAGGTGTGCAGAATTTTCCCTCTCAATGTTAGCTGTCATCAAAGGGATTGGTGTCCATGAAGTGGTTTGGTTTGGTACTACTGTATTTTACTGTGTTTTGTTCATTAGTTGCTAGCACCTCTTGATATACCTCTGGAGGAGCTAGACTTTTTCAGTGAGGCTAGGTTTTAGGCAGCCAGTAATAATCTTGCATGGTTCATTAAGAGCTACATCTGCTTGTTTGGCATGTCCTGATTTTTCTCCGGCATTACCATATTCTGTTGGGGAATAGTTCAGGGACAAAGCTGTTGCTCTTATTGTTTCTGGATTGTACCCAAGTCTATTGCAGCTAGTTTCCTAAGTACAGTATGTTATTTCTTATGGCAACTTTCTATCTGATGTATGGACAATGGCATAGAGCAGTGATATTGAACCTTTTAGAGACCGGGTGCCCAAACTGAGGGGCACGGTGAACTCTGTGCTGGGGGGAGGGAGGAAGCACTCCCACTGGGCTGCTGGGCAGAGGGACAGGGCGAACTCTGTGCTGGGGGAGGAAAGATGCATTCCCATTGGGCTGCTGGACAGAGGAACTGCGTTTGAATGACATTAGTTTTTCTTTTTAATTTTTTAAATTTTTTATTAGGTATTTAAAAAAATACAAAAATACAAAACAAAACAGTTACAAAAATACATAAAATTGTGAAGATCATATAACAAATTTCTCTAAATAGCGATATTGCTTTAACCACATTTCTTAGAACATAATCTTCTCCACTTTATTTTCAATTGCATCATTAACATCACCCTTGTGCTATATACAATGTCCGGGGAAATCTATATCCTCACAGTTTCCAAAAGTCATTTGTACGTGGATGTGTGTTAGAAATGGCAATTTGGTCAACAGAGAAGTGTGAGAGAATGTGAGAATGTTTATGAATAGAAGGGCAAGCTGGTTAGTCTGTATGCTTACTGGCTGGAGAGGTTCTGTATTGTATAAAAGAGAGATGTATGTGACAGTACCATTTAGTTAAGAGCTACGTGTTAGGGATGCTACTTAGAATTGGATGTGTTATGCTTTTAAGAAGAATCTTTGACTAACAGTGTAGTCTCCTGAGCAACTGCTTCAAAGCAAATATTTATTTTTATGGGAACAGTGAGGATTTTAACATTTAAAAAAAAACACACCAGTAAATGCTTAGAGTTATATGCTGAAGAAACTGATAGTTGACACAGTGTTCTTGGATTTTATTTGTATCTATTAACTGATCCTTTTTACTCATTTAAAAACTTTCTTTTTATTTATCAATCCTGCTTATTAATTTAGAGAGCAGTTGCAAGAAATTATAGCCATATCTACTGCTGGTCAGTACTATAACTCATGGGAGTTAAGCAGTGTCACCAAAGTTAAAAAAAACACAGTCTGTGTGTATTTCATCAAAAATGTTAGTTTTTCAAAAGGACAGCATGACGTCAAACGATACTTGTAGGCAAGACTTAAGCAGCAGTGTAAAAAGAGAACACTTTGGGGCAGAATTGGTGATAGGGATATCCAACAGAAGGGGTTCATGTCCACATCTTGAAACAACAGCCTCAGATATCTTTTTTGGGGGGGAAGGGGGGAGGTGGGCTTCACACACTACTTGGGTACCATAACTGTATTTGAAATATAGAAGAAAAAGGCTTCAAAACACCCCAAAATCCCTAACAACTTTTTTTAAGTGAACCAAATTCCTCTTGATGAAAAAATATTAGTGAGTTTTAAAACTATACGCAAGTGAATTAATCAGGTTTTGTAGCATCATATGGATATTTGCGTGTCTAGGGTTACAAAGATTTTGACGAATGTTGAACTGAACCACAGGTGTAAAGGTTTTACAGCTAAGAAATATTAAAGCTTTGATTTCATTTTCCTGGGAGTCAGTTCCATCAGAAAGACACACTTTTGAGTAGGCATGCAATATACACAATTTTACTACAATGTCATTCTCTTGATGCACATGTTGCTTTTGACTGAAATGTGAACCTGTGAGATTAGTTAAAATTACAGGGGATGTTTGCTGATCGAAGAGCGAAGATACTGCTTGAAATGCAAGTATTGGAACAATAGATAAAAAGCATATGGATACAAGTACAACATCAACGAAAACTTCAGAGTGTAATATCTGGCATATTTACCCAATCTTTGGCAGATGAAAAAATAACAAAGTCAGGAAATATCTATATATGCATAATGTGCTTTTAAAAGTCAGAATCCATTACACTGCATAGCAGTCTGCTCAACGCAAATGTACATGATCTGGCAAGAATTTTTTTTAAAAGCCCGGCATCCTCCTTTATAAATGTTTTTCTACCATAGAGATGGGGGTAAGGATTTTAAAAATGAAGAAATTAATAGCTAGCAGGGCTTAAGAAAGAAAGACCACAACCAGAAGACCACAACCATGCTGGATCAGAGCAATTCTGACCACATAAAGGTTGCCTATGGGGATCCCACATGATTGCATCTTCACTCTCTATCTCATGTTCTCCCACAACATATTTATTTATTTGTTTATATTTGTTTATCGGCCTCCTCCCCGAAGGGACCCAGGGCGATTTTTCAACAATTTTAAAAACACTTTAAAAAATTAAAAACTTTAAAAAGCTTAAAAACTTAATTAAAAGCTAGGCATTATAACTTGGATGTACTGGGAGTCAATACAGAAACATACTGTTTTTGCTAACTGTAGATAGTGTATAGAGGATATATAGCTGTCTACTTGACTAATAACTATTGATGACACTACCTTTCAAGGTTGGCTGCTATTATTGTATCTGGTAGCAGTGAATTCCACAATTTAACTATATGTGTGTGAGTGTTTTCCCAGAGCACTCAAGGGTACAAATGGCATTGCTCCTTCCTACCCTTATATTGCTCTTCTAGAGGGGGGCAAAGTGACATCCAGAGCATTCCCTACAACAAATGTGGGAAATGGTGGGGTGACATGATTGGAAGTGGGGAGAACACACTTCTTCTTTTGTAGGCCATTGTGAGTTCCACAGTCAAAACATCTGTAGAGTTTTCCTTGAAAGGAAAGAATGAGCCTGGTAGGATATTGCGATAAAGCTTTCTTTAATGTGATTATGGCCTCAGTCCCATGACATGTGGAATAACGTAGGTAATTATATTCCCTTAGTCTTCCAGAGACGTCCCAGTGACTGTAATACATGTTAACTTAATCTTAGCCACAGTCAAATGTGTTTCCAATTTACAATTTCGGCAATTTTTCAATAAGAGTTGTTGCACTTTGTCTGATCTATTCGCAAAATACGGAAGTGCTTCAAGCATGACCACCTGCAATAACAGATTACTGTTCCCTAAAATATTGTCCTACACCTACAATGCGGAGGCGTAAAGCTTCTCAAAAAAGATCTTTGTTATTTCTTTTTTGCAGGGGAAAAAAAGAAATGATTCCCAAGCAAAGCTGGTTTTCAGCAGCCTCTCTGCTCCCAAAATCAACTGGCATCAAAGTCTAATGAAAACCTGTTTGCGGACACTGGATCTGATCCAAGGTACACTATTGGCATATTCTGGAGCCCTTAGGGACATGACTCATAAAAAACACAAGGCTGTCATCATATGGCTGGTGGCTCCAATAAATCAAATTTACTTTGAAAATTGAAGCATGCCAAAATTTTATTAGGTGAAACTCTGGCGTTTCTTACAGCCATCTTGCACATATATATTTTTATTACTTGCAGTGCTTTAATGGTATGCTACCAATCATATGCAAAACAAGGAAAGATCACAACGATGCCCCTTGGCCTTCATTTTTACTTGGTGACAATGGGAATTACTGGGGTTCCCCCCCCCCATAAATTAAAAAAACTGAACAACACATACTGAGAAGAGATTGCAGTGTTTACTTTGCTTTGGGCCTCAACCTTCAGAATTCTTTGGTGTATCTCTTATTTACAGATCTGATTTGTTAAAGTAAGTAACCATGTTAAAACAAAGGGACAGACATGCAGAAATCACTACCTAGTGATCTCATGAATTGATTTTGGATGTCATGAGTGGGCAACACATTATATGTTGTTTTTGTTCTCTCTCCCACACACTCTCTCTGGTCTTGTGTAGAGTTTCTTGTTGAATTTTCTACCATGGTTGACCTGGGATATCATGTGTTTTGAGTGGGTATATGCATGTGCCACCCAAAATGTCTTGAGTGGTCATCCATACTGCTGATGTTTAATTGTGTACCTGAAAGGGGAGAAATAGACAGTCACAGGGAAATTTCATGTGGGGCAGGAAGTGCCAAGAAGTGTGTTAACAGCTGTACATATGGCAAAACCATGGCTGGAGAGACTGTTGTTAAGGAATTTTGAAATCTTGCAAGGGTACAGCAGCTTGTCACCTACTATGCGATACTATAAGTTTACCCTAGAATCAGCTTTGACGACTGCTTTGCTCTCTTTTTTCTCATCTCCATCCCCAATGGGGACAATACAGAAGAGAACATCACAAAATAGTAGTACCCCCTAGTGAGGGCATAAAAAAAGTGGTGTTTTGCAGTGAGTAGCTCCACTCCAGCACCCAAAACATGTGGATGCCAGACAGAAGCGTAGCGTGCCTTGGCGGGGCCCCGTATAAAAATTTGTTTGGGGGCCCTTAGGAAGGGTAAAGATTTGTTTTGCTTACGCACGTTGGGGGCCCCCGTGGCCCGGGGCCCCCGTATAATTGATATGGCAGATACGGCGGTAGCTACGCCCCTGATCCCAGAAGAAAAAGAGAACCATCCCACAAAAAAAATATCCAAAAGAGTGAGATAAATGCCTGTGTAGCCTGTTGCATTGGGGCCTGCCTGCTTATCTCATTCAAAAGGACTTCTCATCCAATCATGATGCAGATTTGCTCTGCCAGGAAGGATTTAGCACAGTGGTGGGGAACCTATGGGGCACGTGCCAGAGGGGGAACTCGGAGTCCTCTCTGTGGGCATGTGTGCTGTCATCCCGGCACAGAGTTCACCCCGCCCCTTTACCCAACAGCCCAATGGAAGCGTTTCCTACCTCCCCCCAGGTGCAGCCTGTTGAGATTGGGTACTTGGTCTCAAAAAGGTTTGCCATCACTGATTTAGCCAAACACCTACAAGTCTGTGTTTCTATTAAACTATCCTTAGAGGGAGATGAGAAAAGAAGGAACTAGAAGCAGAAATGTGTTTGTATGTGAGTAAGAGATAATGTTAAAACAGTGAACCAAACATACTTACCTGGCAGGGGAGATACCATGATCATGAAGCAGTTAGCATGTCATTACAAGTGAGGCTGCCTGAAGATTTATTTATTTATTTATTCAAATTTCTATTCCGCCCTACTCGCCGGGGTGACTCAGGATGGATTACAGAACATGTCATATAAAAACATATAAAATCACAAATTCAAATACAATTTTAAAAATCTAAAAACAATATAAAACAACTATTCCGTCATAAAACAGAGAGAGGGTGGCTATAAGATATTAAATAAGCCAGTGGGGAGGCGTTAGTGAACCATCACTACCCTACACTTGTCCCACCAGCCAGGTTTTCACACCCTTCCTAAAGGCCAGTAGCTCCATCTGGAGACGCAGCTCTAGGGGCAGGTGGTTCCAAAGGGCTGGAGTGTACACGGAGAAGGCCCTCCATCTAGCGGCAGAGAGGTGAGCTTACTTAGCTGATGGAACCACTAGGGAGCCCCTCCGGTCTGCTCTGGTGGGACAGACAGATAACCTTGGGGAGATGTGGTCTCTTAAGTATCCTGGCCCACTACCATATAAGGCTTTAAAGGTAATAACCAGCACCTTGAATTGCACCTGGAGACAAACTGGTAACCAGTGCAACTCCTGGAGCAGTGGGGATGCATGGGAGTAATACCCACACCCCAACACCATTCTGAACTAGCTGCAGTCTCCGAATGGTTATCAAGGGCAGCCCCATTTAGAGCGCATTGCAATAATCCAATCTGGAGGTGACCAGAGCATGGGTGATCATGAGTAAGGAGTCCCTGTCAAGGAGTGGGCACAATTGGTGTATTGCACAAAGCTGTGCAAAAGCCCTCCTAGCCACAACTGCCACCTGCTCTTCGAGAAGGAGTCATGAGTCCAGAGGGCCCCCAAATTGTGCACCAGGTCTGTTTAGGGCAAACTAGCCCCATTCAGGACCAAAGATGGTAAGTCCTTAGTTAACATGGGACGCCCGACCCATAGCCACTCAGTCTTGTCAGGATTCAGTTGTAACCCGTTGTCCCCCATCCAGACCCTCAGAACCTCCAGGTACCTGGATAGGAATTTGACTGCATCACCAGGGTTCCCACAGGCCAAGATGTACAGCTGAGTGTCATCTGTGTACTGATGGTACTTCACCCCATAGGAACGGATGACCTCACCCAGGGGCTTCATGTAGATGTTAAATAGGAGAGGCAAGAGCACCTAGCTCTGAGGCACCCCATAATGGAGGGGCCTCGGGCTGGACCTCTCACTCTCCAACCACATCGAATGGGTCCGGCCCATCAGAAAAGAGGCAAACCAGGACCACACAGTGCCCTGGATTTCCAATCCTCAGAGCCGCCTCAGAAGGACACTGTGGTCGACAGTATTGAAGGCCGCTGAGAGATCAAGAAGAGCCAGGATGGTCAGATGACCATTGTCCTGCTCATGCCAGAGATCATCCACCAAGTGCGACCAATGCAGTCTCGGTACCATATCCAGTCCTGAACCCTGACTGGAAAGGGTCCAGATAATCCATTTCATCCAGGATCTCCTGTAACTGCCGCACCACCGCTTTCTCCAAAACCTTACCCAAAAAAGGGTAGGTTGGATACAGGACAGTAATTAGATGCTACTGTGGGACCGAGCAAAAGCTTTTTTATGAGGGGGTGAACCAAAGCATGTTTTAACAAAGCTGGAAAGACCACCTCCCGCAATGACGCATTTATGATCGCTTCAATCCAGCCGCCTGTAACCGTCCTGGCAGTTTTTATAAGCCAGGGGGGACACGGGTCTAAAGCACAGGTGGTGACACAGACAGATCCCAGGATCCTGTCCACTTCCTCAGGGACAGCTGGGTCAATCCGATCCCAGATAACATGGCAAGACTATACCCCATGCAACTCCAGTTTATCATTATACACACGCCAGGATTGAGCCCAGAGCAAATCCGAGCGATTTTCTCTGTCAGATAATCTGCAAAAGCCTCAGCAGACCCCTACCACCCAGGACCAGCCCCCTCCCTCCCAAGGAGGGACCTGGTCACCCAAAACAGGATCACTGAGTAATTGTCCACAGAGGAAATAAGGGAGGTGAAAAATTGACATTTCACCTCCCCCATCGCCACTAGGTAGGCTTTAATAGTAGCTCTAACCAGTGTTCGATCTGACTCACTCCGAGTCCTCACCCAGCAGCACTCTTGGCGTCTCTTAGCCCGTTTACTCCCTTAGTTCTTCTGTGAACCAAGGGGGAGGTCATTGACCACGGTGCAGAGAGGCCGTAGTGGCGTGATCACATCCAAGGCTGCTGTCACCCTCTCATTCCAGAGGTCGACAAGAGCCTCAGGTGAATCACGTAGTTTATCCAGAGGAATACACCCCAGTTCCCTCTGGAATCCATCTGGATCTGTAAGTCACTGGGGTGGGCCATTTTAATCGGCCCAGAACATCCCCAGGAAGTCCAGAATCACCAGATAGTGATCTGACCATGGCACAGGTGCTGTAATTTCAGATCACCCTGCCACTGCTCCAACAAGAAGACTAAATCCAGGGTGTGGCCACTGCTCCTGGTTGGGCCCTGAATTACTTGAGTCAGGCCCACAGCTGCCATGGTAGCCATGAACTCCCGTGCAACCTTGGAGCCAGCCCCCAATGAAGACAAATTGAGGTCCCCCAAGACAAAAGTTTTTTTCACCCATTTTAGGCCCTCCTGCACCCTTGCCAGCTCTGGAGAGGTCAGGGGACCTAATCCGCAGCTGCGAAGTGGCTGGGGAAGCTGACAGGGGCGCTCCCTGTCAGCTTTCCAGCCACCCCACCCCTGCCTCCACAGCAGCAGAATGGCTGGGAAGCCAAACGGGAAAACCCTGTTCAGCTTTCCAGCCACCCTGCTGCTACAAACGATTGCATCGGATAATACTAATAGATGGTTATCCGATGCAAAAATTTTTAAAAAAATTTGCATCATTATCCGATTCTAGCTTTATCCGATGCAATCGTTATCTGAGGTATTACTGTATGCAAAAAAATTGAAAGGGTGTTTTTGCTCATCAATTACCAGTTAATCCCCTCAAATAAACTGTATCTTCCAACTGTTCGGAAGATATTATTCCATTAACATTGTTAGTATAAAACAAGAAATAAAATTACATCAGAAACATACTCTTTTTCTATCAGGAACAATTCCCACTTTTAAAATATTTGACAAATATTCCCATTTCTTTCTGTAGTCCATATAGGCAAACTTTTACGAAAGTATATCATCCAAGCTTTGATTTAGTTTCTTGGAAACTGTGGTGTGCACCAAGAGATTTAAAATGTGACTGTCAGCTAATCAGATAGACACTGCAGTATGTCCTGGTTCTGTTGTGCTAATAGCAATCCTGCATGCACTAATACTGGGTTTCAGACACGATTATCCTTTGCCACTAACTTGATTGGTAAAGTATTTCCCCACTTCCAGCATTTGAGGAAGGCTCCCACCTCCTCTTCCTTTTTGTTTTCTTGCATCCATTGTTTTTTCTTGACATATTTTCTTTCTCTGACCTTTGACCAAGCTGCAAATATGGAGGCTTTCTCCACATGTTGGAGACTCCATTTCTTTCTCTCTCTCTTTTAATTATCTTCTAACTGTAACACACATGGTAACTGTAAATACATATTTTTTTTTACTTTAAATGCTTCTAAAAGGATTTTAGCACACAAAGTACTAGTTCATGTGGAAAGGAAACCAAAGGAGTGGGCAAGGGCTAAAACTGAGCTTATACCTCCATGTTTCTCTGCTGTTGGATGTTTTTTACCTGTTACCTAATAGGAATAATCAAAATTTTAAAAATCCCCAATAGCTTCAATATTTGGTTTGGATGTTTATGATACACTTACTTTGGTTTGTTCAATCATATTGTCTTTTGCAAGATTTTGCGTACATAACCAATAGAGCAGATTTCATACCATTAGGTAAAGGTAAAGGTTTCCCTTGCTTGAAAGCCAGTCGTATTTGACTCTAGGGTTCAGTCCTCATCTCTGTTTCAAAGCTGAAGAACCAGTGCTGTCTGCATCTGCAGATGTTTCCATGGTCATGTGGCAGGCACACAGTGCACACAGTGCACACAGAATGCTATTACCTTCCTACCAAAGTGGTCCC
Source organism: Furcifer pardalis (assembly GCA_030440675.1). Taxonomy (NCBI): domain Eukaryota; kingdom Metazoa; phylum Chordata; class Lepidosauria; order Squamata; family Chamaeleonidae; genus Furcifer; species Furcifer pardalis. The sequence continues at coordinate 45,098,752 of CP126890.1, read as the reverse complement.
TATTTATCTACTTGCAATTTCTTGCTTTCAAACTGCTAGGTTGGCAGGAGCTGGGACAAAGAGGGGAGCTCATTCCGCCCTGCAGTACTTGGGAATCGAACTGCTGACCTTCCACCTCCCAGTCAGCATCTTAGCCACTTGAGCCACTGCAGTCCATTACATGACAGATAGCCTTCCAATCACTTAAATTTGTCAGATCTGATACTTCCTAGCCACCTCAAGTCTAAGTATGAGGTTTCCCAATGCTAATGCAAGATTTATTATCATTCTGACTGTTACACATACTTTTCCTCTTCTAGATAAAAATTAAATGCTTTCATCATGTTGTAAAATGCTTTTTACAACATTGTGAAAATAATATTTACTGCCTGAAGACATGTGAGCAAGAAAGAACTGTCAGAAAAGGTAGTATGTCAAATATTGTTGGCTCCAAAACTTTTCAACACAAAAGCACACACACACACACACAGGCGTGACAATGTAGGGGGTCAATAATAAAGGGAAGAGTTCAGATGTTCTGTATGCAGTTACTGTGCCAAAACTACTGGTCGGGATTGAATATTCTAACTGTGGTGAAATTGACTTACTATAAACAAAACATCCTTTATGAGGTTGTGATTTGCTACTACAGGAATGGCAAACTTTTGGAACATCAGTTTTGTTTTAAGACTACAATTCCCAAATTGCCAATGAAAAAGGACTGTGGAAGTTATACTTCAATAATCTGAAGTGCCAGATTTAGGCATTCTTGTACCATTTGAACGCACATTCCTCAAAAGTCTGACAGCATCTGATCCATGTTGTAGTAGAAGAATGGTAGCTCAATGATGGAGACATTCTGATTTGTGATACCTCCCTAGATCTAGAAGGATGAGGTGATGAGACCTGGTGACCTGGTGAATGATTAAAAAAATTGGTTGCTAGGAACTTCAACAGTACTGTAGACTGAAGCTTCCTGCTGGCTATTTTGGTCTACATTTAATATTTCATTTCTAAAAATGATTGTGAAAATTATGCAAGCAGCATTTCCCATTAGTTCTTGGTAGCATGCTTTTCTTGCCTAATTTGACCACGCTGGAATCTGAAAGTCACTGTTCCTAAAATAATTTCTCAACTGGAAACCCAGAATTTAAAATGGGACATAGCATAAACACTTCCAGTTTCTAGGGCTGCATAGGAGTTAGAGACAGAAAGCAACAGCTAAATTGGGGCTTTGAGGCTTATAAAAGATTGGTATAGTCAAACCTCGCATAAAGAGCACCTCACTTAAAGACTAACTCGCTTAAAGAGCAGAAATTTCTCTGAATGTTCACTTCGCTTAACAAATAAAACTAAACAATAACTCACTTAACAAATAAATAAGGGTTTGCAATCCCCACCACAATTGGTCACTTACAATGGTGTTTCGCTTTAAAGAGCAAACTTGCTTAAAAAGCAATCCTGTGGAACACATTATGCTCTTTAAGCGAGGTACAACTGTATATGTTCAAAATGTCTCCCACAATACATTAAAATTAATTAATTAATAAATACCTTAAAATTAATTAATTAATTAATCAATTAAAATGGCACATTTGATGTAGAATCACCAAAATCAGTTGTATCAACATAAAGGGTAAAGAAATGAAGATCCAAACACTCAGGTGGAGTCATAATTCAGCTCTTCTCTCTTACATTGGAAAAAACATTGGATGCCTAAGGCACAACTGTGACCTCTAAAGACAATATTTTCTAAACATAATATGGCTATTTTTGTTGGTCTGTTGGATGCCTTACTAAAGCTGTTCCCCTCTGCTTCCTTCTCTCTGCCAATTTATTTCCTCCCCAGCAGAGGTTAGAAGATGCAGTCCTCCAGATGTGGTTGGACTGTACCTCACCAGCATGGCCAATGATGGAGGATTACTGAATCTGCACAACAGTACGGTCGGCCACAGTTACCCACCTGCCCCTTTTGGGAATGTAGCTGGGCAGTTAGACAGTAGCTGTTCTATTTCACCCTTTTTACATCTGGCTCCAGTGTACTATTTGACAGCTCAACTCAGTTTTTTTTTTAAATTCTTGGTTTGGATGCAGATTAATTGCTTGCCTAATGAGAAAATAATGCTTTTTTCCTTTACAGTCTGCCTGCCTCTGTTGAAAACATCTGCAGAGCACTTTAGCTGAAGCCTAATTGAAAAGAGCAAAGCATTGCAGATAACTGATGGATATAATTAACTAAGTTACTAAAGTAGAACAGTAGGAAAGATGCATGCACTGTAAAAAAAAAAAAGATACTGTAGTCTGTTCTGCAAAACTGAATCAAATCAGCAAAATGAGTTTTTATTTTACTAGAAACAGTGATGGGATGTCCCCGGTTCCAGACGGATCCCTGGAACCGGTAGGACCAATTCCGGAGGGTTCTCCGTGAGGGGAGTCCACTTTTGAGGCATCCGGTTCCGGACGCCTCACCGAAAGAAATTTTTTTTTTAAAATCGGAGCTAAAATGGCTCCAATTGACTGTGCATGTGCAGAAACTCAATCTGATGCATTGCGCAGGTGTCAGATTGAGTTTCTGCGCATGCGCAGTCAATTGGAGCCATTTTAGCTCCAATTTAAAAAAAATTGTTTTACTGCTTTCAGGACGGCGGCGGCGGCACCACCAGCCCTCTGAGGAGGGCACCTCCCCCGCGGCACGTTGAGGGCTGCCTGGGCCGTCCGCTGCCGACAAGCCCCATGCCCTGGGGACGCGCGGCGCACCGCTGCCGCCGCCTCCTCCACCGGGTGCCTGTGGACTGGGTGCCTGCAGCTGCCGCCCCACGCCGCCGCCGCCGGACCTGCCTGCATCCCTGTAGCCTCCTCCTTGGGCCGGTCCCTTTTTAGCCCGGCTGCAGCGCCAGAGCCGGGCCGAAAAGGCTCCGCCCCGAGGAAGATGCAGGCGCCCGGCGGAGGAGGATGCGGCGGTGGCGAGCCCCGCCGGGCTTACCCAGGGCATGGGGGTTTGTCGGGCCCCAGTCCCTAGGAGGGCGCGGCGGCGGCGGATGGCCCGCGCAGACACCAACGTGCCTGTGGGAGCTCGGTGGCTGGCCAGAGGCTGCAGGCGGCTGTGGCGGCCGTGGCCGGCGGCTGCAGGGCCGGCCGCGGCCTTCGTAGGAGGAAACAGCCGCAGTCGGGGGCAGCGTGTCTTGCCGGGTGGCCCCGGGCCACATGGAGGTTCGTCGGCGCCAAGGAAGGTAAGTGAGGCTTTTATATTTAGGGTGGGTGGGTGATTTATTTGTGTTTTGGGTCGGTGGTTGTACTTTTATTTAATTTTTATTTTATTTATTTCTTTATTTTATTTCTTTAAGTTATTTACGGGTCTGTGTGCGTGTTTATTTTTTTTATTTTTATTTTATTTTTGGCCTTGCCCACAACGTCATGATGTCATGACGTTGGCTCCGCCCATGACGTCGTGACGTCATGACATTGGCCACGCCCATGACGTCCATGATGTCATGGCGTGGTAGTAGAATTTTTGACATCCCATCACTGACTAGAAAGTAAACTTAAGATCCCCCTACACAGTGGTGGGCAGCAAAAAAATCTGCTACCACACTGTGGGCAGAGCCTACATCGTGGGTAGAGCCTGCGTCATGGGCGGAGCCTTCATTGTGGGCGGAGTCTATGCCATGGGTGATCTAGTCATGCCTGGTATATGGCCTTGTACACCTCTGCAAACACAGGCAGCACTGGCTCTTTGGCTATAAATGGAGATAAGCACTGCACCTTAGAGTCAGATATGACTGGCTTTTGAGCAAGGGAGAGCTTGAACCACTTGCAGGGATTAAACCTGATGAGGTAGGGCAGGGAGGTGGGCGTGACCACCCAATTTTGCTAACCTCCCCCCCCCCAAGGCCACCTAATTTTGCCACCCCTTTCCCAGAGGTCACCCAATTTTGCTAAACCCCCCCCCCCCGGGTGTGTGCAAACCTATTGCTGCCCACCACTCCCCGTACACTGGATCCAGAAGCCCACAAAAGTTTTACTCCTTCTCTCCTCAGTACACAACAGGCACCAATTGGAATATTTGTATTACAAAGGAATGCAATATGTAGGTTGATCTTCAAACAGGTAACTGAATTGCCTGTAGATAATGAGAGTTATCCAACCTGTTTGGAGGGTGTGGAAATGGCTAGAATAGAGCTTGGTGCACGTTGTAAAGTTCCCTGCAGTTATAAAGCTTATAAAGTCTCCAGTATACTGGCCCTCTGCTCTTACAGGAAGAGGTGAATCACCGAATGCTGTTGGTTTCACAGCTGAGAAGTCCAGCTCACCATTTTTACTTCATATTAGCCTGCAGAAGAGAAGACAGTGAAGGTAGCAAGACCAATTGTCCCCATAATAAAATTATTTCTTATAGACTGCATTCCCCGGAATCCACGTGCTCCTTGGTCATGCTGCCTGAAGGATTGTGGGATCTGTAAACAAAAAACTAGCTTTCCCCAAAAAAATCTCTCACCCACCCCAACATAGACATAAGCTTCCACCATCCTACATTAGTCTGCAATTTTGGGTCCACTCCACTTTCCTTTTGTCCTTTTCTATTGATTTGGAGATGGGCTGAATAGCTGAGAAACAGGCCATTTTGGTTCCACGTTTCATTTTCATGTGACACATGCACATGTGTCCCTCCAGAAAGTATAGTGAGCAGAAATAGTAAGGGCATCTCCTGGTTTGAAGCCACAGCTGTTAATTGCCATTTAGGATCTTTTTAGGCTTCTCCCTCTCTAAGAGGTAAAGCGTTGTGTCTGTGTGGGGGGGCGGGGGGGTCACAGGCATATATTTAGCTACCCTTCAGCTTTTTTGAAAGAACAACATATTCTGAGGTAAAAAGAAAGCTGCTTTGACTGAAAGCAACCTTTTGCAAACATAACAAGCCATTCTGTATCAAACTTGTTCATTTGTATGTGTATGAGAGAGAATTAAATGCAATATAAGGAAAGCGAAGTATGAAAACAATGTGGTCTACTAGCAAATAAATACATAGCTTTTACAGTAGTACTAGAGTCTTATTGGTGTGTTGGTATGTTTTAAAAGCAAATTTGCTATATGTGCTTTACTTCCAAGAACATGTATACAAGGCTTAGGTAAAGGTAAAGTTCACTCTTAATTGAAAGCCAGTCGTATCTGATTCTAGGGTCTAGTGCTCATCTCTGTTTCATAGATGAAGAGCCAAGTGCTGTCTGCTTCTGCAGATGTTTCCATGGTCATGTGGCAAGCATGACTAGACACCGGAGAGCACGGAACGCTGTTTACCATCCCACTGAAGTGGTCCCGATTTATCTACTTGCAACTTCTTGCTTTCAAACTGCTAGGTTGGCAGGAGCTGGGACAAAGATGGGAGCTCATTCTGTCCTGCAGTATTCAGGAATCGAACTGCTGAAATGCCACCTTCCAGTCAGCATCTTAGCCACTTGAGCCACTGCAGTCCCACATAGATGTTTTGGTAGGGCTTTGTTCTTTCCTCCCCTGTTCCATTATTTGCTTACTATACTGTTCATTATGCTAATATATCTGAACCTTTGATTAAGCTCAGCTTTGAGCAAGCTGACCAAACTGATTGGCAAGTCTTACAGAATTTGAAAACAAAAGCAGCTATTAGAGGACTTTCTTCTTTCCTGGGTCATCTCAAATTACTTCTTAGTCTCCTTGTTGGAAGTTGGAAATCTTAGAAGTAGACCAGTGAGATTTGTCCTGTTAGGACAGGTATTTTAAATAACACTGTGATGTGAAGAAACTGTAATGGGACAATTAAAAAAAATATGTATGCCCCTAAAAGGAAGATCCCACCATGTAATGTGGTCATTTGTAGTATCACATTGTCAAGATTTAGGAGTTTTTAAAGAAATATCAAGAAGGAAGGCAAATTGAAAGAAACATGGTTTCTACCAGTACAGTAAAACCTTGAGTTACAAATGCCTTGACTAACAAAAAACTCGCAATACAAAAGGAAATCCCAGAAAAATAATGCTTTGAGATATGAATTTTATTTCAAGATGCAAAAAGTATTTTGGGGTTTTCTGATGCTTCCTATGATGGCGGAAGGGTGTTGGAGCATTTCCACTCCATTTTTGGAATTATTTGTCCCCCTGCCACCAGGAAGTGACAAAATTTCCCCCTTCCCATCGAACAGCTGATTGTTGGGCCTGGGCTGGGAATTACCAGAGCTGGACACCAGAGGCCACTGTTGGAAATATGCCAAATATGCATTGAAAACCATTCTGGAGTTCAGAAAAAAGCAAAAAATGTATTTTATCTGTTCAAAACTCTTTCTAAAGTGCAGTTTGGAATTTTTCTCCATGTTTTCACCACTTTAGAAAGAGTTTTGAACAGCTAAAAATTTTTTTTGCTTTTTTCTGACCTCTGGAATGCATTATTTAGTTTTCATTGTATTCCTATGGGAAACCACACTTTGATATGAAAAACCCTGAGTAACTAATTAATTCCATATCTCGAGGTACCACTGTATTTACTAATCTTTTGTTGTGTTACTTCTTTGTAGGGTGTTTCAATTAATCCCAAATATTCCCATGAATTTATTAGGGTTTGCCATTCCAAAGAAAAGATGTTAACAGCCACTGCTCAAATCAAGCCACACAATGTAAACAGGATGATATCTGAAAGTGTGACACAGAGGACCAAGTATGCTTGAAGGTTAACTTATTAATAAAACATAGCTGGCCTTGATTTAGCTTAGAAGAAACTCAAGACGGTTATCAACATCTGTCCAAACCCATTTCCAGTCTCTTTGGACTCTGCTGTGGATAAACTGATTAATAAAAGATGATGCCTTAGGAAGGAAGCTTAGATCTTGGTAAGCAATGACAAAAGCAAAGGCAGTGTTCAATCTGCATATGAAAGGAAACTGTGAAAGCAAACTAGTTTACCCCTCTATCCTCCACTGCCAGTTTCCGATAACATTTCATCTGACTTCGCTTGTGGCTGCAGTTTGGATAAATAAGAAAGAATCCCAAAAATTAAGTGTGGAATTAATTTACAAAAAAGATCAGGGTGCACTTTCTCCTCTCTTTCTTTTTCTCAGCCTCCTCCACCGAAATCGAATCCAGTTCCTTTGTGGCTTCCTCTTTCCTCCTGTCAGTTTTTTTAAAAAAAACTTTTCAGCTCTCTGTATTTGTTTTTCCCTCTCTTTCCTTGATCCTTCAGTCTTTCCTTTCCCTGGGGCTAGAACAAAGCCTGCGTATTAAACAAGTGCTCCACTTTGCCTATTGATAGATTGTTGCCTAATAAAATTTGCCCTTGGAAGCCAATTAGTGAAGAGTGATCCAAGTTGTGGTAATTTGCTTCATCATTACATGGAGTTTCTGCATCTTCAGATCATGTGCTACTTGTAAGAACATAATTATTTATCTCAGTCAGTGTTTTGTTTCCTGCTCTTGCTATCCATACATCTGTGGGAAACAGGAGCTATATTATCACTATGATGTCTAGAAGTAATGCAGGTGAAGATGTTGACAAACTAGTTGTGTTCATGTAGAATCCAACTTGGTTTTGATGGGCCTAACATTTAAAATGAAAACTTAAAATAGCCTATTTAAAACCAACTCAAACCTGCTATCGAGAATGGTATCATGCACATGCGCATGTACACACACACACTGTTTCAAGAACTCACCAGTGCAAGAGCTGCCTGCCCCTCAACTTTTGTACAGTGGTACCTCGAGTTACAAATGGTTTGAGTTACAAAATGTTCATAATACGAATGAAAATCAATTGATAATAATGGCTCGAGTTACGAATTTTTTCGGAACAGATTAATTGGTTTTCAATGCATTCCTATGGGAAACTATATTTCAAGTTATGAATTTTGGTTTTAATGTGTTCCTATGGGAAATTCAAGTTACAAATTTTTCATAACATGAAAAATGCCTTGGAATACATTAAATTTGTAACTCGAGTTACCACTGTACTCTGAATGCAAAGAATCACTCTCAGAACTTTATCTGAGAAAAAGAAAAACCTGACAACCATGGAATAAAATACAAACATAATGTATAACGGCTGCTACAAAGAATTTGCCCTCCTGTTCCAACTTCTCTCATAACATCAAATTCCATTACCTAAATCAAAGTGATCTCTGAGAAATGAGAATGTTTTCCTTCTGCTTCTGGGAGTGACGAGGGTGGCGTGGGCCGGATGAATTGGTGTCACGGCTGGATCTGGCCCATAGGTAGTTTGAGCAGCCCTGGTTTAAGCAGAGAAAATGGCAATTTTAAAACTCCCTGATTCTGTTGCAAAACAGATTGCAAGGTGTGTTTTACTTCTGCTTCTGGTGGGAGGAACCACGTGAATGGCCTGCTGAACCACATGACTGACCTGCTGAACCATGTGACTGGCCTGTGGCATGAAAAGTTTGAGCACCCCTGGACTAGAGTTACAAAGTCTTGCCGGTTCCAGGTTAAGTATATGTATTCAAATCTAGATAAGCAAACATGGGAAGTGAACGCAAGAACTTTAGCTTTCAACCCTCTCTGTCACTGTAGATTTTGATTCTGCTTGTGCAAGCCGTTGAACAGAGCAGTGCATACTCTGGGGCTTGCAAAACAGTTACACAAAAAGTGTTGTTCAACTCTTTATGGCAGTTGATCTAGTTGTTCTACTAACAAGTATAAATGGCTGGTGAAACAATGCCAGCACAGCATTAGATATAACCTATAGTTTGAAAAACAATTCTTTCATGTTCACAAAATGTATTGCTCAGTTCTTTGGAACTTGGCCAATACTTAACTATTGAACATGGCAAACCCCCTCAAAAAGCCGGGAAAGTGGGGGGAGGTTTACACAAAAAGCATCCAGAGATCTCAGTATTTTGGAAATAATGGAGAGCATACAGATGCTTATAATAAGCAATATGCTGCGTTTTGCTTAAGCTTATATAAAAATGGGTATTATGTTTCAATTTAAAAATGTCCCCACTAAAATTTTCAGAGCAACACACAAGACCACGCAGACATGTTAAAGACCAGAACAGATATCGGTAGATATACATATTGGAGAAAACACTCAGGGCGCACATATCTGTGGCCTAAAGTAAAAAAAGTTCCCAGTCAGATTGATTCTTCTCAGCATACAATGGAGATGAAGATGGACCTGCATTTTGCCAGCAACTCAGCAGAACTAAATCTTTCCTGCTTCTCTTTAACCAGGGGTGCCCAAACTTTTTGGGCCATGGGCCGGTCATGTGGTTCAGGGGGCTGGATCCGGCCCTGACACCAATTCACCCAGTCCATGAACCCCTTGTCGCTCCCCGGACAAGAGCTTTGTGGGCCGGGTAAATTGGCATCGGGGCCGGATCTGGCCCCTGGGCCATAGTTTGGGCACCCCTGTCTTAAACCCATTAAGTATGACAATTAGCACCAGCTGGATGTGTCCAGCTGTACATATGTTTCAGACCACCTCCTCCAGGATGACTGTTCATAATGAGGGAGATTAATCTTTTTCTTCCTCAGCTGTGACAGGAAGGAAAATTGTGTCCTCCATAGGCCCATGAAGCTCAGGATAAAAGGATCCTGTTGATTTCACTTGGAACTTTTCTTATTACACCTGACAGCCACTTTGGGGCCTGATTGTTGCTAAAACTAGGAATAGGGTTGTCCATTTCAACAGCAACCTGTTCTGTGACATCATTTGACAAATCCTGAGAGTAAGGGGTAGATCCTTGAGGTGTCACTGAGATGGGAGAGGACATAGTTTGGGGAAGGGGCCAGATGATCATGAAAATGAGACAAATTTGACATTAAAGCCCAGATCCTGGCTAAAACCTGGCTAACAAGGGCCTATAACAAGCAGAGGTATTTTGGTGTGTGTGGATGCTTCTTATGAAAGGGGGCAGGAACTATAAATTAGTTAGAAGTCTCACTTTTTAAGACAGGGGCTGGGTCATGCTCCCTCAGACAGCTTTGGGGGCCAGACAGCCATTTTGCCCTTCCTCTACCACATGGCACTTCCTGGTGTGGTGGAGGCAGGGGGTTACATGAAATGGTGCTGTGGGCTGCATCTGGACCATGGGCCACAGGTTGAGAATCCCTTACCTAGAACCTGCAGTGTTAGTTACTGTATGTGTGACATACTGGGATATTTTCTAGGTTCTATCATTATTGCTGGGGATCATGGAAGGTTCACCATCAGTCCATGCTGTTCCCTGTGTTATTGCTATCAAGGCTTGTACAACAAGATGCTTCATGAGTCACAGTGCTGCCCTTCTATGCTTCTACAAGGTGTAACATTATGCATCTACTGGCTTTTTCAGGTCCCCTCCTTTCTCATCCGGTACATACAGTACCTACCTTTTGATTGAGCCAGTGAAGCCTAGTTCCAGCTGGGGATGTTTGGAATCTCACTCATATGTTCACAGAAAGTTAAGCCAGATTATTCCTCCACTCTCAGAGATCTTGAGAGGCATAGCAATTCTCAGTGCCAGCGAGCCATAGGGGTAGGGGCTAGACCAGGGTTCCTCAAACTTGGCTCTCCAGGTGTTCTTGGACTTCAATTCCCAGAAGCCCAAGTCAGTACACCTGCTGATCAGGGCTTCTGGGAATTGAAGTTCAAGAACACCTGGAGAGCCAAGTTTGCTGATCCTTGGGCTAGACCAATGTGAAGACAAAGATAAATCTATTCTTCCATGATCTAACAGTCTTCTAAGCTCATAATTAACTCAAGATTGTAATTAACAGAAGTGGAAATAGAATTTTGAAAAGCAGTGATGTGTTCTCTGAATTTTAGCTGCTCATAGTTCTGATTTAAACCTGGGAAAGTGTGTGTGTGTGTGTGAGAGAGAGAGAGAGAGAGAGAGAGAATTATTATAAGAGGGATATTATTTGTTTGTTTGTTTGTTTGTTTAGCTTATGAATGTGATTAAAAATGGTACTGCTGCTATAAAGAAATTCTTAAAGATAGTGATCCAGGAGCATTTGGTTTCTTTCACAGATATGTGAGAAAATGGTAACGTTCTATCTATCTATCTATCTATCTATCTATCTATCTATCTATCTATCTATCTATCTATCTATCTATCTATCTATCTGTTGGTCTTTTGATCAAGTATCTTCCAATGCAAAGGAATGCCAGCAAAACTGAGAACTCTTTTAACATGATCCGTTTTACAAATGGTGGGAGGGTGCACATGGTTTAGATCTAAAAATACTCTGAATCAATTCTGCATGTGTGAAATGTTTCAATTACTCCTAAAATATTTTTAACAGATTCCAGATTGAACAGGCAAAACATTTACAGAGCAATTGGGCCATACTGTGCCTTTAAAATTTTTAGTACGCCACATTACCATAGACACATGTTAGAATATGTATCTGAAGTACAGTACTACAAAATATTTTAGCAAAGGTGGCAATCCACAAGGCCAGTGGTATAGTAACATTGTGCTTCACAGATTTATGTGCAAGAAAAGACCTTTTGCTCATTAGGGAGGCTAAAGCACTTTCTGCTTTGTTGTTTCTTCCATGTTCATCTATCCATGTCCGAGTACCAAATTTGTAAGGGAAAGTTGCTATGTTTCAGTCAAACCCATCACAGTGTTAACATATTAGGTTTCATCATGTCTTCAATTCTGGATGATCAGTAGGTAGCAATGAAGTCCTTATTATTCCTAGCTAAAAATGCACATCAAAGAGACTACAGTTAATTGCTAGTCCTCATGAATTTCATAGTCTAAAAGTAAAGTTTTTTAACCACTTCAGAAGGATTCTCAGATTTCATTTGGGGGCAGGGGGAGAGAACCTGCAAAGTGTAGGTGGCTGTGAAAAATGAATTCTTTTCTAACTGCTGCATTGAGTACCAGAGTCAATTGGTGAAACCATCTGTCTTTAATGTTTATTTCCCCTTACAGAGCCATTTCACACACTATGCGGAAGTAAACCTGGGTCTGGCTGGGATCTACAGCCAAATCACAGATCCCTGCCTGTTTTTTGAGTATGTACTTGGATAGAGCAGAGTTTTCAAAAATATACTTTTTCAATATTTACACTGTTACGTGCATACTTAAAATATCTATTTTAGAAATTGAAATGTATAATTTCTATCCTTTCTGTTATTTACAAAATGTACTGGCCTATCCTTTGCATATTTTTACCTATATTTTATAAAATTAACTAATTATAAGTAATTTGTTGGCTAAAATTAGTTACATTGAGGTAATCTCAGTGTTCTAAGTAATTCATAGTTACTTTCAGAGGTTAATTCTAAAGGCATTTTAGGGCTCCAAAGGGCCATTTTAATGGAGCATTTTCAGTTTTTATACCATGTTCTTATCAATTCTAAGTGGCAAGGGAAGTGGCCTTTGGTTTTGTCTTCTGTGGGGTTTTTAAAAAACTATTTTCAAGGTGCAATAGCAGAATTGGGCACAAGAAGGAACTAGAGAGTAACTGTCTGTCTTAATTGTAACCATAAAGCAACATTTTAACAACAAAAAGCAGAACAGACTTTGTGGGCAATCAGAATAACAAACAGCAAACTAGCTAGTGAGAAGGAATGAAGAATGAGATGAGTTAAAAACCTTCTGAACTCTAACCTGCCATCACAGGGCTGTGGTGGCTCAGTGGTTAAGAAGCTCACTTTGTTAGCTGGAAAGTTGGCAATTCAGCAGTTTGAGATCCAGGTACTGTGTGGTGGAATGATCGCCTGTCTCTGTCCCAGCTCCTGCTAACATAGCAGATCAAAAGCAAGAAATTGCAAGTAGATGGGAAAAGATCTTGGGGACATGAAAGGTGCCTCATTCAGGCATCCCCTGAGCAGAGTTTCTCCAGCATAAATCCTTTCAACCCAGGATATATTTCTGACACAAAAATATTATTATTATCTGCCACCACAATAGAATGAATATAACTCATTCTAATAGTGAAAATACAAATGTGATTCTAGATCCAATGAGATTGGATCTATGAATCCAAATTTATTTATTTATTTATTTATTTATTTATATACCACCCATCTGATTACCACTGATCCAATTCCACGAGTCTGATGTTTGTATGTGTGTATAATTTTGATTTGGAATGTGAAAAAGGAATGGACTGGACCTCTCTGCATGGTGTGCTGAGGTCTTTAAATTGCCAACTGGGCTTCCTTGTATTTTTCACTACTATTATTGCCAGTGACATATTCAGCGATTCACACCTAGTTTGACCCTTAGTCAGTGTCTAGCTCTGAAATTAATTCTAATGCTAGGTGTTTTAGCATAATACAGTTGATGCCAATATGCTACTTTTATTGCCATTAATCCATTCTAATTAATCCAGGGGTTTATGCTTTGGTGGGGTACTTTGAATTATCTGCTATATTCACACATGAAAGTGCCTTTACATAGCTTGAATATGGATTGGGCCATGCAGGACAAAAAGATTTCTATCACATGCCATAGCTTTATTTAAGTGCTTATCCGCATATGATCTCAATCAGATGAAGGGAGGCGAGAGAACTACCTCCATTCACCCTGCTCACTCTGTCACATCCTGTACTAACCTCCACCAAAGGTGGACCACATATTGTAGCAGGCACTGAAGGAGAAAGCCTGCAGGACTCACACAAGTTTGTCCCTGCCATTAATCCATCTCATGGGGAGACATGCTTGCCAAAGATATGGGTCATCCACTCAACTGAAAGGTAAGAAAATGACCAGATGCTTTTAAAGTAAGGAGTCTGGCCAGGTTATCCTGCTATGGTAATAGAGTAGACCATACTGCCAACAACTCAACACCAAGTGTCAGGCAGCAGTTAACTAACCTGACAACTCTGAGGACTAATGACCTTGGGTGCCCAAGTCCACAGGGAAGGGTGATGGTCCTGAAGTGGATTAAATCCCACTTGAATCCATCTTGATGGAGAGCAGCAACTTCAACAATCCTGGCCTGGGCTGATGAGGACTTTGCACGGCAAAAGAGCTCAGGACCAGAAAGTGACTCGCAGAACTGGATCAGTGGTATGAGTGTCACGCTGCAATGTGGAAAACAGATGAAAGGCCACTGCATTATATTCTCAGGACAGTCTTCATGGCTGATCGCCGTGAGGATCAGTAATATTTGGACTTGGACTTGGACTTGGACTTGGACTTGGACTTGGATTTGGATTTGGATTTGGATTTGGTGGAAGAAGAAGAAGAAGAAGAAGAAGAAGAAGAAGAAGAAGAAGAAGAAGAAGAAGAAGAAGAAGAAGAAGAAGAAGAAGAAGAAGAAGAAGAAGAAGAAGAAGAAGAAGAAGAAGAAGAAGAAGAAGAAGAAGAAGAAGAAGAAGAAGAATTACAGTACAGGTACAAGCGAATCCACTGATAGGAGCAATTTGTCATATGAAAAAGCTGTGGGGGGGGGAATGGGGGGAGATTTCCAAATCCTTCCTCTTTCCTTTTACATCATTATATTTATGTCCTGCCTTATCACAGCAAATCAGCACTCAAGGCAACTGACAACATCACTAAAAAAACAAGGATTAAGAGCATAGACTTTTTCGCCCTTTCTATATTTGATAGAATTTTAAACTATAAGTTTGGAAATTAATTCATTAATGCTAAACAGTAATAATAGGGATATTAATTCCATGTCATTGCTGCTGGGGAATGAATTTGCTTAGTTTCACAAATTGGTGTTAGTTTCTTCATTAAATTGTTTGCTCTGAAATTAAGAATGGGATTCACAGAGATTAGCATGTGCATAGCCACTACAACACTTTAAGAGCATATTTATTATTGGATCCTCCAAAGTTCACTTTTTGTCATAAAGTTCCCTACTTCAAAGTAGCACATTTTTGCAGTTGTACTAAAAATCCCATCTTGCCAGTTGGAGTAGCAGAGTGCAACAGATTCTAAACCTGTCTGATTAGGAAATGGTGACAGTTTTAAAGCACTAGATTTCATCTTACTACCAGGTCAATCAAATGTTGTCACTGATTTCCATTGCTCTTTTTTGTTGCCCCTCAATAGTTAAGCAATTCTGTTCCCCACATATGAGCTGCAGCCTTTTGCTTCATAATCATTCCATTTATATCTTACTATTACTATTAAATCTCTTAACTTTAACTTTATATTAATGTGACTCTTCCATACCGATATTTTAGACCGCTGCTTTGCAAAAACACAGAGGCAGTGCCTTAGAACTCATGAACTGATATAAAATAAACTAAAACTAGCAAAGGCTGAGATAACTCTTTGCACTGAATTAACCACCTGGTGGCAAAATTAATAGTTAATGATATTAAAAAAATGGAGCTGCACTATGATTTGCCAAGACAGAAAATTTATATTAAATGCAATGGGGTAAATCGCAGCAGATTGCCACTAGTACACAGAAGGAGCCTCCATGAAGACTGTGGTATTTTTAAGCTACAACTGGGCGTACCCTGGTAACTGCAACCTTGTGTTGATGGTTAATCTTTCTCACACTAGGTCAGGTAAAAAGAACTATGGAATGAATTCACCAAAAGGTGCCTTCTTCATTTTGGCATTTTCACATCTGGCCTAGACACTGAATAATAATAAGTTGTTCCATTCCTTGTTGTGCATCAAGTCTTTTAACTGGCATGAAGCAAAGGAACCTGAGTGGCAATTCATTAATTAGTAGCAATTCTCTACTATTTATAAAATTCCACATGTACATATCCCAATTTTTACATAAAATAAATAGAGATAGACTACATGCTGTGTCCTTTTCCTCCCAGATCATGATAATAGTAACTGTGTTTAAAAGAATTAAAGGGAAGCATTTTGTTCTGTTGCAAGCAGTCAAAAATGGTATTATCTTAAAACTATAATGGCAAATATCCTAATGTATAGCTTGGTACGTATAGCAAGAGTGTCATCACTGATAGCAGCAAAGCACTGCTAATTAGAGTTCCTGCTTCAAGTTGAGAGGCAAAGTCACACACAATTTGAAACCAAAACAGAAACTCTTTAATTAGTGGCAATTTTCTGTGCCAATGGACCTCTTTGCAAGAGGATTTTGGCCATTATTAATAAAACCACATGCTGTGATTGTTTGGGAAACAAGAAGCAGATTTTTCTAAAGGTGGCAATGAGCTTCCAAATAAAGGGGAAAGAGTCAGCTTGAGAAGAAGCATCTCAAATATGCAGCACATATCCAAGTTATGTGCACTAGGTTACCAAGACAGGCTCAATGAAATCACAATTAAGCAGAAGTGAAACCCAGCTCTCTGATATATTTTTTTAAATCCATTATACAGTTAAACCTCGCATAAAGAGTGCCTCACTCAAAGAGTAACTCGCTTAAAGAGCAGAATTTTCTCTGAATGTTTGCTTCACTTAACAAATAAAACCAACCAAAAACTCGCTTAACAAATAAATCAGGATTCGCAATCCCCCCCCCCGCCAGAAGTCACAATTGGTCACTTACAATGGTGTTTCGCTTAAAGAGCAAACTCGTTTAAAGAACTACCCTGTGGAACACATTATGCTCTTTAAGCGAGGTACAACTGTACTAGCATTTCAATCCCAACCTCTGATTAACTTTTAAAAACACTGAATTAGAATACATTCCCTACCACCACCACCTCCATTTGATGAGAAAACCAGAAAACTGAGTGTACCAATAACCAGCTTTTTGATCTTTTAGGCCAGACGCAGAAATGCTTTCCCAGGGAAAACCTCATAAAATTGTAAAAAAGTTACTAAGATTAAAATGTTGAATTACTGACATTTCGGGCTGCTAAGCAAAAAGTAAGACGTTTAATTTTAACTAAGGCAGTTTAAGTAGTTATTTGCAAGCACTGCTCTTTGACCATCATAGCCAGAGGCAGGCAGAACACTGTGGCCCTGAGAAAATCCCCTACCCTTCTCATGTGGCAGGCATCTTGCTTACTCTTACTACACCAGCCTAGGCACACCTTTTCCAGACTGTGACTCAAAAAGAGCAAGTTGTCAGTTCTCTTTGGAAATATTTTTTAAATTGTTGACAGCTGCCACAAAGAATCCAAAATTGTTGTTGCCTTGTCTTGTAAAATCAGAACCATGAAAGTAAAAAAATAAAAATTTCAACAAGACATAGTTTTCTCCCCCCCTCCCCCTTTGTAGAGAAAGAGAGGCTACATTTTCTCGAGTTTTCTAATCTATTTGGAAACATCAGGAAAACATATTTTTCTCTTATCCCTTTTATCTGTCTGGAGAATATTAAATTCTATAATTCCCCAGATGCTGGAAATGAACTCATTTCCAATCTTAGCTCATAACTTTATCCCATTTGGGGAGGAGGAGTTAAAAATCCCTGTGAGCTGAGTTTTCTTGTGTTTTCCACAACATTTAGACTGGCTTTTAGAAACATCTGCCATCCTTTCCCTTTTTAAGAGCACCGTCTCCACCTAAAGGTTTGCATCCCATCACATTTAATTCACTTACCAATGAATGCTAATTAAGATTCATTCATGCCTGCAAGATTAATTGGAACCATATTGAGGCTGAAATATTGGGAGTATGAAAGGGTCAGGTTACTATGAAATTGTCTTGTCCGGTCACTGAAAAGGTAAAGTGCACAGTAACCTTTCCTTTCTTGTTTCTCAAAAACCCAAAATGGATATCTGTCCAGCTGTCCAAGCCAAAATCCGACACGTTAGAAGACAGTGGGGCTTGTAATGAACTACTTATAAACAATTACTTCCTTATAATTCCTTCCTTTTTCGTGGCAATTCAGCTCTAAATAATTTACATTAGTATGATATCACAGAGCAAAGGATAAGTTACTTCCTTCTGTGGCATGACTATAACTGTGAACCGATGCTTATAGTTACATTGCGCACTCTTCCTAAATCAGGGGTTCCCAACCTATAGCCTGCGGGCTGGACCCAGCCTCGGATGCGGTTCAAACCAGACTGTTGTCAACTCTGCTGCACCTGGAAGTGGAAGTGGGTGCATTTACATCAGCTCTAAAACACACCTGTGCATGCACAAATGTGGCCCACAGCTGTTGTAAACATGGAAGTGGGTGCACTTATGAGAGCCGTAAATGCACCCACTTCTGCTTCTGGGGGGTGGGGTGGGGATGGTCAAGTCTGCTCAGCTGTCTGGGGGTGTGGCCATGCAGGGAAAGGAAAAAAGAACTCCATACAGCCAAGGTAGAGATTGTGTGACCTTTCACATCTTGCTGGACTGCCACTTTCACCAGCCCTAACAGGCAATCCCATTCAAACAATCCAAGCTGAAGTTTTCTATCACTGCCACAACACAACCTCATTTCTTGTCCCATCTCCAGACCTTAGAAAAGTTACCTTTTGACAACACCTTTCCAAACCCACTAGGCAGCATTAAGAATCTAAGATTTCAGGTACCCCAAAGTAACTTTTTTGAGTTTTGCTCACTTTTTTGCATCCATACAATAAATGGGAATTCTGTGTATGCCTTTTGCCATCTCATTCTTCCAGCCCCATCATCAACTTAGGGCGTGTCAACATTGGCCCTCCCAGGCCTGGGGAAGCAGCCTTTTAAAAGCCACTTGAGGCCAGGTGGAGGAGCAAAGTGCTGTTGGGTGTGATCTCTACATCCAGATAGCATTTTGCTCCTTCAAGGGCCCATGCTTCTCAGCTGATTGGGCAATCCCTTCTCTGTTATTTCCCAGTTGCTCTTTGTCAGCTGGGACATGGGGTGTCATTGACACTGCCATGAAAGGGGGCAGCTGGAGTCACTTTTGCAGCAGCCTTTCTTCCTATCTGTCGGAGAGAGCGGCTCCCCTTCACTATCTTGGACATGGGGTGCCAGCTGCAAAGAAGCCTTCCCTTTCCCCTGCTGCCCCTGATCAGAGTCCAGGATAAAACAAAGTCAGGTAATTTAGATAAAACTCTTATGGTATCTCAAAAGGGGGTGAGTTGGGATGGACTGACCAAATCAACGTGTGAATACAATCAAACCAATTTTCCCAACCTGTCCCAAATGATAGCTATATGACCATGTGGACAGCCTGTCATTCAAGCAATAAGGCAGGGATTCTCAACCTGTGGTTTGTGGGCTGAATGTGGCTGGCGGCGCCATTTCATGTGGCTTCTCCACTTTCTCCACCACACCAGGAAGTCCCATGCAGTGGAGGAAGGGCAAAATGGCCCCTGAAGCTGTCTGAGGGAGTGTGACCTGACCCCCGGCTTAAAAAATGTTGAGAACTCCTGCAATAAGGAAACTGTGAGTCCCTTGACCAAGAGGATATGAGGAAGCTCTCCTCATATCCTGGGAAAGATAGGGAATATGGTCCTGGCCTTACATATATAAGAGCTGCTTTTGTGCAAGAAAGAATCCCATCCCATATTTTAAAACATCTTAAAATATGTTTTTGTTTAAAACATCCCAGATTACAAGAACTTTTGTTTCTTGAAATAAAGGATCATCTGAATTAAGTATAGAGCTGTTTATGGTTTGTTTTCCATTCCATGTGTATCTTACTTTTGTTTTGATTCCCCCACAAACTCCAGTATTACCATATACTCCCTGGCAAATACTGCAAATATTGCGCTGCTAATATTTTGAAGCTGCCAATGGTTCTCAAGGAGACAGTAATGAGATCCAAAGATGCTTCTATCCTGCTGATTTCATTTTGATCCATTTATCAGTATTGTTATTCTTTTTGGAACTATTACAGAGAGCACTGGCTGTGTTTTTGTTGGCTTAAAGATGCATCAACTGAGATGCAGCTTGAGCTGTTTAGTTCACAGTCAAAGGAAGTCTTATTAATGTTTAAACCATTTTGGTGTGCAATCTTATAAGTCAGTTACAGGATCATTCATTTAACACATTTAAATCCTGTCCTTAAGGTGAGTTTAAGGCAGCATATATGACCTGCTTCCTTTCCACATTATCCTTACATGAAGTAGGTTGGGTTGATGGAGAGAGGCTCAAAATTATTCAATGAAAAGGCAACTGATTTATTTGAAGATAACCCTATGAATATCAAAGTCAGCTAGTGTACCTACAAGTGAGTTTCATGTTTGAGGGGGATTTGAACTTGAACCTTCTGAACCCCAAATCAGCCTGTGAATTGCTATCCATCACTGGCTTCACATTATAGGATGTTGTATAAAAGCTAACATCTTGTGATGACACTGAGAACCAGTTCTTTAACTTTAGGATGCACAATAGCAATCATTGATTATCCTGCATTTGGTACAAATGAGGTTTAATCAGAAGAGTAGCGTGCCTTGGCGGGGCCCCGTATAAAAATTTGTTTGGGGGCCCTTAGGAAGGGTAAAGATTTGTTTTGCTTATGCACGTTGGGGGCCCCCGTATAATTGATACGGCAGATATGGCGGTAGCTACGCCTCTGGATAAGATAAAGGTCTAGGGTTCAGTGCTCATCTCTGCTTATAGCTATCTATGTTTGCATATGTTTCTATGGACATGTGGCAGGCATGCCTAGGCACCAGAGTTCATGAAGTGCTGGTTACCCTTCCCACCGAAGTGGTCCCTCTTTTATCTACTTGCAATTTCTTGCTTTCAAATTGCTAGGCTGGCAGGAACTGGGACAGAGACCAGAGCTCACTCCACCATGCAGTACTCGGGTTCTGGAACTGTTGACCTTCCAGTCATCAAGCTCAGTGTCTTAACCACGTGAGCCACTGCAGGTATAGAAGTCTAATTGCTATTGCCCCCTCACGGGCAAGGGCCTCCCCCCTTTTTCTAGGACACAAGAGCCTTCCCTTGGTAGCCCCTTTTCCCCTGGGCGCCCCCTTCCCTCCGACGCCGCCTGCCAGCTCAGGAAAGGCTCTTCCCTTCCATTTGTGCAGAGGGAGGGGGGGAGAGAGAGAGAGAGAGAGACGGGGGCCCTTTCTCATGCTAATTTCTCAGGCTCGCGCAGGGAAGGTGGGCAGGTGGCCGCTTGGCTCACCCCACCCCACCCCACCCCCTTACAGACCGGAAATAGGGCCGCGACATCACGTGGTTCTAACGCTGCCCCGCGGGAGGGGAGTGGGGGGGCGCTACTGCTGAAACGGGGAATATGACACGCCGGGGGGGGAGGGAGAGAAGACGCGAGCACCCGAACGAGCCTGAGCGCGCGCGCCCTTTTAAAAAGTTCTGGCTCGCTGGCCTGTGCAAACACGCTTCTCGTCTGAAGGGCTTGCCCCACTCCTCGTACACACACACGGCCCTCGGCCTCTTCATTACTCCCGGGGGCCCCCCCCACCGAATGTGTAGCTTTTAAAGGCTGGGAATTGGGGTGGGTGGGGGTAGTAGGGTGTCCAGCCATTTAAAAAGATGATGATGATTATTATTCCTGTCAGAAATTACTCTGGGTTGAAAGGATTTTTTTTTTTTGGCGGAAGAAACTCCCCCTCAGAGAAGGCCCAAATGAGGCTCCTTTCAGAACTGGGACAGAGACAGGCGCTCAATCCGCCCTGCCCTACCCAAGTCTCGAACTGCCGACTTGCCAGCCTTCCAGCTAACAAGGCGAGCTTCTTAACCACTACTAAGCCAACTCATGTGTATGTGCGTGAGTTGCGGGGGTGCTGGAGCCACTCCGCGTAAACTGGAGAGTTAGAAACACACTTTTCCTCCCGAGTCGGTGGGGTTCGCTTGGCGCGGGAAACGCGAATCTGATCCAACCCTTCGACGGAAGAGACCCCCGTTCTTTTCGTGGAGACTTATAGGAAGGGAGAGCCGTTGAGTGGGGGGGGGGAGAGAGATCCCTCCTTTCTAGGTCGGGAACGAAAGCAGGAGAGAGTCATCGTCTTTCTCTGCTTGCAGCCCTCAGGTCCGTCTCTTGCCAAGCCCGGCGAAAGATCCCTCGGCCACCTTTGGAGTCTCCAATTTTTATTTTTATTTTTTGCCGTTGGGGGCCCCCGTAGCCCGGGGGCCCCGTATAATTGATACGGCTGATACGGCGGTAGCTACGCCTCTGGGTTTAATCTCAGCCCCCATAGCACGAAATCTCTGCTCATGATTTGAGTTCAATCCCAATGGATTAAAGGTTGATTGAGCCTTCCATCCCTGTGAGAGCTAATTGCCCTGAGAACTACCCAGAAAATGCTGTAAACACTGTGGAGCACTATATAAATATAATTGCAATTGGTATTTAATTATTTTTGGCCTGAGAGGGAAAGGAGGCTTTGGGGATGACCAAAGTTGCATAAAAGGCATGACCTGCATTGAGGAAAGCATGTCAAGAGCTGGCTGGAGGGGCAGTTCCTCCACTTGGAGTCCCAGAAGTTCCTAAACAACACTCCCAGAAGCCATAACCAGGACAACAAATGACCAGACCTTTGAGAGTGTGGGGACCACTGGGCTAAACAAAAATATAATCTGATATAATAGTTGGTTTCTATGTTCCAATTAAATGTATTTTAACTTGGGCTCATGCACAGAGTAGGGGTTGGAACTGATGAAATTATAGACCCCTTCTAACTCCATTATTCTATTATTTCATTCTATGCACTAGAGCTAAGCTAGAACTTGTCTAAGAATTCTTAGATCTTTCTTTTTCTCATCCCATTGTGAAAAGAACCCCAACCTTCCTTCCTTCCTTCCTTCCTTCCTTCCATCTGACCCTTTTCTCCTCCTTCTCCTCCTCCTCCTCCTTCTGTGATAGTTACCATCTGTCCCTCTCATCCCATAGTTGGATGAGTAACAGTGGACTTTCTCCTTGTAGCAGTAGAAGCAAGGGGGCTTTGGGGGAAAAGAGAAAAGTGGTAATGCTGTCATTGCTATCGGTAAGCCCAGATGTAAAAGACATGAATAATTTCTTCTTCTTTTCTTAGGAAATGGGCTGATGTTCTTTCCCCCACTTGTTCCATGCAAAAACAGCATGATGGAGATTGAGAGGCCTGCTCTTGTCACTAGATCAGTGAGTGGCTAGTGTGTAAAGGTCCTGATTATATGTTATGAGAACTAGTGCAGAATTTAGATCTCATACCTGTCATGGTTGGAAGTAGTTTCATTAGCATTTTAACACCTTGGAGCAATTTTACATTCCTTGGTGAGAGTGTCAGAAGGAAAAACTAAAAGGTGATACACTCCAGTTCCTGACGGACCACTCTGTGCCAAATATAAACCCTGCTTAAAGGGTTTATACAAATGTTCACATTCAGATGTGCATTTTAGATGATATTTCTGCCTGCTACAAACAGATGAAGGTACATTATTACCTACTGAAAATATATTTAGGTTTGATGTTATAGATCATCATAGCTTTCACACTAAGGATATAAATTCTGAACTTTTTCTTTCTCATGTGTGAGAATGAAAAACTGCAGATTTTTTTCTCCATACTCTGTGAGATGGAATGTTATTTTCCAGCAGTATTAATGATAAGTTTTGTACTTGCAAGGATACTCTGCACACTTGTACAATTGTGTGAAATCACAATAACTGCCACCTTGTTCTTTGAACTTCTGAAAATTAGAATCTTTGGATGGGTTGTTTGTATCTTTTTGATTAGTCAGTCAGTCAGTTTGTATCAATTAGTCAATCCTTCTGTATGATTGCTATGCTCACATTTCCTTTCCTCATCACTGGAAAATACAGAGAGATTTTTTTAAAAAACAAAATACAGAAACCTAAAGAAGAAATAAAAGTGTTCCTTTTTTCATTGTCAGGCAGGTCTCTGAAGGTGTGAAGCCTTGCTGGGGTCAACAATCTCTCAGTAGGCCATGGGGAAGTGGGGATGGTATATTTCATCAAGAAACAGTAATTTTTCAAGCACTCATACTTTTACTACACACACTCTATTTATATTTGAAATACTGATTTGTTTGTTATAAATGCTGAGAGTTTCACACTGCCAAACTCTGTATTTAATGGCAAACTCAGTAGTGGAGAAACTGGATTATTATAGACATAAGCTTTGGATATCACCATCCCTTCTATAAAGGCTCCTACTTTGACTTGGATGGTTGAAAACAAATACCAAAATAAAACAAACAAACCTTACATTTCATTTTGCCATTATTAACCATAATGGAAATTATTCTGACTAGCAGCTGTGAAAATGATTACTGTATCACACATACTTAGTCACTTGGCCTTTATTTGACCTTGCCGAAAGCCTGAATCATGTCTGTCTGTGAAAAGTCCCATTTAGTTTTAAAATATAATGAACTGTACTGTCTGCAGCAAGGGCCATGCACAGAAACAGTTCTATGGATTCCATATTATTTTTTCCTAAATTGTGGAGAGTAAATGTTTTGAATAGCAGTTTCTCCAGCGTTTGAGAACCATGCTCTTAAGTAATGACACAGTCTGCATGTGTAAGGCTGACTTTTTACTGTGATGCTTCCCTTATTTGTGAGGAAATGTTTTAGCTTCATTAGGAAATATGCAGACTCTTTTAAAAAAGGTGGTTTAACGCCCAATCAGTTGAGTTTGGTTCAACAAAAGTAAGTTCTCAGTCCATAGCTCAAAGATGTTGTCTTGTCTGCTTAACAAAAAACCAGCTTCTCCCAATTGTTCTTACCTGACTCTTTCTAACAGGTATCTGTTAATACATTGCCTGGAACATTTTTGGGGGGTGGAGGGGCATGGCAACTCACAAATTCTTCCAGTAGGCATGCATCACTACCATGCCATTCTGAATGTAATTGGTCTTTGTCTAAGCAGGATTAGGCACTAAGAAGGTTAGTTCTTGGAAGTGAGTTTACTTGGGAATACTGTACCACAGATCTCCAGTCAGGTGTAAAGCAGAATCCTTCCTGAAAATCTGAAAATCACATTTCTGCTCATGGCATCGGGTGGAAAGGTCTCTATAGAAGGCAGGCTCTTATAGGTCCAGGAGACAAGAACCTAATATTGGTAAGATCTGACCACCAATGGCTTAAAATCAAACAGTTCTGTGAAGATCATCACTTTCTGATAACTCGTGCTAGCAAAGTGAATCTCACTGTCTCTTATGTTCAGTGAGAAAATGGGTGGGGGTGGAGTGAAATCCTTCTTTTTTTCCTCATGGTTAAATTTCCGTATGCAAGACTCCCCCCTCTCCCAAGAAATCTCATTGACATTTTGTGATTCCCCTTCCCCCCCCCCCAAAAAAAAACCCCAACAAACAAGCACAAGCACCAATCTCTGCAGAATTAGTTAGGTTCCTGCACAAATGGAAATATCTCTTGCGCTGAGCATTGAATTGTGCAGAAATGTCAGGTTCTGTTGTGCAGAATAACAGATGAAAAACAAAGGAAAAACAGGAAATCTCGCTGCTTCAGGGGGAAGCCTCTCAGTGAGATGTCTTGGCTTGAGGAGACCTGGAAAATCACCAAGAATGAGAAAGTTTTCAAATATTCTTCACATCCTTAACCTTTGTTACCTAAGGATTACAGCGTTATATGTGTATAACAAATTATTCCCAGTACGGCAGAAAGCAGTCTTTTGCAAAACATTCTTCCAAATTGTAGCTGTATAAAGAAAACTTTGCTGCTGAGGAGGAGCCTTGGAACTTTGAAAACAATGTGATATCATTGAACTGGGGTAGGGGATACATATACACAGCATATGCCCGTGATGGCGAACCTTGGCACTCCAGATGTTCTTGGACTTCAATTCCCAGAAGCCCAAGTCCCTTGTGAATCGACATGAATGGGTTTACTGTGATTCATCCAGCCAGTGCTACCCTCGTCGCTCCTGGAAGCAGAAGTAAAACGCACCTGTATAGGCATTGGGCGTGTTTTACTTCCGCTTCTGGGACCGAAGAGGGAAGTGCAGTCCAGATGAATTGCAGTAAACCTATTTGTATGGATTCACAGGGGACTTGGGCTTCTGAGAATTGTACTCCAATAACATTTGGAGTGCCAAGGTTCGCCATCACAACCATATGTGCTAAATAAAAGACACGGGATGCCCAGATTCAGAACATCAGTCTTTGGCACCTCATGGGAGGTTAGCCTGGAAACCTATTGCTGATTAAAATGAAGGATGCCATGTATGTTTTTGCTTCAGCAGCTAGAAACTGAAGCAGGAGCCATAAGTGAAGAAGTTTGTAGGGAGCAAAAATAATTCAACAAGCTGGAGTGCTTTTAAATTAAAAGAGAAAAAAGAAATTCTGCTCTGCAGATCCTATTGAGTAAAAATGGAATACAAGAGATTGCACAAACATTTAGTCCACTCTTGCAAACTCCCGGCTCATGCCTAGATTCCCGCTGGTTGAGAGATTGGTCACATGACTGGCATACAATGGAGAGCCTGCCAATGTGGAGATAGAGTACTAATGTCCTTGCCCTTCTGTTCTGTATTTGCTGAATAGGACAGTAACTTACAAGGTTGAGTTAACCCTATTCTTCATCCTACACAACCTTGCTTCTTCTTATTGTTCTGCCATATCTGAATCTGAATATTGGCAATCCTCATGGTGATCAGTCATGAAGACTGTCCTGAGAATATAATGCAGTGGCCTTTTATCTGTCTTCCATATCACAGCATGACATCTGTATCACTGATTCAGTTCTGTGAGTCACTTTCTGGTCCTGAGCCCTTTTGGCACACAAAATCCTCCTCAGCCCGAGGCTAGTATTGATGAAGCTGCTGCCCTCCATCAAGATGGATTCAAGTGGGATTTAATCCACTTGGGGTTCATCACCCTTCCTTGTGGACTTCGGCACCCAGGACATTAGTCCTCAGGGTTGTCATGTTAGTTAACCACTGCCTGACACTCGGTGTTGAGTCGCTGACAGTATGGTCCACTTTATTACCATAGCAGGAAAACCTTGCAGCAGTATTTTATTAATGTCTGAATAAGTTGTGGATTTTCTGAGAAATTCTGGATGCACTTCAGATTCAGAATCAAACAATATGACACATTTAACATGTTTTTAAAAGAACTGCTCTCTCATGTGTTAAAAATGTATTTGACACCACTACCACCACCACCATTATGTGCTGTCAAGTCAATTCTGACTTATGTGACCCTTTCCAGGATTTTTTAGGTAGAGTATACACAGATGTGGCTTACCATCCCCTTCTTCTGGAGGGAGGCCTGGGACTACACAAGCTGACTCTTCACCTGAGAAGCACAGTGAGGAATCGAACTCCCAAACAACTGAGCTATCCAGCTAGTTTATTTGACATAGCACATATTTTCCCTCACGTATGCACCACTTTTTAAAACTGTGGATTGTTTTTTTTTCTTGCTTTGTTTTATCTTAATTATTGGTAACTGAGAAGTAAATAAGATGTAAATTTAAAATGTGGAGTTTGTCATACAATTCCCATGATCAAACTGGTGTACTATTAATGTGGAGCAAAAGATTCCAGAATTTACTTGGTATGTGTGAACATGAGTTATATAGGCCGAGTTATCAGCTAGATGTGTGCTAGAGCAAGCGTTATGTAAATCCATTTAGTCTACATGGGCGACAAATTATCTTGGATTTCTGGCTGAGTAAACTAGCTCCATTTAAACAGAACAGTGAAAACAAAGAGGAAAAGTGCAGCCTTCCATATCATAATAACAAAAAAAAAAAAGACATATCATTGTGGAAAGGAAGACATACTGTGTCATCTTTGCAGAGAACCTAAAATTAAAGTTGGGTAGTATCTTTATTGGCCATCTGGCTTATTAAAAACAGGTGAGATTTTCAGTGCTCAGGCTGGGGCATTGCAGAACTCAGTGAAAAGAAAAAGACAGCAAATCCTCCTCTGACATTTCATTGTCAAGATCTGTAGACAGAGACTAGCAAACTTGTTGAACTACCAATTTTCAACACAGGTAATGAAAGATTATTCCTCCTCCTCCACTTTTCACTTTGTACCTTCTCCATCACCTTATATCAAATCATTGTACAGTAGTTGATTTTCAACCCAAGGGGACAGAAGCACCCCTTACCCAGTCATGAAACAGGAAAGGTTAGGGTGCATCTCTTCTTGCTGGCCCGAGCAAGGCCACCAAACTAGAGAAGCCTTAATATGCAGCAGAAACCATCTTGGGCTTTTTGAAGGAAACTTCTGACTGCATTTCTAAGAATGATGACTTTAATGCAAAAAGCAATCATTTCCAGAATAGAATATCAAATCAGAAGTCTGAGCAGGTGAGCATTTACAACGCTCAGAGGACATTAAGAAGCTAGAAGTAGATCAATCTGTTAGTGATTTGTACAGTATGCTTTGTAGGGATGGTATGAAAGATAATGCTAAGGAGTTAATCCCTGTAGCTTTAGCCGAAAGCAGTGCTATCATCTAATAGGAAATGGGGTGGTATGTTGGTTGTCAGCTCTAATATCTTATCCCAGTCCAGATTATTTTCCATACTTTTTCTATTATACCCCACAACTAGCTTTTGCAAAAAGACAGACTATTTCTCACACAAGATTAAAACTGCTCATGGACTAGGAGGGAAGACATCTATCGAGGGTCCCCCAAATGCTTCTAGCAAAGTGTTAAAGGAGGATATAACCCATAACTTTTCAAAAACTTAGAATACAGATTGGTTACATGCTGTCTTGCCACCCAGCAAGGGAAGGCTGATTGTCAACAATGTTGTTGTTTTGTTTTGTTTGGAGGGTGGGGGAGGGAGATAAGTATGAAGGATATGAAGAAAGAAAGGCCTGGTGATGGTGGTGATGATGGAGATGATATTCATGTTTTAAAAGCCTGAATTCAAACCACACTAACTGTTCATTTGCTTTTCACTATTTGACTATACAGTAATAACAAACAGCTTCAAACATATAGGCAAATTCTAATTCTTACTTTTTAGTAGAGATTCTAAATGTTCTACAGCTGGTATGTGCAAAGCCGCTGAAGACTTTACTAGTGACATCAAAATCCACAGAAACAAAGAAATGTGGCTTTGCAGTTCTGATAGTGATTATAAAATAGATATTCTTGTTGTTGTGCAATATCCAATTCCGAATACTGGTGATCACCATGGTGATCAGCCATGAAGATTGTCCTGGAAGCAATAGAATGCAGTGGCCTGCATTATATAAAATAGATACACATTTGATTTTCCCATTAAGTAGATATTTTGAAGAAGCAGTTGCTTCTTTATATAGAATATACTCTAAAGTATTTCTCTAAACCAGCAGGCTGAGAAATGTAAGGTATGTATGGATACACAAAAACCAATACACAAAAATGAAAACTGCACTTAAAAGGGATCCTTTAGAGCTGCTCTTACCTTTTTGAATTGTATTTTAAAATTAAACCAGTTTTATAGCATTCATTATATAGATTTCGTCATACTATAGTTATTTTATTTATTTATTTATTAGTTCAAAATTATATTGCTGCACACTCACCGTAGCGACTTAGGGCAGCTTACAAACAATACATTACATTACAATACAATATGTTGATGGGGGTCAACTTTCTTGATTTGATCAGAATATTCATATCTACTAGTACAAAATGTTATTTTATGTCTATCTGCTTTCTTGTCTAACAAAGAGAAATTATATATATATATATTTTTCATCACTCCTCTTCCAATGGCCCCATATGCATAAAGCCACAGCATGCATTACAGGTGACAGAACTGTTACAGTTTGGTCATGTTGAGATATTGACCTATGAATTTTGTTAAGGTCAAAAGTATGACAGTTATAGATAGCCTCAGAGAGCTATTAAACCTTTTAGCACCATTGGTAGTTTGAATCATTGGTCTCTTATAGCTGAACATTTATCTTTGATAAGGTTAATTCCAGTGTGGACTAGGTAATCATGACAGTCACATCAAAGTTCATCTGTGCATCAAGGTGTAAGTAGAGAATGAGATTAAATCACATTTCCACTCATGAACATTCTTGAAAATTTGCATGTTTTAAATGTCTTTGTATGCCTTTTGGTTGATCTCAGTGGGTTGTAGCACCTGGCTGTGTAGCTGGTGGATGGTAGTTCAATTACACACTGTGCTTCCCAGAAAACAGTCAGCTTGTCAACTTAGAGCAAGCTACACAGTCCCAGAGAGCCATCAGAAGGAGGAAGTGGTAAACCACATCTCAGTACTTTATGCCTAGAGAATCCTGGGAAGGCTCACCACAAGTCAGAACTGATGTGGCTGCACAAAATTATTATACAGAGTTATCACATTAAAATGGATTGAAGAATCTTCCAAGAACATCCTTTGACTGGGACTGTACATCTGAAGAAGAAATGTCAACACATATACACACAAGCTACACCATCTGCATATATAAGAAACAACATCACAATAGGTTAGATCTTGCTAGAAGCGCTTCCTAAAGTGGAACTGACATTTCCCAATAACTTCAGTTTCCTACCAGTCTGCAATGTGGCTTCTGTGTTTCTACCACCAAGACATTGTGTGGGTAACAGTTAATAATCTGTTATCTGGAGAACTTCTCATAAACATTTCATGCTTTCATCACTCCTGCTTCATTTAGTTCTCCTTGTCGTCAACATTTATTATTGGAACCTTGAAGGTTGTTTTACAGAGTTTCATTTTTAAAAGTAAAGTTGAAAGTTATTTTACATGTATTTATGTTTATTCTCTGGACTCTGGTCTCTAGTGATTTCCAGTTCAATAGACCAGGAGAAACAGGATCTCTTGATAATTCTCTGAAATAGATAGACAAGGATTTCTGACTCCTGTTTGTTTAATAATAAGATTCTTACCTTCCCTTCAACTTTTCCCTGTGGCCAAAAATGATATTACTAAAATGGAAAAAGTCTGATATTCCAATGAAAGCTTTTGGAATGCCTTCTTACAGCTTCAGGAGAGAGAATCCTTTATCTCTGACCCCTGACTGGAGGAAAATGAAGAGAGAAGCTGGTAGGCTGGATAAGGAGGATCTTGCCTGTGTCAAAGATTTTGGAATTTCATTACAACATTGCTTGCTGCCTGAAGCTGGAGGACTGAGAGGAACTTTTCTGGGTTACTGTCTATCTAACCAATTGCTCCTTTCCACCTCTAAATTAAAAGAGAGCTCTTCCTCTCTAAACTTTGTGTTATTTACCTCTGTTTTATTGGTTGGTGTTAGTTGTTTTGCTGATATTGAACTGTTGGGTAGGTTGCTAGCATATGTGGAGTAAAGAAAACAGTATACAGTCAAACCTCACATAAAGAGCGCTTCGCTTAAAGAGTAACTCACTTAAAGAGCAGATTTTTTCTGAATGTTCGCTTCACTTAACAAATAAAACCAACCAAAAACTCGCTTAACAAATAAATCGGGGTTCACAATCCCCCCCCCCACAATTGGTCACTTTCAATGGTGTTTCACTTAAAGAGCAAACTCACTTAAAGAGCAATCTTGTGGAACACATTATGCTCTTTAAGCGAGGTACAACTGTACACATGTCTGTAATAAGTAGTAACTGTAAGTAAAGAAATTCTTGTAGTAACTGTAAGTATAGAAATTCTCTGTACAACTACTGCACAGCTGAGGGGAATTCTACCAGAAACTAAAAACTACAAGAAAAGGCCCCATATCCTGTTCCTATGGTGGGAATATATGTCATCGTCGTCGTCGTCATCATCACCAACAACAACAACAACAAAAACTTCCATTTATATCCCGTCCATCTAGGGTTACCCCCACTCTGGGTGGCTAACAACAACACATTAAAACCCATAATGAAATCACATAATAAATCACCTAATAAAATACAAATATCAAACCTAATTAAAACCAGGGGACCATATAAAAGCCTAACACTAGTCCAGTGAGTGCCCCTACTCAAATGCCTCCCTGAATAGAAGTGCTCTAAGTTGTTTTCTGAATGTCAGCAAAGAAGTGATCTGACACAATTCCGCCAGACGGGAATTCCATAGGGCTGGTGCTACCACCAAAAAGGCTCTTCTCTTGTTCATCACCTTCCTTGCCAATTTTGACATTGGCACCAACGGTTGACCCATCTGGGAAGATCAGGTGATGCCGGAAGATGTTCTAAGGGGGAGACGCTCCACCAAGTAGGATGGTCCCAAGCCATTTAGAGCTTTAAAAGTTAAAACTAACACATTGAACCTGATATGGAATGAAACGGGCAACCAATGCAGCTCTGAGATGTGCTCGAACTTCCTCGTCCCCATGATTAGTCTAGCTGCTGCATTTTGTACCCGCTGAAGTTTCCGTACCAGGTTTATTTATTTATTTATTTAAATTTGTTTATCGCCCTCCTCCCCAAGGGGACCCAGGGCGATTCACAACACATCAGCATTGGCAACAATTTAAAACCAGTTCAAAAAATTAAAAGTTTAAAAAGTTTAAAAGAAGCTTAAAAACCTATCATTAAAAACTAGGCGTTGTATCTAGGAGGCAACTACCGGTAGCTACAGGTTCAGGGGAAGCATGGCAGAAATCTATACAAAAGATTACCAGCAAGATAACCAGTGTAGTAAGGGACTGCCTGTCCAAGAGGGGATGCAACGGGCCTATTTGATACAAATGGGAAAAGGCGGCCTTGCACACAGCCATGATTTCTGTTTCAAGAGTCAGATGATGATCAAGAATGACTCCCAAGTTGTGTACCTGTTTACTTCAAATCAAATCAAATCTTTATTATGGTCCAGCATAGAACAGCAAAGGGAACAGAAGTTAAACTAAAATATATCAAGAGACAAGAGTTAAAACGAGGGTGCTGTTTACTTGGCGATAATACCGTCCCTGCTATCATCGGGTTATGGAATTCAAGTTGGGTAGGCGTAACCTCCAACACTAGTACCTCTGTCTTACCCAGGTTCAGCCACAGCTTGTTAGCTCTAATCCACTCCAGCATCATGGCCAGGCAACCATCCAAGCACAGGGCTGTATCCACTGCCGATGGTGTAAAGGAGAAATAGAGTTGTGTGTCATCTGCATATTGATGACAGCGCACCCCAAATCTCCAGATGATCTCTCCCAGAGGCTTCATGTATATGTTAAATATCATAGGGGAGATAATCGAACCTTGTGGAACCCCCCATTGGAGCGTCTAAGGGGTGCACATGTTTGCTTTGAGTCTTGGAAGGCTGTTCCAACCTTTTGCACCTCATGACTTTAAACAACCCTCATATCTTCTAGGGCCAATGGGAGACAATTTCACCACGTCTCCACCCAGCATGTTTTAAGTTTGAATCCATCCTTCCAAAAACTGAATACAACTGGACGTTACATCTGATTTAAACATGTGGACCTAAAATAAGCCAGAAGGGTAGTAATATGGAGGTCATGAGGTGCCTTTTTTGAGGGGGGGTATAGGGATCATGTGTACGAAGTGGTGCAAAGTGCTGGGAGTGGCATTGAGGATAGTGAGGGAGGCGCATACTGGAAACCACACCAGATACAGCTCCCAGAATCCCATGCTGATGCTTGCTGAACGATTCTGGGACTTGCTGTCCAAAGCAGGACTTTTCGAAGTTGTGATGAATACTGTCACTACCTTTCCATGGAGAAGGGAACGGCCCAGTCTGAAGACTTCATGCACATATTTATCTGATGACCACTACCACATTCACTGACTTGAACAAGAGTGAAACAGTTACAAGGACCATTACATATAGTCCAGGCAAAACCTGTATGAGGTTATGTGTAGCTGTGGTTCTCCTGTAACATCCTTCTGTTTTATGTGACTGTGAGATGTTTAGCAACAGAAATATGAGAAAGTCTTAACTGTTAAAAAAAACCCATTATAAACTTTTTCTCCTGCTAAAAAAATCTCATTGCATAAAAGGTTAGAGCAGGGATTCTCAACCTGAGGCCCATGGGCCAAATGCAGCTCTCAGTGCCATTTCATGTGGTCCCAACACCACCTCCACCACACCCGGAAGTGCCATGTGGCGGAGGAAGGGCAAAATGGCCATCCAGCCCCCGAAGCTGTCTGAGGGAGTGTGACCTGGTCCCCAGCTTTAAAAGGTTGATAACTCCTGGATTAGAGCTTAAAATCTAAAAATCCCATTACTAGATGGGGAGACATGGTGCTTCAGCATATGGGGAAGTTATAAAAATATAGAAACAACTGTGCAATTCATATGGAAATATTACTCCTTCATCCTCTCCCCATTCCGTATGACATATATGCTTAGAATCAAGAACTGCTCTCATTTTCCCAGAACTAAGAGTTGCACATATTTGAAAATAATATGTTGCTTTAAGCAGAAAGCCTTCCGCTTCATTTGATAGGAAGCAAAGGCCTGAAGTCTGCTTGGACAAAGTTTCCATTAATTAAAGAGACAGACGGAGCCCATTGCAAAACTGGACACAGAGCCTATCCAACAAATAATGGAGAAGGCTGTTTCATTTTTCTGGGAAAAGTTAAAATATTGTGCTCCCACAAGTGAATCTTTTGCCTTAACTTATCTAATGGAAGAGTGCTGAAGTTGGCAGCGACAAAGAAATTAATCTGGATTCAAGAATGCATGTCCAATGGCCTAAAAATGCATCTAGGAGTAACAGCATGGAAAGTAACTGTATGCCCTTATCGGGTTAGCACTTTAAAGAGCTGGCTTAGAAATTACTGTATGTGTTTTGAATAACAGTCTCCCCCTGCACCCCAGCCAGCCAATTTGTATACTACCCATTTGACTTAAATGTCACTTTGGGTGGTGAACATAATAACTAAAATATATAATATTCTTTATATAATACAAAATTAACTAAGAATAGGCAGCAATATATTATCGGTGGTAAAGGAAAAATCAAAGGAAAAACTAAACAAGATTAACAACCCCCCCCCCCGGATATTTACAAAATCTTTCCTAAAAGGTTCTACTTCAGCTATCTTCCGAAGCATGTAAAAGGATGGAGCCTGACATGTTCTTCATACTGCAGATATGAAGGACTGGAAAAACTGTGGTGGTGGTGGTGGTGGTGGTGGGAGACACACCCAATTTCCATCTCTCCAGACTTTTACATCACTGTCCACACCATTGGAACAGCATATGATTTGCATCTTCAACACTCCTTGTTTTCAGTGCCATTTACACTCCTCTATTCAAAGGCCAATCACCATTCTCACGGGAGCTGGATCTTTCCTTCATCTGGATTCTTACTGGATTCTGGCTGATCATTTCAGGTTCAGCAAATATGTAAAATCAATGGTCATATTTTGGTTCGGCTCCAAACATCTGATTATCTTGATTTTTTAAAAGAAAATTTAGTTTATTAAATTTTATATCTCTCATCTCTTGAAAGTATGTATCCAAGGTGGTAGGTATCAAATTAAAAAAGAAGAAACTGATTATGAAGAAAGGCCAATTTTCTATCCTGAATGGGAGGCTCAAGATGATTAACCAACCTCTTTGAAGACTCTCCTCTGCTGCTCAGAAATTCTGGTATAAGGTGGGGAACATGTGATTCTTTGGATTTGGTATACTGCAGTTGTCACTCTCCCTCCACAATCTAACCATGCTGCTTAGGGCTGCTGAAATGTGCAGTTCAACCTCATTGGAGGAGCCACACACTTTCACCATCACTGACAGAATGTCCTTAATCTGTGGGCTACATCTAACATTGCTCCTAACGGGAGTAATCAGAAATGAATGAGCCTTGTCACAATTAACCTAAATCCCATTTATTTCAGAAAGTCTAATCCAGGTATGTCGCAATCCCCCCCTTGGTCTTTTAAAATGAATGGTGTTTCGCTTAAAGAGCAAATTTGCATATATATATATTTCTAGGTGCATTACCAGGGCTGGCTACTAAAAGCCAATGTCTACAAAGTAAAATATAGGGTTTACTGTTATCTGTGGTTTCAGATATCCACAATTGGTCTTGGAACATATCCCCCATGGATTCAGAGGTGGGTGGGTTAATTGCATTTTTGACCCAATTCTAGTTACATATTTACATATATTTCTGAATACCTCTCCTTGCTCCTAGTAATGTTTAGACAGCAATCCTATGCACTTTTATTTTGGTGTCATTGGTATTGTACTAAATGGGTCTTATTGCTATCTGGACACAAATAGGGAGTGTACTGATTGTACTATGATAAAAGTTAGCAGAAAAAAGAAACATAGAACATGGTTGCAACATAGGACTGGTCACTTTCTATTTTCATTAACAGCCATTTTTATGTTACTACTGTGAAGACATTTCACAGTCAAAGTTGACATTTCCATTTACTGTCCTTCATTGTGAAACCACACAATGGTGGTCTACTATGTGGAGTTGAGTGATAGCTGTATTAAACTAACTGACAGGACTGTCTTCTATCTTGTGAAGGCTATTTGTGGTACAGTATATCTAATATTGTGACTAGTTGCCAAGCCAAGTGCTGTTGAGAATTTTGACATTCAACCAAAAAACAAGTATTATCTCTCTATCTTGATGAGTTCATTCACAAATATGGTACAAGTGATGAAGTTACACAGCTGGAAGTGAGTCTAGGACTGTTATTTTAAATAACAATTTCAGTTATGTAATTGTTCTCAGGGAATAATATGATATTATTTTTCTATTATATATATATAGCTGAATAGTATGCCATAAGAATATTAACCACGACATATCTGTATGTACACATAAGGAAAAATAAAGAGTGTGCTCGGATACACATGAAAATTAATAGCTTTCCTGATCTGAACTTGTGTTTCTCATGCTCTTTGGATTACAGAAGGGTTATCCTTCTGGTGTTTGCACCCCAGGGATTAACATCTGTGTAAATGTGGTAATATAAAAAGGCCTGCATGATGAATCCATGAATTGTTCTCATTGACATTAGCAGAAATTTTCCCTTGGACAAGTCTTTTTTTCCTTCTTTTTGCAGGTGCACAAGTGGCTGACCACACACACTAATTGAGAAGATTATTTTCATAAGGCACTGTGTAGTCTGTAAGGCTCTTCTTGAAGAGAGTAATTGTTTTAAGCAGCTGCTAGAAGCAATTTTTATTAATTTCTTTAAAACGAACTGGGCCTTAACCCTCCCCTCCCCATCATGCCACTATACAAAGCTACGTGCTATGTTTATATGACAGAGATTTTGCTGAAGGGAGGAAACGAAGATGCCATTAAAAATATAATTATTCTACCATCAGATTTTTTTAAAAAAATAAATACTATTTTAATTTTTTGCTCTAAGAGCAAATCTTCGAGGCACAGCATGTCTGTATAACACCTGTTGGGATCGAGTGACTGGAGCAGATCCTCTTGAAGTATTACACAGTTGCAGTGCCTGTCTATGGAATCCAAAGGTTATTATGCTATATATTTCCATTCACTGTGGAAGATTCTTCAAGTTCCACTATATCCTATTTCTTGAGTGACTGCCAGGTTTGTCACCACAGGGTTGGTTTTAATATCACGGGGGGAAGTGTGTGTGTGTGTGTGTGTGTGTGTGTGTGTGTGTGTGTGTGTGTGAGTGATAGTAAAGGTAAAGGTTTCCCTTGCTCGAAAGCCAGTCATATCTGCCTCTAGGGTTCAGTGCTCATCTCTGTTTCAAAGCTGAAGAGCAAGCTCTGTCTGCTTCTGCAGACATTTCTGTGGTCATGTGGCAGGTATGACTAGACACCAGAGCGCATGGAATGCTGTTTACCTTCCCACCAAAGTAGTCCCTATTTATCTACTTGCAATTTCTTGCTTTCAAACTGCTAGATTGGCAGGAGCTGGGACAGAGATGGGAGTTCATTCCGTCCTGCAGTACTCAGGAATCAAACTTCTGACCTCCCGCATTCCAGTCAGTGTCTTAGCCACTTGAGCCACTGCACACACTGCAGTGCGTGATAGCACCTTCTAAATCATGGAAAAATTACTTTTTAAAAATTGTTTAATTCCCGAGGCTGCCTTGGGGAGTTTGAGGAGTAACAGTAAGATTTTTTTTAAACACACACACAATTCTAAGCCCTCATTATTTGAACCATGCTTATCAACGTCAGACCTGCATGGTGTGAAATATTTGCCAGGGAATATGCTGTCATTCTCAAAATATTGTTGCTACCTCCGAATCTGGGGATTAAAAGTCTAAATACAACCATCATTGGTTGTCAGTTCTTTCGTTCATCAGGAAGAGCATCCTTGCCAATCCATGCCTTAAGGACCCTTCCATATGAGGCTTTGCATAGGGTGAGGCTTATCCACTGCACTCCAGGCGTCCTGCCCCCTGTGATTTCCCCCAATGCGGGAAACTTGACTGTATAATTTGTGGTATTGCTGTAACTTGAACAAGCTGGATGTGGTCAGCATGCATTTCCTTTGCTTTTCATGCCATCCTTGAGAGACAAGGACTCCCCTTCACATCGAGCAGACCTCTCAGTGTGTTTGGAACTCTCTTGCCTTCATGTTCTTTTGTTCTGGTGTCCCGCCGACATCTGACGGCGTGCACATTTCTTCGGGCCACAAACAGCCAATGTTTCATTAGCAGACTTTGTTTCTTTTCTTGGCCCCTGCTGTGTAGTTCAAGAGTTTTTGCAATGAATGGCTGTCAGAGGAGCCCAGGTTCTTCTTTGTCACAACATAAGCAGAGATTTTGTTTGGCACAAAATGCAAATAGATTTCAACTCAACCTGGTGCAGTTCCATGCGGACAAGACTGTATTGTTTCACTGCCTGCCTCCTGTTTCCCCGATAACTTTGTAAATCTTTTTCCTTTTGCTTTGTGTTTGTTTTGCCTCAATCATTCTCCATTGAGTGCTTATGCTTCTGATACTATAACTGTTTCAGTAAATGCCTCTAGTAAAAAGAAGCTTGTTTCTGGACTTGGCTATAATTAACAGGGTTGGGTTTTTTATTTTTATTTTTATTTTTTGCATTGTTCTCCTATTGCTCCTTGGATGAGGTGCATACCAATAACAAAACACAGGTACTAGCTTCAAAATGTATTGGAAGGGGAAGATGAACTGCAATGCAACATTTCTCAGTAAGGCAGACAAAATACTTCCAAGTAGAGTGGCATGAAGAGGTGTGATGCTGGTTTTCTCTGCAAAGCAAGTAGGTAAGCATTTAGTCTTTTAAAGTACTCCAGCAGACATCAATTGGCACATGGAAGATGGACCAAGGTTGTTTTCTCCCTGTTGAACATGATGGCAGCCAAAGAGATGGATCCATATTACAAGAAAGGAGATTCTAACAAATCATTAAGAAGCCATAAACTGCTCAGAAGACAGTGGACTCTTCTTCATTGGAGATTTTTAGGCAAAAGGTAGAGAGCCATTTAGTTGTAGATTTCCTGTATCTATAGGTGTTGGATGAAACCTGAAATACCTTTCAACTGCATAGACCTATGATTCTAACAGGACTGTATGGTTGAAAGGTATCCCTACACCAACAATAGGCTAGTACTGTTGACAAGTTAAATCCAGAAAGCTTTTGGAGAAATGAACCTGACAGACCTAGAGATGCCTCTGACATAATGTGCTTGGCCTCCTGAATGCCCCATTAGTGCAAATATCTTTTGCAGTAGATCAATGGCTGCTGAGTTTTCACACACATACCATGGATTTTCAGTTGTAGATGTAATCCCTCTGGGTAGAGCTACTCTTTACAGCTGGGGGAGGGACAACTTGGTCCCCTCTTTGTGACTGTCCGAAGAATTCTGAATGGTGGTCAAGAGGCAAGTTTAGATTTGCAGGTATATAAGGGTTTTCTCTGCTTTCAAGATACTACAAATCTGATTTCCTTTTAGAATATGTTCATTATATAGGAATGGGAGTGTCCAACTAAAAAGAAGGGCTTTAGCTATTTTATCAAAAATTGAATTACAGTGAAATAGGATGGGGCTAAGGTGGATAAAGAAGAATATATTTTATTAATGTCAGCTGCTACATCTTAATATAAACAAATCACAGGTCAGTAATAGACCCCAGTTTCTAATCTCCTACACTATTAGCTTTTAAATCTTTGTTACAGAATACATTGGCAACATTCCAGAATGTTATGATTTTCATAGATCTGATCTGGGATTTATGCTGTGTTTTCGTTTTAAGAAATGCAAAGGAGAGAAAAAATACATTTAGAGCACTTTATTAATGCTTGATAATATTTCTATTAGCAGATTTTTCTGAACAGGTTTCAGCTGATACGTTCCTGGAATGTAACATTCCCCTCTGAGACAAAAGATAGTAAGGAAATGTTGTTTCAGGTTACAAAACATAATACTATGGAATTACCAATGGCATTAGTATTGCTAAAGAGTTGCTCTCCAGATGTTTCTGAGTTATAGCATCCAACCAACTATAAAATAATAAGAATGGCTACAGTGTGTATCAGTGAGGGGAATTTCCAGCTACGGAACCAGGGTCAGGAAAAATGTAGATTGGTCTTTTTTCTAATGGGACAAAGTCCTAATCTAGAGCACTTGGTATTCTAAATTTTTTTTTTAAAATAGTCTGACGATGATCCACAAATACATATGCTAATTTCAACATGAGAGAAGTCACAGTGCATGAGAAGAAGGGTTTAACCCCTCTTTATCCAGATCAGTTCCTGCTCCGCGTCACATTGCCTCAACTATGAATTAAATGGAAAATACCCTCCATTTTGAAGCCAAGTTGCTGTGAGGGATTTGTGAAAAGGTCATAGCTCAATAGGTAGGCTTCATGAGCTGGTAGTTCTCCACTCAGGAGACCTATGTAGTTTAGGATTGTGCTCTTAAATTGCATAGATTTAACGAATAACCGGGTGAGACACCTATAATAAGCAGATGCAGCTTGTGTGGTCTGGGCTCACCCAGATTCCTTTTCTTCAGTAAGTAATTTTTCTCTCTTTAACTGAATCAGGAGTACTGTATAAATCTGGATGTTTTAGTAATTACTGAACTTTTTATTTAGTGTGAGACCTATTTGGTAGTAAATCAGTCTCCTTCTTTAAAAACCCAGTATGCTGCTGCCTGCTCAGTCTTGTTTTGATTTTGGACTCAGTACAGTATTGAGAGTCTAACATTAATGCACACAATGGTAAAACACAAGACATAATGTGTTTTTACTACTCCATATCACAGCTGGAATGTTCACAGGCGGCAATTGAAATAACAAAAAAAGAGATTAATATTCCATTCCCTTTTATTTATTAAAAATGAAGTTTTTATCATGAGTTTATAACTCTAAAAGCAATAATAGTGCTTATCTCCAGATGCCCATTCTGGTGTGTTGACTTTAGTAGGCAAGCCCAACACTTCAAATGTGGACACACAGTGGGTAATATTTGTAAGAAACTTCCAACACCCATGGTATTTTGCTCATGTGGAATATCATGGCATTTTGCCTGGATCACGTAACCAGCAAATTAACACATTAACACTTTTAAAAAACATGCGCGTAATCCACTGTGAATGTGGTCTTTGACTCTCGGTAGGAATACCTATCCGCCCCCTCCCCCCAGTTTGAAGCAATACCTCATAAACCCTTTCAAATAAACAGGCAGTTGCTGAGGCCTTTCAGAAAGTGAAAACTTGACAGTACAGTATAGATTTATTTTCCAAAAATATTTTGTATGACTCTTTCTTTCAAAAAAAAAAAAAGATGCTCAATGTAGGTTAGAATATGCTGATCATCAGGTAAAGGATGGCGAAAATCAAACAAAAACATGAGTCCTAGAGTATCATAATGGCCAAGAAATAGATTCTTGTCTGAAATTTTGCAGGCTGCAATCCATTATGTCAGATGCACAAAATCATATCAGCTACATTTGTTGGGGGCCTTAGTGTGATTTTTAAAAATTATAATTTTTTAAATAGTAGTGATGTTTGTGTTGCAAGCATATCAGATAATAAACAAAGCAAAAATGCATTATTATTATTATTATTATTTATTTATTTATTTATTTAGTCATTTATTTATTTATTTATTTTTCTTTGGCCCCGGCCACGATGTCATGACGTTAGCTCCCCCCCCCCACTGTGATGATGTCACAGTGGGGTAGTAAGAAATTTGACAACCCACCACTGGCTTTTGTAGTTAAAATCCACTTCATCTGACGTGGGAGTGAGGCTTCATGCCATCAATTTAAACACATCGGGTACAGAGGCCATGAAAGCTAACATTAAGATATAACAGTTAGTCTTCAAAGTGCTACTGTGTGTGTGTGTGTGTGTGTGTGTGTGTGTGTGTGTGTGTGTGTGTGTGTGTGTGTGTGTGTGTGTGTGTGTGTGTGTGTGTGTGTGTGTGTGTGTGTGTTGTTTATTCTCTGGTATGCTTAAAAAGTGACCCTTGGGCATATGTGATCTTGTTTAGTCACTAGAAGGCATTTCTCATTTCACTTCCAGTTTTAGATTATGGGAGCCTCTTATGCTGTTGGTTCCAGACAAACTACATAATGTTAACAATGGTTTGTTTAAAACAAGCCACCATAAAGCCACAGAAGGTGTGAGCTATTTGTGGTCCAAGGCTTCCTGTCATTTGTTTTCATCCCACTAACACACAGCTGGGCTTGGCATCTGAACAGGTAACTGAAAAGTGCAGTAGTGAGACAGAAGAAGACTTTTAAATCTCTATTAGGGTAAGTGGTAAGATAGCCAAGATGGGTTCTCTTAGAGTGTGATGAGAACTGGATTTGTCTCATGGGTTAGTCTGGCTGGTTTACACTTGTTCCAATAACCGTGTCACATACAGTCAGTTGTGAACGAGCCCATCCCAGATCTATGCCTACTCACATCTTTTTGGGTCCCCGTCAGGGGCTAATGTTTCTTTGATGCAGGCAGTACTACTCCATTTTGGTTCCATCCCGGCAGTTGTGATCACTGGAATCAACTAGAGTGAATGGCTTTATGAGTCATTTTGCTTAAGACATTTCATGATATTGGGAAATTGAACATTTCCCACCACTCCCCTGTGGAGAGCAAGAGATAGGATGCATGGAGTTTGGTTTGGTGAAGCCCTCATACAGCAGTGCTGAACTGGTTGCTTGACAAGTCAGTTAAGTGCCCTGTTATGTAGAAATAATTTGTTAAGATGGAAAACTTTTTTTCTGCTTTCCCAGGGTGTAGATGACAGGAGAGAACAAGGAAGAGGATTTTTGTTGCTATTTCTGTCATTCTTTCTCTTTCTTTTGAGGGTCACTTGAGGGTGCAGGGTGGTTTTCTGCATGTAGATTCAAGAATCACTCTGACTGACAGACTGCACCTCAAAGCTACCCGTTTAGCAAGATCATTCTAGACTGTTGCAGTCAAGGAGAATTTGGTCATCTGTTCACACCCTCACTTACACTCTCCCTAGCCCTTTTGTTGCATGGAATCCTAGGTTAGTGCACTTGATCAGGTTGATAGATTAGCTATACAGGTAACAGGGAAGGATGTTGAATAAAGCGTCAGAAAAGGAAAAATCCACAGCTGCCTTCTATCTTCTTGTATCAGAAGAATCCAATGCATATATCAGTCACTCGTTTGGTCACATAGATTGATCTCCACAAAATGAAAAATAAGTATGTTATAAACTGTATTATCCTGTTTCCCCGAAAATAAGACATACCCATAAAATAAGCCATAGCAGGATTTCTCAGCAGTTGCACAATAAAAGCCATACCTCGAAAATAAGACATAGTAATAAGCATGGCTATGCAGCATCCTGGCAATCCCGTTGTCAGGAGGCCGGAGGTCACAGGATTTATCCTCACAGATTAACAATTTTTAAAAATAAAAATATTTTTGGTATAATTATATACTTGCAAGGATTACTATAATTAAGGTTCCCATAGAACGCTATGGATCAGATTGTCAGATTCTAGACAACTCTGACCATATAAATGCTGAGGTGCCAGGATGCCACTGCATCTCCTATACTGATATTCAATAGCCACTGTATTCAAATTTATGTCTACGAAGTTCTAGAAATTACATCTGTGTAATGAGCTACATTTTCAGGAACTAGCTTAACACCAAAGTGTGGCTTTGACAGCAGTCCTAATCTAAGTGGGAGAGTCTTAAAACTCAATCTGTTGGATTTTGGAGGAAGTAGGAGCCCAACCTGTCCATGCATGATACATTCACTAACAAATTTCCTTCAGATCTATCCTTGTACTTATTCCTGCAAGGACAACTTAAAGAAAAAATAATATTTTCAATATTTTTAGAGACTTTCCATTGCGATTCCTTCCTTATTCTTCTCTGCCTCCCTTCAGTGGGGTTCTATCATTACACAATATAGGGGCCAATGTGATTCAGTTGAAATCCAGTCCGCAGTTGGGGGGGGGGAGACTATTTCCAGGTTTGTTGCTATTGACTCTGAAAGCTGGATTTCTGACAATGGTGAAACAACCATAAATATTCCCTTATATGATTTTTTTTACACCAGTTTCCTTCAGTTTGTTGGCCAGTAACTTCCTGTATAACCCGCTAGTTTGATGGTGCAAGCTGTGTGTGGGGGGTGGGGGTGGTAGCAAGTTAATGGGGGTGGTTGTCAACCATTCTTCATTGCCCTTTTTGCTTTCATTTGTTATTTCAGTGACATCACACTATTCAGAACACACAAAGCAAATAAATGTTTCAAATGCGTGTGAGAGATGAAAAGATATCCCAGTCATTGTCATAGTTATTAACATAACTTATATCCTGAATCTATTCAGCTTACAATAACACACAATGAAACAGTAAAACAGCAATCAGTGTGAAACCAGAAACAGTTCCATCTCAAGAAAAATACGGAA
Organism: Furcifer pardalis; assembly: GCA_030440675.1. Classification (NCBI taxonomy): domain Eukaryota; kingdom Metazoa; phylum Chordata; class Lepidosauria; order Squamata; family Chamaeleonidae; genus Furcifer; species Furcifer pardalis. The sequence goes on along the minus strand of CP126890.1, from coordinate 45,054,374 downwards.
AGTAGCAAGGGAGCCAGAAAAAGCAGAAATGAAGAGGGTAACTGAGAAACAATGCATACTGCATCAAGCCAAGAAAGTTCCCTCAGTAAGGATGGGTTTTCATTGTCACTCTAAATGTTTTCAAAGAATTGGCGCTTGAACATTAAGCAGTTCCACAATCCAGGCATGTCCACATTTCTGCCACACACAATTGCATCAAAACATATGAAGGTCATCGTGTTTGCCTTTCTCTGCAGTTTTGGACTTGAAATCTACAGTTTAATTCTAGATCTCAATATTTATTTGCTTTAAAAAAATTACCTCATTTTTTTTCATTGCAAAACTTTTCAAGCAGCATAGAAATAAAATTTATACTGTATTAACAGTACACAGCACAAGAGGATGAGAAGAAACTAAAAATAGGCTTAGTAGAAAAAAATATATACAACTATAGCATTAAAAGCCCCAAGATGTCTGTCTGAGGATATTGATAAAACTCAGCACCAGTCAACCAACAAAACAGTAAGATTACTAAATCTTTGAGGGTTATGGGGGGGGGGGGATGGGCTTAATAAGATCTAGCTGGCAGCATAACTCAGTGGTTTAGGTATCTGCTGCAAAGCCAGAGGTTGGGAATTTGATTCCTCACTGTGCCTTCTGTGAGAAGAGCCAGCCTGTTTAGTCATGGGCAACCTGCACAGTACCAGGATGCCCCCAGAAGAAGTAAATGATAAATAATTTCTGTGTATTCCTACCTCAAAAAGGGCCACAATAAATCAAAACTGACTTGATGACATACAATTATTATTTATCATGACTTTTAGACTACGATAAAGTAGAAGCCAAAGAAAATTGCATTGGGAGTTTCCACAACTGGGGTTTAGTTTTTACATTTTACCAGTAACCCAGAGATACCCCTAAACATTTGTGCCAGAACAATATAGCGGGACTCAATCTTGTACTAAATTTTCCAAAGCATTCATAAATATCGTCCTATACTACTGATGTAATTCACAAAGCAACAACATAGTTATTTATTTTACTAAACCTCCATGTGGGCTTCTTGGTGACTGACACAGTGAGGAAGTATGACTCTTCCAGTTTTGTTTCCTAGGCTTCTCTTGGAGCATTCAATCTGTGCTTTAAGCATTCCCAAATTTAAAAAACAGCCAAGGGATCAGGCATGAAAATAGCTTTAAAAGAATGAAACCCAAGGGAAAATACTTCACGCCTCCTGGCAAGAGTTTGCCTTGAAAGCGTCTTGATGGAATGTGCATGTCTGAAACAAGGGCCTACGCCCCTTGGAATCCTGGCCCAAGGCGTTCCTTCTTCAAAGGTACAACTGGAGTCCAAGGACTCCTTGGACAGATCCTGTAATCCACCCCTGTTAGCAGAGCTGGAGACGAGAGAGTATATCAGGTGGCAAGTTGCTAGATGACCTTGTGTCTCTGCAAATGGGCTGGCCCAGTCTGGGCCAGCTCAAGAATGTACTTCAGAGAGAAACAACCTCAGAAAAGGAGTGGAGTCAAGAAATGTAAATTGCTATTGGCAATTTACTCCCGAGGGGTATTAACCCTGTTCTTTGGTCCCTTCGAAGCATGGCTTCTGCACACCATTCTCCTGCCAGAACGTTATACAATTCAAGTATAAACACACTGAATTCTATAAGATCAAACCAAGGTCATAGGGAGGAAAAGTAATTACTTTTTAAAGAGTCCCATCAGGACCCAATTTTCCTTATATTCTTTTACAGGAATATTTTCCGTATGAAAATTCCACCTTCAGATGAAGTGTTCTGAGATATTAAACATCTCAAATGCCTCAAGATTCTTTCAGGTCTCCTTCCATGACTTAAAGTCGCTCCAGCTATTTGCAGCCAGCTCACCTTGACCTCACGTTGGCATTGTAGCCATCATTTTGCAACTGAGAGAGAAACAGAGGGACTTAACTAGCAGCCCATTTCTGTTATACATTTATGCCCTGTCCTTTTTTAAAGGGTAAACAACAATGTGTTACAGTCTGATTATACTGTACTTCTTGGAAAGAAAAGGAACTAGTTGTGCTACTTCCTCTCACTGAAAGAGAGGCCACAGAGCAAGATGTCTGCAAACCTTCTACTAGAAAAAGTCTTAATTGCGCCAGACAGAAATGGTGATGTTGAAGTTCCACAAGATGATAGTGTGGAAGTTGGATGGATCCAAAGGAAGGCAGTTTGTAGTTGGGCTTAGAACAGTGGCTCCCAACCATTATTATTTTTTTGGCCATGCCCCACCTACATTCTGATTTTAATTTTAAAAATGTGTATGTCACAATACATATTTATATACTGTATATGAGACCCCTAGAACCATAAGAAATGCAAAAAACAACTGTTAACAACTCATTCTTGAATTGCCCCCCTTAAAAAAAACCCTCCATGCCCCACGTTGGGAACCATGGCATTAGAGACACTAACAGTGCTGAGGAAAAGTTCAGCTGCCACTCTGGTTGGCTTCTGTGTGTGCCATGAGGGGAAAATGTACCATCTTGTCTTTTCCCTTAACAATAAAAGATGCTTCATTAACAAGTCAATTATATTCTCCACAACTACTTAAGTGTGTCTGCCTATCAACATCTCCATTTTAAGAGCAAACTGTATAACAATCTGCAAACCAATGCTGGGAGAAGTTACTTGGAGGAATGTATCCTATAATTCCCAGAATCCCAAAAGCATTTTGGATGGATGATTTGAGGAGTTTTAGTCCCAAAAGTATCTTTTCCAAACTCTGGTGCAAACACAAAGATCTCCTTGAATCCTCCAGTGGAAGGAAGATTGAAGTTTTACTAACCTTAGCACTGCGTAGTTAACTCTTAAATAGATAATATAAGAGGATAGAATTGAGGGTTCCTGAAGAGGTTATGTTTTGGAGATGAATAGTTAATCAGTTGCTGCATTTAAATTCCAAGGGGTTAACTGTATACTGTACGTAGCTTTCTGTCCATGTAATACAAAAACACAGTGGTGCAGGCCTGCTGAGTGATCTATAACAAAGATTCCTGGTTTATGTTAACAGCTGCAAACACAAAACCCAAAGTAAAACTGGAGCTGAAAGCTGAAAGCTGTTTTTTTCCCCTTGGTTCCTGCAGTCACCAGATTTGGGAAGTAAGGCTTCAATCATGGATTTCTCCAAAGAACTTTATAATTGTGATTTAAGGGGCTTGGCATTTAAGCCCTGCTGTAGTCTAAGAAGATAACAAGAAAACAAACACCACATATTGCCTTTGAGGGGATACCATTCTAAGCACTAGCAAAAGTGACAGGGGACATGTTAAGCTAAGATGCATCTGGACCATGGGGAAACAGAAAAGTAGATGGAGCTGGAAGCAATGGTAGGTGGTACTAGAGCCAATGGTAAGTGGTTGCCAGGTCCAGTGTGGTTTTATCTCCATACTCTTCCCTGCTTCCAGTAAAGGTGCTTAAGCCTTGAGGGCTGCAACTCAGCAAAGTTATCTTGCTACTGCTTTCCTCACTTACTCTGGAAAACGACCATACTTCTCATTGGGGCTATCCACAGGAACCCAGCTCTGCTTTAGTCCAGCCAACAGGAGGTGTAGTTTGAGAAGCAAACATGTCCCTGTATTTCCATTGCCAGAGACTTGCCTTCTCTGAGCCACTGCTATGTCTGAGCACTCATGCTATTAGAACCTAGTAATCAGACTAGAGGTGAGGCAGCAGAGCCTAATAGAAGCCTTCAACTTTCTGACCAACAGGATGAAAGACAATCAATTATGGTAGCAACAGGATAAGGTGGGGAGATAGAAATGTAGTTCCACTTTTGCTTTTGGAGGCAACTGTGGACACTGCCAATGACAGCAATGGGCATGTTTTTGCTAGTGGAGAATTTTTGTACCCCAAGAGAATAATTACAGGAAGGGAAAGTTCTTTCCTAATGCTGCACTCATAACATCAAGGTAATCACTTTTTGACTGGGGGGTAATAGGAGTTGTCCCTCCAATGTACCTGGAAGTTGGGGAATTAGAAAATAAGTAGCACAGCTGAAACTAATAATCATAAACTGAGGAGGAGGAGTGCATAGTTGGACTAGGTCAAGCAACATACAACCATTAAGTTGTTACAAATATCAAATCACTTTTAATTAATTTCTCTCCCCCCTCCCAAATAATAAAGATGCAACTTTTTTATAGTAAGACTGTAATTTAATGAGGAATAAATTATCTCCTTTTTCAGTGTGAATATAGCTATTAATTACTTCCCGTTACTATGGGCATGTGACTCACTAAATCAGCATTTCTCAAAGTTTTGAGGTCGCGGGCCTGACTATGCCTCCCGGACAGCTGATCGGGTTGGTCACGTGGTTCCTCCCACCCGAAAGTGGAAGTAAAATGCATGCCGTGCAGGCACAGAACACATTTAGCAGCATTCTGCAATTGTGCAGCATGCGTTTTACTTCCGCTTCCGGGAGCGGTAAGGGCATTGGGGGCTGGATAAATTGGTGTTGGGCCGGCTCTGGCCCTTGGGCCGTAGGTTGCAAATGCCTGCACTAAATGGTGGTGGAAGAAGGATGTTCCAACTGGCTCACCTTGTGCATCATGTTGCTGTCTTGCACTTTTGTAGTTGCTGCAGTGTTATCAAGGTACATGGAAATATAATGCTTTATACCCCAGGGTGATGGCTGGTAGCATCATCATCATCATCATCATCATCATCATCATCATCATCATCATCATCATCATCATCCAAAAAATGGAGAAATAAAAAGTTATTTTAAAAAGAAATTCTAAGAGTTACTTTGTTAGAGCCTTAAAACTATAAAGGTAACTAATTGCTTTAAAAGTAACTTTCCAAAGCCCAAGTATTTCAATTTTTGTATTTTGAATCAGCTATTTTCATTATACATTATTCCATTCTTCTGGTCAATCTAATAACAGGTAGACCTTCATCAAACAGGAAAAGCAGGAAACAAGATTTTAAAGCAAATAGCATGTACTAATGAGACAAAGATCAATCATGAATCATTTTATACACATAATGTAGGCAAGCTTTTCTGCTGTTGCACATTGTACAAAAAAGTTTAAACAATGTTATGAAATGAATATTGTTTTTTAAACAATATTTAAACATAAAATTTTAGATGAGAAGGACTATTATCTCACAATGTACCCAAAAACCCACTAAGAATATATATGTTTAAAATTTTTGACATCCTAATTAGTTGAATTACCTTAATCAGAAAGCAACTTTTTGAAAATGTATCTCATGTGTTCTTCAGACTCAGTGGACAATTGTCCACTGAGTCTGAAGAACACATGAGACACATTTTCAAAAAGTTGCTTTCTGATTAAGGTAATTCAACTAATTAGGATGTCAAAAATTTTGTTCATGTGGATAGCCACACCATCATTGTTGCCATCTAAAGAAGGCATGAAACCAGCTCACCAATTACTTCTCATAAAATTTTAGAGGAGAAGGACTATTATTTCACAATGTACTAACCTCTCCAACATCTGTGTGTTTCCAGAAGTTGTTGCTTTGCCAGTTACAAACTCATGGGACAAGAAATAATCTTTGCTCAATCAAGGGAACATCAATCAATGACTTAGGGGGAAATGCAAGTTCTTTTTGTGCTTGTAATGTAGTCATATTAGATTTGAATAACTGGGATCAGTTTTTCCATGCAGTCTGTGTGGAAGGAAGGAAAGAAGTAAGTAAGTTCCAAAGCACATTGACAAAATCTGGGCATGACTGTCTTTTGAGTAATTCAAAACTTATACTGATAGATATCATTCCCCCAGAAATCTTTCAGTGTTTTTTTGTCTCCATGTAACTGTGATGGCTTAGTGGTTAGGATGCTGAACATGATGACCAGAAGGTCAGCAATTTAAAAGCAAGGAATTGCAAGTAGATAAATGGGTACCACATAAGCAGGAAAGGTAACAGTGTTCCATGTGCTCCAGCATCTAGTCATGCCTGCCACATGACCATGGAAACATTTGTAGATGCAGACAATGCTGGCTCTGGTTGTAAATGGAGATGAGCACTGTTCCCTAGAATTTGATGTGATTGGCTTTTGAGCAAGGGAGACCTATGTGCCTGTACAATTGGGATGAATTTTTCATGTAACTTTTATGAATGACTTTCTGAAGCCAATTGTCTCTGGATGAGATGCCCAGCCTTCTCCCTCTTCTTTCTTATCATCACTTTTTCTGCTACAAATTACCAGCCTTATCCATATTCTTGCTTTTGTGTATAAGAACCTCTGGATATTTAAAATGAATGTATCCTGTATAATTTCTTCTACCTTGCAATCATCTCATCCAGTAAAACTGAGGGAGGTTCTGAGGGCAACAACAATAAAGGCATGGGGATGTTGGCGTATGTAGTTGCACAATGAAAATGGGGCAATTATTAAAATTTGAATTGTTTGCAATTCCCCTCCGCCCAATACACTTTACAATCTAAAATAATTACTCAAACCAGAAGTTATATATGTTCAGAAACCTTAGATTGGTTTCAGGTTAATTAAAAGAGGATGCAGATTTAGATTAATTACAAGAAAAAATTAAGAGGGTTTTTGTGTGGTTGGAAAAATATGAAGAGAATTTAGAATTGATGCATCTCCCTCGTAAAGAGCACATGGCTATGTGCTCCAAACAAAATGGAGACAAGGGATTAGGGCTAGGCAATCAAATTTCAGGCAAGAAGGGAGGGGATTTTTCTGATTGGTTAGCAAACAAAACAAAACATGCAAGTTGGCTAGTCCTGGCAACAGAAGCTCCCTCCTCCCTAGGGTTATGTGTTAACCCTTTGCATGGTGAATTGCTATACTGTATCTCAAAAAAGGAAAGGCATTCCATTGTACTGGTTTTACAGTTCCAGCACAACATTGCATTTAAGCTCAGGTCTCTTAATGCTGGGTTTCACAAACACAAAATATCCAAAGCATTTCTCCATTTTGGTTCATTATGGGAGTAAACACTCATGCTCGGTAGCCAAGCATTTCCAAATTGTGCTATTAACTTTTCTAACCATGTATTTTAATTTTACAACTGTGCAGTAACATTGAAAGAGAATCGTGTATTGTTCTGTAAAAACTGCTATATTTAGCCTTGCTGAGAAACCAACTTTCCAAATTTAATTCCAGACTTCTTCTATGATCTGTCACTTCAATCTTATTTCATGACTTTATTACCTTACATTATTTATCAAAGCTCTATATATTCCGACAAGAGTTCTGCATATAATTTATAGCAGAAGAAAATTGAAATGTCCAGTTTTTCTTGACTTTGTATTTTCTTTGAAATTTTGCCATTGTACATTTAGTTTCCAAATATTGAAAAAGATGTTACTTTTGTTCTCTGCCCTTATTTGACTAGTTCTGGTTAGGAGTGGGTTCAGATTTTATTTGTTCTTCTTTTCCTCTTTTTGTTTTCCTTCTTAAGAGCCTGCTATTTAAAATATTATTGGGGGGAGGGGAGAAATATTGGGAAAAGTGAACTGATAGGTTTATCCATTCACACATGCTTAGTTCTTATGCATTAGAGTTCCCATTACATTTTTCTCAAAGATTCCTTATCTTTAAGATTCACCTGGCAAAGAGGCAAAAATGGGCATCTCTATGTTAATAACATCTATGCCTATTGTCTTTTCTCCAGTGTGAATACAAGAAAATGTTTGGCTTGGTTTTGAGAACTGGCTAATCGATTCGTTGCAAATTTCTTCAAAAATGCCATAGGAAAAGCGTTCAGCTTTTCAACCAGTGTGGATATAGGTTGTAGCAAAATTGACAGATTTGTCTGCTTCTGATTTGTCTAGGGAGATAGTATCCATAAAGTCACATCAAGCTTCTTCACATACTCCTATCTTCAAATTAAAAAGCTGCCATTGTGATATAAACTGCATGCATATTACAAGCCACTACAACACCGTTTGCCAGCCTGTGTACATTAAAGAAAAAATATATATTCACGACTTAGGGGTAAGCACCCTTCTTGCTCATCTGAAGACACCCATGTGTGCTACATATTTATTTTGCACAGATGTGTAATGGTTATTTGAGATACAACATTTAAGTCTTCTTTGTCTTCCTTCTATACCATTGCCAGGTCCCCATGTGTAAGCCAACATAAGCCATGCTTTAATGAATTATTCCCCATTATTTCTTTTTGTCTACCAACCTGGCTCCAGAATTTTCCTCAGTGGCATTTGTAGCTTTTCATTACCTTATGTGGCACAGAGATCATTGAGTTCTTGGGATCCTTTTGTTCCATATCAATTTGTTTATCAAACCTTATGAGACAAGAAAACAAAGCTCATAGTAATCAGTACAAAACAAGATGTCTAAGAAATGGAGTTAATGGCCCAAAGAGAAGATGTTGAGCATGTTCACAAATATTAGTGACTTTGGAATTTGGTTAAATGAATGATGAAGAATGTGATAGGTTTCTATTAAATTTAACATTGGGACAAGGCACTGTGCTATGTGTGCTTTTTGTTTTGTAATGTGGCATAGAATCATGGAGATGCCTGGATAGCTCAGTAATTTACATACAGTATTTGACAGTAGAGCAAGAAGTTGGGAATTCAATTCTCCCCTGTGCCTCCAGAGAGAAGAGCTAGCCTGTGTAATCATGGACAATGGCAAACAACTACAATTGTACCTCGCTTAAAGAGCATAATGTGTTCCACAGGATTGCTCTTTAAGTGAGTTTGTTCTTTAAGCGAAACACCATTGTAAGTGACCGATTGTAACTTCTGGTGGGGGGATTGAGAAGCCCGATTTATTTGTTAAGTGAGTTTTTGTTTGGTTTTATTTGTTAAGTGAAACGAACATTCAGAGAAAATTCTGCTCTTTAAGCGAGTTACTCTTTAAGCGAGGCACTCTTTATGCGAGGTTTAACTGTACTGGGTGTTCTCTACCAATAGAACCCTGGAAAGCATTTACCCTCCTGGTACATGATTATGATTATTATGGACTTGGATACTGAATTCTATTAAAAATATAGAAGCCTTTGGAAGGCAAATTTCTTGCAAGATGCTAAGAGTTTCTTGGATCAAAAGGGTGGCAAATGAAGAAATACTAAATAAATGAATAAATGAAGAAAGCTAGAATGCATTGGTCATGTAGCAAGAAATTTAAAGTACATATTGATGAAGCTGATCATCCAAATATAAAACAAATATAAAAGGAAGTACAAGAAGGAGAAGAACCTATTGGTTGAAGAACCCAGGAGCTTGATTTGGATGCAGCTTGTTCAGAGGTGTCACATCCAAAATAAGAATAACTCTGATGAGCATCCAAACTCTGGCAGGAGAGAATAATGTTGTTGATCAGTCGCACAGTCAAGTCCGACCCTTTGCGACCCCATGGACCATCCTCTGTCCTCCACCATCCTCCTCAGCCTACACAGATCTGCGCCCAGTGCGTTAACATTGCCATGCAACCACCTCATCCTCTGCCGCTCCCTTCTCCTTTTGCCTTTGATCTTTCCCAGCATCAAGGCCTTCTCATTTGGTGGCCAAAGTATTTGAGCTTCATCTTCAATATTTGTCCTCCCAGTGAGCAGTCCGGGTTGATTTCCTTTAGGATTGACTGATTCAATCTCTTTGCAGTCCAGGGTACTCTCAAAATCCTCCTCGCGCACTATAGCTCAAATAATGAAAGAGAAAATAATGAGAGAGAGAGAGAGATAGAAGGGAACCAGGCTGGGTGAAATGTCTCTTGCATGGAGGCACATATTTTGATCAAATTTAAATTTTTTTCCCATAATCCTCTGTTCCAACAAAATGCAGATTGCTAAGAAATAATGCATTGATGGAAAGAGCCACATGTTAGGACTACATTCATTTGTGTCAGATTTGGCAGTCTCTGTGCCAGGCTGTCATAAACAAAGAAACTGTAAATTCCTTCTGGGTGTCTTGCCCTATTGAGTTTAGCCCACCCCCTAGCCAAGAGAGTAGAGGAGGATGCCAGCAAATGGTTGCATATTCGAAGTGATTTATCCCACCAAATTCTGCCTCCTTTAAAATTTTTGACGAGTGGAACTATCTGCTTTTTTCTATCCTTCCTTCCTGGTCTCTCCTTCTGCAACACCCATCATATTCCCTACACTGATTATTTGCATTCATGATTTGGATTTCTGGACTGTTCAATTTTCAGCTACTCTACAGAACTTTCTGTAGTTCTAGACATTGTTAGGTACACTAAAGAGAGAGCTTGGAATGCTGTTCTAATGATGATTGAATATAGTGGCATGTTGAAATGATCTGTAAATGAACAGCCTACCTCTGAGAACCAGTCCTGTCAGTGCTCCACTAGGACAAAGTAAAAACTCTCTGTGGGACTAATGTTGAAAAGGTTATGGAAGCTGCAGCAGATGCAGAATGCAGCTCTGAAACTGGTGTCAGGACTGCAGAGATATGATTATATCTCTCCAACCTTGGCTCACCTGCATTGGTTGTCTGTACACATCCATGCCATGCCCAATTCAAAGTCTTGGTATTAATATACAAAAATCTAAATGATTTAAAACCTTGATTCCTCCTGGAGCACCCCTCTTTTATAGACCATGCTGAGTACCAGAAACCATCACAAACAGGTGACAAGCCAAGCAGTAACCGTATCATAGTCCAACTCTAAAATCTAACCCAAGGTAGACAGGGATACAAAATTATTCCAGATGAAGGGCATATTCCAAGCAATCTGGAAGTCAGCTGACCAAGAAGCAGGTGAAGCAGAGTAACTTTAGGGAGTGGGACCAGGAGCAGGGCAGGAAGTTTTCAGAAGCAGGGACCAGGAGCAATGCAAGAGATCTTTGAAGGCAAGAACCAGGAGCAAGGCAAGAGATCCAAGAATCAGGCAACAGCTAATCAAGTAACCTTCATTGCTGAAGGTGGCTTCTAGAGGGGACAAGCCAGTTCTTATATAGCTCAGCCACTTCCAGGTGGACCTTATGATGATCCAGAACCTTCCCTAGGCCTCTCAGGATGGGACTAGCAGATGCACCAGGGTGAAGGTCCAACCTTGCGACCACTTGAGCTGTCCTCCAAGTTGAAGGTCCCATCCTGTGAACATCAAGGTTACCTCTGTACTAGCTTTGACATTCGTTTTCTTCACAAAAGTTACTTTGATATCTGTGACAAAGCATCCTGGCAGTGTGAAGTATTCAAAAGTTGGCTCTTGTGCGTCGTGATTTGTGTCCCTTTGTTCTCTTATGGAGTGATTGCCCTGTTTGCCATATGCAATGGGCAGAACTTAATTTCCCCTTTTTTCCCCTGGAAGGCCTTCAACCTATTCAACCCTGAGATATTTAAAATGGGGATGGTCGGGGGCTTAGATTATGGCTTAAAGCTAGTCATTCCTGTTTAGTTTAGTGTTTCAAAGCTGACAAAATCCTAAAGACTCAAAATATATGAATTTAGCTGGGGTGAAGAGGCCCTCCAGCCATGGGTGCCAGGACCCCTCCACCTGCCAGTGCTCCTGGCCCCTGCCCCTAGCCAGGCTTGAAAATGCCACTACAGCAGCAGGCAGCAGGACTTGCCACTTGGCTGGGGCAAAGAGGGCCTCCAGCCATGGGCGCCAGGATCCCTCCACCTGCCAGTGCTCCTGTGCCCCGCCCCTGCCCGGACTTGAAAAGGCTGCTATGGCGGTGGGTGGGAGGACTCTCCATCACACCCCGGACTCTGGCCTCGGCTGGGGTGAAGAGGCCCTCCAGCCATGGGTGCCAGGACCCCTCCACCTGCTGATGCTCCTGGATCCCACCCCCTCTGGGCTTAAAAAGGCAGTTATGGTGGCAGGACCTCGCTGCCACCACCCTTGGAATTTACTTGTGGCCAGGGTGGAGAGGCCGTTACAGTATTGTATTGTGTTGATGTATATTATTATATGTTGTTTTTGTAGATTGAATTTTGTATATCATATTACTATGTATTTACTGTGCATATTGTTTAATTATCATGTTAGCCGCCCTGAGTCAGGTTCCCTGATTAGGTGGCATACAAGTACAAAAATTAAATTAAATTAAAATTAAATTAAATTGCATCCCATTTTGGTTATGAAAGGTGAAACAAGTGAGATAAGGTGCCACAAGGCTTTCTGGTTGCTTTTACTATGCTGGAGTGACACAGCTGCCCCCTGGAATTTTCCCCTCAAAGTTTATAGACTTCCAAGCAGTTTGGCATATTTGGATGTACTTCAGGGAGCCAAGTAGGGTGATCATATTAATAAAGGTATACATTACCAAAAAGGAGGTCATGTGTCACCAAAGAAGGAGGACAAAAAGCCCCCACATTGGTTTCCATAAAATTCTCCTCCTCCTCCTCTTCCTCCTTCTTCTTCCAAATATTGGTGGTCTTCATGGCAGTCAGTCCATGAAGACTGTCTTGAGAATATAATATAGTGGCCTTTCTTCTGCCTTCCACATCACTACATGACAAGCATAACACTGATCCAGTTCCGCGTATCATTTTCTGGTCTCCTCTGTGTTAATGGCATGGTATGCCAGCTAGTTCCACTACCCCAGCTGTCTTAGTACGGTGCTTGTTTAACTGTTTGATATAAAGAAGAAGGGGGTGGCATAAAATGAGATGGCTAGATTGTATTGTAGACACAAGGGGCACAGAGCTGGGTGTATTGAGGAGGATGGTGGAGAACAGAGGTGCGTGGTGGGCAATGGTCCATGGGGTCAGAAAGGATTGGAATCAACTGTGCGACTGAACAACAAATAAATTGTTTCTAATACAAAGGATCCTCAACTAATTCCAAGTAGATCACTTCCTTATGCATGCCTTCTGTCTTAGAAGCTGCTGCTTTGGCTTCCCCCAAAGACAGCTTCAGCTAGCACTGCTTGTAAAAAAATAAAATAAAACTGTTTGGCAGCCAGGAGAAAATGATGCTGACACATTTTTCATCGTGACCTTCTTTTTCTCCCCCTGCCCCTCTCCCTTAACCACAGTTAATTCTTCCCTTTCGCCCTGTGTTATAGGAGTTAGGTCCGGAAACGATAGGAACCTAGCACCTTCCCATATGATCTCCTCCTTCGTTTTAGCCGCTTGTAAAAATCTATCCGAGTCCCATGAGTTCCAGCAAGTAATATGTATGGTGCCTCCAACACTGCCTTTTCCAGATGGGATTCTCATTGGGAATGAGCATTGCATATTGAATTTAAACTAGATGCTTCACGAGGAAAGAAAGAAAGAAACTCACTCACTCACTCACTCACTGGCCATCGTTTACTATATGAAATCTGTGTCCAACTTCCTTGCTGGACCTTTCAAAAGCCATGCAAGGCTATTATCTTGCTGGTTTTTCAGGATCGCCCAACCAGATTTCGTGGTTCTGGAAATAATGTTCCAATGAAGGACTGCTATTCATGGTCTCAGCAGAAAAGGAAATTTCATAATGCAACCAGCATTTGGAAACAGAAGAGCTAGGGCCTACTGGCAGGAAGAGGATGGATATTCAAAAAGGTATTGAGCAGTGGTGGGCTCAAAAAATAATTACTACCACACTGTGGGCGTGGTATGGTGGGCATGGCCAGGGGGAAAGTCATGTGTTGCACCCGAATTAGGAATACTTTATTTCAAAACTTGGATGGGCGGGGCCAGCCAGAATTTCTGCTACCAGTTCTGGCGAACTGGGGCAAACCAGCTGATGCCCATCATTGGTATTGAGGGAATGTGGTCAGGAAGAACCTAAGGAAAGAAGAACGGATGCTATATAGACCAGAGATGGGCATGGAGGAAGAGTCCCTTTCATTTCATTTAAAAAAAGGTTGCCTAACTAAACCCTTGGCTACAAACATCAAGGAAAGCAAAGGAACAATAAAACTGATGTTAGGTGGGCCACATGCCCTCTTCTGAAGGGCTGCTAGAGAACAATCTTCGTTTTTGAGCTGTTTAGATAAAAATAAATAAAGAAGAGGATGAGGTTCCCTGAAGTTACCTATCTATAATGTGTACCTAGATAGCAGCAGAGACAGCCAGTGTGTAACTTGTGTGGTGGTCCCTCCCTGATTTTCCTACTTGACTGAAATACGTTGTACCTCTGTTAAAGTCTTAAAATCATTTCTACTTTTACATTTCTGAATAATAGTTAGGCCACCCAATTTTATGGATAGTCCGGCCAGGTTATCCTACTATGCCAGCAACTCAACACCGAGTGTCAAGGGGTGGTTAACTAACCTTACAACCCTGAGGACTAACAGCCTTGGGTGCCGAAGTCCACGGGGAAGGGTGATGCTCCCCAAATGGATTAAATCCCACTTGGAGGGCAGCAGCTTCATCAATATTGGCCTGGGGCTGATGAGGATTTTGTGTGCCTAAAGGGCTCAGGAGCAGAAAGTGACTCATGGAACTGGATCAGTGGTACAAGTGTCACACTGCAATGCAGAAGGCAGATGAAAGGCCACTGCATTGTATTCTCAGGACAGTCTTAATGGCTGATCGCCATTTGGATTGCTAATATTGGGATATGAAGGAGGAGGAGGAGAAAGGAGACCGGCAAGCAAAAGAAGCAGTACTGTTGTATGACAACATACGGTGCCAGGACAAAGGAAAGGAGAAAAGGATGTGGAGAAAGGACAGCTCTGATGTTGTCACTCCATGACAGTTGAAAATCTTCACGAATGAGAAGAAAAGCTTCCCAGGTACTATAAATTAATTTTACCAAATACCCCAAATGACAAGCTACTTTTCAAAATTATTTAGCAAAAAGTTAATCCCAGAAGAGATGCTGATCATGTTTTTCACCTGCACGCATGGAACGGAATATTCTTGCAGAGTCCTTCATCATAGACTTGAGGGGGGTATGTTTTAGCAAAAGCCAGTTATGCCCACATTCTACAGAAATGTATAAGAGCACCCACCAATTAGTTCCAAGTGCACAGTGTTTGGTTATTTTCAACACATGAGAGTTGCATTTAGCTTTTGCTGTGCTGTGCCCTTAAAGTTTCATATCTATGTATACATGAGAGCTTAGTCTAGTTCTCAGTAAACATTAATAGATTCACTTCAAAAACCTAAATGTGTTGTTGTCATTAACTATAATAATATTATAATGGCTACTACACAGAATCAACTAAGAGTCTTGTGGAATATGAAAAACTAGTTTCATTTGGCATGTGTTCACAATGAAATGCACATGTACACGCACACACACACGCACACACATGCACAAACACACACACACACCAACTGCTGACTTTGTGAGTTCGATCCTGACCAGGAACAAGGTGACTCATCCTTCCCTCCAGTAATGGGATGTAACAGGTTTGCACCAGTTTGCCAGAACCAGTAGTAACTTTTCCCAGTGTCCCAGAGAACCGGTAGCAGCTTTTTGGGGGAACCACCTTCAGGGCTTACCTTTTCACTGGTTCCCCCACTGCGCAAGCGTACCAAGCACTTGATGTGCATGCACGCCTAAAGTGCTTGGTGCGTATTATTATTATTATTATTTATTAAATTTAATACCCCGCCCCAATCCTTGCTGTCCTCCCAACCAGGGAGGAGGAAAAGAAGCTGCTAGCCTGAAGCTCCCTATAGCCTGCTCCCCAGGGTAAGTGACTCACCTTTGGATGTGGTGTGTCTGTGTGTATTTTAATGTGTATTTAATACCTTTACCTATATTGACATACTACCGCAGTTCCTAAAAAGGCATGATAGCTGGCAGCCTGGCTTGGGGTTTTTAAGCAGTCTTGGAGTTACCTCATCAATAAGCTACACCTGTCCTGTTCCAATTGCTGTTCTAATTGGAGAACCCTTAAGGAGGTACAGCTGTTTTACATTTACATTAAGGCATATTATCCTAGAGAACTGGTTAGGCAAAGACTTAGTACCTAACTTCTTTAACTGTTGAAAAGTTGAAAAGTGCCAAAATGAAGCCATCTTGTGGTGAGTTCATTCTGTAGTTCCTTCCATCTGACCTAGTGTGAGAAAGATTAGCCAGAATAAGCTTTAAGCTTCTTCTGGGTTCTCCCGAGTGGGGCGGGGTAATAAATTCAATAAATAATAAATAATAATAATAATTTGTGTTTGGGGTAGGTGGGTTTATTTTAATGTATTTTTATTTTATTTATTTTATTTACTGGTATTTTATTTATTTACCGGTTGTGTTATGGGTGAGTGGGTGGGTGGGTGGTTTGAGGTAGGGGTGTGTGTGTGTGTGCGTGCGCGCGCGCGCGCGTGTGTGTGCGCGCGCACGTGCTTATTTTTATTTTTTTTTATTTTTTATTTTTATTTTTCTTTGGCCCCGGCCACAATGTCATGACATCATGACATCATGACATTGGCTCCGCCCATGATGCCATGACATCATGACGTTAGCTCCGCCCACACTGTGATGACATCACAGTGGGGTAGTAAAATTTTTGACATCCCACCACTGCTTCCATCCTTCCAAGGTTGGCAAAACAAGCACCCAGCATGTTTGGGGCAAAATTCTAATTACCTTGTGCAATAAGCACTATTTTTAGAATGAGTGATCAAACCATGAGGAAATAGTACTGTATCATACAAGTTCAAAATATGTGAGTGTGAGCACATACATTTAAATAAATAAATAAATAAATGAAGCAAGCAAGCAAGCCATAGCACTAAATAAAGCCATACTGCCACCTCCAGTAACCATCTGTTTCTATTTTTCCTCAACTTTCCTTTGAGGCTGTTTTCTTGGCTGTGTAGAAGGCCAGCTGGCGTCTCTTTGTGCCAAACACGGCAGGGGCCTCCTAAGTACCTTGGTGCCCCTTTCTCATGATCCTGGACCCCTCAGATGTTCTATGAGGAAACAGAAGATAGTTGGGTTGTCCTGTATCTGACATTTCTGCAACCTTTTAATCTCTCATAAAACACAATAACTTTGGTTGTGGGGTTTTTTTTTAACAAAATTGTACAATTTTACCAGGTACTAGAAAATAGAAGTGTTAGATCTGGCAATAAATTAATGTCTACTTGAAGAGAAAAGAGAAAACAATTACAAATGGGAAACAGATTTATTCACACTCAGAGCATTAATGAAAACCCTTTAAAAATAGCCAACAACCCTACATATACTGTGTGGAAAAAATAATGGCCCAGCAGGTCCACTTTTTATTAACAACTCATCAGTAAGCAGGTTGTAATTCATAACAAAGAATTTACCCCAAGGAATGCCACAGGACTGCAAGCTTTTTAGTTTCCTAAGAAAATACATATGTTGTTCCACTTGGTTTCCTTTCAATAAAATCCACCAGTTAGCACTTCATTTTCGAGCTGTTCTGACAAATCAGGTGAGTTAGCTTGGTAGAAAAAACAGAAGCCAGCTTTTCAGCTGTGAATTTTAGGGAATTTTTTTAATAACTTAAATAATTGTCCCAAATGGTGAGAAAGGCAAAGGGGAGGCATTTGCTTCGAACAGTTCCCTTTTATGTTTATGCCAATAACTTTTTCTTTTCTTCAGAAAAAAAAATCCCAACTTTTAAGAAATTGATTTTTCAACTGTGTGCTAGAGAAAACATTTGTCTGTTATTTTACATGTGCAATATAAATATGTATATTTGTGTCTTTGTGTGTGCGCGCACGCTAGTAACTTAAATGGGACAATGCTGAAAGGCTGAGTACTGATCTATAATTGCATGTTATTATGAAATGGATCCAACTATTCAAGATGATCAGAAACTGATGTCTGTTCTCTGGAGCTAAATTTTCTACTATTGCTATTGCACTTGCTATTATAGTAAAATAAAAATCTATCATTAGATTTGCAGTCGAAGACTGGTATAAAATTAACAGTCCAAGACCTAACCAAGGGATTTTAAAGTAGGAACAGGTGAGGGAGTTTCTTTTTTTCCCCTCTTAATTTTCCCTTATCTACATATTTTATTAATATTTTGAATAAAGACAACCTAGTACAGCCAAACCTCACATAAAGAGTGCCTTGCTTAGAGACTAACTCACTTAAAGAGCAGAATTTTCTCTGAATGTTCGCTTCACTTAACAAATAAAACCAACTAAGAACTCACTTAACAAATAAATAACTGTTCACAATCCCCCCTCCAGAAGTCACAATTGGTCACTTACAATGGTGTTTCCCTTAAAGAGCAAACTCGCTTAAAAAGCAATCCTGTGGAACACATTATGCTCTTTAAGCGAGGTACAACTGTATTTTAGAAATATGTATATAGGTTTTCTGAACTAGTCGATTTCTCTATCCACCCTCAGGACTGTAAGTAATTAAGACTTTAAAAGTCTGGTTTTCAATCTGGCATTTATCTGCATTAATGTCAAATTAGAGCTGCCATCATTTTTCTGTGAGGGTCCTTATGTTTAAGATATTTATGAATGAAAATCATAATATGAACCGCTCCATGGTGTCCACTGTGGTGGAATTGCCACAGGCATAATAATGCGTATTGCACATGGCTAGTTCAATGAAGGAGAATTTCAGCTCAATCCATTTTCAATGAATTTGTCAAAATTCACAAAATGTGAATTCAGGAGGGAAGAAGGGTTAAAAAGTTAAAAATTCAGGGGAGGGAGTGGGGCAAACTGACAGGTTTACCCATTCTCATTCTAACGAAACTTTATCATCTCCTTTTTTAAAAAAAGCGGTTAACACAATACATCTTTCGTATGATGTAAAATGCCAACGTTCGTTCAGAAATGCACATTTTCCACTGGATTGGCATGTGGTGGTAGGAAAGCTCATTCTGAGGTATTTCTGAGAATGCCAGTGTTCAATAACCACAGAATGTCTGTGCTGGTGACAACAAAACAGCTGCTTTCCCTTTAGCTTATTATAATGTGAAAGAGATGCTTGAACCTTTTGTTCCAGTGGAAAAGCCACCCATGTAACCTAGTGGTTTTTTCACAGGGAGGGTATACTCTCTGCCTGCCAAGCAAATTGCTACACCTCCTGTTTACAAGGTCCTGAAACTAGCTTCTAAACTAGGCTTTAACAAAGAAAATGTGTGAAAGTACCAATAAAATGGCTCTAATAAGCCCCTCCATAGCAAAACTCCATTGGCAGACCATAAATGGAAAATGCTGAAAAGTGTTTAAAGTGTAGTGGAAATATACTGGCTCTACAATGAAAACAAGGAGACATGGTGTCTCTAGATAGGAGGCCCTTGAGGAGAGGGTGGGCTGGATGGGACGATCGGCAAAATGAAAAATTTACACAAATACATTTCTTTTCTGACCCTGTTGTTGGAAATTAAAGGGAGCGAAAAACAAAACAAAACACACATTTTTCTTGTGCTTAGGGAAAGAACCAGTGAACATTTTATAAAAGATCAATATCACCTCCATTAATCAAGCTCACATATGGTGCCTTTATCTGACCATTAGGTGTGATGGTACTTCTTTTGAGCACCTCTGTGCAAGGAAGGCAGGCTATCAATGAAAGGAAGAAATAAGAATTGATCCTGATCTTTAGATATATTTGCCAAAGTCTTGTTGCTTAGCATATTACTGCATTGGCTTAGTGGTTAAGACACTGAACTTGATGACTGTAAGGCTGGCAGGTCAGCAGTTCGAGACCTGAGCACTGCATGACGGAGTGAGCTCCCGTCTCTGTCCCAATTCCTGCCAACCTAGCAGTTCAAAAGCAAGAAATTGCAAGTAGATAAATAGGTATCACTTTGGTGGAAAAGTAATCAGCATTCCGTGTACTCCAGTGTTTAGTCATGCCTGCCACATGTCCACAGAAACATCTGCAGATGCAAACAGTGCTGGCTTTTTGGCTATAGACAGAGATGAGCACTGAACCCTATAGTCTGGTATGATTGGCTTTTGAGCAAAGGTGACCTTTACCTTTACCTTAGACCCATTAAATCAGTGTAGATTTAGTGAGTCAACCCCTCTGTATGTTCCATTGATTCAAAAGGGTCTACAGTACTTTGTTGTGATTTTCTATGCTAAGCAACAGGAGTGAGGCAATTGTGAATGTTTTCTTTCACCGGATGCTAAAGCAATCAGTTTTGTGCATTAAAAAGTGTGCATAAAGAAAAAGGTTGTAAACTGTGCAAAAACCTTGTATTTTATGCAAACTTGTTTTCTGTACAAAATGAAAGAGGTTTTGCACAAAATACAAGGCTTTGCATATAATACTGATAGGGGGGATCAAGTTTCAAGGTTGACTTGCTCTTCCATCCTTCTGAGTTTGGTAAAATGAGTATCCAGCATGTTGGGGACAAAAAAGGTAATTAGTTGTGAACCATCTAGAGAGTGCTCTAAGTGCTATGAGGTGGTATATAAGTTTAATTGCTATTGCTAGTACTGCTGCTGAAATAAAGCCCTTCAGTGTGAGAGCAATGGAAGAAACAATATTTTTCTGTCAAGCCTCTGCAATTTGTGTGGACTGCCCATCTACCAAACTAGCATTCTTGCTTTTTGTGAAGCAATGTACTGTATGCACAAATGCACACATTTGACAGAACATGGAGTGTACACAGAAGGCATGGCTAATTGCTCCTCTCACCAGTAAAATAATGAAAGACCCAGGTAATGGGATGAAAAGGGCTAGTCCTGGGGAAATGGGGAAGTTACAGAAAATCAAGAATTGGCTACTCAAGGTTGCTCTTCTGATCCCTGTTAGAGTTGGATTTTCCTGCCCCCTCCTAGAAAAAGCCCTGAAATTTAGAAGCCCTTTTTTATTATTCCCTGACTGTAAATGAAGTGGCATCTGAAAATTGGTCCCAGCCATAAAGTCATCTTCTTCCCTAGGAGCTCTTTTCTGATTTCTGGGGAGAAATATTATAAGAGGAGTCGAAGATCAAAGATGCAACATGATGGGTGGGGAATTGTCATAGAGAAGCTTCCAGGAAAAATACTCTCCACCTTGCAGAAAACAGTTTCGCCAAACACCAAGAAATTAAATAAGGGAGGGTGAGCAAGCATCGTTTTTGCCTGCGGACTTGCATAGCCAAATAAAAAGAGGTTTGTCACCAGGTGGCTCTCTCTCAGATAACAACTTGGCCACAGTCACTCTGTAAACCTTGATAACATGAAGAGCTGGGACTTGGGGACAGACTCTCCATGCCAATGAAACAGAGTATCTTCAACATATCCAAAGTTTACTTTAAGGTGGAAAATGTTCCTTTTTTAAGACTACAGTTCCCAGAATATTTGATGTTCTTTGTAACACCACAGAGTACTGGGTGAATGGAACCCTCTGTGTGATGGAACCCTCCATCACCTGCACTCGCCTCGTTATTTCCTCTGTGTGACAGACAATGGTCCTGATAAGGTCACTGGGTCTTCTAACTACCTCCAGAGTGTCCATGAATGCACCTCGTAGAGGAAATTCCTGGACGGGTTGGGGAGAGACAGACAGTTGACATAGATTGATGGTCCCTTCTCGGAGGTGACAGAAGCTAGAATCACACCACACACTGGGGAACTTCCTGCCATGCATTTTGGTGGCCCCCTACTTTCTGAGGTAGATTCTCAGAAAGTAGGGGGCCACCAAAACGCATGGCAGGAAGTCCCCCAGGAATGGCGTGAGCAAATTTATGTCTCTTCCTTGTCAATGGGAGCAGCAGATGGGTGGCTCAGGAAGAAGTGTGGGCAGGAATCCTGCTATTTGCAGAATTGAGAGGAAAAGAAGAGCAAGGGTTGGGATTAACCCTTGCTCTTCTTTTCCTCTCAATTCTGCAAATAGCAGGATTCCTGCCCACACTTCTTCCTGAGCCACCCATCTGCTGCTCCCATTAAGTTGTTATCTGAGAGAGAGCCACCTGGTGACAAACCTCTTTTTAAGTGCTGGTCCATTAATGGGGAGGGAGGATGGAAAAGCGGGTTCAGAAGTTTCCTTTGAGTGAAGCAAACCCTGAATTGCTAAGGAGGGAAGCAGTGGTGGGATTCAGCAGGTTCACCCCAGTTTTCCAGAACCAGCTGCAAAAATTCCATCTGGCCCCGCCCATCCAAGTTTGGAAATAAAGTACAGTAATACTTCGAGATAACGCTAAGACTTGGTTCCACAAGTCTTGGTGTTATCAAATTTTTAGTGTTATCCGATGCATGTTAAAATCCTATGGGATGTATCAGATAACGTTAAAGTTCCATAGAGATACATTGTAACCGCACAGGCTTTAGCGGTTGTTATCCGATCCATCCCATAGGACCTTAACGTTATTCGATCCAATTCTCCTCCCCAGATTACTTAACGTTATGCAATTTTAGCGTTATCCGAGGTATTACTGTACTGTAATCCAAATTTCGGGTGCAATGCAGGGGTTTTTTCCTGGCTACGCCCACCATAGCATGCCCACAGAGTAGGTAATAAAAAATTTGAATCCCACCACTGGAGGGAAGAGGTATCTCAGAAATATTGCCGTTGGAGAGAGACTTTATACAACAACATGGCTTTCACAGCAATGCCCTCATGTTCACTGAATTCTCCAAACTTCTTTGGGAGAAATGTATCTCCCTCATTAACCCCACCCCTTTTTTATTTTAGAGAAATCAAGACTTGTTGAATTCATGATGCACTTTACTCTGGTTTATTGTCTGTCCTGTGAATTTGAGGGGGGGTGCAGTGAGATTAATTAGTTCAGAGAGGAAAATATGTTTTGGCTGAGAAGCTCATTTTACATGAAAAGAACAGAAGGAAATGGAAGGTTTGAATGAAATAATTAAATTCACAGGCACTTTACAGATCTTGAAATTCTTTGACGAAGCAAGTAATGGTAAGGTTCAACTGTCCAGTCACGGAATTCCCTCACATCTCTATCTTCCTTGTATTCCATTAGATTTAGATAAAAATAAAAATAAAAAGGTGGACACAATGCAGATGCAGGATCAGCACCACCACTATCACAGCTCTGGAATAATTCATGGCTTTCTGTGTGAAAAACTGTCATGTCATGATGTTATGTGGCTTTCACCACATAAAAGGGTGATATCACCTGAGGCAGATGTGTGAAAACTGTAGAATTTGTGAAGATTTGAGAGATTATGTCACATATTACAAGCTGTAATTTTACCAGCTGGCAAGGTTTCAACCTATTCCAGAGTTTAATAGTTCTTGAAAGACATTCAAAACCACACTGTGACCCACCCAGGTTTTTAAAGAAATGGAAAGGAAGAGAAAGGAATGCTAAGAACATATTGTATTGTATTGTATTGTATTGTATTGTATTGTATTGTATTGTATTGTATTGTATTGTAAGCCACCCTGAGTCGCTATGGTGAGTGGGCGGCTATATAAATTTGGACTTATAAATAAATAAATAAATAAATAAGAAGCATAATGACAGCAGCATTTTAGGGACTGTGGTGGCTCTGTGGTTAAGACACTCGCCTGGTTAGATGGAAGGTTGGCAAGTGGGCAGCAGTCCAAGACCCGAGTACTGCATGATGGAATGAGCACTCATCTCTGTCCCAGCTCCTGCCAACCTAGCAGTTCAAAAGCAAGAAAATTGCAAGAAGATAAATAGGGACCACTTCAGTAGGGAAATTATTATTATTATTATTATTAAATTCAAATTTATATGCCGCTCTCCTTGCCGAAGCAACTCAGAGTGGCTTACAATGTTACAGTATCAAATATGAAAGCAACAACATATCAATATAACAAATATAATACAGTCAATATAGGCATAAAAGCAAAAGCACAATACAATAAAAAATGCAATACAATCAAAAGAAAATACACTATGGTCAGGAATATACAATACAAAACAGTCTAGAAGTCCTATCCCTAATAAATAACCGGCCAGGGGGAGAATCTGGGGAAGGTCTTGCGGTGGCAGCGGCGGCAGGGTCTTTTGTAGCCGCCCGCTACTTCCTCCAGCTGGCCCTCGTTTCCCCCACCCCGACCGGACAGGGGGAGAGTCCAGGGAGGGCTACGGCGGCGGCGGCGGCGGCGGCAAGGTCTTTTGTAGCCGCCCGCTGCTTCCTCCAGCTGGCCCTCGTTCCCCTGCCCCGACCGGACAGGGGGAGAGTCCAGGGAAGGGCTACGGCCATGGCGGCGGAGGCGGCAAGGTCTTTTGTAGCCGCCCGCTGCTTCCTCCAACTGGCCCTCGTTCCCCCGCCCGGACCGGACAGGGGGAGAGTCCAGGGAAGGGCTACGGCCACGGCAGCGGCGGCGGCGGCAGCAAGGTCTTTTGTAGCCGCCTGCTGCTTCCTCCAGCTGGCCCTCGTTCCCCCGCCCCGACCGGACAGGGGGAGAGTCCAGGGAAGGGCTACGGCCACGGCGGCGGCGGCGGCAGCAAGGTCTTTTGTAGCCGCCCGCTGCTTCCTCCAACTGGCCCTCGTTCCCCCGCCCCGACCGGACAGGGGAAGACTCCAGGGAAGGGCTACGGCCATGGCGGCGGCGGCGGCAGCAAGGTATTTTGTAGCCGCCCGCTGCTTCCTCCAGCTGGCCCTCGTTCCCCCGCCCCGACCGGACAGGGGGAGAGTCCAGGGAAGGGCTACGGCCACGGCGGCGGCGGCGGCAGCGGCAGCAAGGTCTTTTGTAGCCGCGCGCTGCTTCCTCCAGCTGGCCCTCGTTCCCCCGCCCCGACCGGACAGGGGGAGAGTCCAGGGAAGGGCTACGGCCACGGTGGCAAGGTCTTTTGTAGCCGCGCGCTGCTTCCTCCAGCTGGCCCTCGTTCCCCCGCCCCGACCGGACAGGGGGAGAGTCCAGGGAAGGGCTACGGCCACGGCGGATATCTTGGGGAAATGAAAGGAGCCTCATTAGGGGGTCCCCTGAGTGGATTTCCTCCAGCAAAAATCCTTTCAAATCAGAAAACACCTTTGTGTCCTTCTGAAATGATTTTTTTAAAACTCTGTCTTTTATTTCTAGAGTGTGTTATGAGTTTGTTACCTTTAGTTTAGCTATGCTTTTCATTTGGATATTTTATTGGATTATGCTTTGCTTCTCATCACTTCAACAATAAAAAGGAAGAGGGGCCCAGGGTTGGTTTTGTTTCCTACAAAAGACAAAAAGGATGTTTGTTTTGTGAGCTGGTTTATTGGTTCAAGCGTATAAATAATTCAGGTGAAGGGGAGATCAAAGGAGAGCAGCTCAGGCTCCAGAGTTTTCACAGGCCTACCATGGGAGTAAAATTCTGTTGCCTGGCAGTCTGAAGGAAGGGCCTTGATACACCACCCAGCTGTCCCATGGCTCTTGGTTCCTCAGCCTCTTCACCTGGTCACCCTGCTGCTGTCCCAAAATAAAGGGAGAGAAGGGAGCCCAGTTTGAGATGCAGTTGGCAGTGGGGAAGTGGCAACAATGGCATCTGAGGAATTGCTATGCTTCTCTTGAACTCTAGATGGGGAGACAGATTTGCAGCACTAATGGAAAATACATTGTGTTTAAAGTTCCTTTGATGACAGAGCACCATTTCCCCCATGTTCCAAGCTGGCCCTAAACTTCAGTGGCTGAGTGTCAGTGGTGGGCTGCTGCCAGTTTGGACCAGTTCCGCCGAACCAGTAGCAGAAATCCGAAGGAGTTTGCAGGGGGGTAGTAAACCCCTGGGCAACTGGTTTGGTTGCCTATCTGGCCGCCCTCCCGATTCCTTTTCCGGGCAGCCCAAAATGGCTGCTCGGAAGTACGAATGCGTCAAAACACCATTTGACACATGTGCACTGAAAAATAGAAGTGTGCATGCATCAAATGGTATTTTGATGCATGCACACTCCCGAACAGCCATTTTTAGCTACCCAGGAAGGGTGCAGTGGTGTGCTTGGAGCGGCGGCAGTGGTCTTTTCTTCACCGCCAACCACCAACGCTGCTCCCATGGCAGCACTGATGGGCCAGGCTGGGCCTGGCTGCCCTGCCGGGCCAGGCTGTACTGCCGGACCTGGTTAGGCCAGGCCAGGCTAGGCTGTGCCACCGCGGTGCCGCCACCTACCTGCTGATCCCCAAGTCCCTGACTCCAGCAAAGGTAAGGAACTAGGGTTTGTTTTCTTTGTGTTTCGGGGGGGGGGGTATTTTATGTAGTGTGTTTTTATTTTATTTTTATGTATACTGATTCTTTATTTTATTTTATATTATATTATTTTTTTACTTTGGCTCCACCCATGATGTTGGCTCCCCCCACAGTGTGGTAGTAATTTTTTTTTTTTTTGCTGCCCACCACTGCTGAGTGTGATGGTGTTACTCCCAATGACATTGCAAATGCACCTACAGACTCTCCCAACTTTCCTCTCTCTTCATTCCTGGAGCTTGGCAAGAATGAGCTATTATGGTATTGGAAACAAAAGCAACATTGCAATTCATGAATCTCCTTGTTGTGGCACTCCTGGCAACAGCAATAAAATGAAATAAATAAATAAATAAAATATGTCCTCCTGCCATCATCAGATCACATGTAGACGGAGAACCTGACAGGGACTGTCTCAGTTTTCATTGGATTATTCATGGCTGCCATTTTTAAAACTCCTGTTGTTTCTATATGTTTAATTGTCCTCCTGAATCCTTACGGTTAGAAAGGCAGGGCAGAAATATTTTAAGTAAGTAAATCTACATTGTGGACAAATGATTGCCTTCATGTATCAGGTCAACATCACCACTGTAAAGTCTTCCTGATTGTAATGAACAATTGTTCAACCCTACAGAGATAACCACTGAACCCTAGAGTCAGATACGACTGGATTTCAAGCAAGGGTGACGTTTACCTTCAACCTAATTTCCTTATTTATGCTCTTGACCATGTTGAAATGAGAAAATATAGCCATTTGGAAATGTATCAAAACTGACCCATCCTCCAGGGAGTGAAATAATTCAATGAATTTTGAGTACTGTATATGCAAATTGTTGATAAGCTCTGTTGCAATATCAGTACCTTTCCCACAGGCAATGAAGTAACTACGTACTTCCTTTCTTCTCCTTTGCAGCTGCCTACTCATTTCAGAGAGAGCAAAGATTAATAGCAATTTAACAGGCAAAAGTATTGGGAGAAAGACCTGCTTGCAGCTTCTGTGTTCCCAGAAACCAGCTCCTTCAATTCAATTAAAAGGAGTTATAGCAAAAGGTTGACCCTTGACATGGAAATGAGGCAACATTCCAGCTAGAAAGGGAGCCAAGCTGGGTAAAGCTGTGGAAGCTTCAAGCCAATACAGAGTCCCAAGGTTGTAACTTGGGGGTTTTCATTGGTAAGAGTGTGTCCACCTGTACATACACAGGGTAGATCCAATTTTATATATATGAAAAAATATTAGTCATTGCATACCACAGGTTATCAAACATAGCCCATTCATTTCTAGGAAGTCAGGTTCAAGAGATTAGAGATGTTTAAGCATAGTACTTCTCAAACTCTCCCCTCTGCCACCTCCACAGGCTGCTTGGAAACTGCTGTAGGTCTCAAAGGAACAGTTAATTAAATGTATGTCTTCTGTTCTTCAGATCAAAGTCACATGTAAGTCATATTTTAATAACATTTTTCCTTCCAAAATGGCATCATCAGTAAAAACTAGCACCGTATTATGAAAATCACAGGCCTCAGACCAGTTAGCTGAGAAGGGTTACTTTAACTGGTAGACTCTTGGTGGGGAATTAGTAGATTGTAACAGTGCAATAGTCTTTTAAAAATTACTAGGTATCTGACTGATCGTATAGCCTCCATAGCTACAATGGGTATGCGTGAGGAGGCTATGAGTAAAGCCATATATTGATGTTCTTCATTGTTATGTATCTGGATGGAGGTCACAGACCACAATTTAGGAATGCCTGCTTAGGATATGTGAACAAAATAAATTAAAAGGGGGACATACTTGTTGTTTAGTCACACAGTTGATTCTGACCCTTCGCAATCCCATGGACCATCGCATGCCAGGCACCCCATCCTCCACCATCCTTCTCAGCCTGCCCACCTTTGTGCCATTGAGTCAACAATGCCATCTAGCCATTCCATTATCTGCCGCCCCTTTCTTTTTTTGCCCTCAACCTTTCCCAGCATCAAGGTCAAGGGCAAAAGAATCAGATGGCTAGATGGCTGGCAGCTTTCTAATGTTTCAAGAAACTATAGAAAATCCTCATTTGAAAAATTTGAACAAGCAGCCAGAAGAGCGCATAAGAAAGACATGTGATGATCCAGTAGAACATTGGTTATTGTCCATTTTAGGGCACATTTTGTAGTGGTGAAGGCAACTTTACCTC
Organism: Furcifer pardalis; assembly: GCA_030440675.1. Lineage (NCBI taxonomy): Eukaryota > Metazoa > Chordata > Lepidosauria > Squamata > Chamaeleonidae > Furcifer > Furcifer pardalis. The sequence goes on along the minus strand of CP126890.1, from coordinate 45,026,340 downwards.
CATCATGTCAGTGTAGTGATAACTAGCCATGACTGTTGTAGAGAATATACATTTCCTTACACACAGGATACCAGGTGGTGTAGAACAAGTCTTAGACACCCTTTCAATTTGTTAGACAATTTGTTTATCCAGTGGCTGAATTCCTGTTGTTTAATGTTGTGAGTCATAACCAGAATAAACCCTTTAAATTAATGGAACTTAGGGAGAAACAGATGCACCAAATTCTTGCTAATTTAATGTGCTTGTGATTTAGTACATTATGTAACAGGATTTCAGTCAGTTACCTGCAATCATCTTTACTTGGGCTTTATACAGAAATAAGACATAGTGGTTTGATAGAGAGCCTTATTCACTTTTGGTCTATGCATTTTATCTTCATCCTGTGGAGGAATGGAGGATAATGTCTCTCGACTGATAGGCAGCTTGACTGAGAAATGGGCTTGGCCAAATGGTCAATGGAGGCCATAATCCATCCTTGGTGGAGAGCTCCACCCCCATTCCTGAATCCTACCTAAGGTAAACTTTCTATGACTGTGTGACGGCAGTAAACGGGGACCAGAACTCCACTTTCCCTCAGACTGACAACATTGCCAGGTGACACATGCTGTCCAGCTAATATCATTGGTGAGGGAGGGGAATAATAAGCAGTGGCTCTGTTTTTGCTGCATTAAAACACACATAGGAGCAGTTTTGATAATGGATTGCAGGTAACCCACAGTAAAAAAAGCTTACTGAAATGTTTAGTTTTAGCCATAATGTTCTATTTTTAGCTACTTGCCAAATAAATATGGGGGAAGAAAGATTTAAAAGTTCTTGAAAAATTATTGCCTTGTATCTTTGGAGTACCATGTGTCTGTAAGAGAGAAACTCAATAAAATGTTTTGGAACACAAGCAAAAGAGTCTCATGCTCTTCTTTTAGCTAATGATAATGCTGAAGTGACCTGTTCTGATGGTCAATTGGAATACATTTAACTTTCCTGCTAATGCAGGAGCTCAACCTTTTAAAGCTGGGGGCCGGGCAGTGATGGGATCCAGCAGGTTTGCCACAGTTTGCCAGAACCAGTAGCAGAAATTCCAGCTGGCCCCACCCACCTAAGTTTCGAAATAAAATAGTCCTAATTTGGGTGTAACACCGGGCTTTCCCCCTGTCCACGCCCACCATAACACCTAGGTAGTAAAAAAAATTTAACCACACCACTGGGGGTGGGTCACGTTCCCTCAGACATCGGGGGGGGCGGATGACCATGGCCATTTTGCCCTTCTTCTACCACATGGCACTTCCGGGTGTGGTGGAGGCAGTGGTTGGCCACATGAAATGGTGCTTTGAGCTGTATTTGGCCCATGGACTGCAGGTTGAGAATCCCTGTGCTAATGCTTAGTATTTTGGGATTTTAGTGGGGTCAAAAATGCCTTAGCAAAAAAAAACAGTGCAAGGGTTTTATTTAATTGTAGCATAGTTTTTTCACTGTAGAATGTGACGGTTAAAGGTGATAAACTATGATAAACAGTAGTGGATTCCACTCATTCGAGAAAAGTGTCAGTTAGTCCCCAAATATTCATTTTTTAATATGATCCATAATGTTTCTGTCTCTTTCGTTTTGTTTTTTTGTCTGATATACTTGTATAGACTAATATGGCTCCTTCTTTGGAGCCTGGAATTTGACACCAACCACTTAATTTATAAAGGAACCTCAATAAAGCAATACATAAGACCTTGGCAATGACTTTGAACAGGGAATCTTTAATTACTATACTGTTATCAGTTGTTTCACCAGTCGTCATCCCCCCTTAAACCTTGATACAGTAATACCCTGGATAACGATTGCATCGGATAACGCTAGAATCGGATAACGATGCAAGTGTTTTGGGAAAAACTTGCATCGGATAACGATTCTGGATAATGATTCTTAGCGTTATCCGATGCAATGGTTTGCAGGTTCTACCCAAACCACCCCAGGTTTAGGTAGAACAACCCAATCCACCCCCCACGCGCAGCGGTCTCTGTGACTGCAGTAGGGTCGGGGGAAAGCACCTGCCTTTCCCCAACCCTACTGCAGTCGCAGAGACTCCTTTTCTCTTTCCCTCCCTGTATTTAAGCTACAGGGAAGGGGGAAAGAGAGAGACGCGATCGCAAACGCAATCACATCTTTTTTTTCCTCCCTGTATTTAAATTACAGGGAGAGAGAGAACTGCTTTTTTCTTTCTTTCCCTCCCTGTATTTAAACTACAGGGAAGGGGAAAGAGAGAGATGTGATTGGCATCGGACAACGCTAAAAATCAGATAACGTCATGACTTGTGAAACCAAGTCATAACGTTATCCGGGGTATTACTGTATATTATACTATAAGAGTCCTGGTAGTGCAGTGGTTAAACTGCTGTTAGGTAAGGTAAAGGTCACCCTTATTTGCAATCCAGTTGTATCCAACTCTAAGGTTTGGAACCAAGTCATAACATTATCCGGGGTATTACTGTATTTTTTTTCCATAGAGGATTGAGCACTTTGTTATTCAAGAGCTTAGATGCAGTAGCTGAAAAACTTACTGGAGCACTTGAAGAATTAGGACAGTATTACAACATCAACCATTTGAAGCCTAGTCCAAGCAAGACTTAGATATGTGTTTTTCACCTTCAAAACCAAGAGGCAGGGTTAAGTTGAAGTGGCAAGAGAACCAATTACGGCACCAAAATACCTCGGTGTGACACTTGACCAGACATTCTCTTTTAAGCAGCACTGCCAAAGTCAAAGCCAAAGTTAATACAAAGAACATCATCAGGCAGGTACCATAAGGGGAACTCAGCCATCCACACTGTGCATATCAGCTTTGGTTCTGAGCGTCACTGCAGCAGAATAGGCTGTTCCAGTATGGAGCGCATTCAAACACACAAAACAAGTTGACTTTGCTATTAATGAAGCCATGCATATAGTGACACGATGCCTCAAACTTACACAAGTTGGGGAAAATATACCCTCTTGTTGGTATTGCTCCACCTAAGATCAGGAGAGAAGTAGCAGTAGACACTGAGAGAACTACGCAAGAGAATGACCCTCAACACCCTCTGAATAGATATGAGCTTCAATTCCATCAGCTAAGATCCAGATTTATGGCAAGAACAAACATTCTTTAGGGTATACAAGAGCAAATTAGAAAATGGAAGAAGGAGCTCACTGGACAAGGGAACATCACTAAAGGAGGATATAGCAGAAGATCTCAATCTCCCCTATGTCACTTTTGTTAGGTCGTAAGTACTCACCTAACTTATTTGGGCAGGATAATATACCTTGTCATTGCACTTTAAGAGCACCAATTGTATGCCACAACAGCTTGAATGTATTAGCTTGTTAACCTGTGTGAAATATGCTTAAAAGTAAGGCCTTAGCCACAGTTGCTCAGCAGTCTGTATGCTCAACTGCTCGAGGACTGCTGGCAGTTATACTGGAGGGCTGCCAGCTGAGATGCTGAAGGACTGCCAGAGATCAACACATGGAAGACTGCTGAAAGTCTATAAGCTGATAATTTTGCTTTGTTTGCCTATTAGACTTTATACCCTTGAACTGTTCATATCTGTGACTAAACTCTGTTATTGTACATACCTTTATGAAACCTTGAACTCTTATTATTTTCACAACCAGTAAATAACTAATTACACATAGCTTATCTGCTTCATCCACTGTGTTTATCTATTGTGTCCTCAGCCTTCTGCTGATTCAGCCTTCTAAACCCAAGGGCTCCTTCTGCATCACTTAACAACTTTGAGGAACCTGAATAGGTTGAGGGATGGAGTCCCTAAATGCAAGACCAACATGTTCAAGTGGGGGCTGCTGGTGGACAACAACAGGCAGTGTGAATGTGGACAGTCCAATCATTTACTGGTCTGCTGATTGCTGCCAGAGACATTCACCAGTGAGGACTTCGGTTTGGGCACTGACAAAGTGAAGAAAGTGGCTTCATTTTGGCAGTCCAGAGTCTGATTGGGACACAAAAGAAGATGTGTTAATAGTTGATTAAGAGGCTTTTTAAATAAAATTTCCCAGAGCATGTACAATTCGTAAATCCAAAATATTAACTTTAGATAAAGTAAGAGACTTAAGTATGTGGGATTATTGACCATCAGATAATCACATATCTGTAACTCTTTTTCACTTTAAAGAAAATATGAGTAAATAGACAAAAAGTAGATTGTTAGTTAAGAAATTATTAGTTAATAAACTAGCCTGAATGAATAAATCTGAGTTTTCACAAAATGAATAAATTTGGAGGGAAAATTAAAGATTTTAATTTTTAAAATATTGTTGGTGTCAAGGACTAAAATACCAGAATCTATTAGGTTAAAGAAAATAATCTTATTAGGACTGTTTAGCCTCATCTCTTCCAATTTGGCCATGCCCCCTTTAATTTGCCTCCTGAGCAGCAAAAAACAACACTCAGTCTTGTTGACATTGCCCAGCTGATATGCATGTTGTCATCTTAGCTGCTACTCATATCTGAGCATACATTTTTTCCCCTGGAAGTCATTTTCTCAGTTGATGGATGTGTCTCTGGTGACTCGATAAACCGATCCTGGCATGAAACACGCCGGTACCCTACCTGTCCACCAGTATATATGTATATACTTGTAAACCTTAATCCAGTTTAGGTCATGGCCTGTATTGGAAATACAAGTGTGCTTTCTATCAGTGATGTGTAATTTTATGTTGACCACTTAAGACACACACGTGTATGCATGGTTCCCTTAAATAATATCTTGGGCTTTTGAAAATTATGAGATTTGAAAAATCTTTTCAAAGAATAACCACAAAAAATAACCCATCACTTTTGACAGCCCATCAAAATCCAAAGAAAAAAGTAGGATAAGAGTGAGACAAAAACTTCATAATTTTGGAAGGAGGAATTCTTGCCACCTTGCTTGTTTTTATTAACTGCTGCATAGGAAATGAAACGCAAAGAGATGGAGGAGGGGAGGGTGATCAGGTAAAGGGGCTCAAAAACACTTAACATGCCTAAACACTGAGGAACAGAAATAATCATGTCATGCATCAACAATGACAGTTCTAGCAGTAAACAATGTCTAAGCAATGAGGGGCGGTGGATGGATAACTTGGAAGAATTTTGCTTTGATCTCGGTTTTCAACAATTCATAAAGTTGGCATAACAGAGGAATGATGACTCTTGTATAGAAATATCGAAATCCAGATTCAAAGGAAAAAGGAGAGATACAGGTACAATACAAGTTACATTTATATGTTGCTCGTTCTTGAATATTTTCTTTACTGGACATTTCTTTTAATTGTATGCTTAAGAATATGGTTTAGAACAGGAATTCTTAACCTGTGGCCTGTGGCAGCATTTCATGTGGTCCCTCCACCACACCAGGAAGTGCCATGTGGTGGAGGAAAGGCAAAAGAGCCATCCGCCCCCCGATGCTGAACCGGCCCCTGGCTTAAAAAGGTTGAGAACTCCTGGTTTAGAATCTAGTTTTAAATTATATTTTCATTTACTTTAAGTTTTTTTAATTTGTCAGCTGCCTTGAAAGCCACGTGTGGGAGAAGATCAGATAGATAGATAGATAGATAGATAGATAGATAGATAGATAGATAGATAGATAGATAGATAGATAGATAGATAGAATTCACATGAGTTTCATGCTCATGAGAGTGGCAAAGTCAGGTCCAGAAGAATTTTAAAGTTTGGGCTGAATTTGTATCACTGTTCTCATTTTCCCTATTTGATTTAAAATTTCAATTCTTTGCAAAGGTCATTGTGTTGGCACTGCTGGTTTAGAAAATATTTCTGGAGAAGCAAGAGGCAACACAACACATTTTGTTTTCTTGAGAATATAAAATGCTGGCCCAATATTTAGTTCAAATAAGAAAGAAAAAAGACCTGTCAGAAGGCCAAGACTGAAGGGTACATTTCAGTACAGTTTGTGTTTCTGTGTTATGAGAGTCATCTCATAATGTTTACAGGAAAGAAATGAACTCTGATTACTTTTCAGTGAAATATTCCTTTTAATTTCCTCATGTGCTGTTCCCTCTCCTTCCTAATCACACCTTCAATAACTTTACATCATATCCACATTAATCATTCTATCCTTCGTAAGAGATTTCTCATTCTGAAAATTAGAAATGGTTGCTTGGCTACATTTTGATTTATCACTTCCACCTGAAAGGGGGGAAGGGGGAGTTCATAAGATTTTTCTATATGCACTATAAAATAGAAAATGTGTTCTCAGCTTGAATAACAAAGTTATAATTCAGTCTCAGCATTTTGTTGCCATTCATAAAACCCCAGTCTGACCTCTTTGGGTTTATGATGTCAGCAGAGACATTTGATTGAATTATAGCCTCACAGTCAATCCACGAGTTTGTATTATTCACTCAAGGAATTTCTTTCAATGACAAGTTATTAAAATGCTGAAACATAAGGCAATAGTACAGTAATGGGGTCTTAGTCATAATGAGGGGGAAGATAGCCCTCCCTTTTTCTTATAATGAGACAGTGCTTTCTGTTTTTATATCTTGTGGCAATAAATCATAAGCTCCACATGAAAGAAACTCATAACATTTAACTAGGCATTAAACTTTATTTCAAACACATTTTCTTATTACTCTTTCAGGGAATGGAACACCTCTCTTTTTCAGGGGAAATAAAATATGAGCATAGACGGAATGGCTAATATGTATAATTAGAAAAGAGATTAGCATAAGCTGCAAGAATTAAATTACTGAAGTTATATATTGGGATGTCAGTTCCTAATATGAAGGTCCATATTTATATGCCTTTAAAGTTCTGAGCATTATAAAAGATACAAAGACATCTGCTCATCTTTCTGTTGAGTATCTCTTACAGAGACAGTATCTATTAAATTCTTAAATATATCCACCAAGAGTCATTTTTTCAGGCAATTTGTTTCACTTTTCCCACTTTACTACTTTTCAATTCTGGACTGTTAATATTCTTGATTCCTCATGACTATTGTAAAATACCATATGCAATTATCATTGCCTTGCTCTGGTGAAGGGGATTGTGTGGTTCAGATAGATTGTGGACTATGCCATGTAGGGTCATCCAAGATGGACAGGCCATAGGGGAGAACTCCAACCAAACATGATCCACTGAAGAAGTAAATGATGACCCACTCCAGTATTTAAGTCAAGAAAATCCCAAGGCTAAAAGATATGATGCCTTAAGGTGAGCCCCCCCCCCCCCCGCAGGCTACTGGGAAATAATGGAGGGCAAGTACAAGTAGCCTAAGAAAAATAAAGCACGCAACCAAACCTGAAAAGATGCACAGCTGTAGATGTGTCTGATGGTGGAAGAAATATCCGATGCAGTAAAGAACAATATTGTAGGAACTAGGATTGTAAGATCTAGGAATCAAGGTAAGCTGGATATGGCCAAACATGAGATGGCAAGACATCTTGGAAATCAGTGAACTAAAGTGGACAGGAATGGGTGAATTTAACCCAGGGGACCATTATATTTACTCAGTGATGGGCAGCCAAAAATTTTACTACCACACTGGCAGGCACTAGGCAGGCAGGCAGCCAGTTTGAAAATGTTTGATCCTCTCCAATCCAGAGTGAGCAGCTCTGGGTTCAATAAACTATACTCTGAGATAACTATACAGAGAATTAGTTATACTATATCATTTTTTCCAGTTACTAAATTGTCTGTTTTTGCTTAATAGTAACATTTCTAAGCAGAGTGATAGCTACTTTGTGGCTCATAGTTATACTCTACTGACACCCACCCATTTTTTCCTTTAATTCTGTTTTCGGTTGCTGTTTACTTGCATGCATCAAGAAGTATGTTTTTTTGCCTGCAGTAAGAGCCACACATTTGGTTATTCTGCAGTTATAATAATGAGTAGAGCAGGACAAGGTGCTTGTTGCTAAAAGGTGCTACTTAGGATGATGTGAGAAAAGAAAAAGCTACCCCAAGTTATCTTTTGCTGTTTTAAAACACTCGCTTTACTCATAGTCATATGGGTATTTCCCCCCTGCATTTTTGTGAGTAGTTGATAACAAAAGAATTGGGGGGGGGGGGGAAGCCCAGAGGAATAGAGATTTTGCTCAGCCCACTGCATTTAGATGGCTGGGCACCTAGGCCTAATTTCTGATTTTCCAGTAAATACAGGGATTCTCAACCTATGGCCCACGGGCCGGATGAGGCCTGCGGCACCATTTCATGTGGCCCCCCACTGACTCCACCACACTAGAAAATGCTATGTGGTGGATGAAGGGCAAAATGGTTGTCCGGCCCCCAAAGCTGTCTGAGGGAACATGACCCAGCCCCTGGCTTGAAAAGGTTGAGAACTCCTGAATAAGTTTTTGTGCCAAAAAATAAACCCAAAAATGGTATTTGAAGACCCAATTGCTCACCACAATTCACTCAAATTGCATGGTTAGACCTTTACATAGACATCTGTTTTACAAATTTTCCCCTTGGTAGCCTGTCAGGAAGGAATTACAAAGGGCAGGAACAAAGCAAGGACAGCCCTCAGGGAGGAATTCTCTCTCTCTCTCTCTCTCTCTCTCTCACACACACACACACACACACATTTAATAGCTGGAATCTTGTTGCACAAATTTGTATCATGCAACTCAGCTGACGTCATCAACTATGGCTGTTTTGTGGTAATTAGAAGTTTCCTATCCCTTCTGCCCCAGGTTACATTTAGAGATTCCTTTCCTCCTGGGGAGGCCTTTGGGAGCCATGGAGCAGCAGAAAGAGACCCTTAGTTTCCCTGGAGGTGAGAGGAATCCTGAGGGATTCCCAGAACCTAGAATAGGGAAGTTTTCCAGTGCATAGGTGTCCAACTGGCCTCATGACTCCTCATGCTTGCTCAGAACGTGGGTGGCTAAACTTTTTTCCAAAGGAAAGCTTTTGAGGAAAGCCCTGTATGTATCCCTTGGGCTCCCTCCCTTCCCAAGACACATCCCTGGCACCCTTGTTCCCCTAGTTTTACCTTGCTTCTGTCAGTGATATAGCACCACCCGTAGCAGTTACATTTCTAAGGATGGAAGTTTTGAAGCTGGTGTTTCATCCCTTCCCCTTCCTCCACTTGGAGGTGCTTAAGCACCTTATCTGGATTTACACTACAGTTTTTACTAGCACACCAAGCCTGGGATATAACCCTTGGCACATGAAGGTGGAATGTAAGTAAGTGACTGGCTGCATTACTTGGCACAAGATTATTTCTTCTGAAAATGTGAAAATTGCAGAGCTTTTATGGTAACTGCTTCCCCCTCCATTTTTTTAACTAGAGAAAGGTTAAAAATGGGGCTTGTGAATTGCCAAATGTGTTTCTTAGATCAGTCTCTCATGCAACTCCATTTCTATCTTACTAACCACTTGTTCCTCCACCTCCTCTTTGTAAGAAATGTTAGACAATGTCAACTACATAGACTGAAACTTTAAAAATCGCTGTTGGCTCAAAGGGATGTTGGGGAGCCAGTGGTTTGTTCCTGGATATTTCCAGTAATACATATTTGATTAAATTGTTCTTGGCTTCCCTTACCTGCTGTTCCTCTCAGCAAATGACTCCTTTAGGGGGGGGGGGCTGCGGCGGCGGCGATGATTTGGCCAGACTCATATGAAGCCCCAAATCTCAACTTGCAAAGCAGCACTTAGTGGTCACATTTTTGTCCCTAATTCTGTCTATCTAATATGAAAGGGAATCATAAATAAAGTGGTGAGGAGGCTTAAAGTGGCATTTGTACCTTCTGACTCCCACAGTTGCTTGAAAGTTTTTGAAAGGAATCCAGAGCCCACCTCCATTATCCGGAGTAATGAAGGAGGAGCGAATTTCAGCAGGGCTGGTAATCAAGCCACAGGTACAAACTCAGTCCATACCATGCTGATACAAAACTCCTTTTCTTTCCTCTCTAAGGGCTTTTGTGAACCTGTGTGGTAAAAAACACTTTCTTTATTCATTTATATCAGGATGTTGCACAACTGAGGTTGTCACATGAGTTTTGAGCACATAGAATTGCTAGCCATACAGTGGCATAATGGGAACTGAACTTTTTGGGTTGAAGGCCAAGCTGTCTTGTTGATGTTGTCTGCCACATGCACCTTAGCTTCCTTGTTCCCTCAGACATTTGTTGTGATTCTCACAGGAACTGAAGGATGGCAGATGTTCCCACAGATTTTGCTGTGCTATCCTTGTTGTATTATGAGGTATTACAAGGTATTCTGGAGTGGCTTTGTTTCCAGTGAGCAATTAAGACCCAATCACTTTACAAAAGACCTGTTCATGGTGGAGATGAAAACTGCTAAAACTGTTTTGTTGATATGAGGTAAAACTACTGTCTGTCTTTCAGGCTGTTCATAGGGACATAACTATGGTGATTGTCACCAAAACCCTTATATTATCAAAAATTGCAAAATGTCAGTGATTAAATACTTCTTTTTGTGCTGTTGTGATTACTAGCTTGGCTATCTGACAAGGAGGAATTTTTTGAGAACTTGCTTCAGTTGTGAGTGTAATCTTTACCCCATTTATGTTGTCCAACTACAATAAAAACCCAACAATTTTCAGGCCACATATGACAGTTCAGAACACTTCATGACCATTCAGCATTTACAAGATACATGATGTTGATGCTTTATTTACACATGTGCAAAGTATATCTGCTAAATATAGGGCTCACTGTTTTTCATGGCTCCAGGTATTTGTGGAAAGTCTCAGCACACATCCTCCACAGATACAGGAGAGACCTGTACCTCCAGAATTTAAAATTTATTTATTACATTACATTTTTTTACTGCCCATCTTGAATATTTCCCATTCTGGGTGGGCACACAGACAAATAAACAAAACAACATAATAGAACAAACAACAAAATAAAATAAACAAGAGAATAAGTACCTGAAAAAATAAAAATAAAATATCTAGCATCTGAACAACATTCTGAATTGTGCAGCATTCTGAAAAAAAGAAAAGAAAGAAACCCCCTTTGAAACAGAAGTCAAGGCAATAATTAATATAGTCTTTCACAAATCATTAACAGTAAACACTATGTACCCTTGATGGACCATATACCAGTGGTGGGCAGCAACAGCTTTGCACCCTCCCGGGAGGGAAAGGGGGAAAATTAGGTGGCCGCTGAGCAGGGGGGTAGCAAAATTGGGTGGCCTTCAGGCAGGGGGGGTAGTGAAATTGGGTGGCTACACCCACCTCCCTGCCCTGCCCCATCAGGTTTTGTCCCTGCAAGTGGTTCAAGGTCTCCCTTGCTCAAAAGTCAGTCATATCCGACTCTAGGGTACAGTGCTGATCTCCATTTACAGCCAAAAAGCCAGTGCTGTCTGTGTTTGCAGATGTATACATGGTCATATGGCAGGCATGACTAGATCGCCCATGACATAGGCTCCGCCCATGATATAGGCTCCACCCATGACATAGGCTCCAACCACAGTGTGGTAGTGAAAATTTTTGCTGCCCGCCACTGCCATATACCCAACTGTTAGCACTTGGTGGGTGGATGAAGATCCATTCTAATTTGGCAACATTGGTCAGAGCTACACTAAAGACCAAGTATATAACCTTACAACATTGAAAATCTAATATTATCAAAACATAAGACAATTTCATACTTCTAATGATAAACATGATTTCTCTGTAAGAATATTTCCCTATAGATGCATGCCCTATCACAAAAATGACAAAGAATTTTTTATATACTGTGACCTCAAAAGTTTTGAAACAATTGATTTCAAACAGTTGGTTCCGAAAGGAGATGGTAACTAGAACTAGTTTCCCACTCAGTGACTGAGATGGGAGGGAAGCTGTCTATGAGGGCATTAATCTCTCCAACCAAAAGCAAAAACCCAGCAAACTGAATTTGTAAAAGTATGTTCCCAAAGTTTTTCAAAGAGGTAAAGTCAGGGCCTCCTCTGTCAAGGATTAAGACTGGAAGCTATCAATGATAGTAGTAATCTCCTCCTAAAAACTGAGCTGAACTGAGCCAAACTAAGCCAAGACAACACAACAAACACAACACAACATAAAGTGTTAGACCAGGGGTTCACAACCTATGACCTGTGGGCAGTGGTGGGATGTCAAAAATTTTACTACCCCACCGTGACATCATGGACATCGTGGGTGGGGCCAACATCATGCTGTCATGGGCAGAGCCAACGTCATAATGTCATGACGTCATAATGTTGTGGGCCGAGCCAAAGAAAATAAATAAATAAATAAATAAATAAATAAATAAATAAATAAATAATAATAATAATAATAATAATAATAATAATAATAATAATAATAATAATAATAATAATAATAATAATAATAATAATAATAATAATAATAAACACCTCAACCCACCCACCCACCCACCCACCCCAAACAAAAAAACCAAGAGAACTTACCTGCAACAGGCAGGCAGGAAACACAGCGGAGCGGTGGCAAACTGCTGCAGTGGCACAGTGGCAAGGCACGGCAAGGCCACCGCCACTTTTACACGTGCTGCGCTTCCTTTCCAGGCAGCCAAAATGGCTGCCTGGAACTGCACATGCATCAAACCTCTATTAGACACATGCGCAGTGCTATTTTTTTACTGTGCATGCATCAAATAGAGGTTTGACGCATGCACAGTTCTGGGCAGCCATTTTGGCTGCCCAGAAGTCACTTTCAGAGGAGGCCCGGAGAAGTGACCAAACCAGGTTGCCCAGGGGTTTTCTACCCCCCTGGTGACCCCCTCCATAATGTTTTTACTGGTTCTGCCAAACGGGGCCGAACCGGTAACAACCCACCACTGCCTGTGGGCCATTCCCAGCCCACGACACCATTTCATGTGGCCCACCACCACCTCCACCACACCAGGAAGTGTCATGTGGTGGAGGAAGAGCAAAATGGCCATCCGGCACCCAAAGATGTCTGAGGGAGCGTGACCTAATGGCCCCTGGCTCTAAAAGGTTGAGAACTCCTGATCTAGGCAATGGCATGACTGGAATATCAATAGATTCAAAGAAGTGACTATGTATTGCTGAATAGGCATTTCACTTGCTTAAAACTAGACTGCCCCCTCCAGAAATGCATATGCCTTGCAAAACAACAAGTTGTCCTTAAGAGATTCCAAAGATTTTGGCCACAATCCAATGCGCGTTCTTCTGTGCAAATGTTATTGAAGTGAATGGAATTGGGCTCATGGGATGTAACTTCCCTACAAATTTTGCTCTTTGTGTCAACTAGTTGCAAATCGTTATTGGCTTAATAAAAATACCCTTAAAATTACACCTTCAAGTGACATGGTAAGCTTTCCATGGAAACCAGTATTAAATGTTTTACAGTCCATTGGGAGAGGGATGTGTGTGAGAGGCAGAGAGATAAATAAATATATAGAAAGAATATGCTCCTTAGAGGGCTGTGATTTTTTTTTCATGTCAGTTATAAAGGGAAAGTCTTCTGGGGTTGAACTGTGTTTGCTTTTTATTATCCATACCTTAGCTGGCTTACAGTCCCATGGACAAAATCCTGGAGAGCCATCTGTTCTGTCTTGGTTTTGCCAGTTCTTGATTTTTTTCCTTCCTCTCTGGATCAATAAATTCAGTAACACATCAATCCCAAGTTAGCAAATGTGCATCTGCAAAAGATGGCAAATTCCTGCGGGTTTTTGCCCTGGCACCAAAAGCATTTGATCTGAATGTGATGTCATGGTTGATATGTGGTACATAATCCCCTTCTGAGGTTATTAGTCCAATAACTGACAGGCTGATTCAAAATGTTAATGTAAGACTGTCCCCCCCCCCTCCAATTCATGGGCTCAGAAACTGACTTTCCAAGGTAACAGACGGGACCATTGTCTCCCCCCGCCCTTTGTTTTCTTCTTACATCTTGAGGTAGGTGCACTCCTGAGTGGAAGGAGCATTGTTAAATCAGTTCCTCATGTTAAGACTTACAAAATATTTAATACCCAATATGTTTTCCTCAAAAGAAAGTGTGGGCCTTGACTTAAAGGCAACAATAACATATCTCAGGGATTTCATGGACTGAAAGGCTCCCCGCCCTCCCTGTTTAAACAAAACAAGCAGCATCTGGAGATGCGACTGGAAGAAAACCAGTGCAGGGAAAAAGGGGTGCCCAAATAAGGACCCCAAAACAAGAATTTCGGGACTGCGGTGGCTCAAGTGGTTACAACGCTGAACGCACTGACTGGAAGCTCGGAGTTCAATTCCTGTGTACTGCATGATGGAGTGAGTGCCTGTCTCTGTCCCAGCTCCTGCCAACCTAGCAGTTTGCAAGCAAGAAATTGCAATAGATAAATAGGAACTTCTTTGTGGGAAGGTAAATAGCATTCCGTGTGCTCCGGTGTCTAGTCATGCCTGCCACATGACTACAGAAATGTTTGCATAAGCAGACAGCGCTGGTTCTTCGGCTTTGAAACAGAGATGAGCACTGAACCCTAGAGTCAGATATGACTGACTTTCGAGAAAAAGTAACCTTGACCTTGACCTTTTACTGGAGAAGACTTTTGAGAGTCCCCTGGACTGCAAGGAGATCAAATCAGTCAATCCTAAAGGAAATAAACCCTGCCAGCTCCTTGGAAGGACAGATACTGAAGCTGAAGCTCAAGTACTTTGGCTACCAAAGGAGAAGAGAGGACTCACTGGAGAAGGCCCTGATGCTAGAAAAGACTGAAGGAAGTAGGAGAAGGGGTTGGCAAACGGTGGCAGAGAATGAAATGGTTAGATGGTATCATTGAAATGATGGGCAGTGATCTGGGTGGACTCCAGAGGATGGTGGATGACCGAAGAGCCTGGTGTTTTGTGGTCCATGGGGTCACAAAGGGTCAGTGTGCAACTGAACAACAACAGTAATATCTCCTGATTACATGTTAGGGTTGTGTAAAGCATTTTCTGAACTGAAGCCTAACCTCTAACTTTTATACTGAACTGCACTGCATAGTGAAACACAGTCCTTCCAACCCCATACATGAAGGGCTGATGGTATATAAATTGAAATTTTCTGTGGCAAGGATATTTTAAATCAAATTGAGCATGTTATGTGATTTAATTTTTAATGATTTAATTAATGTCATTGAAGCAGGAATAGCAAGTAAAATTCATTTTTAAGGTAAAGATCATATTCTTCTCCATCAGTGCCAACTCAACATCTTCTTTAGTCTCTCTTTTGCTTTTTCCACTTTTAATCCCATTGGGTCTTCTCTATTTCAACATTTTAAACTTCATGAATGCTGAATTTAACATGAGGGAGTCCCCAAAGTGGGTGATGGTCTGCCATGGAAATGCCTCTAGGCTCTTTACCCTGCCCCGTGGTTGCACTGGAGAGACATAATCATCCCTGGTTTGGTCCAGTCTTACACATTTCTCCAAAACATTGCATATCCCTACAGGAGAGCTTTTTCACAAGAAGATGTTTTTGTTTGTACAAGATGGATATTAATTTAGGTAAAAGCAGCATTGAGATGTTGGGGCTGGGGCAGTGGCGTCACGCGGGCTTCAGCCACCCCAGGCTGAAGCCTTCGTGACCACATGGACCTCAGAACACCAGGCTCTTCTGTCATCCACCATCAAGGCTCGCCGCTGCTGCCACCCCCTGTTAACCCCTTGCTGCCTGTTCCAAGCCCCCCAGGGCCGGACCCAGGGCAGGGAGAGCCCCCGACGGCCAGCTGGACAGGCAGGAGGGGGCAAGCAACAAGCGCACGGCAGGGTGCCCGTCAGAGGGAGGCAGCAGAGGAGGCAGAGCAAGGGCAACCACGGCCAGTGGGAAGCAAAGAGGGGGTGGCCCGGACAATGGTGCAGCAAAAAGGCTACCTTCTGCCTGGGAAGTCCAGCTCCCTAAACCCAGGCAGAGGAAGGCCAAACCGGTGGGGACATTTTGCTGCCCCCTGAAAAGCGCCACCCAGGGCCATCTGGCCCCCTGCCCCCACACACACACGCTACGTTTCTGGGCTGGGGGGGCTGGGGAGGAGATCAACCTCAAAACTGTACTGAAAAAGGAGTGTCATTAAAATAGATTCCAAAATCAAATTTGATTTTTGAAAAGGGTCAACTGTAAAATAAAAGACAGTACAGTATTCCATCTTTTAACCGAACTGTTCACAATAACTGTCATTATTTTATAAAGTCACAACTGAAGTTCCTAAAGACCAAAACTACCAAAAATCACCATTCTTGAGTGTAAGAACAGTAAATTTAGTGGCTTGGCAGGCTCAAAATGGGCAAAATGTCACTTGATCAAAATGTTGCTTTAAAATGGTGAACGGTTTTGACATTCCAGAATCCCTTTAGTTTTAAGACAGACATATAAAGGTGACTAGTTCTTGTTTTTGTCAGCCTTCATAAAATGGAGTAGTGTATATACATGTGTAAATAGAAATCCCAAAACTGGGATGCTGATTTGCTTTATAAATCAGATAATTAAAGATGCAGGCTGAGGAAGGCGCAGTATTTACCATGGCCTTTTATTTACCATTTAATAGGTAAACGTGTTATGCTGTATAAATCTTGAAACAGCTTGACTGTAAAACATGTTCTCTAAAGTCAATGGGCCTTCCCTACTGAGTCCTAAAACTCGTGAAAAATGGGCAGCATCAATAAACACCAACCTTTGTACCAATAAATATGTTCCCCTCATTACTCGGTGAGCCTAGAGGCATGTCGAAATTAAAGGCCTCATTCTGTCTTATATAGCAATCACATGTGTGGTGGGGAAAGAAATCCAGTTTACTGCAACTGTGTGCTGAGTTTGGGGCTTTGCTTTCCAGGGAGAATAGGGACAAAGGGGAAGACATAGGCATTCTGTGAAGGAAAAAAAATGAGTTTGGTCACCATTTGTTAGATATTTACCAGTAAAAAACAGGGATCATTGGTTGTTTTCATGGTTGTTTTGCTTCTATCATGTTCTGTGTATATTTTTGGAAGCTTAACAATACATTCAGATCTGTTCCTACCTCTTAGGGTAGAACATTGTAGTTCCTTCACACACAGGGAACTCTGTTCCATGCATTTTATGGCAGGGTTTGAGTCTTGGGTCTTGCCTTTGCACGTTAAGAAATATGTGACTCTTTTAGAAAGCTCTTTTATTAACTTAATTTTAAAAGAATGAGTAAAACCAACGGTGGCACGTTGGTTGAAGGTTTACAACACTTTCTTATGATCCCACTACTGCCAGTGTGACATAAATTACAGTGACTTTTCTAACAGCTTCTGCCTTCCATCTTTGTCCTGAAGCCTAATGAAAGAAAATGGGGATGTGGTAGCTCAGTGGTTAAAAAGCTCACCTTGTTAGCTGGAAGGTCGGTAAGTCAGTAATTTGAGACCCGGGTACTGCATGATAGATTGTGTGTCTGTCTCTGTCCCAGCTCTTGGGGACATGAAAGGAGCCTCATTTGGGCATTCCCTGAGTGGAGTTTCTTCTGCAAAAATCCTTTCAACCCAGAATAATTTCTGACACAAAATTATTATGAAAGAAAATTATAAGACAAAGTGCCAGGTGACATGGCCAAACAGCATATCATGGTGAATTTTACTGAACAACATGAAGGTTAGACTCACCAGTTGCTCCACCATTACTGAAGACTGGGTAATGTATTCCATGATCCCAACGAATACATGTTGACTGCTCTTGGGGCTTTGGGAATTACACATTTGATAATGTCAAGAAATAGCAGATGTTTGAAGAGGTCCTGAAGCACGATGGCATTGCCTTTGTGGCTACTATTAGAGACATGAAGCTCATGTTGTGGCCCAAGGTTCAGGTGGTATGAGCTTCACCTCTGAGAACACCACAGCACAAAGATTGTCATCTATAAGCATAGTCCCATAGATGACAGCATCAGTGCTTCCCAAAGAGCCTTCTCTCTCAATGGGGTTTGTTGTAAACCCAAATAGGGAAAAGAGAAGTGGTGTAAAACAAAATGAGTAAGCTGGCTGCAGATGATGATATCCTCCAAGAAGAATGTTACTGTATTATTAAGAACTCCTGGTTCATCCTTTCTGTAACAATGGTTCTTCATGTCCACAAACGACAGTTAAAATGGGGTAACTATTGAGACCACCTTCCAACCTATGGTACGACAAGACAAGCCACTTTAATATGAGCCTGCACAATCTTTCTCCATAAATAGGACCTCTGCCTACTCTATTTCCTTTAGATTATCTAATATGTTTATTCATCTACTGCAGTTTTATAGAACTAGAACATATTCAGGGAAATTTGTAGAAAATGAATTATTGTTCTTTGTTTATATTTGGTTGGCTTTGGTGTAAGCCACATTGTAAAGTCTTTTTTCCTTGAAAAGTGGACTAGAAGTATCTAAAATGAATTATTTCTACTCTCTCCTCCACCCCCATTGCCATTTGTTATTATGTGGCATTAAATTGCATTCAGTGTATGGCAACCAAACAGGCTTTTTGAAATATTTGGTAATGTTCAAGGAGTATTCTGTGCCAATCTATGATGGATGGATAGGATACCCATTCATTTAAAAACACTGGATAAATGTAAGGCTGGTTTGAAAGCTGTGGGGAGAAGAACACGTGCTATTTGGAAGATAGAAAAACATATTATGATTGCAATTTATCCATAGATAGCTTCACTCCTTTTGTGGCATAGCTGTCATTTTTAATTACTTTTGCAGTTACATGGGGTGTGTTCTCATTAAATGGTGAAGGAGGAAAATCATTTTACCCAAGTGTTGTGCCTCTTACTGCAAGCTTATGCTTTGTTGTGGTTATGAGTCATACAAGGTGGATAGGAGGGGGATGTCCTGTATCAGAGCCTCATAGCTTATAGCAATGATGGTGAACCTTTTAGAGACCAAGTGCCCAAACTGCAAACTAAAACCCACTTATTTATTGCAAAGTGCCAACACAGCAACAGGGAAGGGAGAAAACACTCTCTTTGGGCTGCTGGGTATAGAGGCGGAGTAAACTCTGTGATGGGAGGAGGAAGGAAATGCTCCCGTTGGGCTGCTGGGCAGAGGGGCGGGGTGAACTCTGTGTTGGAGTGACTGCATGGGTGCCCACAGAGATGACTCTGAGTGCCACCTCTGGCACGTATGCCATAGGTTTGCCACCAGTGGTTTATAGCATGAAGATGTATATTTATTTATTTATTTATTTATTTATTTATTCAGATTTATATTCTAAAAAGTAGTTAAAAGTACCTTAGTTATTTCTGACAAACAACAATAACATTTCAAGTTGTATTTGTGAAATCAATTAATTACGTTGGTAAGACAATCGTAAATAACTACAGTGGTACCTTGGTTTACGAATTTAATGCATTCTCTGGGATGTTTCGTATTGTGAAAAATTTGTAAACTGAGACACCACTGTACATGTATTACTTCCTGTGCATTACCAGAACTGGCCACTAGAGGTCACTGCCTGCAATGGGGACACTTGCTTCATATTGCAAAAAAATAATAATCATAAATCGAGACATTATTTTCAATGGATTTTCATTTGTAAACCAAAAATTACATTAACCAAGGTGTTCATAAACTGAGGTACCACTGTACTATTTTAAAAGAAACTTTCTTAGCTCTGGACACACCCAATCAAACTATCAACATTAGCAATAACTTATCTAGAAAAAGAAGGGAAGAGAACACAGATTTAAATCTGAGATGTTAGTGCTTATTAACAGATGATTCTTCTCTTCTCTTTTAGTCCCACTTAGGGTTACCATATTTTAGGATTTGTCCTGAGATTTCCTGCTCTAGTAACCCTAGTCCCACTTCCATCTGATGAGTACTGGAAGAACTAGATACAGTATGTAGCTTTAACAAGTCAGTACATCAAATATATACATCTGAGTGCATGTGTAACAAGGAAACAAATTGTTGTGGTAGTAGGTGGTGGTTGTGATTGTTGTAGGAATCCTATACTGCAAGGCAGAATAGGCAGAATATCACTGAGCTTTTGTTTTCCACATGAAGGGAAGCTTTTGGTGCTTACTCCTCACCTTTGACCTTTCATTTTATTTCCAGCCTGTGTTCTATTCATTCCTATTTTCATGTGCTCCATATGGGTGGCTGCCTCCTGACAAGAAGCAAGCGCTGTACTTTTGATGAAAAAAACAGCCATAATAAATTGCCCACCGCGAACAGATTTCACAACAAATATATTCTTTCGGAGCAGAAGGGGGGTGGGGGTGGAGATGTGAATTATTGCTTCAAACAGGCAGAGCCAAAATCTTCTTTGTTTTCTTCACAGGCAGCAGTTCTGCAAAAGTCGCTAAAAATTTACCAGTAGGAATTTTAAGAACTCACAACTGACATGGTGCCAAAAATTGTCTTGTGTACACTGCATATATCTCAGTGAAATGCATTCAGTATTTATTTGTATGGCATCTTTTGCTTTCTTTGATTACAACATTTAAGACCTGTAATATAATTCTTTAAGTAGAATTGCTGGAAGCAGAGAGTTTGTGGATATTATGTGGTCTGTGAAACAGTATACCTTCATAAAACTTTACTATGTACTGGTGCAACAACAAGGCGAAAATTAAGGCACACCCTAAAAAGCTAAAGCAAATCCTTCTTCCTTGCACTTTTATTGTTTTACAACAGCCAGCACTATAGCCGGTAAAATAATTTCTGTCTTTGGAGGAGTGAAATACTGTTCTCTTAAAACCTAGTTTATACTTTCCCCCACCCCATTTCTTTCTTTCTTTCTAGATCCTGGCAAATGGAGGTATGGAGAGGTGGCTAGCTAATTGGCCACAAGAGGGGATTTAAATTAAATAAAATCACAGTCCACAGGGGGGCTCTAAAGATGGCTTTTTAATTTGAAAATTTTTGTGGGTTCTATTGTAATTCAAGCTTTTCAAGCTTTATTAGTGCATGGCTGTTCACACACAGCTTGCAAAGTTCCAGTCTTGGGGAGCCTGAGATGCTGGCCATGATTGGTGCAATGATGAACCAGTCACCATTGGTGGCAAAACTCTCTTCACAACACCACAAGACTCCTGCTATCAATAACACATGTGTCGGAAATTCCATAATGCAGGCTGCAGTTGGCTGTTCGAAACGTCAAGGTGAAATTGAGTGAAGGCCTCGACCATACGAATCAACCTCTGAAATGTTTTCTCTCTATGTGTAGGCGGAGATGTTTTTTTGCAAAGGGACATGAGCGAATGCCAGCAATGTCCTATGTTTGCTGCAATTAAACCCCAATAGCCAGCTTGGTGACTAATTGCCATGGAAGCAGAAGGAAGCAAGAGCATTCATGGCTGTGAAGCTGTTAATGGAGAACTTATGGAGAGAAAGTCCGAGCCTTCTTGTCCAAATTGGAATGTGATGGAAATCTGTTGGAAGGTGATGACAGAAATGAAGTAAAACAGTTGTTTCCTGATCCGTGTGCCAGATGTGTCACACACTGTGATAAATAAGATCTGCATCTTACACTCCAGAAACTGGGGAATATTGTGAGCGTTTATTACCACAAAGTCCCCCCCCCCCTAAAAATAAAATGTACTTGAAATGTGCTGTTACTTCTGGCATCAAGCAAGGGCCCCTTATTGCCTAATGCCTGGAGCTGCTAATTCTTTTGTTTAGCTGCAAACCAACAAAGCCTATTAAAAGCTTACATTAAATTTATTGTTAAGGTATTTATTAACTGATTATGAAAAGACATTAAAGTGTTCATAATTAAACTACTAACTAGCTCCTTAAGCAGATTATTCCCACCCCCCTTTTCTCTCCCCTCTCCTCCTGGATGGCCATTATAAAATATCTTGGTTGCTAATTGAGGAATTGTCTGGCATAATATCCCTCCTCTGAATTATGGGTTGCCAGTCTTTTTTACAACTCAAATAATTCAAAATATTTGGGTTTAAAGTGGATTCTACTGAAGTGGTGGTGTTATATGGGCCCACAACAATGGCCTGAGGAGAAGATTCCATGGCCTAGCGGTGGCTGAGAACATCGCCCCCTCCTCTGGGCCCACAACAATGGCCTGAGGAGAAGATTCCATGGCCTGGTAGGCGGCTGAGGACCTTGCCCACTCCTCTGGGCCCACAACATCGGCCTTAGGGGAGTTAGTCTGTTTATTGTACTGTTGCTGTTTTGACTGTAAGCCACCCTGAGTCACCTCGGCGGTGGGCAGCAATATAAATCTGAATAAATAAATAAATAAATAAATAAATCTGAGAGTAAATAAAACAGAACAATAAAAAAGACAGAAAGCATTGTGGGACCTTAAAGATTAACTCCTGTATTTAACTGTGAGCTTACATGGACCAAGTCCACTTCATCAGACAGAAGAGTGAGGCCTCATGGCACCAATTTATACACACATCAAGGCACACAGTAATTGGCCAGCCTAACAGAATAGTAACATTGCATCTTTTTTTTATATGTGTTATATGTGTTTGTGTGGGGAAGAGAAGGGGGAGGGAGGGGTTAGTGGGGAAGACAAGAAAGAAAGAAAAATTAATATTCTATTATTGTCTTAACAGGTACATGACATGGAGAATGAAATTTGTAAAATGTACTTATATACATTGCAGCTCTACATCTACTTAACTGGCAGCAAGCGCCACTGAAATTAATGGAATGTGTTTTTTTTGTAAACCTGCATACAGTTGTGTTTTCATTAGTATCTGATAAATGACACACAGTTCATGGGTTTGGGTGGAAGCACAAACTAGCTTCTAATTTAGTTTTCTATAGGCAGCTAATTTGGACTGCTATACTGTATTCAGCTTTACCAGGATTTTAGGCAGCAGATGATGCTTATTAAGTCCATTAGTTAGCTTGGATTTTAACCTTTCTTTTTTAAAAGGGGTGGGGGACAAAATCCTGTAGTATAAATTATGCTGGTAGGAGGGAGAAGACTTCATCAGTAGGGGGGAATTTGTAGCTAACTGTGAACCTGCAATCATTCTCACTGCGTGCAAAATGTTTAAGCCCCGGATCAAAACATAAACAATTTAATTATCAGCAATGATATCATCCTTTTCACACTGGTGTGTAATTTACACAACAGGATTTTGGTCGGTAACTCTTCCAATGCTCTTCTAGAAATGAAAAGGTAAGATAAAACATGCAATCACTGTTTTGGCTGTTTCTTTCAGAAACAAGAATTTCCATGCAATTATCCAATTCATGGAGTCATCTACAGTTCAACAGTATTTCACAGCGAACGCATAAACTAAAATGTTGATTTTATATGACAATCCTTGCCTGGCAACACTGCCTGATGAAAACAGTGATGGCTCCGGATGTGAGAAGGTGATGCCCCCTGGAAATTTTGGGTTGAAGTGCTCTCCAGATCTGGCCCATGAGCCAGCCACATTGGAAACCTTTCTGTTCCACCAATTAAATTAAGGGCTCTGCTTTAACGAACAAATTTTGGTATTTCAGGAATGCCTGTCCTTAGTTGGTTGCAAGTGGCTAGACTCTGAAAAATGGAAGCAGTGAAACGATAGGAATGAATGCGGGCTATAGGAATTAAGAGAGCTCAGTCCAAAAAAGGAACTTTTTCTACCTCTGATGTTTATGGATCTTCCTGCATTCTCTCCTATGACCAAAGTGGGTCAGACTCAGTGATCTTTGAGATGCCCATCCCGCTTTACAAATCTATGATTCTAGTAAAGGTAAAGGTATCCCTTGTTTGAAAGCCAGTCATATCTGACTCTAGGGTCAGTGCTCATCTCTGTTTATAGCCAAAAAACCAGTGCTGTCTGCATCTGCAGGCATTTCTGTGGACATGTGGCATGCATGACTAGACACCAGAGAGAATGGAGCACTGTTTACCTTCTCACCAATGTGGTACCTATTTATTTACTTTCAATTTCTTGCTTTCAAACTGCTAAGTTGGCAGGAGCTGGGACAGAGACGGAAGCTCATTCTGTCATGCAGCATTCAGGCCTCAAACTGCTGACCTGCCAACCTTCTGGTTGTGAAGCTCAGCGTCTTAACCACCAAGTCAGCACAGATGATAGTCATTAACTCTAATGCCTTTCAAAAACAGCACTTTATTTTCTAGAGGCTTCTGGGAGCTTAGTGGGCAGTTTATCTTGGTGTTGCTCTAAGGAAAGTAAAGCTGATATATAAAAGAGGAGATGAGAAGTAGGTGTACACATTTTTAGAAGTACAGTGGTACCTCAGATTATGAATGCCTCATGTAACAAAATGTTTGGGTTCCGATTGAAAATCCATTGAAAATAATGCCTTGGGTTAAAAAAAATTTTCTGGAATACAAAGTAAGTTTCCCTGGGGAAACTGGTGCAGTACCAGAGCTGGACACTAGAGGCCACTGTCTGCAATGTAAAATACAGTGGTACCTCGGGTTATAAATTTTTCGCAATATAAAACGTCCTGGAGAATGCATTAAATTCATAACCCAATGTATCACTGTATGTGCTTCTATTGCTGCTATTGACAAGCTTATTGAATCTGGTGGTTCCTGTGATTCCTGCACTTCTGGAAATATAATTTTTGTTTTTCTGAAGGAAAAATCACCCCTAGTTTTTAACTCCGATTGTTGCAGAATGCCCTTACGTTCTCCCCTACAATTTTGATGAAAGTCATGCTGAAAGTCAGCATGTGTCACTCCTGTGGGATTCTGGTGATCTTTTCATGGATTTGTAGGGATATTTAGAGCTAATCTGAATAATCTATTGTTGCTATTCCAAAAAAAATTTAGGGATTTCTTGCTAATAGTTATTTCTTTATTTATAAAGAATGTACTTGGTGGCTTAATGTGGTTCTTCTCTCCCTATTTCCCCCTAAAACATTGTAAAGAAGTGAGTTAAGCATCTGACTGCTAAATCAGAGATGGGGAATTCAGTTCCCCTATTGTGTATCCCAGAAGAACCAGACAGTTATCTCTCCACCTCCCTCTGGGTCTGCCCCATTGTTCTTCTCCTGCCTCTTTGTTCTGGGTCTGCCTCATTGTTCTTCTCCTTTTTTCACATATGCCTTGTATGGTATGGAATTCCAAGACATTCTCTCCAAATGGACAAACCACTTTATTTGTTGCCTCTATATGTAGTTTAGGATTGGTTCTATTACAATTCTTTCCCTTATAATCTCGTTTTTTGTTTCATCCCTTTTAGTCACTCCAGCAGCCTTCCTCAGACAACTCATTTCCATGGTGACCAACTTTTGTTTATGTTTTGTTATAAGTATATATGTTTGGCACTGATAACATAAGATGGAAATGAATATGCTTTATACTGAGGTATTTCTTTCTGCTCATCAGCATTGCCTTGTGTTGTAAGAGCGGAGCTAACTGTTCCAATATTTGGTTTGCCTTACTGCAACATATGTTATGATTAGTAGTAATGGTACAAAATATGCCAAGGTTGAAACATGTTGGTAGAAAGACAGTGCAATGTTTAATGGGCTTTATTCAGATAAAATCCACATTTGCACAATATGATGAGTGGAATGCCTGGATATGGAGAAAATTGGAGATTATAACATCCCTATCATAACTGTAATTGTTCATCTTCTTGTCATCCAGCCAGATGAATGGAGATTTAATTTTACTCACTGGTCCCTGTTTTCAGTTAGAGTTGTTTGATTAGCCCTAAATGTTCTTATAACTAAAAACAACAGCCTTTGTGGAAATGATTGCACATTAGCAGGATGGCTAAAGTGTGTTAGCAAATCAATTTTGGTAAAAGAAAAATTGAGTTGATGTTTTATTGAGTTTTAAAATACAAATTACCAACTGAACCCTACTGCAAACCCATCATATCCTAGGTTTACCCATACAGTTTGATATTCATGCCACTTGTTTATTACAATTCAGGTTTTGTGGGAAAGAAGGGAGGGGAGGAAGGGACAAGCTGAGACTTAGCATCTGCAGTACTTAAACCTAATATTACTGACACATGCCATTGAATTGGGTTGGGGTTTTTTTTGGGGGGGGGGGAGGATCCTGCCAGTGCCACTTTGGTTGAATGCCATTTATCACAACGTAGAACAATCCTACATGTACTTAAAAACCAAAACTAGACTCTGACTAGTACCCAGAAAGGGTAAGGTAGGGATAGATAAGGATTGGGCTGTACATCATGTGATTGGCAGGGAAAGGAGTGAATCAGCCCTGCCACAGACCAAACCAAACAGCAGAACAAATTATCATCTGATCACACACTCACTTTGTTATAACTCAGAACCGAGAAACCTGGGACTGGGTGCATTAAAGATACTGTACTAACCTGAAGATATCTTCACAAACCTGCCATATAATCTCTACTTTCTTATAAATTGAGACGAGCACTGAACCCTAGAGTTGGAGACAACTGGCTTTCGAACTCTTATTTGTATACCTTTTGTTAGTAAAAAAAAATATAGATTACTATTGCAGTAGAATATATCACACACGGCTCTCTCATACTCTCATAGAAGCACATGACATAGGTTTTCACAGATGTGGTGGTAACATGGCAGGGAATCAGCAACACAAAACAAGAGAGCCTTCCCACCTCCACCCCCAAAAAATTACAAATGAAGTGAGAGGAAAGGACTAGTTTTGGCCCATAGTTGAGATGATGGATGTCAGAAGCCAAGGCCTGGCCTAATCTATCAGTGTACAGCTAGCTTTCCCCACTAATAGGCAGAGCCAATTTTCATTCCCTGCCCCGAACTGAATCCAAGAGAGTGTGTACGTTGTCCAAAGTATAGTGTGTTTCTACGGCAGCTCTAATGCTTGAGTGATGTTTATGTTGGGTGCACCCTATCATTTCCCAAAATTTCCTAGGCGTCATCATTTTATGAGGGCTCTGTTACAGATCCCTTGACTCCCCTCATAGTACTGGGTACCCTGAGGAGATGAAATGGCTATTTAAGACCACAGTGGTCTGGAAAGTGTTTTAGACCACTGTCTTCAATTAGTTGACTCTTAATTGTATTTTTATGTTTTCGTTTCGCATATGAGCTGGCTTGTGAGGACTGAGCCTCAAAAGTCAGCCTCAGAATACTGGCAAATGATAATATAAAAATGCCATTCTCTCTAAAACAATATAACCATTACAGTTTTTGTTTTGGGGTGTATGATTCCCCTCTCCCATCTCAACATCCACTGGCTGGTTTGCATGCCATGTGTAATATACTCCTCAATGCTGCACAAATTGCTGCTTTTGGCATGTTTGTTCCTTTTTTATTTGTTCCTTTTGAAGCCTCTCCTCTTCCAAACAATAAAAGGAACGTTAAAAAGATCTGGCAATCTGAGCAATGTACTTTTTTTTAAAAAAGGTGTTAGATTGGGCTCTTCCCCAACCATAGCAGTGGTTCATTTAGCTGGCTATCATATTTTAATGTTTATTATATATTTAAGGAAGTTTTACACACACACACACACTTTTGAAAAGTGTTGAAATGTATTTGGTGCTTCATGCTGTGCTTCTGCCCCCCCTTTCCCCCTCCTCTTCCTTGAGCTTTCAAGAGAGTAGGGAATAGATGGGCTAAAGGAGGAAGGGGGTGAGGAGGCCTCACAATAAGAAAATGTAACTCACTGTTTGTGCTTTCCTTTGCAATTGATTGTTTCTGCTGAAAAAGCTTTCTTAAACCAGGTAGCAGTGTGAAACCTTTAAAGGTTGTTAATACACTGGTAATTATTTCAGGCCGTGGGCAGCCTGTGGGCATGCATAGCTGTGGATGTGCCAAAATGGCGTGGTGAGTTACATACTGTCACATGTGGACATGAGTTGTAAGTGCTTTAGATATATTTCTAAAAAACATATGGCTTCCTAGTGTTCACAACACCACGGAGATCGTGAAAAGAAAAGAGGGGCTCAGGCTTCTTGGGATAACACAAGGGAAAAACAGGTGGTGGTTGTCATAAGCTACGGCTGAAAAAAGCAGCCCTATAGCAAACAGCTTCCTCAAAGTTTGGGGTGAGACACCTTTTGCCCACCAGAATTCCAGCTCCCATCATCCCTTACAACTGGCCATGTTGAAATACATGGGAGTCAAAGTTTCTCCAATCTTGCAGTATGTCTACTATTTTAAACCTTCCTGCCCAGTTTAAATATCACTGCTTATCTATCTACCATCTGCCTTCATGGTGATGCTTGAAGCTGTTGGGAATGCCAGGGTGCAACTTAACTTTTGCTGAAGGAGAAAGAGGAGAGAGAGAGAGAGGACCTAGACCAGTGATGGTGAACCTTTTAGAGACCAAGTGCCCAAGGAGGAGGAGGCAGCTTGCAGGCAAGCACCGTGCATGCTCACACACCTATGTGATCTGGTCAGTGCACCTCCTGGGATGTCATGACCCCCACGGGTACTCCTTCGCCTGGTCTGGTTGCCTCACCTCATCCCTGCTCTCGCCTCTCAGGCGGGATTTCAGCCTCCCCTCTTGCCTCCCCATTGGCAGAGGGAGAGGGGTGGGTGGGGAAATGGCACTACCATTGGTGCCAGTGGTATGGGGGAACGCAGGGCAGGACTTGCCCACTATGGTGCATATGTCCACAGAAAGGCCTGTGCATGTCACCTCTGGCACACATACCATAGGTTCGCCTACATTGACCTAGACTTTCCTTTACCTGCTATGTCTTGTGATTTGTTTGTTCAGATTTATGTTGCTGCCCACTCGCCGAGGCGATGTTCTCCCTTCAACCTCAGACTGCTATTTTTAGGGTTGCTGAACTAAGTAACTAAGTAACTAACTAACTTACTTACTTACTTACTTACTTACTTACTTACTTACTTACTTACTTACTTACTTACTTACTTACAACTCAGCAGGTCAGCAGTTTGAGACCCGAGCGCTGCACGATGGAGTGAGCTCCTGTTCTCTGTCCCAGCTCCTGCCAACCTAGCAGTTCGAAAACAAGAAATTGCAAGTAGATAAATAAGTACCACTTTGGTGGGAAAGTAAACAGCATTCTGTCCACTCTGGTGTCTAGTCATACCTGTCACAAGTCCATGGAAACATCTGCAGACATAGACACCATTGGCTCTTCACCTATAAATGGAGATGACCAATGAATCCTAGAATCTGATACAACTAGCTTTCGAGCAAAGCTGACCTAGGCTTTCCTATCACAAATATATTTCTCTAATAAACACAATCTTTCCTATTTTTTTCAAAAGAATTGTGGACATGATTTTTTCATAAAAGGAGAAAGTATGCTCTGGGGCAGAATCCATAAGCTAACTTTGAGTGCAATTTAGATGGGTGTTTGTCCCATAGTTTGGTCCAAGTTGGGGATTGGCTGAACCACTTATTTTTCCAACAGCCATGTGATATACATGCCATTGCAAACTAGTCCACCTCTAACCAGGGCCTCTTCATATTCTTTTGGGTCTTTATCAGGGTCTACCTTTTTTCTTTTAATCTGCATAGAATTGCTCCATGTTAGATCAGTCCAAGCATGTGGGATCATTTGGTTTGAACCAAAGTGACTGCTTGGCTGAAGGCAGTGCTGAAGGTGCTAAACAATCTGTAGAAATGGGAAGCTTCCTTTCTGTTTGTCTGAGAAAGGAAAGGGAGGGGAAGTTTTCCATTTCTTTCTATTTGTTGCTATGACACCAACTGTGCTTTGAAAGTTTTTTTTGTCAGCAACAAATTATAAGGAAATCGAATACTTCATCTCCTTTCCCTTCTGTAGACAAGCAGAAATGAAACTTTCCATTTCTTAAGATTGTTAAGTGCCCTTAGCAAAGCATGGAGGAGGAGACAGGATGGATTTTATTCTTGTTCTTGATTTTCTTTCCCTTTAAAGGGAAAGTTCAGTCTAGATCTGGGGTTCTCAACCTTTTAAATCTGGGGGCCAGACTGTGTCCCCCTGCCACCACCGCCACCAAAGGTAGTAGTGATGGGACCACTCTGGGACTCCACCATTCCCCCCACCCCTTCTGCCACCACCCTCCCCACCAACACTCTGCACCCACCCACAGCCACCACCAACAGTCCTCCCCACACCACCAGTCCAGCCTGCAAACACTTCCCCCCACACTGCTGCCACAAATACTCACCGCCACCACCAACACTCCCACACACGCTAGCAGTCCGGCCCACAAACTCTCTCACACACACACACGCTGCCGCTGCCACAGCCACTGCTTCCCTTCTTACTGGCCTGCCATGAGTGAAGGAGGGATCCTGCCTGTTCTTGCCAGTGCTAATCCAGAGCAGCACCTGGGAAAGTCACGGGCAGCCATATGTGTTTGCTGCTTTCGCTTCTGCCCAGAGAGTGCATTAAGTGCTATGGGGCAGTATATACATGTGATTGCTTTGCTTTACTTTGCTTCTTAAAAGGCTAGGTTTGAATCACTGTATATTGAGGCATGATAACATTGACTTAGGTGCGCCATTTCTGGAGACCATCTTATCTTCAACACTTACATGGCAGGTAGCTACAAAAATGTTCTCTCAATGCTGGGGATTGGTGTACTTATCAAATTTGGCCTGTGCAAAAAAAATTTGTAAACAGTTCTGCTCATTTTTGAAGAGCTTGCACAATTTTCCAAGTACCAGTTTGAGATAGAAATAACTTGAGATTTCAAAATTTCAAATATAGGGTACAGGGAAGGGTGATGGTCCCCAAGTGGATTAAATCCCACTTGAATCCATCTTGACAGAGGGCAACAGCTTCATCAATACTGACCTGGGACTGAGGAGGACTTTGTGCCCCAAAAAGGACAAGAAAGTGACTTGTAGAACTGGATCAGTGGTACGGGTGTCACGCTGCAATGTGGGAGGCAGATGAAAGGCCACTGCATTATAGTCACAGGACAGTCTTCATGTCTGATCACCAATATGATGATGATGATGATGATGATGATGATGATGATGATGATGATGAAGAAGAAGAAGAAGAAGAAGAAGAAGAAGAAGAAGAAGAAGAAGAAGAAGAAGAAGAAGAAGAGGAGGAGGAGGAGGAGGAGGAGGAGCAGCCGTTAAACACACAACCAGCTTCTCTGCCCCTTGAAAGGACTCTGGAGAAACATGAGGACAGAAAAATTACAGTTTACCATAGTTAAGCCATTCAGAACACATCCTAACATCATCTTCTGTTTAAGTACTTTCCTGAGCTCACTTGAGCTACCTTGATGCCTTTCTTCAATGAATGGCTGTCTCTGGCAATGTAGATTAAGAGATGCATGGTCTAATTTAGCTGATTGGTGTTAGCTGCTGAATAGAAAGCCCTTGGTGCTAATGTTGATCTCTGTAAATGGGAGTCATTTATTCCATGAGATTATTATGTGACATTGGATCTGTCACTTCTGGGGCATTAATTGACATCATGTATCAGGTTAGGTTAATAATCTCCAGCTTGGTTCTGCTTGAGTAGATCTGCAAGCCTGCACACAGAGATCGGTGATGAAAATACAGCCTCCAGGGGAGGATGATTAAATACCATATGTCCAGCAGGTTAGTAGAAGCATCTCAGGATGTGCAGAAACCAGGGAACCTGTAAGTGTTCTGAGCTGCCTTAGGACAGTAGTGCTCTCCTGAATTGTGTCAGACACCCCGACTCCTTTTGAGAATGCCTGTTGCAATCAAAGCATCTCCAGGTGATGAAATGACGGCACTCACAAATCAGGACAGGATATCACGAGCACCAACAGCCTGGGAGAAAAACAATAAGGATGTGCAGGTGCCTGTTTGTTTCAACAGGATGTCCCAAGAGCTTAGGAAGAACTTTCCCCACACTAAACAAGTTGGGAATTACCTGGTGGGCAAAATGATCAACAAAGGGTCCTTTGCCAAAGTGATGGAGGGCTTACACATCCCCACAGGGGAGAAGGTAAACTG
Source organism: Furcifer pardalis (assembly GCA_030440675.1). Taxonomy (NCBI): domain Eukaryota; kingdom Metazoa; phylum Chordata; class Lepidosauria; order Squamata; family Chamaeleonidae; genus Furcifer; species Furcifer pardalis. The sequence continues at coordinate 44,994,638 of CP126890.1, read as the reverse complement.
AGAGCTAATAGAACATCTCTGCAGCTCATGAGCTAATCTCATTTGTTTCTCCCAAGTAAGACCTGGTGTGTTATTTAGCAAGAGTGAAGGAAGATATAATAGTAGTAAATGGAACTGCTATTTTTTTTTTCATAAACAGTAAACCAGATCTTTGCAGCAAAGGAACAAAAATGTTAATTTTCCTCCTTCCTGAATATTCTGTGTTCCCTCCATTCTTCATTAATCAATGTTTTTCCTATTGTTTACCTCTGTTATGCTTGATCATTCTTAGAATATTACTCTGCATGTTTCTTAATGTGGTAATTGATGATCTGTTTATCTTCCATTAAATTTTCTGCATTTAAGTTATCAAAAATAATTTTTATTTTGGAAGAGGGGTGGTAATTAGCTGGTGTCGGGGGGGGGGGATTGCAAACCCTGATTTAGTTGTTAAGTGAGTTTTTGGTTGGTTTTAGTTGTTAAGTGAGGCGACCATTCAGAGAAAATTGTGCTCTTTAAGCGAGTTAGTCTCTAAGCGAGGTGCTCTTTATGCGAGGTTTTATTGTATATATACACAGGTATATATATAATCTTGACAGACAGCTATTGATATTGATTTAATAAACTGTCCTTTTTCAAAACAAGAGAGAAAGAGAGAGAGTTTTGGGAAGGACAGTTTATTAGATCAACTTGTATACTAATGTAAATTCAACATGGAACTCTATACATACTAATGTAAATTCAACATGGAACTCTATATATTAACAGAAAAAAAATCTTATAATGTCAGCTAAATAAACTACTAGCACAACTACAGCATAGGCTTAGTAATTGTTGTAACATTATTGATCTTAATTTTACTACTCCTTAAATCTGAGCAGAATTCTCCTTTTTAAATACAGTAATACCTCGGATAACGCTAAGACTTGGTTCCACAAGTCTTGGTGTTATCCGATTTTTAGTGTTATCCGATGCATGTTAAAATCCTATGGGATGTATCGGATAACGTTAAAGCTCCATAGAGATACATTGTAACCGCACAGGCTTTAGCGGTTGTTATCCGATCCATCCCATAGGACCTTAATGTTTCGATCCAATTCTCCTCCACAGATTACTTAACGTTATGCGATTTTAGCATTATCCGAGGTATTACTGTACAGTACCCTCCTTTTAACTTCTATCCTTGATGTATTTTAAGTACCCTCGTTTTAACTTCTTTTCATTTTGCTGTACTATGCTGGTCTTGGACAGTAATAAAGATTGATTTGATTTGATTTGATTTGAATGTTGTTATGAATTATATATTATTGAGTGTACACTACCAAATTTGGTCCAGTGGGTGTACACTACCAAATTTGGTCCAATAGAATAAAATGGCTAGATCAAGAGTCAAAAGTTCATGCCATGACACTTCTAAAACAGACCTGCACTGCTAAATCACAGCTGGCATTGCCATTATATTTAGAGATATATTTATGGTATTTCTGTGATTTAGGTGGCTATAAAAGTTATCGACAAGAAAAAGGCCAAGCAAGACTGCTATGTTTTAAAAAATATGAAGCGGGAGCCTCGGATACACCAGATGATTTCACATCCTAATATTGTTCAGCTCTATGAAACCCTGGAGACAGAAAATTCCTACTATATGGTCATGGAATTATGCCTTGGGGGAGATCTCATGGACATAATTTGTGAGAAGAAGCAGCTGGAAGAGAAGGAGGTCAAGAAATATACAAGGCAAATAATGTCTGCAGTAGAACATTTGCATCGTCACAGGATTGTCCACAGGTACAAAATATTTTCTCCCTTTGTAACTCAAGGGATGTAGATTTTTTTGTTTGCTAACTTGTTTTTAATAAAAGCTGATTACTGTAACGCGCTCTACATGGGGCTGCCCTTGATGACCATTCGGAGGCTGCAACTGGTTCAGAATGCAGCTGCCCAGGTCGTGATGGGGTGCGGGCTTTATGCTCGTGTCTCACCCTTGCTTTGGGAGCTGCACTGGCTGCCAGTGTGCCTCCGGCTGGAATTCAAGGTGCTGGTTATTACCTTTAAAGCCCTATATGGTAGTGGGCCAGGATACCTAAGAGACCGCATCATCCCAAGGACACCTGCCCGTCCCACTAGAGCAGACCAGAGAGGCTCTCTGGTTGTACCATCAGCTAGAGAGGCACATCTCTCTTGCACTAGAAGGAGGGCCTTCTCTGTGTCTGCTCCGGCAGTGTGGGTTTTTGAGAACTTTTAGAATTTTAGCCTTTTTATGTGTTTTAGGATGTGTTAAACCACCCTGGGTCACCTTCAGCGAGCAGGGCGGTATAGAAATTTAAATAAATAAATAAATAGGTCAATCTTAGAAGAAATTAACCCTGACTGTTCCTTAGAATGTTAATAATGCTATCAGTGGCCAGACAGTGCATCGCAAAAAAGTGGAAAAGTGGTTTAAAAGTTAAAACAGAAGACTGGTACAAAGAAATGTGGCAACTAGCGCTCAACGACAAATTGACCTGGGAGTTAAATATAAGGAAAGGCATTGTTCGGGAAAATAGATTCTGGAGAGTTTGGAAAAAGTTTGTAATATACGTTATGGAAGGAAAAGGAGGTGTCAAACCTGCACCGGAACAAGATCATTTTTGGACACAATAAACCAAAGCTACTCCTGGACACAATATATATAGCACAGGGTGTTTTGTTTTATAGAATATAGTATTGTATTTTTTTTTATTTACTTTAATTAAGAATGTACCAAGAATGTAACAAACAAAGTGTGATCCAAGAGTTTATTTTTGTATTGTAGTGTAATTATGTCATAGTCTGATGATGTGAGTGTTATGTGTTGTTGTCTTGATTTTGTGAGAAACTAATAAAATGATTTTTTTAAAAAAATAGAATGTCAAATAGTAAAGATGAAGCTAAAGTACTTTGGACATCAAATGAGAAGAGAGGATTTGCTTGAGAAAGCCTTGATGTTAGGAAGGGTGGAGAGCAAAAGATGGCTAGATGGTATTGTAGACACAATGGGCACAGAGCTGAGCAAGTTGAGGAGGATGGTGGAGGACAGAAGTGCCTGGTGGACAGTGGTCCATGGGGTCGCAAAGCGTCGGAATCGACTGTGCGACTGAACAACAACAAAAGCTCAGTTTTATGAGTACAAAATTTGAAAAGGGGCAATCTTCAGCTAAGGGGTTTATTAAATTAGCTTGTACTAGAAAAGCAAGTTAAAATGTTTATCACTGTAGGAAGTGTGTTATGTGTAGAGAGAAGGCAACTTTTCTTTAGAAGTCAGGGCGGGAACTATCAGCCACCATCAGGCCACACACACACAACCTTAGTATTTGTAAGAACAGATCCAATCCAACACCCCTCAGGCTCCCAAAAATTCTCCTTAACCTTTTTTAAAGTTAAAAAGTCAGAAAGTTAAAAAGTCTCCTTGTGCCCTCTAGTGTCAATTTTTAAAATGGAAAAACTCCATTTGGGGGTGGGAGGGTCAAATTCCCCCCACAATCCAGAAGCAGAAGGAAACTTTTTTTGAGCAAATAATATTTTCTTATTTTTAAAAACTGTATGGTGTGGGCCAGGGGAACTACTGCACTGCAAATGTTTGGCTACAGTGAATTTAAGGGATGGGACATCCTCTCCAACTGCAGCTGAAGGAAGAATGGCAATGATTCTCTTAAGAAGGAAAAATTCCAAAATATGCACTCAGAAGTATAATGCAGGAGTGGGAGGGGATGAGAGGAAATCCTCTCCATCTACATAGCTTCATTTTGGTTTCTGTCTCCTAGCAACAGCTAACGGTATTTCAGAATCTTCTGAAATATCAGAAAACAAATCAAAATAAACAAAACAAAATAAAAAAACACTATAGCGCTTTAAAGACTAACTGCTATATTTTTATTGTTAGCTTTCGTGGATCAAGTCCACTTCTTCAGACAAGGAGTGAAACTTATAGCCATGGTTTTTATACACCAAATTCAGGGGTCAAAGGGAGCAGGGTGTGTTCAAGCAAAATGACAGATAAGAAGCAAGCACAACAATACAGCTTCCCACAGCCATCAGCAAAAATAGATTATTCAGATTAGCTCTAAATGTCTCCCTTTCAATCCCAAAGGGTCTGAGAAAACCCATTCTGGTCTCTGATCAACCTTTGATCAATATTAGTGAAGGGTTTCTGGGGCATTATCAAATTTGATACACAGATTGCTATATGCTGCTAGATATTTTATATATTATATTACAACCTTTCTGCCAATTCTCTTTAGCAAAACAGGAAGTAATCAGGTACAGTGTTTTTGTTTGCAGGTCAAAGGTTGATCAGAGACCAGAATGGGCTTTTTCAGACCTTTACCTTTACTAATCTTAAGCAGCAAGAGAAGTATTCCTCGATTCTGTGTTTTGCATTTTTATAAATATCTCCAAGGTACCATAGCAGAATTGACCACAAGAGGAAACCACAGAATATTTGCCTGTACTTTTTGGGGAGAAAAACTGGATAGTAATTAAATTAATAAATAAATAAAAAAAGAAACTTCTGAATATCCAGCTAGTTGTGAACTGACAAACCAGACTGTGCAATTCGATAGATGATATTTAGGTATGTAGACTGGTTAATGTCTTGTGATTCACCAAAACCAAGCTTAACTCAGTACCCATGTTTTCTGTTGACACTTTTTGGTCACCTCCTCAACAGGCAGGAAAAACAGGAAGTTTATTATTGTCATCACAGCACATGGTGGGCAGACTACACACTTTCAGATGTTACTGGGATGCAACACCCACCCCTACCTGGCATGCTGGAGTTGCCCCACCTCTGCCTTATGGTGATGTTAGGTTGTGTGCAAGTTTCATGGTGGCCCTGTAGTTTGTGCTGGAAATATACTGTTAAAAATCCACAAGTCTCTTAGAGCCTACATTGAATGTTCCTAGTACAGGCATTACATTCTTATACTCTAAAAAAATTCAAACTGCATTTCCAGAGCAAAATAATTATATTCCAAGATGAGATATTTATTTCCTTTCTTGGTTTGTTTAGAGATTTGAAGATTGAAAATTTTCTTCTAGATGAAAACAGGAGCATCAAGATTGTTGGTAGGTGTATAATTGTCATAAAATGCTCTTATACCAAGACGTCTTGCACTTTTTTTTGTTTGTTTGGATAATTGTATATGGCACTCAGCGGCTGAATAAACAACTATGCCATGGGCCACATCTCTGATAACACAAGCAGACTTCTGGTTCCACAACAGGAATTTCCATTGCCCTCTTTCCCTCACATCCCCTGCTTGCCTCCAGAGAGTACTGTTACCTAAAAATCACTATCCCTATTTAATGTGGAGATGCGTTTTAAAATTAAAAAGTTCATCTGCTGGTGGAGCTCCCCAAGAACCACAGAGATTTTAATTTCAGACAAAAACAAGACCATTTTATTGACAAACATAGCATTTAAGCAACAGAGGGGCTCCACTGCTGGACAAAGAAACATGTCTAACCTATTTTTGTCTGCTAGAAAAATCTAATGAGCTTCCCTGTGCAATTTGGTGGGAGAGCTAGCTATTGAAGCTGCTGAGAGTTTTTTTATACATTCCCTTCAACTAATCACATCACCTATGCTAATTAAGTTTATACAATGAGACAAAAGTCCAGCAGAGGGGTTTCTTATTAAACACAAATAAACCATCTTTAGTCACATTGAGTTAGTTAGCACTTTAAATTCAAGTTACAATGACAAGCTTATATGCAAATAATAATGTAGGAAGAGATTTACAAAGTCCAGAAAATGGAAAGGGGTGGGGGTACATGTCTTTATGCTGTACTTGATCTCTTCAAGGTGAGCCTTTCCAGGTGCCCATTGTCTATTTGTTTGTTTGTTGTCTGGCAAACATCAGGGAGGAAATAGGTGATGGAGGAAATTCAGAGAATAGTCCTCGGGCTAATATCTTCTTTGAGTAGGGTGTGGCCTTCAAAGGATTATGCTTAATTGGTTTCTAGGTGAGAGGTGCTCAATGTCCTACTTCGAAAATACAAAACAGAACATGTTAAGAATCAAAATATTACAGAGCAAGGGAAATATCAAAAATAGACCCTTTTATTAACATTTATACAAAGGGCAATTTAAGAACCCCCATTCATGATCAGGACATGTCAATAGCATACTCCTGAGGCAATTAAAACATTTGCCTCAGAATTCCAGGACAGTATCAATGAATAGGGTTTCTTGTTTGCCCATTTAATCTGAGAGGAAATCAATTTGAGGTCTTTGTAAATTTATTAAACATCAACCCTTGCAGTCACCCCCCAACTAACAATCACCTGCTAGTACAGTGTGGTGCTTGTGAACATGGAAGACTAAACTTGAAGTGGATGGCAAATTAAAATAATGAGAGAAGCCTATTTTATTGAAAATAAAGTATATATAATACTAAATATATTAATTTCAAAATTATGGTTACAGTACCTGACATTGTGGGACGTATTGGGGAACACACAGAAAGAAATGTGATCCACTAGCAGCTTCCTTTCTGGTGGTAGAAGGGCAGGATTTTATGTAACTCAATAGTGCAAGTGGCTTGGTTTGTGGGCTCTGACTTTATTTGCTCTGTATAAATCAAGTTGAGAAAAGTCAAGTTCTGAGGATTTCTTCCTCCTCTCAGCGACAATATATTTTAAAAATACCCATAGTGAACATTATTTTTCTTGGGTTTAGTGGTGGTGGTTCACCTGGAAAGTTTTCTGGGTTCAGAAAATCTCTACTAGGCTTTTGTCGTCGTCAACTGCAACTCGTATCCAGGAATGCATTTTTTTATCCTGAAGCAGGAAAAATGTCATTGGTGTGAATTTGTTTAAAGTGGATCCCAGCTTGCCATGAAGTGACCCACACACTATGATAATGGAGCACACACGAAATGCGACATGCAGGATTTAACACCGTGACTGCAATGGACTGCCGCAGCCTTGATGATATTATCAAGGTGCGCTTTCACAGCCAGTGCATCTGGCATGGCCTCTTCTTCCTTCATGACCATTGGGAATTAGAGTTCCTCCTCTGCTCATTTTGCTGTTGGGCCTAATGTGATGGTTTCCAGTGGTATTTCCTCCACTGAGAGGGACCATTACTCCACTTACATTGGGTTTAAATCAGGTCTTAGTGCTAAATGAGGGCATTATCACTCCACAACATGGTGGGAAACCAAAGTCCTTGCTGTGGCATTCACAGCTTGAATAAGGTGCTCCACTTTCCATTTACTCATCTAACTTCTGCAATGTACTTTTTTCTTCACATTTAATTGAGTCAGTTTGAAACCCCAGAAAACATGATTTTCAAAATGTTATGTTTCATAAAAGTTGGCCTGTTGTTGGAAAATGAAGTTAAAGGATAAAAGAGGCATGTTCTACTTTTTCTTTGCATTCTCTTCTTTATAAAGACATTTTTTTAAAAAAAGACTGATTTAAATCACTCTACTTCTATCTTATTTCTCACAATTTAAATGTGAAATACTGATGTGAATCCACTTTTAAAGTGTCATTTTCATTAACATGATCAGAGAAGGGTCACACTGAAATTACAGTACTAGGAATTTTGTGCCCTTGTTCTGCCCTCTAAAATCCAGAGTAGCATTATGCAGCAGGAAGCACTACAGTGGTGGGCTGCTCATGATTCGGACTGGTTCGCCCGAACCAGTAGCAGCCATCCAGAGGGGATCGCTGGGGGGGGGGGTTAAACCCCTGGGTGACCGGTTCGCCCTTTGGATGTGACTTCTGGGCTGCTTGGAAGTGCGCATGTGTCAAACCTCCATTTGATGCATGTGCACGTCTATTTTTCTGTGTGCATACGTCAAATGGAAGTTTGATGCATGTGCACTTCCGAGCAGCCATTATGGGCTGCTCAGAAAGAGCGCAGTGTCCTTTTTCCAGCAGCAGTGGCAGTCTTTCTTTGGCTTGCCGGCTCACCGCAGCGGCACACCGTGGCGGCAGTTTGCTGCCAAGCCACCACCGCTGCTGTTGCTGCCTGGCTGCTGCTCCCCGACAACCCTGGGTATGTGATGGGTTTTATTTGGGGTGGGTGGGTGGGTGGGTAGGTGGGTTGAGGTGTGTGTGTGTGTGTGTGTGTGTGTGTGTGTGTGTGTGTGTGTGTGTGTGTGTGTGTGTGTGTTCTTTTATTTATTTATTTATTTTACTTTGGCTCCGCCCACAACATCATGACATCATACTCAAATTAATAATGATGACTAAAACGCATATTCATAAGAGGAGCAAAAACAAAGAAAGAAATGGGAGACATAACATAAAGACACTCTGTAGCAGTGTTGTGTTTAAAACATTGTTTGCTTCGGTTAATGTGGTTCTGGCATCTTCTGAGAGCCACTTGAGACATCCAGTCACTTATGACATTACTTGAGAAAGAATGTGTATCAGTCCCCATGCGTATGTAAATACTACATTTCTTGCATGTTTTTTCCTTCAGATTTTGGACTGAGCAACATCATGAAGTTTGAGGGTCTTTCTCAGGAACTGTTAAGCACACAGTGTGGAAGTCCTGCATACGCAGCCCCAGAACTCTTGGCTCATAAAAAATATGGACCAAAAGTGGATGTCTGGTCCATGTAAGTAGCAGATGAGGAATATCTTTTATTATTTATGCAACACTTTCTGGGCAGAAAGATCTACGTCCACGTGCTAGTTGCAACCTGAGTAGACTTATTGTTTCAGTGGGACTTACATAAATACTGACCTACCATTCAGCTACTGATTTAATGGGTCTACCATATTTGGGACTGGTAATAGAATATGTTTTGTATATCTGTCTACTACCTGATAGGCAGAATCCTGTTTGGGTATTATGACAGCATGAGTGTAATTGTGAAAATTGCAGTAGCAAATTGCTCCTAATTAATGAGTTGCTACTTACACTATGGTGGCCTAGTGGTTAAGACACTGAACTTGATGACTGGAAGGTCTGCAGTTTGAGACCTCAGTACTGCATGACAAGGTGAGCTCCAGTCTCTGTCCCAGTTCTTGCCAAACTAGCAGTTCAAAAGCAAGAAATTGCAAGTAACAGTAGATAAATAGGTACCACTTCAGTGGGAAGGTAAACAACGTTCTGTGCCTGCCACATGTCCATGGAAATGTCTACAGATCCAGACAGCGCTGGCTCTTTGGCTATAAACCGAGATGAGCACTGAACCCTAGAGTTGGATACAACTGGCTTTCGAGCAAGGGTAACCTTACCTTTACCTTCACTTACACTACTGGTTGTATACCAGCATAAATCACCATTAAGTAAAGGTAAAGGTCACCCTTGCTCAAAAGCCAGTCGTATCCGATTCTAGGGTTCAGTGCTCATCTCTGTTTCATAGCTGAAGAGCCAGTGCTGTCTGCGTTTGCAGATATTTCCATGGTCATGTGGCAGCCATGGCTAGACACCAGAGTGCATGGAACGCTGTTTACCTTCCCACCAAGTAGTCCCTATTTATCTCCTTGCAATTTCTTGCTTTCAAACTGATAGATTGACAGGAGTAAATCACCAATAGGAGGAGGCTTTTAAAGGCCTGGTCTGGTGGAGGGCCCTTTATATGCAAGCTAGAACTTCTGAGCCCCCTTCTTACAAACACCCATGAGCATGACCTCATTAGCATTACAAGTTAAATCAATTTGACTGTCCTTGATATTTGCCAGCAAAGATTAGAATTTTCTGGAATAACATTGCTTCTAAGAATTTTAAAGAATAATCACTGACAGCCACTGAATTTGTATTTATTTTAAAGAAGTTGCGAATTTGAGAAACTATAATAGCTGGCTTCTTTCTGGCCTTTCCATTTTGCTATCCAGTTAATGAATGTCCTGCAAAAAGATTAATATACAATCGGCAAAATCCTGATGATTAGATAAATCAAACTAGAGTAATCTAGTGATTTAGTGAGTCAACTCCACTATAGGTTACATTGATTCAAATAAGCCTACTCTAGCTGTGGCTTATTTTAGTTTACTATGTCACAGTTGGAATAGGCCCAGTTGAATCAATAGAACTTATGGATAAGTTGACTTACTAAATCCTCATTGATTCATTGGGCCTACTCTAATGTGATTTACTGTGACAAGCAACAAGATTTTGTTCAATAGTAGCTTCTCAGTAAGCATCTTAAGCATTGCCTTTCATAAGAAGTAACTGTTATTGTTTTTTACCTAGTATAATAGTGAGCATATATTATAGAATATTTGGTGCATATCATGGATGTTGCTCACTTGGGTATAACCAATAGTTATTTCTTATGAAAGGCAAAGAATATTGCTGGTTAAGCTTAGTGGGTTTGATTTTCTGGTTGCAGAAACAGAATCCTCTGCCCTGCTTTGCCCCAAACACTATGCGTCATAAGTGAGGAGCCAGCTAAAATCATTCAGAGCATGCGTGGCTGATAGGTTATATGCCCTGCCAACTGCATGGCCTTGGACAAGCTATACAGAGCTAGAGGACCACCAGAAGAAGGGATGGGTAAATCATTCAAAAACATGAGGAGTAATCATAAATCACAACTGACTTGAGGACATGTAGCAATAATAATTATTATATAGGAATAGAATGCCGCACAGTGTTAAATTTACATTGATTCTGTGTTGCTTTTCTCCCTTACAGAGGAGTGAGCATGTTTGCCATGCTCAGCGGCACACTACCATTCACTGTGGAACCCTTCAATATCAAGCAGCTTCATCTCAAGATGGTTAATGGTGAAATAAATCCTGTTCCACCCAACATTTCCACAGGTAAAACCATTTCTGGATTTCTGTTTTGCACAAGGAGAAGATACTATTTCAAATGAAGTACACTATGCCTAATGCATACCCTTCCTGCTTTCTTTGGGTGAGACCCCAGTTCTTGCTTAATTCTCCCATTGACATCTGTAGGATAAGTTCACTGGACACTGGCTGAATTTTACCCATAATCTAGAATGTCTGTAGAAAATGTGCTATGAAAAAAAAGGCAAATGTGACTTTATCTGCCACCCGTATTGTAAAGGGATAGTAGCAAGAGGAGCAGTGGTTGTTATTCTTGAACCACTTACTTTTTCTTTTAAATCAAGTGGCTTATGCTGGCTTTGAAATACTTCTTCTTATAGTGCCAGTGCAAAAATACATCAGAGTGCAAAAATGTGTCACAATTAGCTATTCATTTTCCTGCATAGTTTTGAATCCTTTGGTATACTTTGCTACTTTTTCACCATTCTTAATCACTCTCTGTGAGTCTCTTCTTTAAAAATCCAATTATAATACCTTATCCCACTACTGAGGCTGTGGTTAAATTATTTAAAAATATATATTTCAAAATTTGTATTTGAATTGATGTGTTCATCCATGACTAAAGTCTTGTATATCTCCTTCCTTTCCAACACTCTACCTCTCCGCTTGAACTCCAAAGTCACCATCTTTCCATGCACCATCTGAAGCAGTGCCCCCATTCCTGCAGGGCTTTTCTGCCTGGGAAAGACTTCTAGAGCATCTTACGCCAACGAGATATGCATCGGGGTCCACTTGAGTAGAATAACTAACAGCCCTGGGTGGATGTTGGGTGACAGCAGCTGTCCCTGGCTTTAGTAAAGTTGTAGAGAGAAGGATACTATCCTTGTAGTCCAGGGATTCTCAATGTTTTTCAGCCATGTGCCAGTCACCACACACCCTCAGACAGCTGTGCTATGCATTCAATATTTATTAACAGGCAATGTCCCCAAGATACAAAAGAAAACATGGTTCCTATAGTCATATCAAAGATGTTGTTGTTTGCATGGAAGTGGTACCATTCTCTGTACAACTATTTGAGGCACAGGAGACTTGTTTCCATTGGGCTAGATCACCTGGGTAGATATACAGTACTTACAGTCTTCCATACCCTGGATCAGTAGAGAGCAACTTTAGATTGAATGACCAGTGGTTGAAAATGCCTGAACGTCTAACACATAAATTCTGGTAAATGCATTAGAAATAAATCCACATTTATTTTAAAAATGACTTTCATATTAAAATAAGAGGATCAAAAACTACCATTCTGCTGATATCAGAAATAAGAAATGAGGTTATTTGTGCCATGTGTTATGTCACTGTTAAATAAATTTCTTCTTCTTCTTCCCATGTCTAGGCCAGGCATGAAACTGTCAAAATGAAGGTACCTTTTGGTGAGTTCATTCTGCAGTTCCTTTCACCCAACCTAGTGTGAGAAAGATAAGCCAGCAACACAAGGTTGCCATTACCAGGATATGCCTGATTGTGGTTCAAAAAATACCACAATCTTCTAGGAGGCTCTTTCTGTGTACCCCACTGTTAAAGACATCATCATCAACAACAACAACAACAATGGAAATAGGAGCAACAAGAAAAAATAATTCCTATTAATGTGGGAAAAATATGGGGAGGGCTGCTTTGAGATAAGGGCTATAATTAACTGAGCAAATTCCTGTGCAGGAGCTGTTACTTTTATGCATTCCTTACTTGAACCTGAGCCTGCTAAACGACCTACTGTTAAAGAGGCAATGAAAGATAAATGGCTGAATGACAGTAATAACAGGAAACCACTGAATCCATCCACACACAAAACCAGGTAAAGAAAATTAAAAGTACCGGTACATTTTTTTTGACCATCTGTTTATGTTCATATCACGAACAACATTTCCTCAGTTTTAGTATAATAATTTTGTGTCAGAGATTACTCTGGATTGAAAAGATTTTTGCTGGAAAAACTCTGATCAGGAGATGCCCAGATGAGGCGCCTTTCGTGTCCCCAAGTGCAGCCCTCGGGTGTCGAAACCCGACCGTCCAGTCTCCAGTTCAGCATCTTAACCACTAAGCCAGTGGGGGAGCTGAATCAGTTTTATTAAAGGTAAAGGTTGCCCTTGCTCAAAACCCTTTTTAAGGTATAATTACATCTACCGTAACCATCCAAAAGACAGCCAGGAATAATTAGAGCCTCTTATTATTTACTCTTGGACATGAAAGGAGCCTCATTCGGGCATCCCCTGAGCGGAGTTTCTCCAGCAAAAATCCTTTCAACTCAGAGTAATTTCTGACACAAAATTTATTTATTTATTTTCCAATTGAAACAAAGAAAATGCTAGTACAGTAAAACCTCGGATAACGTTAAAACCTGGTTCCACAAGTCTTGGTGTTATCCGATTTTTAGTGTTATCCGATGCATGTTAAAATCCTATGGGATCCATAGAGATACATTGTAACCACACAGGCTTTAGCGGTTGTTATCCGATGTATCCCATAGGATCTTAATGTTATCCGATGCAATTCTTCCCCCCAGATTGTTTAATGTTATGCGATTTTAGTGTTATCCGATACTAATGTTATTCGAGGTATTACTGTATTGTAATAAGTTTGTCCTGTATTATTTCATCTTACGTAGAGATCTCTGATACTTTTGCTCCTGAAGAAAACATCCAGAATTATAACATATTACAAACTTTAGGATGCAGAACATTATATGTTCAAATAAAACAATTCAACCCTGTATGTTCTCAGCTCCCATCTAAATGGATAAAAAATAAGCAGTCCAATTTTTTTTCTTTTTCAATTTCATCTACAGTCAAACCCCGCATAAAGAGTGCCTCACTTAAAGTGTAACTCACTTAAAAAGCAGAATTTTCTCTGAATGTTCACTTTGCTTAACAAATAAAACCAACCAAAAACTCGTTTAACAAATAAATCGGGTTCGCAATCCCCCCCACACACAATTGGTCACTTACAATGGTGTTTCGCTTAAAGAGCAAACTCGCTTAAAGAGCAATTCTGTGGAACACATTATTCTCTTTAAGTGAGGTACAGCTGTATAGAGGCTGAATGTTTATATGGAATAATAAATAGTGGGGTGAAATAGTGGTTTATTTTACCTTCTTTATTTTACTAACTCTCCCCACCCCAAAAATGTTATGAGACTCCACATTTCCACTACAGCTGGTTTGGGAAAGGGTTTACTATTTACAGTTTTGTCAGTCCATGGAGAGAAGGAATTCACATTCATGGAACAAACAAAAGGGATCCTTCTAAAGGGACCTTAATGCTCCTTTCCTGAATGGAAGCACTTTATTTAAGCTTTATAAGTTCATGAACACTTTGAAGGCAATGATCTTGATAGTAAGTATAAGTGACTGAAGTGATCTAAAAGTTACATTTTTAGTACAATTGCCAGAATCCCTCAGCTAGCATGGCCACATCCAATTGAAACAAAAGTTTCCTGTCCATCACTATTGTGTTGATATCTTGTTTTTCCAGACTTTGCCCTGAGGAACTGAATCCTGTTGTTTTGAATTACATGACTGAAAGAATGGCAATCAGACTGCCAAATATTGTCAGTGTCTTGATAAACAATAAGCCATCTTCTACAACAGCAACCTACTACTTGCTTCTAAAGAAATTAACTGGTTATCAAAAGGAGCACAAGGTAACAAAGGTAAGACATAAATTAATACAGTCATTCAATGAATTTGCCTGTATTTTATTTGCAATTCTAAAATGTGTGATCTCAGTAGTATTATCAGATTTGGAGCTGGTCTGGATGGTCCCCACGAATATTGGTACAAGCTTGTGATTCTGTTACTAAAGGTATGACTAAGCGACAAGGGAACTGCGATTTCATTCACTATAAAGTCACACTAGGGAATTCAAGGTTGTTTGATTTAAGTGTCTATGTTTAAATTGAACTGTGTGCACGTCTACTTACTGCTCTGCATATAGTGCTGTTCAAAGAACTGCAATAATAGGCAACGAGACAGGCATTTATCTGCCTCAACTGGCAGCTACTGACATGGCGCTCTGTCTGGTTAAAAATAATAATAAAAAAAAATAAAAGCCCAGGAGTGTTACCCAAGAGGAGGAACTTAAAACGAATAAGTAAGGGTCTTTAGAGAGGGGTTTTGCTGGGCAGAATGTGTGCTGGTACTATCCCTTCGTCTCTTTCTGCATCAATTTAAGTGATTACATGTTTAAAAGAATTTGAAAAGATTCAAATTTTTAATTTTAAAAAATTAAATTTGAAGTTTAATTTTGATTTTTCTTTAATTTTAATGTTAATTCTATGGTTTGGGGAGGGAAGTCTTGGGGCTAACTCACATTTCCTGTTGATCAATGGAAGGATATGTGAATCAGCCCACCTCAAGCCTCCCCCCCCCCCTCCAGCACTGAGCAATGAGACAGACACGAAAGCTTGGGTTAAACATTAGGGCCACTTTATTAACAAGATAACATAACTTAGAACTGTACCCTCAAAATGCAGATGTGCCAAATGTAGTGTGGAACAAAGGTTAAATAAAGAATGATACCTCTATCCTTTCTTCCTCCAGAGGTGAAACCCCGACAGGTAGTGGTCTTATCATAACCCCACTACCTGTCATCCCTTCAGGTACGTAAACAGCACTTCCATCATGGCTCCTGGCCTTTGCAGACAGTACCCTACCTAGGCCAGTGCAGCATTCCCCAATTACAAGGCACACCTAAAGGTTCGCACTTGCATTTGTTGAATGCCCGCTGTCCATATTCACCTGTCCCTTTTTCCACACTACCCACCAGTGACCATATGAAATAGCCACTATCAATGAACAACAGCCCTACTCCTACAAAGCAGTGTGGGATGGGCAAAAACACCACCTCCCCAGAGGCTAATCAGAGGAGAGTGCAAAAATTCCCATCTGGCCTTGAAGCGACCAGTTAATCTCACACTGATCACAGGGTGGGAGGGTAGGGCACCGCTCAGCCTGCTGTAGAACAAAAGGAAAGGTGAGGAGGGACGGAGCCCTCCTTGAGAAGGAGGAAAGCTCCCCTGGCTCCTCCCTTCCCCACAGGTGCAAAACATGAGCCAGTCAGGACTCGCCCTGGAGCCGCAGAGGCAAAGCAGCACACCAGGGCATACGCCCTCCTGCGCTGTTCCATTGTATTTTCTACAGTTTTTTTGGTAGTATGGTCGCTCCCTGAATCAAGAAAAGAATGAACTGATTATAGCAGATAGAAAGCAAGCTAGACTGGTATGCTGCAGCCAATTAACGGTAACATACCAAGCTGCAACATAATTATTTGCCAGTAATATAATTACCTGCCATCCATTGCTCTTTGGGCTAATAAGGGTGTAACAAATTATTTATTATTATTATTTTTGCTTTCTAAAGTAACATAATGAGTAGAATTGAACTTATTTTATTGGTGTAATGAATAATGCTTTCTATTTACAATTGAAGGGATATATTGAAGCATTTTTACAATATTTTTTTTAAAAATGTTATGCCGTTCTTTAAAAAAACAGAAAAGAAATGAGCAGCAGCATAAGTAATGTGTAACCTGTTCCTCTTGCAATATTTGAATGAGTAACGATCACAGGTTACTTTTCAAACACGGTAATGAATAATACCATTAACTTTACAGACACTGGTTGAGCAAATGTCTGAATAGGAATTTTGACTGCCTCTCTAACTTCCTTACGGAATATTCTTTGACCAGATCCTGCCCAGACATGTCTCTGTGTTATCCATAACCAATGAGATGTAGAAGGAATGTCTTAATTTCTCCCCCCCCCCTCAAAGAATGTTGAATTTCGCCTGTGACAACTTGAGGTAGCCTGAGGAACAATTAGAGCAGGTATGATTTCTTGGAAGCCCTGAGGGTGTGCACTGTACCATAGAAACCAAAAGGGCAAAGGTCTCTCCACTTTGGGCAGCAATCTTTCAGTACCATGAAAGGAAAGGGAAACTGTGAATTGTTTAATTTGTTTATTGCACTCTAACTACTAAAATGGTTATTTTGGCTTATGAAGCAATCATAAACCAAATTAACTGGAGGACTGTATGTACCTTGGCTTAGGGTGAGTGAGTGTGTCATTCTTTACATGACATCAAGCATCAACATGTCTTGAATAGCCTACCAATTCAAGGTCAAATCTCTCTTAAAGTAATCTGTGACTCTCTACCTGTATACTGAACTGTGGACTTGATAATCAGTTTAACTCAGAAAACATTCTGGTACATTTTCTCCCTATGCACAGGAATTTGTGTATATGTGTGTGTGTTAAATGGGGATCTAGAAAGACACAGATGAAGCCATGTGCCCAATGGCAGGGTTAATGGGGAGGAAACAAAAACAGCTGTGGTGGAGGCGGGAGGTTTGCTATGTAGTTCTTTAATTTTGTGGTTTATCCACTCAAACCTCGTACAATTGTCCTTACACAATCACACACACTCCATCCCTCATACTGCCCTTGAAATATATCTTAAAGAGCACAATCTGTATAAGTTTTATTTGGTTATGAAGTTAGTTGGAGGGCTTTTAGGCACTTTGGAAATGTTTCAATCATTGTCACCACCATCTTGTTGATTATGAATCACAAGTTGAACAGACCATTCTGTATACAGTTCGCCCTTCCCTGCCATTTGTACAACCCCTTGCACAAATGGAAATCACTGTTGTGTTCAATGGGACAATCTTTAGCTTTCATCACTACATGATGGAGATCATTGGAGAAAATGTAGAGGGTTCTGGGCATAAAGTTCCTGATCCTAATAGTTGACAACAGGATTTTTGTGCAGTTTCATTTTAGGGAAAAGGACATATAATGACATGGTCAAGCCTTTCATAATAACATCTTCCTTCCTTGACTGCAGTGGCTCAAATGGTTAAGACACTGAACTTGATAACTGGAAGGTTGTCAGGTCAGCAGTTGGAGACCAGAGTACTGCACGACTGAGTGAGCTCCTGTCTCTATCCCAGCTCCTGCCAACCTAGCAGTTAGAAAGCAATAAATTGTTAGTAATTGCTTTGGTAGGAAGGTAAAAAGCATTCCATGCGTTCCGGTGTCTAGTCATGCCTGCCACATGACCACGGAAACATCTGCAGATGCAGACAGCACTGGCTTTTGAGCTGTAAACAGAAGTGAACACTGAACCCTAGAGTCAGATACAACTAGCTTTCGAGCAAGGGCAACCTTCCCTGACTGTCATGCTTCAGTATTTCTTTATATTCATTCTTTTAAACCTCCCAAACTCTACCTGAATACTCTTTTTCATTGTGAAAAAGCACTGCGAAAGTTCCATAAATAATCCTCTGAAAATACTATTTCCTTGTACTGTATAAAAAAGAGCATATGTGAAGCAAGCATAGACCACAATGGGAACCTGAAAAGCATTTATTTATTTATTTATTTATTTATTTGCAAAATTCGTCCTTATCTTTGTTGTAAGATTTCAAGACTTATATTGGGGGGTGGGATATCAACATTTTTACTACCCCACTGTGATGTCATCACAGTGTGGGCGGAGCTAACATCATGACATCGTGGGCAGAGCCAACGTCATGACATCACAAAACACACACACACCTCAGCTTCTCTTCCTCCTCCCACCTTGGGAGGACAGCAAGGAGGCTGTGCATATGTGCCAAGCACTGTAGGCATGCATCCAGTCATTTCTGAACCTTCCCAGACAATTCAGGTACAGTATCTCCTAAATCCAGCAAGGGGGTCAAAGAGAGAAGTTGTTTATTTCCATGAGGTATCCCACAAGATAAAAAATCAGTTCATAGGAGCATGTCCAGAAATAACATTTATGTCAAAAATTGTAAGATGAGAAGGAGTTCTAATTCCAAGACCCCAGACACTTTGTTTTTATTATTACCTTAAGTAATAATTATATATGCCAGGGTTCAACTACTATTGCCCTTTTAGATGCTTTACTCTGGTAGTGGTTTTCTTCTTGTTAACTAGAGCTTTCAAATACTGTATGTTACTAACTTACATTGTTCTGCTATGTTCCCATAGCTTGTTTGGTGTTTGCTGTATCCTACCACAAATAAGGGGGTCACACAGTGGCACATGGAATGCGCTTGAGGAATTTTACTTCCAAAATATTCTTCCCCAAGCCCAGTGTAATGGAATTATGTACACATTTCAATCACCACTATTGGAAATGGCTTTCTTCTCATCAGTCAAGGGTCTGGGTGGTTGGTTTTTTGGTTGTTGTTTTTTTTTTTGAGGGGGTGATTTTGTTTTGTTGTTTGGTCGCACAATCAACTCTGACCCTTTGCAACCCCATGGACCACTGCACGCCAGGCACCCCTGTCCTCCACCATCCTCCGCAGCCCGCTCAGTTCTACACCCACTGCGTCAACAATGCCATCTAGCCCTCTCATCTTCTGCTGCCCCCTTTTCTTTTTGCCTTCGATCTTTCCTACCATCAAGGTCTTCTCTAGTGTGTCCTCTCTTCTCATTTGGTGTCCAGAGTACTTTAGCTTCATCTTCAATATTTGTCCTTCCAAAGAGCAGTCAGGATTTATTTCCTTCAGGATTGACTTATTTGATCTCTTTGCAGTCAAGGAACCAATCAAAATTCTCCTCCAGCACCACGTTTCAAAGGTTTCTATTCTTCTGCACTCAGCCTTCCTTATGGTCCAGCTCTCACAACATACAATCCTGTGAGTAGAGATGGGGAAATAAATCAGGTTCACAATTTCATATAGAAGACTCAGTTTTGCCTTTTCGGAATCTAGCAGTGAGACAGAATGCATCTTGACCTTGAAGACTGTGAAAAGTGAATGAAAAGAACATAGCAACATAAGAAGTTACCAGACCAAGGGTCCAGTAGTGTTCACACTGATTGTAATGTGGTGCCTTGGGATTTCAAACAGGATTCTTTCCTAATCCTAGTTTGAAATGCTGGGTATTGAACCTGGGATATTCTGCTGGCAGGCAAGCATGGGCTCCTCAAATGTGTCTCTCCAGGTGTTCTTAGACTTCAAATACCAGAAACCCAAGTCAGCACACATTCTGATCAGGGCTTCTGGGAATTGAAGTCCAAGAACATCTGGAGAGCTAAGTTTGAGGAACCCTAAGCTAAAAACTCAAGGCCAGTAATGCTGTCCAAATTTTTTTTTTTTTTTGCACACCAATTTGTGAAGTGTTCCATATTTTTGACAGCACATCAGACTTTTGCTCAAAATTCTGGAAATACAAAACTGATTCCACTGTTTCTATATTGTGAGGAACCAAATATAACTCCAGAGTCTGGACATTTTTTCTAGAAATAGAGAGGTGGAAGCAAAGAACAGGCAAGGAGCCCCTTGACATTTTGATAGTGCATAAGATTTATAACATTGTGCTGTTGGGTAAATGATGTGCAGGTATACCCAACGTGCCCATTTAGAAGAAACCAGCAGAGTTCAGGGGTATGTGTTGTCATATAAAAGGATTTGGGGTTGCTGCTAAAGACTAAAATAAGATGAATATTTTTCCCTGGTCCATTATTTTATCACAGTCAACTCTCTTCTGCAAGATCAGATTTCATAAAGAGTTCACTAAGAAGTTATCATCCTGTATCAGAACAGGGAACTACTATTCAAAAGAAAGGTTCATGGGAAGTCATTTTCTGACATGGGTAAGGGAGAAAGCCAGATACTTTCACTAGCCTCCTGTTTGGGCTATAAAATAAAATGCAATATGAAATTAAACTAGGCACATCTTAATGCTCCAATGGGAATGCTGCACAGCAATTTAAGAATCCCTCGACCTACATTTGAATAGGATGTAAAAACCTGAATCTTAGAAGTAAGAGACTGAAAACCTCTCTTAACCACATCTTCTCTGTATCACTACCACTGCAGGTCTGGTCCCTGTGGTCCCTTTAACTTGTACTTGGTGAAGGCTAAACATTCAGAAATCACAAGTGCTTTCAATTCCACTTCTGCACTAACCCCCAAACCCAACGGTTTCCTGTTTGTAAATTCTTCTGATATGAACTCTAAACAGTTCCCTTCTGAATTTCATTAATCTTTCTGTGCTGTGCTTTTCACATTGTCATTAATATATTCTCTCTCACTTTGGGATATTTAAACTCATAGGGAAAGCTATGAGGATGAATTTACCTTCCCCCTCTACTATTGTTTCTCCAAGAGGTATGGATGGTTCATTCATTTTAACAATTCAGCAGAACAGCAGCCAATTCACATCTACTTTTGTCATTCAGTGAATGCAAAATTTCAAGGCTGCATAATTGTACGTGGGAAATGGTCATCACAGATTGTCAACACTTTCAGTTCTAACCAAAGATGGAGGAAAAGCTACTTTTCAAGCTACAACTCACAGAACAATCCAGTGAGCAGATATGTCATCCAAGTGGTTCAAGTGTTGTGAAAACTATGGTCTAAAAATATATTATTTTCTGAATCTGTTGAGCAAAGGGTTTCTAACATTTCACCTAATTTCATGCCTTACTTTTAGGACAGAGTGGCTTTAGCATTCAGTTAGAAGTCACAAAGTGGTTTTACCATACAAATATGTTTTACATATATGTTTCCAGTAGAAGGGACTGTGGTGGCTCAAGTTGTTAAGATGCTGAACTCGACGATCTGATCATGACATAGCCACAGAAATCAAGTATGTAGCCCTAAGCACACCTTCTCCATGCTCTGTCATGAAAAACAAATCCTTGACATGCTGAAATAGCTCCAAGGATCCCATAGTATCCAAGAACTATAGGACTGGCATGGTTATTATTGCCTCATCATGTATGTTGATGTGCATACATGTACAATACAGTACAATAGTAGCAAACTTTATACACATGCTGAGATGAAGTCTGCCAGTTCCAGAAGGGAGACTGCAGGATTGCAGGGAGAATAGTAAACCAGCAGAATCCCCAAACTATCCTTAGGACCCACAGACAGATGAATGGCCTCAAGATCTTCAAAGATTCGTTATAACTTAGAGAGAAACTTGCAGAAGTTGAAGGTTTTAATTTTCTCTAAAAACAATCAAGTACGTAAATCTACTTGGCTATTAGACAGTAGGGACCTTGAATATAAAGTGCTCTCCCCAGTTAGGAGTTATCTTTTCTTCAAATTTTATCTTGGTGACATCAGCAAGATCATGTTTTGTGGAAGACAAAATTGCTGAGGAGCTGCTAAAATCTGCAACACGAAGAAGGTCATTATGTTCCAGGAACATTATTAGCATTTAACACAAAGTAATTCTGGTGATTTTATCTGTTGTCATGGTATGGATAACTGGGTTTTCTGAGAAACATGATCCTCCTCTATCTTCCTTCTTAAGGAGGCTAATGATGTGTGGCAAATGTCATTGTGCAGTCTTCTATTAAGGAAAGAGTGTGGAAACAGATGTTTGAATGAAAGCTGAAAATTATATTTCCTGAGGGCTCTTTTCTTACACTTCTACAGGAAGATTCTTTTAGATCTTCCTGACATAAATTAATGGATAGCAAGTTAGAAGTCTTGAATTTATCACAAGAATTAATTATGAATATAGGTGAAATCAAATGAAGATTTTATTTATAAGGAAGCAGATTCACCAAATTGATCTGGCTAGTACTCAAATGAGAGCTTGACAAGTAAGTTCTCTCTCTTCTTTGTTATCTCTATTTTCAAGTCAGTCTTATTTCTTCTCCATGTAACTATTGTATGTTATTGCTGAGCCTTTTTATACTCAAGATTGAATATTGTCTCTTTAAGGGAGACACAGTAATATCTTGCTTAAAGAGCATAACGCAATCCACGGGATTGCTCTTTAAGCGAGTTTGCTCTTTAAATGAAACACCATTGTAAGTGATCCGTGTGACTTCTAGCAGGGGGGATTGTGAAACCCAATTTATTTGTTAAGCAAGTTTTGGGTTGGTTTTATTTGTTAAGTGAGGCAACCATTTAGGGAAAATTCTGCTCTTTAAGCGAGTTACTCTCTAAGCGAGGTGCTCTTTATGCGAGGTTTGACTATACAAGAAAAATTGTCAGGACAATCTTACTCCCAAAGAATTTGTCCATGTGACACTAGACTAGATACTTTTATACATATCCTCTGTTTCTAAACTTTTTTATGCTACTGCAAAAGAGCATTTTATTAAATTTTTATTTGATTTACTGGAAATCCCGTTCTCTGAAGACCTTGCCCTATGCTATTAGAAGGGGGGAAATCCTTACTGTATTTCCCGGCAACAGTTGCTGAATTTGTTGCTGCTATTCAGTCCTTCAAGATAATTGAATCACCTTATGGTACTTAAATGTTTTGGTGTTTTGCTGCTCAAGAATTATTCATGAGATTTTAAGGGAGGAAAGGAAAACTGCAGTTTGAGCACTGGAAAAAAAGTGATTTCCCACAGTAGGCACAAGGAAGATATTTCCTTCACCCCTCATCTACTCACTCTTAACTGTGTTTCTGTTGTCCAATAAAACACTTGTCTGGAAAGAGCCCTAAAGGCTCAATTTATTAAATTTTTACACCTGACTTTCTAAAATTCTGACTGCAAACAGCTGGGCACAAAATCTTTAGCTCTAAGTTTGACAGTAATTTTGTTTGGTGGGGGAAACTCCTGGAAATTTGGCTTTTGAGTGACTGCAGGGAACCAAGATCTTTCTTTCCATGATCAGGTTTGATCCATAAATTATTGGATAAACATAAAACATGGCCAGCCCTTTTATGCACTGATTTTTTTCAAGCAACCTGCTTATAGTTTATGTGTTTGTTGTAGAAAGGGGAGACTAATGATTACAATTTGCCATCCAAAACTTTATAGTTTTGCAGAAATAGTGTTCCTTCCAAAAAGCTTCCTGCCCAGGTGCTTAACCAATTAGCTCTTAAGAGGTCTGGCTATAAAAACCAGCCATGGTGAGTTTTCTGATGTACTGTATATAAGGTGACAGTTTGCAAAATCTATGATGAAAATTTGTTTTCTTAACCAGAAGCGTGTAAAATCCTAGGAGACGCTTTGATTGCATTGGCTAAAATGCTTATGTCATTTCATATTCCCTGTTGATGGAGTGTGGTTAGAGCAATACACTTTGTTTTAACTTACAGAAATTGTTCAAGGACAGAATGTTCTCCAAAATCATTTATATACGATTGTGTTTTTGTGAGTTTTGAAAATATTTCATAAAGATGCACTAACCCAAAGGAGTTTCAAATTCAAAGAGTGTCAGTAATTTTATGTACCCTGCGAAGTCATGAAATAGGTTCAGAGCCAGTTGGCCTATACATTTTAACAGTGTTGAAGTGAGATTTAAATGTGATGGCCCAAGAAGAAAAAGCTTTACTGTGAGAAGAGTGGCCATAAAATTTATTGCGATGTTACATTGTTTTTGTTGTCAAAGATCTATTTAAAGTAGACATTGCATTGCAGAGTAACAATGGAACCTTAAGTGTGTGTGCTTGCAAGTAATTCTCATTATGTTTCCTGACAGTGTTTCCAATAGCATTCCAAGTAACAAAGGAGGAATTCCCTTTTCACACCTCAGAGGCAATGAGTTGACCAGTGTTGGAAGCAGACTAGATCAGGAGTTCTCAAGCTTTTTAAGCCAGCGGGGGGGGGGGGGGGGGGGTGGAGGGTGGAGGTCATGCTTCCTCAAACAGCTTCGGGGGCCAGATGGCCATTTTGCCCTTCCTACACTGCATGGCACTTCCTGGTGTGGTAGAGGCGGTGGGGGCCCAGATGGAATGGTGCTGCAGGCTGCATCCTGCCTACAGACTGCAGGTTGAGAACCCCTGGACTAGATGGATTGTGGTCTAGTATTGCAAAGAAGGGCTTACAATTATTAGAGTGAAATATCGTGATGTGGGAAGAGTTAATGAAAGATTAATATGGATAGATATATGGAGAGAAGACTAATATATCTACTTCTTTAAGGCCAGTGTGTTATTGCTCAAAATACAACACAGAAAGGCATTTATCACAGCATTCTCTCCCCTTCATGCTTCCTGTTGTGTGCTTGTTCACACAACTTGTTGTGTGATAGAAAACCTACCAGAGTAAGGGTGGGTGCTTAGAAATTGCCCTTCTGTTCTGTGCCTAGGCAGTAGGATACTGGCCTTAGAGCAAGAATTTCTCACAATAATTTTTAAGTACTGTATTACCTTTTAAATGTACTACGACTTTTATTGGACATAATGTGCAACAAGAACAACAACAAAAGGAACTCAGTACACCACACTTCAATTTCTTATCGCTCCTTTTCATTTATGCTAATATCAGTGTCATTAATATATCTGCAGAAGGAAAATGTGCCAGAAAAGCTGGGTGGTGGAAAACCTTCTATAAATCGAGATCCAGATATTCCTGCTTTTCAAATAGCAAACCTGGCAGCAGAAAACCTGAAGGGCTGTAACAGCAAAGCATTCTCTTCTGCTCCAAACTCAGAAATGCCACATTCTATGCAGGAAAATAAAATTGCAATTACTCTGGAAAACCAAGAAAGCTTACCAGAAGGTAATCCATGTAACTTGTCTTTATTATTTGAGAATGTATATGAGACCAATTTAAAAGGTTAAGGGAAGATTCTAGAAGCTTCCAAGAATTACAGTTCATGTTTTTTGCTAGGAAAAAAGAAGAGTTCCAGGAACTCTGAGGGCCAAATATGGCCTCAGACCTACCCTTCACCTACTCTAGTCTAATTTAATCAACATGGAAAGAAGTAATTTTTCTCTCACTGTTGATAAACGTGAGAGTCAGAAACCCTTGTTGAACTGCAAATTAGCAGACCTCATTAGTAGATTCTAATATCTATCTAGCTATCCATCCATCATCCAAGCAACCACCCACTCTGGGCAGCGTATAACAATAGGAAAATACAAGATTTACAGGATCAGCATTAAAAAAAAATCTTAAAATTCTAAAAAAATTCTAAAAAATCTAAAACAAACCCAAAAAACAAAAACCTCCAATTAAAATCAAATACTAAATGGCATTGTGGAGGATGTCCTGAAAGGCCTCTCTAAAGAGCAGGCTCTTTAGTTGATTCTTTAAAATCCCCAGCAATGGGGCCTGACACAGCTCTTTTGGCAGCAAATTCCATAGTGTAGGTGCTGCCACCGAAAAGGCCCTCCTTCTTCTCATAGTCCTCCTTGCCATTCTTGGGACTGGCACCTGGAGAAGCACAAGTGTTGTAGGCAGCCATTTTGTGGGAGAGATAATCCAACAGACAACTCTTCCTCAGCTACTCACCACCACTACCATGTCACTGATAGTAATGGTAAATGGGAGCCAGGGTTTTCATTCTCATTGGTGTCATATAGGTAATGAATGGAGAGGGAATGGCGCCCTCGTGGCACAGTGGTTAAACTGTAGTAACACAGCCAAAATGCTGAAGTTGCAAATTCACTCCTGACAGGCTAAGGCTGGCTCACCTTTCCACCCTTCCAAGGTCAGTAAAATTGTTACCCAGAATGCTGGGGGCAAAAAAGTTAATTACCTTGCCAACTGCCCAGAGAGTGCAATAAGTCTATGGGGCAGTATATAAGTGTAATTGCTATTAATATACTGCCATGAAACTATGCAGCAGTTAGCTAAACATTACACCAGTTGTTGTTGTTGTTTTGGTTTTTTGGATTTCTTAAAAACATTTTTATTATGATTGAGGATCAAGAATATTCAGGATCTTATAATTACATTGAATATCAGTCGCAAAATAGAAACAGAAGAAAGTTAAGTTGCACTTACCAGTAATAACTTTCATTTTTCGAGTATGTATTCTGTGAATTCACACTTTTGGGTTCTGTGCCTGCGCGGAGCCGTTCTTGGAGCTTTTAAGCTGATTGGATAAAAGTTTGTGCATTAGGGGCACCCACCATTCCGCCCACCCTTCAGCGCCATTTCAAACTATATGAACCTCTGTTCTTTACAGCTATATTAGCTGCATGAACTGATTCCATTTACTTTGTATTTCATTTAGCTTCCAGGTTTGCAGACAGAGAATTGGTTCACCTTGAGCCTCCTAAGTCTCCAAATATTATTTTTTGGGGTGAGTCATTAAATCAGACACAAGCAGATCAAGGGGAAGATGTTAAGGATTGTACAGAGATCAGAAAGTTATATTTGTCAGAGAAGCCGCCTTCAGCTTTAGAAAATTTTCCAGTGCCTTCTATCAACCACCAGCCTCAGAGGTCTTGTACGTCATGTACAAATCAATTGGCTCCAAGTTCACTAACTGACAATAGGATTGTAAAACAAAGTCCTTTGACTTTTCCAGACACAAGAGTCAAAAAACTCCTGAAAGCAAAGGATGAAAACCTCCCATCTACAGCATGTCAATTTCAAGAAAAAGAAAATTCTTCTTTGCTGATCTTGGAAACAACACAGCTCTCATCTTTACCGAAGCTGAGGCAAGTAGCTTTGAAGGACCGCATCACAAAAAAGAATTCATGGATGGGTCTAGCACTGCGACAGCCCAATGGCTCCCCTCCATTTTTTATCAGTGGTTTGAGGACCCCAATTTTCCCATTGACCCAGCAACAGATGCTTATGACAAGAAACTTAAGACAGTCAAAAGAAAAATCCAAAGAGTTTTTAAAGAGGGATACAATTAGAATGAATTTTGCCCATCTGAAACAAATGCCTAGGATGACAGACATGAATCTTCCAATGTTATCTCCACCATTTCAGACAAGATCAGGAAAAAATATCTGAGCTCATAAAGTTAGATTTTGCCTAGGTTAAAATAAATACAGGCCTGTGTAATAAATGGGAAATAATTAGTGTATAGATATTGGACAGGCAGTAAAAAGACAAAGAACTTGGTAAATAACTAGCAAGGTGACAGGGAAAAAAGGAGATGAAAAGTATCAGCTTACACTAAACAAGTGGATCAAAGGAAGACATTGCATATGATAACCAAACTATGATACTCCACTTACCAGTAACCCCCAAAAATAGACTATGTAGAAGAGCCATGCTTAGGAGGCTGGATGGTCACAGGTGGCTGTTTCTGCTTGTTTCCCTGTTTTCACCAAAGTTATTTACAAACCTCTGCCAAGTTGTGTTTGGAGTACAATGGAACCTCGGTTAATGTCATTAATACATTATCTGGGACATTTCTTACAGTGAAAATTACTTTAACTGACTTTCCCATAGGAATGCATTGAATGCAATTTCCCATAGGAATGCATTGAAAACCAAAATACAATACAATAACCAAAATGTGTTTCCCCATAGGAATGCATTGAAAACCAATTAATTCATTCCAGGGGGGAAATCTGTAAATCGAGCCACTATTTTCTATGGATTTCCTTTTGTTATGCGATTTTTATGTTAACCAAGCTGTTTGTTAACCAAAGTTCCACTCTATTACAATCTTTGGCATGGGGTGGAATGATTAAGTCTAAAATGGCAGGGCCACAGTTTTAGGCTTAGAAATTGGAAGGAAATTCTGGGGAAACACGTTACAGTACAGTAATACCTCGGATAATGCTAAGACTTGTTATCCGATGCATGTTAAAATCCTATGGGATGGATCGGATAACGTTAAAGCTCCATAGAGATACATTGTAACCACACAGGCTTTAGTGGTTGTTATCCGATCCATCCCATAGGACCTTAACATTATTCGATCCAATTCTCCTCCCCAGATTACTTAACGTTATGCGATTTTAGCGTTATCCGAGGTAAACGTTAACCAAGGTATTACTGTATTTGTATAACACAGGACTGTTTTCAGCAAAATTTCCTTACGTAAAATGATTTTTACACAAGACAAAGCATGTGTAAGTCAGGGTTTTGCTGTAAGTGTATTTTGGTTTTGCAAGCTTTGCAGTTAGAAGCAAACCATTGTAAGAGGACCCAGACATTTAACTGAGGTGTGTGTTTTCTTTTTCCCCTTTTTTTTTCTTTTTCTTTTCTTTTTCTTTTTGACTATCAACTGGGCGCACCTGCTCATCAGAAGCCCTGGCAACTTCTAAGGAATGTTTCCCTATTTGCTTAATAACAGCAAAAAGCAGGTAGGGTTTACACCATCCCCACATAATGGGAAACACAGTTCCTTCTCTCCAGGAAATGGAAGTAATTTGACCTTCCTGCAACCAATATGTTGACTGTGGGGGAAGGATTAATGTGGGCCTGAGCTCTTCAGTACAGATGTCCCACACAATGACTGCCTTCCCATTATAAAGTGTATCTACTTTGACATTTTGCTCTTCATTATTAGCTTGGACAACAACTGTTTTCTTCAGTTTTCCAGGAGAAAGGTTTACTAGGTCTAGCTGCAGTTCCACAGGATCATATGACTATCCATTTCAGTTCCCTCCATCTGGCAGAGAGAAGATGAGCTTAGTGTTGTCAATTTGGAAACTACCATTCCAGTGTCTCTTCTAATCTGTTAATAGTCATCCTTGCTTGAGTTTGTTGGGATAATGGTTTGGCTATGTGGTGGAAGACATCTTTTTCCCACACCAATAACTGCAGCAAGGTGAACTATGATAATTTTATTCACATAATAATAATAATAATAATTATTATTAAAATCAAATTTATATGCCGCTCTCCTTGCCGAAGCAACCCAGAGTGGCTAACAATGTTACAATAGAAAACATAATATACATACAATATAACAAGTATAATACAATCAATGTGGTCGACAAGACCTTCATAAAAAATAATAAAATATATATAAATACAGTACAGTCAAAGAGTACAGTACAGTCAACCACCAATCATGTGGTTCAGTGAGCCTTCCACCCTTCTGAGGTAGTTAAAATGAGTACCATGCTTGTTGGGGGCAAAATGCTAATTTCAATGTGAACAGCCCAGAAAGTGCTTTTGGGGCAGTATTTAAGTGTAAGTCCTTTTCTATTGCTATAATTATTTTGGGAATGTCCTCACCTATTATCATGACATCTAACAGAACTGATGCAGAGAGAGCTTCTGGTAGGCTGCAAACCTTGATACAGCACTTGCTTTTTTAATCCTTCCATGTCAATCCACCTTTGTGGTCTAAAATATCACAGCAAAATCACTAGTTCCAAGCTTAAAGTTACCTGTCTTTTTTTTTTTAATATGCAGTTTTAGATACTATTAAGTATGTTTGGTCAGTTCAATAAAACTTTTAAATATGGTCGTTGTTATCTTCCTAGGACCTAGGAGAATTAATATGAAGCAAGATTCACACTTGCTCTTGTACAGGATGTTGGGAAGTACAGGAAGGGAGAGTGATTTAACATCTGCTAGGCAATCAGTACTGTAAATAAGCCAAATCAGTTTTCATTGAGCTCAGTATATGAAAACATAGATCAGAAATGATCAAGAACATCATTTATGCTTGCAGATGGCTTCAGTATTTATTATGTATATTCTTCTTAATTGTAACCTTCCAAGCTCAGCCTGAACATGAGGCACCACCAGAGGAATGCTACTCAAATAAGGGACTGAAATATCATGATAGGTCTTACTTTATGAAATGCTCTCTTGCTCCATTCCTTAGTTTATCCTAAATCAGATAAACTAATTTACATGTTTTTACTTTATAATTCGGACTGCTCAAGTGGCTAAGACGCTGACTGGAAGGCAGCAGACCAGAAGTTTGATACAGTACCTGAATACTGCAGGATGGAATCTCCCAGCTCCTGCCAGCCTAGCAGTTCGAAAGCAAGAAATTGCAAGAAGATAAACAGGGACCACTTCGGTGGGAAGGTAAACAGCATTCCATGTGCTCCAGTGTCTAGTCATGTGTGCCACATGACCATGGAAACATTTGCAGAAGCAGACAACACTGGTTCTTTGGCTATGAAACAGGGATGAACACTGAACCCTAGAGTCGGATATGACTTACTGTATAATTCACAATGCAAATAATATAATGCACATATAAAGCAGCTCAGATGGAATCACATGTCTCACTAGTCTAAATCTACTTAAGGCTGATCATACCTATTATGATTCTCCACATAAAGTTTGTTTTGATCTACTGATAAGGTGGAACATTGGCTAAGGCAGTGAAAGTTAAAAATCTCTGCTGAGTCATTTCGCCCACAGGTTAATTCTGACTCTCACTTATTGGACCTTCATAGGGTTGTTGTGAGAAAGAAAATGAACTTTAAGGGAAAGACATAATAATGAATGCAGCAAGTTATCCAATCTCTAGTCAGGGTGGGGAGTTGTTCCCGACAGCAATGAAACCAATCAATCAATTTACTTAGGAATTTCTTGAAATAACAATGAACATTTCAAAGTCATTTTGTTTACACAGAGATTGGATATAATGAACTGCTGCAGGTAAGTGAAAAAGTAAGAATGTCTTTGTAATGCCCAGGGGTGCCAGTAACACCGTAACCCTGGCCTGCTGGCTGGCCTAGTAATTACCTCTCTGTCCCTTAATTCTTTTAATTCTTTTAATTAATTTAATTCCTGTGATTTTTTTTAAAAAATTAATCTTTTAATTTTGTACTGATCGCCTATGGTTTTATTGTTGGAATTATTGTAGGGTGATTTTGTTCTACATTACTGTGTCAACTGCCCTGAGTCGCTCTGCGAGTAGAGTGGCATACAAATGTGAACAATAAGTAAGTAAGTAAATAAATAAATAAATAAATAAAATCAAAGACTAATAATGTAGACCAGCCATCCCAGGACTAAAAATCCCATCATCCACACCCAGAACAGCTGATATAGGCAATTAAGAAAAAACCATTTCCAGACATAGACACATTTCCTTAAAAACACAGGAGTTAATAAATTTGTTCCTGAAGCACTTATTTGGGGTGATCTGTGGCCTTTTCCAACATCTGTGTAACCATGCTGTCTTTTTAGCTATAAAAATACACTACACTTAATAATTCAGCAGTCGGAGAAATTTTGTTTAGCCTTTACAAAGCCTCTGAATAATTGAGAAGGCATTCTGATACCAGAGAGCTTTTTCTGGAGGGTGACATCCACCTTGTGTGAAATGGTGACGAGAGATTGAAATGAATGAACCATCCCCCGAAGACTCTCATATTGCAGCTTATGAATACTCTGTCCAATTCAGAAGCCAACTTAAAAGAAGATGGCTGCTTATCTTCACCACTGAGGGAAATAGCTGTTCACCTGTTCCTTTACACATTAGATGTTGACCCAATCTAGGGGCAACTGAGATCAAAGGATAGAGCTTTAATGCTGTCTCTGAGTATTTAATCTGTAGATCATAAAGGGGTAGGGAGGAAGCTTTGAAGCACACCTGGAATTCAAAAAGGAATCAAAGAGAAAATGGGGTGGCAAGAGAGTATTGGAAGTGATGCTAGAATGACCATGACTTCTAGGATCCACTCATGTAGGGAGAAGGAGCCTGGTGGGATGAGAATGGATCTTAGGAGTTACTTTCTCTAGTGAGCAGAGGATGAACCTGCTGGAAATCTATGCTGTGTCTGGCACTTAAAAGGAATGGAGCATGCTGGCTTGTTGAAGGGCCTGCCAGAGCAACCAGAAGGTAGTTACGTCTCTTGATTCCAGTTGCTTAAACTGATAGTTTACTTCTACTGAAGAACCTGAAGGACAAAACCTTAAAATAATCACTTGGCAACTCTAGATGGTAGGTGGGGAAAAGAGAAAAGAAATGGACTACATGATCAAGTACCGGGGGATTTGCTGTGGGTATAAAATGGATGAATTCACCTTTTTTTAACTGATCGCATGACACAAAGGCTAATTCAAATCAGTTCAGACCTTTTTGCTCCTGATCCAGACTCCCCCTGACAAAATGACTCCTCACAGTGGCAGAGAAAAGTCATTTTGTCAGGGGGAGGGGATATGGTTTTGGGTGGTGTGGTGGGAACATAGGCAGTTTGTTGTTTAGGGAGCACCCACCCCTGGGATTTACCCTCAGGTGTCCCAGAAATTTGTTTTGAATAAATGAGCATAACATTGCTGCACTGCTGTGTTAGTTTAGCGCTAGATCTCCTTGGCATAGAAAAAATAATCAGTCCACAGCCCCAATCCAATCATTCTCTGATGCAGAAAGGAAAGACCAACTGAGCGCACAACTACATACACAAAGCTGTGCTTTGGCAAAGTACCTACCTACAAATGAAAGACCATGAGAGGACATTAATGCACATCAGCACTCACCTTCACTGCTTATTTTTTTTACACTTTAAATATCTGCTTGGCAAGACAAGGAAATAATTATTGAGGACAGAAAGCCTTCTTAAGGTAATTCCTTTGAACTGAACCACCTACAGGCATTTCAAATTGATTTGCAATTAGAAAGAATTTTTCATCTTCTCTGCCTATGTAGCCATATCTCAAAGAGAACCAACTGCCGCAGCGTGACTTCACAGCAAGAGTAAGTGTGAATAAAATGAACTTCAGAGAAACTTAGGTGGACCACTAATATTTCTTAGTAAAGTGACCTGAATGGCAAGAAACAAGGCTACTTAAGTTTCATTGATCACAGAGACCTGAGTCTTTGTCTGCCTACTAACATCCAACTTAACATACAGGAGTTTTATGTCATAATGTTTTGCTTCTGGGATGGGAAAGTGATAGGTGTTATGTACAAGTGATTAGTGTTACTTACACATTGAGTGGTAGTCAAATAAAGAGTAAGAATCATTGGAACAAAAATCCTGACTTTAGATTATGAGTAACATGTAATTTATTTATTTATTTATTTCCTTCGACTTATTATCCCGCCCAATCGGGTCAAAAACCCAACTCTGGGCGGCCTACATACACAATTTAAAAATACATAGCTAAACCACAACTCAATATAAAACCACAAATCAATATACGATAGCCCACCCACAGTTAAAATATAAACCAATACAATAATTAAAAGTCAAGCTAAAAGAAATTAAATATTTCCAAGTTATAAAATTATGCAATTATTAAAAAAACAGAACCAGGGTAGGAAGGTAAGAACAGCGGGTGGCTGACTCATCTGATAAGCCACCCAACATGAGATCCGGTATTTCCGGATCCCCAAACTTGTCCTGCCAGCCAGGTTTTAAGACCTTTCCGGAAGGGCAGGAGCTCTGTTTGTTGACGTAGATCGATAGGCAGGAGGTTCCACAGGGCTGGGGCGGTCACGGAGAAGGCCCTCCTTCTGGTGCTAGAGAGGCGAGCCTCTCTAGCTGATGGAATTGCAAGGGAGCCTCTCCGATCCGCCCTGGTGGGACGGACAGACGTTCTTGGGGTGACGCGGTCTCTGAGGTATCCTGGCCCACTACCATATAGGGCTTTAAAGGTAATGACCAGCACCTTGAATTGCACCCGGAGACATACTGGCAACCAGTGCAGCCGTCGAAGCAGTGGTGAGGCACGAGCGTAACGCCCGCACCCCATCACTACCCGAGCAGCCGCATTCTGGGCCAGCTGGAGTTTCTGAATGGTCACCAAGGGCAGCCCCATGTAGAGCGCATTACAATAATCAAGTCTGGAGGTGACCAGTGCATGTGTGACCCTGAGCAAGGAGTCCCGATCCAGGAGTGGGCGTAACTGGTATATTACACGAAGTTGTGCAAAAACCCTCCTGGCCACGCCTGCCACCTGTTCTTCGAACAGTAGTCGTGAGTCCAGGAGGACCCCCAGATTACGCACCGGATCTGTCTGGGGCAAAACTGCCCCATCCAGAACCAAAGCTGGAAGCTCCCGGGATAACACAGGGCCCCTCACCCATAGCCACTCAGTCTTGCCGGGATTCAGCTGTAGCCCGTTTTCCCCCATCCAGACCCTGACAGCCTCCAGGCACCTGGAGAGGACTTCTACTGCACCGCTTGGGTCCCCACGGGCTGAGATGTACAGTTGGGTATCATCAGCATATTGATGGTACCTTACCCCGTGGGAACGGATGATCTCACCCAGCGGCTTCATATAGATGTTAAACAGGAGAGGTGAGAGTACCGAGCCCTGAGGCACCCCATATTGGAGGAGCCTAGGGCTGGACCTCTCATTCTCCAGACATACCGTCTGGGTCCTGCCCCTCAGAAATGAGGAAAACCAGGCCAACACAGTGCCCTGGATCCCCAATCCTTGGAGCCTTCCCAAGAGAATGTTGTGATCCACGGTATCGAAGGCTACAAATGTAAGCTACAAATCATACGCAGCCCTTCCTGAGTCCAAATAGATTACCTTCACGCAGTGGTGAGCAGCAACAGGTTCGCATACACCCCTGGGAAGGGGGGGGGGATTGCGAAATTGGGTGGCCTTTGGGCAGGGGGTAGCGAAATTGGGTGGCCATGCCAATCTCCCTGCCCTGCCCCATCAGGTTTTGTCCCTGCAAGTGGTTCATGGTCTCCCTTGCTCAAAGGTCAGTCATATCCTACTCTAAGGTGCAGTGCTCATCTCCATTTACAGCCAAAGAGCCAGTGCTGCCTGTGTTTGCAGATGTATACATGGCATGACGAGATTCCCCATGATGTAAGCTCTGCCCATGACATAGGCTCTGTCCACAATGTAGGCTCCGCCCACAACATAGCTCCGCCCACAGTGTGGTAGCAAAAATCTTTTGCTGCCCACCACTGCCTTCACTCCACAAAAAATCCCTGGGCTTCATGATATTAATGCTCTGACCTAGATGGAACATTAACTTGGAAAAATTTTCAGTAAGATTATACATTTTTCTTTTCCTCCAGTCTATATGTCCTCCTTCTTACTACTTTCCTTGGGCTTTCCTAGTGAACTATAACTGATTCTGGATAAGAAGTCTGGCATGTTCTCATATTCATACTTAAAATATAAAATATAACGGTAAAGGTCTCCCTTGCTCGAAAGGCAGTCATGTCCAACTCAAAAGAAGGGGATGGTGCGCATCTCTGTTTACAGCCAAAGAGCCAGGGCTGTCTGAATCTGCCGACATTTTTATGGTCATGTGGCTGGCATGCCTAGATGTCAAAGTGCATGGAACACTTTTACCTTTCCTGCAAAAGTGGTACCTATTTGTCTACTTGCAATTTCTTGCTTTAGAATGGTTAGATTGGCAGAAACTGGGACAAACTATGGACGCTCACTCCATCGTAGGGCACTTCTGGTCATCAAGCTCAGTATCTTCACCATGGCCCTGTTTAAAACAAAGTGCAGGACAAGAAACATTTGTGAATTAAGGTGGGACATGCAATAAATAGGATGGGAAACAAATGGCAGAAATAGAGACAAATAGAGGTCAGAAATGGCTAGTAGAAAGTCTTCTGAAATAAAAACTCTTCTCTCAAGCCAGCTGATGACAAATACTTGTTTGGAAGTAGCAGAAAAATGAACTCATACTTCCAACCCCCAATGTCTCACTTGTTCAGTTTCGCTTAGATGCTTTCACCTTACTTCCAATAAAATGCAATTTTTAACATACAGTAATACCTCGGATAATGATTGCCTCGGATAATGCTAAAATTGGATAACATCAGGGAATTTGAGGCAAACATTTGCATCACACAACGTTAAGATAACGTATGCAATGCAATTGTTTGCCTCAAATTCCCCGGTGTTGATCTCTACCCCAAAGCCCACAGGGCTAGAGACCCCTATGTTCCCTTTCCTCTTCAGAAAGGGAACAGGGCTTTTTTAAAAAAAACATTGTGCAATCAATGCATCGCACAACATTAAAAACCAGATAACGTTATGACTTGTGGAACCAAGTCATAACGTTATCCGAGGTACTAGTGTAATTTCTTTTCAACCATTACACTATATAAGGAAAACTTCTATTACTTGAAGATTTTTTTAAAAAAAATATTACTTGGAGAATTGTGTTCATGAGATTTGAACCCCTGTGTTGGCATACATGATTGTCATTCAAAAAAAAGGTGGGAGGATTAGATGGCTGGATAGGTCAATGGTTTAAGTATCTGGTTGTGAGGTCAAATGTTAAGAGTTCGATTCCCCACTGTGCCTCAAGGGCAGTATCTCCCAACCTTTGGTTTTTGGACTTCAATTTCCAGAACCCTAAGTTAATTCCCATAAGCACTGATCAGCCAATGTACTGACTTGGGCTTCTGGTAATTGAGGTCCTCCTGTGGGGCTTGTTCTCTACACTGGGAACCATTTCTCTAGGGTTAAAAGCCAGCTCATATAGTCATGAGCAAGTTGTACAGGCCCAGCGCACTCCCTGGGAATGTTTTAGAGAAGAAGAAGCCAGGGCAGGTTGAGAACCTTGCCACCCCTCCCCCTGTGCCCACCCCAACATATTGTATTGTAATGTAATGTAATGTATTGTCTGTAAGCCGCCCTGAGTCGCCACAGCGAGTGGGCGGCAATATAAATTTGAACTAATAAATAAATAAGTCATATTGAGAAGGTCTGCTTATGAACAATGTGACACAAACTACAAACATAACATCTTTAGCCTGATACGTAGCATACTAGCAGGGAGAAGAGAGTGGCAGAGAAATTCTGTACATACACACAAAATAAATTCTATGCTGGGATAAGGAGCAAATCACCCTTTAAACATAATTTTGCATTCCTGGCTAGTTTGCAGCCTTAAAACAAACAGGAGATTTCCAGTCAAGTATCTGGATGTCTGGAAGGGAACAATGGAGTCCCTGAGAGAGAAAGATGCCTGCTCCTGTGTTATATTAGGACCACATCAGTGACTTGTAAGAGATGAATGAGAGGTGGTCTTCTCTAAAGGGCTTCTGTGTCTTTGTTGTATGTTTTCAAAACATAGCAGGGCCAAATGAATGGTTATCTGTGCTCCAGTTTCAAAGGGCATCCTTTTGCCTAATGAAATCTAAGTATGGTTTTCCACATATAAAGGACCCCTCAGAACTCTTGCACACTTTCCTGTTGCCTCTGAACTTTTTTTTTTTTTTTTTTGGCCATCCTCCTGACATCCTGTTGGGAAACAGATTTTGCCAGCAACAATATTCCTAGTATAGTGTAGCAATGCAAAGTATTTGGGAGTGGCTTGGCCTTAAGCTGGCACTGAAGACCCATAAGGTTGATGAAAGATGAGCTACTGGTTGAAATAAGAACTGCTGAGATTTGGTTGCTGATACAAATCAGCCTAGCTACCTGAAATTTTGGACTATATTTGAGAACTTTCCTCCAGGACCACCTAGATTTCAACTTAATCATCTGCTTTCTAGTCACGCAGGTAAAAAATCCCAAACCCTTACCTGGCAGAATAACAACATCTAGAAAAATGCACAGGTCCTCTTTCTAGCACATTAAAGTTTTTTAGCATTATAAATGGTGAGTGCCTTTACTTCCATTAGAAAATGCATACTTAGTAAACGTATGTAGATGTTAACAGCAACC
The DNA here is from genome assembly GCA_030440675.1 of Furcifer pardalis. Lineage (NCBI taxonomy): Eukaryota > Metazoa > Chordata > Lepidosauria > Squamata > Chamaeleonidae > Furcifer > Furcifer pardalis. Next base: position 44,956,716 of record CP126890.1, on the reverse strand, counting down.
ATCATGTAATAGGTACACATAATGCCAATTGAGATATATTCTGCAGGCAACCACTTCTTCAGGCTGGGGACTGCACATTCTCAACTTTAGAGGAATATGTCTGCTCCAGCACAGCACAACACTTAAAACACTGGAAAAGCCCAGTTATGCCAACTCTTTTTTGTTTAGATAGATTTTGGGACACATGTGCAGGTTTAAGAAGCATATAACTCCCAGGTACTGGGTATCTCTCTCCACCATGTTTGCCCCAGTGTTGTCAATCAGTAGCTTTGAACTCAGTTCTAGGTCCTTGAAACATAAATAATCCTTTCAGCTCCTCATGCCAGTTTTCATAGACCATCAATTGTGTGAGGGTGCTCTGAATTACTATATTTCCATTATGACTGATCTTACAAACTCCAGGCCACCAAGATTGTGGCTTCACTGCTTCATTTTGAAGTGTTCCTACAAGAATGCATTATACTGAGCCACCAACTGATTAAAGCCTTCACACAATACTTCAAAACACAAACAGACACATACATACAGGTTACACATCACCTTATCACCTAGCTTCTCTATGGCACCAAAACAGAGTTCCATAGTATGTGCTTCACACATCAATTTTCCCTTGTGGATATCCCTTCTGTACCAACCCCACCAAGAGACAGTATGTCACATGGAAACAACAGGCAATCTAAACACATAGGCCATACACTTCAGGGGCACATGAAACGGGGTTGTTGAGGATTTTAGAGCAACCCTGGCATCCAATGGGTTGTTAATGTTAATTCTATCCCTGAGTAACCAAAAGAAAAGTCTTCTGTCTTCCTGCTTCTAGAGTCGCCTGTCATGGTTTTATGTATTAAGCCTTGTATTCTGGGTAGCCTCACTCTCGTCTTGGTACTCTCCTTTTTCTTGCTATTTTAAATTTACAAGCAGAAGCAAGTATGGGTAAAATCACCATTTTGTTTGAGCACATGGCAACCTTCATGAAAAGAACTTTTACAAAGGAAAGCGTATGTTTATCTCTCTGAATCAACTGTAAGTAAAGAATACTTTTGTTATGTTTCTAAACATGGTGTGGAGTGTGTTTAATTGCTGGGCTAAAACAGGAAGTAAAAGGCTTGGAGAACTTGCAATTTCAAACTAAAGCTAATTGTAGGTCTGTCCTGTTTTGTTGCTGCATAAAAACTTAGCAGGGGTAACCTCTTATTAGTTAAATCCACCTCCTTGCCCCATAGATCTCAGGGAAGGATATGACTCATTAAACAAGTGAAAAAGTGTTGTTAAAATTTGAATTTGTTTAAAATAATTCAATACAGTAGAACCCCACATGACAAAAAAACTCCATTCCACAGAACTCTTCGTTATGCATTTTTTTTCCTTATGCGGTTCCCTATGGGAGATGCCCCACATAACAAAAAAAAAAGTTCATTAGCCGGGGTTCCCATTAAGCAGTATATCCTGGTTACCAAAACCCTGCATGATGGGGAAAATGTGTTACGCGGGGTATTGCCATTGCATAACGAACACTTCGTTGTGCGAATTTTTCGCTACACGATGTGTTCGTTATGCGAGGTACCACTGTATATGTGTTCCATGATGACACAATCTCACTCCAGGGTGGAGTGGGGTAGAAACAACAAGTGGCATCTACCAGTTAAAATGTAGAGCTAAACCAAATTGCTAAGCCAGGGATTCTCAACCTGTGGCCTGCGGCACCATTTCATGTGCCCCAACCACCCCGTCTCCACCACACCCGGAAGTGTCATCTGAGAATATTTCGTTTCAGTGGTAGGTATGAATCCTCTCAGTTTTCAGGTGTTCATCCAAAATGACTCCATGAGGCAACATTTTGGCTTAGCACAGGAGTTCTCGACTTTTTAAAGTTGACCATTGGGTCACACTCCCTCAGACAGCTTTGGGGGCCGGACAGCCATTTGCCCTTCCTCCACCACATGGCACTTCCTGATGTGGTGGAGGCGGTTGGGGGGCACATGAAATTGTGCCGCAGGCCTCATGTTGAGAATCCCTGGCTTAGCAATTTGGTTTAGCTCTACATTTTGAAGAAGGGAGAAGGATGAATATTACTACGTGCTTGTATACAAGCCAAGCCAAAAAAATCAACAACAGTAACATGACATCTGGTTAAAACAAAATCTTCTCATCTGAGGAATCCTCTTGTTGGCCATTTCAAGCATTATGCTCTATGTTGCCTGCCTTTGCTTTTCCTCAGTATAGCTAAACATGCTGATTATACACATACGCACAGAGAGAGAGAGAGAGAAAGCACATAGGTTTCTGCTGTTCCCCTTAATTTCTTTTTCTCCTTGTGAAAAGTAATTCCCACTTACTACATCTGTGTTTTCACCCCATTGTGCCTGTCACTGAACTAGAACTCTGGGAAAAAAGATATCTTAATGTTTCTAACTAAAAGGAAATTTCCTCCAAATGTTTTAGTATGATAGAAAATTTCTTTTAAAACATTAAACTAGCTGCTTTTTTAATGATGTGTTTAAAATAAACATTCCCAGATGGGATATATCATGGACAAACCATGTTCATCAATGCAAGGACCTTGTTTACTTTAACATCTGAAACTAGCTACAAATCTAAACCGGTTTTTGTTTTAAAGCACCTGGAAAAAATTACCGAATTCTTAGGTGCACATTGTAATGGGGAAAAGTGCGGAAGAGTGTGAATTCTTGGGTTTCAATATCTATTTTTAAATTGATTCCCAAGTAAGCTTTCGATTTAGATTTAATGAGATTCTAACTGCATTTTTAAAAAGTAAAATCCCAAATGATTATTAGAGACATATTTCTGTAGGTTTCACACACATAGTTTGTACATTGCTTAAATAATGTTTTAGATCATCGTTTGGCATTTCAGATGACTTATTTTTCTAAATACGGTTGACTTATTAAATTTTTACAAGAAATACACTGCAGGGGATTAACTGTTTTGTTAGAGACACAACACTTTGCAGTTGCTCAGCACCAATGGATTGGCCTTTAAAATATTTCAGCCGCTATCTTGCACACAATTAGATCATGCAAAAAGCCCTGGTGGCACAGTGATTAAACTGCTGTACTGCAGCCAGAAGGTTGTGAGTTTGATCCTGACCAGGGCTCAAGGTTGACTCAGCCTTCCATCCTTCCAAGATCAGTAAAATGAGTACCCAGCATGTTGGGGGCAAAATGCTAATTAACTTGTAAATTGCCCAGAGAGTGCACTAAGTGCTATAAGCAGTGGTGTGCTGGACCCGGTGCACCCTGGTCTGGGCGTACTGGTAGCAGAAAACCTGAGAGGCCACACCCACTTGGCCGGCCACTTCCTTCTGCTCAGTGCGCATGCGCTACTTTATAGTTTAGTGCATGTGCACTAAGCCAAGTGACCATTTTCTGCACCTGGATCGGATGTAGAGCAGAGGCAATGGTGGAGGAGGAGATGGAGGTGGCGACAACAGAAGGAGCGGTGGCTGGAGCAACAGTGGCGGCCGGAGTAGTACTTGGGTTATGGGGTAGAACGGGCATGTGCGCCCATTCCTGCCCCCAACCCAAGTGCCGATGGCAGCACAGGGGCAGCGTGGCTGGGAAGCCAACCAGGGACTACCTGAACAGCTTCCCAGGCACGCCGCCCTTGTGCCCGCAGCTGTGGTGTGCCTGGGAAGGCAAACGGGGACTCACTTGTTGGCTTCCCAGCCACACCACCCCTGTGCCCACAGCTATGGCGTGGCTGGGAAGGCGAACAGGGGCTCCCCGGTTGGCTTCATTTCATTTCTTTCTTTCTTTTTTCCATTTCATTTTAAATTTATACCCTGCCCTATTCAGGTAAACCTGACTCTAGGTGGCTTACATATCATAAAAGTAACAGCATTACAATCACAAATTCCACATTATCATAATCACAATCATCATAGTAGCAGAAAATCAGCCATGCTGCCCCTGAACCACGCCACCACTGCAGTGGTGGGCTGTCAAAAATTTTACTACCCCACCATGATGTCATCACAGTGTGGGTGGAGTTAACATCATGATGTCATGATTTCATGGGCGGGGCCAAAGAAAAGATATATATAAATAATAAAATAAAATAAAAATAAGCACACACACATACACACCTCAACCCACCCATCCACCCACAACACAAACCCATAAATAAATTAAATAAATAAATAAATAAATAAAATAAAAATTACATTAAAATACACCCAAACACCCACCCACCCCAAACACAAATCAACCCACCCACCCACCCTGTTAGTATAAGTGCCTGGGCAGCACCATGTTGCAAGATGGATATGGTCATCGTACCAGTTCTCTAGGATAATATGCTTCAATGTAAATGTAAAACAGCTGTACCTCCTTAAGGGTTCTCCAATTGGAACAACTATTGGAGCAGCACAGGTGTAGCTTATTGACGAGGTAACTCCAAGACTTTGCTTAAAAAATCCAAACCAGGCCCCCAGGCCTTTTTAGGAACTGTGGTAGTATGTCAATATAGGTAAAGGTATTAAATACACATTAAAATACACACAGACACACCACATCCAAAGGTGAGTTTAAATAGACACTTTAAATAGACATAAAATCACATAAATACACATTAAATACACATTAAATAGACATAAAAACATATAAATACACATTAAATACAAATTAAATAAACAAAAACACATAAATAGACATTAAATAGACATAAAAAACACACAAAAGCACACACTAAATGCATAATCCACCCACCACAAACCCAAACACGAGTCACTTACTTTTGGGAGCAGAGCAGGCAGCAACAGTGGCGGTGCAGCATGGCCTGGCCCGGCGGTGCAGCCTAGCCTGGCCTGGCCCAGCCTGGCCCAGTCTGGCCGAGCAGCACAGCCTGGGTCGGCAGTGCTGTGGCCTGGCCCAGCCCAGGCCGGCCCAGCGATGCACCGCGGTCTGGCCTGGCACAACGGCAACCATCAGAGTTGGGCGTTGGCGTCAGGCATCGGCAGCAGTTGGTGTCCGTCGGCAGTTGGCAGTGAGTGGTAGCATGGCGGTGCGGCGGTTCAAGCAAGGCCTGCCGCTGCCCATACCTCCAAGGAGGCTGCTGGGGGTCTCCCTGGTTGCCTGACTCTGCAGCCCAAAATGGCTGCTGGTGAGTGCGCATGTGTGAAACTACCAATTGACACATGCATGCTGAGTACTGGAGGTGTGCATGCGTCAATTGGTAATTTCGCGCATGGACACTCATCATCAGCCATTTTGGGCTGCAGAGTGTGGCAGCCAGTGGGGTGACTGAACCGGTTGCCTCAAAAAAAATGGTAACCAACCAGGGTGGTCTCCCAGGAAGGCTAGTAAACACCCCCACACACACCAGGAGACCACCCAGGATTCTTACCACCGGTTCTATAGGACTGGGGCGAACCTGCCTATGCCTACCACTGTGACAGACATGGATGGTAAGTGGGCAGAGAGTGGGGTGTAAGCAGGAAGGCACAAGGAAATATCTAGATAAAGAGATTTCTATTGTGACAGTAACAGCCCTAGAAAGCCTAGCCATACAAACTGTAGCTTATTAACATTAGGAGGCCCAGATTCCACACCCCCATAAGCAATTTCAATATAGAAGTGTTATAATATAATATACTGGGGGTGGGAATCAGGAGACTTCCTCAGTTCGATCTGCCATAATCAGGTATAGCAGGGAGAAAGTTCCTTTTGTTTTTATTTCAGATCCAAGAACACCTAAGCCAGCATGTTCATACAATATTTACTTTCAGGCATGTTCTTCCTCCAGCCCAAGTGAGCTTTCCAGTCAGCGGCAGAATGAGTCAGAATAAATTTTGTCAATAAAATAACAGGGCTGTTCAGAAGAAACAGCCTAGGTCAATGGTGGCAAACCTTTTAGAGATTGAGTACCCAAGGAGGGGGCGGCACATGGGCAGGCACTGCGCATGCACCCATGTGATGTCATGGGGAGCCTCAAGCGGCACATGCACCACACATGTACACGCACCCACATGATGTCACCGGAGGCACTCTGGCAACATCACATGGGTTCATGTCCACACACATGCATGGTGCCTATCCATGCACCACTGCCGTCTCATCAGCCTCCTAGGAGGTGTGTGGGGAAGTCTGGTTGCCTCACTTCCTCCCCACCACCACCAGCACTTCCTGAGCAGGCTTTCAGCCTCCCCTCTCACCTCCCCATTGGTAGAGGAAGAGGGGTGGGTGGGGAAGCAGCACTATCATTTATGCTGGCAGTGAAGGCTGGGCAGCACGGGTGCACACACCCACAGGAAGGACTTTGCATGTCACCTCTGGCACGTGTGCCATAAGTTCACAAACACTGGCATTGGTCAATGGAGTATGGGGTTTGGAAGGGTGTATGGCCAGTGTGATAGGATGAACTCTCCCACTAGGCAAAGTGAGGTCAATTTGTTGCTCCCTGCCACTCCAGGAATGAAGCAGTAGATACAATGCATCAGCAGAAGCAATGGCAGTTTATGAAAGTGTCACAAATGTGATGAGGAGAATTGTTTCTTTCTGCCTCAGATGGCAGGACAGTTTCTTCTGGGGCCAGTCTAGAAGTCTGAATTGATGCACTTGAAGGTTTAAATTCTGTCAATAAAACAGACATTTCCCCACTATTGACCAAGGTGAACCTCTGTTGACAGAAGAATCCTGAGTTATGAGGCATCATGCACATTTTAAACAAACAGATTTCACCCAGCAGTAACTGTCAATGAGGCAGAAAGACCTTCAGACCTGCAAACCTGTTATTTTAACACCATGGAATCTGTCATGAAATACTCTCTGCTAATTAAATTCTCCATGTGCAACTCAGAACATGGTAAGATGAAATATTTGAAGAACATTGTTAGGTATTAGTGTTGTCGACCCTTTGGGAGTGTGATAGAATGAGGAATGAGATGAATTATTTAAAAATAATATGCTGTAAAATAAAGGCATTAAGAGAAGAATGTGCTAAATGGCATTTACCCTTTGGTAATGTCCCATGATGTTGGTAATCAGGAATATATTTCCCATTACTGACAAATTATAGCAAATCATGAATTATCAAAAGTAAATCTTTTGAAAACCAGGTAACCCTTGGGGGAATGCAGACAACACTGTTGTATTTCACTGTAAATCTTTTCCTTTGTGTTTCATATTATATGTTCTTGAATTTTACTTTCAAACTGATCAGTACTCACACACATATGCACATGTGCGTGTGCACACATGCATGCACACATGCACGAACATGCACGCGCGCACACACACACACACACACATTTTTCTTTCAGTTACCATAGGCAACAAAAATGCAAAAACTGGAAGAGAAATTTGGTCACAATAGACTAAAGGGATGTGTTTGTTACTGGTCTGTTTATTCACAAATAAAATGTGGTCACCATTGCTCCCATAGTTTTTCATTATTAATATCCAAATTTTGTAGAAATGATGTGAAAGAAATGGTGTTACTTTACAATTATCTTTTTTTGTGGAATTAAAAAAACATTACTTCCTCATGCATTTTACAGATGTTCTATCAGGACAGCATGTGCACTTACCACATGCTGTCCTGTGGTAAGTGCACAGGAGGAAACAGCCCGTGATAGGCTTCTGTGTTAAAATATGTGGCATTCCAGCATGTTATGCATGGACTAAATTATTGATTCATAGGCTATCTACATGAGCATATAGCTCATTGTTTGGGGTAGATTGACTTGATCACATCTATACTGCAATCAAGCCAATCCACCCTCCCCATTTGGAGACCTCGTCAGGGATTAAACTAAATTGCCCCCACTCCACAGTGTATATACAGTTGGGGGCAGAATAAAATAGAGTGGGCGGCATTACAATTGATCAGTAACATGGCTTTTACTTGCCATTAATAGGACTCAGTGATGGGCTCAGAAGTAAAAACTAAAGTGCTTTCCCACACTCACACGCTTATGATTGAAGTCTGGTCTTTGGTGGTGGGGACGACCCCTTAGAAGAAGAAAACTAACCTCTCTGAGAAAAGTAATTTGTTAGTTTGCTTGTTTTAATTAGCCAATCACCAGCTTCTTTTCTTCCCAGGAAGAGCCATAATGGCACAGTGGTTAAACTGCTGTAAAGGTAAAGGTAAAGCTCACCCTTACTCGAAAGCCAGTTGTATCCGACTCTAGGGTTCAATGCTCATCTCTGTTTATAGCCAAAGATCCACCAGTGTTTTCATCTGCAGACATTTCTGTGGACACTTGGCAGGCATGATGACACCGGAGTGCATGGAAAGTTGTTTGCCTTCTCATGAAGTGGTACCTATTTATCTACTTGCAATGTCTTGCTTTTCAACTGCAAGGTTGGCAGGAGCTGGGACAGTGACAGAAGCTCACTCTGTCTTGCAGCACTCAGGTCTTGAACTGCTGACCTGCCAACCTTTCAGTCGCCAAGTTCAGTGTCCTAATCACTAAGCCACCACAGTCCCTTAAACTGCTGTACTTCAGCCAAAACATTGCAAATTTGATCCTGATGGGGATCAAGGCTAAATCAGCCTTCGATCCTTCTTAGGTCACTAAAATGAGTACCCAGCATGTTGGGGCAAAATGCTAATTAACTTGTGAACTTTCCAGAGAGTGCTTTAAGTGCTATGGGCAGTTTTGTTGTTCAGTCCGACCCTTTACGACCCTATGGACCACTGTCCGCCAGGCACTCCTGTCCTCCACCATCCTCAACTCGCTCAGCTTTGTGCCCATTGTCTCTACAATACCATCTAGCCATCTCATTTTTGGCTGCCCCCTTCTTCTTTTGCCCTCCACCCTTCCCAGCATCAAGGCTTTCTCAAGAGAATCCTCTCTTCTCATTTGATGTCCAAAGTACTTTAGCTTCATCTTTACTATTTGACCTTCTAAGGAGCAGTCAGGGTTAATTTCTTCTAAGATTGACCTATTTGTTCTCCTCGCTGTCCAGGGGACTCTCAAAACTCTCCTCCAACACCACATCTCAAAGGCATCTATTCTTCTGCGCTCAGCTTTCCTAATGGTCCAGCTCTCACAACCATACATTGCCACTGGGAATATCATTGCTTTGACTAGACGAATTTTTGTTTGCAATGTGATGTCTCTACTTTTCACTATGTTCCCCAGGTTTCTCATCATACATAAGTGTAATTGCTATTGCTATTTCTGCCATTTTTAGGTGCTTAACCCCTTCTTCACTTTGTGGTTATTTTTATTTTTCTCTGATTTGCAGCTGGCCCTCCATCTTGTGAGGCGTAAGGTCTGTGGAGCTACCACCTCAGCCATGTAGTAGACAAGTGATGGTGAACCTTGGCACTCCAGCTGTTCTAGAACTTCAATTCTCAGAAGTCCTGATCAGCAGGAGTGCTGACTTGGGCTTCTGGTAACTGAAGTCCAAGAACAACTGGAATGCCAAGGTTCACCATCCACAGTAGTAGACAATAGAAAACATCATCATCATCATTATTTTCATGTCAACATTTTGAGCACAATTTTCATAAGTTAATTTTCTCTCATTTTACTATTGTCTGGCTGATCATTTTGGCTGGTCTCTTTAGATAAAAGGAATTTCTTGGAGAAATAATTCAAGCTTATAATTCTAAGCTTGAAACCTGCCCTGCTTTTTGCTGCAAAACCATGGAACCCAACACTGTGTACATCAGTCAGAAGCGTGAGGGGGGAAACAGACAAGCAGCTTTTTACTGAGATGGCAATAAAACATTTTTACACATACATTCTTTAAAACTGCTACGTTTGCACAGTTAGCTTGCAAATTAAGGCTCGCCAAACAAATCAAGCTATATTGCAATTTGAAAAGCTGGAAAACACCGCAAAGGGGTCATCATTTGTCTTTCACTGTTCAAGATAACTGCACTTCGCACTGCTGTGAGTTAAACACCCAAGGAGACCACTGGTCAGAGGATCTGGCCAGAAGACATTTTAAAAAGCCAGTTGATTATAGCTGATGAGTATAAGTGGCTGTTGGCCAAAGAGCTGCCAATCACTTCGTGTGAGGGTATGAGGAAACCCAACCCAATATTGAAGGTACGGTAGTAGCTAAGGAAAACAATAAGCCCTGCTGTGAGGTTATGGTGGAGCATCAGAGGGGCAGCAGAAATGTGATCTCTCAAGTTCCTGGCAGGTGGTTTACAGAACAGAAACCTGAGCCAATGGGAGGAGCTGCAGGCAAAGTAAGCATTCGCCCGTGCAAAATTGCACCAGCAGAATAGCCTTTGCCAATCAAGAAACGGAAGACCACATCAGACCACCAGTGAGGGCCTATCAGATTGGTATGGGGTGTTTGGGTGTGGCTTAAGTATAACATAAATACTTGTGTTTTCTCCACAGCATCATGTGTCCTAATCAGGCTTCACAGCAATCCTCCCTCCCACCCTGATGTGCATGGCAAGAAGAAGCTGGTCGCTTTGGGGCTGGGCAGGAATTTTTGGCTCACACCTAGATTGGCCATGTGGTGTGGGGGTTTTCACCTCTCCCATCATGCACTCAGAGGGTATTGGGCGAGTAAATGGGAGCAGTTGCTTTTTAGGTCACCTTGGGCAGGTAGTGCATTCATTTAGAGTCCCCTAAGAGGAAATGGTTACACATTGAAGTGCATATTGCTGAAACAGTAGTTCCAGGGTGGGGTATACACCTAGGGACAATGGCTACCTCTTCCATGTCATGCATCGGATGAATGGTCGGACACAGAAGGGAGGGGAATCCAAAGGTGGACGTGGCCCTCCAGGCCAGGGTAGGAGTATGGTTCATAAGGATTGTCCAGACCGCACTCCAAAGATGCCTTATGAAGACCCAATGATATTATCTACTGAGTTAATTGTTCAATAAAGGTGGCACTAGTTTTCAACCAATACTGGTGTCTGAGTCTTCTGTGTCATTGATGGGCAAATGGAGGCTTTTGGCTGCTCCAAACTGGAAGAGACTGGCTTGTGTGGAGTTTATAGAACTCTGCACTGAAGGGAAAGCTGCTAAAAACTTATTCGTCTGAGGAAGTCTTCCTTAGACATTAGTAACAGCAACCATGAGAATTTAACCAAGTACAGTACATATAAGCAACACAATTTAAAAAAAAATGCCAGGGATAGCGAGGAGGGTCCAACTCTGGCTTCCCAGCCATGTGGCTAAAATTGGCCTTGGTCTTGGGCTGCCTCAGCACCTCAACCATGGGACAAGCTCTCTGCTTCTCGTTTTTCTCCACTCCCAGGCTGAAGCATCCTTCACAAAAGAAGGACTATCCTTAGACTAGGTCTTTATTTTATTTTATTTCTTAGATTTGTATGCAACTCTACTCGGTGACAACCAACTCAGACCAGCTCATAAAATCAACAAATATCAATATTACAGCTCAAAAGCAAAATACAGTACATTACAAAAGCGAAACACATCTCAAAAACAGTACACATTAAAGCAATATAAAGGAACACAGAGCGTCCTTCTAATCCCAAATTGTGACAGTCTTTCATCCTTCTCCGGACGGGTGGGGCCATCTCCACTGCCCGAACGGCCACAGCTGAAGCCGGACCTCTTCCCTCTGGCAGTGCCAGGGCCCAAGGGTGAGCGGGTGGGAGCATCTTCAAAAAGCATCCTCAAAAAGCCACAGTGAGGTCTTCCAGCACATGGCTACGGCATCTCTTCAACCCTCTGGCCAGGCAAGGTCGGAGGGTGGGGCCGGCGCCTTCAGCTGCCTCTCATCCCAGGCAGTGGCGTGGCTCCGGGAGGCGGTGCCCCACTCTCAGAATGACTCACCAGCACCCACAGCTGACGGCGCTTCTCCTCCTCCGGGCATTGGTGGCAGGGCCCGGAGGGGGGACAGAACCATGTTCATACTACCATTTCTTGGCTGTTTCCCACATCTCAGCAAATGGCTGTTTTCCACATCTTGGCGAATGGCTGTTTTCCCCCTTTTGCTCTGTCTTTGCATATATTCATCTTTTGGAGGCTATTTTTTCACAGTGCCCATTTATTAGCTTCTGCAAATGATGCCCATCATAAACATCTTAATTTTGCTCATGTTTCCCTCTTAAAATGAAACTACCTTAGCTAACATTTTTACAGCCTATCTGAGTTGTCTAAGATGACAACACAGCATGGAAAACACTAATTATAAATAATGTAGTTAGCTGTAGCCCATCAACTTTTTAGAATTGAATAATGCAACGAATAATTAAAAATTTATATTTAATACTGTATGTAACAAATAGTACCTAAGTAACTAAGGTACAATGAATATGACCTAGTTACCTTAAAAGGAAAATTTAAAGCATTTTAGAGAATTTCAACAGGTGTTTTTCATATTTTATGCTATTTTTAATTGATTCTAAGTGGTTGTTTTCTGTCTTTTTTGTAAATATTTCCAAGGTGTAGAATCAGAATGTTTATTTTTTTTTGTTAAATACTAGATTATGTGTCAGTAATATACAATACTAATAATTCATTGCAAAGTGGTAATGGGCACAAACGATAAGAGCAACTTTCAAGAAGTAATGATGACAAATTTAAAAGGGGGAAATAAAAAAGAAAGGCAAAATACTGTGGCTCTTTAAAGACAACACATTTATTTCAGTTGTGAATTTTGTAAATCAAAATTCACATCTTCAGACATTACAAAAATTAATAAATAACACAAGTTCCTTTTAAAAATGTGATGCTCTAAGCCAGGGATTCTCAACCTGTGGTCCGCAGTACCATTTCATGTGACACCACCTCCCCACTGCCCCCACCGCACCCAGAAGTGCCATGTGGTGGAGGAAGGGCAAAATGGCCATCCAGCCCCCAAAGGTGTATGAGGGAACATGACCCGGCCCCTTGGTTTAAAAGGTTGAGCTCTAAGCTCTATCTAACTGCATTAAACAATACTAGGTCTGGAGAAAGCCAATATATACAGTAATTAGAAGGAAATAGAGAACAACCACTAAGCCTAAATATTAGCAACAACCTCTTCACTTCCCACAGTCTCTCACTTTGTAAGCAATCTTAAAGTCAAGTTCATTTTTTTTTCTATTTAACGCTAAACAGATTGACAGACACAGGAACTAAATCAAGTACTGTTTTATATCACTTCCCAAAGAAAATGAGACGACTAATAATATCAGTATTACTGCTGCTAGTAAAACAGTTATTGTTTATAACATGCTTTTAGAAAACAAACTGCTTTACATAGATAAACAAAATGAGAGGTTATACACACAAGTATGCAATGGGGGAGGGGGGAAACAAGTTAAGGAAAACAAGCGGGCCGAAAAGGGACATACGTTAGGAGGTCTTCCATATTTAACAAAGCCAGCTCTGAATTAAAATGCTGCCTGTATTTCTCTTCTTCCATGGTTATAGATCAACCTTCCCATCAAATCTAATACCTCCTGTTGAGTACTTCCCATCTTCCCTAATCAGCGGCTGCAATTTTGATCAGGAAAAAAATGGAAAGGAAAGGGAGGGAAACACTTTAACCAAATGATTCAGCACATCTCTATCCGATGTAATAAAAATAATTTCTCTTCTACTGTTTCTTCCCATTCAAGCAGGAGAAGTATTCAATTTTCAAATATCAGACATTTACACTGGAAACAGCCTTTCACAGATGCAAGATTCTAATTTATACTGTTCCAAATCACTATGTGCACTGGAACAGACTAAATTGTAGCCCACAAGATCCAAAACAGAATAGTAGAACCCCCAAGACAATGGCTTAGAAAGGTCTGGACTGTGGCAAATCCACTCCAATGATGTGCACATGTAGCTGCCAACAAAGAAAAAACAGACCAACATGCCTCAAAGAGCCACAGGTACAAATGGCTGTGTTGATGGCCAATGGATCATCTGAGATTTGTGTATATTATGACCCCAGTTCTGTTCACTTTAACAGCTGAATGCACAAGCACTTTTGCTTACCTTTGTGTCAGTAAAGGATATCTCTACCCTCTTTCCAGTGTTGGGCAGCAACAGGTTTGCACCCCCCTGGGAGGGGGCGTAGCAAAATTGAGTGGCCTCTGGGCAGGGGGGTAGCGAAATTGGGTGGCCACGCCCACCTCCCTGCCTTGCCCCATCAGGTTTTGTCCCTGCAAGTGGTTCAAGGTCTCCCTTATTTTTTTATTTATATTTCATACTTGCTAACCCGCCCCAATCGGGCAAGCCCGACTCTGGGCGGCTTACAACCCAAGTTAAAACACATCAATAAAAAATTTAAAAATTCATAGACTAAAACAGTATCTGGGGGTGTCGTCAGAAGGGTAAAATCCTTAGACTAACCACCCCACATGGGATCCCACATCCCTGGAACCCCACACATGTCCTGCCAGCCAGGTCTTTAAGCTCTTCCGGAAGGACAGGAGCTCTGTCTGCATGCGCAGCTCAGTTGGGAGGAGGTTCCAGAGGGCCGGGGCGAACACGGAGAAGGCCCTCTTCCTGGTGCTAGCGAGGTGAGCCTCCCTAGCCGATGGTACAACGAGAGAGCCCCTCCGATCCGCCCTGGTGGGACGGACAGATGTTCTTAGGGTGACGCGGTCTCTTAGGTATCCTGGCCCACTACCATAAAGGGCTTTAAAGGTAATGACCAGCACCTTGAATTGCACCCGGAGACAAACTGGCAACCAATGCAGTTCCCTAAGCAGTGGAGAGGCCCGAGCATAACGCCCGCGCCCCATCACTACCCGGGCTGCCGCATTTTGGACCAGCTGCAGTCTCCGAATGGTCACCAAGGGCAGCCCCATGTAGAGCGCATTACAGTAGTCAAGTCTGGAGGTGACCAAAGCGTGCGTGACCATAAGCAAGGCGTCCCGGTCGAGGAGCGGGCGTAACTGGCGTATTACACGAAGTTGTGCAAAAGCCCTCCTGGCCACGGCTGCCACCTGCTCATTGAACAGTAGCCGTGAGTCCAGGAGGACCCCCAGATTACGCACTGGGTCTGTTTGGGGCAGAACTGCCTCATCCAGAACCAAAGCTGGTAACTCCCGTGTCAACGCGGGGCCCCTTACCCATAGCCACTCAGTCTTACCGGGATTCAGCTGTAGCCTGTTTTCCCCCATCCAGACCTCAACAGCCTCCAGGCACCTGGAAAGGACTTCCACTGCACCGCTTGGGTCCCCACGGGCTGAGATGTACAACTGGGTATCATCAGCATACTGATGATACCGTACCCCGTGGGAACGGATGATCTCACCCAGCGGCTTCATGTAGATGTTAAATAGGAGAGGAGAGAGTACCGAGCCCTGAGGCACCCCATACTGCAGGGGCCTAGGGCTGGACTCCTCCTTCTCCAGGCACACCGACTGGGTCCTGTCCCTCAGGAATGAGGAAAACCAGGACAACACTGTGCCCTGGATCCCCAAACCCCGGAGCCTTCCCAGAAGGATGCCATGATCGACAGTGTCAAAAGCCGCTGAGAGATCGAGGAGAGCAAGGACAGACGGCTCCCCTCCATCCCGCTCTCTCCAGAGATCATCCACCAAAGCGACGAGTGCAGTTTCAGTACCATATCCGGGCCTGAATCCTGACTGAAACGGGTCCAGATAATCCGCTTCATCCAGGACATCCTGTAACTGCTGCGCCACAGCTTTTTCCAGGACCTTACCTAAAAAAGGTAGGTTAGACACTGGACGGTAGTTGGAAATTACCATAGGGTCGAGGGAAGGTTTTTTCAAGAGGGGGAGCACTAAAGCATGTTTAAATGGTGCTGGAAAATGCCCCTCTTTTAATGAAGCATTAATAATCGCCTCGACCCAGCCACCTGCCACAATCTTGGTAGCTTTAATTAACCAGGCAGGGCCTCCCTTGCTCAAAAGCCAGTCCTATTCAACACTGCTCATCTCCATTTACAGCCAAAGAGCCCGTTCTGCCTGTGTTTGCAGATGTATACATGGCTATATGGCAGGCATGACTAGATCGCCCATGACATAGGCTCCATCCATGGCATAGGCTCCGTCCATGACATAGGCTCCACCCACGGTGTGATAGCAAAAAATTTTGCTGCCCACCACTGCCTCTTTCACATGTGGGAGTTCTGTTGTTTTCAGTGAGCAGTTTCCAGTTGCTGAAAATGGTGGGAACCAAAGATCATGTGTGCTATGGATGCAAAGCTGTTATGTTCCAAGTCCCTGCATGTGATTATACCTTATAAATGAGCTGAGTAGAAAATACAGGCAAGTGACACGTGATTTGCAAGGATCACTATGAATATTCTAGAGTTATGCACAACCATAGTTCTATTTCAGGATGGTTACAGCCAGCGATGGGATGTAACAGTTCTCACCAGTTCTCCAGAACCGGTAGTAACTTTTCCCAGTGTCCCAGAAAACCGGGAGCAGCTTTTGGGGGGAACCACCTTCGGGGCTTACCTTTTCACTGGTTCCCCCACTGTACATGTGCGCCAAGCACTTGGTGTGCATGCACGCCTACAGTGCCTGGCCCGTATGCACAGCCTCCTTGCTGTCCTCCCAAGCGGGGAGGAGGAAGAGAAGTTGCTAGCCTGAAGCTCTCTATAACCTGTTCCCCAGGGTAAGTGACTCACCTTTGGATGTGGTGTGTCTGTGTGTATTTTAATGTGTATTTAATACCTTTACCTATATTGACATACTACCACAGTTCCTAAAAAGTCCTGGCGGCCTGGCTTGGGGTTTTTAAGCAAAGTCTTGGAGTTACCTCATCAATAAGCTACACCTGTGCTGTTCCAATTGGTGTTCCAATTGGAGAACCCTTAAGGAGGTACAGCTGTTTTACATTTACATTAAGGCATATTATCCTAGAGAACTGGTTAGGCAAAGACTTAGTACCTAACTTCTTTAACTGTTGAAAAGTGCCAAAATGAAGCCATCTTGTGGTGAGTTCATTCTGTAGTTCCTTCCAACCTAGTATTTTATTTTTAATTATTTTTATTATTTTTTTCTTTGGCCCCGCCAACAACATCATGACATCATGACATTAGCTCCACCTACACTGTGATGATGTCATGGTGGGGTAGTAAAATTTTTGACATCCCACCACTGGTTACAGCCTTATATTTGTATTAATAGGGTTTTATTTTAAACCAGGGTATATTTTTAAAGACAGATTAAGTTCTTATGTATATAATTTGATCATCTATTTACAACCAATTATTTTTAATCTTACCTTTGTGTTTGTAGAAATTTCTTGATCTTCAAACACTGGTGGCTGTAGGATAAATAATTTTCATTTTCTTTCTTCTGCTGAGGATGTAACTACTAGACCATCCGAGAAAGATAGGGTTGATGCACAGTGATTCACATTCATGGAAATTGGAGTTCCCCAAATCGTTGCAGTCATCCAGATTTTCAGGAAGAGGAAAGCTTGATTTGCACTAATCCCCATCAAAGTGCCAACAAGTGCTGATTGATTATTTCCACACCTCTCTCTCTCTCTTTCACTTGGTCTCTTAAGCTCTTTAACAAATTCCTCTTCCAGAGCTGAGGTAAAACGTTTCTTCTTTTCTCCCCTATGGCTGGGAGACAAAAGAGACAGTTGGTTGAGGAGAACAGGTAGGCCTCAATTTGCTTCCCATCAGCCGATCACACTGGCAATGCTCAAAAGATTCCACACAGGCTTTTCTTTTCTTTCACCTTTACATCATGTAGCCATCAGGCTTTCATTAAAATTCATCCTTGCCCTATCTAGCAAACTGTAGGGGCAAATGGTCAGTGCAGTCATCACTTGAGATAGACACAATTTTCTCGTGAATGTCACACTGGCCAGGATGTTCTTGAAAAATCTCCCTTGAATGGATGCCATACACAGCTCTTAAGCCCCTTAAGCATTTTCCTCCTAGATGCATGTCCTGCTTATCTGTCCTCATTCATTAACCATTGTATTCATTTCAGGGATAAATGAAAAATCAGCTGAGTGGGTCATGTTTGGTTCAAGGTTCATTCATTTCAAGGCAAATATGCTCCTCCAGCACTCATTATAAATGTGTCCCATCTGCATTCTAAAATACACATGGAGCCTCTATTTGCCTGCCTATGGTCAAGTATCCTTCTGGAACTGAACTTGACGATAAAAAGGAAATAATATTTATCGCTATTTTCAGGTGCTTCATTGTTATGATTTCTTCTTGCACCCTTTTGCTTTCAGAGAATATGAAACACCTTCATGGAAGAATTTTACTGTAGGAAAATCCCATTTGAAGCCTTAAACTCGTGCTGTTTTATTAATTCTAATTTCAAAGCTAGTTTGGACAAAACTGTAGAGTTGTCTCTGAAGGATCTGGGACATTTTCTTTTTTTAAAAAAAAAAATCCTTAAATATGGCATTTCTCAAACACCCAGATAGAAGACAATTCTTCAGATAAATCTTTCAAGATGTACTGTAAACCTGGTTCAATCCTTTTTATCTGTAATCTTGTATTTCATTTCCTTCTTACAAACTTTTCATTATTTAGTACTTTTTCAGTGCACTATAAATTTTGCTGCAATAAGTATATGCAGATCTATTTCATTGAATAAATTCCTACAGATGGCAAGACATATAACAGCCAACTGACTATTGGTAGAAGCATGACCGTGTTAGGGTCACAGCTGGCATTTGGCAGCCTTACTATCTGAAATGCCTATTATTGGTCTGTAAATCCGGGGAATATTTTTTTCGAGGGGGGGGGAAGCAAACAATATCTTGACCGATTGGCTGAAGAACATCAAGGAATAAATAACCTTCTACATGTATAACAAAAAGCAAAAATGAAACACCTGCAGCATCTTAAAGGCTAATAGTTTTATTTAAGGGTGAGGTTTTGTACACTACAAGGGCACTTTTTATTACACCCAGAGCACAATGCTTAGGCCACAATTTTATATACACAGATGTCATATTAAGGGATGAGGACCACATAAGGTAGGGAGAAGAGGATGACAATTGCACTGGCAATCAACTTTCACAATAACAACACCTGTTGTCGGCTGCTACTCATATCTGAGCATACATTTTTCCTGGAAGTCATTTTCTCAGTTGATGGATGTATCTCTGGTGACTCAATAAACCAATCCTGACATGAAACACATTACACTGAATAGAGATGGTGGAGGGCATAGTTGAGTTTGACTAAGCTTCTGTGCTTGTCACTTAGCCTTTTCATGACTGTGGCGTTCTCCTTCCAAGTAATCAGTAGTAGCAAAGATGATTGGCGCCAAAGTGGGCTACCTACAGCCACTGCCTCCCAGGTTTGTGGGTTTATATCTGACACCTTCATGGTCTGTTTTAGCTGGTCCTTATAACACTTCAAAGGAACTCCACAAAGTCTTGTACTAGAGCTAAGTTCCACATAAAGAATTTGATGAGGAAGCCTGGAACCATCCATATGGTGGACATGCCCTATCCATCTAAGACTATGACCTATAATGGAAGCTTCAATGCTATTTACATGTGTTGGTGAAAGTGCTCAAGCTTTTTGATGTCTTGGCAATAGAGGGTCCATGTTTTACAGCCATACACTAATGTTGTGTTAACAACAGCTTGGTATACCATGAGCTTCATCTGAATAGTTAAATCTTTGTTCATGAAGACCCAGAGTGAAAAAACACCTGTAATGATCAATCAAGATATGACTACCTGAAGATCTTATTATTAGCAGTTAAATGGCTGTACTGAGACAGGAGAATAACTGTTAATTCAGAACAATACTAATGACTGTGGGTAAATCCAGAGAGAGAGAGATAAATTCCCTTTTGATAAATTGCCCTGTTCACCCAATTGAGAATGCAGAAGTGCAATGCTATTAAAGGATGTGGCATAGATCATACATATCAGACCTTGCATGCTTAATTTTGTTTTTATAATCTTAAACTAATGTTGTCTTAACATTCTAAGCCGGGGTCTTCAAGGTTTCCATGCTTCCAGGATCATTGCCACAGGCCAGATGGAATAGCATTGGGGGCCAGCACTGGGCCATAGGTTGCAAACCCCTGTTCTAAGCCAAGGTTAGTTAGGCTTCTGATGTAGAACAATGGCACAAGAATCTGACCCTTGCACTTAAGAGTCAAACTAAGCAAGACATTCAGCCCCAATTTAGTTGAGTACCCATTAGTGTTAGAAGACATTCCTTTAGTATGAGTATGTCACTTTTGTATCCCACAATTCACCTGCCTTGTTATGGGATTAGACTAAAAAGCCAAGCCTAAGGAACTCATTAATGATTATATATTATCAACATATATAAACCAGTGTTCCTGACAACATAACATGGAATCTGTTTTTGCTGTAAACGAATGACTAATTTCCTCAATATCAACAAGGGAGAGGACTAGAGGCTGAAAAATCAAATTCTGAAGTTCATCAGCTGATCCCTGAGGCACAGCTATTGTTTCCCCCTGTCAATTTAGCCATTCTCAAGGGTAGGGTCAAGTTACTTTCCTTTGCTGACATTCTCCTCTGTACAGGGTAGTCCCATGCAACTCATCATAAGACTCAGCCCCCTCCAGGAGAAAGGTTAGGTTCTCCGCTTTCCCATTTGCTTTTTAAAAAGCAGAGTTCTTAACATCAAAGTACTGTATTCGTCTCCATCTCCTATTGCCAGGTGGCAATGATGTTCATGCTGGTTGATACAGTATAATGAATTGGCCTTCTTCTAGAAATATGCAGAAGGTCACTTCTGTGCCTTGCTGAAAGAAATATGGCTGTGCTTAACTTGCCTGAAACTTTATTGTTACTCACTGTCATGAAGAAAAAGCAAGAGCCAGTGACAATTTGTTCATACAATTTAAAATATATTGTTGAGTTGTTCAACCACACAGAATTATTTAATGATCAGCAGATGTGTTGTCTGTGTTAGTTTTATTTGGGGAAGAACAGAATCTTCTCACTTCATCCCAAGATGCCTTTGGTGCCTCAGCTATGTCTCAAGCCCCACCACCTAGCTAAGTTGGTGTTTACTCCCTTGTGAGTCATTATAAGTGAGCTGGAGAATTTCAGCTGTGTTTGCCTGTGACCTGGTGTCACCCTGAAGCAAGTTTTTGAACCTCCTTTTCCTCTCATTTGTCTGAAATATTAAGAAATAATATTTCTTTCACAACCATATTTAATAACTAATTGGTCAGTGGCTCAAGGAACAGCTCTGCTGGATGGTGAGATTATAAACAAAGTTTTTGTAGTTTTGTTTTCACAGATTATTCAGCCCCATGCCAGTGCTCTTTAAAGTCTGGAAAGAATCCTGTTGTTCACACACTTATTTTTGGAGCATCACCACAAGAAGGCAGGAGGGACAAGTGGGCCAATGTGGTTCATAGGCAAGTCCCTTTGCAGCAATTTAGCATAATCACCCCTCAGAAATCAGGCCCACTTCACCTGTTCTTCTCTTACACCTCAACACCTAGTACCGACTCCCAGGTTTGCTAGAAAGTCTGTTACCCATTGGAGGGCTTTCTCAGTGGTAGCCCCGGCTAACTGGAATGCTCTACCTGGGGAGCCATGGAGTGATGGAATGTTACCGGTTCGGGCCGGGTCACCCAGACCGGTAGCACCTCATCAGGAGTGGTAGCTGGGGGGGAAGATAAAACCCTGGGCAACCGGTTTGGTCGCCTATCCAGCCCCCTCCAAAAAATATATTTCCGGGCAGCCAAAATGGCTGCCCGGAACTGCGCATGCGTCAAACCTCCATTTGATGCATGTGCAGTTCTATTTTTTTCGGCGAGTGGGTGGCAATATAAATCTGAACAAATAAATGCATGAATAAATAAATAGTACATGTATTTCCCTTGTCATCCAGCTGATTCACCAATATCCCATTTATTGTTTTCCTACTGCTTTTTTTACAAGATCCTCTATTTTTCTTGAATTAAGTGAGATTTTCCCGTGAACTTCCTTTTCCTCTGTTTACAAACATCTTTGTAAAATATAAAAGCAGTCCAAATGGTAACATAAACACATAACTATGAGATGTGAACAAATAAATGATGTTTTAATTTTAATTTTATTTTGCTTTTCCTGGATCATTCTATTAGACCTTAGTCTGTGACTTCAGGAGAAAGAACTTTATTAGATATCACACACACACACACACATACACACACACACATTTCATTTCTATGGTTGCAAACAATAGCAACAACCACAACAAGACACCCAGTTAAAAACAAATAATTATATAAACACATAAATAAATAAAGACAGCTGTGTTTTCAGATCCAGCCTGCTGTATTTTCCAACTCACTTCTAATAAACCAAGCCTGGCATAGCATCTTACCAGGAGCTTTTGGGACTCTCATTGATAGTTTTCCTGCACTGACCACAAGAAATTGGTGCATGCCAGAGGAAATGATCTTTGATCACGGAAGCTTGCATAATATTTTATGTAATGTATACATAAAGTATACATTAGATAAAGTGTGTGATCTAATAAAGTATACATGCTTTCACTGACAAATGTGAATGATGACCTTCTGTTGATCACGGAAGCTTGCATAATATTTTATGTATACTTTATTAGATATCACACACACACACACACGTGCGTGCGTGCGTGCGTGCGTGCGTGCGTGCGTGCGTGTGTGTGTGTGTGTGTGTGAGAGAGAGAGAGAGAGAGAGAGAGAGAGAGAGAGAGAGAGAGATCTAATAAAGTATACATAAAATATTATGCAAGCTTCTGTGATCAAAGATCATTTCCTCTGGCATGCACCAATTTCTTGTGGACAGTGCAGGAAAACTATCAATGAGAGTCCCAAAAGCTCCTAGTAAGATGCTATGCCAGGCTTGGTTTATTAGAAGTGAGTTGGAAAATACAGCAGGCTGGATCTGAAAACACAGCTGTCTTTATTTATTTATTTATTTATGTGTTTATATAATTATTTGTTTGTAACTGGGTGTCTTGTTGTGGTTGTTGCTATTGTTTGCAACCATAGAAATGAAATGCTTTCACTGACAAATGTGAATGATGACCTTCTGTGGTATCTTTATGTTCTATAAGATTTGTAACACATCCCATTCCAAGGGGTTGAAGTAGTTAGCTTTCCTAAAATGAGGAAGAATTTACTGACCAAAAAAATGCCAACTAGGGAGGGGACAAAGTAAGTAGCAGCATTGTGAAAAAGAAGTACTGAATAAATAAATGATGTGAAACAAAGAGACTCACAAACACTGTGACATAATCAAAGTGAGTAATAATGCAGACTTATGCCAGCATCTTGCTTTTATCCAAGAATGTTAGTGGATCTTTTATTGCAGAACTATTCAGAAATATTTTCTGAAGTCAGACTCCTTAAATCTATGTGCGGTTCATAATTCAAGATAGGTATCCCAAGTGAAATCACCTAGATTTGTTTTCTTACATCCAAATTTTTTCCCTGGGCATCTGGATGTTTAGAGGAAAAAGGAGAGTTATAACAGGCTTTTAGTTGGAGCACATAATCCCTTGAGGTTTTTATTTGAGGTCACAAGTCTTTAGGAGTTATTCTGAAAAGGATTTCACAAAACTCTTGAACTCCCAGGACTACAAAATTCTTACAGACAAGACTTTCTTTCAGATAATCCTGCATTATGATTCTGGTTCTCTTCCACTGCTCCCAGTATACTTATTATAACTTTGCCTTGATATGAAACTTGAGTGTCCGGGACATTTCACACATGAAAAATAATGCAATATCTGACTCATGTTCCTGATAACTGCAGAGTAATAAAAGTGATCAGACTTTGGATGAGAGCCATTTACTGGTATAAGCTTTCAAATGCTTTTAAAAAAGGGAAAGGTTAAAAAAAGGAAGTAACTGAAGAGCAAATCTTGAATCATACTGAACATATTGGTACAAATGGACTGTCTTCTGTTTGAGTGAGCTGTTCTGTAGCAGCACAGTTAAGGCCCTAAGAGCACCACATGCCTTAAACATTCCATTCACACTTCCATGCTCTGCTTATCACTGCCTTTTGCTTCAATATGTTATATTATGCAGTACTTGTAAAGTAATTGAAGATAGTTTCTCTCATTTTATACTTCACTTTTTTAATAACTTTTGAGTTTATGGGGTATGTGACATTAAATGGCACAAACAAATGGTGTTAGGCAGTGGTGGGCTCCAAAAAAAATTACTACCACACTGTGGGTGTGGCCAGGGGGGACGTTCCTGTACAGATGTAGAGTCTGTTTTGCACCACAGACCAATGGCCTGTAACATGTAAAATAACTCATAATAATAATATTTGCATTACTCAGAGAATGAAAAGGTAAAAGGCACTGTAAAATTGTAATTGTAACAGTAACTATCTAATTTTTCAGATATTTTCAGCCTTCATAAACATAATTACAGTGTAACTATATTTTTAAGCAACTCTGCGCTAAGTACTTTTCCTTAGTCCAGGGGTTCCCAACCTTCTTACACTGTGGGCCTGACCACGCCCCCGACAGCTGAGTGGGCTGGTCACATGGTTCCCTCTGCCGTAAAACACATCCATGGCTGTTGTAAACGTGTTTGCAACAGCCACAGTCACATTTGCACATGTGTAGGTGTGTTTTACGGCTGTCATGGATGCATCCGCTTCCGGTGTGGCGGCAGCTCAGGCCATATGAAATGGTGCCATGGGCTATAGGTTGGCCACTCCTGCCTTAGACCTTGGCTATTTATATTTCAAACACTGCAATAAGAACAAAGCTGTCTGTCCAGCCATAAAACTGGCAGTACAAATGACATGCCTCCTGGCCTCCAGACCAGTGGCACAACTCCTGTGCTGGCAAAAGATTGGAAATTGGATGGCAGACGAGCCAGTGCTTCCTGGCAAGAAAACTAGGAGCAAAGTTGTCCCAAATGTCCGTTAATTTTAGATGAATGCTTTGGGAAACTGGTTTTGGAATGCCACATGACAAGACTTACTGGCAACATATTTTCCTTCCCACCCATACTTTAAATTCTCTGATTTTTGCAAGATGGTATTCTTTTCCACTGGTGCTTTTAAATGAAAGGCTGGATTGATTATTCCTGCACTGAATAGGGCATTCAACTAAATGACCACTAAAGTATTTCCTGCTCCAAATTCTATGGCCAAAATTCTATGGATGTCTCCCAGATGTGTAAGGCAAAACTAAAAGTCATTTTCCCTCCTAGTTGGTCCTCTGTTTGCATGTCAGGAGCATCCTGAAGAAAGGGAAAGTGTTTACATTATTACCCATATGTAACTGTGTAAATGAAGATTCTGGTCTACAATTCTATTGTTCCATGGAAAGCAGGACAGAAAAGTTAGTTTTTGTCACACAATAACAGTGGATGATGCTAAAGCATTCTGGGGAAACCTGCTAACAATATAATACCAACTATTGTTGGTCCTCCAGATATTTTGGATCTGTCTGAAGTCCCAGAAATTCCTGCCAGCTTGGCAAATGGTAAGGAATAATGGAAGCTGTAGCCCCAAACATCTAGAAGACAAAAGGTATCTCACCACTGATATGTTAACCGCTTTGCTCTGTTATATTCAAGAAAGGTCAGGTTAGATGCTTGCAGATTGCTTGACACCCTTCGTGTAGACTGATAAACTATTATTAATACAAGAACAGTAGTTGCTGAAGACCTATTGAAACACTCTGTAGATTCAAAACTGCGGTAAGGTGCCCCTTTTCAAAGGTTAATGTGCACAGCCAGCTCTTGATGTGAAGAAAATCTTGATTCATTATACAAACAAAGCCCTAACTCTCCAAAGACAATGGCAGCTGTCTGCATTATTCATTTAACAATCAGTAACATCTTTAATACAGATGCAAACCTTCACGTTCATGCCAGATGATCTATAAAAAGGAAAAGGGGATGTCATCTAATATTTTGCATGTGCTTGTGTGCTTGCATGTTTGTACATGTGTTAAGATACAGTACTGCCTTACTCCAGTGTGTGATACAGTACAGATTCGTGACTTTCACAGGAAAATTTCACTCACTCAATTACAAAGCATACACTGTGTAGCGAATGCAAAATAATTTCCACAATTTTAAGGAGAGAAATTTAAAAGGGTGTTTTGTGTTTATGGAAAAGACCTAAACATAATAGAGGCTCTCTTTTGTGTAATTTGTGTTCTTTTGGTGATTACTGAAAGAGAACCAGTACAACTCAAATGAATTGAGATTATAAAAGACAGGTACAGTACTTACTTACTTACTTACTTACTTACTTACTTAGTTACTTACATATTTACTTGCCTCCACTTCTACCTTACAGTGTAGAGCAGAGGTTCCCAACCTTTTTGCACTGCTGGCCAGACCACACACCCCAGACAGCTGAGCAAGACAGTCACGTGGTTCCTCCCGCCATAAACACCACTGTAAAAAAAATCTGTGGCTGTCATAAATGCATTTACGACAGCCATGGGTGCATTTACAGCAGCGTTTACAGCAGGTGTGGGCATGTTTACACATGCACAGGTGCATTTTATGGCTGTCATAAACACATCCATTTCTGCTTCTGCTTCCGGTAGCAGGGAGGGGGGGTCACACAAAATGGTGCTGCATGTCAGGTCCAGCCCATGGACCATAGGTTGGCCACCCCAGGTATAGAATGAATTGTAGTTGGAAACTGGTCCTGGCAATGAGAATTACATCATTGGCAAAGGCCACCTTGGACATTTGGACAGCTTCACAAAAACATTTATCTCTCTTTCATATAATCTATTCTTCCTCTGTCATGTTTTGAGGGCTGCTGTCAGGAGCCAATAAGAACATCCAGGAGTGGGTTGATGAGCAGGTATACTGATTTGGGCTTCTGGTAATTAAAGTCTAAGAACACCTGGAGAGCCAAATTTGCTGACATCTGAAATAGATCATAGTTCTCTGGTTGAAGGGCAATCTGAAGCACAGCTGCATCTAGCACTGATCAGTTGACCTTTTGGAAATTATATGGAATTAGATAGATAGATAGATAGATAGATAGATAGATAGATAGATAGATAGATAGATAGATAGATAGATAGATAGATAGATAGATAGATAGATCTGATGAATTCAGTTAGAACACTTGTTTTAGAGACAGAGTTAAGTCAATCAATAGAGTAGACATGCCAGTGATATATTTTACTGTAGAGGAACAGAGATTAATACAGGGTTTGATCTCCTATAAGGAAACCCTGAAAGTTTTGTTTTCTGTGTTGCGTTTTTTTTAAAAAAAAAATCTGGCTCCCATAAAATACAAAGGTCACTTACAGTTATAGAAGTTTTAAGGTTCAGATTAATACTAATCATCAATGTTTTTACCCAACACCTGATAGAGAGCACTCTTGAATTAGTCCTACTCATGGCCAGTTCATTCAACAATAAATGCCCTACATCTGTGTAGGAAATTGTGCATTAAACTTGATTAATGCCAAGGGAAACATATTGCCCAAAGCCCCAGGTGTTTGCAAGTTCTCATGGTGTGTCTGTTTGGCATGATAATTCATTTAAAGCAGTGGCATACACTGGGTCCTTGAATTATATAAAGAAAAGTTATATCAGTGGGCAAAATTAATCATATGCTTAGCAGCCTTTATTAAAAGAAAATTGCACATGCTTCAAAGCCAAATAAACAAAGGCCAGTTCATAACTAGGAACATAATTTGGTTGACATAACTCTGGTGGACAACTGATCAAGAGAAGCCAGATGTATTCAAAGCAAAAGGGTTACCAAGATTATTTCAGTACAGTATTCTTTTCTTTTTTTCCCCCCTGGAGGTGAAAATAGATCTAGCCCTTGGAAATACATGAATAATGCCTTTCTGGCAAATTTGCATGTCAAGGTAATTAGCAGCTGTATAGCAAGATGGTGGGCAGATGCCTCCAACTGAACTTCCGCTTGTGGCTGCCAGTTTTTTACAAACATAGCTATATCAAACATTTCATAGCAAGTTAAAATGTCAGCAAACAGAGATAAAAAGAACTTCAAAAACTGATAGGAAACAGTCTCTTTGGCTTCCAGGAGTTCCGAAGGAAGGCTCATAGGATTGTGATAGGAGAAATACTCATTAATATTATAGAAGGGTCTTCCTATAAAATCAAATGTTTCAAAAAGCACCAACCCAAGTCTCGGGTATTATAAAATGGTTTCAGCCCTCTGGTATATGTCTCTCACAGTGTGCCATTTTCTGCTGCTTCTGATTATGTTGTTGCGAATCCGTTATGGCAGGATTGGCTATGGCAAAATCTGTTGTAGATTTTTTTATTTCTGGTAAAATTCCCTTTAGTGGCACAATAGAAGCACAAAGACCCACAGAGGCAAATAGTTACATGTTTCCCAGAATCCACCCCTTCTTCATTAATTGGTGCTCAAAGTCTAATTAACTCTCTCGGAGACATTTGTAGGGGGGGGGAATAAACATTTCTTTACTTCCTGTTACTTGGAGTTACAGGTGTGTGCATACCTTTATTGTACACGTGTTGATAACCAACCTAACAGATTAACAGCAACAAAACAACCAAACAGATTAATAGCAACAAAACAATTGACACCAACTAACAAAAGATAAGGAAAGAACACAGAGCACAAATAGGCTAGGACACTAGGTTCTCTTTAATTCCAAGATGGGATAGATTAGATTAGATTAGATTAGATTAGATTAGATTAGATTGAAAAAAGCAGTGAAACAGGCTCCTGAAAGTGCTGAAGTCCAAACTCTGAGCTGCCAGAAACTAACAAGGTTTATGGATTATATGCTTTCATGGACATTAAGGCTTGTGCTCTTTCTTGCATTTGCTGTTTTCAAAGAATCGATTTTGTTACATTAAAAAAAACCCACCACAAATTGCCTTCTTTTGTGTTTGTTTTGAGAAAAGGGAGAAGATGGAAGTTAATTTTGTCATGTTGTTGGATCTTCTCCCAAGCTGCCGATTCATTGGATGGTGGGGATCAGGTAGGTTTACTTGAAAATGCAGACCAAGTAAAGTCCTTAGTTTCAGTAGTTAACACAACATAACCTGGCATCCTGCAGCAACACCCTTACAACACTGGCTGACATCCTGTTGCTTAGTTGTTTAGTGTAGTGAATTACACTAGACCAAGCCATTGAAATCTTCCGTAAATGCCACAAATTTGAATTGGCCTACTCTGGTTGTGACTTATTATGCTAAATTCAGTCTCAGCTAGAGTAATCCCATTTGAATCAATGGAGTTTACAAAGAAGTTGACTGGCCAAATCTCCAATGATTCAATGGGCTAGCTTTAGTTTACCATTCCTTTCTTCTGGTGATTCTCTGGGACTGTGTGCAGCTCAGTGGTAGGATTAAAACATTTTTACTACCTACTCTGTGGGTGTGGTCTGGTGGGCATGGCCAGGGGCAAAGCCCTGCATTATTTCAAAACTTGGATGAGCTGGCCAGCCAGAATTTCTGCTACCGGTTCTGGCAAACATGCGTCGAACCTGCTGAATCCCACCACTGGTGCAGCTTGACCATAGTGGCAAAATGTGTTCATATAGCCCTGTGCTTGTGTCCTGGCGACACAGAATTGCAAAATGCCACAGGGCTGAAAGGCTAGCATCTGACAATGAACTAAGGAAACAGACTTAATGTGGGACAGATCTTTACTCAGGGGGGTGGGGGTACATATTGGTGTAATTGACCACATTTCATCTGAAAAGGAAAAGAGAAGATGTGGCAGGCTTCAAAGCCGGCACAACAAAAGTAGCTGGAATGATAAATGAATTAGCGCTGTCAAGTAAGCAAACTGTTCTGAGGCCCAAGTCCTGCTGTGGGAGAGATTGCCTAACCAACTGTCATTTTTCCTGGATCTCACTGACTGTAGGGGATTTGCAGCTGTAAAAATGGCCAGAGGAATTTTAGGACTGTCAGCTTCATAAGTGAGTTTTTTTCGGAAGAATTTCTCTCAAACGGCTCTTGATTGAGTTCAGATGGGAAATTTATTTTGTGCTGTCAGAAAATGCCACATGCCTGCTACGCTGCTACTCTTTTCTGGATGAGAGAGACAAGTTTGACATTAAGGAGGAGCAAGCCCAAAATGTAATCTCCAGATTGGCACACACAGAGGTCCTGCACTCATTCAAATGCAAGGGGAAGGCTGTGAAAGTAGTTTGAAACTGCATTGAAAGAGAAAACAGGACTCACAGGAGAGACAAGACTTATTAACAATGATTCAGGGCACATCTGCATTGTGGCACTGAGGGTGTGAGGTTGTGCCTTCACAGTGCTTCTGACCTCAGCAATCCATGGGGCGTATCTATTGGGAACTCTGTTGGGCAACATGAATATAATGGGGGTACCTTTTTACCCATCATCATGCAGAGTTTCTTCCGCAAAAACCCTTTCAACCCAGAATAATTTCTGATACAAAATTATTATTAACATCTGGTAGGGTATATAGGTATGGGGTGTGAGAATGAGCCTGGAACTTGAAGTCTCTGGGGAAATTGACTATGATGTGTGGGCATTTTGGAGTAGGTTCTTCTGAATGTGGTTGAACTGCTGCTCCCATCTGGACTGGTCAGCAAATTCAAGGTTGAAGTGTGATGTGACCAGAAATCTAACAAAATATGCAGGTCCACCATTTACCCATAGCTGGACAGGGAGATTATAATGAGTGAGAGAGACTACCCTCCTTATTCCTTTGAGTGTTAAAATGCCTACCAGCACTTCATATATGAAAGGAGGAAAATAGGACATCCCATCCCACAACTATTGTACTCCTGCCATGGCCCTGGGTTCTGAGCCTTCAGATTCATAATCCTGGTGTAATATAAGAGAAGATGGACCCACACCATAGTCTATCCCAGACAAACCTAGCAGCACCTGTCTTCCTGAACCTCGAGGAGATATGTTTGCCTATGGACTCTAAGAAATAGATGATTCTGCTGAGGAAAACTCCATGATCACCTATAGACCAAGTCTCAACAGCCTTTCCCCCCCCCCTCCAGCCCTGCCAAATGGGAAAGGTCAAGAGTTGCATGAAAGAATCATGCCCTGCTGGTACCATGAAGTTTCAGACTAGATTCTCCAAGCTGCAGTATAAGGACAGAATCATGTTGCTTCCCAGCAGAGACTAACCCACTGCCAGCATGATCTCCCAGATTGCCATCTTGAAAGAGGAACACACACATCCCAATATAACACAATGGGGGTTTCACTTGCACAAAGAGGTATTAGATACAGTATATCCTCGCACATGATCCACAAAGATCAAACCTCTCATACAATGGACTACTGTATATGTGATTTGATAGGAGCCAATTCTGGCATAAAGCTTTGATGGTTGAAACAAGCCAGTAATATGTACACCTAGCTGTTTAATTTCTGCCTCTGTTCTCACATCTCTTGCTTTCATACTCTGACCCTGTGTTCTTGGTTCTGTCAGGGTATTGACCTTTCTCCAGCATGAAACTAATTTTGAGAGTCTAGAGTTTGCTTTCCCACTTATTGCTTGGGCTGATGCCTCTTAGGGGTGGTGGAGATTACTATGAATCAGGGCTGCTACAGCTTTAAAATAATTTAATAATCATGCAATGGAACTTGGCAAACTGTACTTCTGAAAATCCTCTCTAACAGCAGCTTCTTAGCAGCTTCGTGATCTTATCATAGAACTCCCAGACCTGGGGGCGGGGAGAGAGAAAAGTATCAGTTAAATTGGCAGATGTGTTCCCTACATTTTGAGGAAAGTTAGTGTTTTTGTTTTGTAAAGGATGAAAGTCACGAATCCAGATGAATGGAACTAAGTGTGTGGAGCACAACATGCTCCCCTGGTGGCTTAGTGGTTAAGGAGCTGACTGGAAGGTTGGGTTTCAATACCCAACAGCTGTACTTGGGGACATGAAAGGAACCTCATTCAGGCATCCCCTAAAAATCCTTTCAACCCAGAGTAATCTCTGACATGAAATTATTATTATTATAACACACTGCTGGACCCCTCATAACCAAGATTTTGAACACAGTTCTGGGAATATTCCTTCAGCAGCCATTTTATCTCTCCCCCCCCCCCAACCACTCCAAGATGCCTCCAATAAAGGCTGTAATCATATACACAGTTACCTGGTAGTAATCCCCAATTTGATCAATGATGCTTACTTCTAAGAACAGACATGTCTAGTATTGCATTTTCAGAGAACACCTAAACAAAACCTTCCTGTGCTGGGGGGTTCAGCACTGTTACTGTAACTGAGAAACATGAAGTAAACAATGTGGGTCCTTTACAACAATGGGGTTTGTTGTTGTTGTTGTTGTTGTTGTGATGCAGTTCTTCCAGTAGAGACTGCAGAGCCTAAATTAGACATGAAACTGGTGCTGCCTGCAGTGTGTTTTGATAAAACCCACCAAAGAAAAAACTGGAAACATCACATAGGTTACCAAAGGTACCATATATAATCAACTATAAGCCAAGGTACCTAATTTTGACCTGAAAAAATGGGAAAATAGATTGACCCAAGTATAAACCGAGGGTGGGAAATGCAGCAGCTGCTGGTGAGTTTCAATAATCAAAATACTTTAAAATATGGTAAAATTAATTAAATTTTTGGCACATCTCAATCTGGCATGGTTCTGGGCCCCTTGTGGTCACTGACCCAAGTATAAGCCAAGTCCCCTTTTTGGGACTCATTTTTGGAGCTAAAAAACTTGGCTTATACTCAAGTATAGACAGTAATTTTCCCCATCCTTTCTCAGCTCCACCTCTTGTTTGTACAGTTGTACCTTGCTTAAAGAGCATAATGCATTCCACAGGGTTGATCTGTAAGCGAGTTTGCTCTTTAAGTGAAACACCATTGTAAGTGACCAATTGGGACTTCTAGTGGGGGGGATTGCAAACCCAATTTATTTGTTAAGTGAGTTTTTGGTTGGTTTTATTTGTTAAGCGAAGCAAACATTCAGAGAAAATTCTGCTCTTTAAGCGAGTTACTCTTTAAGTGAGGCACTCTTTATGCGAGGTTTGACTGCACTTGGAATAGACAATAGCTACAGTAGAAACCTCAGATCAGATGCCCTTTGAAGACTGCAACTTTCTTTTGTTATTTCCAGTCCATGATCAGAAAGAAGAGATACAGTAATGGACAGAATTCATGTTGCTGATTTACATTTGTGTAAGGGAAACCATAGAAGTCTTCATGGCAAATTGTTGCTTACTAACAAGGTACTGGTTGCATTCATAAATATGTGTTCAGTTGTATGATCAGATTCAGAACCAGGAACACAATGAACCCCCTCATTAATGCACAGTAATTTACTGCCCAGACTTATGCAATTTCCCTTACATGAGCATACATTAGCGATAGGATCCCAGCCAACAAGGTTTGTAGCCCAGGGCAATTTTTTGCAATGTGGTATTCAAACTCTGGTTTGCAGCCCAGGAAACTTAGTTCTGTTCCTTGCAGAATATTTCCATGACAGGTACTTCTGCGGTGTCCTTTGAAGTGAGTGTGTTGAAAAGAAAAGACATGGGGAGGCCTTATAGAGCATTGGAAAGGCAATTGGCAGCATTCCAGTGTATTGTTTACCACATGGACCTGCAACCATTTTAACCTCTTCTAAGGTTTCCTTGAAAGAAAACCCAGACCATTTGATTGCTGAGAGTAATCTCACATTCTAAAGGATTCATACATGAGGAATGAGAGAGGCATAGAAAATTGGAAAAATCTGGGTATTTCTGAAGGTGACATCTAACAAAGAGTCAAAGGAGTGTGCGCCATTGTGTTAGGTTGAGCTACCTGCAGCCTATAGGCCCATTTTTCATCCTTTTATTTTCACATGTAGATGTGACTTAATACAGAATCCTTGGCTGAAATACTCCAAAGAACTGGCTTTTTGCTTTGATGAAAGAGAACCCCTGACTGAGCTAGAAAGACAGAGCAACACTATTCTGGCTGAGTTATAAGCACTTCAGTTAAAAAGAGACTCCCTTTTAGGAATTAATGAAAACGAAGCAAAACTCCTCTTCTGTGCTCCTCCCTCCTCTCATTCATATTAACCTGAAAGTCTTTACCAGATAATACTGTAAAGACATGATGGTATGCTCTAAAATGAAAGCAGGTGTAGAGAAGGTGGTGGTAGACACAGTGCAAAGAAGGTGCAACTCCGTAAGATTTCCTGACAGGGTCAGTGATGGGATGCAACAGGTTTGCGCCAGTTCACCAGAACCAGTAGTAACTTTTCCCAGTGTCCCGGAGAACCGGTAGCAGATTTTGGGGTGAACCACCTTCGGGGCTTACCTTCTCACTGGTTCCCCCACTGCGCATCTGTGCCAAGCACTTGGTGTGCATGCAAGCCTACAGTGCTTGGCGCATATCCACGGCCTCCTTGCTGTTCTCCCAAGCGGGGAGGAAGAAGAGAAGCTGCTAGCCTGAAGCTCCCTATAACCTGTTCCCCAGGGTAAGTGACTCACCTTTGGATGTGGTGTGTCTGTGTGTATTTTAATGTGTATTTAATACCTTTACCTATATTGACGTACTACCACAGTTCCTAAAAAGGCCTGACAGCCGGCAGGCCTAGTAGCCTGGCTTGGGGTTTTTAAGCAAAGTCTTGGAGTTACCTCATCAATAAGCTACACCTGTGCTGTTCCAATTGCTGTTCCAATTGGAGAACCCTTAAGGAGGTATAGCTGTTTTACATTTACATTAAGGCATATTATCCTAGATAACCGGTACGATGACCATATCCATCTTGCACCATGGTGCTGCCCAGGCACTTATACTAACAGGTAAGTGACGGGTTTGTGTTTGGGGTGGGTGGGTTGATTTGTGTTTGGGGTTTGTAATTTAATGTAATATTTATTTATTTATTTATTTATTTATTTATTTATTTATTTATTTATTTATTTATGGGTTTGTGTTGTGGGTGGGTGGGTTGAGGGGTGTGTGTGTGTGCATGCTTATTTTTATTTTATTTTATTTTATTTTTTCTTTGGCCCCACCCATGACATCATGACATCATGCTATTAGCTTCGCCCACACTGTGATGATGTCACAGTGGGGTAGTAAAAATTTTGACATCCCGCCACTGCCAACAGCCCAATGGGAGTGTTCACCCAGTGGTGGGCAGCAAAAAACTTTGCTACCATACCATGGACAGAGCCTGTGTCATGGGCGGAGCCTACATCATGGGTGGAGCCTATGTCATGGGCGATCTAGTCATGCCTGCCATATGGCAATGTATACATCTGCAAACACAGGCAGCACTGGCTCTTTGGCTGTAAATGGAGATGAGCACCACACCCTAGAGTCGGATATGACTGGCTTTTGCACAAGGGAAACCTTGAACCACTTGCAGGGACAAAACCTGACAGGGCAGGGCAGGGTGGTGGGCGTGGCCACCCAATTTCGCTCCCCCCCCCACCTGAAGGCCACCCAATTTTGCCACCCCTCTGCCCAGAGACCACCCAATTTTGCTCCCCCCCTTCCCGGGGTGTGTGCAAACCTGTTGCTGTCCACCGCTGAGTTCACACCTTCCCCCTGTGGCACAGGGCAGCCTGTTGAGTTTGGGCACTCGGTCTCTAAAAGGTTCGCCATCACTGCTATAGGCTATAAACGTCTTAGCTTTCTAATAGATGTTATTTTAAATGTTTTGGCAAATAACACTGAATATAATATTTTGAGATGTTAACTGGAAGAGCATTTCACCTCTCCAAAGAATGAGAGAGATTTCTATTGAAAAGGAAAAAAATTGTATTTTTAAAAAGCTCCTCAAAAAAAGTCAGGAAACTGTCTAGTACAAATAAAAGGAAAAATTTGCCATCTTCTTCTACACTAAGCATTAATAAAATGTGACTAAATTGTTCTACTGTACCTAGCTAATCCATGTGGAGTTCCCATTAAATTGACCATAATCTTTTCATATGTGATGTTATGGCTCAATTTAAAAAAGAAAGAAAGAAACTGGTTCAGCCTGAAAAACTAAATTACCAAACTAAAAAGCCAACAATGTCACTGCAAACTGAAAAAAAATCTATCTTCACTGTTCTTATTTTCATTTAAGATTTCTTTCCAATGTTACACTTTCCCCTTTTGTTCATTTTTCCACCAGCACCCCTTAAGGAAGCAGGAAGGATTTTGTGTGTGTAGAAAAACTCTTCCCAACCAGCTGTTGCCAAGATGAATTTTAGATGAGAAGAAATGTCTATTCAGTTCATAATATATTTTAATGACAAGAAAATGATTTTCAAGAACTTTGAAATAAGATGGTTACAATTATTCTTAGGTTTTGGATAACTTCTAAGTATACTGCTTTTCAAATGAGTAATATGCTTCTGAAGTGGGAAAATGCAGGCAAAAGCAACAGATCCTCCTCCCCAGAGATTTATGCCCCTTTTCTGTACAAAAACCATGTGACAGGCCGGAATTTTGGAGGAAATGTTTCAAAGGTAATACATTTGGTGGGACCAATATTTATCATTGACTGTTTAGGCATGTAACTTGATTGATTGATTGATTGATTGATTGATTGATTGATTGATTGATTGATTGATTGATTGATTGATTGATTGATTGATTTCATCTCTTCAAGTAGACATATTCTAACTTTGCTTCAGTTGAGTAAATTTCAATTCTTTATAGAAAAAACTGTAGAAACATGACACATGTTTATTTCATACTTTTAAAATTATACTTTTCTTGAACAGGCCACCTAATTTAGGTGGCTCAGTTTGACTGAGGAAGACCTCCCATGGCCTAGAAGGAAAACATCTCTTTTCCACAAACTCTCCAAACCACCAAATATGTCCATAAGGGAGGGGGAAATGCTTTGAGAGTCTTCTCCATCTGGGAAAATGAATTAGAGATCTACTCAACAGCATCTCATTAGTTATGGAATTAATGATTAATATTAAATGACCAAAATCCTCCTAGCAGCTACACAAATGTAACTTTTGCAGGTACATGTCAGGACCCTAACTGACTTGTGGGATTGAAGAAAGTCACAGAATCAGGCAGCATTGGCGAAGTGAAGAGAAATTAGGTGATGCAGCATTGCCAAAGAAAGGAACGTATGACTTTGCTGAAAGCCAGGATGTTATTGGAAGACTGAGATAAGCAGAGACTGAGATAAATATGTGCAATGCATGCTCAGTTGAAATGGAGAACTGACACTGAAGGACACTTGTGACATGCACTGAAGCATGGAACAGAATGTGGCTTATAAACCTGTATGACATAGCATGAAGTAAAGAGACTGTAAAGATCCCAGTTTGAAAGACCCTCAGTGTGTGTCAGAATGACAGCTGGAACTGGCCGACCATCACCCCTTGCCAAACAGGTGATTGTCCATCGGGGAAGAGGCTCTGCGAGTATGGCATGAATGGTGTATGTTTGAGGTCTCTTGATACTGAATAATGTATAAAATAAATGTTACATGAATAGTGTTTAAAAACTAGATCTGGTATTTGGAACTCATTTTGTCGTCCCAATGTTCAATCTTTGCTTATTGCTCACTGCTCCACTTCTACTGGATTAAAAGAACAAGGCGACCTTTGTGACAGCCATTGAGGCTGCCTCAGCAATGGAAGTCAGCAGACCTGCGGTTGCTTAGCTCCTGGGTCACCTGCCTTGTTCCTGATTCCAGCTTCTGAAGACTTCTGCCCAGTTACTGATTCCTATCGACTGTTGTTGTGCCTCAGCAATGAAGGTTAGCAGACTTGCTTGGCTCCTGGATCTCCTGCCTTGTTCCTGATTTCCAACAGATCTCCGACCTTGTTCCTGCTCCAGAAGACTCCCTGCTTTGTTCCTCATTCCTGTTGAGTGTTGCTGTGCCTTGCCTTGCTCTTGGAAGTACTTTGCCCTCTGCCTTGTTTGTTCTCCCAGTCATCTGATGTCTGGCTCATTTGCTTTGCTCATTTGGACTAATTTGGTTTTGTACTATGGACTGAGACACCCTTACTGTTCAGCCTGCTACCTGGTTGTTCTAGGTCCTGGTGTTTGCCTATGCCCCAGTATCTGACAGGAAAATTCCCCAAGTTAAGAAATCACCTTAGACATTGTAAGTTCTGCAAACAGTCATAGAACTCACTAAGCAACAGATAATGTCTACAGTGTTTCTTAACCTGAGGCAATTGACCTCCAAAAGTTCTGTTGATTGTGTTGACCAGTGTATCTAGGCAGGAAGATTTTGGCCAGTATTAATTAATATTTTGGAAGCCTTCAGTTAAGCTACATTTACTTCAGTCATACAGTAGTGAATATTACATTGTATATTTGACATTATATTGTCAAATGAAGAAAGGCTGAAGGAACTAGGCATGTTTAGCCTTGAGAAAAAACTGAGGGGAGACATGATAGCACTCTTCAAATATTTGAAAGGTTATTGTCTAGAAGAGGGGCAAGATCTGTTCTCAATCATTAGAGTGGAAGATAAATAATATGCTCAAGTTAAAGAAGGACAGATTTTAGTAGAACATTAGAAAAACCTACTAACTGCTAGAGCAGTACAATAATGGAATCAATTACCTTGGGAGGTGGTGAGCATTCCAGTGCTGGAGGCATTAATGAGAAAGTCAGACAACCATCTGCCAAATCTGCTTTGACTGAGATTCCTGTACTGAGAAAGCAGTTGGATCCAACACCCTTATGGACCCATTCCACAATTCTATGATATGGCCACAGTCACATTATTTGCTACAATTGTGGAAATGGGGAAAGAGGAATCCCTAACCTCTGTTTTCTGATTCCATGTGCAAATCAGAACTATTACTAATTAAATCCCATTTAATTCAAGGAGACTTCCTTCTGCACAAAGTTGTCTTTCATTGCAATGTGCAGTCTATTAACAATGTGCTCTGCTAAAGACTTTGAAACTTAGCTGTAGAAATGTCCAGGAGTTGAATGGAATAATCTGAGGAACATGCGATCCATTTATCATCAAATAAGTGGTGTTTATTTGGCACTTGACAATCAGTGGGGGGATTGGGATTGACAGGTAAACAGCTATGTGCAGGTAAAAAGTATTTTTTCTCACCACTGGAAGACACTGCCCTTGATTAGAGATATCCTAGCAGTATAGGATATCTCTAGCAAAGATAAAGACAATATTTTCCTTCTCACCAGCCTGCTAGATTTCAGCTCTCACCTCATAATTATAAATAATAGCTCTGTGGTTCTGTTTGCTGCACATGGAGACAGGAAAACAGGAATTGGGAAACCAAACTAATCTTTTCCTCCACCACCGCCCCACCCCGTGCTAAAAGTTTCAGTTGTGTCACTGGTAAAGGAAAGCTCTGTTGCACTCAACGGTAGGATGTAAAAAGTAGAACTCGAGATCCCACAAGGACCTGTTCTGTATATCAAGTGTACTATTATAATGTGTCTTTCAACTAGCTATGGGACTATAACAATGGCTATAAGGTGGGGAGATCAAGGGGAAAGAAATGTCCCTCTGCAATTAACAATGAGGCAGAAACAAAGAACAGCCCCCCACCCTGTTGGTTCTTAAAATATATGTGCACATAGGCACAAAGATGACATATCTACAGCCAAAGGTCAGGTGGGTTTGTCTTTCTTCATACTCTGTAAAACAGCCATAGAACACATTTTCAACCACAGCCTGACTTTTTAACTGATTCAGGGGGTCTTTTAAATGGTAATGTTTGTGAAGGGAATTCCATCTCCCTGTGACTTTTTCTCAAGATATTGGCAGGAAAAGTTGGGGCGGGGGGACCAAGCTTCTCTTGTAAAAATACTTCAACCAATGTCTCAGTGTATTGTTTTTATTAAAATATTTTAGTGCAACACTTCTGAGTACTATAATGCCCAGAATATATATTATATATCATTATATAGTACTTGTTGTTGTAATCCGCATCTTGATCTGAGTATACTTTTTTCCCCCTGTCCCAGGGCACTGGTAAGCCTGGTTCTGGGCCACTTTTGCCCTCCGAGGCAATCAGGAAAAATGCCGTTGGCATGAATTTGTTTAAGGTGAATCCCAGCTTGCCAGGAAGTGACCCACATGCTATGAGCCCAGAATCATCTCCTGCGTCATATATGAGACATATAGGATTTGACACCGGGACTGCAATGGACTGCCACAGTCTTGAGGATATGGACAAGGTATGCCTTCATAGCCAGTCAGAGCTCCTCCTCCCCTCATTTTGCCATTGGGCCCAGTATGATGGTTTCCAGTGGCATTTCCTCTACTGAAGGGACCATCAACCTTCCTACTACATAGTGAAATGCTATTATATCCAGAAGGTATGAAGAGCCTCCTTGATGTTATCAATCCACTTGATGCAGGGCCTGCCTCCGGGTCTTGCACCCTTTCACTTGGGCCTCCCATGCCTGCCGCGGGGTCCTGGTTTTAGCCATTCAGTTGACATGGCCCAACCAACGTAGCTGACCCGTCTCGGTTGTACTCCTCAATGGTTGAATGTTCAGGTTCTGTCTGATGGTCACATTTTGCACTCAGTCACTTTTGGTTTTCTTCTCAACCTTCCTCAGATATCTCATCTCCATTGCTTGCCATTGGCTGTAATGCCTGGAGGTGAGCAACAAGACTTGCTGCTATATATAAGTGTAGGAACAATGGTTGATTTGTAGACTGCCATCTTAGTGGCCTTGCTGACTTCATCTTTACTGAGGACCCCCTGATTGATTGCATAGAAGACAGATAGTATAGTGTGTAAATTTAAAGCATAGTGTGTGACTTCTGAAAGTGTTTAAGTCGGTTTAAGTCGGTTCTCATGAAGCCACAAGAATAGACCTCAAAATATAGGGCTACCAGGTTGGCAGCATCTCATTCTCTGAGATTTTAGATACCAACCTGAGTCTTAGGGCCAAAACATGAGACTGGCTAACATATTAGGGATAACCAGTGTTAAAAAAGCTACTGGCTACGTTTAGCTGTGGGATCGTGCAAACTGTAACCCCCAAAATTAATTTTTCCAACTTCTGATCACATCCACCCAGTTCCAATTCATTTTTGTTTGGCAGAATATGTGCAATAAATAGAAGGAATGTTGCTGCTATTAAATATATAAGGATAGCTATAACACTTAATCATAATGAGTTGAAATACACGGTAGAAGCAAAAAAAGATAGAATCATTACTCCCTGAACTATATATGAACATAAATAGGTTGTTTTCTCCTCATGTGATTTTAGAAGTAGGATTTCTCTGTGTACATTTTTTTTTTTAAATTAAGGGAAAGTATGTAAGGATAACAAATCCCATTTTCCTATTATTATAGGACTTGTTATACTGACAGAGACCTGCACCCGTCCAGGAAGCCAGCATAAAAACCTTTTGCTGCTTCAGAGTCCATGAGGTCCTGCTCCAGGCTAGAGAAATCTATGACAGGTTTCAGTCACTGGCTGCTTGCAAACCAGCCGGAACAGGTTTTTTTTAAAGCAATACTGTATAGATTAGGTAGCAATATGTTGCATTGCCAATAAAGGAATAAAATAACTGGAATTCTCCCATCAGCTTATGCTCTATATAAAAAGTACAAACGTTTTCTATAAAAAGACAGCTTTATTATATGAAGAAAAAAGTACAAAAATAAAAAGGAACATTTTTACCTTTTCCCCTTTCCCTGGTAAAACAAGAAAGGTATATCTATTAATCCATGTTTCTTGGCCTAGTGAGCTAACAAAATCAAGATTGCATCTTTCTACTCTTCTACTCACAAGCAAGCCTAGGTAAACTCCTCTTCCCTCCTGCTTTGAACATGCTTAACAATAATAATGGTGTTTCTTCTGCTAACATTCTAAGATAACCAAAAACATCTTTCATCCTTTGTCCCTCCTTTTCCTGTCTCCTAACCAATAAGACTGTGCATTCAATGTCCATCTTTTGCATTTTCACTCCCACAGTCCCAGCTTACTTTGAATTCCAAAAGCAAAGGAATCCCCACCTGGCTTGAAGGTTACAATCCAAGACTTTCTTCATCGCCCTCACTGGGAGCAAAGAAACATCAGCAACCATTTTTAAACTCCACAAAATAAAGGCCCCTTTTCATTTCATTACAAAGTACCTAACGAGTACTTTTGGACAAGGTGGTTAGGATGCTAAACTAGATGACTAGATGTCTCCGTGGTCAGCAGTTTGAGACCCAGGTGCTGCATTAAGAAGTAAGCTCACGTCAATGTCCCAGTTCCTGCCAATCTAGCAGTTTGAAAGCAAGAAATTGCAAGTAGATAAATAGGTATTGCTTCAGTGGGAAAGGTAACAGTGTTCTGTGCATGTTGGCATCTAGTCATGCCTGCCGCACAACCACGGAGACATCTGCAGACACATATAGCACTGGCTCTTTAGCTGTAAATGGAAATGAGCGCCACACCCTAGAGTCAGATATAACTGGCTTTCAAGCGAGGGTGACCTTTACCTTTACCTGATAAGTTACAAGGAAAATGAATCTACTTTGGCAATATTGTGAGCTGCACTTATGATGTTTCTCATAATATGAGAGAGCAAAATGTATCTATGTTGTATGAGATTGAAACATACTGTAATTCTAATGAGCATGTGTGTATGAATCATTTGCAATTGTTTTTTAATCCTTGCATATCTAGCAAATACTTTCTAAGCTATTAAGCTAAAGTACTGCTGTTGAAAAAGTAGCAACATTACAAATAAAAGAATCTTGGTCTGGAGTGGAATTAAACTCTTGGGAGATATCAGCTTGAATTTAAATTAATTTAGCAGTCATTCCCCACTTCTCCAGAGATTCCATCAGGGAACTGCCATTCTATTAAAGTTTGGTAACTAGAGGACGAAGGGAAATTTACACCACTCACTTCAAACCACAATTTCCATGATTCTTTGGGTCTTTCTCTCTCTCTCTCTCGGGGAGTGGGGCAGAAAGAGTGAGAATCCCTATCCTCTAGCGCTGAAGTAAGCATAGTCTTTATGATAGAGCTATGTACTATGGGGGAGGGGGCAATCTTTCTAACCCTTAAAGTTAAATACTTTAGCATGATATAACATTTTGTGAGCCAGAGAGCTTTAAACTAAAGTTCAGGGAAAGGAACATTGCAGAGGACAGGAAAATACAAAGTACAGTAATACCTCATATAACATTAGTATCGAATAACACTAAAATCGCATAACATTAAGGAATCTGGGGGGAAGAATTGCATCAGATAACATTAAGATCCTATGGGATGCTTCAGATAACAACCGCTAAAGCCTGTGTGGTTACAATGTAT
This sequence comes from Furcifer pardalis, assembly GCA_030440675.1. NCBI lineage: Eukaryota > Metazoa > Chordata > Lepidosauria > Squamata > Chamaeleonidae > Furcifer > Furcifer pardalis. Next base: position 44,913,727 of record CP126890.1, on the reverse strand, counting down.
CACTATGGATCCCATAGGATTTTAACATGCATCAGATAACACTAAAAATCATATAACACCAAGACTTGTGGAACCAGGTTTTAGTGTTATATGAGGTTTTACTGTACTAGAGGCAGGAGTGCCAGTGATACAACAGAAACTGGAACTAGATGCTGGAACCCTCAGATGGAGGGGAAAGAACAACAATGAAGAAGCTGGGAGGAATTACATATGGTTTCAAATGCCTCTAATGCACTGAGCATGGGAAACGAGCAAGGTAAACTGAAACTTTTAGCACAGGAAGGCAATTATCATTTAATACACATGACTGAAATTAAGTGGAATGAGACTCATGACTTGAAGGTACTGATTGAAGAGTATAATTTATTCCAATGGAGCAGACTAAACAGGAAGGGTGGAAGAGTAGTAGCATTGTATGTAAAAGAGGTGTACAGTTGCAGTGATGGCTAACCTTGGCCCTCCAGCTGTTCTGGAACTTCAATTTCCAGAAGCCCTGATCAGCAGGAGTGCTGACTTGGGCTCCTGGTAATTGAAGTCCAAGAATAGATGGAGTGTCAAGGTTCGCCACCAAGGAGCTAGAGCATGGAAGACTGCAGGAAAGAATCTGAGTAAAACTCAAAGACATAAATAATATTATCTCTTCATAGGGGCCTCCTATAGACCTCCTAGCTAGTCTGAAGATTTTAATGGCATCTTCCTAGATCAGACTGCCAAACATTCAAAGAAGAGATACATAGTGGTAAGGGGAGACTCCAACAATCTCAATAACTATTAAAAATCCAGCTCAACCAAAAATAAAAAGTTCAATTTTTTTTTGTCCATTCATGCCAGAATTGGACCATCAGTTTCAGCCTGTTATGAAGTTTGGCAAAGCCTGACAGACAAGGATGGCCAGATCTCCCATCTGCATGAGTGTAATTAAAATCTGCCCTCTTTTTACTATAGGGAACTCTGTGCTTACAGTGCAAGCAGCCACAAGTGAAAAAGCTCACATCTCAGGGGGCACTTAACATAACCGAGTCAGGCCAATCTAGAACATTGTTTGTTGGGGAAGTAAGGCTTAATCTAATGCTTTGAATTCTGTAGCATCCTTCTTTAAACACACACCTTTGAAACTTTTCAAAAGGCTACAGCGATTGTGATTTCTTAAAGCAGAGAAAATGTCCGCTTAAAATCTATCTCATCCTGTTGCAAAACAGATTGCAAGGGGTGTTTTAGTTCTGCTTCTGGTGGGAGGACCTACGTGACCGACCCGCTAAACCACATGGCTGGCCCGTGGCTCAAAACGTTTGGGCACCCCTCTCTTAAAGTCACCTGTTCTGAAGCAAATTTTTCCATAAGTAAGTCAGCACACACTAGCAAACTAAAAAAAGGCAGTGAAAAACCGTAACTATTACAGACTTCCATCATCAGGGTCTCTCTAGACTAGGCATGCCCAAACTACGGCCCGCGGGCCGGATCCGGCCCGCCAGGCCATTTCATCCAGCCCCCGACATGGTATAGGAACTCTTATAATTTTATTTTATTTTAAAAAAAAATTTTTTGTGGACTTTTTTTTTTTTGCGGAGGGATCACAAATCAGTGAAAGACAGTGATTTGCCTAGTTCCTTCCTTCTCCTGCTTAGTACTAGGACTTCTGCCGAATCTACTTTAGAATTGCTGAATCCCTCCGCCTAGGTGTTTTGGCTGTTAAGAGTGGAGAGAGAGAGAGAGACTGAGGCCATCCGGGAGCTAAAAGTAACTGTCCACCATTTTGTCTTAGCCAGTGGCGTCGCGCAGTCTTCAGCCGCCTGGGGCGAAAAGCAAACTCGCCGCCGCCCCCCCCAGCTCGCCACTGCCGCCACCCCTCCCCCCTCCCAAGGCAGAAGGCGCCCCCCTGCTGACTAGCGGCGCGCGCGCCACACACACCTCCGTCCGCTCGCCCGCCAGGGGCCGTCTGCCACCACCCACCCCCGACGAGCGCACCTCCAGCAGATCGCTCGCCCGGCTGGCCGTCGGGGGCTCTCCGCGGATGAAAGGCAGAGGATCGGACAATGGGGGGAAGTTCCCTGGTGGCACAGTGGTTAGGCTGCTGTACTGCAACCAAAAGGTTGTGAGTTCAGTTCTGACGAGGTTCCAAGGTTGATTCAGCCTTCCATCTTTCCTCATGAGTACCCCTCACGTTGGAGGCAAATTGCCAATTATCTTGTGAACCTCCCAGAGAGTAGTCCTAGAAAAGTAACTTTCCCGAATGTTGGGAAAGTGTCACCACGTGTTACTTTGATCCCGAAGGCGCCAACTCGAGCGAAGGCAGCTCTGCGCCGGGAACGATTGGAGAGAGAGAGAGTTGCAAAACAGTTACCGCCACGCCTTCATAGTTTAGCAACAAGGGAGACGGAAGGTCGGCCTCGCCTGCCACGTGGGGAAGCGCCAGCCTCGGAAGCCTTTCACCCTACGGCGAGGAAAGCACCGCTTAGGCAGGGTGGCCGTGGGGGGCGTTTGGCACAAACCAAGCATCCCCACAACTCGGCAAGCGTTTCGAGGGGGGATTGTATTACTCAGGATCAACTGAGCATTTCAGAGATCCCGGTGGGAAGGGGGGGGGAGATTGAAGCGCAAGGGAAGAAGGGCTGCCCGGAGAAGCCGCTTTTGCCTCTTTCATCAGGCCGAGGAAGAACCGCCGTCACTCGGAACTGACTTGGCGGTGGCAATTATTCTCGTGACTTTAGTTTTGGGGGCAGGACGACGACATTCACTCGGCCTCGAGTCCGCGCGCCGCCTGCCGCTGGCAGCGGCTTTCAGGGGGCGGCAAATGATGTCCCCTCCCCACCCTTTTGCTGGCGAGCGTCCTGCGTGCGCTTCGCCGCTTGCAGGCGAGGAGGAGAAAAAGGGGTTTTTTTAAAGGCAGACAATTCAAGGAGGGGCCCGCCCCGCCCGGCTGGCCGTCGGGGGCTCTCCTGGAGGGCGGCCCGCGTGCGCGCGCATGCTGCTCGCCTCCTCCTGCCCAGCCAGCCGCCAGGCCCGGGGCTCCCCGCCATGGCGCCACCCACCCCAGACGAGCGCCCCGTCTCATGGCAAGTTGGCTGGGCGGGCGGAGGCGAGCAGCGTGCGCGCGCACGCGGGCCGCCCTCCAGGAGAGCCCCCGACGGCCAGCCGGGCCCCCTCCTTGAATTGTCCGCCTAAAAAAAAAACCTTTTTCTCCTCCTCGCCTGCAAGCTGCGATGGGCACGCGGGGCGCTCGCCAGCAAAAGGGTGGGGAGGGGACATTTTGCCGCCCCCTGAAAGCCGCTGCCCAGGGCATCCGCCCCCCCCCCCCCGCCCCCCACCCTACGCCACTGGTCTTAGCCTTCCGCTTATTCAGGGCTGGGGGTGGGAGAATGGTTTCTTCTGGGAGAGGCAGAAAGAGGTGTGTGTGTGTGTGTGTGTGTGTGTGTGTGAGAGAGAGAGAGAGAGAGAGAGAGAGAGAGAGAGAGAGAGAGAGGTGTGTGTGTGTCCAGGATTACAAGCAGTTTCTTCTGGGAGAGGGAGAAAGAGGTGTGTGGGGGGGGAGAAAGAGGTGTGGGGGGGAGAGAAAGAGGTGTGTGTGTGTGTGTCTCCCGACCTCCCTAGAGCTGATGCGCGCTAATTTTGAACTTCCCCCACCCTCTTTTAGGCTGCAGCAAGCCAGAATGTCGGGATTCAAATCCTGACATTTTGCCTTGCTGCAGCCTCCAGGGAGGTGGGAGAACTTTGGAAACAGCTTGGATCGGGTCTGCCCACCTCCCTGGACCCGGCGGGGGGGGTCAGAAACCCCAAAATTGGTAAAAAAAACGTCCGTTTTTTTACCAATTTTGGGGTTTCTGACCCCCCCCCCCCGCTGGGTCCAGGGAGGTGTGGGGACCCGATCCAAGCTGTTTCTGGGCATCCCCGATGTCTTCAACCAGTGCAGCAAGCCAGAATGTCGGGATTCGAACCCTGACATTCTGGCTTGCTGCACTGGCTCAGGACGTCGGGGAAGCCCAGAAGCAGCTTGGATCGTGTCCCCTGCCTGCTCCAGAGAGATCAGAGGACCTGATCTACAGCTGCAAGGTGGCTGGGGAAGCTGACGGGGACTCCCTGTCGGCTTCCCTAGCCACCCGCCCTTGCCTCCGTAGCTGCAGGGTGGCTGGGAAGCTGAACGGAGAACCCCGTTCAGCTTTCCACCCACCCTGATGCTAAGAACGACTGTATTGGATAACGTTAAAAATCGCGTTATTCGATACAAGATTTTTCCAAAAATCTTGTCACGTTATACGGTTTTAGCGCTATATGATACTCACGTTATACGGGGTATTACTGTATTGGTATAAGTTGGAAGTCAAAATTGATTTACAGTATTATGGCTGTGCATTGTGTAATTCCTGATTTTAAATTGATTGGGAGACCCAATGCGCGCTAATTTTGAAGTTCTCCCACCCTCTGAGGCTGCAGGAAGCCAGGCAGGACATGATGTCAGGAAGCAGATATTTTATAAGGCTAATGACTTTTCACTGCTAATTAAAATCCAAAGTTTCCGGTAGGTGGGGTTTTAATTGGCAATGAAAAGTCATTAGCCTTAGAAAAGATCTGCTTCCTGACATCATGTCAGGAAGTGGATCTTTTCTAAGGCTAATGACTTTTCATTGCTAATTAAAATCCAAAGTTTCAGGTAGGTGGGGTTTTAATTGGCAATGAAAAGTCATTAGCCTTATAAAAGATCTGCTTTCTGACATGATGTCAGAAGCAGATCTTTTCTAAGGCTAATGACTTTTCATTGCTAATTAAAATCCAAAGTTTCAGGTAGGTGGGGTTTTAATTGGCAATGAAAAGTCATTAGCCTTAGAAAAGATCTGCTTCCTGACATCATGTCAGGAAGCGGATCTTTTCTAAGGCTAATGACTTTTCATTGCTAATTAAAATCCAAAGTTTCAGGTAGGTGGGGTTTTAATTGGCAATGAAAAGTCATTAGCCTTAGAAAAGATCTGCTTCCTGACATGATGTCAGGAAGCGGATCTTTTCTAAGGCTAATGACTTTTCATTGCTAATTAAAATTCAAAGTTTCAGGTAGGTGGGGTTTTAATTGGCAATGAAAAGTCATTAGCCTTAGAAAAGATCTGCTTCCTGACATCATGTCAGGAAGCGGATCTTTTCTAAGGCTAATGACTTTTCATTGCTAATTAAAATCCAAAGTTTCAGGTAGGTGGGGTTTTAATTGGCAATGAAAAGTCATTAGCCTTAGAAAAGATCTGCTTCCTGACATGATGTCAGGAAGCGGATCTTTTCTAAGGCTAATGACTTTTCATTGCTAATTAAAATCCAAAGTTCCAGGTATGTGGGGTTTTAATTGGCAATGAAAAGTCATTAGCCTTATAAAAGATCTGCTTCCTGACATGATGTCAGAAGCAGATCTTTTCTAAGGCTAATGACTTTTCATTGCTAATTAAAATCCAAAGTTTCAGGTAGGTGGGGTTTTAATTGGCAATGAAAAGTCACTAACCTTAGAAAAGATCTGCTTCCTGACATCATGTCAGGAAGCAGATCTTTTCTAAGGCTAATGACTTTTCATTGCTAATTAAAATCCCACCTACCTGAAGCTTTGGAACACAACAACAGCTCCTTGGATGCCACAATGACCAAGCTGGATGTGAGTTTCTAGGATCTGTCATATTTTTTTAAAAGGACACTTTTAAAGGACACCGCGAAGGCGGCGAAGGAGGAGCTGGTGAAAGAGGAGCCGGCGGCAAAGGCGTTAGTGGTGGCGGCGGAGGAGGCGGCGGCAAGGCTGGGTGGATGTATGTACCATGGAGAGATAGTTCGGCCCTCGGAGCCTCTGATAAAATGTTATCCGGCCCCCGGGCCAAAAAGTTTGGGCACCCTTGCTCTAGACCCTGCTAGAGAAACATGAATGTTACTATTGATTGTTTTTTAGCAAGCTTTGCTCATAACCTAAATATAATGTGGAAGAGTAAGCTCTGCAAACTAGCATATTGCAAGCAATTTAGAAATCAGCCCTGTCACTGTTCTGCCAGGAGTGGTAAATAAAGGTACCATAAATATCTTGCTGTATCATCTGCTGACTCATAAACCAGCTTCCAGCCAGATATAAATCCTGCACTATGTATTTCTAGATTAGACAAACCAGAATAAATCAAGAGTCTCATCATTATTTTGAAGGATCAAGGAGCGCCACCTGCTGATAAGAGTAGAAAGGAAATCTTTCCTTTTAAAAGGCATGTCCTTTGCTTCCCTGATTTAAAAACAGGGAGTTGTATCCCAGAATTTTTGATCTTACACAGCTAAAATGCATTCTCTTCTCATTTGCCTTTGACACACATTACATTTTTGGAGGGGAAAATGCTGAAAGATTTAGTGTCTCTGTCGTTTATTTTTGTGCTGCAGTTGTTGTTGCTGTTGTTGTTTTAAATACATACTTTATATATTTGTAGTGCTTACAGTCCTGTTATCAGCCATTTAAAATCAAACTACAATAAATTGTGGTGGTCATTAAGATGTATTTTTCTTAGTATGTTCATTGCCTGTAGTGAGTAAACTGCAAAAATCAGATACAGAAGGCAACTTACCTCCAAATAATAACTTGCTACTATTACATGTTCAGTGAGATTTTGCACCTCTCAATTTTTGATTTATACAAATCTGTGAACTGCATTAAATACAGAGTAAGGTTTCCCTTGCTCAAAAGCCAGTTGTATCCAACTCTAGGGTTCAGTGCTCATGTAGCAGGAATGCCTCAACACCAGAGTGCATGGAACACTATTTACCTTCCCACCAAAGTGGTCCCTATTTATCTACTTGCAATGTCTTGCTTTTGGTTAGCAGGAGCTGGGACAGAGACAGGAGCTCGCTCCATCATGCAGTACCCGGGAATTGAACTCAGCGTCTTAACCACTTGAGCCCCCACAGTCCCTAAGAGATTAATGTACAGTTGTCAGAATGTGGGAGTGGCTATCCATGTGGGGAATTCATGGCACTTCATGTAGCTGCCTTCTCAGTGAAGGATATTCTGGATTAGAACCTTCTGGGCAGGCAGAGTGCTGAGGGGCTCTTTCAGGAAACAGCCTTGTCAACAGATGCTAGGAATGGGACATGTGGCCATCTAGCTGCAGTGTAGGGATGCTGCTAGTCCTGCATCAGTGTTGATGTAACTCCTTCTCTGATTCCCTATTTTAAAAAAAACCTTGTTCAGTCAATGAGTTGATCAAGTGGATACAGGCATCTTTATTTCCCCAATATTGGCAGAGGCAAAGTTACAAAGTCTTGGTCTCAACCATAGTCTGCTAGCTGTCTAGTTAACATGAATTTTCCCATGCCATTCTTCTTCTTCTGCCAGATCAGAAACCAAATGTTGGCAATCCTCATGGCAATCAGCCATTAAGACTGCCCTGAGAATATAATGCAGTGGCCTTTCATTTGCCTTCCACATCGTAGCATGACTTCCATACCACTGATCCAGTTCTACCAGTTACTTTCTGGTCCTGAGCCCTTTTGGCATGCAAAGTCCTCATCAGCCCCAGGCCAGTATTGATTAAGCTGCTGCCCTTTATCAAGATGGATTCAAGTGGGATTTAATCCACCTGGGGACCATCACCCTTCCCTGTGGACTTTGGCACCCAAGCCATCGGTCTTCAGGGTGGTCAGGTTAGTTGGCATTGAGTCGCTGGCAATATGGTCTGCTCTATTACCATAGCAGGATAACTTGGTCAGACTTATTTGCCCATCCCAGCATCCTATAAATCAAGAGGCTGTTATGTGACGCTTGTCTGAAACAATTGTAGAGTTGGAAGTCTCATCATTTATTTTGGGCTCCTACCCAATGTGGGGAAATTGCAAAACCTCCTCCATCCTCTAAGTTCACTCCTTGTATTATAACTGAATGAAGATGATGAAGGGCCCACTGATGTTTCATGGGTTTATTTTTCATGACAATACTGAAAGCAATGCAATCAAAACAAAGAAAATTTAGTAAATGAGAAATAATGGAAGAACTATATGACCCTAGCTTCAAATGTAAGAAAACAATGTATCTTCAGTAAGAAGAAATATAGCACCACCTTATGGACAGCATTGTAGTCACAAGCATGAGGGCCTTAAATTTACTGTAGCTCTTCCAAGATTATCCCATGTAACGTGGTTTAAAGAGATTATATGCAGCAATGTACAAAATATTGTGCATGGAATAGTGTACAGTTCAGATGACTGCCCCTTACATGGAATATAGCAATGTCAAATAATACAACCAAAATGATCAAAGGGTTGGAGCAAATGTGAAGAAAGGTTAAAGGTTTGTGCTTTTTTTGCATACGAAAATGGGTTGAGGTCTAACACAAGCATATGAAATTATGTAAAGTGGATAGAAGTATCCTCTCCTTCTCTCACAATTTATACAGTCAGAGGAAAGTGAAATGAAAGTATTTCATCACCCAGCTGAAACTATGGAGCCTGCTGCTGCAAGAAGTAGGTGGGCTACCCGCTTAAATAGCTTTAAAGGGGGATTGGATAAATTGCTGCTCAAGATTTTGGAGCACTCCCAAACGAGATACTTGATTCTTTAGATGGAGCACCATTCCATCTTGGACCAATTCCACACTACTTTCCCAAACAGAAGATTTCAAATCTATACAACCCTCTTCTTTTCTCTCTCTCATTCCCCTTCTCCCCAAAGATAGGTAAAGATAAAGGTCTCCCTTGCTTAAAAACCATTCATTTCTGACTCTAGGGGGCAGTGCTCATCTCTGTTTGCCAATCTCTGTTTACTCATCTCTGTCTGTGTCTGCAGACATTTCTGTGGTCATGTGGAAGGCATGACTAGACATCAAAGTGCACAGACCGCTGTTACCTATTTATCTACTTGCAATTTCTTACTTTCAAACTGCTAGGTTGTCAGGAACTGGGACAGACCACAGGTGCTCACTCTGTTTTGCAGTACTTTGGGTCTCAAACAGCTGACCTGCCAACCTTTCGGTTATCAAGCTTAGCATTCTAACCACCAGACTACCATGGCCCCTAAGATACTTGTTCATTATTTCTGCTTCCTCCTTGGGGTAACAAGAAAAAACAGATGGGTTCTGTGTCATCTGAATATTGATGTCACTTCAGCCTAAAACTCTGGATGACTCCATCCCAAAATTTCACAAAGATATTAAAAGTTATGAGGACAAGACAAAGCTACGAGACACTCCAATAATCAAGTGCCAAGATGGAAAAGGACTGGAGCCACTGCAAAACAGTATTGGCAGTTGCATTACACTTCCCCATCCATCCCCTGGCATAACTGACGCCTTGAAGAGATGAAAATAGGCCTTTCCCAAACTAAGGCCAGAGGCCAAATTGACTAACGTGTCCTTGGCAATATAGATTCATCTTGTACTTCACACTGTAATTCAGATCATGATAGGAGCAATTGTATAGAACAGGCCTATGTCGGCTAAACTTTTAGGAGTGCTGCATATCTTCTCTGAGTTTAGAACAGTAAATGGATATAATTAAGTTCTGGTGCTTCTTCCAGCATAATGTTCTAGAATTCACTATTGAGGTACCACATTCTTTTCTCTAGAACAGTGACCATAATGGCTGAAGGATTCTGGGAATTGTGTTCCAAAAAAAGTAGCATTTCCAATCTATCTCTTCTGTTTCCGCATTCATTGTCTAACTGTTCATGCTAATTTCCTTATTCCTGGAATTAAATTTCTGAAATAATGATTCTGTCTCAATGTACTATATCTCTAAGAAGAAACTGTTTCCACATTTGGCAAACAAGCTTGCTTTTGCTTTATAATTGTTTACTTTGGAGATTAGATTAATTTGTCTGGATAGCTGATGTTTCAAGTACATAGCACTAAAAGATCTGCATGCCTTGAGGAATAACATGGTCATAAGAGAAAATAGCAATTTGCCTCAATATGATTTGGTCCTCAACAGTTTTAAATAGCCACAGAGGCCTAGACAATCTCAGCTAAACTCCTTATTACAGAGATTTTACTACACCACTATACACCAAAAGGAAAAAGAGACAAAACATTTTGTCCACACTTTCAGGGATACAACGCTCTTTCGCAAAAAAAAAACATTCAAAAATAAAAGAGTTGAGATATGCTATTTAATTTCTATAGTAAACACGAATGTGCATACCTCATTATTAAACAGCTTGTTCCTGTGATAATATTAGGCCATTAGCCTACTTAAAGCCTCACTGAATCTTGTGGGATTTACTTCCAAGCAGACATATAGAGCAGAGATTCTCAACCTGCGGTCTGGGGGCCAGATGCAACCCACAGCAACATTTCATGTGGCCCACCACCACCTCCACCACAACAGGAAGTGCCATATGGTGGAGGAAGGGCAAAATGGCTGTCCAGGAACCAGAAGCTATCCAAGGGAGCATGACCTGGAACCCGGCTTTAAAAGGTTGACATAGAGCAGTGGTGCCCAAACTAAGGCCTGGGGGCTGGGTGCGGCCCTTGATGCCAATTCATCCGGCCCATGAAGCCCTCATCGCTCCTGGTAACATACACCACACTCTGTACTCTAAAGAACCAGTCTGTTGGAAGTAATGGGTCAACAAGTTGCTTTTATCTCTTTGCTCATTATTGCCAGCATGGAGCTGGCACTGAAAATTGTCCTTGCTTTTCTCAGTTGCCCAGTATAACCCCACTGCTCATACAATGAAAGCAAACCATGGGAAGCAGATTCTTTTACTTATGATGAAAACTGATTTGCTGCCTGATACTCTGTGTTAGATCTGAGAGCAGTTTTTCTGATACATTTTTTTCCAAATTAAATTCTATATGACTGCTAACACACTGGCAGACTAGAAACCAAATACTGTAGAAATGTAGGCAAGAGGGAGAGGGAGAGAGAGATCGGTTGCTCAAATGTGAAATAGAAAATGATAACTGGAAGCAGAGAGTCATTCTGAAGTAGTGGAAAGAGAGATGGATCAGTAGCTTCAAGTCCCCATTCAGCCAATGAAATTCATTGGGAGTTTCCTAATGATAGTAATTACACCTTATATATCTGAAATACCTAAAAAAAAAACCTATTAAGACTTGTCAAAAGCTGTCACATAACACAAGACACGCCCAAACAAGCAGTTAGAAGCTGCAGCTCTGATCCAGAAGAGGGCAGTAGTAAACCATATAGAACAAAATTTGAGAAACTGCCTCTAGATATGCTTCATAGCCCATTTGTTTTGCTTTTGAAACTGATCACCAAGTTACTCTATTAGTAAATAAAATATTTGTAAATCAGAAGTATCAATGGATTACATGAGTAGTTCCTTACAGATAAATCTGTATAATACTGCATTGTTTCTTAAAATGCAGTGAAAACTAAATTGTATGTTATTCAATCTTCCACTGGATTCATTCTGATGATTATTTCCCCTAAAATATTTGCATTATTTCATTGTTTCTTATTTTTTCCTCTCCTCATCTTTTAGTTATAAATTTAAGCCAAACATGCAATGCCATAGAAGCACATATTGAAATCCCTTCTTGGAAATGTAAACTATTTCAGAAGCACTGGGGATTCCCTCACCCCTCCTCCATTCACAGTGGTATCTCTGTGAATAAAGAAAGGGGGGCTGGGGATTCCCTCACCTCTCCTCCATTCACAGCGGTATATCCACCAAATGAAGCGATCCTTGCGAATGCACTAGGGTCGGGGAGAAAGGCAAACGGGAGTGAGCGCCTTTCTCCCCGACCCTAGTTCTTTCACAGCAGCTGCTGCACTTAGGGGGTGGATTTGGCTACCCAATCCACCCCCCAAGTGCAGCGATCCATCGCTGGGGGGGGTGAACTGGGTAGATGTTCTACCCAACACACACACACACACACACACACACACACACACACACACACACACACACACACACACACACACACACACACACACACACACACACACACACACACGACCATTGCCTCGGATAACACTAAAGAATTGTTATCCAATGCAAGTTTTTTCCAAAAAACTTGCATCGTTATCCAATTCTAGCATTATCCGATGCAATCGTTATCCAGGGTATTAGTGTAGTGAAAGAATTTTTATACCTTGGCTGAATTATCATACAAAATAGAGACTGCAGGCAAGAAATCAGAAGAAAATTAAGATTCAGAACTGCAGTAGTGAAGGAATTAGAAAAGATCATCAAGTTTATGGGTGTGTCACTGTATGAGTTATGTTTCAGCATGGAATTGCTAGGTTGTCTTGTTGACAGGGGAAAGGGTTTAGTAATGTGTGAGCCTTAGCAATTCCTGAGGAATGTATATCCTTAGGTTGGGGCAGACATGGTAGTTGCTGCTGTGGAATGGGCAGTATGAGCTGTGCAAGATGAGCATGTAGTGAAAAATAAGTGATTTTTGGAAAGAATAACTCCCGAGGCTCAAGAGGGAAGGAGAAATAGGAAGGGTAAATATTGTTGAGTAAGGAGGAAAGGGAAGGAGAAGATAGTAGGTGAGGAGAAAGCAGTGGAATAAAGACATTCTATCACTCTCATTTTCCATCATCAGTCACATCTGTTCATATAACTGACTGAGGCAGTAAGTCTGAAACAAATGCTTTGGTCAGCAAATTTTTGGTTTCTTGGAAGACCAGAAAACTGCTAGTTATTCTATGAATCCGCATTATATTTTTACTGCCAGGGATGAGAACAGGTGCATGTGGGATTTCTGCTTCATGTACCAAAACAGCACAGTTGGCTTTAGCTACACCACCTGTGTTGATGTAGATAGGTGAAGGATTGAACCAATTCAGTAGCAAATGTTTCACACATAAATCAAACATGGATATGGAAGAAACATTTTTTTTTGCATGCTTGTATCTTTCTGGACATTTAGCTTGGTTCTTTTATCAATATCTTTCTTTAATGAAAAAGACAATGCACTAATGTAATTGGGTGCCTTGACTTGTAAAAAAAAAAGGTAACCCCAGGCATAGTTGTGCTGTTAGTATTATCTCTTTAAGAAATAATTAAACCAGGATTTTGCAACCTACAGCCTGCAGCACCAAATAATCTGGCCCCCAACTTTGCTCCAGCCGCTGCCAGAATAGGCTGCAGACTCATTTACAACCATCATAAATGTGTTTGCAATGGCTGTTAATGAGTCTGCTGCCATCAAAAACAAGTTTATGAAAGCCACGGACATGTTTTACAGCAGCATTTACAGCAGGAGGAACGACCAGTACAGCCCACTCAGCTGTATGAGGGGGCGTGGTCCAGCCCACAGCTGAAAAACATTGAGAACCCCTGAATTAAGCTCTCATTCTGCCTCAAGCTCTGCCATAGGCCAGAAATTGAATAAAGAGGAAAGCAGAGACAGACCCCTTGTTGAATGAAAAGTCTTCATTTGACATGATGAGAGAATGTCAAGATTCAGAATCCTAGACATATTGGACAGTGGTAATTCTGTCTTCCATCCCTGAAACTCTTTTACTTCAGAGTAAAACCTCTCATCTCCTATCTTTAAGTCATGAGAGGATCAAGCTATTAACCTAAGTGGATATGAAAGTAAAACCTTTATGCACTTGTATGTAAAAGAAAGAAATACAGTTGTACCTCGCTTAAAGAGCATAATGCGTTCCACAGGATTGCTCTTTAAGCGAGTTACTCTTTAAGCGAAACGCTCTTTATGCGAGGTTTGACTGTATTGAAGTTCTTTGCCCAAAAGACTAAGGATGGTCATTTTGTATCTAAAGAACAACACACACACACACACACACACACACACACACACACACACACACACACACACACACACACACACACACACACACACACACACACACACACACACACACGTTATTTTGTCCATGTTCTTTCATGATTTCATTGTTCCCTGTTTTCATGTTCTTTTGCTGATTCCTGAAAGACATCCTCTAAAAGACATTATCTTAGTAACAAAAGAGGCATGCATGAAAGTTTATGCTTTGTTTTGTTATCCCTCTTTTATGCAATCTTTCTTTTACCTTTTGTATGTCAAATCACTTGATAAACCTTTAATCCAATAGCATTGTGAAGGCTATTGCAAAGATATGATGAAGTGACCACCATCGCCTGTCAGCAGCTAAACAGAATTTCTGGGGTGGAGAGCACACAAATGATAAGAATAACCAATGTCTTTAGTCATGACACACACTATGCCATTGTTTTCCAGCCTCCGGGGGTTCAATTCTGAGAAACCCAAATCAGTATACCTGCAGTTCAGGGTTTCTAGGAACTAAATTCTAAGAATATCTTGGGATCTAAGGATGAGAAACTTTGCACTATGTTGTTTTCTTTGCAATGAAGGCCACTCAGTTGAAAGTTATTGTCTAAGAAAATTCTGAATAAAATGAATAAAGTGTAGATTTCCCATTTATAATAGAATGGATTCAACCAATTTTGTGTGATCACTGTAAATTAGAATGCAAATATAACTGCTATAGATATTTTGGTTCAGTAGGAAGGGGCTGTGATTGAAGATTTGATTTAGAAGGTACAATGTAGTTGTAGAGGCATGAGATAAGAGAGCAATGTATGGTTTAGGTAGCAGAATTTGAATATGCTTGTGCACTGGAAGGATGAATCCACATAAGTAACCTTATGTACTGTATTTGCATTTTATTATAGGGTTTGAGAAACTCTATACAGTAATACCCCGTATAACGCGAGTACCGTATATCGTTAAAACCGCATAACGTTACAAGATTTTCGGAAACATCTTGTATCGAGTAACGCGATTTTAACGTTACACGATACAGTCGTTCTTAGCAGCAGGGTGGGTGGAAAGCTGAACGGGGTTCTCCGTTCAGCTTCCCAGCCACCCTGCAGCTACGGAGGCAGGGGTGGGGAGGCTGGAAAGCTGACGGGGGGCTCCCCCATCGGCTTACCCAACCACCCCACAGCTGCGGAGGCATGGGCGGGTGGCTAGGGAAGCCGACAGGGAGTCCCCGTCAGCTTCCCCAGCCACCCTGCAGCTGTAGATCGGGTCCTCTGATCTCTCTGGAGGTGTTTCTGGGCTTCCCCGACGTCCAGAGCCGGTGCAGCAAGCCAGAATGTCAGAGTTCGAATCCCGACGTTCTGGCTTCCTGCACTGGCTCAGGACGTCGGGGAAGCCCAGAAACACCTTGGATCGGGTCCCCACACCTCCCTGGACCCGGCGGGGGGGTCAGACCCCCCAAAATTGGTAAAAAAAAAAAGGACGTTTTTTTTACCAATTTGGGGGTTTCTGACCCCCCCGCCAGGTCCAGGGAGGTGGGCAGACACGATCCAAGCTTTTTCTGAGCTTCCCCGACGTCCTGAGCCAGGGTAGCAAGCCAGGATGTCAGAGTTCGAATCCTGACGTTCTGGGTTGCTGCACTGGCTCAGGACGTCGGGGAAGCCCAGAAACACCTTGGATCGGGTCCCCACACCTCCCAGGACCCAGCGGGGGGGTCAGAAACCCCAAAATTGGTAAAAAAACGGACGTTTTTTTTACCAATTTTGGGGTCTCTGACCCCCCCGCTGGGTCCAGGGAGGTGGGGAAACCCGCTCCAAGCTTTTTCTGGGCTTCCCTGATGTCCTGAGCCAGTGCAGCGACCCAGAATGTCAGGATTCGAATCCCGACGTTCTGGGTTGCTGCACTGGCTCAGGACGTCGGGGAAGCCCAGAAACACCTTGGATCGGGTCCCCACACCTCCCAGGACCCAGCGGGGGGGTCAGAAACCCCAAAATTGGTAAAAAAAATGGACGTTTTTTTTACCAATTTTGGGGTCTCTGACCCCCCCGCCGGGTCCAGGGAGGTGGGCAGACACGATCCAAGCTTTTTCTGGGCTTCCCCGATGTCCTGAGCCAGTGCAGCGACCCAGAATGTCAGGATTCGAATCCCGACATTCTGGCTTCCTGCAGCATAAAAGAGGGTGGGGGAAGTTCAAAATTAGCGCGCATCGGGTCTCCCGACCTCCCTAGAGCTGATGTGCGCTAATTTTGAACTTCCCCCACCCTCTTTTATGCTGCAGGAAGCGAGAACGTCGGGATTCGAACTCTGACATTCTGGCTTGCTGCACTGGTTCAGGACGTCGGGGAAGCCCAGAAACACCTTGGATCGGGTCCCCACACCTCCCTGGACCCGGCGGGGGGGTCAGAGCCCCCAAAATTGGTAAAAAAAACGTCCGTTTTTTTACCAATTTTGGGGTTTCTGACCCCCCCACTGGGTCCAGGGAGGTGTGGGGACCCGATCCAAGGTGTTTCTGGGCTTCCCCGACGTCCTGAGCCAGTGCAGGAAGCCAGAACATCGGGATTCGAACTCTGACATTCTGGCTTGCTGCACTGGCTCAGGACGTCGGGGAAGCCCAGAAACACCTTGGATCGGGTCTGCCCACCTCCCTGGACCCGGCGGGGGGGGGGGGGTCAGAAACCCCAAAATTGGTAAAAAAAACGGACGTTTTTTTTACCAATTTTGGGGTCTCTGACTCCCCCGCCGGGTCCAGGGAGGTGGGGAAACCCGCTCCAAGCTGTTTCCAAAGTTCTCCCACCTCCCTGGAGGCAGCAGCAAGCCAAAATGTCAGGATTCAAATCCCGATGTTCTCGCTTCCTGCAGCCTCCAGGGAAACAGGGCTTTTTTTAACATTGTGTGTTCAATGTATCGCACAACGTTAAAAACCGAATAACGACGGGACTTGTGGAACCAAGTCATAACGTTATTCGGGGTACTAGTGTACTGTATACATACGTTGGATCATGGAAAAAACAAAGGAATATCAGAAACAAGTCTACTTCTGTTTCATTGATTACACTAAGGTATAGCGGCCAACCGTCACGGATTCTCCGGGACAGTCCCGATTTGAGAGGGGGAATCCCGAGTTACCATTTTTAGGAAAATGGTCACGGAATTCCCCCATGACGTCCCGGCTGTCCCGATTTCTCTTCGGCAGCAGGCATTTAAAAAAAAAAAAGGAGCAAAAAAATGGCTCCAATAAACTGTGCATGCGCAGAAACTCAATCTGATGCATTGCGCATGCATCAGATTGAGTTTCTGCGCATGCACAGTTTATTGGAAAATAAGCCACCCATGTGCCGATTTTCGGGGGGCTCTAAAAATATAAGGCACCCCCCGAAAATAAGCCATGTGTTATGAAAACACAGCCACCCCACTGCCTGCTCGGACACAGAGAATAATACACCCCCCCCCAACTCTGCTTACCTTCAAGCTCTGCTTTTTTTCTCTCCCGACGAACAGCTGATCAGACTAAAGAGGCTTTTTTTAAAACTACAACAAGGGGGAGAAATTCAGCGATTTGATTGGCTCTCTATGTCAGCTGACATAGAGATCCAATCACATCGCTGAATAGGTGTTTCCCCTATTCAGCAATGTGATTGGCTCTCTATGTCAGCTGACATAGAGATCCAATCAAATCGCTGAATTTTTTCTCCCCCTTCCTTGTTTCCCTGCCTACTGTAGTTTTAAAAAAAGCCTCCGAGTGAGTCTGATCATCAGCTGTTCGTCGGGAGAGAAAATAAGCAGAGCTTGAAGGTAAGCAGAGTTGGGGGGTGTTATTCTCTGTGTCCGAGCATGCAGTATATAGAAATATAAGCCACCCCCCGAAAAGAAGCCATCAGGCCATTTTTTGCCATTTTTTGGGGGGGGAAAAGAATAAAAGCCATGGCTTATAATAGAGGAAACAGTATTGGTCCAATACTGTTTCCCCTATTATAAGCCATGGCTTTTATATTCTTTTTCCTCCCAAAAATGGCAAAAAATGTCAGCTGACTATTGGAGCCATTTTTTGCTCCTTTATTTTTTTGGCCCCGCCCATGACGTCGTGACGTCGTGACGTTGGCCCCGCCCATGACGTCGTGACGTTGGCCCCGCCCATGACGTCGTGACGTTGGCCCCGCTCCACTGTCCTGGACTCAGTTTTGTAAGGTGTTGGACGCCTTACACTAAGGGCTTTGACTGTGTGGACCACAGCAAAATGTGGCAAGTAATTAAAGAGATGGGAATACCAGAACACCTTATATACCTCATGAGAAATCTGTACATGAATCAAGAAGCAACAGTTAGGACAGAATACAGAAGGATAGAGTGGTTTGGCATAGGAAAAGGAGTAAGACAAGGCTGCATTTTGTCACCCTGCTTATTCAACTTATACACAGAGCACACAATGTGCAATGCAGGGATGGAGGGATCACAATTTGGGATCAAAATTGCTGGGAGAAACATCAACAATTTGAGATATGCAGATGATACCACCCTAATGGCAGAAAGTGAGGAGGACTTTAAAAACCTCCTGATTAGGTTGAAAGAAGAAAGTGCAAAAGCTGGCTTGAGACTCAATATAAAGAAAACCAAGATCATGGCAACAGGCCCTATCAGTCCCTGGAAAATAGATGGGGAAGAAGTAGAAGCAGTTACAGATTTTACATTCTTACATTCTTTTACATTCAAAGCTCACTACAGATGGTGATTGCAGCCATGAAATAAAAAAGCGACTGATTCTTGAGAGGCAAGCTATGGAGGATGGTGGAGGACAGAAGTGCCTGGAGGACAGTGGTCCATGAGGTCGCATCTGGCATCATTTGGATTTTTGAATTCTTCTTTTATTCTTCAAGCAACTCCAGCTCTGGTGCTGGTGAAAGGAACTCAGGTTGTACAAATGTGTAGCATTCAATTTTGTAATACTGTACACTAGTACCTCGGATAACATTATGACTTGGTTCCACACGTCATAACGTTATCCGGTTATTAACGTTGTGTGATGCATTGATCACACAACGTTTTAAAAAAGCCCCGTTCCCTTTCTGAAGTGGAAAAGGAACACCGGGGAGGGGGGGTTCCGGTTTGCTTGGGGAGGGAAAGCGCCCTCCCTTCCCAAGCAAACTGGTGGTCCCAACATGGGATCACCCTTTGCTTGTGAAGAGTTCCCTTGCTTTACCTCCCCAAGCAAACCGAGACTCAGGTATGAGCCTGGAGCCGTGGCTTCCTTGGGCTGACAGCGTGCACGCTCTCAGCCCAAGGAAGCTTGAGACTCAGGCTGCCAGTTAGCGAGAGAGATTCTGGCTGGGGGCCCTGCTGTTTCCGCAGGGGGCCCAACGAGAATCCCTCTTGCTATCAGCGCAGGGGGGCCTTGGGCCAGATAAGCGCTTTACTTGTGGGAAAGGAGTTCTACAGCCAAAGGCACCCCTGTGCTGATAGTGAAATGGATTCTGGCTGGTCCCCTTGAAGAAATAGCAGGAGGGCTAGCAAGACTCAATTTCTCTAAGGGCAGTGCCTATGATGTCTATGGGGATGAGGTGAGAGAAAACCCCAGTAGTGTGGGGCAGGTTTCATTTGCCCGGGGCTGGAGGCCAAACTCGCCGGGGGGGCAGGCTCCCCCCGCCCGGTAGGAAAGTCCTATCTTCGGGCTTCTCAAGGCTCAGAGGCAGGGGCGGCCGCACGCTTGGGACCCTGACGGCGCTGGCGAAGCCCAGGGTCTGGGGCGGTGCGGCGTGGGCCCAGCGGGGAGCCCACTGTTGGGGTCCCAGGCATGCAGCCGCCCCGCCTCCTAGCCTGGCCGCAGCAGCTCGTCCACCTTCGGTAGCAGCAGCACCCAAGAAGGCGGAAAGCAAGGCCGGAGGTCACTGCGGAGCAGTGCCTGTGGCCGGAGCAGTGCTGGCCAGACCTTGTGGGGAGAGGTCCTCAGCCAGGTCGGTGCTGCTCCGGCCATGGGCGCTGGGCCACAACAACCACCAGCTCCGCCCCTCTGGGTGCCGCTGCCACCGAAGGTGGACGAGCTGCTGCCACTGGGGTAGGAGGCGGGGTGGCCGTGTGCCTGGGATGTTGATGGTAGGCTCACTGCTGGGCCCACGCCGCCCCACCCCAGAACCGTGCCTGCACCGTCAGGGTCCCAGGCACACAGCTGCCCTGCCTCCTACCCCAGTGGTGGCGGCAGTGCCCAGGAAGGCAGGAAGTGAGGCCGGCAGCAGCCAGAGCAGCGCAGGCCAGGCATTGTGGTCCTCTGCCTGGCCAATGCTGGGCCACAGCGACCCACTGGCCTTGCTTCCCACCTTCCTGGGTGCCTCTGCTGGGCTAGGTGGCAGGGAGTCCTGTGTCTGGGACCCCAACGGTGGGCTTTCCGCTGGTGCCATGCCGTCCCACCCCAGCCCGGCAGGCAGTAAGGAGGGGTTCCTGTGGAGGAGGGGTAGTGGTGCCCCCTGGCCTCCACCATGTCATCGGGCCCGCACCCTCTGGGGCTGGGCCCAGGGCACCGGTGGTGGCAGAAGGTCCCAGCACCTGCCCTGGCCGCCAGGAAGTCCAGGGCAGCAGCGTCACCGCACCCCACAAAGTGCCACCCGGGCCAGGCCGCCCCCCTCACCCCCTCGCTATACCTCTGGAACACCCCTCCTCTCAAACCCCATAGATAGCACAGGTGCTGCCCTTAGTGAAAAGGAATGGCATGTGTTCCCCATCACTGAGGGGTCACAGCCGTGGTGTTGTCTATAGGGTTTGAGAGGGTTTCTCCCCCCTCAAGCTCCATAGATAGTACGGAGGGGTGTTGAGCCTCAGGTAGCCGACTTCCTTGGGGCAAGAGCCTACACTCGCTCACTCCAAGGAAGCCGCTCGAGTCTCGCAAACCCGGCTTTCTTCGGAAGGAGGTAGGGGCCGATCTGCTCGGCCCTCTCCTTCTGAAGAAAGCTGGGCTCAGAGTCTTACTATCCCAACTTTCTTCAGAAGGAGGTAGGGGCCAATCTGCTCAGCCCCCTCCTTCTGAAGGAAGCTGGGCTCATAGTCTCACAAACTCAGCTTTCTTCAGAAGGAGGGAGGGGCCGATCCATTCATCCCCCTCCTTCTGAAGAAAGGAGCGGCCGATCTGTTCATCTCCCTCCTTCTGAAGGAAGCTGGGCTCAGACTCTCAAAAGCCCGGCTTTCTTCGGAAGGAGGGAGGGGGCCATTTGCTCTGCCCCCTCTTTCTGAAGGAAGCTGGGCTCACAGTCTTGCAAACTCAGCTTTCTTCGGAAGGAGGAAATCCATTCATCCCCCTCCTTCTGAAAGAAGCCAGGCTGAGCATTTCGAAAGCCTGGCTTTCTTTGGAAGGAGCCCCCCCCCCAATCTGGTCAGCCCCCTCCTTCTAAAGGAAGCTGGGCTCAGAGTCTCAGAAACCAAGCGTCCTTTGGAAGTAGGAGGTGATCTGTTCGTCCCCCTCCTTCTGAAGGAAGCCGGGTTCAATGTCTCCCAAACCTGGCCTCCTTCTGAAGGAAAGGTGCCAGCGCTTCTCCCTTTGCCTTCCAAGGTGAGCAGGGGTTGTGCGCAGGCTGGCCTCAGAAGGCAAGGTGCTGGGATCAGTGCTTGGGTAGGGAGTTGAACTGGCGCCACCCGAGCTCCAATCCCATGGTGGGATCAGTGCTCGGGTAGGGGGTTCAGCTGACGTACGAGCCTGTTCTTTCCCCTCACCCAAGCTCTAATCCCAGAATGGGATACCAGCAGGGGATACCAGCGGGGGATCAGTGCTTGGGTTGGGGAAAAGAACTGGTGGGCTTGCCCATTTTTCCACCCAACCCAAGCACCGATCATAGCTGTCGGATAACGTTAAATGATGCTAAAATCAGAAAACATTGGGGAATTTGAGATAAACATTTGCATCTCAAAACATAACGTTATGCAATGCAAATGTTTGCCTCAAATTCCCTAATATCCGATTTTAGCATTATCCAATGCAAATCTTATCCGAGGTACCACTGTGTATCACTATTATTGCTGTTTTGCCATACAGTAATACCCCAGATAACGCGAGTACCGTATAGCGTGAAAACCGCATAACGTTACAAGATTTTCGGAAAAATCTTGTATCGAATAACGCGATTTTTAACGTTATCCGATACAGTCGTTCTTAGCAGCAGGGTGGCTGGAAAGCTGAACAGGGTTCTCCGTTCAGCTTCCCAGCCACCCTGCAGCTACGGAGGCAGGGGTGGGGAGGCTGGAAAGCTGACGGGGGGCTCCCTCATCGGCTTCCCCAGCCACCCCACAGCTGCGGAGGCAAGGGCGGGTGGCTAGGGAAGCCGACAGGAAGTCCCCGTCAGCTTCCCCAGCCACCCTGCAGCTGTAGATCGGGTCCTCTGATCTCTCTGGAGCAGGCAGGGGACCCGATCTACAGCTGTTACTGGGCTTCCCCGACGTCCTCAGCCAGTGCAGCAAGCCAAAACGTCAGGGTTCAAATCCCGACATTCTGGCTTGCTGTAGCCTCAAAGAGGGTGGGGAAACTTCAAAAATAGTGCGCATCGGCTCTAGGGAGGTCAGGAGACCCGATGCGCGCTAATTTTGAAGTTCCCCCACCCTCTTTGAGGCTGCAGCAAGCCAGAATGTCGGGATTCAAACCCTGACGTTTTGGCTTGCTGCACTGGCTGAGGACGTCAGGGAAGCCCAGAAATAGCTTGGATCGGGTCTCCCCACCTCCCTGGACCCGGCCGGGGGGGGGGTCAAAGACCCCAAAATTGGTAAAAAAAACTGATGTTTTTTTATTAATTTTGGGGTCTCTGACCCACCCCCCGCCGGGTCCAGGGAGGTGGGGAGACCCGATCCAAGCTGTTTCCAAAGTTCCCCCACCTCCCTGGAGGCTGCAGCAAGCCAAAATGTCAGGATTCAAATCCCGACGTTCTGACTTGCTCCAGCCTCCAGGGAAACAGGGCTTTTTTTAACATTGTGTGATCAATGTATCGCAAAACATTAAAAACCGGATAACAACGAGACTTGTGGAACCAAGTCATAACGTTATCCGGGGTACTAGTGTATCTATATATCTATAACCATTTTTGAAAAGTTTGTGTTTGCAATTCTCATTTAAATATACACTTAAATATAGAACCAAAGAGTGCAACACAAATGTATTGTCAATATAGCAACTACTTAGCAAACAAGAAGATTTTCAAAATCAATTTTTGCATTTGGTACGTATTGTGTCAAATCAAAACTGGGCCAAAGCCATACTAAGCTATGTCCTTAAATATAAACATTGTCCTGTTTGTTGACAAATATCTTAATCGTTGCAGAATTTTGTTTATTTTTTCAATAATTAACAGAGTAAAAGGTAAAAACAAAAAAAACACTACAAAGAAATGTGAGAGAGTCTCAACACTACTGCCGCACATGGATCATTACTTTATATGCTAAAATATTTTTAAAGCATTTAAAGAAGAAAAATGCTTCTTTACTTAGGGTTGTGATCTGTAGTTAAAATCAGAAGACTAAAAAGGTAAAAGGAAATTGAATTGTCTGCCATGTGGAAGAAACACTCTCCATGACTGTTGCATAAACAGAATTGAAGAAGAGATCAGTGGAAGCAAGCAAGCTAACAGGAAGGGGAAAGGAGCTTTCCTCAAATGTTAGAGGCAGAAAAAGGAACTCAACCAACAGGTTAGTGGCAAAGCACAATCATATTAGCTGTAAAAGCCCCCTTTCGCAGATACCCAGGGTTAGTGCATGCAAGCTTGTTAATATCTCAACACTCCTCCTTAAACTTAAAGCCTAAATTCTCAACTTGCTTCTCAGGTTCTTGATACAATCTTTTGGCAGAGGTTTTTCAGGATATCTGCTCTCATCTCAGTAATGGGCCATTAAATCACCTACCAGGAGGTACCTCATGCCAATGTGATGGTTTATGCATTCATCTTCTAACGCTATGACAGTTTGATACAGCCCTGGTTGTGTAGCATGAAAGGTACTCAGCCATCTGCAATTCCTTGAGAGGTCCCCCCCCCCATCTCGTTACTTACCATACCCACATACTTCCTGAGCATCTCATGTGTCTCACTCTTCTCCTTCAGTAGATAGGTGACACAATACTTAGCGATAGCACATTAAGTAGCCCACTCATGTCATTGTGTATTACATCAAGCACCTTTGTACTCCTTCTCTTGGTCTTGTTTGGAATTAGGACCTAACACCTTTTCCTGTTATATAGCTTATGCACATGGATGTGCTGTATGCATTATGTGAATTTACCCTGATATCTGTAGCAAGGTTGTGGTTCTGCAGCTTGAGGATTGCTGTTGAATCTCTAGGTGCATAGTGATGGTATCAACTGTTTTCTGGGTTTATACTGTACTAGCTCGATAAGCTAAAAGGCTCAGTTTGTACACACCATTAGACAAGAGCTTGAAAATATACTTTATCATTTTTACTTACAACGCACTCTGGATTTTCAATATGTATGGAAAAATCTTTGTCATTTAAGCCTGAGGCATTTAACATGATTGTGAATGAAGAATATATAAAATATCACTTAGAACAGGGATTCACAACCTATGGCCCATGTGCTGGGCTTGGTCTGCAGCATCATTTCAAGTGGCCTGCCACCCTCGCTCCACCACTGCCACTGCCAGAAGTGGTGGAAGTGGCAAAACCAGCCAAAAACATGTTGTAAATGTGTTTGTGACAACTGCAGATGCGATGCATGGCAGCATTTATGGCAGGGGAAGTACATGTCTGGCCCTCTCAGCTGCCTGAGGGTGCGTGGTCTGGCTCACACCTGGAAAAGTTTGAGAACCCCTGACTTAGAGTATTGACACTTCTTTTTCTTCTGTGCCTAGGCCAGATGTGAAACTGCCACCTTTTGGTAAATTTATTCCATAGTTTATTTATTTATTTATTTATTTGTTCGCATTTAATACCCCGCCCCACTCAGGAAGACCCGACTCTGTGTGGCTTACAAAGTACATTACCGCAATGGGTAGTCTATGACACACAATATTATAAAACATTAAAAATTCATGAGTTCATAAAAAATTTAAAACATTAAAACATTAAAAAACAGATAGAGACAAGTGATAACAGGTACAAATACCAGGTGGTGGGGGGGATGGCTACCCTTAAATTAGCCATCCTGGATGGGAACCTACATTATTGTGTCCCCACACTTGACCTGCCAGCCATGTCTTTAACCCCTTTCGAAAGGGGAGGAGCTCCGTCTGCAGGCGCAGCTCTGTCGGAAGGAGGTTCCAAAGGGCCGGGGCGAACACGGAGAAGGCCCTCTTCCTAGTGCTCGTAAGACGAGCCTCCCTAGCAGATGGAGTCACAAGAGAGCCCCTCCGATCCGCCCTAGTGGGACGGGCAGACATTCTTAGGGTGACGCGGTCTCTTAGGTATCCTGGCCCACTACCATATAGGGCTTTAAAGGTAATAACCAGCACCTTGAATTGCACCCGGAGGCATACTGGTAACCAGTGCAGCTCCCGGAGCAGTGGTGAGGCCCGAGCATAACGCCCACACCCCATCACTACCCGAGTTCCTTTCACCTGACACAGTGTGAGAAAGTTTAGCCAGCCCAAGGTTGCTGTTGCCTGGGGCATGCCCAATTGTGATTTTAAAAAAAATACCACAAATTATTGACACTGATTTCATTGTACAGTTCACATTGCAAAACACTGATTTTACAGAATTCCTTCTGTATTCATATGTTCAAATTGTCTATCTGAATACTTCCACCAACATTCCCATCTAGGACAATAAAGAATTCTCTCAGTGGCTGGTACATCCTGAATCAGTGATTTGACTTTTGTGTTGAATTATAAGACATGCAAGTTATTTGTTTAAAACTGTTGTAGATGTTTTCCTCCCTCTCATAGAAATAGTTTTCAGATATTTCCTTTGATCTTTTGTCACAGAACTGACTTCACTACTTCTGTCTGGAAAATCTCAGGGGTGGGGTGTGAATATTATTTGCCCTTTCCCATCATAATTTCAGCAGGATTATGATTGGTCTGGTGAGTTGCTTTCCTATTGTCCTTCCCATTCACCATATAATTTCAGCGATTTGGGGTCTGAAACTATTTCAGAAAAGTTCATTTGTTCTGTGCATTCTTCTCTAAAGCAATTCAAGCTTGTGATTTAAAACTGGTAAAGCCATAAGATTTCTCTAGAACAGGGATCAGCAAACTTGGCTCTCCAGATGTTCTTGGACTTCAATTCTCAGAAGCTCTGATCAGTAAGTGTACTGGCTTGGGCTTCTGGGAATTGGAAGTTCAAGAACACATGGAGAGCCAGGTTTGATGACCTCTGCTCTAGCGCATTTAATATGTCTTTGGCAAACTTACGTTCCTTTATGCATTCAATTTGCAGGTCTGTTAAGCTTTCACAGATTATTGCATTTGCAATAGAATCATTCTTTTGCCAAATTATCCTAATTCTTCCACCTACTTTGGATCTGGTTAATTTTTTTTCAATACAGCCATGAACTCATAGGGCCTTTAAGTTAATTTTCAACCTGTTTTTATTGAGAAAAACTAAGAGAAGTAAGCTTTCAATGTTTTTTTTAAAAACCCTTTCTGATCAAAATTTATCCTAGTATCCTTGAGTGAGTCTGGTTTCCTGATCTCAGAAAAAATAAGGAGTTCAAAAATGAACACACAACAAACCTTTCTCTTAATTTAGTGTGTGTTTTAGTTCAGGGAGGAGAGAGAAATGCTAATACTTGTCATGATCCAGTCCTCATCTGACTCCGAGGATGACCAGGACCAGGAACCCCAGCCTGTTTCTAGACCGGTTTTACCTCCCCACGCTTGTGACCTGTCAATTCAGGAGCCAGCGATTGCTGATTCTGACAGCGATGCCCTTTTGACCTCAGACTGTTGCCAGCAACTCCTACATAATTCCCAGGCGTTGGTACAACTTCAGTGCAAGCCGACACCCTGCCTAACACCTGTGTAATCCTGACCTCCTGCGTGACTGACTGCTTTGACTGGACTCTGGACTTCTCTTCTGACCCTGACTATGCCCTTGGACATCCCAATGGACCATGCACCCTCTCTGAACTAGTAAATGAACTTTGGCTCTCCCTTTCGATCTCACTATTTGCATCTCCCCTAGAAAGACTATTGCTAGTTACCATCACTATCTGTGCAGCACCACTGTGCAGCTTCACTGCCCTCAGGGGTGGGCCAGCACAATACCTAGACAAACAATAAAACCAGAAAAAACCCCACTGGTTGGGTATTTCTTTGAGCCAAGCTACTATGTCTGTCTGAGCCCATAACCTGTTGGGGGATTTGGATTATCCCTTTATAGTTAGCAAAGTATGAGGTTAAAAACCTATGAATAGTCAAGAGTAACATGATATATTAGCCTAAGTCTCTGCGTTCTACCCCTACATGTACACACATCAGCACTTTGCATGGTCAAAATGACTCTAAAAGCATTTAAAATAGAAAAAGGAATCTTTGATACTTACAGTTACAACTTATAATTACAGTAAGAATAAAAGGAGAGAAGAGGTTGGAGCCTCCGCCATGTGGAAATGACAGCCTCCATATCTGCTGCATGGTCAGAAGAAAATGAGAACACTGAACAAGTAAACCAACAGGAAGAGGAGGCAGGGGCTTCCCTCAAATGCCAGAGGCAGGAAAATGAACTTTATCAATAGGTTAGTGGCAAAGCACAATCATATTAGAACTGTAAAAAAAACTCAGATTGATACTCAGGTTAGTGCATATAAGATTGTTATTATTCCAACATTACCTTGGAATATTATACTGTATTGTGATTTGATCCCAATATTTTCAAGATGCAGTAATACACGATTGAATCCAGCCAGAGGAGAAAAATGAACGTGTTTATCTTGTATATTTTGTCCTGTTCCCGCTTTAGGAGGATTTCCACTTGCTTCACTTCTTTCACTTGCCAGCCAAGAGATTTCAAAACACAAGGAATAACAACTACATTTTTAAAAAAAAAGTTGTTGTGGGAGGAATGTTAAATTGAAACATATGAGATTATAGACATGAAAACCAAAAAGAAGTCTCCCATAATCAAAAACTTATTATCATTGCTCCTGAAAACCTAGCAGCTCAAAAGCAAGAAATTGCAAGTAGATAAATAGGGACCACTTCGGTGGGATGGTAAACAGTGTTCCGTGCACTCCAGTGTCTAGTCATGCCTGTCACATGACCATGGAAGTTTTGGAGGATTGTCTTTCAAGCAAGGAAAACCTTTACCTTTACTAGACAGTTAATACTCATCCAAGTGGATCTGTGGGCAGCGTTATCTGAACTGACAATCCTGTGATATATGTAGTGAGTTGCGACATTATAATGAACAATGGAGCAAGCCCCTCTATTTTTATCTTCTTTTTCTAAATATTTCCCTGTCTATATACAATGTAACAGTGGTGGTGAACCTTGGCACTCCAGGTGTTCTTGAACATCAATCTCCAGAAACTCTGATCAGCAGAAGTGTTGATTTGGGCTTCTGTTAATTGAAATCCAAGAACATCTTTAAACTTCATGATTTTATATGTTTTTATCTTTTACCTCTGTTTTATGACGATGTAAGCCGCCCAGAGTCGGGTTCTCCCGAGTGGGGCGGGGTAATAAATTCAATAAAATAAATAAATAAATAAATAAATAAACATCTAGAGTGCCAAGGTTCACCACCACTGCAATATAATATGTATACCACACAAGGCAAATGTGCTGGGGTAGTTCTATGTCAATTTTTGTGAGTTTACCTGATTTATTTGTGAGTAAGGTTTATCCATTTTTTAACCACTGAGTAGTTCCTCAGTGGTTCAGAAGCTCGCCTTATTAGCTGGAAAGTTGGCAAGTCAGCACTTCAAGACCCGGGTACTGCACGATGGATTGAGTGCCCATCTCTGTCCCAGCTCTTGAGGACATGAAAGGAGCCTCATTCAGGTGTCCACAAAGATCCTTTCAACCCAGAATAATTTCTTACAAGAAATTATTATTATGAGAAAGGAGACAACAGCAGCAGAAGACAGAAGAGGCACAGCAAGCCTGATGAAGTATCACAGCAGAGGCATGGGAAGCTTGCTGAGATATCAGTGACATTAGGAGCACCTGTGGCTACCCAGGAACACAGAGAAAGTCAGCAGGTGCAGTGGGAAAAACCCAGTGGTGGGCTCCAAAAAAATTTACTACCACACTGTGGATGTGTTATGGTGGGTGTGGCCAGGGAAAAAGCCCCGAATTGCAAACGAATTAGGACTATTTTATTTCAAAATTTGGGTGAGCAGGGCCAGCCAGAATTTCTGCTACCAGTTCTGATGAACTGGTGCAAACCTGCTGGTGCCCACCACTGGAAAAATCACAACAATAGTGAAATCATGATCACTTAGGGATGCCCAGTAGCAGTGGGATAGTGGGATATAAGGACTCAAGCCCAACACAAGACTCAAGCCCAACAGAAAATTCAAAGGTACATGCTAGGTGGATGTGTGGCTGTTTCATCTACTATTGGGATTCTCAACCTGTGGCCCATGGGCTGGATGTGGCCCATGGTGCGCACTGCCTTCACCACACCAGGAAGTGCCATGAGGTGGAGGAAGGGCAAAATGGCCGTCTGGCCTCTGAAACTGTCTGAGAGAGTATGACCCGGCTCCCAACTTTAAAAGGTTGAGAATTCCTGATCTACTATAACCCCAAAGATTAAGAGAGAGAGAAGACACCTGGCCCATGAATGATGACTGAAAGAAAGTGGTGAATTGGGCAGGAAGTGGAGTGTCAATAAGTCAACAGGGAGACAGGGTGGAACAAGTCAAAGACATGGACAAGAAAATAAACATCTGCTGTGACAATAGTGGGATCACTCCAAATATCCTCAATGAGACATAAAATTGATGGCAGGGAAGGTAAGAAACTTTTCATCATGACCCAAATTCCCCAGGATGGACATACTCCATGTCAATGGTGAAGATAAAAAGGATTGTCATGGTTTGAAATATCATTCATAACAGGAAAAAAGAAATCTGGAGCCTTGTGAATCAGGCACACAATATCTCAATTTCATGTTTTCAGTTGCTAACAAAAATGAAATACTGTATTTCCTTAACCTCTACTATACCCTTAGGATTAGCTTTGTTACAGTTTAATGTAAGTTCATCCCAATGTGCCATCTGTGCATATTTCCCTAGTAGGTGGGTTTTTAACCATTACAGCCAGAGGTCAACAAGGTTATACAAGCTCCATTATCAGTCAAGAGGCAGACGTTTGTTTGTTTGTTTTTGCAGGTCTAATACTAAATATGGGCCAAAATCCCATTGCATATGTACACATACACATAAACATATGGAAGACAAATGACAAAGATCTCAATGACTAACTGCTCCAAATTAAGGAATCCACACTTGTATTCCTTACATGTGACAAGCCACTTGGCTGTTCTTTGATTGGTATACAAGCATCGACTCCTTAACTTACAGTATTTTGCTGCTGAAACCTACGTTGTTCAATTTATCCCAGCATATGTTAGTACAGGAGTTCTCAACCTTTTAAAGCCAGGGGCAGGGTCACGCTCCCTCAGACAGCTTAGGGGGGGGGGGCAGATGGCCATTTTGCCCTTCCTACACCACATGGCACTTCCTGGTGTAGCGGAAGCGGTGGAGGGCCACATGAAATGATGCTGTGGGCCATGTCTGGTCCATGGGCCACAAGCTGAGAATTCCTGTGTTAGTAAGAGCATTGTTGACACAGTGGGCATAGATCTGGGCAGACTCCAGAGGATGTCAGATAATGGAGGAGACTGGCATATTGTGGTCCATGGGTTTCCAAAAGGTTGAGCTCAACTGTGCAACTGAACATTATTAAGAAGATTCTAGCCTTAGCTCATATTATACAACTAAAGCTTATCAATTGTTGTAGTAGTTTTCAGTACTTTGACCACGTAGTTATTTATATAGTAATAACTAATCTGAGGAAGCCAGTTTATTGCATGTTAGTGTGTTGGAGCCGGGAGACACAAATTCATATCTCTGCTTAGTTAGAAAATATACATGATATTCAGTAAGCACTTCTCAGCCTACATGGTCATTTTCAAAATAAAACAGGGAAAGGGGAATATGCTGTCATCATCTATAAAACTGGCTCGGATTTATGGCAACCTTATAAATGAATGATCTACAAAGTTCTTACCATTAACAACCCTTCTCAGCTCCTGTAGATTCTGTGCTGTGCTGTTCTTTATTAAGTCAGTCCATCACATATTTGTTCTTCCTTTTCCCCTGCTGTCATCAACTACCATTCAACTTTTATCACTGTCTTTTCCAGTGAGTCTTGTCTTCTTATGATATAACTAATAGAAGAAAACAAGCTTCTGTTTAGAGTTTGGACAAGATTTGATCTAGCAGCCACTTATTTGTCTTCCTAATGTTCCATAGTGTTCAAAGCAAAAAGTAAGTGAAAATTTTCAGCTACTTCCTCGCTTGGTCCCAGCAGCTAATGCATGGCGCTTGGAGACTTCCATTGGCACACGGTGCTGATATCAGTGTCTGGTTTCTTGTCTTTTGGATATTTCCTGGTAACAGCGCTGAGAAACCAGTGTCAGCACAATGTGCCAACAGAAGTCTCCAAGCACCATGGATTAACTTCTGGGACCAAGCAGGGAAGCAGCCAAAAATTTTCAAAACAGACCAATCATGCTCCAAAAAGGCTCCTGCCACCCTGGGAAGCAGTGGAGCCTGTCCAAAATCCCTGAAGAAATGTGCAATCGCCATCGCCGCCATGCCACTGATAACAACAGAAACATAAGTCCAGGGAGCAAACACACCTCCAGCCCCTGGCGGGAAGTGTTGAGGGTGGGTCTAACACCTGGCAGGAAAACATCACAAATGCATGTATTAGGGCTTTAAAGAGCTCAATTTGAATACCATCATCTCCACTGGTTTTGTTGTTAGTAATAATTTCTAGGGCCCACTTCTCACTCTAGATGTCTGGTTCCAGGTCAATGATCACACCATTGTGATTGACAGGAACATTAAGGTCCTTCTTGTATAGTTCTTCCATGCATTTTCTTTCACCTTTGCTTTTTGTCTTCCTTCTTTCTTCAGCTATTTGTAGAGCCTCACCAGAGAACCACTTTGCTTTCTTGCATTTCTTTTTCTTTGGGATGATTCTAATTGCTGCCTCCTGTGCGATGTTATGAACCTCAACCCATTCTTCAGACACTCTGTCAAGTCTAAGCCCTTAAATCTATTCTTTACCTCCACTGTATATTCATGAGGGATGTCATCTAGGTCATACCCGAGTGGCCTAATGTTTTTCCCTCTTTATTTTAGGCCTGAATTTTGCAATCAGTAGGACAATCTGAGCCACACTCTGCTCCAGGATTTGTTTTGACTGACTACATAGAGCTTCTCCATTTTTGACTAAAGAGTACATAGTCAATCAGATTTCAATGTTGGCCATTTAATGATGTCCATGTATAGCATCAACTCTTAGGTTGTTGGAAGAGGGTATTTGGTCTGACCAGTGTATTCTCTTAACAAAGCTCTTTTAGACGTTGCCCTGCTTCATTTTGTACTCCAAGGCCAAACTTGCCTATTATTCCAGTTACCTTTTGACTTCTTACTTTGGCATTCCAATCTCCTATGATGATAAGGATATCGGTTCTAAAATGTGTTATAGGTCTTCATAGAACCAGTTGACGTTGGCTTCTTCTGCATCAGTAGTTGAGACATAGGCATGGATTACTGTGATGTTGAATGGTTTGCCTTGGATTGAGATTGAGATTATTCTGTCATTTTTGAGGTTGTATCCCATTACTGCTTTCCTCACTTTTTATTGACTATTAGCGGCACTCCATTTCTTTAGAGGGATTCCTGCCCACAGTCATAGATATAACGGTCCCCTGAGTTACATTCATTCATTCCCATTCACTTTAGCTCACTGGTTCCCAAGATGCCAAGGGCCAGTTTGATCTCTACTCCTTTCTAACTTCATTTCCTCCACACTACACACTTTGTGTCCAATTGCAGGCAAAAAAAATGTTATCTGTCTCACACAGCTGCAGCAAAGATAAAGAAAACACATGGATACAGCTGGCTAGTGGAATAACCTAGGGAGGGAGTAGGACTCACAGAGCTGAGAAGAGGCTGCTCAGCTGATAATTAGAATCAGAAGGCTGCAGGGATGTGGAAGTCAGTAAGCAAAACTGTGAAGTACAGAGGGTTTAACTGAACAGAACTAAGGGTTGTTAGAGGGTGTTCAAATGCACTGTGGTGCGTTTGTGCTGGCTCAGTGGTTAAGAAGCTCGCCTTGTTAGCTGGACGGCCGGCAAGTTGGCAGTTTAAGACCCAGGCACTGCATGATAGAATGAGCACCCGTCTCTGTCCCAGCTCCTACCATCCTAGCAGTTCGAAAGCAAGAAATTGCAAGTACAGTAGATAAATAGGGACCACTTCAGTGGGAAAAGATCTTGAGGACATGAAAGGAGCCTGTTTCAGGCATCACCTGAGCGGAGTTTCTTCAGCAAAAATCCTTTTAACCAATAATAATAATAATAATAATAATAATAATAATAATAATAATAATAATAATAATAATAATAATAATAATAATAATAATAATAATAATAATAATAATAATAATAATAATAATAATAATAATTGACAAAACAACTGGAGAAAATCACAAAATATCATGATTTGCAAATTGAAGTCGAGTGTCTATGGCAAAAGAAATCTGTTGTTGTTCCCATCATGATTGGAGCCCTTGGAGCAGTACCTAAAGGACTCCCTAGATATTTGGAAATTTTGGATTTATCTGATTTGAATATCCTAACTCTCCAAAAAACAACTCTACTGGGGACTGCATATATACTCAGATGTTACCTTAACAGCTCCTTGGTTAGGGCTTGAACTGCTAATTTTATTCCAATCCTCGACTGTGAACCAAATGGTTTATTATTATTATTATTATTATTATTATTATTATTATTATTATTATTATTATTATTATTATTATTATTATTCGTGCATTTCAACCTGTCCCATTCGTGGGAGAGGGGAAAGAACTCCAATTCCCATCCCGTGGAAGGTTGAGTAAGGCTGGGAGGGTGAGTCCGGGAAGCCTCGACGGATGTCCTCAGGGACGATAAAACGGGGAGGGGGGGGCGCGTCCCGATGAAAGCGGGCGGAACCGGCCAGGGGGCCCTCCCCGCCCTTCCCTCCACCGCCCGCGAGGCCAAAGCGGGGCCCGGTGGCCGCTGCCGCCCTCAGTATCGCGGCGAGCATGCAGGACCTGAGGCGCCCGGCGGGCGAACTGGCCGCCCTCCTCGGGCTGCTCTGCGCCGCCGCCGCCGCCTTCGAGCTGACGCTCCTGCACACCAACGACGTCCACGCCCGGGTGGAAGAGACCAGCCGCGACTCCGGCAAGTGCACCGGGCCGCGGGACTGCTACGGCGGCGTGGCGCGCAGGGCTACCAAAGTCCGGGAGATCCGCGCCACGCACCGCAACGTGCTGCTCCTCGACGCCGGCGACCAGTACCAGGGCACCGTCTGGTTCAGCTACTTCAAAGGGGCCGAGGTGGTGCGCTTCATGCGCCTCCTGGGCTACGACGCCATGGTGAGCGGGGCTCCTCTGTCTCGGGGCACCCACGAGGGAATTAAGAGGGGGGGAGGGGCGGCGCGAGTAGCCCAAGTTGCCCTGAGGAAGTCAGAAGGATTTCCCGCCTCACGGGGAGAAAACGTGGCCCCGGTGCCCGCTGCCTCCCTCTCTCCCGCCCTCCCCGTCCCAGAGGTAAAGGTTAAGGCTCGAAAGCCAGTCGTATCCAACTCTAGGGTTCAGTGCTCATCTCTGTTTACAGCCAAGAGCCAGCGCCGTGGACATATGGCAGGCGTGCCTCAACGTCGGAGTACACTGAACACTGTTTACCTTTCCCCTCGAAGTGGTCCCTATTTATTTACTTGCAGTGTAGCACTGCGGGGGGCTTAGTGGTTAAGACGCTGAGCTTGCAGACTGGAGGATGGTCGGGCTTTGATCCCCGAGTGCTGCACGGCGGATCTTGGGGACACGAAAGGAGCCTCATTTGAGCGGCGGCGGCGTCCCCCAGCGGAGTTTCTCCAGCAAAAAAAAAAATTCATTTTCGACCCAAAGTCATTTTCTGTCACGAAATTGATTGACTTGCAATGTCTTGCTTTGGAACTGCCAGGTTTGGCAGGAGCCGGGACAGAGACGGGAGCGCGCTCCATCTTGCAGTACTCGGGTCTCGAACTCCAGTCAAGCAGCCGCCGTCGGGGCCACCCGGGCAGAACCCGAGGAATGGCAGCTCTTCAGGTGGCGCGCGCGGGAGGCGCGCTTCTCGCCTCGTTCTGCTTCTGCAGGCGCGCGCCCCCCCACCTACCCCCACCTTGGCGCTTCTCAGGTGCCTGTTGAAAAGAGACGTGCAGGCAGGCGAGAGGGCAAGACTACAATCTGGAGTTATGGCAGGAAGATGTGTGTCTGCCCTCCCTGGCCACCCCCTGGCTATGGCCCTGTTCCAATGTTGTTTGCACTAGTGCCAGTGGAAGCTTTTCTTCAGATGGAATCAAGGGCTGGCCTGGACCAAGGCTACAGGCGTCAACCAAGGGCGTTAGCACCTCCTGTCCATTGTTAGGGTCCTGTTCCACAGCAGTCTGCACGCCCCCCCTCTCCAGTCCACCACCTGTTGTTTATTAAGAGACTGTCCAAAGGATTTGTTAACTCTGAGTGAATGTTCTCTGGTTTGGGTCAGGTCTAATCCACAGCTGAACTAGAGCCGGTCCTGGGAAAGTGTAGCCCTCCAGATGTTGTTGGAGTGCAGCTCCCTGCACTGCATAGGTCAATCGTGAGGGATGGCCAAATGTGCTCCAGATGGATTAGAATGCACCTGGTAAAGGATCTATTTCAAGCAATTTGCCCCGACAGGGAAAAGTTCAGAATCTTATCAGAACATCAAACCTTATGACATTCTTATGGCATTTAAGATGCATCAGGGTGGCTGCCATTCCAAATAGAAGTACAGTTGTACCTCGATTAAAGAGCATAATGCGTTCCACGGAATTGCTCTTTAAGCGAGTTTGCTCTTTAAGCAAATAATCATTGTAAGTGACCAATTGTGACATCTGGCAGGAGGGGGGGGATTGCAAACCCCGATTTAGTTTTTGAGAGTTTTTGGTTGGTTTTAGTTGTTAAAAGTGAGGTGACCATTCAGAGAAAATTCTGCTCATTAAGTGAGTTAGTCTCTAAGCAAGGCACTCTTTATGCGAGGGTTTACTGTACAGTTGTACTCCATAATCCTTTGGTCTCCTCCAACAGTGCCGGTTCTTGTATTCCTTTTGGGAAAATGCATTCTGGCTGCAAGCATGGACATTTCAGTCAGAGTGAGACCACACATTGGGGGAAAATACTCATGCTTGATCTGAGAAATAAAAGTCTCATCATCAGTATAGCAGATCCTAGGTGCCATATCTTCTTCAGTCATCAAGTTATAATGTTTGTATTAACCCAGTTTTAAAGTTGATTTTGTAAAGATCTCTAGATGCCTTTGAAACCAGATATGCTTTTTAAAATTGTTAAATTAAAATTTTATTGAGATGACAGAATACAAATTGTTAAAATTATATGGCTTTAAAAGCTAGTGCCTTTGAAGCCTGGTTCCCAACATGGGGCACACGCCCCACAGGGGGGCAATTTGAGAATGAATTATTGACAGTGAACAACCTTTAGGCTTTATCTCAAGTGAATAGGAGTTCATTTTTTTAATAATAAGAATTATATGTCACCAGGGGAAGAGGCAATCAGGATTTTAGAGATGCTTAGGAGGGGCATGGCCAAAAAAAGGTTGGGAACCACTGCTTTAAAATATTTGGTGGGGTGCTGAAAAGTCTTTTTGGAATTCCTGTTGGGCTGCATCAGACACTTTACATTGGCAAATGTATGAATTGCGTGCAGACTTGTGCTTTGTTGCAAAGATACTTTGTTGCAAAGATACTTTATATGTGTGTAAATGCAACATGTGTGAAGTACTGCATGGGTGCTTGGTTTGTTTCACAGTCAAACTGAACTCATATCATATTTGGAGTGAAGTTTCCTTTTGGTAAAAGTGTCTTGGCGCTTCTTTTTTTCCAGATGTTCTGTGGGAACCTTGTCATTTCCAAGTGGCTTTAATGACAAGTGTTGGGTGTTCCATGCCTAATTCACATATTCTTGCATGTAACAGCATCCTGCTTGTCACTGCACATAATTGGCAAGGAGATCCTTATGTGAAGCAGCAGTTTTGAAGTTTGGACCACATAAATTTAATCCCTTCATCCCCAAATGCTTTATTTATAAATGTACAGTAGTGTATTTTTTATCAGTTTCCTGTAAACTGATTTATGAAGAATTTAGAGCATCAAGCGGTTCAAAACTAAAGACAGCCAGTGAAGCAGCAACTCAAACATTTGTTCTAGAATATACTGTATGCTCATATCCTATCTAGGAATGAGAAACTCAGGGCATTATGTAGAGCAGTCTGTTTTGCATGGAAGGGTTTCTTATCTGTATTATATGTTTAATCTCTCATTGGATAAAATCCTTCCTCCCACACTGGAGAAGTGACAATGATTCACACAGGTCTTTGGATTGCTTTAATGTCTCTCCCCTTTATGATTAACACTCCTTTTCCTGCCCACTTACTTACCTTTTTCAGTGGCCATCATTCAGTAAGCCACAACAATGTTTGTTAAATAAAGTAAGGGACATAGTGAAACATATGCATAGCATGGTATACCTAATATTTTATATTTATACTATCAAGCCATGACCAATAATTTTCCATGGATTATTTTTCATATGTGCATATCAGTCAAAAGCAGAGGAACATCATAAAAGGATCACCCCATTGAACTTTTATGCATTTATGTACAGTCAAACCTCGGATAAAAAACACCTTGCTTAAAGAGCAGAATTTTGTCTGAATGTTTGTTTCGCTTAACAAATAAAACAAATCAAAAACTCGCTTAACAAATAAATCGGGGTTCACAATCCCCCCCCCATCAGAAGTCACAATTGGACACTTACAATGGTGTTTCACGTAAAGAGCAAACTCGCTTAAAGAGCAATCCTGTGTAACACATTATGCTCTCTAAGCGAGGTACAACTGTATTCTACTCCCACTAATTCAGCACAACATCTGAAACAATGTACCAAAAATGTTTCTGGAATTGTGCAGCATCAGTTAGGGAACTACTGTAATAAAAAAATTAACCTATGCAAAAATCTAAGAAGGGTTTCTCTGTTTTAATATCACAACCTACTGCATACATCATACGGTTGTTACATGGTTACCATCCTGATAGCACAACCCACAGCTCAATTTGGTGTGAACCAACTGACTACTCAGACTACACCACAGGATATGTAGCAGTGTGTAACCTTAGTACTGAGCTAGAAAGTAGTGAGACACCAATAAATGGGATGAGACAGAGTGTTCTAAGTCAAAACATGTGTGAATACCATAATTCGAGTTGATTTCAAACCACACCAAAACATGATCCAAATCATGAGAAGATTGTTGAAATATAAGTGTGGTCAATATTAAGCTGCACAAGTTATTTGGGTGATTTGCTAGGGGTGTTGATCATATGACTGGTCATGTACTGATTACAAGCTGAGCATGTGATAGGCACCACCAAATCTTGCAAAATGCTTGTGTGATTTACGTTGTCCACATTACTACTTCAACAGGATCCTCACTATTATTTTACTGGGTTATCAAGTGTTCATCTAAACCTTTGATTGGAAACTAAAATATAACACCAAGACATATTGTCTTCATTTCTTACCTTAGTCCAGGGATGGCCAAGCTTGGTGCTTCAGGTGTTCTTGAACTTCAATTCCCAGAAGCCCAAGTCAGCACAAGTGCTGATCAGGGCTTCTGGGAATTGAAGTTCAAGAACACCTGGAGCACCAAGCTTGGCCACACCTGCAAATCCTAAACCAGTCTACAATTGACTATGTTCTAAGAAGCATTGGAGGGGGTTGGGTTAATCCTCAAAAAATACAATAACCTTTTAATATGATAACAAGTGGCAGCCTTAATACAGTAACTTTTGCTTAAATTAGGCAGCTTAAGGCTGAAGGGGAGGCTGCCCAGAAAGAGCCCATACACACACACACTCACTCACACATTATTGAGTTCAAGAAGAAATCTGAAGCTCAGTTGCAGAATATGTGCATGTAGTAACTCTGAAATACTAGAGCAGGGGTGCCCAAACTTTTTGGGCTGTGGGCCGATCATGTGGTTCAGGGAGCCAGCCACTAAGTCCCAGGGCCCAGGTGCGGCCGCTGACACCAATTCATCTGATCCATGAAGCCCTCGTTGCTCCTGGAAACGGAAGTATGGGCGTGTTTTACTTTCACTTCCAGGAGCAATGAGGGGCAGATGAATTGGTGTCAGGGGCCGCACCCAGCCCCCAGGCCTTAGTTTGGGCACCACTGTACTAGAGGGCTGCTGCTAGTCAGAGTAACCAGTAGTAGAATAAATTGTATGTTTCAATATGTAGTCAGTATGTCGTTATGTTATCTGGCATTACTTGTATCTGTTAAAACAACAAGAACTAGTCATTCTGTGGTTTATTAATTATGACCTCAGTTCTCACCCAGTTCTAGGAGTAGTGCCTCAACACTTGTTTGTATCCCTCAGAGGAATCCATTTGGAAGAAGCCTTTGGATGTATTCCAGGAGAGGAAAAAATTGAGGAGTCAATATCTGTTTTGGGTCACCGTTGACAGAGATGGAATCTTAATAGCCAAGAGTGCTCTTGAACTTACTCTCAATTCGCTTCCATTTTTATCACATATTTGTATTGTGTTGCATATACAGTATCTAGGCTATTATGGTGCCCAGTGAATGTGAATGTGCTAATGTTGCACACATCTGATCCTCTTTTATTCATGTTAGGATTAGTGTTAAGTGTTACCCTGTAAAAGAACAGTGGTCAGAATGCACCCTCCTCCTGCCCCAAAACATGTAAACTAGTGGTTCCCAACATGGGGGGGGGGGGCACTCCCCCACAGGGGGACCTCAATTCCAAGAAGCCTAAGTCAGTTCATTGGCTGATCAGTGCTTTGGGGAATTGACTGAGGCTTCTGGGAATATGCAGCTGTGGCACCATCGTTACATCTTTTTCAAATATAGAAGCATATTCTTAGATTGAGCAGTGTTTCCCAACCTTTGGTTTTGGACTTCAATTCCCGAAAGCACTGATCAGCCAATGTACTGGCTTAGGCTTCTGGGAATTGGAGTCCCCCTGTGGTGTGTGTGCCCCCACCAGGGGCATGCTGGCTACACTAAAAGATCACTGGACATGGAGTGGTGACCCTTACAAAATATATATGTTCCCACTCACCTTTTAATTTCAACTCCGCTTTGGGGATTTGAACTGACAACCTCTTGCTGCAAAGCAAAATTACAGCCTCTAAGCCACAATGGCTCCACTGTAAATGGAGCTGTTTTTGTAAGCTTATCTTTGGCAGCAAAGGAGGAAGGAAGGCAGAGGAACATTGAGCCCTGCTCATTTGCTCGATTGGGCATCGCAGCTTGGCTCAGCTCTTTGGATTGGCACCCGGGAGGGGAGGTGCCATGGTACTTGGGGCCTGGGGGGTGTCCCAGGCTGAGTAGCCCAATAGGCCAGCCCACCACTGTGCCCCATGTTAGGAGCCACTGTTCTAGACTGAACCTAGTGATTTAATATAAGTGATTTAATATAATCAAGGAAAGTGCAGGTGCCATGATAGTTTTATAGAATGAAGTTAGTAAATTGTGATAGGAGCAAATTTGTCTGAGTTAGTCACAGCTAGCTAGATTCGTTGATACTACTGACTGTACTCTTGATACCACTAACACAATAGTCATCTTCAGGATTCCAGGAAGCTGTCTTGCTAGCTGTTCAGAAATGTCAATATGTGTCATTATCGTGGAATAGTAATGCTAAGGTAGTACTGCATCTACTAAAGTTGTAAATTTGCTTCAAAACTGTACCCTGCTCTTGCTGATTTCATTTACTGCATCTCTTCTTCTTCTTGTGCCATATCAAGTTCCAAATATTGGTTATCATCATGGTGATCAGCCATGATGATTGTCCTGAGAATATAATACAGTAGCTTTCCATTTGCCTTCTACATCTCAGCATGACACCCATACCACTGATCCAGTTCTGTGGGTCACTTCCTGGTCCTGAGCCTTTTTGGCACACAAAGTCCTCATCAGCCTCAGGCCAGTATTGATGAAGCACTGCATCTCTGGTGATGGTCAACTGCCCAATTACTTAAGATATAATCTAAGTGTATGAGAAGGTAGCCCTTGACTTGAGGTTTCTCTTCCATCCCCATCTTTTAGGGAGAAAAGATTGCATGCTGGGCTCTCATTCTGTGGTGTGACCTTCTGTGGTAGAATGCAGAGAAACAGAATGCCCTTTTATTTACAATTAGGGTACGAAACATTGAACACACATTTCAGAGCTTCATGAAAATCTTTTTCAAGGAGATGACCGGGACAAAATGGCGAAGGAGTAACATACACTTCAAACTGGCTGAGTGATGGATGTTTTAAAAAAGGTGAAAAAAGGAGGCTGTCAGCGATAAATTTGAGAAAATTACAGATGAGAGTTGTCGGGGGTGAAGATGGTGAAAAATTTCAGAGGGAATGAGAACTCAGGACAGCGAAGAGAAGTGAAAATGCTGAGAGACGCTGAAGACGGAGATAATAAACAAAACAGGCATACACATAAACAGGCAAGTAATTGATGGAATGTTTAAGCCTGTGAATTCTTTATAAGTCCCCCTTGTAAATCTCCTAATGCTTTCACTTTTTGGATTACAATGTTTGCTTAAGGCTCAGCAACTGGAAGGATGTTTAATTGATTAGACCGAAGGAAAGATAACACCGTTAATCTCCCACTGCAGAAGCCTTGGAGAAAAGTGTTAAGAGACAAGCTTTACTTTGAAAGTAAAATTTTGAAACTCTGAATATTTTGAATACCTTTAGTTTACTTTGAAAGTGTTGGTCTCAAGACTTGATAAATGGAGAGAAGATAAAGTGGTGGATTGTTATTTAGAGACTCGGTGTGAATTGCTATGAGAGACTGATTATTGCAGCTGACAGAGATTGACTATTAAAGTGGAACAGCTGAGTTGTGACAGACAAGAGTAAGCATGGAACAACCGAGCAAGGTTGAGGAAAGGTTTCAAGAGAAGTCTCAAGAGGACACATATAGACATCTCTCCAAAGAGGATGAAGGAATAAAAACTTTAAAAAGAGAGTTTGAAGATTGGAGGAGAATAACAAAGGCTATAATGGGTAGCCAAGAACTGGTACTGTGAGAAAAAGGGGGGAAAAAGAGAGAGTAGAGGCAGAAAAATTGAAATCAGTAAAACAGGAAGAAGAAAAGCAATGTTTGGGAGTAATGGAGAAAGAAATGGACACTTGGAATAGAATTGAAAAAAGTTGGATAAGATGAATAAGATAAGGAAGCAAGAAATGAATGACATTATGAAAGAGCAACAAGACTTAAAGAATTTGTTGGAAAATTTTATGAAAATAATAAATGATAAATTTGTGGCAATAGAATTAAAATCAAAATTTATGGAGGAAGAGATCAAGAATATTAAGCAAGAAATGAATGATATTACGAAAGAACAACAAGACTTAAGGGATTGTTTGGCAAATTTTGAGATAGTAACAAATGATAAATTTGCGGCAACAGAGACAAAATTAAAAATCGTGGATGAATCAATTAAAGCTATTCAAGGAAAAGGAAAAGAGGGAGATGAAAGAAGAGACAATCAAGAAAAAAGACTGTATATGTTGGAGTCAAAGGCGAGACAGAAGAATTTGTTGATAAAACATATTCCAGAATGTAACCAGACAGACTGAGGGAAAGAATTATTAAATTGTTGAATGAACTGAAGATGGGGAGGAATTTTACACAGGAGGATATATCAGCAGCTTATAGACTGGGGAAAAAAAGAGATGGGACATTTAAAAGGCATGTCTTGGTAAAATTTGTAAGTTTAGATAGCAAACTAAAGTTGATGGCTTATCTAAGGAAAAAAGTACACGGGTATTAAAATTGGATGGTGAACAATTGGATATATGTCAGGATTTAATAAGAGAAGAAAGATTGTGGAGGAGGAGAATTAAACCAATTACTAAATTGTTACGAGATAAGGGAGTGAACTATAACTGGCAACAGTCTCAACAGTTGAGATTCTTCTGGCCAGGGAAAGTCGTGGTGATAAGAAAACAAACTGACTACCTGGATATATTAGAATCATGTAATATTGTTAAAGAAGGATCAAAAGAATGGAGGAAACTTAAAGAGAAGCTTGTAATTACAGAAAGTTCAATAAATTTTTGTAATAGTAAAGAAAATTGATATTACTTTTTTTAATTGGACCAAAAAAAGTTTGGGGCAACATAGTTAATTAAAGGAATGTAGGAAATTTAAAAAGGAGCTTTTAATTACAGAAAGTCTCATAAATTTTTGTGACAGTAATAATATTATCAAATAAACTTTAAGGGAAGAAAATTGATACTATTTTTTTCTTGGATCAGAAGAAGTTTGGGGTAACATAGTTGTTAAGATAATCTAGTTTTCAAGTGGATGTAACTTCTAAATTGGTATGAAGTGCTCATTAATTTATATAAATGAAATTTAATGTAAAGGATTGTGAACTTTGGAAAGCAAATAATGAGCTATTATATTTTAAAGGAAGGTGAAAAGAGAAGAAAGAAAGGAGAAAAAGAAAAGAAAAGGGAGCAATAATTTAGTGATAGTAGAAGAAAAATCAAAATACGTTGAAGGGAAAGTTAAAGATAATTAAAGTAAAGAGAATGATAGAATGGATAATTAAGAATTGGATATTTGGAGAAAACTGAGAAATGTTGGGACAAAAAGGATAAGATAAGGAAGTAAGAAAGGAAAGGTACTATGAAAGGATAATAAGATTAAAAGGATTTGTTGGTAAATTTTCAGAAAATAACAGACCTGCAATAGTAATATTATCAGCAACTTTAAGGAAAGAGGATTGATATTGGTTCTTTTGGTTTAAAAGAAGTTTGAGGTAATACAGTTGACAGGAAAAATTGATCTTAAGTGGACATAATTCCCTAAATTGTTATGAAGTGCTTATTGATTAATTTGTATAAATGAAATTTAATGTAAAGGATTGTGAATTTTGGAAAGCA
Source organism: Furcifer pardalis (assembly GCA_030440675.1). Taxonomy (NCBI): domain Eukaryota; kingdom Metazoa; phylum Chordata; class Lepidosauria; order Squamata; family Chamaeleonidae; genus Furcifer; species Furcifer pardalis. Next base: position 44,869,833 of record CP126890.1, on the reverse strand, counting down.
AATAATGAGTCATTATCATATTTCAAAGGAAAAGAGGGGGTTTTTTTTAAAAAAGGGGGGTAATAATTAGTGATAGTAGAAGAAGAATTAAAATATGTTAAAGGAAGGTTAAGGATAATTAAAGTAAAGAAAATGATAGAATGGATAATCAAAAATTGGATATTTGGAGGAAAACTGAGAAATGGTTGGATAAAAAGGATAAGATAAGGAAGCAAGAAAGGAAAGGTATCATGAAAGGATAATAAGATTAAAGGGATTTCCTGAAAGCAATAGATGACAAAGAATAAATGGTAAATTTAAGGCAAAATTAACATCTGTAGAAGGAAAAATTAAAGATAAGGAAAAGGAAAAGATATAAGAATTGAAAACTAAGAGGAAAGATTGTACACATTAGAGAAGGTGATGAGATAAAAGATATATACACAAATATCAGAGGGAAACTTAGATTTATAGAGGGAAAGAATTAATAAAGGGTTGAATAAAGCAAAGATGGGGAGGAATTTTATATAGAAGGATATATTAGCAGCTTATGGATTGAGGAAGAGAAGAAATGGGATTGTTAAAAGGTATGATTGGGTAAAATTTGGAAGAAGACGTTTGGGGTAACATAACCAATAGGGAAATTTGGTAATGCAATTATTTTGTGATGTGTATTAAGTTTATCTAATGTGTAAATTGTTACGAAATGTTGATTAATCAATTTGTAATTCTTTTGTTGGTTTAAAATTTGAAGGAAAAAATATTTTTTATAGTATAAAACTTAAAAGAAGTGGGAAATTTAAGGAGAAGGGTAAAGGGGAACTTATACAAAAATGTTATGAAAATGTAAATAACTCTTGTCAAGGAAGGTTAAAGGTGGGCAAGGATTGAAAACTCAATCAGAAATAATCTAAAGGAAAAGTAATAAAAAGAGAATGGTAAATAACCACCAGCTGAAGGAAAGGAGAAAGAGAAGCAGCTGCATTGCTATAAGTTTTGTTGTTCAGTCGCACAGTCGATTCCGACCCTCTGCGATAAGTAATAAGTATAAGTAATAAGACTCAATTGATGTCTTAAACATCAGTAACAACCCGCTCTAGTCCCAGTCTCCCTCCCCCACTTTGACACTCGGAGGAGGTCCTTCAATGGAAGGATAGGGGAGAGAAGACGACAAGAGGGTGAAGGGTTGGGTGAGGGTTGTTCCTTTCTTATGTTATTATGGGATTTTGGGTGGTGTAGGGTTGGGCGAGGGTGAATGTACTTATTTGTTTTGTTTTGTTTTTCGTTTTTTTCTTTTCTTTTCTTTTCTTTTGGTCTTGCATTGTCCTGTAATGTGAAATGTTTTTTGTTGATTTTGTCAAGGTGGATAATTATGTTGTAATTTTTTTGTAATCTCTTGCTTGTGTCTTTTTTTATTTAAAGTTTAATAAAATTAAAAAATAAAATAAAAAAAGAAAATCTTTTTCAAGTGGTATTTGATTGGCTTTTTTGGGCTGAGAAAGTAGCTTGAGAAGCAGATGTATGATACCCACAGTCAAAGCAGAGAAACATCTTGTTCTTCTGTTTCCCAAAGGTTGGTTGGCAAGATTTGACTGTCATTGCATATGTGGGTGTTCATACTTAGAATAAGCCAGGCTTGCTCTTGCATGGTCCCTGCCTTCTTGGTTTTGGGTCAAAGAAACATGGGCCATTTATCATTTCAGGAGACCTGGTGAACTTTTCTACAGTCAAGTGGAACTCATAGAAACACAAGAGTCTGCTTTATATCAGGCTTTCTCCCTCTAGCCCAGTATAGTGAACAGGAATTGAGACTGGCTGTCCAGAGACTCAAGCTTTTTGTGTGCTGCTGTGTCATGCTTTGTTGTTTGTGATGGCTGTAATTATAAAGAAAAGTGTGCTACTCTCATCTTCAATGGATCTTAGTTTCCCTGTTTGAATAGCTTTGGTGAGCAAGATACAGAAAAAAAGATTTAATGAAAACTTACACCTGGCAGAATTTCAAAATTGCTGTTAATTTTTGTGTAAAGATGTTGTGTGGGCTTTTTTTGTATAGCACATATTTGTAATCTGTTTGTTCTTCTTTTGTGTCCTGATCAAACCCTGGGCTGCCAAAATGAAGCCACTTTCTTGACTTTGTCATTGTCCAAACTTAAGTCCTCATCAGGGGTACACAGAAAGAAACCCCCCCCCCCAAAGATTGTTAATACAACTGGGCATACCCTGGGTGGCAACCTTCCCAACTACTCTTTCTAACACCAGATCAAACCAAAGGATCCATTTGTTGATTAATTTGGTAAAATCAAGGGTGCTTACAGCTGGGTACGCCCTAGCGCTATCTTTCAAAAAGTACAGTACTATAAGGTGGTTCTATTTTTTACTCCTTCACTGATTTTTAACCAAAAAGAAAAATACTGGGAAAAAACCAAAGTATTAGAAGTGTAATATATTATTGTCTTGATCCCATGTAGGTTTTTTAAAAAAAATTAGGTGCAGTTAGATGCACTACAATTATATTATCTATTTCACAGGGATGTGGAGATCTGTGGAGAAGGGTCATACTTTCCTGTTTGCGTTTATTGGGGGAAAGCCTGGATGTAAATGTAGATAATAATAATAAAATAAATTAAGAATAATAAAAATACATAACCTAGTCTGTAGATTATGACCTGTACTTTAAATGCCTAGCTGTGGAAGTGCAGCATGCAAATATGAAATAATTCTGTTTTCAATATGTTCAAATTAAAAACAGAATCTATTACCTCAGTCTGGTTCAAAATCTGGAGACAATTATGGAATGTGCACAACCCACATTCTAATCTTATTGTTGAAAATATCTCAGTTGGCATAGATGATGCTTTTAAAGTATTTAGATTTTTATCTGTTTATTTGGAAAAATCTAATGAGTGGCCAGTCTTTATCTGTGAAATATTTGACAAAAATGTGCTATAATCACTTTACAGTGAATTCAGTTCTTTGGGGGTGGGGGTGGGTTGGTGGGGAGTGTTTAATCTATTCAAACTTGTATAATAATGTATGTTAAAAACCACATTATAGATCTTGCTCTTTTGTGCCATGTAATGGTAACATAAACTGTTAACATCCAACATTAGATAAAGCTGAAAAAGACACTAAGAGAAACACAATTTTAAAATACAAAATAGTCTTTCAAGTTGAGATGTGCAGATAAAAGAAGATGTTGGGACAACTGTAACCTGACAGCAAACTGTAACAGAGACAAGAACAAAAAGAAGGATATTCTAATACAGAGGCACCAAAATGTTGTGGCAATGACTAAACAGGAAACCATCTTTCTGGAAACACTCACAAAATTTTATTATGACATGCTGTGTTTGCCTTCAATAGATTAATATGAATTACTGTATAGAATTCTCTTTCATAGCTTTGTATGGAAATTGATTTTTTTTCTATTCCTTTTTCTTATGTAGACATTGGGGAATCATGAATTTGATAATGGTGTGGATGGATTATTGGATCCGCTGCTCAAATATACTGAATTTCCTATTGTAAGTGCAAATATTAAAGCAAGTAAACGATTAGCAAGCAACATCACAGGGTATTTCCTTCCTTATACGATTATACATGTTGGCTCTGAAAAAGTAGGAATTGTTGGCTATACCACAAAGGAGACACCTGTTCTGTCAAATCCAGGTATGCTTTCTTTTCCTGCTTATGTAAAATTGTATAAATTTAAATAAACATGTTTAATTTTGATCCTGTATTCCTCATCACTTTTTATTTCTTTTCTAACATAAAGTTGGTGATAATACTTCTACAGTGGCCATTTATATAAAACAATGCTGGGAGTAACATGTGTGTTATCACCAACCAAGTGCTTGATGATATATAGCTGTAGTTTCTGAAGTGGTAGCCATGTTAGGCTGTGCAAGCATACCAGACAAGAAACAAAATTAAACAAAACATAAATGCAAAAATGTTATGACACCATAAATAATATCTGCTATATTTTAATGTGATATCGGGTATATTTTATTGTGGATCATGTCCACTTCCTCAGATATGATAGTGAGACTATACAATAATTGATACATGGCCCAATGGTTGAGTTACTATAGTTAGACACAAATTGCAAATCATGTGAGTCAGTAGGGCGTTTCACACCTGGTAGTGACTGAAGATCTCTGATTAATATTCAGATCTATTCCTTTGAAGCTTTGTGCTGTAAAAATGGCAAATGGTTAGCATACTATATATCCTATACTAACCAATCATTGCCTTTCTATATCACTATCTGGTCATGGGACCATGTTAGGCCACCAACCATTGTGGAAATCAATTCCAAAAGTCCCGGCCATTTTAGGAGTTGAAGTCCATAATGTCTAAAGAACCAAAGATTGACAACACCTGCTGTACAGCAGACAAGTGTGAAACAATTCCAGACTGAATGGCTTGTGAGGTGTGTTATGTGGACAACATGTTTGGATGGAAGACATCAATTCAACAGGTACAGGGAACAATATAGGGCCATTGACCTTGCTAGCTGGGGTATTCTGGGAGTTGTAGTCAGAAAAATAATTTCCAAACTCTGGCTATTCAAGCAGAGCAATTGAGTTTGCTTTTAGTTCGGCCCCAATCTTGTTCTGTTCACTAGTCTTAATTAATTAAGTCAATGCTAGATTATTCAGTGTTGCGTACTATGGGAAGATTTCTATGCCCTAAATTCTTCCCAGAACCTGGTATAGTTATGTTAGCACTGAATTTGCTAATATTAGACTGCATCCTAGATATGATAGAGTGAGAGTAAGAACTACTGAATTCAGATCTTACTTCTGATGAAACATACACAGTACAGTATCTATTGTCCTGTACCCATTTATGTGGAAATAACCCTAATTAGACTCAATGGGACTTACTTTCAGTAGACATAACAACACTGTGCTGTTAACTCATTCTAAAAACTCTGGTGATGTAGCTGAAAAACCCTCCTTTTTTCTGAGAATTTTAAAGCAAATTAGAGTCAGTATATCTTGTGGATGCTTTCCTCCTAATTTTGGTTTTTTAAAAAACATTCTGTTTTTCTGTGTTAAGAACAGTTCAATGTGCCATCTAATCACAGACCAAAATATATTTCCTATGGCTCAGATATCAAACCTGCCCACCTCATGGTGAGTTTTGACTGAGCAAATTGTTGACTTATTCCACTAGAGATTTTGCTACAGTTTGATTCTCACAACATAAGTCTAATATGTGAATATCCAGAAGATTGAGAGTAGGGCTCCACTCAGGATCAGTCTGTTTTCATTTCAGGAAAGAAGACCTCCTACAAAACAGTGTAGGGAAGAGTTATCTTGTTCAGGTTTCCAGAATATTCCATTCCATTCTTGTTCTCTTTGGTTTTCCCTTACCCTCAAGATCAAGCATTCTTCCCACTAAAAATTCTTTTTCAACTTGGCCATGACATGGCAGCCAGAGAAAAGTAGGTAGGTTTACTTTCAAGAATAAAATTTGAAAAGTACTCCATTGGTAAGTGAAATATAAAATGCATTACATAAAAATGAAAGTATTGGGGCACCTTAGATTGGTCACAGGATGCCTAAAACCAACCCCAATACAAAACGTGCATTACTTCGCTGGCATCCCTCCACTAAAATTCCATCGAGAAAGTGCTGCTCAGAAAGAGTGGGTCAAAGCAAGTTCCTCAGAAGCACACCTGCTATTTGATCACCACACACCAAAGCAGAGACTGAAATCAAGGCACAGTTTCCTCATAACTTCTCCCCACCCCATCCCCAACAACCAGCCCAAAGACTCCCTTAGAACTATGGAAAGCAAGCAAGGAGCTACCAGATAACTTGGCAGAACCACATGATTCTCTACCCCCTGGCCAAGAATAACTATGTCCTGTGTGGGAAGCTTTAAACGGACTGTGTGCAGGGGTAGGAAGATCAAAGGCTAATCTGAGAAAGTGGGGTTTCCCTGTAGATGACATCCTGTGTGAATGTAGAGAAGTACAAACTATCTCCCATATGATACAATGCACACAATGCCACTCAGCATGCACAATATTGGGCAGATGTCATCTAGCCCAACTAGATATATTAATTTTAGCTTTCTATGTTATTATATGCTGGTGGTGCCTCTGGCACAATTTTTTAAAAAAGACCTTGAAACCAACATTTATTTCAGCATGAGTTTTCATGGATTACAATCCATTATTTTGTACTCATAAAATCAAGGGCATTCAAAGAAAATCTGCCTATGCGACAACCTCCACTCTGTCCACAGCCCTCAGCTTTCCCCTAGGAAGCCACATATTAGGGCAGGGGTTCCAACCTAAGGCCCACAGGCCAGATGCAGCCTGTGGCGCCATTTCATGTGCCCCCACCCCTCCAAGGGCATTCACAAAATAAAATGACTGCCTTTTTTGAAGCTGTTGGGACAAAATGGCCACTGCCACCACCATCATGCAGGCAGTGCAAAATGGCTGTCCGGCCCTTGAAGCTGACTGAGAGAGCGTGACCCAGGCCCTGGCTTGAAAAGATTGGGAACCCCTGTATTAGGGCGATTATTTGGAATGGGAAGCAGAAATAGACAATCAGGAATTTTACGGGTTATGGGATGCTGTCTGGTTGGGAATGTTCCCCTGTTTATGTGAGAACAGTCCTGGATCCACTGTATTGTCCTCATGAAGGCACTACCCTCAGACTGACCTACATATGCTGTGAAACTGCTGCAGTAGAATCCACTAATCTGTTCTGTACTACATAAAACAAGATAATTAGCTGGATGAAAATTATTAGAAGCTCTAAGTTCCTTTAACTGGAGTCATTGGCCATGGATTAGAATGAATTCATCTGGAAAATCACCAGCATTTGAAATTTATTTCAATGAATGTTCTCCCTAGGAGAGCTGGAACTTTTTTTTCTTCCAAAGAATGGAAAGAATATGAGGTTATTCTGTCTAAGCAGTTCAAGAAATCTCTATAGTCTTTAGAAGTACATTCATCATTTCCTATGACTATACATATACAAAACATCTGACTGAAAGATGATCGTGAGTTATTCCAGGATTTACAGCAACAGGGTGTTGACTATGCTTACTCCCAGATGATCTGTAAGAAAGCTGAAAACTGAAACATCTTGCTTTTCTGGAAATCTTTTCATGTACTTTTGTATTTATAATCATGGGAACCTGGAGTGAAATCACACAGGTCATTGAGTATCACGTTGTTCTCTTCCAACCCTGGCATTAGACAGACAATTTTGTTTAAACACATAATTTCCATTGATGTTTAATCAAAATGTGTTATGCTTGTAGTCAGATTTTTGAAACATACTGCAAACATCGTTGTTATTGAACCTACTTCCCTCACTTTGCCTCAGTCATCTGAAAAATTATTTTTCCCAGATTCACGTGCTTATTGTTCTAGAGCTAGACTGTAAAGGAACCAAGCCCTAAGCAGAAGGACTGAAGGAATTGGCCATGTTTAGCCTTGAGAAAAGGAGACTGAAGGGGAATACGATAGCACTTTTCAACTTGAAAGATTGGCATGCAGAGGAGTGATAGGGTCTGTTTTCAATCATCTCAGAGTGCAAGACCACTAAGGCTCAGGTTACAAACCAGATATAGGCTAAATTATCAGAAAATACCTCTTAACTGTTAGAACAGTACGACAATATAGCCAATTACTTTGGGAGGTGGTGGTAAGGGCTCCAATGCTGGAGAAAATTGATCAGGGGTTGGATTCAATGGTCTTAATGGCCACTTTCAACTTAGTTATTCTGTGATTGTATGAAAGTTCTTGAAATGACAAAAGTGCAGTGGGTTAAGGACCACTGGGGAGTTCTTTGACTCTTCCACACTTTCATTCTAAAATTTTACACCCTCCCAAATTATAACCTTTCACATTGATGGTGCACAAAATAGCAGCATGACTTCATCTTCTTGACTCTGTATTGTATACCAGAGGAAAGGACACTGATAAACTAGCAGGAATTGTAAGTTACTAATTTGCAGCATTCCTTTTTTAATCCCAAGGCTTTATACAAATTTAGGATGCTATAGATGTTATACAGCCTGGATAACATAGTCTGATTTTTTCAGAGTACTAAATCCCATTTCTCTGCAATTTCCTAATCTTTTGATAGGATCATTGGGGGATTTGTTTCCCCAAGAAGTCCCATACCAAGACTAGAGGTGACATGGTTATTTCATTGGTTTCAGAGGGGAGAGGTTAAAGAAACACAGATCTTTGGAGCTCTGTGGAGAATCACCCTTACCTCCTGACTCGATAGAAGAAAGTATGTAATGCAGCTTCAAACATGTAGACCTCTACTGGTTTTCCACTTATGACTAAACCAAGCCTTTTCAGTGGCAGTGAAAGTTGGGCCCTGTGTCTCATCTGGTTTTCTTATTGTCTGTAAGACTCAGATGATTTCTTGACTGAACCCACTGTGTTTGAAACTGGATTATAGAAAACCTGTGGGTACAGCACAGTTCCCCAGTATGTACATTATATGCTGTTGCAAGACATAATTTTTATTTATTTATTTATTTCATTTCATTTCATTTGTACTCCGCCCTCCTCCGAAGACTCAGGGCGGCTTTACAACTAAAAACAATTAAAACACATAAATAAAATGCCACCATTACTTTTCTTTGAATGTTTCAATGACAGTGTATCAAGGGTCTTCAGTAAATTCTAAATGAGATATTTTCTTAAATTTAAGCTATATCCACTTTTGTTTCCTTAATTCCCTTGAAGAGGTTGGAGGACAGTTCATCATTAGGTTTTAGGGCAGGGGTGCCAAAACTTTTTGGGCTGCAGACAAGTCATGTGGTTCAGGGAGCTGGTCACATTGGCCCAGGGCTGGATCCAGCCCCTGACACCAATTCATCCAGTACATGAAGCCCTCGTCACTCCTGAAAGTGGAAGTAAAACGTGCCCATATGAGCATGTTTTACTTCCACTTTCAGGAGCGACGAGGGCTTTGTGGGCCAGATGAATTGGTGTCAGGGGCCGGATCTGGGCCCCAGGCCGTAGTTTGGGCACCCCTGATTTAAGGCATCTCTTTGCTTGAAATAGCCACATTTTCTAATAAACTCTAAACATGTAGGCTGTGTTCTAAGAAACCAAACCAAGAAAAACATAATACTTCAGCAGAAGAAAGGGCCATAATCTGGCAGGTTGATCTGTAGGGCAGGATGGCAAAACTGAGAAAGCTGCAATCTCATTTACTAGAGAACCAGGATTGGAAATGAGTGGTCAAGAAGAAGCAGTGGAGAATGCCTAACATTTAAAAATTTTACAGATGAGTTTAATTCTTTCCTTAGGACCACACATGAAGGATTCAGCAGGAAGAAAGAGTGGCTATCCAGGGTACTAAGCTCTCTTTAGAGTGCAGTTCTTAAGGTTAGCCAGTTAGGTTTTATATGCAGGGCGAGAAACGTGGTAGAAAGCCAAACGATTTGTCTTTTGTAATTTGGTGGGCTCTTTTCCAGTTTCTGAAAATCTAAAGAATATTGGAAGCTTTCCAGCAGCCCCTTGTCAAAAAGAATAAAGAGGCAACAACTGAATACTTGTTAGGGGAAAAATACGCTTTTTTAGCTTTTCCTTAAGAATAACATAATAAATACTTTCTGTAGTTGTTCTAAAATTGCATTTATGTATTATAGTGACAATAGTTTCCTGGTTATCCCCATGACCTTTAGGAGATTAATTAAAATCTTATTTCTAAAGTTTGGAGAATGGATGAAGACGAAGTTTCTTTATTTTTAGTGTTTTTGTGGGCACAAGACGGTACCTAATGATGTAATTCTGCTAGCACAAAGTATCTACTGCTTGTCAAAATCTGTCTTCATCCTTATATAAGTATCAGAACATTGATTGATTGATTTGATTAATTAATTAATTAATAGGCCGCCTTTCTCTTGATAGGGGACTCAAGGTATCTCAATAATGTTAAAAAGATCAAATTAAAACATTAAATTATATATATATATATATATATATATATATATATATATATATATATATATATATATATATATATATATATATATATATATATATATATATATATATATATATATATATATATAATTAAACTATAGTAATAACTGAAATACACTAAATGAGTAAAATACAATAAAAACTTTTAAAACCATCTAAAACCCAGTAACCAGGACTCAGTATTGATTCTGTTTGAGTGCTTGCCTAATTCATCATTTTTAAAACAAAATTTCGTGACCACCTTTCAAGATTGTGGTCTTCCTAAGCATAAAGCCACTACAAACATTAATAAAATCATATCAAATATATACTATTATCAATAAAACAAATTTCAGTAAAATGCTATTTCCAAATACCATCTAATAGTAGCAGACAATTTTCAGTTAAAAGGAAGATAAAATAACTTTGTTTAAAAAACGGATGAATTTTTAAAATTCTCTTTAGATGGTTCCAGATGAAATTCCATTGGGTGGGAGTAGTCACTTAGAAGGCCAGATGTATAATTCCTACTGAATTTTTAAAAAGCACTAATAATCTAAAATTGTATGCATACAGAAACTAAATGTTTACATATTCACACTGGTTGTGTATCTCCTAGTACAATACTACCTCTTATACCTCTTATACTAAGAAACTAATATTATATGGTGTGTAATTGAGGTTTTGTATTTTAATTGAGGCAGGTTTTATTACAGGGATTTTTTTTTTTTTTGCATCTGGTGAACTGTCTTGATTTTGTCAATGTTTGCATGGCATTTTAATATATACAATTATATGTGAAGTTCACATACTGTACTTCAAAGCAGGACAGATTACTTTCTTGTATGACGGTCATCTACAGTTTCCTTCCCAAACTCAAAAAATAAAGTGAATGAAATTAGTGCTGTAACAAAGTGATCTCCTTTGTTTGAAATGTATTTGTTAAGCAATGTATATCAAGTACCTGCATACTTTGTATACAGAATAGAAATATTGTTATACTTTGCCAAATAATGTTTAATAAGACTATAGTAAAAGCAACCAATCAACCATTTTCTGTTGGATTTTTAGGACAGGATTTAATATTTGAAGATGAGATTGCAGCACTGCAGCTACAAGTGGACAAACTTACAACATTGGGAGTCAACAAAATCATTGCTCTTGGTCACTCTGGCTTCACTGTGGATAAAAGCATCGCTCAGAAAGTGAAAGGCGTCGATGTTGTGATTGGAGGTCATACAAACACATTTCTTTATACAGGTGTGTTGTTTTGTCAGCAGAATGGGGGTTCTGATTAGTAATTTGAGAAAAGCTAGTTTGAAGCTAAAGTACTTTGGACATCAAATGAGAAGATAGGATTCACTTGAGAAAGCCTTGATGCTGGGAAAGGTGGAGGGCAAAAGAAGAAGGGGGTGGCCAAAAATGAGATGGCTAGATGGTATTGTAGACAGAATGGCCACAAAGCTGAGTGAGTTGAGGAGGATGGTGGAGGACAGAAGTGCCTGGCAGACAGTGGTCCGTGGGGTTGCAAAGGGTCAGAATCGACTGTGCGACTGAACAACAACAAAGTTTGCAAGGTGTAATGTAGTACTCAGTTACTGTACAGCATTTTTCCTGCCTTGATTCTGCTGAGGAGATCAGTCTGTGTATGCAAGCTGGTGGGCATGCCTCATTTCCTGTACCTGGAACATGTGACCAAAATAGAATGTGTAGAAGAGTGTGTTTGCCATATCTCATGATGTATTACCTCCAGTAAGAAATGTCTTCCAAAGCAAATAGAGATGTGAAACGCCTAAGGTTTGGGATCAATGTAACAAACAAAAAATTGAAAGCCTTTCCTTCTTTCCATCCTGGCATATTTGCTCATGTGTGGGAGAAATTCTTGCCTGGACAAAACCTGGAAAAATACTGGTGTGAACTTAATTTTTTTAACAAAATAAATAGTCTGGTTTGAGATGTTTTCCTTCTCCTCTATGTCTTTGACTAGTGATGAGACAGACCATTAGTAGCACGTCATCTTAGCTTTAGTTTTTCTGCGTTCTATTTTTAACATCTAGACTTTACTCTTCTGAGTGGTTTGTGCATCATAGTTTCCTTTTCTTCTTGTGTGAAATGGTTGGGTTTTGGTATGCCATTTCCGCACCAAGGACTCTGGGCCTTTTCATTACAGTCATTTCAGAAATGAATCATGATGCTGCCTTGCCCTACTTTTGCTTGAAGTTTGGGATTTTTTAATATGTTCTCACTCTTGCATAAATATGTCCATATGAAATCCGTTTCCCTGCTAACTGACTAGATTCTCCCCAAGACTGGTTTGTCCGTCTGCTCTCTATAGTGTCCTAAAGGTAAAAGGTAAAGGTCACCCTTGCTCAAAAGCCAGTCGTATCTGACTCTAAGGTTCAGTGTTCATTTCTGTTTGTTTGGTTGGTTGGTTGTTTGGCTGGTTGTTTGTTTGTTTGTCATTAGAGTTTGTCTGGCTCAAGGTCACCCCTTGAGCTTCACAGCTGAATGGTATTTGAACCCAGGTTTTCTGAGTCCAAGACTCAGAGTTAGGTTTACCTAATTGGGGCGGGGTAACAAATTGGAAAAAATAAATAAATAAATAAATAAGACTGCATGCATTACACTTTGCTCACTTCTATCTGGAATTTTAGAGTGCTATAAAAAGAATGGAGTTTTTAAACCCTTCCAAAATAGCAATGTGAATAAACCTTGGTTTCGTTCAAAATTGCTTGGTAATTATATGCTTTGGCAGCAAGTTTAGATGAGGGAGAGGAAACCTCCATGCCGCTTTTTCCAAATGATGCTCCCAGCCTATAATGTCAATTTATGTGCCAGACTGGCCCATACATAAGCACTATGTTTTTGACAACATGCCTAGAAAGCATTTTTTAAATTACTTGTAAACCACCCTGAGTCACTTCCGTGAGAAGGGTGGTGAAGAAATACAAATAAATAAATAAATCTGACCTTGGAAACCGGGTTGGCTGAACACTAACCATGAAGTATAGTACTGTACAGTATTACCATGACACTCTGAAATGCGGATGTAACATTTGAGGAAAAATGATGCTGAATTAAAGTAAAATAGCAAACTGTTACAACCTGGAGCTATTTTGTATCCAGAGTTGTGTGATTGTAAACTTCACCAGCATTACTGGTCAGAAACAGACAGGGTTTGGAGAGAACCAGGAAATAACTGTTGCAAGAATCTTTCTGGTTCCTCTGTCTGGAGAAAGGTGGCAAATAAATAAAACAGTGTAAACAAACAATAAACAGTAGTAAAACAAAACAAAAAATCCCCAACCTTTGTAAATAGCTTATATTAACATCATTTGTTCAGTGTGATACTGACTTTGGTTTCAACCCTAAACTAGCTCCCTGGGAGTAAGTCCCACTAAACTCACATAAGGATTTGCTCTTATAATGAGTTGGCAAAGCAGTTCTCTGTTTTGTTGCTAACTTTTACACATTTTATTACTTTTACCTTTCTTACATTCTCAATAGGAATACTGTTCCATGACCTAAGAAGCTTCTTCTAAGCCAGTGGTGGTGAACCTATGGCACATGTTCAAGAAGTGACACACAGAGGCCTTTCTGATATCACACACACCATCAAGGGGAAGCCCTGCCCCATCCCGCCTATATGGCACCGCTTCCCCACCACCCCTCTCCCTCTACCTAAGGGGAGGCTAAAATCCCACCAGGAGGCTGCAGCGGGGTATGGTGAGATGAATAGACACTCCCACCCACCTCTCCTAGGAGATGGGTGCACCCACCAAGGGTCAGGTGCACCTGCAGGGGGTGAGGAGAACCCAAGGAGAGTGAGGTTGGAGAGCACCCATGGGGATGGGGAGCCCCCCTTGGGGGTGGGGAGCACCCATGGGGGTGTGGGGCACCTGCAGGGGCACACCTATGAGGTGGATCCACAGGGTGGTCAGGCGCACCGATAGGGGGCGCACCGACAGGGGGCACACCTCAAGCAGCATGCATGCACATGCAGCTACGTGACTTTGCCAGAGGTTCACCGATGACATCACATGTGTTTGCGGGACTCACGGTGCCTGCTTGTGTTTCGCCACTGCTTCTTCCCTGGGCACTCACTCTCTAAAAGGTTTGCCATCACTGTCCTAAGCTAAGGCACTATATGTTGACTACACTTATTGACAACCCATGATCAACTTCTCTGCCTCCTCCCTGACTCTACCAAAATACTTGTGGCTCTAGTTGACTCTCCTTACTCTGGAGTCCACACATTCACCCTTTTCCTCCCAGTTGGATACTCACAAACTGATCTTAAATAAACTAATCATGCTAGGAAGTCTAATGGTGTTCAGACTTTGAAACACAGATGAGCACTGAACCCTAGAGTCGGATGCAACTGGCTTTGGAGCAAGGGGAGTCTTTACTGTTGCCAATGGCGACAGGTGTGCAGAAAGAACTTTGGAAAAATCAGAGGTTTTAACTACAACTCTGAGACTTCAGAACAATAGCTTTTTGGAGCTGTGGTTCAGCAATTAGAAGTGTGAAATGCCTTAGAGCAGGGATTCTCAACCTGCAGCCCATGGACCAGATGCGGCCCACAGCACCATTTCATGTGCCCCCCTTTCTCCACCACACCAGGAAGTGTCATGTGATAGAGGAAGGGGAAAATGGCTGCCTGCCCCCAAAGATGTCGGAGGGAGTGTGACCTGCCCCCCGGCTTTAAATGGTTGAGAACTCCTGGCTTAGAGCAATGTAAAAAGAAAAAAATGGAAGTAAAATAAATTAACTTAATTTGTAACACAGATCACATGTGAAATTGTAGTAGTTGGCATATTCATAAACTTGAAAATTTTTAACGCCTTCATTTTATACATGATTATAAATGTAGCCTCTGCTAAGAAAAACCGTATTTGCTGGTGTATACGACCCACTTCTCCACTTCTTAAAATACACTGGAAAAATGGGGTGCATCTTGTACTATATATAGTGGCCTATAGTGGGCTATTTTGGCAATAACGGGGTGCGTCTTATAATCCGATGCATCTTATATGCTTGCAAATACGGTAATTGTTCTCTAATTCTGTATTTCACATATAAATCTTCATACCACATAGTTCCTAGTGTTTTAAGCAAACACAATCTTAAATTAAAAAGTACTTCATTTCAAAAGAAAATAGCTCATAGTCTATTCTTATTTTGTTCTTGCTTTTTTCCTGGGGTTTTGCATCTCACCCTGTTCAAATACTGTACAACTGTTTCACATTTGTAGATTCATTAGTCTATTTTAAACATTTCAGTGTTTCCTTTTTTTTAAAGCCATGGTTTGAGGTTAAATAAACCACTACCATCCTACATGTTAAGTTTTCTAGCGTGGTAGGAGGTACATTTTTAAACAAGTAACGCTCTCCGTGCCAGGATTCACAATGAATCATTCATGACATTGAAGAACTGCCTGGCTGGTTGGCTTATGAAACTTCCTGGCTGGTTTTCTGCTGCCCTTCCTAGTGTCCCTCCCCATAACCCTTTCAAGATGAAATGATATTTATTGTCTTTATCCCTGATGAGGTTCTGAAGAAAAACATTACTTTTAGCAAATAAAATAAGATTAGGTAAAATACATCATGTCTTCTGAGTAATGTCTTTACAAGTGTTAAATGATAAGCAACCTGTTTTTATTCAGACAATGAAACTGGTCATGGAAAATCCACTTCTCATTTTGAGGATTCTGTTTTACACTTCATGATTAATCCATATCAGAACTATAATCTTATTTCTTCTGGGTTTTCATTTCTCCAAGGGCAGCAAGTAGTGTTCAGTGCTTGCATCAAGACATTTCCTTTCTTCCGCTCTCATCATGGGACTCTTTTGTTCAGCAACCCTTCTGGACTGCAATGAAATGTAGCACAAGGGCTTTAATATTTGCTTAGATCTTCCCTTTACACCCAAGATTTTTCACTAATAAGCTTCCACAACAGAGAAGGTGTATTTTCAGTTACTATGTCCCATCTTTTGAGGGCCAGGTTGGCTATTTCTTAAAAACAAAAGACAACATAAGAAAACTCAGATAAATAAGACATCAAGTGGTAAATGATAGATACACATACAATGGTGTAAAATAGAAAGGACATTTTCTACTGAAAAGCTGCATACCCTATTTCCTGACATATAAAACCCACTTTTTTTCCCTTTAAAATACACTGGAAAATGGAGTGCATCTTGTACTGTATATAGTGGGTTATAGTGGGCTATTTTGGCAATAACAGGGCATGTCTTATACTCTAGTGTGTTTTATATTCAAATACATTAATTTGAAATTAAATATGCCTACATGAGTAGAGATATTATGAACTATCTCACAAGAGTGCATAAAGTCAATTAATTAAACTAGTCGGAAAGTAACATTTCAATGTTGAAGCAGTGCAGTGATATAATGAACAAGATGACATAATAGCACTGTAGTTTGTGTTTAAATGACTGGATTAAATTAATTAAATTTAACATCATAATGTATTGTAGTTTATCTGATATTTCATTGTGTGTTATTTTATATATTGTGACTAACTTTTGGCATTTTTTGCAGAAAAACAGGAAATGGATAAAAGTGGATAACAATGATGAGTTAGCTTGGCCACAATTGTGAAGGAGAATGCCATGTACACAGCCACAGATGATATTTGCCTTTGGCAACATTTACTCATGTGGCTTAGGAGGGTCTCACTCACTCACTCACTCTCTCACTCACTCACTCACTCACTCACTCTCTCTCTCTCTCTCTCTCTCTCTCACACACACACACACACACACACACACACACACACACACACACACACACACACACACACACACAGAGGCAGGGATGTTGTGCTCGTCCTGCTTCATACATAAAAAAGCAGTGAACACTGGAGGACAAACTGGAAATATGTCATTATACAGCTGGATGGAGCTAAGGAAAGGGGAATTATCAAAGATTCATTCTGTGTCCCTAGTCCACTGATGGTGAACCTTTTAGAGACCAAGTGCTCAAACTGCGACCCAAAACCCACTTATTTACTTCAAAGTGCCAACATGGCAACAAGAGAGGGAAGGACAGGTTTCACTTACCAGTAACTGTCGTTCTCCGAGTATGTTGTTTGGGGATTCACACTGATGGGTTCTGCGCCTGCGCTGAATCCTGAGCAGAGCTGGAAAGCTGATTGGATAAAGAGTTTTGAATGTGGGACCGCCCACCATGCCCAACCCCTTTAGGCGCCATTTCGCGCTTTCCCCTCAGTTTGATATTAAAGCTGCCCGCTAAGCATAAGGCCATCTCAGGCCGGCAGCCCTGAGGGGAGGCAGGGTTGGGTTGTGTGAATCCCCAAACAACATACTCGGAGAACGACAGTTACTGGTAAGTGAAACCTGTCCTTCTCCTTCGTGTTGTTTGGGGATGCACACTGATGGGTGACTAGCAAGCTCACTTACTTGGATGGTGGGCAGCCGGCGTCCTGAGATGTAGGAGAGCGCGATGGCATCATGGATGGGCGGTCATCAGCGAAGAGGATCGGAGACCAGCCGTCAGGATGGATCTGCCCCGTCTGACATCGGAAGCAGACCTTGTGTCAACCCGGTAGTGGGTGATGAAGGTGGAGGACCTGGACCAGGTAGCGGCCTTGCAGATGTCCTCCATCGGGATGCCTTCGAGGAATGCAGTGGAAGAAGCCAATGTCCTGGTGGAGTGAGCCCGGACATGAGGCGGGGTGGCAGAGATGACATCTCATAGGCCAAGTAGATGGTGCTTGAGATCCATTTGGAAAGTCTCTGGGCAGACAGAGAGTGTCCCTTGGACCTGCCACCATAGGCCACAAACAGTTGCTTGGCTCTCCTGAAGGACGCAGTCCTTTGTGTGTAGAACAGCAAGGCCCTCCTGACATCCAGCGAATGCCACACTCTCTCTTGTGCAGACGAAGGATTCAGGAAGAATGCTGGAAGCGTGATGGACTGAGACAGGTGGAATTCAGTGAGGACTTTGGGCAGAAAGGCCAGGTCCGGGTGCACTACTACCCTATCGGGGTAGAACTTGAGAAAAGGAGGGTCAGACCGCAGGGCTGCCAGTTCTCCTGCCCTCCGGGCAGAGGTGATGGCTACGAGAAAGGCAGTTTTGTAAGAAACAAACTTAATGTCCACTGTAGCCATGGGCTCAAAAGGCGCCTTCGTGAGCGCGGTGAGCACAGCAGTGAGGGACCACTGAGGAGGTGGTATCTTCACTGGAGGGTAGGCATTACGCAGTCCCTGGAGGAATCTTTTAACAGTCTTGTCTCTGAAAGCGGAGGACAATACTGATGAAGGTGGGGCCTTGGCTACCACCGCAGCCAAGTGGACCTTTAAGGATGAGTGTGCAGATCCTGACTCAGCCAGGTGCAGGAGGTAGGACATGACGTCCTGCAGGGATGCCGAGTCCACGGAGCGGTCACTGGATGCTAGAAAGTCTATGAAGCGACGGTATTTGGCATCATAGGACTTTCGCGTGGAAGGTTTCCTTGAAAGTTCAAGGATCCGTGTTATGTCGGGCGGATAAGCCAGGCCATCAGGTGTAGGCTCGGCAGATCCGAGTGGAGGATCCGACCGTCCTCCATGCGGAGGAGGTTCGGATCGGTGGGTAGGCGGAAGCGGTCGCAAGCCAGGGTTTGGAGTAGCGGGAACCACGGCTGGCGCAGCCAGGACGGGGCGATCAGGATCGCCCAGGCGTTCTCCGCACGGATCCGTACCAGGACCCGTTGGATGAGAGGGATCGGAGGAAACATGTACAGCAGTTCCTGGTGCCACGGCACCATGAAGGCATCGCCCTCCGATCCGTGGCCGATCCCCGCCCGGGAGCAGTAACGGCGGCACTTGGTGTTGATCTGTGTCGCGAACACATCTAGGCTCGGTGTGCCCCACCGTCGGCACAGGCGGTCGAACACCGATCCGTCTAGCTCCCACTCGTGCATCGCCATCCCTTTGCGGCTCAGGGAGTCCGCCTCTAAGTTCAGCGTGCCCTGGATGTGGACACCGATGGGGAACACATGTACCTTCAGGCACCACTCCCAGATCTGGACCGTCAGGTGAAGGAGGGAGAGGGACTTGGTCCCTCCTTGCCGGTTGAGGTAGGCTAGGGTCGTGGTGTTGTCCGAAGCGATCTGCACCACGCGGCCTGCTAGGGACAGTCTGAAGGACCTCATCGCCTTCCATACCGCTAACAGCTCGAGGAAGTTGATGTGGCGGTCGGCTTCCGCGGGCGTCCAGATGCCGTGGATCCGTAGCCCGAGGCAGCACGCACCCCATCCGTGTGTGCTCGCGTCGGTGGTGACCTGGACGGATGGCGCGGGGAGGGTGAAGAGCTTCCCGGCGGTCACATTGCGGTCCGTTGTCCACCAGTTCAGCTGGTCCCGGAGTTCGGGGGTCGGTGTGAGCCACTTCCCGAGGTTGTCGTGGGTGCTGTCGAAGGAGGCTAGGAGCCACGACTGGAGCGACCGCATTTTGAGCTTGGCGTGCGAGATCACTGCTGTGGTCGACGCCATGAGTCCTAGTAAGCGGAGAGCGTCCCTGGCACGGACGCGACGACTGCCTTGGATCCGAGCCACTACCGTGCGGATGTCGAGCAGACGTTTGGGGGGAGCGTAGGCTCTCAGAGCCAGAGAGTCCAATACGGCTCCGATGTAGTCTATTCGTTGAGTGGGGGTCAACTGAGACTTCTTGTAGTTGACCCGTAGACCGAGACTCTGCATAAGGGCCAGGCAATGAGCAACATCGTCCTTGGCTTTCTGTCGGGTTGGGGAGCAGACCAACCAGTCGTCTATGTACGGGAACACTTGGACGCCTTGCAGCCGAAGATGAGCAGCCACCGGCGCCATGCACTTCGTGAATACCCTCGGAGCGGTGGAGAGGCCGAAGGGTAGGCAGGTGTACTGGTAGACGTCGCCGCTGATCTGGAAGCGTAGGAATCGGCGGTGTTCCCTTCTGATGGATACGTGGAAGTAGGCATCCTTCAGGTCGATGACGGTGAACCAGTCCCCGTGGTTGATCAGTGGGAGGATGGAATGAAGAGTCACCATCCGGAACTTCCTCGCGTCGATGTGCTTGTTGAGGAGACGGAGGTCCAGGATTGGACGTGCCCCCCCGTCTTTTTTGTCCACGAGGAAGTAACGGGAGAAGAACCCTTCGTGAGACTCCAACGCTGCAACCGGTTCTATGGCGCCCTTCTCTAGGAGAGCTGATAGTTCTTCCTGGAGCGGTGGGGACGGATCGGTGACGCGGATCCGTCTGACAGTAGGGCATTTCCTGAACTCGATCGCGTAGCCAGAGTCTAAGATGGTTAAAACCCATCGGTCTGTGGTGATGGCAGACCAGGCCGATAGGTAGTTGGCGAGGGGACGGTAGGGTAGAGTCTTGGTCACGGAAGAGTCAAACACGTTGTTTGCCCTTCCGTTCCGTGCGTTTACCGGTCTGGGGACGCTGCTGGTAGCGTGGGCGGCTGGGTTGTGGTCGTGGCCGGTATGGCTGGTACCGGGAGTAGTCGCCTTGCCTCTGTGGTGGGCAAGGTTGGTAGGACGGACCCGCCTGGGACGTCGATGGCTGGTCCTGCTGGTAACGGTGGGACCCACGGCGTGGAGGACGGAGCTGTTTGATGGTGGCGTAGTCCCCCTTCAGCTCTCCCAAGGAGGTGTCGGTCTCCTTGGCGAAGAGGCCCTCACCGTCGAAGGGGAGCTCTTCCACCAGCCGCTTCACGTCGTCTTGCAAGTCAGCGGAGCGGAGCCAGGCGTGGCGACGAAGCTGGATTGCAGAGGCCAGATTCTTCGCCTCCGACTCCGTGACGTGGCGGCCCGTACGGATCTGCTGGAGAGCGAGTTGGTTTCCCTCCATGCAGACCCGCTCGAAGTCCGCTCGCTTGTCCGGCGGTAGCAGTGACTTGAAGGACTCCGCTTGTTCCCACAGTCGGCACTGGTAGCCCCCCATGGCCGTCGCGTAGTTGGACGCACGGAAGGACAGGGAGGCATTGGCGTAGACCTTCCTGCCCAGTGCGTCCAGTTTCTTCCCTTCTTGGGTCGACGGAACGGGGGTGCTACTAATCGGTGTCCGGTGTTGGGAGCCTTTCACCACTCGGGAGTTCGGCGCCGGGTGGACGTGTAGGAAGTCGGAGTCTTCCAGCAGTCTGTACATGGAGTCCACCCTGTTGGACACCGAATGGGAAGAGACGGGTCTCTTCCAGATCTCCTTGGCCGCCTTGGTGATCTTCGGGAGCAGTCCCAGACGGACGGGGACTAGCTCCTTCCGGTCGGCCAAACCGCAGACGACATCTTCGCATTCGTCCAGGGGAGCCTCCGCCCGGATCCCCAGCGTGGATCCAAGGCGGGTGATGAGGGCCGTGTATGTTTTCTGGTCCTCCGGTTGGGAGCCATGGACGGAGCCGATGTTATCGTCCAGGGATTTGTCAACCGCAACCGGTGGTGGCCGATCCTCCTCCTCCTGGTCCGACGAGTCGTCGGAGCCTCCTGACCGCACCGAGACGCTGGGCGGTGGCAGGTAGGCCTCGGGGTCCGAGTCCGACCAGTACGGCCTGGCGGATCTCGGATCGCTCCCCGGCAAAGGCAGCTGGTACGGAGGGAGAGAGGCCTCCGACCGCGCCTGTTCCACTCGTTGTCTCTTCGGTGCCGGACCCTCGTCACGGAGCGGTGGTGCCTCCGTGGCTGGTTCGGGAGGCAGAGGGTGCTCCACGAACGCGGATGGTGTCGGTCGAGGGCCTTGGAGCTCGGCATGCAGCTTCCGCACCATCGCCTCGATAAACGGGGCGATGAGGCTCAACTGGGGTGGCGCTTCGGAAGCCAGACCAGGAGCCACGGAATGGTCGCGAAGAGAGGTAGATCGTTGCGGCGGTGGAGGTGGAAGGGCCTCTGGCGACGGCGGAGGACTGGGGGCCCTCTCCGGTGTGGTTTCCCGGGCATCGACCGGCATCCTGCCCGGCGTAGGTGGGGCTGCGACCGGGGCGGATGCTAGGGAGCGTGGCGGCGAGGGGTGAGCCGGTCCCGGGGTCGGCGGGAGAGAAGACGTAGAGCTACGGCGCTTCTTCTTCTCTTTTTTATCTTTTTTCTTCTTCTCCTGCTCCTTCTTCCGTCTAAACAGTTCGGAGGCCGACGGCCGTGAAGAAGGAGCAGAAGTCGAAGGAGCAGACGTTGAGGCAGCGGCCTGCTCTGGAGCTGGGGAAGGCGGTGGTGCGAGTGCGGCCTCCATGAGGTAGGCTTGGAGGCGGTACTGGCGGTTCTTGATGGCGGCCTTCGAGAAGCCTCTACACACCTCGCAAGTCTGGACTTGGTGGCCCTCCCCGAGGCAGCGGAGGCAGCGCACGTGTCCGTCCGAACTAGGGAACTTTCTCTTGCAGGACGGACACTGCTTGAACGCTGCCGCTGAGGCCATCCACCGAGGTAGATGGCCGAAGAGAAAAAATTATCCCGGCCGGGAAGCCCCGGCACGAGATTGCAGGAAAGAACGGTTTCCTTCTTGGGTTTTTTTTTTTTTTTTACCGGCGGCTGAGGGCGAGCCCCAGCCACACGAGGACCAAGGGATCAAGTCCCCTAGTCCGAGAAAAATTGTAGAGTAGAAAAATTGGAAGGTTCTGAGACAATCTCAGTTAAAGTACTCACAGCTTTTTTCCCAGGCTCCTGCTTGCGCAGCGGAAAAAAGCACACTATGGGGAAAGCGCGAAATGGCGCCTAAAGGGGTTGGGCATGGTGGGCGGTCCCACATTCAAAACTCTTTATCCAATCAGCTTTCCAGCTCCGCTCAGGATTCAGCGCAGGCGCAGAACCCATCAGTGTGCATCCCCAAACAACACGAAGGAGAAGAAGTGTTCCCATTGGGCTGCTGGGCAGAGGGGCAGGATGAACTCTGTGCTGGGGTGACCGCACGGATGCCCACAACTTCAAGTGCCACTTCTGGCACGCATGCCATAGGTTCGCCACCACTGCCCTAGTCTGATTCTCCTTGGCATCTGATTTTCCTTGCAGGATCTGTTGACGTGGGAGATAAAGGTCCATAAGATGTTTCGATCATAAGTGATAGCTTGCTGCTGGATGTGTGATCTTTCCTTCCCATCTCTTTCTCTCCAGATTGGTTTGTGCTTCAGATGTCATGCACAAAACAGTTTCCTCCTATATGTGCACTTCTGCCAGTTGACATAGCTACCTGCCTATATTCAGTATTCTATTTTCAATATATTGTATACATTACAGAACAACTTGGTAGGAGAAGATAACCTTTCATGTTCTCATCATCTTCACAGGCCCTCCGCCTTCAAATGAGATACCTGCTGGTGATTATCCATTCATGGTGAAGTCAGATGATGGGCGTGAAGTTCCTGTTGTTCAAGCTTACGCTTTTGGAAAATACCTTGGTTATTTAAATGTTACGTTTGATGAAAATGGAAATGTAATTAAAGCAGTTGGGAATCCTATCTTATTAGATAGCAGCATTTCTGAAGGTAAGGAGAAGAAATCGGGGGGGGGGGGTTTAGAACTTCTTTGGGAGGGAATGTAGGACATCTGATTAATTTATCATTTTGGCAAGGGGAGTAATTATTGAAGTAGTGCACATAAAGTCATTGTACCTCACTTTTTACTTTCCTGGTTAGCAAAATGAACAATGTGACATCATACTTTCAAAACTGTGTCTATCTAAGGAAAATTAAAGAGATATTAATGCATAATTTAAAGTACACATTTTTCACCTTTGCATTTCCTCAAGAAATGGAGCCATTTTACAAACATTTATCATATTCTACAGAGACATTCTACATTAGGGCCAAGCATCCCTCTAAAGATATCATTTAGCTTCACCCACTTCCTATTACCCCCAGCCACCATAGAAGGAGGTAAGGGATATTGATGTGCATGAGAAAATGGTCATATTTCTTTCATTTTGGCTTCTTTCAGGGAAGTGCCTCTTTCATTTTCTTTCATTTCTGCGTTTTTTATGTACTGGTTCTTTTATTTTTAACCCAAAAGGGAAAGCTTCTTTCAGGATATTCAGCTTGTGTTTCCCATTCAATTTTTCTAGCACTTCAGAAGTGCTCTTAAAAAGTACTCCAAAAATGCAGAGACGAGGTAAAATAGAATCAATCTATGCCAAAGCAAACAACACTTTGTCAGAAAGACAAGTCATCATCACAGTTAAGAAGAAGAAGAAGAAGCCTCACGTACACTTCAAAAAGAAGTAGCCAAAAATAAGACAGGGAAAAGAATAGTATGAGTTCAGAAGTGACATTTCTCTTTGGCTTCCAGGCCCTTTTATAGATTCAAAAGTCCTATTCCTCTGTATGTTCTCATTGGCTGCTAACATCCTCACTCTGAGTGTACTCAATCATGCGAAGTGGGACTTGTATTGAAACTGCTTTTGAAAGCCCCCTGGTTTGCCAAGTAATTTGCTAAATCAACATGGGGGTTCTGAAGTTTGTTTTCCAAGGAACTTCCTTTCTGATTTCTATATGGCCAGAGTGAAATGTTTAAATTCATACTATTGAAAGTATAAAATCCCCACTATTCATTGTTTGAGGACTGCTCTAGACAGTAACTTTCAATGCAAAGAGAACGACATACCGGATGCTGTGGCTAAAGACATTTACTATTCTTACCAGTCGTCTAGCTAAGTAACAGTCTTCCATTTTTTTAAAATTTAGATCCAGTTGTGAAAGCACAAGTTGATGAAATGAAGCTTGAGTTACGAAACTTTTCTTCAGAGGAAATAGGGAAAACTATTGTTTACCTAAATGGTACAACCCAGGCATGCCGCTTTCAAGAGTGCAACATGGGGAATTTGATTTGTGATGCTGCGGTAAGAAAATAGCTATCTAGCTTATGGATATATGTTGTCTAATGGCTTTTGCACAACATGCTAAAAATGTTTTCTTTTTTTCCCCTTTCTTTCTTTCTTTTGGCTTTTTTACTGCCCATATAACACAATGGCTACTCTGGGTAGTTTACATAGATAAAAAACATAGATATCAACATAGACATCAATCAAATAATAGCTGAAATAAAAGTAGTCATTACAAAAAACAACAATACAGTAATGACATTGTTCCTGGCTATGCACATCTTTACATAGTTGCTACTGAGATAGATTTTGTTTTGGAGAATGAATGAGCAAACATAATTTGACATAACTAAGGCTTAGGACTGTTTTACTGTGGACTATTAACATTGTTCAGGAACAAAATTGTTGACGGGATATAAACAAACAAGACAAGACAAGCATGACAGTTTATGGATATAACACCTGTCCCTTAGAAACAGTCTTTGGTTTAATTTAACTTTCTTGCTTACGGGGAAGTTGGTTGTGCTACAGCATTGCATAAGAAAGCATTTTTCACATGTGGAAGGACGTTTTCAATCCATCCTTTCATATGTTTCATCACTGATTTAAATGCAGATGAATGACTATTTCTTTTCAAGTACAGTATTACAATCAATGTTTGTTGTTCAGATATGCTAGTTGAAATAAAGACTAAGCACATTTTTCTCTTTTTGGTTGATACATATTGTCAAGTCACATTTGAATTGTGGTGGCCCTAATAGGGTGTTCAAAGCATGTAAAATATTTTCAGACGTACAGTAATACCCCGTATAACGTGAGTATCATATAGCGCTAAAACCGTATAACGTGACAAGATTTTCGGAAAAATCTTGTTTCAAATAACACAATTTTAACGTTATCCGATACAGTCGTTCTTAGCAGCAGGGCGGCTGGAAAGCTGAACGGGGTTCTCCGTTCAGCTTCCCAGCTACCCTGCAGCTATGGAGGCAGGGTGGGGAGGCTGGAAAGCTGATGGGGGGCTCCCCTGTCGGCTTCCCCAGCCACCCCACAGCTGCGGAGGCAAGGGCGGGTGGCTAGGGAAGCCGACAGGGAGTCCCCGTCAGCTTCCCCAGACACCCTGCAGCTGTAGATCAGGTCCTCTGAGCTCTCTGGAGCAGGCAGGGGACACGATCCAAGCTGTTTCTGGGCTTCCCCGACGTCCTCAGCCAGTGCAGCAAGCCAAAACGTCAGGGTTCGAATCCTGACATTCTGGCTTGCTGCACTGGCTGAGGACGTCGGGGAAGCCCTGAAACAGCTTGGATCGGGTCTCCCCACCTCCCTGGACCTGGCGGGGGGTCAGAGACCCCAAAATTGGTAAAAAAAAAGTCCGTTTTTTTTTTACCAATTTTGGGGTCTCTAACCCCCCCCCCCCACTGGGTCCAGGGAGGTGTGGAGACCCGATCCAAGGTGTTTCTGGGCTTCCCCGATGTCCTCAGCCAGTGCAGCAAGCCAGAATGTCAGGGTTCGAATCCCGACATTCTGGCTTGCTGCAGCCTCAAAGAACTTCTGGATTTTCTTCCTTTTAATGCTAGTGTGGGGGTGAGGGGTGGGGGGGGGAAATACCCCCACGCCCCCACGCTAGTATTAAAAGACTTATCTCTCTGGAGCAGGCAGGGGGATGGACAAGCAGGCACAGCTGTGACCAGTGAGGCATTCCCCCCCCCGCCCTCCCTCCGGGACCTCTTTCCATCTCGGCCCGGAGGCCGATAAAAGACGGGCGGCGGTAGCGACGAGATGACAGCTGATTAAGAACAGCTATTGGCGGGCGTACGTTATACTTGCGAAAGTTGACGATATTTGTATTTGTGATTTGATATTTGTATTTATGACACTGAATTTATATTTGTAATGCTGGATGGAATGTTATCTTGTTATTATATTGTTACATTTTTTTATATTGTATGTTTCTGCTTTATTGTGAACTCTATTGATCGACTGTTATATTAATTATGTTGTACACCGCCCTGAGTTGGTCACACCAAGTAGGGCGGTATAGAAATCCAAAAAATAAAAATAAATAAAAAATAAATAGAGATCCCGAAATGGGTAAAAAAAACACAGATTTTTTTTTTTTACTCATTTTGGGCTCCCCTGCCTGCTCTAGGGAGATAAGATAAGCTGCAGATAAGATAAGCCTGATGTTTGACTCATTGTAGCTTGCATTGACTCATTGTAGCTTGCATTGTAGCTGACATTTGACTCATTGTAGCTTGCAGCAGTGTGTGGGAACTTCAAAAATAGCGCGCATCGGGTCTCCCGACCTCCCTAGAGCCGATGTGCGCTATTTTTGAAGTGGAAACAGCTTATTTTTGAAGTGGAAACAGGAAACCTTTGGAAACAGCTTAGATCAGCTCCTCTGATCTCGCTGGAGTAGGCAGGGGGAATCAGAGATCCCGAAATGGGTAAAAAAAAGTCCATTTTTTTACCCATTTCGGGATCTCTAACTCCCCTGCCTGCTCCAGGAAGATAAGTCTTTTAATACTAGCGTGGGGGTGGGTGGGTATTCCCCCCCCCCAACCACCCCTCACCCCCACGCTAGCATTAAAAGGAAGAAAATCCAGAAGTTCTTTGAGGCTGCAGCAAGCCAGAATGTCGGGATTCGAACCCTGACATTCTGGCTTGCTGCACTGGCTGAGGACGTCGGGGAAACCCAGAAACAGCTTGGATCGGGTCTGCACACCTCCCTGGACCCGGTGGGGGGGGGGTCAGAGACCCCAAAATTGGTAAAAAAAATGGACTTTTTTTTTACCAATTTTGGGGTCTCTGACCCCCCGCCGGGTCCAGGGAGGTGGGGAGACCCGATCCAAGCTGTTTCCAAAGTTCCCCCACCTCCCTGGAGGCTTCAAATCCTGACCTTCTGGCTTGCTGCAGCCTCCAGGGAAACAGGGCTTTTTTTAACATTGTGTGATCAATGTATCGCACAACGTTAAAAACCAGATAACGACGGGACTTGTGGAACCAAGTCATAACGTTATCCGGGGTACTATTGTATTTTTAATGAGTGCCACCCCCTGCACCTGGGACTTCCCATAGCTGAGTAGAGATTTGAACCCAGGTCTCTTGAATTCTAATCCATCGCTCTATCACTACACTACACAGGATCTAGCTGGCTCTAGGAACAGACTAAAATGTCAGACCCAAAATTTATATAAGCCAGCATATTTTATAACTAGAAGCCCCGAAGACCATAAGGAGGTGAGTACATGGTTCACAAGCTGCTGGTAGTGAAAGACAGACTGTCTCTTGTCTTCATGACTGTACATAAACACGGTTAATAGTTTGTTTCATTCTCCAAGTGTTTATGAAATTGCCCTTTAAATCTGTTAGAGCCAAACAACATGCTAGAATAAGTTGCTGCTTGCTTTGGTTTTTACTCCTAGTTAAGGGTTCAAAGCCCTGATCCAGACCATTATACGCAGAGGAGAAAGGTTAAACATCCCCTTTCAACTGCTTGCTATCGGAAGGCATGCACATTCCCTGAACAGAGGGAACACATTAACAACAACAGCAATAAGCAAATTGGGGGAAGATTTAAACTCCTCTACCTGCGTATAGTGATTGAGATTATGGGCCCATATAATTGTGGATAGAAAGCAAAGAGAAGGACAACCACATGCTATGTAGCTGGAATATTAGTTAGTAGTCATTGCCACAGATGTTTGCAAGTTCCCTTTGAAATTATCCTCATGCTTAGCATGCTTCCCAGACTAAAATAACTACTCAGACCTAAAGCTTAAATAAAGGAGGAAGAGATGCTTACTCACTATATACTCAGTAACCTTAACAGGCCAGTTTCAATATTATAAGAGAATGAATATTTCGATTTGTTATAAGAAAACAATGAAGAGCTTTTTCCTCCATTACAGCCATGTTGCTGGAAATATACAGAGAGAGTTCAAAGCAGCTGCATCTCCCACAAGAATTAACATCCTGCTGTTCCTAGAATAACAGGAGACACTGGATTCAGGTTAGGCAATCGAATTTTAGGCTGGAAGGCAGGGCCTTTTTCTGTTTGGTTAGCAAACAAAACATGCAAGTAAGTTAGTCCAGATAACAGAAGCTCCCTCCTTCCAAGGATTATGTGTTATCTCTTTGCGTCTTGAATTACCATACAGCATTTCCAAAACAACAATTGCACAGTGTTTTAATTTCAGACACTTTTGTGGTCACTATAAGGAGCTAGCTGTCTGTCATCTTTTATATTTTTATGGCATTTGTTATATTTTATGACATTCTATTATATTTTTGTGGCATTTGTTTTGATTATATTTGTGTGCCTTCTGGGTTCATAAAGATGCAGGTAAATGGATTTCTTAGCAGATCATACTTTCACCTTACCAATGGACTTACATTTTATGTTCCTTCCTGGGTAATCAGCATTCCATGTCAATTGAGGGTGAAGTCTTAAAAGTTTTAAATCAGGGCTTTTTGAAACATGTGGATTTTGTGTCTCAAACTGCCACTTGTACCTGGTGATGAGATAGGAAAATTGTTTGTGTCTTGTGTTGTTGGTTATTTTCCTGAAGATTGACGCTATTGACTATGTCACGTCTTCACTGATGACAAATGCTTACAATAATCAGAAAGATGCAAATTCCAGCTTTTCAGAGGATTAATAATGCATGAGATGCTGCAGTGGTAACTTATCTCTTTCTTTCTGGGGCATCTTCTTTAGGCTCCATTTTACTTATAAAGGAAACATTCTTGTGAATGTGAACTTTTGTTGTTGTTGTGTAATTTTCAGTATCCTGACTCCTTTAACAACGTACTTATCCATGTAACCTTAACTTTCTTAATCCAAAAAAGTGAATCTCAGTCTCTGCTAAATGTAAATCAAAGTAGGAATCAACATCATGTTTATTGGTACCTTTTAAAAATACTGATGGCATACTCACATTGTACCTGCTTTAAATGATAACCCACTGGAGCTGTCACCAGGTATGGCTGCTCTCTGCTTTGACTGAACGTAACAGCAACAGGAAAACAGGGGAAGGTATACTGAAGTGGCATCTAAGGAAGAAAAGCACATGAAGCTATCAGTAAGCCACTGTACATGGATAGCTACAATATGAAGCTACCTTACCCTCCCTTTATGTACCAGTTGTGCTTTCTGCATTGGCATTTGAAATTCATTATTTGGAGCTTTTGTGGTCCAGTAGTTAAGCTGCTGTACTGCAGCCAAAACTTTGCTCATAATCAGAGTTCTATCCTATTGGGGATCAAGGTTGGCACAGCTTTCCATACCTATGAGATAATTAAAATGAGTACCCACCACGTTGGTGATAAAAATGCTGATTACCTTGTGAACTGCCCAGAAAATGCACTATGGGGCAGTATATGAGTGTGGTTGCTATTACTGTTATTTAAACTTGCATACTTTCCAGCTATTTGTATATAGCTGATATAGCTCTGTGAGTTGGAGCACATGGTTACAGAGCTATGGGCTAGAGCTGGGATTCTCATCCAGTGTCCCATAGGCTGGATGTGGCCCACAGCACTATTTCATGTAGTTCCTCACCACTTCCACCTCACCAGGAAGTGCCATGTGGTGAAGGAAGGGCAAAATGGCCATCCAGTCCCCAAAGCTGTCTGAGGGCGCATGACCTGGCCCCCCGCTTAAAAAGGTTGAGAACTCCTGGGCTAGAGTATGGAAACTCTACTTTGCCTCTGACCAGAGAGCCCAGGTATGATCACTCAGATAGCATGTAACTGATGTGGTTACATTTGTTGAGTTAATAATAATCTTGCATGCTACTAACACTGGTGTAAGTGGAAGGGGCCTTTGCAGGCTAAAGTTACTGTCTTTTGCTGCTAACCAATTATTAAAATTCTTCCCATCTCTGGAATTTAAAGCCTATTTACTCATTTTGTTTCTTTGGTTTCTCTCTCTCTCCTTTCAACCTTCCAACCTTGGCAGTTACTTGGAGTCAGTCTCCTCAAAATGGCAGAGACTGATTTACCCCCCAAATTATTTTATTCTTATGAATTTAACTAGAGACTGTAACTGTAACCAAATATATCTTTTTCTGCTAAAGAAAGCTTCTGGAAAATTTTTAACTTACTAAGTGCTAGTGAGTGATGTGGAATTGACTTGATGTTATATTATTATTATTATTATTATTATTATTATTATTATTATTATTATTATTATTATTATTATTATTATTATTATTATTATTATTATATCTTAAATTTGTGTCTGGCTGGACATCCTGCTATGGTAATGGAGTAGACCGTACAGCCAGTGATTCAACGCCTGACTCCCAAAGAGGCCAACAGCTACAGGCAGATGAGCCTCTTTAAGTGGGGTGATGGTCCCCTCTGTGGAGGACATGCCACTGGAAACCATCATTTTGGGCTCAACAGCAAAAATGAGCAGATGAGGAGCCACTTCACTATTCTGATTCCCAATGGTCATGGAGGCCATGCCTGATGGACTGGCTGTGAAGGCGCACCTTGTCCATATCCTCAAGGCTGTGGCAGTCCATTACAGTCTTGGTATTAAATTCTGCATGTCTCATTTCATACGTTCCACAGGAGATGGCTCCATGATCACACTGTGTGGGTCACTTCATGACAAGCTGGGATCCACCTTAAATAAATTCATGCCAATGACATTTTTCCTGTTTGCCATTCTTCTGTGAAAATGATTTCCAGGAAAAATGTATACTCAGATGTATACTCAAAATCTAAAGAAGTGAAATTCTGGGTAGGTTTGCATAGTTGCCTCACTGAAAATAGATTATAAAGTTTGCACAATTGAAGTTAATTAGACAACCAAGAAAACAGCACCTTGACCTAGAAATCTGTTTTCAAGAAGTTACTTGACTTGGCACAGCTCATTTTATTTAGATCCCTAAACAATCATTGACTAGGAATGACATCAGATGGAATCAACTGAAAAAGCTTTTTTAAATCTAGGAGCAACTCCCTTCCAAGCCTGATTAGCAGTAGCCTCAGACTTTGACCACAGGTCATAAAGTCAAATCTGATCAATGCCTCTCACATCTCACAACTCTGATTTAAAATAACTCCCTCAAATTGCAGTACAGTAATACCTCATATAACATTAGTATCGAATAACACTAAAATCGCATAACATTAAGCAATCTGGGGGGGAAGAATTGCATCGGATAACATTAAGATCCTATGGGATGCATCAGATAACCGCTAAAGCCTGTGTGGTTACAATGTATCTCTATGGCTCCCATAGGATTTTAACATGCATCGGATAACACTAAAAATCATATAACATCAAGACTTGTGGAACCAGGTTTTAGTGTTATATGAGGTTTGACTGTATAAAGCTTGCTGTATGTGTGTGTGTGTTCCCAGAATTATTTTTTATTGAAAAAAGTTTTTATTCATCATCGACTGCAACTCGTATCTGAGAATGCATTTTTTTTCCTGAAGCAGGAAAAATGTCACTGGCATGAATTTGTTTAAGGTGGATCCCATCTTGCCACGAAGTGACCCGCACTCTATGATCTCAGAGCCATCACCCACAGGACACATGAAGTGCAACATGCAGGATTTAACACTGGGACTGCAATGGACCGTTGCAGCCTTAAGGATATGGACAAGGTGCACCTTCACAGCCAGTCCATTTGGCATGGCCTCTTCCACCTCCATGACCATTGGGAATCAGATTTCCTCCTCTGTTCATTTTGCCGTTAGGCCCAATATGATGGTTTCCAATGGCATTTCCTATACTGAGGGGACCATCACCCCACCTAAAGGGGGTCATCTGACCATAGCCATTGGGCCCTTTAGAGAGTCATGTTAGTTAACCACTGCCTGACACTCAGCATTGAGTCACTGGCTCTACAGTCTACTCCAATACCGTAGAGGGATGTCCGGCCAGACTAACATATTTATTCATAACACCATGTTTAAAGGTAACAAAACAAAGCTTTTGTTTCAGAGTATTTTATTATATCCTGTCAGAGGGATATTAATAGCCATGTTCCACATTTCATGGAACAACAAAGATTAATAAAGTTTGTATATGTCTCCACAGTGAGGAAATTTCATCAAATTTGCTCTGATCACTTTTTTCTCTTTACAAAGACATGCTCATTTTAGGTTTTTTAAATTTTAATTAGCAAACATTATACAGGTAACTCATTATCTTCCTAATTCACATTTTCTCCATTCAAGCTTCCACCTTTGGGGAGTCACTTGGTATTGATTTTTCCAGTTTAACTGCAGAAACAATTATTTTAGCACGCCTGCACAATGCATCTTTCTAACCATTGGTCCAAATCCTCCTAGTTAATCCCACTAGCATAACAGAATTAGTGTAAATCTTTTTGGTGAATTGCTGAAAGCTAAAAGATTAGTGTAGACATTTGCTGGTGTGCGCCATGCCATGGGACATGGTGTATAGCAATAAGTGCCTATGCTAATGAGATTTAGCTGATGTAAAACCATACTGCCAGTGACTCAACACCAATCATCAGGCAGTGGTTAACTAACCTGACCACCAAGAGGACTAATGGCCTTGGGTGCTGAAGTCCACAGGGAAGGGTGATGATCTCCAAGTGGATTAAATCTCACTTGAATCCATCTTGATGGAGGGCAGCAGCTTCTTCAGTACTGGCCTGGGGCTGATGAGGACTTTGTGTACCAAAAGGGCTCCGGACCAGAAAGGGTTTCGCGAAACTGAATCAGTGATACGTGTGTCATCCTGCAGTGTGGAAGGCAGATTAAAGGCTACTGAATTATATTGTTCCCAGGAATGTCTTTATGGATGATCGCCATGAAGATCACCAATATTCAGATTTGGATAAGGTGGAGGAAGAAAATCTCAATAGGATTCATGCCAATACTATATATTTTTTTAATTTCAAAAAATGCTGCATCAAACCTTTACCCGTTCCTTTTCCAAGCATGTGTAACTAGAGGGGGCATAATTTCTGTGACAGCTACCCATGATTTCTAAGAGACATATTTGGCAAAGCTACCTATCCTTCCAGCAGTGCTTCATCAAAGTTTGCCATTGGCACAAAGAAAGAGAAACCATATATAACTGCCTTAGAACTGTGGAAGATGAATAAGGAGTTACCAGATAACTGGGCAGAACCATGTGACTCTCTACCGCCTGGCCAAGAACCACAATGGCCTGTCTGGAAAGCTTTAAATAGACTGTATGCCAGGGTATGAAGATCAAGGGCTAATCTGAGAAAGTGGGGTTTCCCTGTAGATGACAGCCTGTGTGAATGTGCAGAAGTACAAACTATCTCCCATATGATACAATGTACATGATGCTCCTCAACGTGCACTGAAGATGACCTTATGTTGGCAAGAGGAAATGCTGTTGATATGGCCTGATATTGGGCAGATGTCATCTAGCCCTTTTTAATTCTATTTTGTTTTTAGATTTTAGCTTTGTATGTTATTATATGCTGACAACTAAAGAAAGAATAGCAAATATTCTTGAATGTTTGAAAAAAAGTTGAGGATTATATATTTCTTTGTTACTTACTATTTTCTAGATACAATCCCAGTATTTTGTAGGAGGGAAGTCCTGAATCATTGCTGGCTATTGCAGCTTTGCTGAAGTTACAAAACAAACTGTTTGCTGATAAGGATGTGTCTAATTGGCTCTCTTTAGTGTGATTTCATAAGCAGAACAACATTCTGCTCTAACAGAAAAGGTTTTTTTGCATAAACTGCTAAAGATTTAAGACACTTGCTATTTTAAAGCAAGGGACATTCATTTCTCAAAATCATCCCTGTGTCTTTAAACACCTGTCAATGCACAAGATGCATTAATAAGACTTGCTTGTTGGAATCCTTGAAGGCGAAGCAAAGTGTAAATATCTACAGTAATATGAATGGTTTTCTTTGTAAATGTTTTAGGTTTACAATAACCTGAGACATCCAGATGATAATGAGTGGAATCATGTTTCAATGTGCATCCTAAATGGTGGTGGAATACGGGGACCCATTGATGAACGAAGCAACAATGGTATGCTTAGTATTTAGGGCTATTATTTAAGCAACTCTGCTTCAGTTTACTTACCTTTTCCTCTGTTTCTGAT
This sequence comes from Furcifer pardalis, assembly GCA_030440675.1. Lineage (NCBI taxonomy): Eukaryota > Metazoa > Chordata > Lepidosauria > Squamata > Chamaeleonidae > Furcifer > Furcifer pardalis. The sequence goes on along the minus strand of CP126890.1, from coordinate 44,834,994 downwards.
GGAAACTAGTTAGTTTTCAGGAATCTTCTTTAACTTATCTGCTGTATCCTATTACTCGGATGTTTATTAGGATTATCAGGCTGCAAAGATTTGGCTGTTCCTCACTCCTTCTTTGAACATTCATGCACATCAACCTTGTGTTTTAATCAAGAAAATGGAAACATGTTTTTTGGTTGTTGAAGGCTGAGGACTAATCTCATTATTAAGGCCATTAAAAAGAACAAAACTCTTTCCCCTGTTAGTGTTTATATGGGTGATACATTGCAAGCAGAATTCTTCCAAGATGGTTTCTTTGTATGACTTAGGAGTCCTCCATGCCATCAGGTGCACACAACCACTCTATTGCCAAAGCATCTTTGCAGGAAATAGTATTATACTGTAGTCCAGTGATGGCGAACCTTGGCACTCCAGGTACAGTTGTACCTTGCTTAAAGAGTATAATGTGTTCCACAGGATTGCTCTTTAGGCAAGTTTGGTCTTTAAGCAAAACACTGTTGTAAGTGACCAATTGTGACTTGGGGGGGGGATTGCAAACCCCGATTTATTTGTTAAGTGAGTTTTTGGTTGGTTTTATTTGTTAAGCAAAGAGAACATTCAGAGAAAATTCTGCTCTTTAAGCGAGTTACTCTCTAAGCGAGGCACTCTTCATGCGAAGTTTGACTGTATTCTTGGACTTCAATTCCCAAAAGCCCAAGTCAGCACTCCTGCTGATCAGGGCTTCTGGGAAATGAAGTTCAGAAAGAGCTGTATATCAGCTTTTTCCAAGGTGTCATCTCCCAGCTGTCTTGGAGTTGGACTCTTAACTCCCATTAGGCTTAGCTGGCAAGGTTCAATGGTCAGGAATCCTGTGAACTGTAGTCTGAAATGTGTGGCTGGTAGCATTTTGAGTGAGACTACTCTGGGCAGAAAACAACCCCTCCTCCTATATGTTCTTTTTTCAGCAGCCCATGATTGGTGCAAAAATGATACCCAATTAAAGCAAAGTGTACCTCTAGGGAGAAGAGCTGGATTGTGTAGTCATGGGCAAGCTGCACAGTCCCAGAACACCCCCAGCATCTCTTATTCTGCCTATAGTTTTAATTGCTCTTTTTATTTCTTGATTTAATTTTGTTTTGAATGTGTACTGCAAGCGGTCTGAAGATGTTCCACAGCAATGTAGCAACCATGTTCTCCCAGTAAGTTCAAGGTGTTCAAGGTGTCATACCCATGTATCACATCTTGGGATGTCAACATCTCCATCATTCGGGCCAATGCATGTTCTATACCACATATCTGGGCTAGAAACATGAGGGCACCACAGATTGATAAACGATTACTGTGTATGCTCAAATATAAACTGACCCGAATACAGTATAAGCCAAATTTGACCTGAAAACCCAGGAAAATAGATTGACCTGAATATAAGCCGAGGGTGGGAAATGCAGCAGCTGCTAGAGAGTTTCAATAATCAAAATACATGAAAATATGGTAAAATTAATTAAATTGTTGGCACATCTCAATCTGGCATGGTCTTGTGACCCTCGTGGTTGTTGACACGAGTATAAGCTGTGTCCCCTTTTGCGGGCTCATTTTGGGGCTAAAAAACTCAGTTTATACTCGAGTATATATGGTGCTATCATTTCTCACCATTAACCATGGAAGAGGGTCTTAGGAATTGGAGTTCTAAAACATCCAGAGGACTATTAGCTCTTCAGCTGTACATTGTATCATTTTCAGTAATGTGAAAATGTTTTATAATTGTTTTATAAAATGTTTCACTGCACTCAGGTACAATCACCTTGGAAGAGCTGCTCTCTGTACTGCCCTTTGGAGGAACAATCGATCTGCTACAGATCAAAGGTTCTGCCCTGAAAGAAGCCTTTGAGCACAGTGTTTATCGACATGGGGAAGGAACAGGTGAATTGCTACAAGTCTCAGGTAAATTATGTGCCTGAATTACCAGTTCAAAGTCCTCAGTGCCCCTCTCTCTCTAGTGGCTTCTCTTTTTGCAACATGGCACCATTTCTGAGAAGTTGATCCTAACTCTTTTCTTGTGTAGCCAAGTAGAAGATCAACTAACCAAGGTTAGTTTAATCTTGCGGGCAACTAACTGTCTTTGGTGGCACAACTGAAGGGGCTTGCTTGCCCTGCTGCAAACAGTTGGCAAGGCTAGGTTTCTATGGCGTTTGGAAGACAGATATCCTCACTTCATAATCAAGCATGTGAACACAAAAATTATGAACCCTGAAGCCACCATTCCTCATCCCATCCTGTATTGCTCTCAGGATTTGTAGCTGCTCCTCTTAAGTGCTGCAGGACTGGACCCTTACCCCGCTACAGCTGCTAAGACCCACCCAAGAGCCCTGGGGAAGGTTCCTCCACCTGGAGACCCTTGGTGGCTTAGTTATATAAGAATCAGCCTTTCCTCCCCAGAGCTGCCTCAGCAACAGAAATTAGAAGACTTGCAGTCACTTGGCTCTTCTGTCTTGTTCCTGATTTCTAGATGATTTCCTGGCTTGTTTCTTCTCTTAAAATTGCTATTGGCTCCTGCGGACTGGACTTATGCCTTCGGGAAGTCTATCCTTGCCTTGCCAGCCCCTGAATATACTTAACCTTGTCTGTTCTTCTGGTCATCTGACTTTTGGCTCATTTGGACCACATTTTCATTGTCTGGACTGAGATATGGTGACTGTTTAGCTTTTTATGTGGTTGTCCTGGTGTTTGTTTAATGTGTCAGCCAGCCACACTCTGGACCCTGACAATATGTGGAGTTTCTTGACTATGTATTGACAAAAGGAAAGAAACCAGGTCAAGAACAAATGTCATTTTGGAAAGAGGGATAAATTGTAAATTTCAGAGATGATAGACTAAAGAAATTGAAAGAATCATAAGTATTGTTCTGCTGGGTGAAGGGAGCACATAGTATTTTTGTATATTGTATAGTGTTTTTCTTATTTATTTGGTTGTTTATTGTCTTATTGTTCTTTTTTCCTGTAATGTCCATTTATCTTTATAATAAAATATATTTTAAAAAAACAAAAAGGAATTTTTCTTCCTATTTATGAAAATTGTTCAGATAAACCAGTTAAGGCTCCTATAATTAAGGCCTCATTCTTGTACATCAATTTAGGGATGCAGATGGCAAAAGATAATTAACACATACACTTTCTGTACTTAACTACAAATCAGCAACCCCCCTCTAGAAGTGACACCTCCTTTCTCCTCTCCAAATCCCTATATAATATGTACTGTACTGCCCACACCTGTTCTTTTCTTCAACAGGCATACAAGTTGTATATGATCTCTCCCAAAGACCAGGATACAGAGTGACCAGTTTAAAAGTTCTCTGCACAGATTGTAGAGTACCAGTCTATGTACCACTCCAGACGGAAAGAACATACAAAGTACTTCTACCTTCCTTTCTTGCTGGGGGAGGAGATGGGTACCACATGCTTAAAGGAAGCTCAAATAACCATAGTAGTGGTAAGTGTCTCTATGTGTAGTGATGATCTGTACATAGCAAGTTGGTTGAATGCATATTGAAATGGATACCCTTGTAAGAGACCAATCTCTGAATGAAGGAATCATTACTAATGTGCAGTCCTGCAACAGAAAACGTTTAGCTCAGGCTGGTTTTGAATGTTACATAACAGCACAGAGCAGGAAGAGCAACTGATGTTAGATGATGAATCAAAATATAAAACTTTACCAACAACAAACAGTAATAAGGAAAGATCAGACACTATTTCCTAGACAAGTACATTCCTTGATTATGCAGCCCACTCACCTTCATCACATGTTAGCACAAGTTTTCTTTCTAGATTAAAATAATTTTTTTATTTATAGATTCCTTCTGGCTAAATCTTCTAAACTCCATTCTGAGCTTGTCTTAATAACCGTGTTCCATCAAGTCAATTTTGACTTGTCACAACCCTTTTCAGGGCTTTCTAGGCACTCACAAGTACTCACATTCCCTTCTTCTGGGGGTGTCTTGGGAGTGTACAGCTTGCTCATGACTGCACAGGCTGGCTCTTCTCCCTGGTGGTACAGGGAAGAATCAAACTCCCAACCTGATGCTCCACAGCCAGATATCTAACTCACTGAGCTATCCAGCTAGCTTATTTGCATGTAAGAAATACTTCAAAACTGTCTCTACATAGTAGGATGTTTAGACCAGTTCTCAACCTTTTAAAGCCAGGGGCCAGTTCACGCTCCCTCAGATAGCTTTGGAAGCCAGATGGCCATTTTGTCCTTCCTCCGTCACATGGCACTTCCTGGTGTGGTGGGGCATTAGCAGGGCACATGAAATGGCACTGTGGGCCGCAGGTTGAGAATCCCCGCTTTAGACCTTCTTTAGATGTCTTTCTCCTAAGTTTGGCTGTTGGCTGTGTCTGTAGTTACTCCTACACCAGCTTATCTATATGCGAAGCATAAAAGTCATAGTACCCTTCCAAAGGTCCAGGTGTTTCTTCTGTGGTTTGTAAAGGCAACAGCAAATTGAAAGACAGAGATGGTCATTGTATACTTATGGATATAAACATACAGTACTTATAATTCATCAGTAGATAATTGTCCAACTTGATATAATTGAAATATGTTTGGTTATATCTGTCAAAACATTTATTTTCTTAAATTTTTAAACAGGTGACCTTGATGTTGATGTTGTTTCCAGCTATATCACTAGAATGGGACGGGTATATCCAGCAGTTGAAGGCCGTGTCAAGTTTTCTGCTGGAATGATACTTCAAGGACATCTTTCTTTGATTTTTGGATGCTGTATTTTCTTTCTGCACTTCATTCTTTAATTTTCGCTAGCTGCAGGAACACTGGATCTTTTGCCATATTCTAGCAATTTAGTGCTTAAAATAAAACCCAAATTCTCAAATAATTCAAGAATTCTCTGAGGCCAACACGTAAATCTTTTCATTGCAGCAGTTAATGAAAAGTACATGAGAATACTGGTGCAAGATTTAATACATTTGGTATGTACATTATTCAACCATGTACATTATTTAGTTATATAAATATGTATATATGGTTTGCAACAATGAGTTTTAGAAAATTAAAATAAGCCAAAAATGTAAACAAAAGGAGTTGGATTCTTCACTCCGAGCATGGACATATTGTATAAGTTGTTACCAAGGTAATTTGATATAATTTACAGGAAGTCCCAAAATGCTTAGGAAATGTAGGTTCTCTCCATTCTCTCCCTTTGGCCCCACTTTTTTTAAACCACCGTTGACTTAGGTTAAACACCACACAGTACTACCATCTGGAAGAGTAGGAAGAATTATCATGGTCTTTGGATAAATCAGTCAGGAGATTATCTTCTATAAAACAGGATAACATTTAAATAGGGAGTTTCCAAAGGAGGAACACCCCTGTAACCGCCCCATGCCACCCTCGCTGCTCCTGGAAGCTGAAGTAAAACATGTCCATGCATCTGCAAAATGCTGCCATAAATGCACCCACGGCTGTCATAAACACGTTTACGACAGCCGCGGGTGCATTTACGGCAGCATTTTGCACATGCACAGGGGAATTTTTCTTCTGTTTCAGGAAGGAGGAAGCATGAGACCAGCCTGAAGCCCCAAAAGTTTAAGCACCCCTGACCTAAGGAAATATCGTGGCATTCATGGCCAGAAGGGCTTTTGCACAACTTCGTGTTATACGCCAGTTACACCTGCTTCTAGACCAGGACTCCTTGCTCTTGATCACACACGCTTTGGTCACCTCCAGACTTGATTATTGTAATGCGCTCTACATGGGGCTGCCCTTGGTGACCATTCGGAGGCTGCAACTGGTCCAGAATGTAACTGCTCGAGTTGTGATGGGGTGCGGACGTTATGCTCGTGCCTCACCATTGCTCAGGGAGCTGCACTGGTTGCCAGTATGCCTCCGGGTGCAATTCAAGGTGTTGGTCATTACCTTTAAAGCCCTATATGGTAGTGGGCCAGGATACCTAAGAGACCGCGTCACCCTAAGAACATTTGTCCGTCCCACCAGAACGGACCGGAGAGGCTCTCTTGTTGTACTATCGGCTAGAGAGGCTCATCTCTCTAGCACTAGGAGGAGGGTCTTCTCTGTGTCCACCCCGGCCCTATGGAACCTCCTGCCAATTGAGCTACGTCTCCAGTCAGAGTTGCTGCCCTTTAGGAAGGGGGTTAACACCTGGCTGGCAGGACAGGTATGGGGTCTGGGTCAGACAGTAGCGTCAGCCTGTTGGCTCATCTGACCCCTCCCTCTCTCAAAGTATGGATTTTTTTAATCTTTTAACTTTGCTTAGTTTTAATATTAATTTTAAACTGGATTTTATATTCTGTTTCATATCTCTTTTAAAACCTTTGTTAGCCGCCCTGAGTCTCTTTGAGGAGGGCGGCATATAAGTCTGATTAAATAAATAAATTCATGGCAGAGAACGCCCCAGTGCAGTGGTTAAGCTGAAAACAGAACTCTGCTCATGATCTGAGTTCAATCCCAATGGGATCAAGCTTGACATTGCCTTCCACCTCTCCGAGGTTGATAAAATGAGTACCCAGCATGTTGGTGGCAAAAAAGCTAATTACCTTGCGAAGCTCCCAGAGTACTCTAAGCACTGTGGGGTAGTATATAAGTGTAACTCCTATTTCTGTGATGTTATCTGTGAGCCTTCCATCTATTATGACATTAAACATAGCCCAAGCATAAGCACAAATGGACGAACCAAGATATGAGCTGTTTCCTTCATCAAGAATGGTGCATTATTCTTTCACTAGTCATGAGACACACTGTCACATGACTAGAGTAGGTGGGAATAGTAAAACTAAAATAGGTTGGCATGGCACATAAAACTCAGGTCTCAACACATCAAAGTATTCATTTATTTATTTTTATCTGAGGGTGACAATACTAGTTTTAATGCCAGGGATAAGCAACTTGATGGGGCCAAAAATTGGTTAGTTGCTCCTGTACTCCCAAAGGAACACAGCCACATTGGCTAATGATCCGATCCTCTATTTTATTTAAACTTCAAAAAATATATAGTAACATCACTTTAATTGAATATAAGACTTTGTAAAGGTTGATATATGTACAAACAATTCAACAAGAATAGGCAAACCTAACTACCAAATATACTTTAGTATAAGCCATCCCAAATATAAGCCAAGGCACCAAATTTTGACCTGAAAACCCAGGAAAATAGACTGACCCAAGTATAAACAGAGGATGGGAAATGCAGCAGCTACTAGTGAGTTTCAATAATCAAAATACATGAAAACATGGTAAAATTAAATTGTTAGCACATCTCAATCTGACACGGTCTTGGAACCCTCATGGTCACTGACCTGAGTCCCTTTTTTGGGGCTCATTTTTGGGGCTAAAAAACTCAGTTTATACTCGAGTATATATGATAATATAAGATTATGTGTTATTTTTGTACCATAAAATATTATTCCTATTGTGAAAATAAAATGTTTCATCACGCCAACCGATGTGTACCTTTAACGATCTGTTTTTTACTTTTAACAAGGCAGAAGCATCATTTAAAAAATCACAGTTCTGTGATTCTCTGATTCCTAATAATGCCTAAGACTTAAAAAGTCTCTGAAACAGCAATTGGCACTTAAGCTCTTAAATAACACACTTCATCATCTTCAATAAGTAATCAGGATTTAAGAAAAACAAATGCTGGGGAACCACCTGGAAAGCTGGAGGTAACTAAATACTTCCTGCTTCCAATACAAAACTGCTTGTTTGCTGTCTGGCTGAAAGTCTGTCTAGGTCCAGCAGCTCAGCCTTGTGGTGGTGGTGTGTGGGTGTGTTGTTTGTTGTTGTTTAACATTTTTATACCGCTTACCTGTGATGTTTCCCACTCTACGCAGTGTACAAATAACAACGTCATAAAACAAACAACAAAATAAACAGCAAAATAAAAACCTAATGGCGTCTGAGGGCAAGCAGCTCAAACCTGGCCAGCTAACCTATTGTCAATGGCATGATATCTTCAAAGGCTTCCTTAAAAAGGAAAGTTTTAAGTTGTCCAGGGATGAAGCCTGGCTCCATTCAACTGGTAATGAATTCCAAAGCAACGGTGCCGCCACCAAGAAGACTCTAATTCTAGTCATAGACTTTAGACTTTCTACCCATCCTTAAGTAGTTGTGTAGATTGTGATGAGTGGGTGACTACCAAAAAAAAGGGGGGGAGGGCGGGAGGGCATGGAGCACATATGGCTTGTGGGCTGTACTTTGCCCCTCCATATCTAAAGCATGAATAAAGCAATGCGTTTTTAATGATGCTTGTGCAGACTAATTGGCAGGATGGTAAATTAAAATGTGAGTCATATATTCCAACTGGAAATCTACAGGTTTGTTTCTGGACTACAGCTGTAAATGTCTTCCTAGGGAATTCTGCATTCTATAGTCCAAAAACACACTGATTTGATCTCTTTGCAGTCCAGTGTCTGTATATTCCCACAGATATATTGCTACAGAAATCCAAACCAGATACATCCAAATCGAGCTAGTTTGAATTCCTATACTATGTGTTTCACAGTAAAGAGGTAGCTCAGGAGGTAGTAATTTAACCAAATGGGAGGTCGTAATTTAACCAAAGGCAGGTGGGATGGCATTATCCACCTTCAGGTTAAAGTACACTTTCTTGAGTTCATCACACTTGCATCCGGCAGAATATAGGTAACATGTGAGAAGAAAAAGTTGTAATTCAGGTAACCCCAACAGCATTGTAGCCAAAAAAAGAGACCGTCTAAAAATCCATGGTGTGTGAATGACCACCAGACATGGAACTTCCTATCAAAGTTGGGCAAGGATCCAGGAGACCTGGGATGGGATCCCTGCTTGGCGATGGAAGCTCATGGGGTTAGCACTGGTAAAACCACCCTTTCAGAACCTCAGTTATCTTGGAAGCCTCATTCTGTGGATTCCGACTTGATGACACTCTAAGACACACACCAGATACAGATCATTTGAGATGCTGCTGCACAGCAATGCCATCTGGGAGTAACTTCACAAATAGGTTTGAGGAGGATGGTGGAGGACAGAAGTGCCTGGCGGACAGTGGTCCATGGGATCGCAAAGGGTTGGAATCGACTGTGCGACTGAACAACAAAAGAGTGCCTGAAGCAGAAACCCTTGTGTAGAATCTATGGCTAGCACAAGCTGCAGTCTGATATTAAGTGTGAACTAATCTAGAAATCAAAATGATAGCCAAGACCAGCTATAATGCAACAAGCATGATCTCTGGAATTGACCTACCTCAAAGTAAGAAATTATTCTGGTCATTATCTGTTGCATACTGAGTCACACAGCCTTGTGTGCAAGAGATAACTTCCACAGTTTATTCTGATTTCTTTACAGGAGAAAACAGGCCATCCAAAGTTATATTGCTCATACCAGGTAAAGGTCACTCTTGCTAGAAAGCCAGTCGTATCCGACTCTAGGGTTTGGTGCTCATCTCCATTTATAGCCTAAGAGCCACTGCTGTCTGCGTCTGCAGACGTTTCCATGAACATGTGGCAGGTATGACTAGACACACAGAATGCTGTTACCTTTCCCGCTAAAATGGTACTTATTTACCTACCTTCAATTTCTTGCTTTCAAATGGTAGGTTGGCAAGAGCTGGGACAGAGACAGGAGTTTACATTATCGTGCAACACTCGTGTCTCAAACTGCTGACCTACCAACCTCCTAGTCACCAAGTTCAGCGTCTTAACCACTAAGCCATCACAGTCCCATGACCCATGCTAGTAAAAGGAACCCTTGCTCGAAAGCCAGTTGTATCCAACTCTAAGGTTCAGTGCTCATCTCTGTTTCATAGCTGAAGAGCCAGCACTCTCTGCTTCTGCAGACGTTTCTGTGGCAAGCTTAACTAGACACCGGAGCACACAGAACGCTGTTTATCTTTCCATCAAAGTGGTCCCTTTTTATCTACTTGCAATGTCTTGCTTTCAAACTGCTAGGTTGGCAGGAGCTGGGGCAAAGAGGGGAGCTCATTCCGTCCTGCAGTATTCGTGTATTGACCTGCTGACCTACTGCCTTCCAGTCAGTGTCTTAGCCACTTGAGCCACTGCAGTCCTACATACTAAATTGGTCCCTCATACTATATTGGAGTAAATTTCCAACTGGATTTCGGCCAATGTTATGCAATAATTTAAAAAATCTCTGTAATAAATCAGTATAAATGTTCTTTTATATTTGATCATTCAAAGGGTCTTCAAACAGAGGGCAAGAGGCAGTTTCCTCCTAGTGTTGTCTACAGATTCATCTTCAAATATATTCATTTGCCGGGGGCGGCGGCAAAGAATTAAGTGAAATTCAACCAATAATAAAGTTTAATCAATCCTTCTTAAGCGAGGACATCTTTTCCTGAACTTTAAAGTTCATTATATATACAACCAAATGTACAGGACTACGCAAAATGACCTATCCATTAAATTAGCGCATATCAGCCATCTAAGAACAGCGTTAATTCAATGTTCTGATCCAGAGGAAGATTCCTTTTCAACCTGCAAAGGGAAGGAATGGGGAAGAAGGGAGGGAAAGACCCATGCTTTTAATTCACTGAGCAGAAGGAAAAATAATGCATAATAATATGTTACATAAAGGTCACACTTGCTCAAAAGCCAGTCGTATCTGACTCTAGGGTTCGGTACTCATCTCCATTTATAGTCAAAGAACCAGCACTGTCTGCATCTGCAGATGTTTCCGTGTACAAGTGGCAGGCATCACGAGGTAGTAGAGCACACAGGGCACTGTTACCTTCCCCATGAAAGTGGTATCTATTTAGCTACTGTCAATTTCTTGATTTGAACTGCTAGACAATTGGGATCTCTCTCATTCATAGGATCACCGTAAGTTGTAGGCAATTTAACGGCACATAAGAATAGCAGCTGCACTTTCCCTATGCTGGTTATTCAATTACACTAGTGGATCAGGCAAATTAGTACTTCTATATGTCATGACTTACCTCACTCAATTCTGGAAATAATTCCTGAATCCCAATATCTAGAAGAACGTAAGTTAACTAAAAATAAAACAAAAAAAGAAGTTATGGTTATGGTTGTTGTTGTTGCTGTTGTTGTTATTAATTTCAATTTTTATACCACCCTACTCGGTTGGACCAACTCAGGGCGGTTCACAACACATATAAAGTTGCAGGTTCATAAACACAACATGTAAATATCACAAATAATCAGTATTAATACCAAAAAAACATCAAAAATCATAATATCATTACAGTATCGAAAATTCTATAGGCATCAATATCAGGTAATAATCAAAAATTCCAAATCATAATCAAGTTCACACAAAGATTACAAAAATTACAAAAAAAAAGTGGTTTCTGAAATATGCAGTACAATCTCCAGTGCCAATGGCCTGCTTATTATAAATAATATAATCATCACCCATATGGCAAATGATGATCTTTGTAAGATGGACAAAGTCCCAAGACCAAAGGTTGGGAACTACTACTCTACATTGCTTTAAGTCTAAGACTGGACTCCATTTACATGTCCAACATATACAGTAGTACAAGCTATAGACACTCCTGTCTTAACCATCTTGAGTGTCGAAACCAGGGGTACCCAACCTTTTTATTCTGACCACGTCCCCCCAAACAACTGAGCGGGCCTGACCACACACCCCAGAAGCAGAGGTGGGTGTGTTTATGACAGCCATAAATGTGCCCACTTCTGCATTTACGACAGCCACAGGCTCGTTTGTGTATGCGTGGGCGCATCTTGCGGCTGACATAAACACATCTGCTTCCACTTCTGGGAGCGACAAGGGTGGCCGCAGGATACATGAAATGGTGTTGTAGGCCAGGGCTGCCCCACAGGCCGTAGGATGGGACTCCCTGGTCTAAACAGCCAAGAGGTTGGTGCTCATCACACATGTCACAGCTCTGAAAACATCTGTTTACAGCTTCCTTTGTCTATTGAATACTAGGAGCTTCTAGTAGTGCCTGTTCTAGCAGGGCGTGCGTTTCTCAACTGCATTCTGCAACAGGCCATTCATTTCGCCAAACCTGACTTTAAATGAGTTGAAAGCTTCTTGGGTAATAGAATGAACTGAGAGGGTTCAGATACTGTTAGCCACTGATGCATCTGCCCAGGAAGAACTGTTATTTCTTCCACTTGTAAGCTGTTCTCTCATAACCCTAGCACCGTGATGGCAAATCTTGGCACTCCAGATTTTCTTGGACTTAATTCCCAGAAGCCCAAGTCCCTGTGAATCCACACACATTGGTTTACTGCATGTATGGGCAGTAAACCATTCATGTGGATTCACAGAGACTTAGGCTCCTAGAAATTGAAGTTCAAGAACAGGTGGAGTGCCAAGGTTTGCCATCACTGCTCTAGCACTTCAGTACTCGGCAACAGGGCGGGCAGGAATCAGGAAAGGATTTTTGTGAACCCCTGGAAATAGGTTATTGTCTCCTAACTTCCTAAGGGCACCCACCTGCTTGTTAAGCACCGGCTGCTGCAAACCATCGAACAGAAGCCTTATGCCTTCATATTTTGCCTCTTTTCCAATACATTTACCAATCAAATCTAAAAAAAATATGTCAAGACATAATCAGTTACTGACAAGGCAAACAAAGAAGGAATCTGGATTCAGACTGTCAGAGCTTTGGGACCTCCTGAACGTTCACTGCACCAGGGACCAAGTGGTGTCAGGCATGCGCTCAGCTGATTCTTGCTGAATCCTTTGGCAAGATCAGCAGTTCAAATAAACAACTTGGGTTTGGGGAAACCACCACTCTTCCTTCTAAGTACGGTACATTGTTCTGGAAATTTTGTTGCACACATAAAGAACGAACAGGGAAGTGGCCTCGCAGCTCTGTGCTCATAAACTTCACCACCACCCAGATTCATGGGCAGAAAGGCCCATCCTCTTCTGTTCAAACGCCATGATGGACCAGGTGTGACCATCAATTCTTTGTCTCTCTTATTGTCTTGATAATCCCTCTTCGAGCTATGCAGATATTGTGATTTTGGCTAAGCCTGACTAAACAAAGCTAAATAATCCTCTGGACAAAAGGGCGAGGTTTGGTTCATTTATAAGAGTTTGCTCCAAGCAAAAGCCCTCTCTCTAAAGAACCCTGGTGGCACAGTGGTTAAAGCTGCTGTGTTGCAACCAAAAGGTTGTGAGTTCAATCCTGACCAGGGATCAAGGTTTACTCAGCCTTCCAAGGTGGGCAAAATGAGGACCCAGGATGTTGGGGGCAAAATGCTAGTTAACATGTGAACCGCCCTGCACTAAGTGCTATGGGGCAGTATAGGCGTGTGATTGCTTTGCTTTTTGCTTTAAATCACACACAGACAGAACCACAGTGGATGACCTACACTGCGAAACAAGGGGGGATGTCTGCTGGACTTTTGACTCTGCTGGACTTTTCAGCAATATTTAATATTGTCAGAATGAGACTTCCAGGGAAACACACAAAGCTGCCTCAGGCAGAGTCAGACCTTTGATGCATCTAACACAGTATTTCTGTTCAACTGGCAGCAGCGCCTTACAGCTGCAGGCAGAACATTTTCCTCACCCTTCCTGGAGTTCCCTGGTGTTCACTTGTGGACTCTCATCCAAGTACTAATCAGATTCACTCCGCTTAGCTTCTGAAATCGGTCAAGATCAGTGTGTTTCAAGGTAATTCGGTGGCACCTTCTGAGAAGTTCAGCCAGTAGAAGAGTTGGGAGTACTATTTTGCAGTACAACAATTTTGTGTCAGAAATTATTCTGGGTTGAGAGGATTTTTGCTGGAGAAACTCCGCTCAGGGGACGCTGAAATGAGGTTTCTTTCATGTCCCCAAAATCCCCCACCACCACCACCCAAGTGGTCCCTATTTATCTACTTGTAATGTCTTGCTTTCGATTTACTAGGTTGGCAGGAACTGGGACAGAGATGGGCACTTATTATGTCATGCAGTACCTGAGTCTCGAACTGCCAACTTTCCGGCCTTCCAGCTAACAAGGCGAGCTTCTTAACCACTGAGCCACTGCAGCCCCATATTTTGCAGTTTTTCCAAGACTTTATGCTTGATCCTTCCCAGTAAAATGGTACTAGACGGTTACAACATGGCCACCAGGGTTTATAGTTCACTTAGAATTCAACTACTGCAGCTCATTCACACAGAGCGCTTGTTGAAACTTATTCAAAAGTTACATCTAGTCCAAAGTGCAGCAACCAGAGAGCAACCTCAAATGTGTTTTATTGAACATATAAAACAGCCTTGTACCAAGTACACTTTATTCTTTGTTGACTGAGGCAGGTTTGGGCTCTTTACAGAAGCCGCGTGAGATTGAGGTTGGGATATGAAAATTAATACAAATAAATGGCTAGAGATGTTCACAAAATTTCCATACAAAGACTGTCAGGGAGACTGTATCGAAAATACTCCAATAATAGTACTTGTGAACTGACTTCAGCTCTCACTTATTAAGTGTGCAATGTCACCCATGTGTTGAAGACGCTGCAAGTGCTTGGGACCATTTCAACACCTTTGGTGGCTTAGAGGGTGGGGGAGGCATTTAATGAAATAAACAAAATTACCAATGAGTCAAGTAACAATTCCTGTAACTAGCTCTTCTTACCCTTTTCCTAGGAGAAAATGAGTTAGTTTTATATAAACCCTTAACAGGCCATCTAGTAGCTGTGAGAGAGACTGAAACTAAAGGGTGTAACAATATGTAGAAATTATTGATCCCAGTCTGATATTCCAGCATATGGAAGACAGCATTCAAGGGGGAAAAGATCATTACCAATCTGATAGCAAGATAAAACCCTTACACTCTCTTGCAATAGACTGGTATCCTTTTATTGTTTATATCAGGGGTTCTCAACCTTTTTATGCAGGGGGCTGGGTCATGCTCCCTCAGACAGCTTTGGGGGCCAGATGGCCATTTTGCCCTTCCTCCACCACATGACACTTCCTGGTGTGGTGGCGCCACATGAAACAGTGTCATGGGCCGCAGGTTGAGAATCCCTGGATTGTATGAATTGAATAAGTAACTCCCTGAAACATACAAGATTTATTGGTCTTTATAACATATTTGGAACAATAAAGTTCCTAGGCAAGCTTCATCATATATATTTTGGATATGACGCTGTCACATGGAGAAGCAGAAGGAGGAAAAGTACTGAAGTATATGAATTTATATACAGTAAAACCCTGACTCACATATGCCTCGAGTTACATAAAATTTGACTTACATAAAGATTTTGTGCTAAAACCATGTCCCAATTTACACGATTTCCTATGGGTTTGCTTCGAGTTACATAAAGATTTGTTTCCCTATGGGTTTGCTTTGAGTTACGTAAAAAATAATTTTTCCTATGGGTTTGCTTTGAGTTATGTAAAAAACCGATTTAAGCAAAAGCCTACGGAATGGACTTACTGTATTTCATAAGTAGGGGTTTTACTGTACTGATTAATATGGTTAATATTTTTGATAAAAAGAGAAGAAGTATTTAAAATATTGAGTAGTGAGGAATGTGACAAGTATAGATAAAGGTCTCCCTTGCTCAAAAGCCAGTCGTATCTGACTCTAGGGGGTGGAGCGCACTTCCATTTACAGCCAAAGAGCTAGCGCTGTCTTGAATCTGCAAACATTCCCTTGGTCATGTGACAGGCATGACTAGATGCTGGAGTGCACGGAATGTTGTTTACCTTTCCACCAAAGTGGTGCCTATTTACTACTTGCAATCTCTTGCTTTCAAACTGCTAGTTGGCAGGAGCTGGGACAGAGATGGAAGCTCACTTCGTCGTGCAGCACTCAGGTCACAAACTGCTGACCTGCCAACCTTCCAGTTATCAAGTTCAGCATCTTAACCACTAAGCCACCAAAGTCCCCCAAGTATACAGTACCAAGTATGCAGACCCCCAATTGTTTCTGAACTCTAACTGGTCCTCCTGAGTAATATTCCAAACCATTTGGGGGTAAGGTATCCAAAGGACTAGCTCATCCAATATGGAGTTGCCAAGAATTTGCAAATGTTATTAGAAGATATCTGCATGATTAATCATCAGAAGATGTAAGTTCATTCGTACATTGGGCAGGGCTTTTCTTATAGCAACACCCTATTTGTGGAACTCTCTTACAAGAGAGGCTAGACAAACTTAACCTCTGGCATTGATTCAATAAGATTTGTTTGTTGTCAAGCTGAATCAGATTTACAGCAACCTTTCCCAGGGTTTTCAATGTGTAAGTGCAAAGAAGCGGATTAAGCTAGAGATTGAACAATGTATTCTAAAAATCATACCATCACCTGCTGAATCTGAAGCGCTGCCAGGAGAGGCTGTGAACAATAGTTCAAATGTGTAGCAGCTGCTAGTGCTGCTGCCAACATTACTCTAAGTCAGTGGTGGTGAATTTATGGCACACATGCTAGAAGTAGCACACAGAGGCCTTTCTGCTGGCGTGCACAACCATCAAGGGGAAGCCCCGCCCAGCCCAACCGGTGCCGCTTCCCCACCACCCCTCTCCCTCCACCAAAGGAGAGGTTGAAATCCCAGCCAGGAGGCTGTGGCTAGGCAAGGTAAGGCAACCAGACAACTCCAACCCCACCCCTCCTAGGAGTCAGGTGCACCTGCAGGGGGTGGGGAGCGCCACCAGGGTGTGGGGAGCACCAAGCGGACGTGGGGAACACTGTCAGGGGCGTGGGGAGAACTGTCAGGGGTGTGCTCATGGGGGCACACATGTGACATCGCCTCAAGCTGCAGCCATGTGCATGTACCCACATGACTTTGCTGGAGGCACACCAGCGACATCACATGGATGTGTGGGCATTCACAGTGCCTGTCCACGTGCCTCCTCCCCCTCCCCCCTGGGCACTCGGTCTCTAAAAGGTTGGCCATCACAGCTCTAAATTAACTGAGAGATGGGCTAGTCCTGGGAAAGGCAAGGACTAAGAATCACTCAGAAATTCCAGGAGCTTCACAGGTGTTAGTAATGCAACCCATGTCAAACAATTTCTAAAATATTATTTTAAAAATAGAATCATTTGGAAAAACACCTGCCAAGGACATTTGTATTAGCAAGTGCTAATGGGGGGCAGGGGTGGGTGATCCAAGGGAACTCTCATCTTGACAGATCAGATTTAAATCACTGAACCTGGAATGTATTTCATCATTTCTTCAAAGGTCTTCTTAGCCCGTTTGTGCTTATCCTGAGGAGATCGAGGTTCAGAATTCTCACAAAAAACAGCATCTGGGAGGAAAAATCACAATAATATTTAGGACCATGCAGAGCCATCTGCAAAGACAGTCCGCTGATTTACAATTTCAGATGGCTGGCAATGGATTGCTTAAACACAGGCTTCTTGCCTAAACAACAACAACAACAATTCACCTCTTTTTAAAATTAAATGCCACCTATTCAAGATGAAACACGTGGATCCTGTACGGGCTACAGTTTGCTAACAAGAATAAAAGCCTACCTATAAAACCCTACATAAGTACAAAACAGAACACCATTCTCTTTGTCAACACACTTTAATCAGCAGAAGGAGCACACACTGACCTCTCAAAAGTGTAATAAGTGACACCAAACGGTGCTCCTGGAAGAGCTGTCCTAGCTTGTACTGAAGATAGTTGTCCGTGTATGTCTCGAAGGTGTTTTTGAAGAGAATCCGGCCTCCCATCATGATGTGGTGAAGCCAATCAGGTATATGGAAAACCACTCTGCCTGTAATTGTCAACATATCTTTAGTGTACGGGTGCACACAACACAGTTTTTGAACACGCAACTTCAGTTTCAAATGGCCAAGCCTTTGACTAAGTAAATGTGTGTCTTCTACATTCCATTTAAAATAATGAATGTGGAATACAACATGGAATGCAAGGACTTTGCGCAAATATTGGACCTCCCGTGACTTGTTTTTTAATGATTACATTTTAAAACATAAAAACATATAACTATAAAGAAAAATCATTTACATATAAGTACAAATACAGTGTAACCAGGGGTACGCAACCTATGGTCCATGGGCCAGATCCAACCCCCAGCACCATTCCATTTGACCAACATTGAGACCCCTGGACACAGAAGCAGACATGTTTAGGACAGCCATAAACGCACCTGTGCAAATGTGCCCACTGTGATTTACGGCAGCGTTTACGATGGGGATAGCCACATGTCTGGCCCACTCAGTTATCTGAGTGGGAGTGGTCCGGCCTATGGCATAAAAACCTTGAGGACCCCTGATGTAGACCCTCTCCTGACTTGTGAGATAGTCCTCTTCCACTTTGAGACACACTCAAAGGAAGGACATTGACGGTATAATTGGGCCATGGATGATCTCCAGGTAGGAACAGAAAATGGTTGCCTCGTCTACTGCCCTTCTTGTACTTGCCGGGAAATATCACAGCAACTCTTGAACATAACATTTGTATTTTCCTGTTTCCTCATCCCATTCAATGGCACTGAAAGAATGGACTGTAATGCCAGTTTGTACCCCACCCTGTCCTCTGAAAAGACCTTTCTACGCTTTTATCTGTAGAATGAATCCAGAAACATAAGACCTTCAGTTGAACTGAAACCTATCCTAATCTGCTAATCCCTCTGGCTTTAACTGTAGTGCACAATCACAGTGTCATCAGAGTCCCAGTTCCCACGTGACACAAACGGGGAGGGGACACCATTAAATCACTTGGACTTTTACCTAAAAAACAGATTGCATTATTATTCCTTCACTCAGATTCAGAGCAGAGCAGCCGGAGATTGAAGAACCCAAAGAAGTGGTTTCACAGTTGAGATCTTGGTCAAAATTGTCTGAATTCTAATGTCCAGTTCTTGCATCCTTTCCCCTCAGAATCCCACAGCAATTCTTAAAAATTCTTCCAGATTTCATATAATTGTATCATGGGAGCTGCACTAACAAAATGCTTTGCATATATATGATACTGAAAGTGAGAATTCTCTCATTCTGACACAAGCTCTCAATGTACATAAATGGGGTCACTGTGGTAGTATCAAATCCTCAGGCTGGAATACTAATGCTGTCAAAGCTAAGAGAAATGCTTAACAGGCTCAGAACTGATTGTGCTTTGTATCCAACAGTCTGTAAGTGTTTTCTCACCAATATACATTAAATAGTCATAAACTCCTTCCACTGTCATCATTTCCATGAAGTAGTTCTGAATTTGCTTCCTCTCCAGGTTCTCAGAGCGGTTCGCATTGTTCTTGTAGAGGTCGTTAAAAAGCTAAAAATCAGAGAGTACACAGATTTTTTTTAAAAAAATCTATAACTAAACAAGACCATTGCATAGTAATTCGTGGGTTTGCACTAACAGCATCAGTAATTTTCTCTTGTGGAAGCAGGAGCTATGAGATATTCTGTTATTTTGTACAGCCATACCCTGAAGCTTTATTTTAATACTTATCTTGGGCATCTCAACATCTAGTTCTGATACCAGTTTCACATTTCTGGGTTATTCCACTTTGGCACTGCATAACTGCAGGCAGCAAGGGTCAAAAAACAAAATTAAGCAAAACTAGAGTGGGTAATTTTGTTGAAATCTAACCTTCTATCACTACATAACTCACTGAGACTGGTGGTGCTTTCGGTCTCTACACCTTGCTTCAGATATATTATAACACAGTGTTTGCCAGTCTGGTCAGGTTATCCTGCTATGGGAATAGAGTAGACCATACTCCCAGCGACTCAACACTGAGTGTCAGTTAACTAACCTGACAACCCAGAAGATGAACGGCCTTGGGTGCCAAAATCCAGAAAGGATGATGGTCCCCAAGTGGATTAAATCCCACTTGAATCCATCTTGATGGGAGGGCAGCAGCTTTGTCAGTACTGGCCTAGGGACGATGATGAGGACTTTGCATGCCAAAAGGGCTCAGGACCAGAAAGTGACTTCAGTTCTCAGAAGCCTAAGTCAGTTCCCCAAAGTAGTGATCAGCCAATGTACTGACTTAGGCTTCTGGGAATTGAAGTTCCCCTGTGGGGCCTGGGCCCCACATCGGGAACCACTGTTGTAGTGCAAGTGGGAAATGTACTGTTTCTTCAGAGCACTAATAACTGTTGTTGTTGGGGGTTTTTTTGGGGGGGGGCGGGGCGGGGGGAGAGATCAGGAGCATGAGCAAGAAGACCTGACTCAAATCAAACCTCAGCCACATGCTGGCAAGGCCATATCCTCACCTAACCTCAAAATGCAATAAGGAACCATTTCAGATTATTTCACACAGTTGTAGAGAGGACTGAGACAATGAGCATGGGGCAGTTTGCTATGTTATGCAACCCAGTCATATTATGGTGGATGCATATCCTCATGAGCTTGGGCTGGAGTAGCAGAAAAAAGGGGCTTCCCATGATTATAGAACAGGAGCACCACAAAACTCCACATTACACTGACCACACGTGACAACTCACATCAGCAAGCAACCATCACTATACTTTTCATTCAGTTCTGATTTCTGACAAACACAACATTTACAACCACTTGTTATCACCATGACAAATCCATAGGAGACACAAAAATCTAGATTTGCAATAGTAGTTGAGGTTTAGACTTAGGAAGAAATGTATAGCAATCCTCGCTAATGTGGCCTGTTTCCTCAACCACCAAGCCTTGGTCTATGCTAAATCTAATGACCACTGCAGCCCTTTTTCTTCCACAAAGCTCTGAATGTTCTGCTTTCAAACCTCTGAGTGTTGCGTCAATACTCCGAGCCATGCCCTTTAAAATGAGATGCTCAATATTGTTCCTTTCTCTATTCTGAACAAAATTAGGGTAAGCAAAAACATACTGTAAAGATAGTGAGAAATGGCAATATGATTATGACAAGGTTATAAAGAAGCATGACATTAACTTCCTGAGGTAAAAGTGAACTTTAGCCTTGGGAGTCAGATGTTTAGAAGAAAAAATTAATGCCAGTATCGCATTCAGTGTAGAAGGCACCAGCTTAGTGCCTGAGCCAGGCAAGAAGGTGGGAATCCAGTTAGCTTGACAGAACATTACAGCAGCTTTCAAAGTTGGAGCACTACTCATGAGAAACACTAAACAAGATACTGGCTGGGGGGAACTGTTGTCAGTAGAAACACCTTTTATGGAGCTCATAGCACATACTGAGAATTGGCCTTTGGTTTGTAAATTACAGTTCACTTAACACTAAGGTATATTCTTCATCAGATCTATCTCCCTGAACATTGCTCTTTAGGAATGGTCTTTAGGTTGCTCCTGTCCATAGGTATGCTGGACAAAGCCATGGATCCAGACTGCGCTACCTACCTAAACTGGTCTACATGTCTAATAGTTGATTATGGTTCAGAATCTGCTACGGTATGTAGCTGATAACATTTCCGGAGAAGTGACTGTGTAAACAAGGTCAGGAGCATTGGACTTTATACCTGGAGGCCAATTTCACATGTGGTTCACAAATGTATTCGCCTCATTCTATGCAATGAGTCAGATCTCCCTTACAGATCTCCACCCTTGTTTAACCAATGCCTTACTTCTACAATGCTGGAACTGAAGTCTACTGGAGTGGGGAAGAAAAAAGGGTCAGAAGACAGGAAGTGGGAAGGCCCACTGGAATGGGGTGAAAAGAAGCCGACAAACCATATATCACATCTCAACAAATTATATTAATCAGAGTGATAAAGTCAGATATTTAGAAAAGCAGAGATGTTCTTTGTTCAGTATCCATGATTCCACAGGCCTAAAAATATTCAATAAAAATCCTGAAACACATCATACATATGCATTTCTAGAGATGTCCACTACATGCCACTGTCTGCAATGTAAAATATAAGGTTTGCTGTTATCTACTGTTTCAGATATCCATGGTAGATATCGAAACGTATCCCTTGAGGATATGGCGGGAGACCTGTATTGCTTATCACTGGTCAATTTTATCCCAGTTCATCCCAATTTTATCCCAGCTTCATACTATACCTTTTTGTTGTTTTCGGAGGTAGGACTGAGAATAGTAAGCTCTGGTTTACTTGGCTTAGGCTTAGGAGATTCACAGGAATTAATAAAATTTATAATGAATGGCTCCAAGTGCTGGCCTTTCTGAAATTAACCAAAAAATAGCTATAATGTACACGTTTTTAAAATGAAAGCTGTATGAGAAAAATTCTCATGTTATCAATAAAATATATTGAATTTAAGAAAGAAAAATGTCCACATACCTCCTTCATTAATTTTCCAGGAACAGATTTTATAATTTTGCCTGCAATTGAAAATGAAAGGAAAACCAGAGTCTGTGGTTGCTTTCTCAATAACATAATTAAATTATGTCATTTATTTTATCTTGCTTTGTTTAAAAGACCTTGTTTAAATTACTCTTATCACATGAAGCATGCTTACTATTTAAGTAAATACCTTTAAGACCCTATGTTCAATTAAACAAGAAACTAACAAGGACAGCAGCCAGGAATTAATAGTCTGTCCATTTCAATTATATATGAGATATTTTCACTGTGTCATCTTTTGCTCAGAATTATCAAAATGCCAGCAGCTTCTAATTGTTGTCTGACCAGCCTCTACCTTTACAATTTATGCACAGAGAAAGTACCCAAGGTACTTTGTTTGATCAAGCCCTTCAATGAATAAAAACTCAATTTACATAAGAAAGTCATTTTATTTGTGCTTTTGACAGAGCAAAGGCTCCATCTGGTGGAAGGGCTGCAGGGGATTCCCCCCCCTTCCTTTACTTACTCTCAAGTTGTGCTCAACCACATTGTCAGAAAAACCAGGTACTTTACTGAAAAATGGTAAAAATCACCTCCCCCCCCAATCCTACTTTTGTTTGCAGAATTATCCCATGAACAGAAAGCTCTGATCATGGAGTCTCTGGATTCAAACCATGTACCATAGCATAGCTTAAAAATGATGGCTGAACCCAGCAAGTAGTTACAATTATAGCAGATCCACAGAATCGGTTGGATTTATACAGTGTTGAATCATCCATGAGGTGCTAGTCCCCCTCTATTCAGCACCAGTTAGACCACATCTACTGTGTCCAATTCAGGGCACCACACTTTAAGAAAGATCCAAACAAACTAGAGCAAGAAGAGAGAAGGGCAACAAGGATGATCAGAGGAATGGAAACCAAGCCATAGGAGGAAAGACTGAAAGAACTAAATATTGTATATTTAGCCTTGAGCAAAGAAGACTGAGAAGGGATATGATAGTGTTCTTCAAATAACTGAAAGGTAATCATAAAGAGGAAGGGAAGGATCTGTTCTCAATCATCTCAGAGGGCAGAATGCAAAATAACAGACTTTTAAACTAAAGGATTCCAGATATAGGTTTACTATCAGGAAGAACGTCTTAACAGTTAGATCAGTAGGACAGTGGAACCAACCGTCTCGAGAGGTGTTGAGTGTTCCAACACTGGAAGCATTCAAGAGAGAATTAGACAACCACCTGTCAAATCTGCTTTGATTCCGATTCCTACACTGAGGAGTGCGGGGGTGGTGGACTCTATGGCCTAAAAGGCCCCTTCCTTCCATCTCAGTGATTCTATGATTCTATCCCTCAGCAACTAACCCAGAAAGTCTACTCTAGTTGGAATTGGATTTAGGCCTTTTGACTTAGACAAGCAGTTAAGCTCTCTAATAATTTATTGCAACATGCCAAAGAAGAAGATTTCTGCAGAGGCCATAGAGAGCGCCCCTTGCCTTGCACCTACAACAGGGGTTCCCAACCTAAGGCCCATGGGCCGAATCCGGTCCACAGTGCCATTTCATGTGCCCTGCCACCCCTCCGAGGGCATTTGAGAAACAAAATGGCCACCCCTTTTAAGCTGTTGGGACAAAATATAGTTTTCTACTATGATGTGTATTGTTCTACTGTATGATATTTATTGAACCTTATTGCTCTGTTGCACTACATGCCATGGTATTTTGATTCTACTGTAATATTGTATTGATGTGCAATGTATACTGACCTACTATATGGTATTTACTGTATTTTATTGTTTTGTTAAACTGTATGCTATTGTATTTTTGTTTGCACTTTAATAGTGATATTCGGGGACTCTGTGAGCCGCTCTGACTCGGTTGCTACCGAGAGTGGGATACAAATCTAAAGAAATAAATAAAAAATGGCTGCCCCCATTGTGCAGGCAGGGTGAAATGGCCATCCAACCTTGAAGCTGACTGAGAGCATGACCCGGCCCCTGGCTTGAAAAGGTTGGGAACCCCTGACCTACAATATACAGAGGCACTGAAAGAACACTCCTGGAAGCATCTTTTATTCTGTGCAAGCCGCCACACCTAGATCAGATAGATAGTAGAAAACCATTCTGGGTGCATGAAAAGGGGACATTTTATCTAGTCTACACAATCTCTACAGCAAGATAAACTTCATACATACCAAGATTTACATCGGGCAACATTTTATCAAGGAACTGTGTCTCGCCACCATTAGGGGATAAAAAGTCGGCCAAAAGCTGGCTGTTGCTTAGCTCTGGATGTTGAGAAAGTTTCTTTGACAGACATAAGAAAGAAAAACAACGTTATACTCATTTCACACTCTAACGACAACGTAGAACTTCAACTTTAAAAATGATTTTAGACAAAAATGCAATTTGTGTAAGTCAATCCTTTAGATCCTGAACACTTGTGGAAAGCTGATATAGGACCAGCTCGTTTTATTCAAGCTAAGACTCACCTGCAAATATTCCTCAAACTCTTCTCTCTTTGACTTTAAGAATTCATAATTCTTTGGTCCAATTATCCTCTTTGAGGGTAGCTGAGCATCAGGGAATGTACCTGACAATGTAGCAAAATTTAAACAAATTGGAGTTAAGACTTATTTTCAGCTTCACTGTATCACAAAAATCAACAAAAAGAATTTCTGGAGTGAGTGGAGGAGTGGACATACCATGAAATTCTGTTAGCTTTGACTCAAGAACATAAAATTCAAGATATTTTCTGTAGACGGACCAGTGTTCAGGTTTATGCCCAACTGAAAATACAAACACATGTATGATTTTCTTTTTTGTCTTACCCAGAAAAATTAAAGGGTTCTATATGAAAACACAAGCGTCCAAGAAAATGGCGGAAATTCCTCAATGCTATTACAAGTTACTACTGGCAATGCAGATTCAAACAAAGTGTCTGAATGGATGCAACATTCTAGAATTATACAAGCTTCAGGCAATACACTCAGGCTTGCTGTTTACCTTTTTGTAGCTGAATGCCTCTCAGAAACACGACTGTCTAATGAGATAGGCACATAATGAACTTAGAATCATTACATTTTTGAATGGCAGCTCCCAAAATCTCATAGCAAGCATGGCTAGTGGAATTATGGGAGTTGTAGTCCAAAGCATAACTTTTTCGCACTCTGATCAAGAGTATCAGACAGGTTATACATATACTCCTCGGAGCGCCTACCTGCTGTTCTGTCATTCCTTTCCACATCAATGCAAAATACGGGAATTCTTTCTCTCTTCTCTCTCCTTTCAAAAGAGTCCTCAAAGAAGTCCACATATGGAATGGTAATTTTCCAAGCAGCCAAATTTCGAGGTGTATTAGGCGTGCTAAGAGCCTCCACAGGAGAATCATCTTCCATTACCATGATGCCTTCTTCAATCTAATGTGAAAGACACATGTATCAAGGGGCCACTAACTTACGAACACTAAAGTTATCACAGTACAGTTGTACCTCGCTTAAGAGCATAATGTGTTCCATGCAATTGCTCTTTAAGTGAGTTTGCTCTTTAAGCAAATCATCATTGTAAGTGACCAATTGTGACTTCTGGTGGTGGTGGAGATTGTGAAACCCGATTTATTTGTTAAGCAAGTTTTTGGTTGGTTTTATTTGTTAAGCGAGGTGACCATTCAGAGAAAATTATGCTCTTTAAGCGAGTTAGTCTCTAGGTGAGGTGCTCTTATGCGAGGTTTAACTGTACAGTAATACCTCGGATAACGTTTACCTTGGATAACGCTAAAATCGCATAATGTTAAGTAATCTGGGGAGGATAATTGGATCGAATAACGTTAAGGTCCTATGGGATGTATCGGATAACAACCGCTAAAGCCTGTGCAGTTACAATGTATCTCTATGGAGCTTTAACGTTATCCGATACATCCCATAGGATTTTAACATGCATCGGATAACACTAAAAATTGGATAACACCAAGACTTGTGGAACCAAGTCTTAGCGTTATCCGAGGTATTACTGTATTCATAAAGCTTTATAGGAAATTTTAAAAATTGTAAAAATAAAATTACATGTACTTGACAAAAATACCTGGTACAATAACTACAAAGGCAGGATTTATAGTTTAAATTAATATGCAAAACCCCTCAGATTTTTTGTGATTCAAGATCACTTCTTCAAACAGGCAGGTATCACTAGGTGTAAACCAATGAGGGCAAACCTTTTAGAGAATGAGTGTCCAATCTCAACAGGCTGCCATCTGCCCTGCAAAGGGGTGGAGAAAACTCTGTGCTGGATGGAGGAAGCGCTCCCATTGGGCTGCTGGGCAGAGAGGTGGGGTGAACTCTGTGCTGGGAGAGGGAAGATGTGCTCCCATTGGGTCACTGGGCAGAGGGGCAGGGTGAACTCTGTGCTGGGGAAAGCACTCCCATTGGGCTGCTTGGCAGAGGGCTGGGGTGAACTCTGTGCTGGAGTGATGTTGCGCATGCCCACAGAGAAGGCTCCAAGTGCCCCCTTTGGCACCTGTGCCATAGGTTCGCTACCACTGGTGTAAACCAAATTACACCCCCAATTCCCTGATGGGAGAGCCCCTGGGGTTTTGCATTGCTTTTATCTGGCCACAAATGGAAACTACATCTTCAAAGGTCATGAGGGCAATAAGCAGATACCTGTCAGAGGAGGGCACCATACAAGTCTGCAGTTGTTGTTTTTCACATTGATTTGTAAGAAGAGCACCTGGCAGAACCATCATGCCATGAACTTTCATTGATAATTTTCCTGATGCCTGCCTGCCTGCCTGAAGAAGTGATTTTGAATCACGAAAGCTCACACAATGATTGATATTTGTTTGAGTGGTCAAATAAAGGTAACACTTTCCTCCTGCATTTGTTTTGTGTATGGATCACACAGCTATGTTCATTTGTCCTCTGATTGTTTAACAATTTTGGAGTTTCTTCCCCCAGATTTGCCAAACACACAAATCTTATCAACTGAATAGCCAATAATAAATTAGCTTAAGCTTCTAAAACTCTAAGTTAAGGGGGAAAAAACCAATGACTATGAGACTAACATGTAATTAACTGAAAAGTCAGAAACTCAGTTGTTCAGAAAAAAGACAGGGCTTTTTAGCCTCACATAATGCAGCTTCTTCTTTGGAAATCAAATCGCAGAGCAGAGTCTGCCTCAAAGAAACTTGGGGTGGAGCTGCTATCTTCTTTGTGCACATTCTAGACCAGAGGTTCCCAATGTGGGGCACATGCCCCACAAGGGAACTTAAATTCCCTGAAGCCAAAATCAGTACATTGGCTGATCAGCACTTTGGGGAATTGACTTAGACTTTTGGGAATCGAAGTGCAAAAACCAAAGGTTGGGAAACATTGTTCTAGACATATAATCACAACACACATCTGAACCTTAGGTAAGGAGGGCTTTGTTTACTTCACAACAATGGAATTTAAACCCTAATGTCTCAAAACTACACATACTCTCATTCTTTCTTCTGGTCTCAAAAATAATTATCTGGAAAGGTCTCTGGGTGAGTATACCTCATATTCAAAGAACTATATTGTATTGGTGCTGATAACAGCTGTGTTTTATTTCTGTTGTTGTGGAAATAATTTTTCAGGCCCCACATGCAATTTCTACAGGTGACAACATTGTACTCTCTATGCTGACCTTTATTACATTTTGGACCCATTGCCTTATTCGCATTCTCAAGAGATAAAAAACTACATGACCCCTAGAACTGGGAAAGTAGAGGAAATAAATACTGAAATGTTGGGATAAAAGTTGCCTCAAGTATTTAATTTGAGACAGTAAGTATGAGGTATCAATTATCTTAAACTGTATTTAAAAAAACCCACATCAGCTGAAATTCTGTTGGCATAATTCTGCCTGCAGAAAGCTAATGACAATACTATAGCAACAATTTTGCGTAATGAAGGACTTCCTCCTCTCATCCTGTGACTTCCACAGCTTCTACACAATGAAAAACATTATATGGGAGCTGTGGGAGCCACTGGAAAGAAGAAAATGTTTTATTTCTGAAAATAGGATTTCAGCTCTGGTATTGAATCTTAAGTTAACCTTTGGCAAACAAATGGACTTTTGTTCACTGAAAAGACACCTGCTTGGGGGGGGAGTCGTTTTATTAATTATTACTCACTATATCATATTTCACAGTGTTTCAGAGGGTACCCAAACCACAGTAAAAAAAATAATAATGGGGCACATGAGGGAAAAGCGAATAGCAACTTCATCTCCTCTTAAACATTTTTTTTTTTGCCAGTTATACACTAAGAAACTCATTTTGGCAATTTCTGATGAACAAGCAAATAGGTATTCATTCATATAAGATGTAAAACATAATTTCATTAAAAAAATAATAACACCAAAGCAAATTAACATACATTAACAGGCCCTCGTTGTCAATACTAGGGCTGCATTCTGAACTAATTGTTTTTAAAAAGATCTACATGTTTGCATACAAGAATTAAGCTGCGGATTAAATGATTTGACAAATGTTATCATCATAACTTATTGATGCTATCAAGACCATGAACAAAACAGAAACTGAGAAAGGAAGAGAAGAGAAATGAAGGGTACGAGGTGCAAAATTAAAATGACTTGTTGATGGAACAGCCAAGATAAAGGACTACTCACAAAGTCATCCTCTCCTTCAGCCAGGCCATAGCTGGGCAGCACAGCCCCTTCCATTGTGGTGCTCTTGAACACTCCTTTGATTTTGCTACTTATACTTCTTATTCCAGATTCTCCCTTCTTCTGAGAGCTCCTGTGTATAACAGATAGGAGAAATGGCAGATTGCACAGAATTCCAACAAAAGGAAAAGGGGACACGTAAACAACTCTGTTGTATGCACAACTGTCAATGTTAAAAGCCCCAGGAAAAAGAAAAACAGACCTGTGAACAGAAAACATGTTTATATTCAAATTAACTGATTTATGATATTTTACACCTCACTGTCACCATAGTTCAATACACTTTGTTTGATTTATATGTTGTATATCGATTGAGATTCTTTAAGGTTGTGTGGTTTTTGCACTTGGTTTGTGATTTATGGTTATTTGTAAACAAATTAACTGTTGTACACCACCCAGAGTGGGAGAATATCCCAGATGGGTGGTTTATAAATGCAGACAGTAAATAAGTAAGTAAGTAAGTAAGTAAGTAAGTAAGTAAGTAAGTAAGTAAGTAAGTAAGTAAGTAAGTAAGTAAGTCAAACAAATACATTAATACAAAGATAATACTTGAGAATGTGAGAGTGGGATGCATCGTACAACAAAAATCTCTATGGGATGCATCGTACAACAACAAAAATTCAGTGTACGATGTATCCCATAGGGATTTTCATTATATGAGGCATGCTTTGTATAACAAAAATATCTATATAACGAAGTGCCTCGCAGAACGGACTTTTTCGTGGGGGGGGGGGGGAATCTACTGTAAATGACAATCAGGAGTGCTGGTAATTTACCCTGCCTCATCACATGGCACTTGAAATGGCTTGGTCAGAGAAACCTGAATGGTGGGCTTAACACATACACAATTTCTTACATTTATATGCTGCCCTATTGGCTGAAGCCAATTCATTGACAAAGTAGCACATAACCAATTAAGCCATTACATAGGTATGTATGAGACTTGCTTCAAAGCAGCAAGAAGAGATGGCAAAAAGCCCGATGAGAGGGTTCAGGCTGGTTTAATATGAGGGAATGCAGATGCAACCTCCAGATATTTGAGTAAGCAGCTTCTACTACCAAACATGGCTTGAATTCCTCACTACAGCCATCTGGACATGAATAAAGTAGAAGAACTAGAGCTATGCTCATAGCAATGCAAGTATCTGTCCTACTTCATACAGGTCAGCTTCATTTCTAAAATTAGGAGTGCACTAAGCATGGAGGAGATCTGCCATTGTAAACTGTTAAATAATAGTTTAGTTATATGGTTATTAATAATAATCACACTGTATTTTTTTGCTGCCAACAGAAGCATTCATTTGTTATAAAAGTATTCATTCATAGTGTAGAACAGAATCTTTGGCATTCATCGTTTTGATTGCCCCTATATGTAGGGCGGCCAACCGTCCCGCATTCCACGGGGCAATTCCATTTAGGGAGGGGGTAGTTCGACTTACCCTCCGTTCGAAAATCCTCCCGACCTCTCCCGTTGCGTCACGGACGCACCTGTTTCCCCTCTGCCCTGCAGGCAGTTAAAGGGAAACGGAGCCGAAAAGGCTCCAATGAACCGCGCCTGCACAGAGACCCAATCTGGCGTCAGAAATTTATGCAACAGCATAGACTAGTGGCAAGAGAATAGAATGCAGCCAGATTGGGTCTCTGCGCAGGGCAGAGGGGAAACAGGTGCGTCTGTGACGCAACGGGAGAGGTCGGGAGGATTTTCGAACTGAGGGTAAGTCGAACTACCCCCACCCTAAATGGAATTGCCCCGTAGAACGCGGGACGGTTGGCCGCCCTACCTATATGGTTGCTTTCTTAAACATGTGCAATTTAAGGAGTAATTTAAAAAAAAGAATACATTAGTACCCCGGATAACGTTATGACTTGGTTCCACAAGTCCCGTCGTTATCCGGTTTTTAATGTTGTGCGATACATTGATCACACAATGTTAAAAAAAGCCCTGTTTCCCTGGAGGCTGCAGCAAGCCAAAACGTCGGGATTTGAATCCTGACATTTTGGCTTGCTGCAGCCTCCAGGGAGGAGGGGTAACTTTGGAAACAGCTTGGATCGGGTCTCCCCACCTTCCTGGACCCAGCGGGGGGGGGGGGTCAGAGACCCCAAAATTGGTAAAAAAAAATGTCTGGTTTTTTTACCAATTTTGGGGTCTCTGACCACCCCCACCCCCGCTGGGTCCAGGGAGGTGTGGAGACCCGATCCAAGCTGTTTCTGGGCTTCCCCGACGTCCTCAGCCAGTGCAGCAAGCCAGAATGTCAGGATTCGAACCCTGACATTCTGGCTTGCTGCACTGGCTGAGGACATCGGGGAAGCCCATAAACAGCTTGGATCGGGTCTCCACACCTCCCTGGACCCAGCGGGGGGGGGGGGTCAGAGACCCCAAAATTGGTAAAAAAAATGACTTTTTTTAACCAATTTTGGGGTCTCTGATCTCCCCGCCGGGTCTAGGGAGGTGGGGAGACCCGATCCAAGCTGTTTCTGGGCTTCCCCGACGTCCTCAGCCAGTGCAGCAAGCCAGAATGTCAGGGTTCGAATCCCGACATTCTGGCTTGCTGCACTGGCTGAGGATGTCGGGGAAGCCCAGAAACAGCTTGGATCGTGTCCCCTGCCTGCTCCAGAGAGATCAGAGGACCCAATCTACAGCTGCAGGGTGGCTGGGGATGCTGACGGGGCCTCCCTGTCGGCTTCCCTAGCCACCCGCCCTTGCCTCCGCAGCTGTGGGGTGGCTGGGGAAGCCGATGGGGGAGCCCCCCGTCAGCTTTCCAGCCTCCCCACCCCTGCCTCCATAACTGCAGGGTGGCTGGGAAGCTGAACAAAGAACCCCGTTCAGCTTTCCAGCCACCCTGCTGCTAAGAACGACTGTATCGGATAACGTTAAAAATCGCGTTATTCAATAGAAGATTTTTCCGAAAATCTTGTAACGTTATGTGGTTTTCACGCTATACGGTACTCGCGTTGCATTATCCGGGGTATTACTGTATGCTTAACATTTTGATATTTTTTTACATTAGAATGGGGGATGTGCTCCAAACATATGGAGGTCCTCCCATAACAGGCAGGTAATATTTATGAATGATTGATTACAGATTCCAAAGTGTAATAATGCTGACCATAAAATGCTAAGCATCAAGGCAAACTGAATACAATTTTTGCTAACATTTTAAACAAGACATTAATACCAACTTACTTACATGATTTCTACGTGAATTTAGCTTGGAAATAATTTTCCATTTGTTGTTGTTCAGTCACACAAACAATTCTGACCATTCGTGACCCCATGGACCATTGCCCACCAGGCACCTCTGTCCTCCACCATCCTCCTCAACCCGCCCAACTCTGTGCCCACTGCATCTACAATACCATCTAGCCATCTCATTTTTGGCCGCCCCCTTCTTCTTTTGCCCTTCACCTTTCCCAGCATCAAGGCTTTCTCAAGTGTTTTATTAATTGATTAGTCTTACAACCTTATCAATAACATAGCAGAAGAATTAAAATCTGTACAATGAAGTGCAATAGAATAGAATAAAAACACAACAAAATACAATATGTACATACCTGAGCTACTTTTAAAAGGAATGTAAACTAGAGAAGGTGCCTTAATATAATTAATATATGCATATCCATAGTCAGATAAGTGAATCTCCCTTGCAGGTTACCCCAATTTGATTGATCTATCGGATTCTTTTAGTTGATGCCTTAATTATAAACTTGGCAGTTCTACATACAATGTGCATGTTAGAACCCAGAAGGAGATAGAACAGTTTGTGATTAGAGTCCTAAAAAGGCTTTCTCAAGTGATTCCTCTCTTCTCATTTGATGTCCAAAGTACTTCAGCTTCATCTTTACTATTTGACCTACTAAGGAGCAGTCAGGGTTGATTTCTTCTAAGATCGACCTATTTGTTCTCCTTGCTGTCCAGGGTAAACTCAAAACTCTCCTACAACACCACATTTCAAAGGCATTTATTCTTTTGTGCTCAGCTTTCCTTATGGTCCAGCTCTCACAGCCATACATTACCACTGGGAATACCATTGCTCTGACTATGCAAATTTTTGTTTGCAATTTGATGTCTCTACTTTTCACTATGCTCCCCAGGCTTCTCATCGCTTCCTTCCCAAAACTCTCCTCCAACACCACATCTCAAAGGTATCTATTCTTCTGCGCTCGGCTTTCCTAATGGTCCAACTCTCACAACCATACATTGCCACCGGGAATACATTGCCTTGACTATGCGAATTTTTGTTTGCAAGGTGATGTCTCTACTTTTGACTACGTTCCCCAGATTTCTCATAGCTTGCCTCCCAAGAATAAGTCACATTTTTATTTCATGACTGCAATCTCCATTTGCAGTGATCTTGGATCCTAAGAATGTAAAGTCTGTCACTGCTTCTACTTCTTCCCCATCTATTTTCCAGGGACTGATAGGGCCTGTTGCCATTAACTTGGTTTTCTTGATATTACGTCTCAAACCAGCTTTTGCACTTTTCTCCTTCAACTTAAGCAGGAGCTTCTTTAGGTCTTCCTCACTTTCTGCCATTAGGGTGGTATCATCTGCATATCTCAAGTTGTTGATGTTTCTCCCAGCAATTTTGATCCCAAATTGTGATTCCTCCATCCCTGCATTGCACATTATGTGCTCTGGGTATAAGTTGAAATAAGCAGGGTGACAAAATGCAGCCTTGTCTTACTCCTTTTCCTATTCCAAACAATTCCGTCATTCCGTCCTAACTGTTGCTTCTTGACTTATGTACAGGTTTCTCATGAGATATATAAGGTCAATTCAACTAAGAACATGCTACCTGATCATCTTGATGCAATCAACCGTAACTTCCATCTTTGATAGCCTTCTGGATTTTTGACATATAAACCAGGAACTCTGTCTCATTTCTTACAAGAAAACCCAGAGGCATAATTCAAGCCAATTTATGTTTGATGAGCCTGTCTTTTATGAGTAGAGACAAAACCAGAATTGTTGGTTTGCATTTCATCAACAGCAAACCATGTACATCAATGTTTCCCAACCTTTGCTTTTTGGACTTCAATTTCCAGAAGCCCAAGTCAATTCCCCAAAGCTCTGATCAGCCAATGTAATGACTTAGGCTTCTGGGAATTGAGGTTTCCCTGTTGGGAACCACTGATGTAGAAAAAGTTGTAGTTCATTCTTTTATTTCTGCTTTCAGGAGCAGTCAAGCAGCAGAGGTTGAGCAGCACTCTTCTAAAAAAAAAAACAATGACCACAAACCACCCAAATGGAGACATTCTTAACTTTAAAAATGGGACAACCAAGAAAATGAGTAGCGAAGATAACCTACCACCAAGTATAAGTGGACTATATCATCGCTAAATAGGCAATATCTGATGTGCCATGACCTTGGGTCAAGTCCTTAGTATGCACCCTGAACTTCTCAATATTCAAGGCATGGGGGGAGGGAAGCCTCTACCTACTATGTGTTGATTTATTGTTGTAACTTGTTTTATATATTTCTTGTTGTAAACTGTTGTGAGCCAACCAGAGGGGTGCTGCAGCTTGCACCAATTGGGTGGGGGTATAAATCAAATAAAAAAGTAAATATATGGAAAATATATAGTCAGGGCTCTCCATCCCAGTCCCTGACTACAACTCTGATCTAAGAGTCTTTGAGTATATTTGGAAATGCTGACCCTTGGAGGAGTAAAGTATTCAAGCAAATGTAACCAAAGCAGTACAAACTAACTGCACACCAAATGAGGTCCAATTCAAGCACCACGCACTCTGTATCAGTTTGACAGGATCTCTTCCTTGGCTTTTTTTTTAAAAAACAAGCTCATAATCTTTAATTCTACTCCTTAAAAACATGACAGAGTGAGCTCCCATCTCTGTCCCAGCTCCTGCCAACCTAGCAATTTGAAAGCAAGAAATTGCAAGTAGATAAATAGAGACCACTTTGGTGGGAAAGTAAACAGTATTCCATGCACTCTAGCATCTAGTCATCCCTGCCACATGTCCACTGAAATGTCTGCAGATGCAGACAGCACTGGCTCTTTGGCTATAAACAGAGATGAGCACTGAACCCTAGAGTTGGATACAACTGGCTTTCGAGCAAGGTTGACCTTTACCTTTAGAGACAAAATACTAGTTGTTTACAAATGCAAATCCATCATTTATTTTACAGTAAAAATGTGGATGTGTTTGTTGCACATGACTGTTACATGGAAAAAGTACAGGAAGCTAAATTGGAGAATTAAAAAATGTCTCAAGCAGACATTAGTACCACGTTTATTAAATACAGTGGTACCTCGCTTAAATAGCATAATGTGTTCCACAGGATTGCTCTTTAAGTGAGTTTGCTCTTTAAGCGAAACACCATTGTAAGTGACCAATTGTGACGGGGGGGGGGGGATTACGAACCCTGATTTAGTTGTTATGCGAGTTTTGGTTGGTTTTAGTTGTTAAGCGAGGTGACCATTCAGAGAAAATTCTGCTCTTTAAGCAAGTTAGTCTCTAAGCGAGGCGCTCTTTATGTGGGGTTTTGCTGTAATATACTTGTGCACCGTCATGTCAATTCAGTTCAGATTCATGGTTACCCTTTCGTAGGTAAAGAGTACTCAGAAGTGGTTTATCATTCCCTTCCCTTGGCTCTGTGCAGCTTGCCTAACTCACCTGAGCTATACAACCAGCTATAATGTTTATTGCTATTTCATTATTATGACCACCTTCCAGTATTTTGACCCTTATTCCCCCACTGTCCTGGTTGGACAAAATGTGATGTAAAGGATCTGCGTGAGGAATACACTTTATATAAGATACTTGTTTCTCACAGTAATGCTTAGCATAAGCTGAACACACCTGAGAAATGTGTTACTGAAAATACTCAACGTAACACAAATATACCCACTTGTTTGACTTGGAATTGCGTGTTGGGGATTCATCTTCTTTTAAGAGATACCTGAAAAACTAAGCCAGGAAAAGGGAGATTGTGAGTTGAAAATCTCTATTTTCTTATTATATTGATTTATTATCCCCTAAGAATATGTTTTTGGGTAATTTACATGCATATACAATGCAAACAAGAATCTAAAAAAGACTTCATCAACAGACAAGCAAAGAATCTATTTAAAACCAGCCTATCTAATAGAAAGCAGTAACTGAAAATCTTGCATACTTCACTGAAGCATGAATAAATTAACAAGAATCTATTTTTTAGAAAAGTTATCACTTAAAAGAGTTGTTGGACCTCAGCATTTGACAGTACTATCAGCAAGGTTCTGCTGATGATCTCAAGGCACAGGAAAGTGGCAACTATAACAATCTTTTCCCCCTGAGGCTTTTCCTTAGCGGAGAGAGCAAAAATGAACTCCTATACTACATTACTAGGAACTTTAAAAATGTATCGCAATTTTTTTTGACAAGATCATCTTTTAGCTTACTTCGTCAGTGTGGCAGAACCTAGGTATGTAGACAGTCTCTAAGAGGGAGAAAACATGTTCAAAGGCTTCATATAAACATCGCATTGTTTGTAACTTCACAACTTCACTGTATGGTCCTTCAGCAACTAGAGGTGAACAAGTGAAAAATATTAGTAAGACTCATCAACTCATGTAAT
The DNA here is from genome assembly GCA_030440675.1 of Furcifer pardalis. Lineage (NCBI taxonomy): Eukaryota > Metazoa > Chordata > Lepidosauria > Squamata > Chamaeleonidae > Furcifer > Furcifer pardalis. The sequence goes on along the minus strand of CP126890.1, from coordinate 44,798,581 downwards.
GCTTGCAATAAAAACTATTAGAGAAAAGGCCAGTTATTTTCAAGCAGCATATCCATCAAATTCAATTCTCTTTGGGTTTTTTCTTTTTGATCCAAGACAGGACACTGCCCAGTATCCAAGAAGAATAGAATTTTTATAGGAAACAAACACCTATCAAACCCCCCAAAAAGACCAATTCTGAACAGTATTTCTTTAATAGGTTCATCTGAACTCAGTAACTAACAATAGCAATTACACTTCTATACCACCCCATAGTGCAGTGACGGCCAACCTTGGCACTCCATATATTCTTGAACTTTAATTCCCAGAAGCCCTGATCAGCTGACTTGGGCTTCTGGGAATTGAAGTCCAAGAACACCTGGAGTGCCAAGGTTGGCCATTACTGCCATAGTGCTTATTGCACTCTAGGCCAGGTATGCCCAAACTACAGCCTGTGGGCCAGATCCAGTCCCTGATGCCATCCCACACCACCTTTGCTACTCCCAGAAGCGGAAGTAAAATATGCCCAGGTGTGTTTTACTTCCGCTTCCGGGAGCAATGAGGGTAGGAGTGGTGGTAATTGGTGTTGGGAGCCAGATCTGGCCCATGGGCTGTAGTTTGGGCACCCCTGCTCTAGGCAGCTCATAAGTTAATTAGCATTTTGCTCCCCCCCAACATGCTGGGTCTTCATTTTACCCAACTCAGAAACAGAAGGCTGAGTCAACCTTGAGCCCCATCAGCACAGTTTTGGTCAACATTTCTACTTTCCCATGGGCAACAAAAGTCCTCTAACCCAATTTTGTCCAAGGACCTATTAGTGGGATGGAACTTTCTTCTCATCCCCACTTCCTCAAAGCTCTCTGTGCCACCAGGAAACTGTATCAGAAGTTTATCAGACCTCTACATGAGCATTTTGGCTAGTGGTTCTCAATGTGGGGCACATGCCCCATTTGATTTTTAAGGGGGGGGCACAATTAAAAACGAGTTATTAACAGTGAATGGCCTTTTAGGCTTCCTCCACTTGAATAGGAGTTTACTTTTTGAACAATAAGAAGTATATGTCATGGGGGGGATCAGTATTTTAGAAATGCATGGCCAAAAAAGGTTGGGAACCACTGATTTTGGCATACACAAAGGGCCGCAGGGGAATCCCCACACCTGTTCCCACCAATAGTCAGTCTCACCAGCAGAATCCTCCCCTTAAGGAAGAAACAAGTGAGCTACTGGACAAATCTACCACTTTCCTCATCAATTCAGCTGCCTTGATGAGGTACACAGAAAGAGCTTCCTTGAAGATTGTGGCATTTTTGGACCACAATTAGGCATATCCCAGGCAACAGCCACCTTGTTGTGCCAGCTAATCTTCCTCACATTAGATCAGGCAAAAGGAACTATGGAATGAATTCACTAAAAGGTGGCTTCATTTCGGCAGTTTAAAGTCTGACCTAAACACAAAAGAAGCTGCCTTGATTTTTTATTTTTATTTTTGCTGCTTCTTCATCAAATTACCGGTAAGTGTTTCTGTGATTTCTCACTTACTGCTTTTTATCTCTTCCACAATGAAAGGATCAAATTTGATTTTGTCAATACTTTGATGCAAACAATATGTTTTATAGATTTTCACTACTTCCTCATGAAGGGACATCATTTCGTCATCCAGTAATTCTGGCTGCAAAATTCTGTCATTGAATTGCTCTGTTGGTAAAAGTAAAAGAAATGAATTGTCATTTGAACATTGCAAAGGTTCCTTTTATACAGTGTATTTATAAAATGTCAAAATATAGTTTTATTTTTATCCAACGAATCCATAAACATCCAAGCCTAATTCAACCCTTGACAAACACTGAATAACCATTGTGTTGTTAGCCGCCCAGAGTAGGAAAATCTCCACCATGTTGAGCTCAACTTTATGTATATAACAAAAATTATATGAATCATGACTACTGAACACAAATCTAGTACAAACATACCAACCAAATAGGGCATCTTACCTACATCAAGGTAAAATTGCAACACATGCACTCCTCCTTCTTTTTTCAGAAAATTCATAAAAAGGAAAAAAAGATCTTGATGGCCCCTAATTTCTTTCAATTCCAACTGAAAGGCCTGCAGAAAAAGTGAAAGGAGAGAGTATGTAAGCTAGAGGACTGGTCTCATTTTCTCTAAACCAGACATGTACAAAATTAACTTGAACTATTCTTTCACACTTACAGACGGCTTCTTACTTCTGGGTTCTGCAAATTTCTGCAGAAAGGGAACCAAAGCTGAAGCAGGCTCGGTGGCTTTTTCAGGCTGAAAATATAAGTGCAGGTCAGCCAGGCCAGGCCACGTGGTTTTGCCATCTGCACAATGCTATTTTTGTTTTGTTAGTACTCACCGGATTGTCATCCATGAAGATAAGTAGCAAGTGATTCACAGTATCCTAACCGAAGAAGGGGAGATAAACAATTAACAAATAGCTAGGACTGACAATGTCATGCCTACATTGTTTGACATTCCTGGAAGACAGCTCTGCTTATTAGCTTTCTATAAGGCACCAAAACACCTTCTTCTTCGCTTCCTCTTTTACCCCACTGGGTGTTGAGGGAGTTGCAAGGTTCTTGTTCTGACAATTCTAGCAGCCTCCACTGGTGTTACTTGGTGTTTTTGCAATATTTCTCTGTGGTTACCTCTCCACCTTCCTCCGGGTCTGCCTCATGGTCTCTGTCCTTCTCTTCTTTCCACATATGCCTTGTAAGGTATGGGATTACAAGACATTCTCTCCAAATTAGCAAACCACTTTATTTGTTGTCTCTGTATGCAGTGGAAGATTGGTTCTATTCCAGTTCTTTCCCTTATAATCTCATTTCTGATTTTATCCCTTCTAGTCAACTCCAGTAGCCTTCCTCAGAATCTCTTTTCTGTGGTTTATTTATTTATCTATTTATTTTATCAAATCAGTTGTCTACACATTTCTGTGGTGACCAACTTTTGCTTATATTTTGTTGTAAGTGTCCAAAACACCACCAAGGGGAAATTGACAGCATAATTTCCTTTCTCTTCCTCTCTATGTAGGTACCTACAAACTTCTCTGGCTGCTAAGCCAACACCTCTCTAAAGCTGGGATGTAATGGAGGTATAGACACATAGTCGCAAATTATCAGCCTTAAGACACATTCTTCATTTATTCACTTGTGTTGAGATAAAAATATTAAGCATTCTAGGCAGATCTGAGACTGAAGCCTGAGCATGATATAGCAATATCTCACAGGAATCTTACTGAAACCTGAGGGGAAAGCTTTATAAACACTGAATAGGCAAAGAGAAATTGGCACTTTCCCTCCATCTTGATTTATTCCCGATCTGAATGAGGAAAGTCAGATGAAATTTTGGTACAGTATAGGGAAAACCAATGCTAAGCTCCCTACTAGTTTTTTCTCATTCCTAGTCTCAAAATGTACAACAGCTAGAAATGAGGCAGTGTAAACAGAACGACTGCACAAATAGGAAGTGCACTTGTGAAATCATCATTAGGCCCCACATCCTGACCAGGATTTTGTGGGTAAAGACACCTAAATTGTTTTACGGAAGAGGGTAGGATCCAATCCAAATGCCCCAAGATTATGTAACAGCTACTCATAATTCAGAAAGAGCTTTTACTGAGAACATGTCCTGATTGTGAGTGCACAAGAATGCACTTCCACTTTTTCTCCTCCTCCTTCCTCCGTCTCTAGGCCAGACATGAAATTGCCAAAGTGATGCCACCTTTTGGTGAGTTCAGTTTGCAGATCCTTTCGCCTGACCTAGTGTGAGAAAGATTCTCTGGCAACGCAAGTTTGCCATTACCAGGGTAGACCCAAATGTGGTTCAAAAATACCACAATCTTCGAGGAGGCTCTTTCTGTATATCCCAAGAATGCACTTACAAGCATAAAAGACAAAGAAGGAAAGAGCCAATGGGAAATGAAGCATGGTGAAAGAAACACAAAAAGTAAGTCAGAAAAACCCTTGCTGGCGACACTGGTAATCACTGCTAGTGAAAACATATAAGCATTTAGTTCAGTGAAAATGTTTCAAACACTTTTACTATAGCACCTTTATGTTAATAATGTATACCCTATATTCCAGAAGCAATGTATTTTCCTATGGCAGTATCAACACATCATATGAAGCTAGTAGTGATAACTGTGTGTGTGTGTGAGAGAGAGAGAGAGAGAGAGAAAGGAGGGGCGGGGAATGAAAACAGAGCTGAGTAAACACCTCTCAACTTACCGGATCAGCTAAAAAGTCCATGCAAGGAAGGAGAACTGAACCGGATAAAATTTCTCTTAAAAGGAAGGTGAATGATCTGAAAGGAATACAACAGCTAGTTTTTACACAATTCTGCATTGTATTTCATCAAGAATCATGGAGCTTTCAAAAGAATAGTTGCCAAAAAAATAATTTACTGGTCTTAAATGCCATGTACTAATTTCCTCACACACCACTGTTTCTTTGTGACTGCATTGTGTCGTTCCCTGCTGTGTGTAAAAAAATTATCATGGCTCAAGAACAATCTATAATGCACATTTGATCCCTGTCATCAAAGCTTAGAATGAATGAAAGATTTTGTGCTTCACTGGGGTCCATGCCTAAGCTTTGTAGGCAGTGTTCCCCAACCTTTGGTTTTTGGACTTCAATTCCAGAATCATTCATGGTCCAATATAAAAAACAGATGTTTTGTTCTTTCACTGTTGTTTTAAATAAATTAATTTATTTCAAGAGCAATGTACAAAAATCCTAATGAACAGTTCAATTGGACAATCTTAGAAGAAATTAACCCTGACTGCTCCCTTGAAGGTCAAATAGTAAAGATGAAGCTAAAGTACTTTGGACATCAAATGAGAAGAGAGGATTCACTTGAGAAAGCCTTGATGATGGAAAATGTGGAGGGCAAAAGAAAAAGGGGGCGACCAAAAATGAGATGGCTAGATGGTATTGTAGAGACAATTGGCACAGAACTGAGCGAGTTGAGGAGGATGGTGGAGGACAGAAGTGCCTGGCAGACAGTGGTCCATAGGGTCGCAAAGGGTCGGAATCGACTGTGCAACTGAACAACAACAATAATTTATTCTAGGATGCTTCAGTATTTTTCTGATACCAGCTGCTGGGGAAGGCAAGCAGGAGGGTACTTTTGAAGCCACGCCCCGCTTAAGATACTTTATTGGCCAGGTGTAACAAATACACAAGGAATTTAATTAAATACGAAAAGCTCTCAATTGGTAACTGGTCAAAAACAATAACGTAACAACAAAACAGCATTTATATATACTATGATTTATTCACTATATCCTATCTAATAATATAATTAAGTGCTCAACTTAATAATGGCACGGGGGGGACTATCCCTAAATCTAGCTGTTGTACCCTATAACAGTGGTGGCGAACCCATGGCACGTGAGCCAGAAGGAGCACCAGAGCCCTCTCTGTGGGCATGTGCGCTGTCAACCCAGCTCAGAGTTCACCCCACCCCTCTGCCCAGCAACCCAATGAGAGCACTTCATCTCTTCCCCCCAGCACAGAGTTCGCCCCACCCCTCTGTTTGGGCACTCAGTCTCTAAACGGTTTGCCATCACTGCCCTATAATTTCATTCAGAGGGAAGGAGATAAAACCATTTATATCCAGGGTGCAAGGGATCTGCAGATACTTGCAAAATTCTCTTAGCCAGTAAAAAAAAAAACCAGAATGTTAAACCAGACAGGACTTTGATCTGATCCAGTTGGGGTCCTTCTTATGTTCTTATTTTCTTTTAAAATTACATCTGAAGGAACTAGAAACATAAGGTAGACACGTAATTCCCCAACATGCAAGAGCTTTTCCATTCTTCTACTTATGTAGCGCTGCATATCTAACAATCATTCATAACCAATTTCAAGACTGAATACAGTAAAACCTCGGATAATGCTAAAACTTGGTTCCACAAGTCTTGGTGTTATCCAATTTTTAGTGTTATCCGATGCATGTTAAAATCCTATGGGATGGATTGGATAACATTAAAGCTCCATAGAGATACATTGTAACCGCATAGGCTTTAGCGGTTGTTATCCGATCCATCCCATAAGACCTTAACGTTATTCGATCCTATTCTCCTCCCCAGATTACTTAACATTATGCAATTTTAGCGTTATCCGAGGTAAACATTATCCGAGGTATTACTGTATATGGTCCAACTTTTCTGGGATTTCGTTTGTGTATCTGACAATCTATGGAGACATAAGTAGTGCTAAATGGGCAAAGGATGGGCTACGGAATCTTACGAATATTTGACCAGATGTGTAACATGCATTTATACAACCCTCTTCTCCAGGCATGGACATCACAAATTCATGCAAAAAGCCCACTCTATACTTTTTTCCTCAAGTAATGCTAGTTCACTGTCTGCTATAAAATTACATTAAAACTGCCACACAACCACAATCATGTGTGTTTGTATAGAGCAGTGATTCTCAACTTGTGGCTGGTGGGCTGGATGCGACCCACAGCACCATTTCATGTGGGGCCCCCACCGCCTCCACTACACTAGGAAGTGCCATGTGGTAGAGGAAGGGAAAAATGGCCGTCCAGCCCCCGAAGCTGTCTGAGGGAGAGTGACCTGGGCCCTGGCTTTAAAAGGTTGAGAACTCCTGGTATAGAGAGATACCTTTATATAGAGAGTGTACAGGTTTAGCTACTGGATTTTACTGTAAATTATAGACTTATAAGAAAAAGTAGACTGTAAATACTTCAACTATCGTAACTTCATAATATACCTGCACATTGTTGACTTTGGAGGTAGAATATAGGGGAAAAGAAGTTCAGTAAGTTTCCTTAAATAATGGAGCTCATCTCTTCTATTCCTCACAGCCACATGGAGCTCTGGTCCATACTCTTCCAAAACAGCTTGCTGTAAATATTCCGTATTTTTCACTGTAGAGAAAATGCAATTCAGCAAGACTCAAATAACATTTATCAGCAACAACTAGCAACAAAAAAATGTGAAAACAAACAATCAATTTTTTTATAATGTCAGAAGCACACAAAGATGCTTTTCTGGGTTGAAAGGTTTTTTGCAGAAAGAACTCTGCTCTGGGACTCCTGAATGAGGCTCCCTTCATGTCCCCAAGATCTTTTCCCACCAAATTGGTTCCTGTTTATCTACTTGCAATTTCTTGCTTTTGAACTGCTAGATTGGCAGGAGCTGGGACATAAATGGGGGCTCATTTCATCATGTAGTACTCAGGTCTTGAACTGCCTACTTGCCGACCTTCCAGCTAACGGTCAAATTAGTATCTATTAATAACTCTTGGGCTGCAATATGATTTTCCCTGAAGTTGGACAATCTGCTCTTTAGTTCCCCAACTGTTTTCTTCCCCGCCCCCGCCCCCGCCCCCGCCCCCGCCCCCGCCCCCGCCCCCTTATGATTAGATAGCTATTGTGTTTATTTGATGGTTCTGTATCTCTGGAGCCATGGATATATGCTTTGTTAAATAGATTTATTTGTTTGTTTGTTTGTTCAGATTTATATTGCCACCCACTTGCCGAGTGGATTTTCGTTATTCCATTTAGGCTTTTGATAATTTACTTCCTTGTTATTGGTTATGCATTATTTCCTGGTTTTATTTATTGTTATTGTGATGTTTTATACGTTTATTAGGCACCCTGAGCAGTAACTGCACAAAATAGGTGGAGTACAGGTGCAACAAACAAATATTGAGATCACAGCAAAGCTGATGGCAGATGGCCCCAAATATTTGATTAGCTGACAGCAGGTAGCCCCAAAGATAGCATTGGGTGGCTATGCAGAGCTGTTCAAAAACAGTCTCAAAGCACTGGAATTGCTATCAAGAAGACCAAGCTGCTCATTTAGGCTAGTTCAGCATCTCCATAAGGTGGACCAAGACCACATCTGAAGTTCTTACAAAAGGGACTCATGCGAGAAAAGGTAAGTCAGACAGAAGTTGTTTTGAGGATTTAAAGACTAAATTATTATTATTATTATTATTATTATTATTATTATTATTATTATTATTATTATTATTATTATTATTATTATTATTATTATTATTATTATTATTATTAAGACTTGTATGCCGCTCTACTCAGTAAAAACTGACTCAGAGCGGCTCACAGTATTCACAAATAACAATATTACAATGCAAACCAAAATACACTAGCATATAATATAACAAAACAATTAAATACAGTAAATACCATACAGATCAATACACATACAATATTATAGTGTAATCAAAATACAATAAACAAATATTATCACAGCACAATCCTCAGTATACAATAAACAATTCAACAGTGTACAATATACAATACAGGAAAGAGCAAACAACAAGTAAACCCTATCAATTCCAAATACGACTGTAAAGAAGTCCTACAGCCCAGGCAACATCTACGGTTTTTCCACATCAAGCACAGGAGGGCAGGGGCCTAAGGCCAACTGGATGGCGGGGGTCAATTCCTCCCAGGGAGAAGTCCGGTCACGGTTAGAGAGACGGCAGCAGAGGCAGCATTTATAGCCGACTGGCTGCGTCTTTCAGCTGTAGTCCATTCCTCCCAGGGAGAAGTCCAGTCACGGTTAGAGAGACGGCAGCAAAGGCAGCATTTGTGGCTGACTGGCTGCGTCTTTCAGCTGTAGTCCATTCCTCCCAGGGAGAAGTCTGGTCCCAGTAAGAGAGATGGCAGCAGAGACAGCATTTGTAACTGAGTGGCTGCGTCTTTCAGCTGTAGTCCATTCCTCCCAGGGAGGACGCCAGTCATATCCAACCATAGGGTTCAGTGCTCATCTCCATTTACAGCCAAAGATCCAGCACTATCTGTGTCTGCAGACGTTTCTGTGGACATGTAGCAGGTATGACTAGACACGGAACACTGTTTAGCTTCCTATTTAAGGTATTTATTTACTTGCAACTTCCTGCTTTTGAACTGCTAGGTTGGCAGGAGCTACGACAGAGACAGGAGCTCACTTCATCATGCAGCACTCGAGTCTTGAACTGCTGACCTTCCAGTCATGAAGTTCAGCATCTTAACCACTAAGCCACTGTAGTCCCCCAAGTATACAGTATCAAATATGCAGGCCCCCAATTTGTTTCTGAACTCTAATTGGTTCATCTGTGTAATGCTGCAAACCATTTTGGGATAATGTATCCAAAAGACTAGCTCATCTAGTTTTATTTGAACCAACTATTATTTACTAGGTAAAAGATAGAATTTTCTTTCACAAATGGAACTTTTATTTCCCCGCTGCTTAGCTCAAGGTCATCCGAAAGGCCTCACGAAAGCAAGAAATAAGCACATGTACTGTGGAATAAGACCCTCAGAATTCAAAGAAACCAACTTGGAACCACTTGGCATTCTACTGTAATTTGTACAGTGAGCTCCTTTGTACCCTGAAATATACAAAGGACTTTGCTCTCCTTTTTTTGAATATTTTGCATAACACATTAGAATGTCACATATTTTCATTTTAAATGCTGCATTTTTAAAAAATACCATACATCACACTGTTAATGATACCTTTCTGTCTGGATTTGGCTATTACTTCTATATGCTTCATAGCTGCCTTCAACATTTTCTTTGTTATAACTGTTGGAATATCCACCTGAAGTAAAAAATAAATAAATAATTTCTGTGTCCAATAAAAAGGTAACAACATGCATTGTGGTGTAGTGGTTACTGTATCTAGGTTCCAGTCTCTACTGACCCTTGAAAACTCCTTGGGAGAGATATACACTGGAAGTCTCATATTTGTTAATGGAGAACAACGTTTCCAGTTTTATACTCAGCTGTATGAAATTGGTTATGTTATATAAAGATCATCCATGCTCAAAAACCAGTCGAATTCTACTCGGGGGTTCAGTGATCATTTCTATTTATAGCCAAAGAGCCAGCGCTGTCTGCATCTGCAGACATTTCCATGGACATGTGGCAGGCATGACTACACCAGAGTGCACGGAACGCTGATTACCTTCCCACCAAAGTGGTACCTATTTACCTATACAGTAAAACCCCATTTTACAAATGCCCCTACTTACAAATAATTCAACTTACGAATTGGTTCTGCACTGAAATCCATGCCTCAAGTTACGAAAAAGCCCCGATTTACGAATTAATTCTTTTTCCTCTGTGTTGCCTCCAGCGAGGCAAAAAATGCCATTTCCCCTATGGGTTTGCTTCAGGTTACATAATCTGATTCCCCAGAATGCATTGCTCACATGCAGCCTTTCTGAGCCCTGTAGGTAGCAGTAAAGTGTTTGGAGTGATTTCTTTGTCTGGAGTTTTGGCGCCCAAATGGCTGCCTGATGCTGTTTCTTGCTGTTTTCTGTCCATTTTCAATGTTTCTTTAAGGTAAGGAACAGCGTTTTTGCTTACGCATGCTTTCCTTTCAATACTGCTGTTGTTTTTGGGTGGTTTGATTGATTTTTGGAGGGGGGGGGCTTTTCCTTTATCCCTATGAGAATGCCTTGAGTTACAAACAAATTTGACTTACGAACAAGGCCATGGAACTGATTTTATTCGTAACTCGAGGTTTTACTGTAGTACAGTAATACCCCGGATAACGTTATGACTTGGTTCCACAAGTCATGATGTTATCCGATTTTTAGCGTTGTCCAATGCATGCATCGAACAACGCTAAAAAAAAAAAAGCCCTGACTTCAGGGACAAACCGCTTTAAAGGCAGGCAGGGAAAGAAAGGGACCTCCCTGCCTTTAAAGCCACCCCCCACGAGCAGCGGTCTCTGCGACTGTAATAGGCTCGGGGAAAGCGCCTTTCCCCCGAACCTACTGCAGTCGAAGTCTCTTTTTCTCTTTATTTCCCTCCCTGTATTTAGAGAACCAATCACCTCTCTGTCTTTCCCCCTCCCTGTAGTTTCAATACAGGAAGGGAAAGAAAAAAACACAAGCCTCGCGTCTTTTTTCCTCCCTGTACAGTAATACCTCGGATAACGTTTATCTCGGATAACACTAAAATCACATAACGTTAAGTAATCTGGGGAGGAGAATTGGGTCAAATAACGTTAAGGTCTTATGGGATGTATCGGATAACAACTGCTAAAGCCTGTGCGGTTACAGTGTATCTCTATGGAGCTTTAACATTATCAGATCCATCCCATAGGATTTTAACATGCATCAGATAACACTAAAAATCGGATAATAGCAAAACTTGTGGAACCAAGTCTTGGCGTTATCCGAGGTATAGTATTACTGTATTTAAACTACAGGGAGAGGCTTGTCGTTTCAATACAGGAAGGGAAAGAAAAAAATACAAGCCTCCCTCTTCCTGTAGTTTAAATACAGGGAGGAAAAAAGACGCGATCAGCTGCCTCTGCCTGCCATGAGGCATAGATCTGTGCTCTGCAATCGGCTGGTCAAGCCTGGCTCAGTTGGAGCGTGCAGCTCAGCAAGAGAAGCTTGAAGGTAAGCAGGGCCAGGGCTGGGCTGGATTCTCTCGGGGCCAAGCTGGCAGTGGGGTGGGTGTGGGGAGTCCCCAAACTGCTGGGGGTGGGGGGGGAGGGAAGTGGCCGGGAGAGGAGCTTTGGCCTCCTTTACTTCTTTATTACAATGGATTGGATAATGCTAGAAAGAACGTTCTCCGGTGCAAATCTTCCCCCCAAATTTGTCGTCGTTATGTGGTTTTAGCATTATCCGGTGCAATCGTTATCCGGGGTATTACTGTACTTGCAATTTCTTGCTTTCGAACTGCTTGGTTGGCAAGAGCTGGGACAGAGATGGGAGTTCATTCCAATGCACAGCACTCGGGTCTCAAACTGCTCACCTTCCAGTCATCAAGTTCAGCATCTTAATCACTAAGCCAGCATAGTCCGTTGGTTATGTTAATGTCCCTTAAACGTCAAAGGGTCGTGGTATACTGAACTCTCTTTAATGTTGTTATAGCACTAATGCAAATTCTTTTAAAATTTACAATTTCAATGTAGAAAACTTGAGGTCTCATTTTCCCCCATACTGTAACATTTTTAGTTTTATTTGAATGATGTAGAGTCAGTGTAGTGACATTAAACTTGGACAAGTTTGAGATTAAGCTGGATCCATGCTCTTTAATAATCTTCATTTCCATCCTCCCAAAGGCCTAACTTAAAGATCTTAGTTTAATTCAAACATAGGTTACCTTGTAAATTCTGCGTATTAATACAGATGCAAAGAAACGCAATGATAGTCTCAGCTCATCCACAGAGGATTCATCGTCAGATATATCTCTGCAAATTTTAAAAAAATGTGTAACATGTCAAAAACTATTACCAACTATAATCATTATACAGTATTACTAACTGATTCAAAATCATGTAGTTTGAAGAAATATTACATAAAAATATTGAAATAATGATTGCATACAAAAAGTAAATCTATAGAAAACAAAAATGAACAAGTAATTCTCACAGATATAACCCAGTTGTGTTTTACACAATTACCTAGATTTTTGTTTTGTTTTTACAGAAATAAAACATTTATAAGAAAAGAGAACCAAGTCTACACATTTTTCCATGTATGGAAACTACCATCTATCAATTGTATCTGCTTAATTGATTAGTCAAACAGCTCTTGAGAAAAAAGTGAGTTTTATCATACATATCCTTAATATTCTAAGCACTGTATGCTGTATTTAACTGGCCTTACTCTTCCGATAAAATGCTTTTTGAAAAAGTAGAAAACAGAGGAGACCGTGATAGATAACAATTGTTAGATATAAGCAGACTTGGGAAGGAGGGAATTTTCAGCAATTCTATCCCCACCCCAATACTTTTTCAAAGGTCCCCAAAATCTTCTAGCTTGGAGAAAGGTTTGCCAAAAATATTTATTGTGGAGCTTAAAAACACTTATTGATACATGCATCAATAGTGCTAAGCAAATCACATTATTTTGCACTGGAAAATTTGATAGGAAAAAAATCACCACTTGTTAAGACTAACTTTTCACAGTGACTTCAACTAGACCAAAACACAACTAAATGCATAATCCAGCCATAAACTATGAGCATCTTAATTGTTTTTAAATTTATCTCAGTACCATGACACAAGCAGTAAGATGCACTACAGCCCTTGAACTTGGTCTAACCATGGCAAATAAGATATTCAGAAAAGGAACAGGGCATCTAGATTTTTTACTGGGCATTTCAAAATGTTTTAAAAAATCCAAAGGTGAACATTCCTTCATGTGGAAAGACAACACATCAGAGATATGACCAGGCTATGCTTGGTCCCCTTCAAACACAACCCTGGACATAAAGGTATAAGAAATATTATGGCTGAAACTACATATATAATGTAGCAACCCATTATTAAAGCAAAATCATAATGTTGTTTTGGAAAAGCACACGAAAAATAATAACAAAAATCTGACCTGTACCACGGATATACAAAGTTATCCAGCAGTAGTTCGAACACCTGTACACAACACAATAAATATTAAATAATACATTAAAGTATATCCAGTTAGAGCCAGCAACATACCTAGCAAGTATATTTTAGGCTCAAGATCTGAAGATCCCAAACACTTCCTTTTATCAAACAAAATCTTCAGAAAAGGGCCGCATGTATTTTTAGGATAGGCAGAGTTTCAATAATTACATTTTTTTAAGTGTAAACTTTATAATTCTCAGCCACCTAGCTGTTGGGTTTTGGGAGCTGTATACTCAAAGAAGTAACTGTCCCAGTCTCCTGAGATGTCTTTATAAACTCTAAGCTTCTAATGCTCAACCCTTCCTCATTTGCATCCGTCATGGTAAAAATAATGAGAGCTGTTATTACAGCCTGTATCTGCAATGCTTCACATTCCTGTGATATGAGATGGAAGCATCTTCTCATTTAACACAGAGTGAACAATTTAAGCATCTTCTTCTTTATTTCCTCTTTTACCACTTTGGGTGTCAAGGGATATACATGGTTCTTGTTCTTGTACTTATGCGGCCTCAACCAGTGTTATTTGGTGTGGTTGTGGTATGTCTTTGATGTTATTACATCATGTATCTGCAGTGTTTTGCACTCCTGTAATTGGTGGCGGCTGCAACTCATATCTAAGAAAGCATTTTTTTTCCTGAAGCAGCAAAAATGTCATTGGCGTGAATTTGTTTAAGGGGGATCCCAGCTTGCCATGAAGTGACCCACACACTATGATCATGGAGCCATCTCCTGAGGCACATATGAAATGAGACATGCAAGATTTAACACCAGGACTATAATGGACTGCCGCAGCCTTGAGGATATTATCAAGGTGTGCCTTCACATCAGGTATAGCATCTCCCACCTCATGACCATTGGGAATCAGAAAGTGGCTCCTCCTCCGCTCATTTTGCCATTGGGCCACTCCTGTAATACTGGATAGAAGAAACTTCTCATTTAATACACAGTGAACAATTTAAGTATCTTCTTCCTATTTACTTCCTCTTTGACCACTTCGGCTGTTGAGGGAGATACAAGGTTCTTGCTCTTGCACTTCTAGTGGCCTCAACCAGTGTTGTTGTGATATGTCTTTTATGTTCTCTCTCCATCTTCCTCTGTGTCTGCCTTGTGCTCTTTGGCCTTTTCCTCTTTTTGTATATGCCTCATACAGTATGGAAACCCAAGAAATTCTCTCCAAATGGGCAAAACACTTTATTTGTTGCCTCTCTGTAAGGAGATCCACTGGAGAATTGGTGTATTAGTGGCGAAAGCATTCAGTATCATACCCAGCACCACCAGTCAGAGGTAAAGACCCTCCACTATGCAAGGCCATTTTAAAAGCAGCATATTGCTCTGGGTAGGCACATGCTGCCACCCTGAAGTCAACAAAGAGCTTCTTCACACAGTCTACTGGTTCCTTTAACACCAATGCAGTAATCAGGAGCAATCCAAAACAATTACCTAACCACTGATGCAGTGACTAAAAAAGATAATGAAAAAGAATGAACTAAAAAAACGCTAAGAGGAACAACATACAATTAAACATGGCAGGAATACTCACAATTTGGGAATATATACCTGGGTAATGCACATTTCTGGCACTCAAAGCAAAAATTATTACCCCTACCATTCTTTTTTTTAATGAGACAAATAACATTAGATTTCTAAGCAGTTACCTCTGAAACAGAAGCATCAACTTTAGAAGGAACATTCAGGTTCCACCACGGCTGATAATTTTCTAAAAGTGATGCGCGTCTATTAAAGAATGAAGAAACAGTTCAGTAGTGTTCTATTCATTTTTACTATATACAAATATGGTTACAATGCAGAACATTCAACTCACCTGTGCCTATTACATTTGATGTTACCACACACATCACAGCTGGAACCCTGGGAATATGTTTCTTGCAGTTCTAATTGCTAGCCAGAATAAAACAAAGGGAACGTTCAGTTTTCACAAGCATAACAAAACAATTATACATTTCCCATTTTTTAATTATATGTAAGGCAAATGACATATAATTGTATTGCACTGAAATAATGGTGTAAAACTGCTTTAGAAGTTGAACAGATTTATTTATTCCACTATCACAAACATGTTTTTAATTGGGTGATGATAATAAGGTCCAAATTATATCCTGATACCAGGCTACCTACAATTATTTCAGCAGATGACATTTCCTCATGAAATTGCTCCAACACAGAAAGTAGAGGGGTAGATTTAATACACAATTATGTAAAGGTCATGCTCTAACAAGTCTGATCAGGTTATCCTTCTATGGTAATAAAGCAGACCATACTGCCAGTGACTCAACACCAAGTGTCAGGCAGTGGTTCACTAACCTGACAACACTGAGGACTAACGTCCTTGGGTGCCGAATTTCATAGGGAAGGGTGATGGTCCCCAAGTGGATTAAATCCCACTTGAATCCATCTTGATGGAGGGCAGCAGCTTCATCGATACTGGCCTGGGGCTGATGAGGACTTTGCGTGCCAAAAGGGTTCAGGGCCAGAAAGTGACTCATGGAGCTGGATCAATGGTATGGATGTCATACTGCAATGTGGAAGGCAGATGAAAGGCCACTGAATTATATTCTCAGGAAAACAAGTCTCACACTCAAATGCAAGGAAGCTTATATAGGTGAGAGGGAGGCTAGGCCTCTTCACCTTCACTCTCTCTTTACGGGAACTCTGACATTTAAAGTGAGTCCACTTGTCTGGAAGGCCACAGGCAGCATGAGTGACCTGGAGTTCCCACTTATGCACAACTTTTTTTTACTTGCAACTGAATGTACATGCAGTACAGGCACAGACCCCAATACAGACATGATTTAAGACAGACTCACAAGTAAAATTAGGATGTCCCTCCACTGAATTAGTTTGAGGGCAAAGTCTTTGAATTATCACTAGATTTAAAAACAGATGATATAAAACAACAGCCTGGGGAAGGAGGAACAGCTGGGGAGGGCCGGTGCCTGTTTAAAAACTGCTTGCTCTGGCCCCTGGCTTCTCACCCACCTGGCCTGAGGAAGAAGGAACAGTTGGGGAGGGCTGATGGTCCCTTTGCCACAGTTGTCTATTTATGTGTTGGTCTTTTACGTTTTATTGCACTATTATATTTTATTGTATTGTTATATTTTATTGCATTGTTATTTTTATTGCATTGTTACATTTTATTGTATTGTTATATTTCATTGTACTGTAATGTTTGATATGTTGTGATTTTTGTGAGCCACCCTGAGTCAATTTATGCTGAGTGAGTGGCATACAAATCAAATCAATCAAATCAAATAAAAAAGGAGAAATATCCTTTGTTTTTCATTATGGTGTAATTACCATATAATACAAGAATATCATACAACATATAAACTTCATCCACAAACTTATGCATTTTACAAATGTTGCTGTGTTATCTAGTAAAATAACCTCAGCTATCAATAATTTAGTTGATTAACCATCTGTTTTTAATCCATTATAACATAAATGTAGAAAACTAACAACTTTCAAAAGCCTGCTAATTATCAAAAAGTTACCTTTAATGGACAAAGTGTGGGAAACAGTCTGCTTAAATGTTTCATTTCACCTAACATTTTTCCTTTTCTCTCTCTTCAAAATCATGGGTATTTTTACATGAAAGAATTTAAAAGCAATTTCCACTTAGTCCATGAATGTATAAACAGGGTAGTTATGGGAGATGTGACACATTTTCTAACATTATTTCCTTCTGAAATTGACTGGATCAAGAACCTGGACGTAGAACTATGATGTGTATATGTGCATATTTTATCATATTTTATTCAATTACTGTATTTCACCTATGCTTAACATATATGTGTTTAAATGTTATATTGTTATCTGCCATCTGCTTATAAAGCCATATGATAAAATAAATAAATACTGATCCACCAAATAAACTTTTAACAGATCTATCAATTAAGACCAAATAAACCTTCCAACCTGATAAAGATATAAAGTATAGCTAATTCTGTATGTGCTGTATGAAGATATACTAATAAAAGAAAATATATTAAACTAAGTATTACCTTAGTTTTATGGTTTACTGTAAATAGAATATTTGGTAAGAGGGAATCTGGTCCTAAAGAATGATAGAATGTGATGAATCCAGCAACAAACGACCAGAACAACATCAGAATATGAAGATACCTTCAAATAAAGAAAACATTATTTTTGAGAAGAACATGCAGTCACTACAACATTTCTGCTGGCAAGTTTGGAAAACTATAAGTGAGCCAATATATGCTACTATGTATAAAACAAATGCCTGATAACACATATAAACCAGATTTCTATTGGTCAGTTAGGCTAGCTTTATGTGTAGCTATGTAAATCACGACAAAAATTGTTACTAGTCAGCAAGTTACTATTTATACCTCTCATTGGGCACAAACACAAATGGTGCATGACAAGGAAGGGATACAAACAATGGCCTGTTAACAAGTAGGAATTTGGCACTACAATTTATGCTACTCCACTTACACCCCTGTAATTCACCAACAAAACTCTGCCCATCATGTACCATTTTTCATCAAAAATACTATATAATACAGTACTGTACTATATCCTATCAGGATTGTGTCAGTAACAGCAGCCAATTAACAAGGTGCCAGTCTCAACTCTGTTTTATGACTGACACATGAAGAGGAATATGACCAGCACCTTGTTAAGTGACTGTAGTTTTTACACCTTAACTTACATGTTTTCATTTACTCCACAGCAAATCCTGGTAGCTTTGCTAGACATTTAAGCAGCCTAGAACTGTAAAATTTGTAAAACTCGTCACATATTTCTCCTTATACAAATGTTTTTTAAAGTTATACATTACAGTATATTAAAATGTTTTTAAAAGCATTACACACAGAATAAACCAACAAAATACTAATTATCGCAAGTTTTAAAAACCCCACTTAAGACAGCCGGTCTCTAAGGGAAAACCTGGATTAAAAGTAGCAATAGACTACATTTATATACCACCCCATAGCACTTGTGCCCTATCTGGGAAGTTCACAAAGTAATGAGCATTTTTGCCCCCAACATGCTGGGCACTCATCTTACTGACCTTGGAAGAAGGGAAGGCTGAGTCAACTTGGGTCCCCATCAGTACTGAACTCATAACTCAGCATTTTTGACAAATGTACCATGAGGGATCATTAATATAATAAAGTCACTGATAAAGCGATATCTTCTATTTTAAAAATCTGCTTTCTCAAAATGTGAGTCACCAAGACTTGACCACTCCAAAGGGTTTTCTTAGCTCTCCTCATTCCCAATGGATGCTCTAATACCTGCCACTGCTTTCAGCTGACATTTGTTCTAATGTACCCTTGTACAGGAATGGAAGCCCCTCAGCTATTCCCAGAACAGAAGGTGATAGAGAGGCCGCTCGTATTTCTTTATTCACACAAGTCATGTCCTACTCAATTTTCTTCTTCCATGTCTAGGTCAGACTTTAAACTGCCAAAGTGAAGCCACCTTTTGGTGAATTCATTCCATAGATCCTTCTGCATGATCTGGTGTAAGAAAGTTTAGCTGGCACAACAAGGTTGCTTTTGCCTGGGGTTGTTGTTGCCCGGGGTACGCCTGTGGTCAAAAATACCACAATCTTCAAGGAGGCTCTTTCTGTGTTACCAGGTCCTTTCACCTGATCTGGTGTGAGAAAGATTAGGTGGCACAAAAAGGTTGCCATTGCCCAGGGTACGCCTGATTGTGGGTCAAAAACACTGCAATCTTCGATGAGGCTCTTTCTGTGTATTCCACCCTACTCGATTTGAACAACTCTCTATTTTTTTTCCAGCCCTGCCTGTCTACCCCAAAGGACCTCCAGGCTGATACACTAGTACCCCGAATAACGTTATGACTTGGTTCCACAAGTCCCGTCGTTATTCAGTTTTTAACGTTGTGCGATACATTGAACACACAATGTTAAAAAAAGCCCTGTTTCCCTGGAGGCTGCAGGAAGCGAGAACATCAGGATTTGAATCCTGACATTTTGGCTTGCTGCTGCCTCCAGGGAGGTGGGAGAACTTTGGAAACAGCTTGGAGCGGGTTTCCCCACCTCCCTGGACCCGGCGGGGGGGTCAGAGACCCCAAAATTGGTAAAAAAAACGTCCGTTTTTTTTACCAATTTTGGGGTTTCTGACCCCCCCGCCGGGTCCAGGGAGGTGGGCAGACCCGATCCAAGGTGTTTCTGGGCTTCCCCGACGTCCTGAGCCAGTGCAGCAAGCCAGAATGTCAGAGTTCGAATCCCGATGTTCTGGCTTGCTGCACTGGCTCAGGACGTCGGGGAAGCCCAGAAACACCTCCAGAGAGATCAGAGGACCCGATCTACAGCTGCAGGGTGGCTGGGGAAGCTGACGGGGACTCCCTGTCGGCTTCCCTAGCCACCCGCCCATGCCTCCGCAGCTGTGGGGTGGCTGGGTAAGCCGATGGGGGAGCCCCCCGTCAGCTTTCCAGCCTCCCCACCCCTGCCTCCGTAGCTGCAGGGTGGCTGGGAAGCTGAACGGAGAACCCCGTTCAGCTTTCCACCCACCCTGCTGCTAAGAACGACTGTATCGTGTAACGTTAAAATCGCGTTACTCGATACAAGATGTTTCCGAAAATCTTGTAACGTTATGCGGTTTTAGCGCTATACGGTACTCGCGTTATACGGGGTATTACTGTAGTTTATTTACAGGTTGCCCTTGCTTGAAAGCCAGTCGTATCCGACCCTAGAGTTCACTGCTCATCTCTGCTTATAGTCAAAGAGCCAGCACTGTCTGCGTCTGCAGATGCTTCTGTGGACATGCGGCAGGCATGTCTAGACACCGAGGTGCACGGAACTCTTGCTGTTCCCCTTCCCACGGAAGTGGTCCCTATTTAGTAAAGGTTTCCCTTGCTCGAAAGCCAGTCGTATCCGACTCTAGGGGTCAGTGCTCATCTCTGTTTCTAAGCCGAAGAGCCAGCGCTGTCTGCTTCTGCAGACGTTTCCATGGTCATGTTCTTTTTCCATCAGAACAGTTTTTAACCTTAAAAACCCACTTACACCCCAGGACCTGTTTCCCTGCAGGTATGGGTACCTCTTTAAAAACTAGGCACCGGAGCGCATGGAACGCTGTTACCTTCCCCACAGAAGTGGTTCCTATTTATCTACTTGCAATTGCTTGCTTTCGAACTGCTAGGTTGGCAGGAGCTGGGACAGAGACGGGAGCTCATTCCGTCCTGCAGTACTCGGGAATCGAACTGCTGACCTTCCGCCTCCCAGTCAGCGTCTTAGAGCTGGGACAGAGACAGGAGCTCACCCCCGTCATGCAGTACCCGGGAATCGAACTCCGACCCTTCCAGTCGGCGAGTTCAGCGTCTTAACCACCTGATGCCACCACAGTCCCACGTTTATTTACAAAGGGCTGGACAACTAGCATGCTTAGCTGGAATGAAGGTCCCAAGGGTGCCCTAGTGCTTATCTAGTCATGAGAAACTGTTTTTTTTTTGGTCCCTTGCGCCATCCAAGGGATGCGAGTGTGCTTTTGGAGGCCACCTCCACCCACCCAGATACTATACAGCGGATACTATACAAACCTTCCTTGGCTGAATCCACAGAAGGAGCACACACACACACACACACACACACACGTGTCTTACCGGCTGAGGAGGAGGGTGGTGGCCCCGCCGAGCGCCAGGAGGGCGCAGCACAAGAGCGGGTACTGGCGGCAGGTGTCACGCAGCGCTTCCACCCCGCGCAGGTGGCGACACAGCCTGTCCACGGCCACCCGCGGCCACCCCATCCCGGGAAGCCGCGGTTCCTCCCGTCCAGGGGGGGAGGGAGGTGATCCTGAGCCACCCCTTCTTCGATGCACTGGAAAGAACCCGGCGTCGAAAACTTCCGGTTTCTCTCACATGACACCCGGGCGCCCACGTGACACTCCGAATCCACTAATAAGCGCGTCCCCGCGCTAAGGCCACCAGAAGTAGCGGCGGAGGCGGAGAGAAGTAAGCGAGAGAAGGACCTTCGGTATTCCCGGAACGGATATAGATGAGCTTCAAGTCCTCCACCCTCTCGGATCCAGCAAGAGCTTTATAGCAGGAGCAGACATTCTTCAGGGTAAGTAAAGGGAAAAGTAATCCTTGCTCGAAAGCCAGTCGTATCCAACTCTAAGGTTCAGTGCTCATCTCTTGTTTCATAGCCGAAGAGCCAGCACTGTCTGCTTCTGCAGACGTTTCCATGGTCATGTGGCAGGCACGACTAGACACCAGAGCGCACGGGACGCTGTTTACCTTCCCACCGAAGTGGTCCCTCCTATGTATTTACAGTACTTGCAATTTCTTGATTTCGAACTGCTAGGTTGGCAGGAGCTGGGACAAAGACGGGAGCTCATTCCCGTCCGGCAGTACTCGGGTATCAAACTGCTGGCCTTCCAGTCAGCGTCTTAACCAAACTAGACGATGGAGGAAGGAGCTCGCTGGACAAGGAACAACATTAAAGAAGAAGGTAGCTGAGGAACTCAACCTCCCCTACATTTCTTGGAGGACCCTGAATCGATTGAGACTTCGGAGTACCTACAGGGGTCTGTAAACTTGGCTCTCCAGGTGTTCTTGGACTTCAATTCCCAGAAGCCCAAGTCAGCACTTCTGCTGATCAAGGCTTCTGGGAACTGAAGTCCAAGAACAGCTGGAGAGCCAAGTTTGCTGACCACTGAAGACCAACATGCTCAGGTGGGGGGTGCTGGTGGACAATAACACGCTGGGTGAATGTGGAGACAGAGAGAATCCGGTTTATTTACTGGTCTGCCGATTACTACCAGGAACACGCACCGATGAGGACTCAAGGTTGGTCAACGTCCTAACCAAGAAAGTGACTTCATTTTGGCAGTCCAGGGTTAGATCGGGACACGAAAGAAGAACCAGAAACAGGAACACCTCTGTGGATTTAAGTCTGACCAACGACACAGCCAAGAAAGTGACTTCATTTTGGCACTCCAGGGTTTGATTGGGACACCAAAGAAGAACTCCGGGACACCAAACATCACCCCACAAACGCTTCGGGGGATGGGAAAAGAAGACCGCCGCTTCCGGACCGGCTGCACGGTAGGTAGGGCTCCCGAAGTAAAGTATCACCACTACCGAAGCAGTTGATCCACGGCATCGCTTCTCCGCCTCGCTGGAGAGGAAGCCGAGGCACTGCAGGCGCCCCACCCAGCAGGGCGGTCGTTCGAGGTTTTCTCCCGCTCAGACGGTTATGACACGCCGAAGAAGAGGTCCGGTGTCAGCGGAGGAACTGAGACCTTGGTCGGGTTTCACGGCCAGCCCGTGAAATGAAGGCGGCGAGAGCGCTTCCGGGGCAAACGTGAATAGCCGCGAAGAAGGCGGCAAAATGGAGGATAATAAAACAGCGTCGGAACGCGCGCAGACACGCCTCTCCCTGCAACAAACTTCCCGCCGGGACAGTCTCCTAAGAAGACAGGGGTGCCCAAACTTTTTTGGCCGCGGGCTGGTTATGTGGTTCAGGAACTGGTCGCTATGTGGCCCGGATCTGACCCCTGAAGCCCTCGTGGCTCCTGGAAGTGGAAGTCAAACGGGTGTGTTTTATACTCCTGCTTCCAGGAGCGACGAGGGCTTTGCAGGGCGGATGAATAGGAATCGGAGACCGGATCCCGCCCGTGGGCCATAGATTGGGCACCCGTGTCTTAAGTAGACATTCGCACTCCTTTCTCGCAAGTTACTTCCCAACTCTGGGTGGGTGGGTGGCCGGGACCAAACTCTTGACAAATGCCTAGGAGGAAGCACCACCTGGCGGTGCCCATCGGGAAAACGAAGGCTCACCGGCGACAGACTCCGACTTGAGTAACAGGTGGGAGAAATAGCACGTGTTCCCAACAACCATCTTAACGTTTCGGTTTAATACACACACACATATACCCGATGGGAATGACAGACACCGATGCAAGATATTGTCATGGTTTTTGCTACAGTAGGTCAAGAAAATGCTTCTGTGGTCTAGTAAAGATTTCCCTTGCTCGGAACCCAGTCCTCTCCGACTCTAGGGTTCAGTGCTCATCTCTGTCTCAAAGCTGAAGAGCCAGCGCTGACTGCTTCTGCAGACCTTTCCGTGGTCATGTGGCAGGCATGACTAGGCACCATCATACCTTTGGGCGAATTTATTCCGTCGTTCGACCTAGTTTGAGAAAGGTACGGGTACGCCCGATTGTGGCTCAAAAAAAAATTCCACAATCTTCGAGGAGGCTCCGTTATAAATGCAATCTCTTCCGTGACGAGTAAGCCTCCTCTCTGTAAACGTCCATCTTATTTGTAGCTACATCGCTCAACTTTATCAAAAGCGAGATAATGAGACCGTAAGTAAGACCACCGGCCCGGTTCCCTTTTCCTCCTACCTAGCTCCCCGGCTCATCAACGCCCCCTTCCAAATCTTTATGGCCCCATTCACGGATTTCTACCGCGCTTTGAACTGAAGATATAGACAAGCTTTGCAAGGCAGCAACCCGGACTCCCGAGTTTATCCGCCGCCCAGCGCCCTGCTTACCAAAATGCCACACTGAGTCCCACGAAGGTGCACCAAAGAACCGGGTACTCGCGACAGGTGTCATGCAGCAGCGCCCCCACGGGCATGCGCCCCCACCACCGCATTGTGGGAACGGTGGGGGGGGGAGAGAGACCGGGCAACGCCGGCCACGCCCCAGCGCAATGACTGCCGCTTCTCAGGATTCTGGCAGGCATTCCAGGCTGACCACTTCCGGCTTCAAACCCACCACCACCACGTGACCTGATGGATGAATGGCTTGACTTTGGCAGGCTACGAGCGGCTCCTGAGAGGTCTCCTTTACTCTCCTACCCACCTACCCACCCCTCGGAGCCACGATGGAGACAACAGCGGAATCACGTAAGCAACCTACATTTGAGAAACTGCCCTTATGGTAAAAAGGAAATGGAGCGGAAAGGAAAATGACCGCAGCATTCCCATCCCATCCACCTTTCCTTCAATGTTCTATATCGGAGGCCCAAACTACGGCCCACAGGTCAGATATTCATCCAGCCCGCGCCACCCTCATCGCTCCCAGAAGCGAAATGTGCCTGTACATCCAGGAGCGACAAGGGCAGCGCAGGCCAGGTGAATTAGCATTGGAGGGCCACATCCGGCCCACGGGCCATAGTTTTGGTACCCTTGGTTTTAAGCAGAAAAAATGGGAGCTTAAAATCTATCAACTGGTTGCAAAACAGATTGCAAGGCATGTTTTACTTCCACTTCTGGTGGGAGAAACCACGTGAACCCCCACCCCCCCAGAACCACATGACCAGCCCACAGATGGAAAACTTTGGGCACCCTGTTCTATATCTAGAGAGCTATGTGACAAATGCAAAACGTTTAAAAATGGGTAATTTTTTTCATTTATTTCAACTGAGCTTTCATGGTTTGCAACACTAATCAATCAATCAAAATAAATAGCAATTACACTTATATAGTGCACTGCATAGTGCACTCTGGGCAGTTTACAAGTTAATTAGCATTTTGCCCCCAACATGCTAGGTACTCATTTGACCTACCTTGGAAGGATGGAAGGCTGAGTCTAATATATCTCTGGCCAGGATCAAACTCACAAACGTTTGGCTGCTGTACAGTTTAACTACTGCTCTACCAGGGCTCAGAGTGGATTAATGCACAAACATGTCTACTGAAATAAATCTTTTAAGGACTGCAATACTGTAGTTTTCTGGGTCTGTTTTTTCACATATGCAGAAACACATCAGCCGTTACTTTGAAACTATTGTAGACAATGTATTTAGGATGGCACTTCAAAAACACAGGAAGAAACCTGAAAGGTCAGCAAATTCATGAAAACCCATTTCCAAAGCCAACAAATCTCATTCTGCTTTACAGTCAACTATCAGCTCAGCCCAAATGTAGTGCAACTGAACCTCGTCTTCCTTGCATGAGAAAGTTGTATCACCCCTTGTGCCTGCTGCTAATTAAGTCACAAGGGATTAAATCTGGTTAGCCTTCTTTCCGAGGCTAGTAATTGGATTAAACTACCTGAAAATACTTACACTGAAAATGAAATCTTGGGAATCTAATGATGAGATTCTAGAACCCTGTTGCTTAAATCTTTCACTCACTGTCTTTGGCTTCATGTCTTAGAATTCTTTACTTCTGGCCATGCTGGATAAGGTTTCCGGGAGCTGAAGTCAAAAAAAAAAAAATCAAAAGGCCTAGATCAGGGATTCTCAACCTGTGGCCCATGGGCCAGATGCGGCCCATGGCACCATTTCATGTGGACTCCTACTGCCTCCATCACACCAATAAGTGCCAGAGCAAAATGGCCGTCCAGCCCCTGAAACTGAGGGAGTGTGACCCAGCCCCTGGCTTTAAAAAGTTGAGAACTCCTGGCCTAGATGTTGAGCACCACCTTCTGAATAGTGGGAACTGAAATTCAGTAGTAAGTCAAAACTAGAGCAGGCTCATTGAAACAGTTGGGATTTGGTGAATCAATTACAGTAATACCTCAGATAACGCTAAAATCGGATAACGATGCAAAATTTCCAAAGAAATTTTGCATCGAATAACAATCTGTTAGCATTATCCAATGCAGTTATTTTGTAGCAGCAGGGTGGCTGGAAAGCTGAACAGGGTTCTCCATTCAGCTTCCCAGCCACCCTGCAGCTGAGGAGGCAGGGGTAGGGTGGCTGGAAAGCTGACAGGGGGCTCCCCCGTCGGTTTCCCCAGCCACCCCACAGCTGCGGAGGCATGGGCGGGTGGCTAGGGAAGCCGACTGGGAGTCCCCGTCAGCTTCCCCAGCCACCCTGCAGCTATAGATCGGGTCCTCTGATCTCCCTGGAGCAGGCAGGGGGATCAGAGCCCGAAATGGGTAAAAAAAGTCAGGTTTTTTTTTTACCCATTTTGGGCTCTCTGACCCCCCCCCACCTGCTCCAGGGAGATGACCCAATCCAAGCTTTTTCTGAGCTTCCCCGACGTCCCCGGCCAGTGGAGCAAGCCAAAACGTCAGGGTTCGAACCCTGTAGATAAAAATAGGTAAAAATCAAAATTAAAGTAGGCTCTTTTCCCCCATAAGTAGACAATTTCGATAGCATTATTCCAGCCATTTACTAGATTTCTTCCATACATATGGAGAGGACTTAGGAAATTGTCCGAAGAGTGGAAAGCATTGAATACACTCCCAAGGCAACAGCATGCAGTTGGCTAATCCTCCCTGTCCAGTACCATTGCAGTATAAACATGCTGATGAGTAAAATTATTTTATGACTTATTGGTCTTCTTGCTCAGGTCTGACTAACAGACATGGTTTTATTTTCCTAGAAAAAATGCCCAGATTTAGAAAACTCTGCCTCCAGCCACTACATTTCAGAACTTCCTCCTGTTGCAGAGAAGCCAGTGTCACCTACACATCATAAGCAAAACTAGCAGTGACAACCTAAAGCTGACAATAGAAGTTGCAATCCAACATCTGAAAGATCACATATGCCCATTTCTGCCCTCAAGACATTTGTCTGGGAAGCATTTCCCCAACTTTAACTATTTATTGAAAGATGTCAGTCTCAATTTATTAGTTTAGAATGTGCACTTGTAATTATATTCAGTTACTTTGGAGCAGCCACACACAGCAGGGATTATGAATGTAAATGTCAAGAGTAACAGATGTAGAATTTTTAGATAACTTTATTACAATCTACTTCTTCAGACATGAAGCTACTATATTTGGGCAGATTTATACAGTGTATATAGGTTTAGTGCTATGGGGACCAAATGAAATGAGATTCAGATGCCATTTGCATTAACAAAGACAACATACAGATTGTTTAGACCAGGAGTGGCCAACCCTTTTACACCACGGGACAGCTGAGCAGGCCAAACCACACCCCCAGAAGGCGGGCACACTTATGACTGTTGTAAATGCGCCCACTTCAGTGTTTACAACAGCTGTAGGAGCACTGAGCTGAGAAGCGTTTGAGGCTACACTTCCATGGCTGTAAAGATTTGAATTAAATGATTGATACACAAAAATTTTAAACCCTGGTACTTATTGGAATGCATCCCTTAAATAAGGAGTGAGCTAAATGCAACCTATAAGCTGCATAAAGCTACCTTAAGGCTACTATATCATCTTCTATACTGTATTTTCACCTCTTGTAAAATATTTTAAAATGAAAAAAAAATCTCCTTCAAGTCCTTCTATATCTAGCAGTTTTTCAACTCTAGGACAGAGGTGCCCAAACTTTTCAGGCTGAGGGCTGGTCACGGGGTTCCTCCCACAGGAAGTGGAAGTAAAACACACCTTGCAATATGGTTTGCAAAAAGATAAGATAATTTTAGGCTGCCATTTTCTCTTACAGCAGGGATACCCAAACTACAGCCCGGGGCCCAGATCCAACCCCGACACCAATTCATCCAGCCCATGCCACCCGTCACTCCTGGAAGCAGAAGTAAAATGCTACAGGTGCATTTTACTTCCGATTCTAGGAGCGACAAGGGTGGCGTGGGCCAGATTAATTAGCATTGGGGTCTGGATCTGGCCACCAGACCGTCGTTTGGGCACCCCTGCACTAGGGCTAAGCAGATCATGGGGAGATCCTACCTCCTGAAAACAAATTTTTAATGGTTATTAGGGCATTTGTTTCCATTTTGCATTTCTGACCTTTTCTGACCATTGTGTGGCCTGTGTGAAGAGTTGGAGCTAGATGTTTGGCTCTCCAGCCTGCCAAAGTCACTCAATTCTGCTTTATATATTCTGGACTTAGTATGGATTTTGAGATCTCTGCATGGAATTTCCACTCATAGGCTGTCTTGGGTTACAAGAGCTTTCTTGTAGGCAGCTAACACAGCTTTCTTTCCCAATTTGGTTCACCATACCCTCTAAGGGATAGACAGAAGGCTCAATTTTGCCATGCTCTGGCAGGCTGCAACACCCCTGCCCCCCCACGCCCCTCTATTTAAAATTTTCTCAAAAATATTTTATGGGGAATGTATGGTGCAAAGGTCCATTTTCAGGGGAAGGGATGTTTTGTGGGTTTCTTTTTAAAAAAAAAACACACATCTGGGACACAAGTTTACAAATAGCTCTCCAGGTCTCCACGGATGGATACAGGTGCTTTTTTGGATGTCTTCAGATTACTCACTCTTCACTTTAAGAAATAGTGTCAAAGGGTACAGAGGAGTAACAACATAAATAACCACTACCTCCCCACAAATCCTCTATCCAGCTTCTGGGGGTGATTCTTGTTCATAGAAATCTCACCTGTTTTACCAATTACACAGATTATATTATTGTACCTACTTACCTGAGTATTAATTGCCTGTATGCTATTTATTCAGTGCAACAAATGAGCAGGAAATAATCAGCCAACTGTTTGACCCCTCAGTTGTCTCACATATGATAAAATGCCTTTATATATAAATGAAGATGTTAATTTAATAGATGGAAACATTTTTACTACAGGTTCTTCCCAGAAAATTTCAGACCTATTTTTTGAAGACAGTGTAGAACTTTCACCTTCATTTTCTTCATGTGGAGTGCTGCAATGCTCAAATCCTGTTACCCACTTAATGCTGGCATATCAAAAACAGCTTAGCCTTGGAGGTGCATGTCCCTAACTTACGAAACCAACACAAACATAATCAGTTGCATACCGAGTTACAGGTCCGAGGATGTTTATGGTGATTTCTTAACTTGGGGCAATCTCCCTCCAGATTAACATCATTCCTATAGGTGTAAGAGAGTTTTAGCCAGTATCTACAAAATGTGTAGCTTTGGCACCATACTAAGCTGTAACCCAGCTGCACTGAAGTACAGTGGAACCTCATACAACAATCGCCCTGTATAGCAACGAAATCGCATAACAATTAGGTTTTGGGGGGAAATAGTGTCCCACATAACAATTTTCCCTATGGAAAAAATCGTACAATTTTCCCATGGGAAAAACTACTTAGTGAAAAAAATCAGTGTACGATGCATCCCATAGGGAAAATCGCTATATGATGCATGCATCGTATAGCAATTATTTCGTACAACAATGAGCCTCATGGAATGAATTGAAATCTTTGTATAAGGTACCACTGTAACTGGCATGTTTCCATCTCCATCGATTAAAGCCAACAACATTCAGTGCAAGATAAACACAACAGATACACTTTTTAAACAAGCATTTTATCCACAAGTAAGTTCAAGTGGAAATTCCCCATTGTAGGTAAGCTGCAAAACTGCAGATAAGCCAAACTCTACACATCTACAAAGAGTCTATATAATAGTAAATGAAAAGTTACTTAACATACAATGAACTCTCCCTTACTTTATAGTTCCAAAAATTCTCCTTTTTTATGATAGCCTAAATTGTCATGCCCAAGTGTTTTAATCATGTAATTTAATGGATACCATCACCCCTCCAAACTATTACACATAATGGACAAGGAAGGGGATTTTTTTATACAGACTGCCCTAATATATGGACATTCCAAGCTTTCCACAAAAGCTAGCCAAAATTCTATCTGCATTAAGTTTCTCAGAATAAATCCTTGCTGAAAATTACCACAAATAAGGTGGAATGTTTGTCATACACAAGTCACATGATTCCATACACACCAGCAGATGTCTAGAATTACTTAACTTCTGCCACTTTAAAGCTGAAATGTGTGCCAACTGACTTACATTACCTGGTTTTATACTAAAGTTCCTAACTGGATTCTGGCTGCTGGAACTTTGAACAGTTTCCATTTCCTTTTCATCTGCTGAATCACTTGTCAAAACAAACCATGTATGTACCTACTAATATCATGACTATTAAATGTATAGATCCCTCATCTCTTTTTAAATTTGGTGCAGCCTCTACAAGTAGTGTTATTTAACTCCACTAATTGTTCAACAGCATCTCATACAAACTGCAAAGTTAGCAATAACTATTTAAACATAAGCTTCAAGAATTTCCCCCTCAAAATGCAGAAGCTTCCCATTCTTGGCCCACAGAAAGCAGTAATAGTACCTAATTGGGCTAAGCTATCATTTTCAGTTCTGGAAAACACTTGGCCTCATTACTTTAAACCAGGGGTTGGCAACCTTTGGACCGTGGTGACAAATCATCTAGAACAGTGGTTCCCAACAAGGGGTACACAGCCCACTAGTGGACTTCAATTCCCAGAAGTCTCAGTCAGTACATTGGCTGATCAGTGCTTTGGGGAAATAACTTAGGCTTCTGGGAATTGAAGTCCAAAAACCAGCATTTGGGAAACACTGATCTAGAAGCAGCCACAGACATGTTTAAGGTGACTGTGGACATGTTTACGGCAGCAGTAAACACATA
Source organism: Furcifer pardalis (assembly GCA_030440675.1). NCBI lineage: Eukaryota > Metazoa > Chordata > Lepidosauria > Squamata > Chamaeleonidae > Furcifer > Furcifer pardalis. The sequence goes on along the minus strand of CP126890.1, from coordinate 44,767,890 downwards.
TATGGCATCCCTAGACACATTTACGGCACGGAGGACCACTAGTCTGGCCCCCTCAAATGTCTGAGGGAGTGTGACCCGGCCCTCGACTTTAAAAGGTTGCCCACCCCCGCTTTAAACTAAAATATAATATACCCAAAAAAATCTTTTATAATACAACACTTAATGTCTACCTTACCATGGCAACAGATGTAAAATATTCTCTACATACATCTTGTCCCAGTAACTAAACTAAGGCAGTTCATTGCCTTCAATGCACAATGGCAAACTCTTATTTTCTTCATAGATCTAATTTTAAAGTGTTCAATCTTAACATTTCCCCTTAAAAGATCAATTTTTCACAACACAAGTTTCCACATGCATTTTACTGTAAAATTTTCATACTGCTAAAAAACTGCACCAATATCAGAACAGTGCAAATAATGTTTAATTGTAAAAGTCATAATGGCTTGAATTCATAATTATTTAAGAACACTGTCAAGATTCTGGTACTTCTTACTCACCATTGCGTATAAACTATATAGATCACTCCCAGTTAATTCCGACATGCATCCCCATACCCCACCTTATTTTCACAGCTGAAGTTGATGGTTATTTCACCTCAATTTCAGCTTGTTTTATTACCCAATTTCATTTTGTATCTGCATCAACATCAAATGAAAGAACTGATCTATTATTTTCCCCTCCTTCTCCAAGACAAAATTAATGATGCTCAAAATCTTCAAGATTAATTTTTTCAACAGTGGGAGATTTGAAATATTTAAATTGCTTCTCCTTCTTCCTAGACCTCAACTAGCTATCAAGAAAAAAATTGGCATAAACACCTTGACAGTGTTCTTCATAGGAATATGACAGTAAAGATGCCAGTTGGCACAACAGCCTCATTGAAGGGAACATTTAAACCTCCTTGGCACTGGGACTGCCAGCACCAAGGATTACAATGAAATTAAGGCGACATCAGCAAACCTATGTTCCAGAAGTCTCATCCTATCAAGGTCTTAGAAGCTGAAGTAATATTTGTGTTTCTTCTTCAAATACGGAAAGCAGATCTTTGCCACGGGCAGTGTATGAAACTGTGATCACTTTTTACCATCCAGCCACTTAGTTTCTCTCTTAACTAGCAAGGCACATTTACATATTCCCACAAATACTTGACAAATTTTAAATTACACTTTATGTCCCAGCTATCCCAGTAATTGACATACAATATACTAAAATGATTTAGTAGGGTAACAGAAATTCAATTAATGTGAGAGACAGACTAATAGAAACCACTAGTCTAAAAAAATGTAAATACAAGTAAACATACTGAAATGTGTGCGCACAAAGTTTTTAAACCAGAAGATTTCTGCACTAACACACATTTATATTAATGACACTTAAAAAAAATAAAAACTTTATTACAAAAATAAGTTACACTTGCCTCCAGCTTACAGTATAAAACAATTTTATTTGCAGGAATGCAAAATGATTGTTTGCAATGAGCATTTAACATATGACATCTATTTTTGTTAATTTTTTCATTTACTGGGGAACTGGTGTGTATAAAACCTTAATTTGGTGTTCAGATCTTATTGTGGTGCCTATGGGTATGTAAGAACTGCAGTATCCCTTTTGGATTGGGAGGGCATGAGGGAAGCTCTTGCTGCCAAGTCGATATTAGTTTAATTTTATCTTGAGTATGCATATATGTAGACTTGACAGAACTTTTCAGAAGGGTGATTCAATAGAGGATGTTTCACCACTTAACACTCACTGTCATCAAGGTGCTTTAGAAAATTAAAACATAGCACAAATGATTGTATTCTACTCTACAGGTTATCATGATCTGTTTAAAGAGAAAATTGAAAGCTGATCTGTTTATTTTTACAGCAATCAGCAGTAAGAAATGCACTAATGAGAAAACATACCTTTTACCTAAAAAGCTAAACTACAGCCATATACTATTTTCTTATGATTTATGAAAAACTTCAAAATATCCAAATGTCAGGCTTCACTGTACAAGCTGTCAGTTTTAGTCTGACCATTTATAAAGGGACACTGCAGTATTTAGTACAAGTTGCTGATGCACTTTTTTGAACATTTGATGTTTTACAAAAAGTAACATCTTGCTAAACTATTATACATCCAAATAACTACAATATCTGAAGAAGCAAGGCTGCTTTTTCAGCCACAAAATACGACAAAAACAAGGCCTGTTAGGATGGACACGAGGGACTCTTTTACAAAGCCTCTGAAATTAAAGGCAACTAAGAATGTTACATTTGGTATATGTTTACCCTCGTGTCATAATTAAACAAGCCTTGATTTTATCTACAAAGATTTTCTATGTACAGTACAGGTAGGGTATAGTTCAATCCTCTGCTACTGAGGTAGTTAACCAACCCTTTAAAAAAGGTTCTGAAAAGAACCACTATCTGGAATGCCTGACTAACCAGCTCTGATGATTACACCTGAAACTGCTGTATCTGAACACATCTCGAAGTGATTACTATACAGACAACCATGATTAACCTTCATGAGCAGAAATAAAACTTAAGGATACCAATTATGGCATTCACCTAATGTAACTGAAGTAAAAATTTTCACTGCAATAAGAGAATACCATTTTTGGAATCCATTTTTTTAAAAAATTCCAAGGAAAAGTCTACTTTAAGTAGATGCATTTTCTCTTTTTTTAAAGAACATAACATTTAAGAGGCCATGCTAGAGATAAAGAATTTTGTTGAACATCTTGGGAAAAATATTAGCTTTAGATTTATAATTTGCACTGCAGAGAAAACTTAATAGAAATTCTTATCAAAGTCCAAGTGTCCCATATTTGATTCCATGATCTTCGCATGAAGGATCTTCTACAAAATAATTTGCTCCTATGCAGCCGAGATACTTAAGGTTGCTTGATTTCCTTACCATTACTCCACTGCAAGCTTCTGGTGTAATCCCACTTAGCAAGTCAGTCTTCATTGTAACAGGTCAGGACCGGCCTCGACCCCTTTTCCCTGCTAGCCAGGTAACAAAAGGAATCAGTTAGATAAATCATAAATCAAATCAGAAAATCTGTTTTAAAATATTGAGCAAAATGATTTGGTATAATTTAAGCCAGGAAAAAAATTATCATTTCATTTCATTTCCACTAAATTTAAATCCCCTCCCCAACCTTTTGGGCTTTTTATTTTGTTCAAACTGATTTTATTTATAATTTAGCACATTTCATAGTTGTGCACCAAGTTCAATAACAGTTTACTTTCAGTAAGGTTACAAACATAAAAACACTGAAAAGTCTGTAATTCTTAATTCATGATTCCCATTATAGTCTTTAAATTAATTTACAGTTATTTGTTTACATGCATTTCTCACTGCTATACGGTGCATGCTCCAATTTGGGGGGTGGGAACTGAAAATCAACTTTTAAATGTTTAGACAGCCATTCAAGATGGTTTTCAAAGTGACATTGATTAGCTCATGAACGTACCAATGAAATTATTTCAAAGTTTAACGATCATAATCCTCTTAAGTGCAACTTTCAAAAATATGAACACATGTGTTTGAAAGTTGAGCAAGATTCAACCAAATATAAAGAGGATACAACAGGCAAGTCATTTTTCAGCTTCTAGCACCCGTTTTCTCTGATTCTGACTTTTAATTCATGAGTTAATGCACTAAAGCTCAAAGATCTATTATTTCAGAATTTTATCATGAAGGTAGCCTAAATGTTAGTGATCTACTTTTACTCTGGAAATTTCAAAACAACTAATTGAAGAACGAGTAAAATTTCAGTTCTTGTGAATATAGATACTTACCAACTTAACTTACTACAAAAACTTTATCATTTGACAGAAACATGACGTTAAGTTGCAAAAATATCATTTTTAAACTAGAAGCAAAGTTTTGTGATAAATCAGCATTGCATAGTGTGCCAAATATATTCCATACAATTACAAGGCAGACAGACTTTTAAGTTGCCTTGCCACGCTACATAAAAATTTGAACCAAATTTGCAGTAATTTGCCAAAAACTAATTGTAAACACAGTTTTAGAATGAGTGCATTTAGGAGTGAATTTTTATTGAAATAACAACAGCATAAAGATACAGGTAGCCAAAATGAATTGGGAAAAATCAACTTAGTTCAAAGTTCCAAATTAAAAATAAATTGTGTAATCAAGTTACCTTTTTCCTAGCAATTTAAAGTTTGGTAACATACAAATACTCTGATACAAGGTATTTGAAGAAACACTTCAGTTTTATCAACTACCTTTTTCAAAGACATCAAGACTAAACACTACTGAAACAATGCATATACTACAGCCAAATAGACTTCAGCAAAAATTTCCCAAGCAGTAATAAAAACTAATGTCTATTAATACCTTTATTGTAAAAAATGAAATCAAATTGAAAATAAAATCAGTTCCCCAGAAGCAGTCAGAAGTGTGGTTTAGTTCATATCCAAGCGGATTGTTAAAATATATACAAGGGAATCTTGCCAGATGTCACAAATTAGAGCGGCAACCGTTCAGATTTAGGGCCAGTTTCTGATCAACCTATCAGTCTTTAATTGTACAGAAGCCCTACTTTTTCTACTTCCACTGCTGCCCAAAAGAATCCTGATAAAACTCCGGGTTTTCAGATTTGTAACCATAGTTACCAGAATGATCACCACCTTGGAGCGGTTGCTGAGCAATGGGTTGGGAGCCCCAGTTCTGATTATTGGTCTGGCGCCGCTTGGAATCTGGCTGGTTGTACCCATCAGCTTTGCGCTTTCCTCCTACATTTCCACCGCGGCCACCCCTTGCACCACGTACCCCGCGGCCTCTTTGTTGCTGGGCACCTCCACGCGCACCACGAACACCTCTTGATGATCCAGGACCACCTCTTTGTGCATAACCGGCTCTGCCACGGGGAGGAGCAGCCCCGCGACCTCTGGAAAGAGCAGCACCCCTTGCTCCTCTACCACCCCTTCCTCTAGCTCCAACTTGAAAATCTTCATAACCATAGTAAGGATCTTCATATCCACCACGATAGTTATGGTAGTCATAGCCATAATAATAGTAATCATCTTCATATCCATAGTAGTCTGGGGCATATCCATAGCCACCTCTACCACCTCGACCTCGACCTCTTGTTGGTGGGGGCATATGAGGAGGGCCATAATAGTAATAATCATCATACCTGTAAAGAAATTTTTTTAAAAAAACTTTATCCATCTTAAATGCTTTTTAAAAAATATACAATTACAACTCATTCATCAATGGCAGTGCACTGCCTTGAAGTTCACAACTCGTTTATTCTGTTTTGCTGTATGTCAACACTTACAATGCAAGAGTGGATAAATTCCAAAGGTTTTCTATGGCAAACATCACTGCTTATGTTACCTGAATGAAGCACCTCACCACATGTCATCTATACTTGGGGGATAAATACCTTTGCCTAAATATATAAATTCTGTGGAATACAAAGCAGCCTACAAACAGCCTATTCACGCACAGGAATGAGGTAGAAATCTCTAATCTTAGCCAAGTGCTCGGGGGTGGGGGGGAGGTTACACTATAACAGCCAAGCAAGGGAAATTCTGGTGTAGACTTCTTGAAGGCAAGCTATAGCCTCCAGTTTTCTACTGCTATAAAATATAACTGCATTAATTTAAAAGCTTTTCACATACAATCAGATTAAATCATTTGTGAAATTAATGTAGTGAAAACTGTTAATGTGAGGAAAGAAAGATTAAAATAATACAAAGGGGGGGGGAGGACTATGCAATTTTAAAAAGGGAGCTTCCCCAATTTCTACAACCAGAAATGAGTGTTTCAATAATGCTTTTGTTATAAGGGACCTGCTACAGTAAAGAATTGATAATGTGTCAATTTAAGACTGACACCCAACCAGTAAGATTTCAAAATAGACCATGAATCCAACCACCGTAGGCAGCATGGACAATTAAGAACTAGCAACAGAGTTAAATTTAACCTGTTGCTCTATGTGCAGCAGCATAAAGAAGACAAAGCAAGCAAAATATGATAATTTAAATTGCTCAAAACAAGGAAACACAACATGGTGCCACATTCTGAACCTCGAGACAGAGCCATGAACTCTCAAGAAAGTAAACAACCTACCCATCAGCACTGTATCTCAAAAACACAAGCCAAAATCGTCTTTGTAGGGTTACTTTAGTTCTAATTAATAATTACATACCACTAAATTGCTTCCAAATTACAGGGATCCTGCCAGAGTACAAAGTATTCAGACATACTCCTGCTACTGGTGCTCTGAGACTAAGCAGCTTGCTCAAGGCCACAAAAGACTACAGTAGCCATGCAACACTCCTGATGATCTCAGCCAACATTTCTGGGGAGATTTGAAATCTGATCCCCTGGCTATGCAGGAAGGCAATCCATCCCACTGATCCATAGTAGCTACCACTACTACTATTATTACTACTCCCAAAATTCCTTTTCTATTCAGCCCATTTAGGTCCCCTCACTCATAAGCCATTAGAAAGCCTAAAGACATCTTCTTCAGTCTGACTTCTACTACAGCAAAACCCCAGGGTTACAATTGCCATGGTTTACATTTGCTGCAGTTATGACAGCAAATTTAATAAAATTAATGCCCTGGTTTACGTTTTTTCTGGTTTACGACCAAAGATTATGCTATTTTAAACTCTAAAATGGCAGCTGGCGCCATTTTAGAATTTAAAATGGTTTCCACACCTTCCACCAGAAATTGCAATTCATCGCTTACCACTGTGGACGTGCCAGTGGCAGCATTTTGCCGCTATTTCTGCACTGTCCACCACCTTTACCAGCAGCAGGAGTCTGGGGACCTTATCCGCTTGGTTCCAACCTTCGTCTGAACTCCCTGGGCAGTGCTGCAGCCAGGAATGCGTGCCTCCCTCAGGCAAACACCTGGGGGAGGTACTCGTTTTCAGCTGTAGTGCTGCCCAGCGAGCTTGGATGAAGCTTGGAACCAAGTGGAAAATGTCCCGACTCTCCCACTGTAGGAGCGGAAAATGGGCTCCCATGGCAGCTGGACAAATCACTCAGGAAGCAGTGGCAAGGAAAAGGTAGGAAGATCGCTTCACCACTTTTGTGGGGATGGGGGACGATTGTGTCTGGCATTTTTTGGATGTTTTGGGTGGGTTTTTTGTATTATTATTATTATTATTATTATTATTATTATTATTATTATTATTATTATTATTAGTCCAGCTGGGACCTTTTTTAAAATTTTCAGTGCATTCCTATGGGGAAATGTGCTTCAGTTTAAGTTTGTTTTGGTTTATGACAGAGGCTGTTGGAACAAATCTCCGTCATAACCTGGGATTTTACTGTATTAGAAACCAATTTTGTTTGCTCTCAAGGTGGATAAAAGGTACTTTGGGTGCCACACCTGTGGAAGAACAGCACCTGAGTGCTGTCATAAATAAAACTGAAGGCAATTGCAAAAATAATGCATACAAACTGTGCAAAAAAGGCAAGCCTGCAAACAGTGGGCTCCCAATAGTGAAGGAATTAAATCCTTTAAAAATCCTATGTAAAATCCAATACAAAAATCAGTTGCTTTTAAAAATAATTTTAGTTTCCAAGATAAGCACGGTTTTGTCCCCTTGAGCACCACCCATATTTTAATAAACTGAAATAATCCAACTCATTGGATGACTCCCACCAATTTTTATGGCCCAGAGCACCCCATTCCCTTTGTTACTTGTATTGTACAAACCTTGCTTTTAAGTAAGGCATAGGGAAGCATGCAAATTACTTTACAGTAGGAAATACGTTTTTGAAAATTAAAACTGTGCTCTGTCGCAACAGTGGTACAACAAAGTGGGTTCTGGGGACAGGACTGAAAGGTTTTAATCCCAGGCAACTGCCCACCTATATTTCCATTCTTTTAGACCACTCAATTATCACAAATTTTGATAAGCATACTGATTACTGGTCTAATAAACGCATACCTGTACTTGAAATATGGGTACTATTTGCCTGATAGATGTTAATTTATTTCCTCTGTATTCCAGAATTGCAATAAAATAGTAAAATAGCCACTGAAATTAAGAAGGTAAAAATAAATGATATCCTAATAAAAGAATTACTAACAGTATTTTCATGGTTTCCATACTTCTTATTCTCTGGGGAAATATGTGGGGCTTGCCAAATGAAAGGAAGGCAGTAACTTTTAGTCAAAGATATTTAACACTTCACAGAAAATGGGGGTAAACTGGCATGGAAAGGGAATATTAATTTTCCTCAAATATCCAGGAGCACACAATGTGTGAAGGGGTTTAGCTTCCCTGCACAAAACTAACCTGCTTACTTCAGTAACAATTATGAAAGTATAACTATAGTACCACAAATGTGAAGAACATCTATTTATCACAGGTGTACTGGCTTGTGCTTCTGGTAATTTAAGTCCAAGAATATCTGAGGTCCCGAAGTTGAGAAACCCTGAATACAGTATTTTTCATCTGCTGTACTATCCCAAGAAAAACAGTAGTGACCAAATCTCTTTGGAGGACATACTGTTATGATAATGTACACACAAGGATAAGCAAGAAAGGACACCACAAAATACCTGCAGGTGTTATTCACTTAACACGGTAGTTCTGTCTCCAGTGTTTTAAAAATAGATCAAAAGCATGGGCAGCACTTTTATTTTTGGAAAAGCAAGCACTATAGGAGAAGTGAATATCCTGACCATTAAATGTTAAAATGCTAACCAGTTTCATTAAAAAGAAGCTAACTATTCTTTCAGCACTTACATTTGATTTTTAGCAGCTTGCCTCTGTGCTTTCCTTTCTTTCCTTTTTTGATCTGGTGGCTTTGCAAAAACAATCTCAATATTTTCTCCTTCTAACTCTTTGCCATTCATTCCATCCATTGCCTGTCAAAGAACATTTCAAAATAAAAACAGTTACAAACATGTTTTCATCAATCATTGTAATTTTGGAAAACAGATGAAAGCTTATAAAAATGATGAAAATGGTTATGAAGCTCAGCTAGTCTCAGTGGGGAGAGCACGTTTTCTTTAAAATTAATATTTCAAGTTGTCTTAGTAATTTGTATTTATATAAAATTATTTTTTTTAAAAAACAGGTTTTTATTCCAGAATGTTCAAACTATGTAGGTATTTAAAAGTACAATTATTACTGATAGGTACAAAGAGACAATCGACATCTTCACTGTGGCATTTTTACCAAATGTGTAGGGTTTCTAATATTCTGTACAAACACTAGGATGGAAACCAAGTCTCTAAACAGTTGTGCTACAAAGCAATCATGTGAAAATAAAAATAAGCTTTAAAAATATTTTCTTCACAAAGTAACTATAAAAGACACGGAAATTAAAAGATGTAGATTGAAAGGTCAAATTGTTCAAAGTTAAACAAAATTATTTCTAGTGAAAAGTTGGGTTCAGCCCTGATCACAACGAAATAACTGAAGTTTAGTTACACCTACATCTCAGCTACTTCAGTTGGATCTATTGAAAGTATTAATTTCCCTGGCTCCAATGAAATGCATGTAAAACAAACACCATTTTACTAATAAGTATATCTCACCAGCCAGACTTACTAAGAACATGCCACTGTATCATACAATCATATTAAATCTATATAGTTTAACTACCATATTTCATAAAAACCCACTTCTCTCTTAAGTGCTAAAAGGAGTTTTCCCATTTTTAAATATGATATGATTTGAACGTGGTCCTCTTATCAGAGAATCTCATAGTAAAACACTAAAAGTTCTTGCTATTTCAGTGAGCATCAATACTTTTCATCCGGATGTTTAGATGTATTGTTATGAATGTGTTGTAACTCAGAAAACATGTTAAATCTACCATTGATGTCTATTTCTGCTATTATAATACACAAATATATTTTAAACTAAACATATTGAGAATAACTTCACTGTTGAGATAAGATATATTTTATGGAATACTCTCGAGCACAATGGCATCTATATGGCTTACAATGGCCTAAAACAGAAGTAGAAACAGTCAATGCAAAACTAATATGGTGTCAAATATCCCAGCTCTTAAGATTGCCAAAGTTTAATCACTTAGTACTAATAGTACTATATGAAAACCTACCTTTACAGCACCATCACGTTCATCAAAATGTATAAAAGCATAATCCTTTAGTTTCTTCACTCGCTCCAATTTTCCAAACTGACTAAATGCTTTTTCTAGTATTTCCTCTGTGACTGAATTTGCAAGGTTCCGCACAAATAAAACTTTCACCTAAAAGAAAGCAGCAACTTCATTCAGAACAAATTTTATGCCTCCTTCTTCTCTGTCAGTCCTGTATGCTAGTTTACACATTGAGCTTCAAGCTGTGTTAGTTTGACATTTTAGTTGTAAACATTTCCGACAAATTTCTCTCATAAGCATTTTACTGGTTATTGATACTGTATTCTAAAACTAGAGATGTACAAATCATTTCACTTAGAATATATTTGCTTATTAATAAAATTCACAAGGAATTCAGGCAGAAGCATAGGAGACGTAGCCCCAAAACAGTAGGTTAGGGAGTAGCTGTTCTCACTTCTAAGTGCCTCCCTCCACCCATCACCATTCCATTGGACTTTTCAAGATGAAATGCTTCCTGGTGTTGGAAGGGTTTGTGTCTCTTCAGCCAAACTCACTCAAAGAACTCTCCATCAGTTTCCTGAAATTCCTATGAACTCTTGCACCACGTGAAGGCAGTACCCTTTTTCTGCCACTAGATACTCCTGATTAACCTCTGAAACATGGCTGTGATGACACAAACAGTTCCAATTTCATGTCTGCTGCTCAAGAGCAGGAACCTTTTTCATGTGGAGACAGACTAGAGATTGTCACTATTCCCTGCAGCCCATTTTCCTTCTTAAAATCTATTCTGGATACAGGAAGACTCTCTGAAAGTATGGAATGTGATATGCTACAGCAGGGGTGCCCAAGCTTTTCGGACCATGGGCTGGCCATATGGTTCCTCCCTCTGGAAGCAAAACATGCCCACGCATGGGCATTACGTTGCCATAAATGCACCTGTGACTGTCATAAACACCTTATGTCAGCCATGGGTCACTTATGGCAATGTTTTGTGCATACGTGAGGGCATTTTACTTCCGCTTCCAGGAGCAGTGAGAGTAGTGTGGGCTGGATGGAATGGTGCCACAGGCTGGATCCAGCCCATGGGCCACAGTTTGGGCACCCCTGCATTAGAGTGCACAGAGAGAAGGAAATATTAGCAAAAAAAAGTTGATCCTTTCACCAATGAGATCTCTCCACTGTATCAAAAACCTTTTTCCTTTTCTTCTACTCTTGTAAGATAAACTTAGGATTCAAGCCTATATTTGCACAATTTATCACCTGTACACAATTAGGCCAAAATTCCAAGAACCTATATAATAGTTGCCAAAATACTTATGAAAAGCTGAAAACTCAGATTTTTACTATTTTAACACAAAAGATGTTTACCTTTGCCATGACTTCAGGATCTGGTTCTTCAATGGGATCGGCCCATTCAACTGTAACAACGTTGCCCCAGACTTTCACTTTTCCACTCATTAATCTACGTCTGGCTTGTGCTGCAGTTTTGTGATCTTCATATTCAAGGAAACAAAACCCTCTGTTCTTTTTTTTGTCATCAGGTTGATGATACAATATTACATCTGTGAGGCCCTCTGAAATTGAAAGTAGTTACGCAGGTTTAGTCTAGCATGCACTCCATTATACAGTAATAATTAAGTTAACTGAAACTAGAAACTACCCCAACATGAGTTACTGCTATTTAAAAGACTTAGTGTCATCCCAAATACAGTCTTTAGAGAGCAGACACTAACTGAGAAACTAGTGCTCATGTAAACAAAAACTGTTTCCAACATATCTTATATTTTATCACTAAAGTGTTTCAGTCAACTCAATAAAACAATATAGGATTTCTATAATTTTTGTATTATCCTGTCCTAAACTAAAATGCATGACCAATTAAAGACAAATTTTAAAGTGTTATATAAAGTTCCATGACCGTTCTAATTCTTGGACAGCACTGAAATGGCTAAAAGTGCCCAAGTCCCTTAGTATCTCAACTGTCTTCTTCAGAAAGAGTGACCAAGACTAAATGCTGGAGTAACAAATGGCAGGCTCCTTTAACAAAAGTGTGATATTCTAGCTCAAATGATTGAGGCAGCAGCATTTCTTTTGTATTTCATAACATTATGATCTCAGTTTGCAATATTATCATCATTCAGTATCAGCCGAAAGATGGTGAAAGAAATCATCATTGATCATTTGCCTAAGAATTGTTTATTTTTAGTTTTACATGCCCAAGATTGTCTAGTAGCTTACCTGTTACTTTGCTAAATTCTTCAACTATCTGTTCCTTGGTTTTACTCTTAGGAATAGAGCCAACAAAGAGCCTATTATTGGCAACAGAGATACATACGCCAATATGTTTTCCAGAACGAATTTCATGATTGTTATACTAGAAGAAACAAAGTTACAAAGCACATGTTATCCCTGCTTAACATTTCAGCCAACTTCGCCTGCTAAATTTCACATGTTTATTTCACTGAAGATATGCCTATACAGTACAGTTTCTTCGGGATAGACTTCCCTCATACTATTTTGTTTGCCGTACTTAATTGTAATCTCCTTACAGTAGCAACTTTAACTGCTGACTTTATGTTCTGCAGGGCAGGTTGATAACCTCCCCCACATGCCAATGGATTCTAAACTACAAGGCTGCTATACAGATGGCCCTTGGCTATGTCTTTAGGGTTAAAAAGGATCTGAGTGTACTAACAGTCTTTGGCAACTTTAAAGGCGGACAATTCTATTATTCATTGAACTCTGGTGCAGAAATCCCTACTCCATAATACATGGTTCAGATTGCTCTAAGCTGCAAAACTCTACTCATAAAAAGATAAACCCATATGTGTAATTCACAGAGACCACGAAGAACCACCTGATGTTTTTAATGATGGATTTTCAGAACTACAGTAGAAGTCATCTGAATGCAAAACTTACAAGTTTTCCCAAATCTTAATTACAATCAGTGGCTCTACTTGCATCAACTGTCTTTATGCACCACAGGAAGGCAGGATTCATTAATTCTATAAGTTTACAACAAAATAATAAACTTGACACAATTGCTTGATAGCAGAAAGATAAACTGAGGAGCTGAATTTGCCTACAATTCTTAAGCAAACTACAACCACAAGCTCCCTTTAATTTAACTACCAGTACTCCCACCGGGGGCAAATGATTTGTGCGCACCAACATGCTGATGTGTTCACAATAAAGCAAAACTCTCATCAACTTTAGCTTAGCAAACTAGTTCAATTGCTTCTAAATGCATGTACTAACTAGAGAAAAGGTTTGAAATACCACAATCATAACAACATGAGATGAAAGACAAGATAAAATTGTTTCTAAGATTTACTTTGCATTTAGGCAGGAGCACCCTAGTTCAGAAATCATATAGTTCAAGGACCAGCTTTATTTCAGTTCCAACAGAATGGATACACTAAAGTAAACAGAAATGAATGTGTATTTATTAAAGGTAAAGTGATTCAATGGATTTTCTGTAGTTGCAACTAACAGGGGTAAGATAGTAAAGACATTTCTCAGCCATGGCATAAGTTTATGGTAGGTGGTTTCAGATAAAGACATGATCTTAGTAAAACACTAACAAAATACATACCAATTTAACAGCTTCCTGAGCTGCTGCTTTGTTACAAAAAGTGACAAACGCATATCCTCTGTTCAGGCCTGTCAGTGGGTCCATCATTAAGCGCAGATCCCAGATAGGTCCAGCTTTCTCAAATAACGGAACAAGCTCATCCTCAAATAAGTCCCTTGGAATCTTACCCACAAATATCTGTTAAAATATGTATAAATATATATATATTGTAATAAAATACCAGACTAGTAAGGATGGAAACACAATAGATCTCATTTCAAAATTGTATGTCGCTTACCTCAGTGCCAACAGATGGCTGCTGTCCTGAATAGACACACTCAGGGGGAGGACCACCATATTTCCTCTGTCCAGTTGTTACATCCAGTGTGTAATCTGTTCTCTCCAAAAGTGCCTTCAAATTAAGAAATTCAATTTTTACACAAAGGCATACCTCACAATAGGACTTTTTAATACTACAATCCTGCACCCTTTTAAATAGCAATACTTTCTTCTCACGATGTGATTCTGGACTGGTTGTAGAGTTGCCACAACAAATGTGTTGCATCTCTGAAAACCTCTTTGTGTATGTGCAAAAGGTGGGCAACTGTGGCTATACTGATGCTCCGCCTACCATTCCCATTAGCTGCAAGCAGCATAGCCAACAGGAAGAATTGCAGTTGCAGTCCAAAAAACATTTAAAGGACCACAATTCTCCTCCTGTTCTGTAAGCAGAGATTAGTTTCTTTGGTTTGATCCAGTGTTAGGAAAATTAGCCAGCAAGGTTGCTGCTTGGGGTACGCCCGGTTGTGTTCACAATTGTCATGAAAGACCAAGTCCCGAAATGCAAGAACAACATGCTCAAGCGGGAGCTGCTGGTGGACAGCAGCACACAGTGTGAATGTGGAGAGATACAGAATCTACCTCATTTATTGGTATGCCAATTACTTAAGTTTGGGCAACCACAAAATGGCTTCATTTTGGCAGGCCAAGGTTTGATCAGGACACAAAAGACAGAAGAAGCAGAGATTTCTGTGTATCTCACAGCAGCACCAAGCTGAAGAGCTAATTCCAACCCAAGGACTAGATTCCGTTAAAAAAAATGTTTTTTGTGGGTAGTACAAAAATGAGTGAGGTAAAAAACAAAAGAATGGGACCAAAACAGCGACATAAATTATCTTGAATCTCAACAACTGGATTTATTTATTTGTTTGTTTGTTTTAGATTTGTATACCCGCCCAATAACCAAAGCAACTCCAGGCAGCTCACAATCCAATTGCACATGACCCTATATAAAAAGACCCAACATATCATTAAAAACCTTACATGAAACACATTGTTAAAATCTTCGTAACAAATAAACTATTCTCAAACAGTAAAACCTCTGAAAGTTTACCACCCAAGGGACTGAACGAAGGTGGTCAACATATGGAGATGGTCAACATAAGGAACAACTGTACTGATATGTACAGTTTATTTAGAAAACGTAAAAGATCAACCTTCTCCTTCAATGTCAGCTCTTTCAGTTCTTTTCTGCCATCACGACTCAATTAACAGCAAAATATTTCAGTCAACTTGTATATAGAAAAGACAAAAAACTAAAACCTGGTTCTTTCTCATATGAAGGCTTCATAATTGTGCCTAAGCATTGTTTGTTACACTTTAAAACTGTGTTTTTACTGTATTATTCAATGGTGGACATCTACCGCCTGAACTAAGAATATATCTAATGAGCTGGAGCCACTGAACACAGTAGCAGCGCACTGCTACCTGAGACATTAATGGTTTTAGTTGCTTTTAAAAGAAAGCTACTCATCATGCATCTCTACAGGGTATAGAATTAACTTGTGTGTACATACACAGCCCACTTTCTACTGATTCTGTCCTCTGCACCCTGTATGCATATATAAACTTCCACCTGTCTGAACAGATTTAAACACAACAGTGTTCTATAAGCTGTTTTGTATACAAAACAAGTTTCCTGAAATCCCAAAAATTATTATAAAATTAGAATTAGGAAATTTAATTATTGTTAGTTCCTACACATACATGCAATATTTTAATTACTCTTGGCTTTGTATGTTGCATTTTTAATATTAAAATTACTCTTTCCATTACCCAAGTTTAAAATTTCACCTGCTAAATGTTATTACAATAATTCTCTTATACAAAAATGTTAAAATGTGTGTGGTGCTAATTTTCACCAAAAAATCCCTTTGGATTAAATCAGTGGTTCCCAACAAGGGGTACACAGCCCACTAGTGGACTCCAATTCCCAGAAGCCTAAGTCAGTACATTAGCTAATCAGTGCTTTGGGGAAATGACTTAGGCTTCTGGGAATTGAAGTCCAAAAAACAGCATTTGGGAAACACTGGATTAAATGGATTAGTTGCAAAGACACACTAAAAACCTCCCTGTGTTGGGTCTTTGCACTATCAACTTGCACTAGACCTCAACTATTTACAACAGCCAGTTCATACAATCAGATCTCAAATTACTTGGCCAAACAAGAGTTCATGATATCCAAGCATATCTGCCAGAAACAAGACAGACAAATCTCACAAATTATGGTGTCAGCAGCAAGTTTACCCTCCAGATGTAAATATTGCTGTATCACAATTTGTCATATACAGTAATACCGCAGATAACATGTGCATTGCACAACGTTAAAACCAGATAACATTAGGAAATCTGAGGGAAAATTTGCACCGCACAACGCTAAGTTAATGTTGTATGATGTATCATGTTTTCCCCCAGATTTCCTCCGGAGATCTCTGCCCCAAAGCCCATAGGGCTAGTCCCTGCCTGAGAAGCACCTTTCCAGGCGGAGACCAGTCCTGCCGGCTTTGGGGCTTGGGTCTCTGGAGGTGCCTCCATAGACCTAAGCGTCCGATCCCCCGGTTCCCTTTCCAAAGAGGTAGGCAAGCAGGTCACCTGCCTCTTTGGAAAGGGAACCAGGATCAGATGCTCCAATGCCCAGTTCCCTTTCCAAAGAGGCAGGAGATCCGCTCGGGGATTGGGTCACTTTGAGTTGGGAAGGGCAGGGGGAGGACCCAACACCAGCCAGGGCAGCTTCTAGGCCCCCCCCCCCGTCAAAGCAGCTACTGTGGGCTTGCCCTCTGCTGGCCACTTTGACTTGAGAAGGGCCGGGGAGATCGCCTAGAAGCTACACTGACTGGCACTGGGTTCCCCCTGGCCCTTCCCAACTCAAAGCAACTTGATCCCTGAGCAGATTTCCTGCCTCTTTGGAAAGAAAATGAGGCATCAGAACACCCGAGCTCCGGTTCCCTTTCCAAAGAGGCAGGTGAGTGGTGGCTGCTTTGACTTCAAAAGCTGGGGGAGGGAGTACCTAGGCGCTGCCCTGTCTGGCACTGGGTTCCCCTGTCCCTTCCCAACTCAAAGCAGCCACCATGGGCTTTGGTTTATTGCAATAAATGTATCACAAATTAAAAACCACGTAATGTTAAAGCTTGTGGAACCAAGCTTTAACGTTATGTGGGGCATTACTATACTAGTAGTGTCAACACCAACCATAAATGTAAGTAGTATACTGGCTCTGGCTCTCTTCTTACTTCCCTCTGCCAGATGTTACACAGACCCTATTTCAGGAACTTTGAATACCATGTGGGTGCAAAAATTATACAGTGGAGTGCAATGTAAATCTAAGTAGTAGCTTCCTGAAAAAAGATAATCTGACATAAAAGACAGAGCTCACACTTCTTGCACAAATATAATACCCACAACACTGAGATGCAAGTGAAATAAATATATTAAGTAAAGAATTTCCAACAAAGAATCATACCTTGATTTTTGCTTCATCTGGTCCTTTACTAGTGTCTGCCACTTTGGTCCCTTGTTTTTCTCGCTGCCTATATGTCTTCATGACGCCACATAAAAAGGCACTTTTGTTCTAAAATGATACAAAAAGTCAGGGTTCAATTTTTTTATATCACACTAAATTATGCATCTTCTATATCACAAGTCCCCAAACTGTGGCCTGCATGCAGCCCTTGAGCGTTCTGTGCAGTCCTCCAACCTGCTGGTTTACTGCCATCACCCTTAAGGCATTTTCTCTCAGACTCACACTGTTCTTCCTGCCTCAAGTGAGCTAAATCAGCAGGTTAACATTTTTATTACATTTTTATTTAAGATGTGGCTCTCTTTTGCACTGGGCACTCTAAAACAAACCCCATGTCCCAGAAAGCTGGGGGTCACTGTTCTACAGAACTATTACCATATATACTATCAAGGATAAACAAATTATGATTGTAGTACTGTATATTACCTGAACATGAGAGAGATCACTGTCTTTAAATTGTTGAAGGACTGCCAAAGCACCTTCTTCATTAAATTCCTTTAAAGCTTCAATAGCTCTTTCATCTAAATCACTGTGAGCAACTAGTCCTAGAAAAAGAAATATCACATTCTAGCATTTTCAATTACCCATTTAATCATATTTCAGAAATGAAGACACTGGTCAATGATCCATTACTAAGTCAGGATCTTTCCTTTGCTTATGCAAAAATGTAATTAATCTGTCAAATACCTTATTAATCAAAATAATATATTATGCATATTTCTAGGAAATCTCCAAAATCTCCATAGATGACTGAACTGACTGGAGCAATTAGACATACTATTTTGTGTTGCTAGAAGCATATTAAGAACTTAAAAACACTCAACAATTCTACTGTTCTCCAAAATAAATGTCCAAACATGACTGAACACAACGTTGCCTTTATACCCACGGGTCCAACCAATAAAATCAGAAATGTCATCCACAAGAGATGCACGCAATAACTATTTCACTCACTATCTACACAGTGCTCCAAGTATACAGAAATGTCATCCACTATGAACTATTTCTAAAATCTGTGTTCTGAACACCTTCCCTTTTCACCACCCCTTAATACAAAAAACTGATCTAAACTATTCTAACAATTAACTATTCATAGTAAGTCACCCAGAAACTAAGAAAACTGCAGTCCCCATACTTTTTTGGAAACCACAAAAAGTTGCTATTTTAGCCCAAAGCAAGGAAAGTCCAATGAAAATAGTGATTTTGCAAGTTTTATTTCTTACCTGCAACGTAAATTTCATCTAGTTTTTCAGCAACTTTCTGTGGTAAACCAGCATCAAGCAATGTCTGGAAATGCTCAGAATGGGTAACTGCAGCAGAAGTATCCATGGGCTCTTCAGTACCATTCCCATTAACATGTTCAGAAGCCATGTTTCCAGATATCTGTTCAAACGCAATAAGCAATAATTAAGCTATAATCCTTAAAGCCACACAATTCGAGTGTCAATACATGCAACTATCTAAGCCTGTACAGAAATTAAGCCGTTTCCCCTATTGCTTTGTAAAATTAAAAGGCTTACACGTCTTTTTCACGTAACTTATCCTACCACTGTGAAACCTATGCTGCAGCCTTTACACAATCCTGTCCAACTCTCTGACTCACGTCTCTCTCATCTCAACACGCCCTATGTAGCCCTGGGAAAAGTCAAGAGATGAAAGGAGAAGCCCGAGTTGCGTCGAGGAGATAAGGTGCCTACACCACTGCACGCCACACAGCCGCTGCCTGATCACCTTTTTACCTAAATATCCCGCCGTGCCTCCTGACTCAAGACTCGTTCCCCTGCCTGTCCACCCTCGAGGTCTATATCGGCCTCACCGACGGAAGTTCAAGCCCACCAGCAAAAGGAACAAAAGCGCTTCCCAATCAGCACCCAGCCCAGGTGGCGGCCGCCGCCGCCATCAACCCGACAGAAACACGTGCTCGGCGCGTTCAAATGCCTTACAACTTCCTCCAGCGACCAACTTCCCTCCCGGAAAGGCAGCCTGTCCCTTCCCTCTCTCCCCCCCTCCCTTCCCCCCCCCACCCTTCGACAGAAGAATTGCAACACCCTGGGCCTTATTTCGCCACGCGGATAGGGTTTTTTCCCCCCCTTGGGTGGTGGGGTGGAGAGAAAAGAAAGGAAAAGGCCGATAAAACGTGCTCGGCCTCTTCCCCTGCTCCACGGAACAATGAAACACTCCCGTCCTCAGGCCACGAGCAGCGCCAACCCCGCCGCCACGCTTCTTCGCTCCCAGCCGGAGGTGGCCCGCCAAGCAAGCAAGCAGCCCCAGCCGGCCAAGCAACCAACCAGCCCGTTACGTGACTCGAGGCACGAAAAACCCCTTCCCCATGCCAAAAAAATTTTTTTTTAAAGCTATGCCTCTGTCCCGCTGCCACCCCCATGTCAAACGGCAGAGCCCCAGTATTACCCCTTTGCCTGTCTTTTTCCCTCCCTCCTGTCTTGCCTCACCCCACCCCGGACGCGCCTCGTGGCCAATGAATGGCGGTGCCGCTCTTGGACAATAAGGCAGCCGGAGTCTCGAACACCCCCCACCCTCAATATATTTTTTTTACCGGATGTGAGAAACTGAGGGGGGCTCCATGTCAGGGTCTCTTTCCCCCCCGCCCGCCCTGGGTGGCGCCTGAGGGGCCTAGCCCAAAGCGAAGTGTGGCTTCCCCCCCCCAAAAAAAATAATCACTCGCTTCTTCCCCACACGCGACAAGGCCTCTCCCCACAACCGCCGTCCTCTTTGTTTATCCCCGTCCCGTCTTTTTCTTCGAGGGGGGGGGCACATGCAGCCCCCCCCCTTCTAAACCTACCCACCCGTTTTTCCCTCTCCCCGCCTCAGGCCCAGCTCCCCGGGTCTTTCCTGAGGTGCCTTTTTCGTTAGGCTCTCCTCTTGTTTCCTCCCCCCCCCCAAACCTCTTGGAGTGACACTTGGCGGTTCCCTCCCTTTGGCCTGACAACCCCCCCCCCCGGCGGGGTATAATAAGCTGACCTGTGTGAATAAGAAGCGGCGGGGATGATGAAAGAAGGGGTGAACGTCAGCGCTCCGGCGGCGGGAGGGGCGGGTGGGGTGGGGGGGCGGCGAGCGGGCGGGCGCGCGCGCGCGGAGGTTTCCCCCTCTCTCTCCGCTCCGACAGCGTGTCCCGAGAATGTGCAGAAAGCCTGCGTAAAATGGCGGCTGTTCGAGCGCTCACGCCGCTGCTGGCACCAGCCAACCCCCAAAGCCCCCACTCCCTCCCTCCCTCCCCGCCTTCCACTCAGAGAGGGGCGGGGCGCGGGGAGGGAGGGAGGGATGAGGCACCTCGCGTTGGCGCAGCCCCAACGCCGGGGTCTCCCTAGCAGAACCACAAGGGGTATCGCCGCGTTGGGTGATGGGTAGGTTAGTTCTGTACAGGGAGGATCGGGAGCCGGCGCGTGCGCACTGCGCGCGCCGGCCCCCACCCCACCCCGCGCGCTCAAGGCTTTGAGCCGGAGGGAGTAAGTTAAGTTGTCTTATCTGCGCGCTGACGTCGATGGGGGAGGGAGGGGGAGGAGGGAGTTCCCGCGCGTTCTTTTGGCGAGAAGCCAAATAGAGAAACGAGAAACTACCACATAGGCGAGAAAAGGGGATTCCTATGCACTCACAGAGAGACGAAACATAGCAGAGTAGTTCTTATAGTTAGCAACAGCAATGACACTTGTATATATAGCGCCCCACATGGCGCTCCTTAGTGCACTCTCTGGGCGGCCCCACAAGTTAATTAGCATTTTTGTCCCCAACATGCTGGGTCCCCAACATTTTACCCCAACATTTTGTCCCCAACATTTTACCGACCTTGGAAGGATGGAAGGCTGAGTCAACTTTTGGTGTCCCGTCAGGATCGAACTAACAACGTTTTGGCTGCAGTGCAGCAGTTTAACCACTGCGCCACCAGGGCTCTTACGTTTTGTTACTTTAAAAAAAAATAGTGCCGTGAATTTTAAAACCATGTTTAACTTTAAGTAAGCAGCTTTGGAGTCTCTCACTATGGGACAGAATAGACATGAAAACATAATAAAATGAATATCCAGGATCGCAGACGGAATGGTAAAACGGTCATAATTTCTCTTTAATCCAGTTTGTCTTCGTTGTCACAACGTGTAGTGAAACGCGCTTTGGAGCAGGACTTGGGGGTAGATCCAAGTACTGTACTGTACTAAAAAAATAGATGATCTCACATCCTTCTCAGCCTGATTTTACTAGATGAGATGAGGAAAATAATCACACACACCACTTTGAGCGGGCTGAGAAAAGTGTTAGGGGATAAACGTAACAGACCCGCTCACGTTTGGCGTTTCATGCTACCGGAGTGTGCAGTGAGCTAGTGTTGAACAGGCGATTCTGAACTGCGCTGGAAGTTTATATGCAGATAAAAATAGAAATTCCTGTTTATTACTCAGTTTCTCTGTTCGGGAAGGCGAATCTTTATATGCAGGTGTTCAGTTTTGTCCATGCTGCCACTCTGATTATTAGAGGCTTCCTTTTGGCACACTTCATTACAGGAATAAGTATTTCATAATTTCCCATCCACCATTTCCAACAATAAGTCCTTTGGTATTATTTTGGATTTTTCCTTCTACATCTTACTTTTGAAGAGCCAGTTGCTTCTTTATTGGTAGTTTTGTAAAAGTCCTAGTTTGATTTTGTGTGCAGCTTTTCTCCACTCACTTGATTCTGTTATGGGCATTATTTCAAAATCCTTACTGGAGAAAAATACCTACTAGCATGGGGGGGGGGGGGGGGAGAGAGCTGCAGTGGATAAGAGGAGTCAAAATCTCCTTCATCCATTTGTCTCATTCCCAAGCACTTATATTTCAGCGATTTGCACTTCTAGATAGGGGAACTCCTGCATTCACCCTTTTTTGCTTTTTAAATGGGATCCTTGTTGGATAATTGCACAGCTTCACATTGAAATACACATTCAGTTTTATCCTTATTTTAGGGATAATAGGTGCTGTTGAATAACAATTTCTAGCCCCCTCTGCAAAAAGCTGTGTGATTACGTGAATATGATGAAAAGACACAAGACAGCATGGGATCTTACTTCGTTGCTCTTCCTATCCAAAAAGAAATTTGACTATGCTTCCAGGATCTACAGTAATAGTGTCTCTGTTTCTCTTCTTTTGGCTATACTTCCATGTCTAGGCCAGATGTAAAACTGCCAAATTAAAGCCACCTTCTTCACTTTTTGGAGAATTTGTTCTGTAGTTCCTTTCCCCCAACCTAGTGTGAGAAAGATTAGCCAGCACTAAGTGGCCGTTGCCTGAGATACGTCCAATTGTGATTAAAAAATACTACAATCTTCTAGGATGATCTTTCTGTGTACCCCTTTTTTTGGCTATGGATGAAATTGAGTGAAATCAAGGATTTGGATTTATGTATTCCAAGAGACGATGATAGTGCAAGCTCTGTAGAATAGACAGTTATTCTTACCTGTGGCAAGTAGTTTCTCTCCAGCTTTTCTAATGGATGTAAGAACAGCTCATATAAGAAAACATAAAAGAAAGGGAGAGTGGGATCTCTGAACAGCAGTGGCTAAAAAGTGGCTAAAAAGATGATGCTCACTGAAGTAAAATTACTTCCATCACTTGTCTAAAGTAGATATATCTCCTTAAGTGATTGGAGCAAACATAGCTTCCTAAGTAACCTGTTTCATAACTTGGACAACACAACTGAGAAGGAACCCACTTGACATACAATATAAAGCAAGGAGAAGAGCTTCTATAGTCAAACAAAGTTCTTTTGCTGGTTAAGAATGTAAGAGTCCTCTTGGATCAGACTAAAGGTCTTGCTAATACAGTAATTCTGCTCCCATGTAGGCCAACCATATACCTCCAAGAATCATACATGTATGGAATGTGGCAGTGGTTAAGGAACCAAACCTCTGCTCACAATCAGTTCAGTTGCAATGGCTCAAGAGCAAATCAACCTTCCATAGTTGTTAAAATAAGTATCCAGAGTGTTGAAGCAAAAATGCTAATTACTGTATCTTGTGAACAGCCCAGAGAGCACTCTAAATACTATGGGGCAGTATATAAGTATAATTCTTTTTGCTCTTTTAAGGCACACTACGGGGTGCCTCAGGGCTCGGTGCTTTCTCCTCTCCTATTTAACATCTATATGAAGCCGCTGGGTGAGATCATCCGTTCCCACGGGGTAAGGTATCATCAATATGCAGATGATACCCAGTTATACATCTCTGCCCGTGGGGACCCAAGCGGTGCGGTGGAAGTCCTCTCCAGGTGTCTGGAGGCTGTTAAGGTCTGGATGGGGGATAACGGGTTACAGCTGAACCCCGGCAAGACTGAGTGGCTGTGGGTAAGGGGCCCTGCGTTATCTCGGGAGTTACCAGCTTTGGTTCTGGATGGGGCAGTTTTGCCCCAAACAGACCCGGTGCGCAATCTGGGGGTCCTCCTGGACTCACGACTACTGTTCGAAGAGCAGGTGGCAGTCGTGGCCAGGAGGGCTTTTGCACAACTTCGTGTAATACGCCAGTTGCGCCCACTCCTAGACCGGGACGCCTTGCTCATGGTCACACATGCTTTGGTCACCTCCAGACTTGATTACTGTAATGCGCTCTACATGGGGCTGCCCTTGGTGACCATTCGGAGACTGCAGTTGGTCCAAAATGCGGCGGCCCGGATAGTGATGGGGTGCGGGCGTTATGCTCGGGCCTCACCACTGCTCCGGGAGCTGCATTGGTTACCAATATGTCTCCGGGTGCAATTCAAGGTGCTGGTTATTACCTTTAAAGCCCTATATGGTAGTGGGCCAGGATACCTCAGAGACCGCGTCACCCTAAGAATGTCTGTCCGTCCCACCAGGGCGGATCGGAGGGGCTCTCTTGTCATCCCATCGGCTAGGGAGGCTCATCTCTCTAGCACTAGGAAGAGGGCCTTCTCTGTGTTCGCCCCGGCGCTCTGGAACCTCCTCCCAACTGATCTACGTCTACAGACAGAGCTCCTGCCCTTCCGAAAGGGTTTAAAAACCTGGCTGGCGGGACATGTGTGGGGATCAAGGTCTGTGGGATCCCACACAGGATGGTTGGTTTAAAGGACAGCCTCCCTTGCTGCTGGTTCATTCTGTGGAGTCGCTTGTTCTTGGTTTTATCTCATGTTTTTAAGAACTTTTAGAGTTTTTAAATTTTTTAATTATTAGTATTTTATTGGATGGGTTTGGGTTCGTGGGTGTGTTTTTATCTTGTAAGCCGCCCAGAGTCGGGTATCCCCGATTGGGGCGGGATAATAAATGGGAATAATAAATAAATTTAAAGAGCAAAAGTAAACATCCTGTATTGAACCCAGAAACCCAACTGGTATCCAATGGAACTGATACAGAATCAAAAATAGAACTCTTGGTAACTGTGTGGAGTAATTTTTATGTAATTATAGAACAGATTAGTCAACTAGATCTAGATGCTGGGGCATAAATCATGGAAGTACTCTTATTTCTTCAGGGTTGTAGCTGGAGCATTATCCCTGGACTTCAGGGAGAGAGGTACATCCCTGCCATAAAACAGAAATCACAGAACACTGCCGCCCCCCCTTTCATGATTCGTTCCTTAACAATTACCCAGGAAAAGGGGGAAAATGAGCCTTTGAAATTTTAGCACCCATGCCAGGCATATATTTATTGTTTGGGTTCCTTTTTGTAGATATCTTTCCTTGTGTGCTTACTTGAAAACAAGTAACATCTCAGAAAAAAATCTCCTTAAGCATGTACAGTACTAAGCATTGAATAAAATACAGTATGATATAAATCAAAGCTTTGGAACAGCGATTCTCAACCATTTCATGTGGGCCCTCACCACCTCCACCACACCAGGAAGTGTCATGAGATGGAGGAAGGGCAAAATGGCCATCCAGCCCCTGAAGCTACCTGAGGGAGTGTGACCTGGGCCCCAGCCTAAAAAAGTTAAGAACTCCTGCTTTGGAGTAATTATTTGAAGAATCTCTTGGTAGAATATATCTCATCTCAATTAAAATCTACAAATGGATGGCAGGAGTGACAAATGAAGTTTGTGAAAGTGTGACTTAAGCATCCAGGAAGAGTCACGGACAAGGTGCCCACCTGTTGCTAAAGAGATACAACTCCATTTTGACATCTTCTCTGCCCACCTCTGTCTTAGCTGCAATCAGCTTTAATTTGTTCATCCATTTCCAGATCAAAAGTGCTTCCAAGTACTGGTTTGGAACCTCTGCTTCCTCACTGAGACCAAAGAAGAAAATAGAAATAATAGTATCCTCTATATCTGGGGTTCTAAACCTGTAGCCCGTGGGCCAGACCCAGCGCACAGCATCATTTCATGTGGCCTGCCACTGCTGCCGCACCCTGAAGTGGAAGCGGGCGTGGTTACATCAGCCATAAATGCACCCATGGATGTTGTAAACACGGAAATGGGCACATTTACATCTACTTCTGAAGGGCATTGTCTGGCCCTCTCAGCTATCTGGGAGCATGGTTAGGCCCACGGTGTAAAAGGGTTGGGAACCCCTTCTCTGTATAACTGTTGATACTCGAGACTAAAATCCCCAGGGACATAATTTGTTTTTTTCCTGCACATGAAATGGAGAATCATTTCCATGGAACATCTTAATCTGCCATGCGGTCCTCTTCCTTGCCCATCCCTGCCTCACCTCATTCCAGGATTCATCCACCAGAAGCACAAAATGCCTAGAGGTACATTCATACACAAGCTCAAAATTACAGTTAAGGGCCACAGCTGCTAGAGCATACTAGCTGTAACAGTCAATGGGTAAGCCTCCAAATTCCTGCATCTGCCTGCTTACTGGATTCCCTCCTCCTTCTCAGCCACCACCTCAAAAACAACAGAGACCTGCAAGCAGCTACATGAACAATCTCAGATACTGTCTATGCTAAGCAGCACAGAACTCTGTGACAGCTTGCAAACTGAGAGAACATAATATTCTTGCATGCATTCTAAACGCCACTGTGAGAGTGTGCCATGCGGGGCGGTGGGGCTGAAATTCTTGCCAGGCAACACCTTCAAGGCAGGTAGCTCAGGAAGATGCTATTACAGATAATATGGAAAGCTACAGCTGGAGAAAGCAGAACAAACATGGCAACCATGCCATTTCTGGGCACTCATTATGGCTCTTGCTGTGAAGGAAAAGCAGAAGCTAGAGGTCTCCTATTCCAACACCAACATTTCAAAGTACAGTTGTACCTCACTTAAAGAGCATAATGCGTTCCACAGGATTGCTCTTTAAGCGAGTTTGCTCTTTAAGCGAAACACCATTGTAAGTGACCAATTGTGACTTCTGGTGGGAGGGATTGTGAACACTGATTTATTTGTTAAGCAAGTTTTTGGTTGGTTTTATTTGTTAAGTGAAGTGAACATTCAGAGAAAATTCTGCTCTTTAAGCGAGTTACTCTTTAAGCGAGGTGCTCTTTATGCGAGGTTTGACTGTATATTATCAGTCATTAGGCACATTAATAATGCCAGTTCTTCTTCTTCCATGTCAGACGTTAAACTGCCAGAACGAAGCCACCATTGGTGATTTCAAACTGTAGTTCCTTTCACCTGACCTAGTGTGAGAAAGATTAGCCAGCACAAGGTAGCAGTTGCCTGTGGTATGCCTGATTGTGATTCAAACACACCACAATCTTCAAGAGAGTCTGTGTGCTCCAATAATTACAGTTATATTATAATGAAGGCCAGTCAGTCCCCTGCATCTCACAAAAGGCCCATATAGTCCAACAATGTCTTCACACAGTCAGCCAAGTACTCCAGTGGAAAGTATATGAGTAGGCCATACACAAACAATATATTTATCCTTATGTTTCTCTATAATTGATGGGAAATGTGCATCTTAACAAGCAAAAAGAGATGGCACCACTGTGAATTTGCCTGCCCCCCCCCCAAAAAAAAATCACATGGCTTGAAGATAGACCTATGGCCAGCTGGATGTGAAAAGCAAGATAATTTTGGAGTCACATGAACCCCCCTCCCCCCGTGACTTTCGGTCGACCTCTCCCCCCCCTAAAATGGTCATGTGGTATTTGAATGAGCCCTAATGACCTACTATAGATACAACTTACTACTGGATTTTAGCCATTATTTATTCCTGAGGTTTTAACCTGTTTCTAATACAGTCAAACCTCGCATAACGAAAATAATTCATTTTGCGAGGCTGCTCACTATGTGAGTTTTTTACTATGCAAGTTTTTTTTCCGCATAGCGAAAATTCCTATAGGAAAACTTGCATAACGAAAATTTCTATGGAAAAACTCACATAGTGAAAAATTTTCGTTATGCGAGCTTTCCCATACAAATGCTCGTTATGTGAGGTTTCCCACAGGGAAAGTCCGACTCGCATAGTGAAAATTTTCGTTATGTGAGTTGGATCGCTTTTGAAAAACCAGCTCATTATGCAAGTTTTTCACTAAGTGAGTTGCTCTTTAAGCAAGGTTTGACTGTACATAAAAACCCTGCCTTATCACATAACTGCCGTTTGCTTTGATGGAGAAAATTTCAAAAGTCCCAGCAAGCTAGCTGGACAACCAAGTGGTTTAAGTATCTGGCTGCAGAGCTAAAAGTTGGGAATTTGCTTCTCCACTGTGCCTCCCCAATGGACAAGCTGCACAGACCGGTATGCCCCCAGAAGGGAACTATAGACCACTTCCGAGTATACTGTCTAGAAAAACCTGAAAAGGTTGCTACAAGTCAGCACCGACTTGGCACACAACTATTAACAAACTATGTCTGACAGATCTCCCTGGTCCCCCATGTTCACTGAACTTTGAAAGAAAAGTGAGAGGACACTTTTTTGCAAGACAATATGACTCTTTAAGCGGAGCTTCCACTTTGTACTTCACATGTCCACCTGTTTTTCATCCATTTATATATAGATGACATTAATAAGCTAACTTGTAACTGCCTGTATTTTTAGATCCCCTTCTAAAATGTAATGTTAAACTGATTACTCTCCAATCCCTTGTAGCATACGGTATAAATCAACACATGCCTAACAGGTAGATGAATCTCAGTCTTAATGAATCATGCAGTATTAGTAGTTGCCTGAAACCTACCACTACTGAAAGCCTATTTGGCAGACGTTGCCCTTCTGGAAATACCTTGAAAGATGCAATCAATTAACAAATGAAATAAGGTAGTACAGCACCAAACTCATTCTCTTCAGGGGCACAAACTCCCTAGATGACAATTCCTCCTTCAAGTGGCGTATCTGTTCTGAACAAAGGCTATCATAATGGAAATAGTCTTCCTGTTCCTAAATCCTCGGAAAAGTTCCCAGGACATTCCACACCAGTCTGTCAGGTTCTTCAGCCATGAAGTCATTCATCCAGGGCCTTCTCTTCTCAAGGCTCTTCCCTTGCATAACAAGTTAAGAGTACTGTATTCAATACTTCCATGTTGTTCCTGTTATGTCCACAATGTATCAGAGCTTTATTTAATGGTGTTAAACAGTTGTTCATAATAGCTTATCAAATGACAATTAAAATTGAGGATTTATTCTGGACTCCTCTCAAGCTCTAGTCTAGGTATTAAACCATAAGCTCAGATTTACGTAGAGCAAAACTAACACATCTTGTACAATGAAGGCAAATGTCTATCAGGGGCAAGATTGCAGAGGGTCTGAAAATCTCTTAATACACACTCTAGCTTCTCTGCAGTTTCATTAACACCTTAACTGCCTCACTACTAGTTACTAGCTTTTGAAGTAAATACTGTAACTGATTGTTGGCATTATCACTCATACTTCTCAAAATGTGGTTAAGCAAACATTCAACTGTCTGAATTGTCCCATTTCCTCACCATGCTCCCTCACCTGACACATTCATAACCTCCATTTGGGGCATTCAAAACTTTTATAATTACATAAATGTTCAAGGTACTGCCCTTCTCCCCACCAGTTTCCATTGGACAGAAAGGATTTCAAATCACACTGCCCCTTACTCCTAGCTCACTCGGGAATTTGGGCTTAATAAAGATTGCCTATCAGTTCATTTTGGGCTCCCTTAAGTGTCACCTAAAAAGCTAGCAGTCAGTTCTATGTGCCTCTTTCACCCTACAACCGTTGAATTTAAAAATGTCTTAACACCGTCATCCATTTCTCAATCCCTTTCATCAATGCCCATCATTGAAATATTAACGTTCTCTATACCATGCTTCATAGGCCTGAAAAATATCCCACTTGGCATTTCTGTGAATGCAAGATATTACGTATCAGTGAACTTTGGCATGCTAGGTGTTCTTGGACTTCAATTACCAGAAGCCCAAGTCAGAGCATTAATGATTTTAATGCAGTTATGCTTCCCATAAACTTTCAATCCCAAATGCTATTTTAGATCCATTACATGTAAACATCATGTAGCTTTCAACCGTTTACCTATCCCATCTCAACAGACATTTCATTTTTATGGTGCAACAGGACTTCTGGCAAACTGAAGTAATCCTCTGGACTTCAGCTAAAGGTCACCCTTGCTCCAAAGCTAGTCATATCCAACTCCAGGATACAGTGCTTATCTCCTTTTACAGCCAAAGACAGAGCACTGTCTGCATCTGCAGACATTTCTGTAGTCATGTGGCAGGCATGACTAGACACTGGAGTGCATGGAACATTACCTTCCCAATGAAGGGGTAGCTATTTTATCTGTTAGTAATTTCTTGCTTTCAAACTAGTAAACTGGGACAGGCAGCTCACTCCCAACATACAGTGCTCTAGTCTCAAACTGCTGATCTCCCAGTCGTCACGATCAGTGCCTTAACCACTAAACCACTGCAAAGTTTACCCTTCCTTAATGTTTCTCAAAGTGGTTAACTTCCCTAATAGAAAGTTCTCCAGCTTCCTGTTATCTGCTCCATTCCTCCAAAGATTGCTAGCCAAGAAACTGTTGCTTCATCAGCCACATTTTATTTTCTATTTGGTATTTATCTCTATAATACAAGACACTGAAGAACTTGGGATTCTTTGGTTCAATATGATCAGTGTGCAATCACTATGCGCAAACATTCAATTGATCAATTTTTTTATTGTACTGTACATTTCCCAAAATATCCAAGACAGATCAAAATTCATGAAGGATTTCACTTCTTGTGAAAAGTCTTCAACTCCGGCTCCCATTTGGCTTAACTCTAAAAATGGAAAAAAGAAAAACTGAAATGGAATACAAAGAAACACTGTATTGCACGTAATTTATGCTGCATCTTATACAAGCTTACTTGAAGGTTGGATTTCAGCAATTGTGTATATAAACCTACTCAGGATAATTACTGCAAGAACATAAACACATTACAGCATATAATTCTTTCCTTGTAAAACTTGTAGGTAGCTGTCCAATCCTCAGTGAATCCATAAATCCACTTACAAAATCCAAAGCATTTTGCTTCAGACTAGATCAGTGGTTCCCAACAGGGGGTACACAGCCCACAAGTGGACTCCAATTCCCAGAAACCTAAGTCAGTACATTGGCTGATCAGTGCTTTGGGGAAATGACTTAGGCTTCTGGGAACTGAAGTCCACAAACCAGCATTTGGGAAACACTGGACTAGATGCATCACACTTAAGGAGGCACATACAATCTGTGGATAGTTCACCCTATTAGATGTTCCACTCTTAATCATCCTCTTTCTAATACCTTAAATGCTGTGACTTCAAATTATCACCCCAAAATATTTGATTTGATCAAATGTTTCTTAGACTGATTCCACCCATCCTTACCTTCAATTCTTCAACCAAAATTCAAGGGTTAATCCCAACTACAGTAGACACATTGAAACAACTATGGATCTACCTTCATTTAGTCAATGCTACTGATTTAATGTAGTAGAAAAGAAAACAAAACCAGTTGAGTTGATTCAACAAAAAAGCTATAGCTATCACATAAACCCGGCACAGGAGTATTAAATAAATTACGTCTATTGCACTTCTTCGTGTATGCCTTCTTACCTCCTAGTCTTTTCCGTAGCAGAGAACAATTCTCTCCACTTGGAGATCACATCCGCTGTTGAGAAAAAAATTGAAACAATTTACTATATTTTATGTTTAACAAATAGCTAGGCTATTCATAAATCATTGTGGATTCAATGACTATGGGTTTAAAAAAAATTAAGGATGGCCCCGACAGCAATATAAGCTAGGCTTCTTCACCCGAACTATTAATTTCTTATGAAATTTAAAAGTACTCTGCTTACCTCATGAAGCAGAATCAGACTGACATCCTTGGGACAAACCCATTCCTGCTACTGCTTGGAGTTTAGCTCATCACCTGGAGATGAAAACAGTAGTTAGGTCTCAATACAGGTTACTAAGTAAATATATTGTCTGAACACTAAGTACTGTATTTATTAACTGTAACCTCAGAAGCCGGATCCATATTGGCAGTTTTTCATCAAGGAATCAGGTTCGGGATAGGCTCATCACTGGTTAAATCAATAAGTGATTTCTGAACAGAAACATGTATACACATACCTTTATCCTAGATCATCTTCATATATCTGAAAAAACAAAATGCAAAGTTACTATACTATTTTATTCCGTATTTTCCTCCTCTAGGGACGGCAAAGATTGCCCTTTAATAAGAAAAAGCATTAAAAACTAACTTGGCACCAATGGAAGCCCTTCAAATAAACTTTGAAATCAAGGGTAGAAATAAATGTACTGACATAGGGTAGGAATGTCCATGTAATTACAACAAAGCTAGTTAATATCATAAAAGGTAAAAGTATAAACACAATTAGTTATGGGAAACCATTATATGTACAATAAGTCTAAGGATTTGAGTCAATGGTGTTCCCCTTCAGAAAAACACTCAATATCCCTTTTCCAAAACTACTTCAAAGAATTCAGACCCTTCAGAGCACATGAAAAGGAGAGAAAACCTTAAGACCAGTCTCATAAGACTAGGTATGTAGTCCATACATTTAAATTGCTAACTACCAAGAAACTGACATACTGTATTGCCATAAAAACTGTATGGATCTGACATTTATATGTAACTGTTTGTTAAGTATTATTCTAGCAAATTATTTTTAAATGTCAGAAACTAGAAAACCACTTTTTGTTATTTCAGTCCTTTGTAACAGTTGGGGGGAATGCTACAAGGAGCAGGGCAATTGTTTAAGTAGACAACTGCAATCTGGGAGGCATGATCCTTATTTGGAGAAATTATATATGGGGGATATAATCCACAAAAGCAGTTTTGAAACACACATACATATTTTGCATTTTAATTGGAAGTGGTGTGTGGATTGCTGTGTCCATTTTAGACTCAATCCTGTTCTAACACACACAAAATGTCATCAGGAACATCCATTATTGTCCATTATTTTAAAACATCCATTTTTGTAAAGTTATATAATGCATCCCACAGGATTGCTCTTTAAGCAAAACACCACTGTAAATGGCCAATTGTGGGGGGGACTGTGAACCCTGATTTATTTGTTAAGCGAGTTTTTGGTTGGTTTTATTTGTTAAGCGAAGCGAACATTCAGAGAAAATTCTGCTCTTTAAGCGAGGCGCTCTATATGTGAGATTTGACTGTACAGTAATACCTCATATAACATTAGTATCGAATAACACTAAAATCGCATAACATTAAGGAATCTGGGGGGAAGAATTGCATCAGATAACATTAAGATCCTATGGGATGCTTCAGATAACAACCGCTAAAGCCTGTGTGGTTACAATGTATCTCTATGGATCCCATAGAGGATCAGATAACACTAAAAATCATATAACACCAAGACTTGTGGAACCAGGTTTTAGTGTTATATGAGGTTTTACTGTACTTTGAAAATGTTTCTAACTGTAGAGTTGGGATTAATATGGAAAATCAAAATTAAGTAATGGGAGTAGTTCCTGAATTAGGGTATCAGAATCTTTGCAAAAATATCAATAGTAAAATGTATCCTTTTGCCAAAATTCCACTCTAAGCACCTTATTGCTACCTTCTTTGAAAACCAGGTGAAAGAAGGTTCCTGTATGGCCATTTTCAAATGTAAGGCTGTCTGCATTAAAAAATAACGAACAGAAATTTCTAAAAACATCATTTCAGCCAAAATATAACTGTACTGAAGATCAATTTCTGAGACATACCACAGAATTCATTTTGTATTGTGGCAACACCAACGTAGCTTTTAACTTCATAGTTCCTGAAACACAAATGAAAAGATAGAATTTACAATCAAATGATAGCATTATCAGAGTTAAGCATGCATCATAAATGCAGCAAGGAAAATAAAATTTGTAACAAAATCCAGTTTTTCTACATCATATTTCCAGTTAAACAGATACTGGCATGCTACAACATGACTTCAGTTTTAGCTCCATGGCTCATAATAGTATTAACTTCCAAACAGAGGTAGCATTTAATTTTTATGCCATTTGGTTGGTAACGTGATCAGCTAATTGCAAGTCACCCAAGCCACTACCATTTTAATTTAACCATGAGAAAGCTACTTTCCAGTTTGTAATTAAGAGGAAATTAGACTACAAGATCATCTGATGCAAGAATGAATCCGCTTAACTGCTGTAGATTTAGAAAAGACTGTATAAGTAGGTCTCCAGTTCAAACCTTTTCTACAAACTCACCAGGAAAGCAAGTGATGTATACCATTGATAACCTTAGTAAAAAAAACTGTGCACCTTAAAAATTACTATATTTAGACCAATACGGTGGTGTTTTTGTCTATTTTACTTACCATTTGGTGTATGCAGTCTAACATGGCTACCACTTCAAAAATACCTTTGGAAATACTCTTGACTGTTCTAAGGGCTGGCACCAACTATTTGTTAAGTATTTTAACTGCCTAAAGAATGGTTACAAAAGTAATAAGAATGTGTTCAAGTACCGTAAAACCTCATATAACACTAAAACCTGGTTCCACAAGTCTTGGTGTTATATGATTTTTAGTGTTATCTGATGCATGTTAAAATCCTATGGGATCCATAGAGATACATTGTAACCACACAGGCTTTAGCAGTTGTTATCTGAAGCATCCCATAGGATCTTAATGTTATCTGATGCAATTCTTCCCTCCAGATTCCTTAATGTTATGCGATTTTAGTGTTATTCAATACTAATGTTATATGAGGTATTACTTGTATTTAAAATATATTGTCTATTAAACAAGAATCAGGCAGGGCACACCAGAAACCTTACAAATGCGTAAGAATTACATCCCTAAAGGTGTTTTTGCTTACCCCCTTAAGAATTGGAAAAGTAGGTTTCCCCTTATTTGTATTAATTTATTAACACGTTCAGGGGCATCAACACACACGGAAATGTTACTCGGGTTGGTCACACAAACTAATTTCAGCTCTACGAGTCCCTCACATCTCTTGGTTAAAGAGCCAGCCCTGGTGGTGCATTGGCTAAGCTGCTGTAGTACAACCAGAAACGTTGCGAGTTCGATCCCGACGTGACATAAGGTTCACATTCCAAGATCAACAAAATGCGTATCCATCATGCCGGGGGCAAAAAAAAAACCCCGCTAATTAACTTGTGAACCCCGCGTGCACTAAGCGCTATGGGGCGGTATATAAGGATTATTGCTGTTAAGGAAACAGGACTAATTCCCTCCTACTTACCCCATAGGATAGTCTTCCCCCCACCCTGCGACTTCCATTTTTTGGCAGGAAAATAATGACCAGCAGCCACGATGCTGCAAGCCATTTTAGGCAATGCTTTTTTGAGACTTCCCACGTGGCACAACCGAGGCTCTTCCAAACCAAGGTCAGACTACAAATCCCAGCATGCCGCCTTTCGTGGAATCCCTCCAGGCAGGGAGACTTCGCCCCCAAAAAGGGGACGAGACCGCCTTGGGCGAGAGTCCCCTCGGTCTGCAGGTGGCCCTTAAAGTAGGAACCAGCCAGGCACAGACTACCGGGGAAACAACCTTCCCACAAAATGGCCGCACTCTGGGGGAAAAGGCTTGGCAACAAAGACGATCCGTCCACTTACCGCAGTCCCAGGGAAAGACTGAGCCACGCCTCTCCCGGTCCCTTATATAGGAAACGGAGAGCCGGAACTCTCCACCCCACCCCGTCCTCCACGCCTCTCATTGGATGCCTAGACAGGGAGTGTGTGAGGGGGGCGGGGCAGAAAGAATCCCTCCGCAAGTAGTAGAGTGAGAGGGTTTTCGTCTTTCTTCTTCCGAACCGTTTAAAGGGGGAGGGAGGAGGTTTCCTTCTAGGCGGGCGCCTTGCAGTTCCTCTTCTGATTCCTTTTCTTTCTCCTTCGAAGATTACCTCCATCTTCTTTCTCCACAAGCTATACCGAGGGAGGGTGTACTGTAGAGGCTTGGCAGGCACGTTAAAAAAAAAGGACCTGTTAAAAAAAAAAGGACCTGGGTTAAGATTTGAATATTGACCAAAAAACAACAACCCACCTCATTCTCTTTTCCTGCATTTTCGTCAGATTTTAAGAGAACAAGCCATTTTTCATTACATGTTGACATTTTTGAAGAGGCAGCTGTGTTAGTCTGTGTAAGCATATCAGAAAGTAAACACAACAAAAAGGCAAATGTTGTGGCACCTTAAAAGACTTAACTGCTCTATTTTAACGTTAGCTTTCCAGGACAACATTTACAACACTACTTGTTGTTCAGTACCAAAGTCAATTCCTACCATTGTCCTCCAGGCACCCCTATCCTAGCTGTAAAAAATCCTGCCAATCTAGCAGCTCGAATGCAAGAAATTGCAAGTAGAGAAATAGAGACCACTTAGGTGGGAAGGTAACAGCGTTTTGTGCACTGGTGTTAAGGCCAGAGGCGTAGCTACCGCCGTATCTGCCGTATCAATTATACGGGGGCCCTGGGCCACGGGGCCCCCAACGTGCGTAAGCAAAACAAATCTTTACCCTTCCTAAGGGCCCCCAAACAAATTTTTATACGGGCCCCCGCCAAGGTACGCTACTCTTCTGGTTAAGGCATGCCTGCCACATTGCCACGGAAATGTTTGCAAATGCAGATAGCACTGGCTCTTTGGCTATAAACAGATGAACACTGAACCCTAGAGTTGGATACGACTGGCTTTCGAGCAAGGGTGACCTTTACCTAGTCGTAAAAACTACACTGATTTGTACACTTATATGTTATGCTAGCCAACCATTGTGTGCTTCTGTACCTGATGTGTACAAATAGATGCCATGAAGTCTCACTCTTACGTCTCATAAATTGGACTTGATCCCTGAAAGCTAACATTAAAATACAGGATATCAAAGAATTGACAAGACAAAAAACATTGTGGCACCTTGAAATCTAACTGCTGTATTTTTAATTGTTAGCTTTCGTGGATCAAGTCAACTTCATCAGACATAAGAATGAGACTTCATGGCATCAATTCATGCACATCAGGTACAGAGGCACACAATGGTTGATTAGGTAAAGGTTTCCCTTGCTCGAAAGCCAGTTGTATCCGACCCTAAGGTTCAGTGCTCATCTCTGTTTCAAAGCCAAACAGCCAGCGCCGTCTGCTTCTGCAGACTTTTTGGTGGTCATGTGGCAGGCATGACTAGACACTGGAGCATATGGAAAGCTGCTTACCTTCCCACCAAAGTGGTCCTTATTTATCTACTTGCAATTTCTTGCTTTCAAACTGCTAGGTTGGCAGGAGCTGGGACAGAGATGGGACCTCATTCTGTCATGCAGTACTCAGGAATCGAACTGCTGACCTGTCCCCTTCCAGTCTGGGTCATAAGTTTACAAATCAGTGTGGCTGATGGGACTGGATGATAATAATAATTTCATGTCAGAAATTATTCTGGGTTGAAAGGATTTTTGCGGAAGAAACTCTGCTCAGGGAATGCCCAAATGTGGCTCCTTGGCATACAGTACTGATGAAGCTGAATCTCAGGACAGCAGACAATTGTTCCCATTGGTTCCATGTAGACTTTCAGTGTTTCCCAACCTTTGGTCTTGGACTTCAATTCCCGAAAGCACTGACCAGCCAATGTACTGACTTTGGTTTCTGGGAATTGAAGTCTCTCTGTTAGACGTGAGCACCACATTGGAAACCACTAATGTAGATGTTAAATAGGATGTGGACAAAACAGAACCCTGAGAGATGCCACAGATCAAAGGTCAGAAGCCAAACAGGAGTGTCCCCCCCCCCCGCGGAACCATCTTCTAAACCTAGTCTTAGTGCATACAAGATTGGTATCCCAATAAGTGCTTCTTGGAAGTCTGTTACCAGGACAAGAAAACAAAAGTGTTCCCTAAACACAGTGGTGGCCAGCAAAAATTTTCGCTACCACACCATAGGCGGAGCCTACGTCATGGGCAATCTAGTCATGCCTGCCATATGGCCATATATACATCTGCAAACACAGGCAGCACTGGCTCTTTGGCTGTAAATGGAGATTAGCACTGCATTCTAGAGTCTGATATGGCTGGCTTTTGAGCAAGGGAGACCTTGCTTGAAAGCCAGTCGTTACCAACTCTAGGGTTCAGTGCTCATCTCTGTTTATAGTCAAAGAGCCAGTGGACTTGATCCACAAAAGCTCACATTAAAATACAGCAGTTAGTCTTTAAGGTGCCACAAAGTTTTTGTCTTTTTTTGTTTACTCTCTGATATGCTTGCACAGAATAAATCTTTTTAAATGATAGCTGTGTTAGTTCGGGCAGGGCAGGGAGGTGGGCATGGCCACCCAATTTCACTATCCCCCTGTCCGAAGGCCACCCAATTTCGCCACACACACCCCTGCTGGGTGTGTGTGCACAAACCTGTTGCTGCCCATCACTGCCTAAACATCATTATATTTACAGCTTAAGGAATCTGTCTGTCTGACTGTCTGCCTGTCATTTCCCACTGATAATTAGTGTGCAGCACTACTCCAGGCAACTCACAATAAAGTAAAAAGACAACAAGAGATACATTCATAGATAAAATAAAAAAGAACAATAAAAGAAAATAGCAACAACCCCATAGGCTTAATAGAGCCGTAATTAGCACCAGTAACAACAGCAACAAATCTCAACAATAATTGAATTCAATGTTCAAAATAGCTAAACCAGTATCAGTTTGACTGTGCTTAAACTTGACTTGAGAATGCCTCGGTGAACAAAAATAGTTTTCAGTGTTTTCTGGAAACCCAAAGGTGTAGCGGTTGTCCTAATTTCAGATGGTAAGAAATGCAACAGTAAGGGTGCCACCACCAGGAAAGTTCTACTTTTTAAAGAAGTTTTTTTTACTTCCTTAGGCATAGGCACCACAGTTTATTAATTATCCAGAAAGTATTCTCCAGCAATGGGAGGCAAAAATGCCACCCTCTTTCATTGGCAGTCCTTCCTACAAATCATGTTCCTTTCCCTCACCTAAGCTATAGAAAGTGACACATGCTATAAACTGTGCCCACGGCTCCCAAATTAGCTTTGGCAACTGGTAGAGGAGCTATTGCATACTTGCACCTTGCCCTGGTTACTATATATTCCCTCAGTCAATATACAACAATGATTAAGTATCTTGCTTTAAGCCTCTTTCCTACAATGCAGAAGCCTCTTATAAGGATTGGTTTTGTCACTACAGTATTTCCTCTTCAACTAAGCAGCATCAGTAAACTTTCACGAGCTTTTCCAAAGGCACGAATGTTAGTACAGTACTAACCTTCCTTACAGGATTGCGGGAAGGTTCAGAGATATAACACATATCATATAAAATATTTCAAACATTTATGAATTATTTAATAAACAATAGATCTATTTTTTTCTAGGTCACAATGCTTAATTCATCATTATAAAACTAAAAATTGTGTAAAATTGCCAACTTCTAGTTTCAAAACATACCAAGTTTGTTGTTGTTGTTGTTGTTCAGTCGCACAGTCGATTCTTAACAAATCTCTGTATACAGATTTCTGTCTTTCTGCACACAAAAGAAACACAGGTAAAATTATCTTGTGTGCACAGGAACCAAGAGCACTGATATGTTCAGAAACTGTGGACAAGACATGAATCCTAATGTCTTGCGCACATGACTCTCAGCCTATTACTTCAAATGAGATTCCATGTAGTCACCTCAGGGAGGAGCTGTTGTAATATGGCTCACACACCATCACACCACCAATTGAGAAAAACTCAAACCTGCATGCAGTTGAATTTAATACATCTCTAAAAGGATGTCAGCAGGATATACCTTATGTGTCCTATGGAGAGCGACCTCTCAACACTAGGGTAATTTACATGTGTCAGAATACTCATATAAGCACATTACCATGCAAATATGTTTATTGCTTTTGTACCTGATTTAAAGTAGCTTTCTTTCTTTATTCGTGTCAGAGGTACCACCAGCATATAATAACATACAAAGCTAAAATTAACACATCTAAAAACAAAATAGAATTTAAAAGGGCTAGATGACATCTCCCCAATATCAGGCTACATCAATAGCATTTCCTCTTGTCAACATAAAGTCATCCTCAGTGCATGTTGAGAGGCATTGTGTCATATGGGAGATAGTTTGTACTTCTCTACATTCACACAGGCTGTCATCTACAGGGAAACCCCACTTTCTCAGATTAGCCCTTGATCTTCCTACCCCAGCACACAGTCCATTTAAAGCTTTCCACACAGGGCATGGTTATTCTTGGCCAGGCGGTAGGGAACAACCATGGCCCATGCGGAAAGCTTTAAATAGCCTGCATAGGGTTTATCTGTAGATGACAGCCCTTTGTGAGGGTGGAGAAGTACAAACTACCTCCCATATGATACAATGAAGTAGCTGATAAAAGCTCTGAGCTTGATGAACAGAAAGTCAGCATTTTGAGACCCGAGTGCTGTGCAACAGAGTGAACTCCCATTGTCTGTCCCAGCCCCTGTCGGCCTAGCAGTTCGAAAGCAAGAAACTGCAAGTAGATAAATAGATACAGTTTCAGTGGGAAAGGTAACAGCATTCCATGCATTCCAGCATCTAGTCATGCTTACCACATGACCATGGAAACATCTGCAGACACAGAGAGCACTGGCTCTTTGGCTGTAAATGGAGATGAACCCTAGAGTCAGACATGATTGGCTTTTGAGCAAGGGAGAGCTTTGCTAACTTTCCACTGGAGACTGAGATTAAGATAATCTGCCATCATGTATGGATGTGAAAGCTGGATGATAAAGAAAGCTGAGAGGGAAAAATATTAGTTGAGGATATGATGTTAGAAGAGAGCTTTGTGGGTACTCTGGACTGCTGGAAAGATGATCAAGTCAATCCTAGAAGGCAGGATTCTTTGAAAAAGACAATGATGCTGGGAAGGGTTGAAGGCATCAGGAAGAGAGAAAGACAAAATTCTAGACGGATTGACTTCCTAAAAGGAATAATTAGCTTGTGTTTGCAATAGCTGAGCAGAACTGTTGAGGACAGGAGAGTTTGGAGATTGTCTATTCATAGCGTTGCCATAAGTCTGAGGTGACTTGACAGCATGTAACAAGAACATGTCCACTGAAAAACCAGTTCCACAGCTTCCAATAAGACTTCCTTTTATGTAAGTAGGTATAAGAGCTCTCTGTTTGGTATACAAAACTAACTTTGGTAAATAACAGGTTTCCTTAGTTTACTTCCGGCAAAGGGCAGAACAAATTAACATCTTTGCTCCATTGGTTTAACAAACAAAATCCCACACTTGAGCAATACCATTAATATGACCAAACAAAGGCACCACTGCAACATTTTGGTCACAATAAAGATATTGTTCCATCAATACATATTGGATTTCAATGGGCTTTACCCAGATGAACATGTTTCTAATCTAAATATCAACATCTAGTTTTAAGGTCTTCCTCGCAGTGTCAGTTTCTACCTTTAGAACACACCTCCTTTTTATGACCAGTAGGGGGCAATTAATCCCAAAATATTTACCACAGTTGCTTTAAGGTCCAAACATAGCAGGCTTTGAGGAATTTATAGTTTCATTCCATGAGTCATGAAAGGGACATGGTTTCAATGAGTTTAAAATCTAACATCTAAAAGGGCACATTTGATCCCACCCCTTGCAACTAACAGTCTGTTTATTTTGTTTTCCTATTTTGTTTTCCTCTCATTTAAACACAAGTTATAAATTATGGAATGGCAAAGGCAGAGAAATAAGTCCTTCTTCACAAGCTTGCATAAATGGGCACCCTGCAGTAAAAATGTGAAGTCCAGAGTCTAAAAGGCCCTGATTGTAACACAGTCTCTAGACCAGTGGTGGAGAACCTATGGCGCATGTGCCACAGGTGGCATTCAGAGCCCTCTTTGTGGGCTCCCGTGCAGTCACCTCAGTACAGAGTTTGCCCCACCCCTCTGCCCAGCAGCCCAATGGGAGTGCTTCCTCCCTCCCCCCAGCACAGAGTTGACCCCACCCCTTTGTGAAGCAGCCCAATGGGAGCATTTCCTTCCTCCCTTGCTGCTGTGTTGGCACTTGCAATAAATAAATGGGTTTTGGGTTGCAGTTTGGCCACTCAGCCTCTAAAAGGTTTGCCATCACTGCTCTAGACCTATTACAACGAGAGGTCTTGCTTTTGAGTCAAGCTGCAGGGAGCTGCATCTGGTTCCATTTTGTCCTCTGCTCATGGCCAAGCTGGACAACACACCAAAATACCTCTGTGGAATAAAACTGCTCCTTTTGCTGCTGCAAAGGAAATGATTTTGCCAGTTGCCTTATATTATTAAGCACTGCATGTTTTTGCAAATGTTGTACATTATTGTCTGTGGAAATGTTACAGTTTTTATTATAATGTAATATGGTGATCTTTGTGATAATGTTTGTATCATTGTTTGCCATTGTGGGAATTTTTTATATAGGAATAGCAGCTTCTTCCGTGTCTAGGCCAGATGTGAAACTGCGAAAATGAAGGCACCTTCTGGTGAGTTCATTCTGCAGTTTCTTTTGCCTGATCCAGTGTGAGACAGATTAGCCGCCAACACAAGGTGGCCACTGCCAGGGTATGCCCAATTGTGATTCACAAATACCACAATCTTTGAGAAAGCTCTTTCTTTTATAAGCAGCTTATAAATATGGCCAATTTTATCTGTTTCTGATCGAGAAAGAGGCTTTGAATTAATTTAAATATTCGTATTATTCTGTGGTTGGTGACCTATGACTGAAGTATAACTGTCAAAAGTGTCCAGCTAAAATGTCACTATATTGGCTGGAATAAATTAAGCTTGCTCATCAATGGCATCCTTTGGGATTGACAGTCGTCTCTCTAATATTGCTCTCACATACAACGTTTTAAAATCTAAACTTCACAAAGAAAACCTATTCACTGCACCATTTAGAAATGGAAAGAGGGGAAGAGATAAAAAACATTGCTTTCAGAACATTGGAGGTGGAGAAGGAAAGAAATGCAGAAAACAATCCCTTACTCTAAAACTAGAAAAGATAGTGAAAATTTTTGTCAATAACTTTCACTACAGTTTCTAGCCTTACAGAGTGGAATTAATTATTAAACACAAATTAAAAGTCTTTACACATATGCTTATTTCAAGGAACATGGGTGGGAGCAATTAGAGTTTTACAAATTAGGGGTGAACACTATAGGTGACACTAACCAAATCAGGACCATCTATGTGTTTCTAAGGCAGTCATGAAACAAAGCAAAAAGGTCTGGCAGCAACCCAACCACCGATTCCCCCATGTAAATTCCAACATTCATGGGTTTTAACGTGTTAAAATGGTCATTTAATAATGGGGAAGAATTAGAGCTATCAAGACCTTATAAAGAGGCCATTGACCTGGCATTGAATGAAGAGACAACCCAGTGCCTAAGATATTTTGTACATGCTCCAATGACTGATATCCCCGTCAGGGTCTCGGAATAAAGTCATCAGGCTGTAGT
Source organism: Furcifer pardalis (assembly GCA_030440675.1). Taxonomy (NCBI): domain Eukaryota; kingdom Metazoa; phylum Chordata; class Lepidosauria; order Squamata; family Chamaeleonidae; genus Furcifer; species Furcifer pardalis. Next base: position 44,724,591 of record CP126890.1, on the reverse strand, counting down.
AACCATTTTCATCCATCCATCCATCTTTCCTTTCCTCCTTCCTTCCCTCCTTTTTTGCTACAGTACACAATGAGGGACTTGTATCAGCGTAGTATATTGCCTGTGTTTGGCTTATTCCCTTTCTTTTTAAAACCTTCACTAATTATACTCCTAAAACTGGGTGTGTGTAAAAACAATACACCTTGCAGAATGGATGGCTGCCAAAGAGTGGCTCTCACCAGGACAGGGTTCTAGCTGGACCATGTTGAAATCACTTAATAGACTTGCAAGCCAAGTAGGAAGATCAAAGAATCATCAAGTAAAATGAAGCTACTTTAGATGCAGTACAATTTTTCTGTGCATGTGGAGAAATTCAGTCAGTGAAACATTTATGTGCATACAATTTATGCCGCACTAGATATACAAAACAAGAGCTAGTAAATTGCTGAGATAATGCTATTGAACTAGCTGGGTTCTGATAAAGAAATAGTCTAAATCATTATAAAATTTTGAAATAAAGTATTGATATTTCATGTATGCCCATAATTTTAAATTGAACAAAGTTCTGATAGTAAGAAGAAAAAGACATTTTTAGGCTTGCTCCTTTCCTATTGCTTTTCAGTTTTTAAACGAGTCATGCATTCAATATTCTCAAGTACAATAGCCTCAATTTAATCATTTTAACTTCCAACAGAGCCCTGGCCTGAGTCAATCTAGAATCCACCCAGGAAAAGTGGTTTGAAAAAACCACAATTTCCAGTTGCCAAAAACTGTATAATAGGCACAAGTAGGCATATCAGGTTTTGGAAAGATTGCAAGACTGTGTGCTGTCAATGAATAAGAGTGAATGAATAGAAGTGTGCTGTCAATGAATAAGAGCCATTATAAAAAGACTAAAAGCAACTTTCTGCTGTAATCCACTTAGAAATGTCTCAGAAAGCCATCTACGATATAAAGTGCTTTCACAGTAGATGAGATACTTAGCTTGTATCTTGAAACTGTAAGCTTGTTTCTCTTCCTCCCTGTGACCAGTGTTCTATTGCTGATGTTCATTTTGGTAAATGAAGTCACAAACATCTTGGTAGCAAATTGCTGCTCATTAATCAGTGGCTGGTTTAATTTGTGAACATGCATCTCACCACACAATCAGGATTTGTCCAGGAATGCAACCAGCATCTTGTTAATGAGCATCAATTTGGTAATAAGAACGAATGGGTGCACAAATGTATTTGTATTGTACAGTATTTGAATCTGTATATGGTATTATACAGTGGTACCTCATACAAATGATTTAAATCTGTTCCATAGGGCTTGTTGTTGTAAAAAAAAAAATTGCTATACAATACATGCATTGTATAGCGATTTTCCCTATGGGATGCATCATACAACAATTTTTTTTGCTAAGTGGTTTTTCCCATTGACAAATTGTATGATTTTTACCATAGGGAAAATTGTTATGTGGGATGCTATCCCCCTGCCCTAATTGTTATGTAATTTTGTTGCTATACGGGGCGGCTGTTGTATGAGTTGTATGACTTTCCCCATTGTTTTGTACTGTATATCCTTGACTGTGTTGCATCTCTTTGATTGTACTGTATTTTTATTTTTATTTTTTATGATGATTTGTTGACCACATTGATTGTATTATATTGTTATATTTATATGGTGTTTTTTATGTATATTTCATACTGTTACATTGTTAGCCGCTCTGAGTTGCTTCGGCAAGGAGAGCGGCATATAAATTTGAATTTAATAATAATAATAATAATGAGGTTCCACTGTATATTATGTTTTCTTTTTCTATTGTTTTAGTAAAAAATATTGTTTTTTAAAAAAGAACTGACATGAAAGAAACTGAAGCTTTGATTATTTTTTTGCTGCGCAAAAGCAAACACTCCAAATTAATGTTACGAAAGCTAAATTTCAAGGAATTACAGTACTGCAAACAAGAAATGTCAACTCTTTCAAGAAAAAGATGAAACTTATTTGTGAATGTTCAAAGATTACACAGAGACTAACAAAAAAAGACACAATATAATCTCAAAATTAATACTCTGATTGTTATGTAAAAATATATAATCTGCAAGCATCCAAGAATTCATAGGAACATCAAGTTGAAAAGATGTTAGGAAATGAAGATATTGTGGGATTTTTGGACCCAAACAGACAGACACATTAAGTATAATACACCAGACTTTACAATAATAGAATGTAGATGTGTCTGTATAATTGACATTGCAAGTTCAGGAAATGCCAGAATTAAAGATAAAGGATCGGAAAAATTAACAAAATAGAGAAACCTGACAACAGAAATAGCTCAGTTATGATAAAACACTCTTGAGTGGCCTCTATAGTCATCGGAACACAGGGAACAAGCCGAGGAATTTCATAAAACATTATAATCAACTGCGGATCTCTGAAATAACATCATCAGAGTTTGAGGACAGCATATATATTACACTGCTATTTAACTGACGCTTAGATCATTGATTGAAACTTTTATCTTTTATACAATACCATTAATGTTTTTATAAAAGTGCTTGATTGTGTTTTGTTTGTTTAACAACAACAATAGAAAGTTGAGCTGTCAACTGGGGGGGAAAGCCTATGTATTGCCAGTACTGTACAGTAAAACCTCATATAACACTAAAACCTGGTTCCACAAGTCTTGATGTTATATGATTTTTAGTGTTATCTGATGCATGTTAAAATCCTATGGGATCCATAGAGATACATTGTAACCACACAGGCTTTAGCGGTTGTTATCTGAAGCATCCCATAGGATCTTAATGTTATCTGATGCAATTCTTCCCCCCAGATTCCTTAATGTTATGCGATTTTAGTGTTATTCGATACTAATGTTATATGAGGTATTACTGTACTTGAAAAACATAGAAGGAAAGGCTGACCAAAAGCTGACATGGGTCTGGCTGAGTGTAGGATTGTTGAAGAAGGAAAGTAAAGCATTTATTTTGGAAGCTCAAGAACAGGTTTTGCCAACAAATTCATGAAAACTAAAATATAGGAACTAGCCAACAATAGCAAATGTTTGCTTTGTGATGATAAAGGTGAAACAGTAGATCATCTGATCAGCGGATGCAGCAAAATTTCACAGACTTGAATTTGAATGCAGTAAAAATCATTGGGAACATCGGGTAGAGAAAATTTAGAAAACGAGAGTCAAGATCCTGTGAGACTTTAAAATTCAAACAGATAGACATCTGACTCACGACACACCTGATATAACTGTTGTGGAAAAGAAGAAGATCTGGTTTATTGACATTGCCATACCAGGAGATGCACAAATTGAAGACAAACAACTATATACTGTATTTAGAAATTTTGGATCTATTGGATTTAAACATCCTCGCTCTTCAAAAAAACAACTCTACTATGAACTGCATATATACAGTAAAACCTCATATAACACTAAAACCTGGTTCCACAAGTCTTCGTGTTATATGATTTTTCATGTTATCTGATCCTCTATGGGATCCATAGAGATACATTGTAACCACACAGGCTTTCGCGGTTGTTATCTGAAGCATCCCATAGGATCTTAATGTTATCTGATGCAATTCTTCCCCCCAGATTCCTTAATGTTATGCGATTTTCGTGTTATTCGATACTAATGTTATATGAGGTATTACTGTACTTAGATGTCACCTTAACAGTTCTTAGGTCCTTGGTTATGGTTTGAACTGTTAATTTCATACCAGTCTTTGACTGTGAATTGAATGGTAGATTTGTATAATAATAATAATAATAATAATAATAATAATAATAATAATAATAATAATAATAATAATAATAATAATAATAATAATAATAATAATAATAATAATAATAATAATAATAATAGGTGTAGGTCAGGGTTCAAATCCTATTGTGGTACACAACTTGACTATTCTAGAGCAAGTGCACAAAAGGAACAAATAGTTGCTCACAGCAGTGCCCACACAGCTCTCTCAGTAGGTTGCCTACAGAGAGCAAGCACAATATTCTTGGGTCAAGGGTTCAAAAACCTCTGAGTATGAAAATACTTTTCAAATCAGTTGATAAAGGACAGAGCTGGGACAGTCAGCATGGTCTGCAAGCATAGTTTCTAATGAGATATGTGGTTGCAGTGGTGCTAGGAAAATAGAGGGTGTACCTGTCAATTTTGCTTTTTGTTATCTTTTAATAGCATTTTCTCCTTGAATTTACAACATCTGATAAGACACAGGATTCTGCTCTTGTCAATCAAGGGACAAAGGACACCTAAATATATCTAAAGAAGAGGTTGACACAGCAGCAGTGGTGGATTGTCAAAATTCCCGCTACACCACTGTGACGTCATGGACGTTGTGGGCGTAGCCGATGTCATGGGTGGAGCAAAATAATAATATTTTTAAAAAATGTCTCCGCACGCGTCAAACCTCTGTTTGATGCATGCACAGTTCTTTTTTTAGTGCACATGCGTCAAACCTACATTTGATGCATATGCACTAAAAAAAAGACCTGTGCATGCATCAAACGGAGGTTTGACGCATGCGCAGTTCCAGGCAGCCATTTTGGCTGCCCGGAAATACATTTTTGGAGGGTGCCAGAGAGGTGACCGAACCAGTCGCCTGGGGTTTACCACCACCACCACCCCAGCGACCCATCCTGAGGTGGTCCGGACCAGTAACATCCCATCACTGCACAGCAGACCTACGATGCCATGGCTACTCTTTAAAACTTTGTTCCTGCATTTCTTAATTCTGTTCACATAGCAGTCTGATTAAAAACCTACCTGATTTGAAAGACATTCATAGCCATGGTGGAATAAGTCTCAGCTCTGATAATCAGTCTGCTCGAAATCAGCAAGGCTGAGAGGCAGAAGTCCAAAAGAACTTTAGAACTGATTAAAAATGTATGTCTCATCTTCTGTCTGAGTCCTGGAATACTTTTTAAGGCAGGGTGATCATGCTCCAATGCTGGAGGAAAGAGATTAGTTTACTTGTGCTATCTTTCTGTTGTGTAATAGTTCTTCTATAAGCACTTTGCCAGGAATACTGAAATAAGCACTTCCCTCATCAACATGGGCAAGTGTACCTGGCAAAAGATAAGCCTAACTTATACTTAAGAGCTGATGGTATTTAAAGCCAGCACTGATGTCCTAAGGTTTTTTTTTATCTTCAGTTAGACAAAATGGATATTTATTCTGATTTAATGCCACATTTTGTGGATGGTTCTGAAGCTAGCTTGTAGTAACTCAGAAAAAGATTAGCGGCATATTTCCCTACAGGATATGAAATGTTGAGTGTTATCTTCTCTCCATTTTTGTGTTCAACACAACTCTAATAGAATGTCATTGAAAACAGCATGAGTGTATAAAGACTAACCATTGCTTTATCTGCTCAGACAGAAAAGAAGCTGCCTCTTACTCAGCTGGAGTGTTAGCCCATTTAGACTTGTATTTCAGGGTTTGGAAACATAAATATATTTTATTTAATACAGGTACTACAACTCCCATGAATTTGCCTGCCACCATGGCCACTATCCATGCTGTCTTCTGAATTCTGGGAGTTGAAGTGCAAATTGGTAACATTTCCAAGTTCTGCAGTATTGTCTAATACACCGAGATCTTCAGGATATAAAATGACTCTAAATGGAAATGTCAGGAATTAAACCTACAACCTTTGTATGCATGTTATATTATCTTTTTAAACTAAGCTATAGCTTAGTTTTGCTAGAGAATGATAGTACATATTCTTCTAACACAGAGCAAATGCAGTGATGGGATGTAACAGGTTCGCACCAGTTCGCCAGAACCAGTAGTAACTTTCCCCAGTGTCCTGGAGAACCGGTAGCAGCTTTTGGGGGGAACCACCTTCGGTGCTGACCTTTTCACTGATTCCCCCACTGTGCATGCGTGCCAATCACTTGGTGTGCATGCACGCCTACAGTACTTGGCGCGTATGCACGGCCTCCTTACTGTCCTCCCAACCAGGGAGGAGGAAGAGAAGCTGCTAGCCTGAAGCTCCCTATAGCCTGCTCCCCAGGGTAAGTGACTCACCTTTGGATGTGGTGTGTCTGTGTGTATTTTAATGTGTATTTAATACCTTTACCTATATTGACGTACTACCACAGTTCCTAAAAAGGCCTGGCGACCTGGCTTGGGGTTTTTAAGCAAAGTCTTGGAGTTACCTCATCAATAAGCTACACCTCTGCTGTTCCAATTGCTGTTCCAATTGGAGAACCCTTAAGGAGGTACAGCTGTTTTACATTTACATTAAGGCATATTATCCTAGAGAACTGGTTAGGCAAAGACTTAGTACCTAACTTCTTTAACTGTTGAAAAGTGCCAAAATGAAGCCATCTTGTGGTGAGTTCATTCTGTAGTTCCTTCCATCTGACCTAGTGTGAGAAAGATTAGCCAGAATAAGCTTTAAGCTCTGGTTTAAAAGGTCTGGTTGATTTGTGTTTGGGGTGGGTGGGTGGGTGTATTTTAATGTATTTCTATATATTTATTTATTTTATTTAATTTATTTACGTGTTTGTGTTATGGGTGGGTGGGTGGGTTGAAGGGTGTGTGTGTGTTTGGTTGTGTGTGTGCTTATTTTTATTTTTTTATTATTTTTTCTTTGGCCCCACCCACAATGTCATGACATCATGATGTTGGCTCCGCCCATGAAATCATGATGTTAGGTCTGTCCATACTCTGATGACATCATGGTGGGGTAGTAAATTTTTTGACATCCCACCACTGAGCAAATGTATTCTTCTTTCATGTCCCGATCAAATCCTGCCCTGCCAAAATGAAGCCACTTTCTTGGCTTTGTTGTTGGCCAAAATTAAACCTTATCAGTCCATGTTTCTGGCAGTAATTGGCAGACCACTAAATGAACTGGATACTGTATCTCCACATTCACACAGTGTGTTGTTGTCTGCCAGTAGCCCACACTTGAGCATGTTGGTCTTACATTTAGGGACTCTGACCCTCAACCTATTCAGAGTCCTCCAACTGACATAGAGGAGGTTGAGTTCCTCAACAGTATCCTCCTTTAATGTTGTTCTTTGTCCAGTGAGCTCCTTCCTCCATCTTCTAATTTGGTTTTGCTCTTGCCTACCCTCAAGAATGTTTGTTCTTGCCATATCTATTATACATATATAGTATTGTCCAGATCTCCTGAGACTTGCTGGATGGTCTCTTTGCACCTTGAGAATCCATTTCTAGTAGCCAGAACCTGGTCTGAGTTGGTGGTATTCAAGTGTGGGGAGAGGAGTAAAAAGATGGTATTTTCTTCTAATTTCCAAGATCGGCTAAACCCAAAGTGGTACAATTTTCAGAGTATTGGACTGAAGTTTGGATGCCTTAGGTTTGAACCCCCATGTGGCCATAAAATTCACTGGGTAACCCAAGGCTTGCCATAAGGCAAGCTTGAATGGAGGGAAGAAGAGATATACTACATTCAATTCATTGGAGGAAAAATGGGCTGTCAGTGTATTAAAGAAACAATACTGTGCTCTCATTTGTGCCCATTTCCTTCGAGCTTGCAAAGCTGTCTAATCAACAAAGCAGTCCAGCCAGGCAATGGAGATTAAGCTGTTGACTTTTCTGTATGCAAAGCATGTGGTCAGTCATTGAATTGCAGCCTTTTCCTCTCATTAAAATATTTGCTCAGATTTATTTATTTATTTGTTCAGATTTATATTGCCGCCCACTCGCCAAGGTGACTCAAGAATGAAGAATGAGGCAAGGCTGAAGGAAAATCAACAGGCGATTGCTTAATCTGTAATTCCATTTATCTATACATCAATTTATCAATACCTTTATCCAGTGGTGGGATGTCAAACTTTTTACTACCCCACAGTGACGTCATCACACTGTGGGCGGAGCTAACATCATGATGTCATGATGTTGTGGGCGGGACCAAAGAAAAAATAATAAAAATATAATACAAAATAAAAATAAGCACGCACGCACGCACGCACGCACACGCACACACACACACACACACACACACACACACACACACCCCTCAGGACTTTTTAGGAACTGTGGTAGTATGTCAATATAGGTAAAGGTATTAAATACACATTAAAATACACAACAGACACACCACATCCAAAGGTGAGTCACTTACCCTGGGGAGCAGGCTATAGGGAGCTTCAGGCTAGCAGCTTCTCTTCCACCTCCCTGCTTGGGAGGACAGCAAGGAGGCCGTGCATATGCGCCAAGCACTGTAGGCATGCATGCACACCAAGTGCTTGGCATGCATGCACAGTGGGGGAATCAGTGAAAAGGTAAGCCCTGAAGGTGGTTCCCCCCAAAAGCTGCTACCGGTTCTCCAGGACACTGGGAAAAATTACTACCGGTTCTGGCGAACTGGTGCGAACCTGTTACATCCAATCACTGCCTTTATCTATAAACCCATTACCAATTAGCCAAAGTGCCCTTTCAAATAGGGCTTGGGATCTTCTGGCTGGTTAATTCAAGGCAAATTTGTAATTAGCTTATAATTGTAACTCCAATAGGCTGTAACTCTCAGTGGCCATGGTTGCTATGAAAATCTGGCAGTGGTGGTCTGAAAAGTATTTTTCCCCCTTCTCTGTCTGTAATTGATAACCATAAAAATGAAACCTGAGCAAATATTGCAGCCTTCTTTATGAGAAATAATTTTCTCATTTTTGTGTAGACCAGGGGTTCCCAACCTTTTCAAGCTAGGGGCTGGGTCATGCTCCCTCCATCAGCTTTGAGGGCAGGATGGCCATTTTGCCCTGCCTACACGATGGGGATGGCCATTTTGTCCCAACAGCTTTAAAAGGATGGCCATTTTGTTTCTCAAATGCCCTTGGAGGGGTGGGTGGGGGCACATGAAATGGCACATAGTCCGGATTTGGCCAACAGGCCTTGGAAACTCCTGGTGTAAACACGCATGTAGGTACCTTTCCCCCCAATTGTGTGGTATTTCCTAGACATATGTTAGTGGAAATGATCCCCTGGCCTAGCACAGGCTCCTGTACACACATGGGAACGGGGGGGGGGGGGGGGACCCTGATGTGATTGACTTTGACATGTCCTCGCTGAGGAATGGAAATGCAGTTTGCATTGTTAGTTTTCACCAAAATGATAACCTATGTGAACTGTGACACTTCAGATGATAATAATAATAATAATTTCATGTGAGAAATTATTCTCGTTTGAAAGGAATTTTTTCTGGAGGAACTCTGCTCAGGGGATGCCTGAATGAGGCTCCGTTCATGTCTCCAAGATATTTTCCCACTGAAGTGGTCCCTATTGATCTACTTCCAAGTTCTTGCTTTTGAACTGCTAGGTTGGCCAGAGCTGGGACAAAGATGGATGCTCAAACTGTCATGCAGTACCCGGGTCGTGAACTGCTGACATGCTGGCCCTCCAAGCAACAAGGCGAGCTTCTTAACCACTGAGCCACTGCAGCGCCTACTTCAGATGAAGGAGAGGAGAAACTCTCAATGTTCTTCCCCAAAGAAATTTAAAACCCTTACAATCAGGAAGACAGATTGTAGGAAACAACGTTCTGGCCTAAAATTTCATTTGATGTATTTATTTCTCCATTTGCATGATTTCTTCTGCAGAGAAACATTCATTTACTTGTGTGTCTACCTGGGCTGAAGTATATATTTGCAAATACAAATACACAACTCAACACTGAGCACTACAGGGAACAGGCCAAGGTTGGCATTGCATAAGGAAGAGGAGCTCTCCAAAGTCCTCTTGTTTTTTCTTTCTTGTTCCATCTCATTCTTTTTTAAAATCATTTTTTCAGCTGTAGAAAAATTGATTCTTCTTTATCATCCAGGGCTGTTGTTACTATACAGATCTGAAACATATTTTAGGTCACATGCTGAGTGGCTTTGCCACCTGAATAACATGAGCTGAATAAAGAGAATGAAGTAACATGTGTCAAGGATAGCCAGTACAGGAGGGAGCAGGTTGCATAGAATGTGTATCCTTTTGGTATATCAGACAGAAAATAAAACAAAACAGAAAGAAAAAGGGGGATATGTGGCATCTTAAAGACTAACTGCTGTATTTTAATATGTATTAGCTTTCATGGATCAAGTTCACTTCTTCGGACACCAGTGTGAGACTTCATGGCAACAATTTAATAATTGGTGCCATCCTGTTGATGGACTGCTTTTCAGAATGGGGTGTCAGCTCCCATCAGCTTCCATCAGTTGAATGGAAAGGGAGCACTAGAGGAGGATGGCAACCCTTCATTTTTGTAATAAGCAACTAGCGGAGGTAGGTAGGTGGCATTTTGTCTCTCTCATAGTGACTGTTTTCTAAACTGTTTCCTTTTTTACTGGCTACTGTTCTCCATTGTTTGTGATGTAAGATCAGTTATGAGACTCCATCTCCATGATGACTATCAACATTCTTCTTCTTCAGGTGCCATATCCGTTCCGGATATTGGCTATCATCATGGCGATAGTCTTCCTGTTCTTAACTCCTCGGAACAGTTCTTTCGAAGACAGTTCAGTCTCTCAGGTTCTTTAGCCATAAGGTCCATCTACATCCAGGGCCTCTCTTCCCAGGAATCTTTTCTTGCAGAGCAAGTTGGAGGATTCTATACTTTATGTTGTTCCTCATGATATGGCCAAGGTATTGTAGCTTTCTTTGCTTAATGGTCTTAAAGAGTTCTTGTTCTTTATTTACTTTATTTACTTGTGAATATATATAGAAGTCTGCTAAGGGTTCTATAACTTAGTCTAGGTTTGTTTTGTTTTGTCTGTCCTATCCTAACTGGATTTTTTGGAGCAATACATACAAGGTTTTATCTTGCTATGAACATTTTGAGTAATGAAATAATAATTAATAATTATGTGCTGTCAGGTTGATTTCACCACTACCCCAGGAGTTTTTTTTTTAGGTATAAAAAGTGGTTGACATGTCTCTTTTTCTGGTGGTGTTTTTGGACTTGACCAAGACCTTATAAGAGGCAGGGAATTTAAACTCTTCAGGGTCAAATGCTCTGGTGTGCCTCAGTTGTCCCCTCTCCTGAGAGGCACAGTGATGATACAATCTCTGAAGCCAGAGATTCCAGCCCCCTAAAGTACTCCTGCTTAGTGTTTTGATTAGCCCTGTTTATGGCTATAGCACAACATTTCCCCCCCCCCCCAACAGTCTACAAATGTAAATTCCACAAATTCATATGGGGAAATGATTTTCTCTGTTCACTATAGGCTCATGCACCACCTCCCCTTCTGATCTGAAGGGCCCATCAAATGGGAGTATGAGGGCTCTAGGTGTTTGTGTTGACTCCCCCCCCCCCAAACAGAAACACATAGTTTTGAAAGAAGGCCATTTGCGGTAGGGGTGTGTGTGTGTTATGCAAATACATGGTTTCTTGTGTTTGTGGAATGGAAGATGGTATTATATGCAAATACCACATATTTCTTCCCAAATCACCTCTAAGAAACAAAGCCTGGTACAACATCTTGCCATGAAGTTTTAACTCTTGTTGATAATGTTTATGTACTGTCCTCAAGAAATTGGTGCATACTTGAATATCTTGAATCACAAAAGCTTACATAATGTTTGATCTTTTTAATGACCAGATAAATATATCACCGTTCTCCAGTGGTGGGATTTAAAAAAATTACTACCTACTCTGTGGGCGTAGTATGGTGAGTGTGGCCAGGGGGAAAGCCCTGCATTATTTCAAAACTTGGATGGGCAGCGCCAGCCAGAATTTCTGCTACCAGTTCTGGTGAACTGGGGCGAACATGCTGAATTTCATCACTGCCTTGCTTCTGCATTTGTAAAAAAGAAAAAGGTTTTTTTTTGTCTTTTATTTTGTTGTTGTTGTCGTTGTTGTTGTTGTCATCGCCGTCGCTGCAGTTGTTGCCGCCGCCATTGTTGTACTGGCAAAGTTGGTATAGGATTCAACAGCTTTCTGTTCAAAGGGACATCAAGGTTATGGTATTTGCATACTGCTCTTGCCAGCTGCTGAGACAGAGATATAACAGGGTGCAAGCATCAGATGAGGGGTAAATTGTACTAGACATTGCAGACAGGCAGGCAGAATCCCTCTTTTTCAGCTGCAACCCTGTATTTCTTGTCACATGGCACCCCACTCAAAGTGAGAAACAACTGGATGAAAACAAAAACTTTGGATCGATTTTTCTGATTATATCTTTATAAACAGATTGTCATGGCAACACAAAAGGCAGCACTAAATATGATGTTTGTATCAGTCCCTTTTTTGCAAGACCATATCTTAGTGCTTTTTCCAGAAGTGTTCCAACTTGTGGCTGTTTCTATACTCGCCTTTGAAAGAGTACATGACAATACAGTAAAACCTCACATAAAGAGCGCCTCGCTTAGAGACGAATTTGCTTAAAGAACCGGATTTAAAACCAACCAAAAACTCACTTAACAACTAAATCATGGTTCGCAGTCCCCCACCCCCACCAGAAGTCACAATGGGTCACTTACAATGGTGTTTTGCTTAAAGAGCAAACTTGCTTAAAGAGCAATCCCATGGAACGCATTATGCTCTTTAAGCGAGGTACAACTGTACTCACATTAGTCTTCGCCAGAAGGTTGGAATGAAAGGATTCACTTGCAAGGGCACCTAGGAGTAGAGCACAAGAAGGTTTGGCCAAATGTCTTCTTGTGTACTGTATTATCCTAGGTCTGTTACTCAGAAGTTGAACTTTGGAAAGTTCAACTCTGGAGAGTTACTTCTTTGGAAAACTACATGCCTGATCCCCTAGCTATAGCCATGCTGTTTTGAAGATTCAGTGTGATGTAATGCAGCAAATTGTGTAATTTGTGTTCATAATAATCCCCACTGCATTCATTGGGGCTTCATGTCAGGAAAGGAAAGGAAAGCTATCATACTTATATACTGCCCCATAGCGCTTAGTGCACTCTCTGGGCAATTCACAAGTCAATTAGCATTTTGCCCCCAACATGCTGGGTACTCATTTTACCGATCTTGGAAAGATGGGAGGTTGAGTCAACCATGAGCCTTGGTCAGGATTGAACTCACAACCTTTTCGCTGCAGGACAGCAATTTAACCACTGTGCCACCAGGGAAAATAGGTACAGAAATGCAACTGTGTGAAGCATATGTATTTGTTGACCTGAAATATGGGTCTATAGGAATCCAGTATCCAGATATATATTTAAAGCTATCCAAGCTTTCAGTCCTAAAAGAGTTTTCATTTAAAATGTATAGGATGCCAGGGTAAGGTGGAGTAGTGGACAGAATGCTTGACTAACACTCAGAAGACCTGGGTCCAAATCTCCATTTGGCCATGAAACTTATTGGAAGGTGGCAGAGGTTCATCGCATATATCTTGAAAATTCTATTAACATTAGGTAAAGGTAAAGGTATCCCTTCCTCAAAAGCCAATCTTGTTCAATTCTAGCAGAAGGTATTCATCTCTGTGTACAGCCAAAGATCCAGAGCTATCAGCCTCTGCAGATGTGTCAGTCGTCATGTGGCAGGCATGATTGAACGATGGAGTGCACAGAATGTATTACCTTTCCTGCTGAAGTGGTACCTATTTATATACTTGCAATGTCTTGCTTTTGACCTTCTAAGTTGGCAGGAGCTGGAACAGATGACAGGAGCTCACTCCATTGCGCGGCACTTGGGTCTCGAACTGCTGATCTGCCAACCTTCTGGTTGTCAAGCTCAGCGTCTTAATTGGTAAGCCGCCTTGGCCCTCCTGTTAAGGTTACCATAAGGCAAAATAGTCTTGACAACAAAACACACTGAAAGCATATGGGAAATACAACTGTAGTACCTTAGGAGAGTAAAGAAAAAAAAATCCCATATGGAAGGTCATGTTTGGTTTGAGAAAGGCCCTAGAGATGTATGAACCCCCAAAGCATCCAGACATAGAAACTTGAGCAACTCTTACAGGCACAAATATCTCAGCAGTACTGGTACTCTCATGCAGCACAGCAAGGCACCTCAAATTGCAGGGTGTAAAGAGTTATTACATGCGGTTCCTCCACTGCATTGAAAGGCCTTGCAAACCATTCTCCAGATGCAGCATGAATGGATTATATGAAAAATAGCCATCTCCCCTGCAGTATGCCCCCCCCCAACTCTCCAGCTGCAGTAAATGCTACCACCACAAGGAAACAGCTGGGTAGGCTGTTTAGAGCCCCATCATTTCTAAATGCTTAGTGTGAGTGGGTGTCCCTCCCCATATGGCAACCATATATCCCTTTTTCAGCCATTCCACTGATGTATTTCTCTCAGCTTTGCTGAGGAAGCATCTCAGTGGGCTCATATTGTGTATTCTGTCAGAATATTTTTCATGATGGCACATAACTTGTGTCCTGCCAGTTTAACAGAGCTTTCACTAAATCCTATAATCCCCTCAATGAAACCTCAGTTTAGGAAGGTGCCCTTAAGGAGGCTTGAATTTTTAATTTAAACATTGCACAAGACATGCTGAGGGAAAGAAGCAATGACTTTAATCCAGTTAGTGTGTGTGTAAGATCTGCATAACTTGCTGTGGCTAATTGCAGCTAATTTTCAAGATACTGCAATATGTCTTGACTGTATGCCTGATCGTGCACTCAACTGCACAACCAAAATATATTTCAGCACCTCAGCAATTAGCCACAATTTGTCACAGCAGTTATGCCAACACTAATAGGATTCAAACAATTGGTTAGCCTTTTAAAAAAAATAAAGAAGCCATCTATTAATTCAATGCAACAGATACACATTCACAAATAACATTATTTTCTGGTTAAGAAAAATTCCCATATGATTTATCATGCCTTTTCCTATGCAAAGAATGGGTAATAAAATAAAAAGGCATAAAATGTTTAAAAGAGTAATTCTTCTTGTTGTGCTGCATCCAATTCTGAATATTGGCGATCATTATGGCAATCAGCCATGAAAGACTGTTTTGAGAATATAATACATTGGCCTTTCATTTACCTTCTGCATTGCAGTGTGACAGGTACCACTGATCCAGTTCTGTGAGTCACTTTCTGATCCTGAGCCCTTTTGGCACACAAAGTCCTCCTCTGCTCCAGGCCAGTATTGATGAAAATGCTGCCTTCCATCAAGATGGATTTAAGTGGGATTTAATCCATTTGGGAACCATTACTCTTCCCTGTGGACTTTGCCACCCAAGGCCATTAGTCCTCAGGATTGTCAGGTTAGTTAACTGCCACCTGATGGTTGTTGTCAAGTCGGTGGCAGTATGGTCTACTCTATTACCATAGCAGGATACCCTGGCCAGACTCATCAAAAGAGTGGTGTAAAATGTTAACTTGTATGTTGAAAAAGCAGAATGAATTGCATAGCTTTACACATAAATTATTGCCTTCTGTGGGCATAAACCTGACACTGTAAATGCATCATAAGAAACCTGCTGTTTCAGCATTCATAGCTGGATAGGAAAGTGATAGGGAGCTCTGTCAGTGCCCCTTAATAGCAGTCTGTTGGGTGCTTGTTCACATCATTTGCAAAATTGAAGAGAATACCTCCAAAGTTCATTAGTGTTGAGTGATGGAGAACTGATGTAGTAATAAGAAGTGGGTTCTCCTCTTTGGAACTGACTGCTCAATAAGGTATGGCTGCCATTTGAAGAGGCACTGTTGGAATATGTGGCAATGCTTTATTTATTTCCTCAAACTTATATCCCACCCAACTCAAGTGAACCCAACTCTAGGCGGCTTACAGATCAAAAAAAATCATACATAATGAATATAATATAAACAGGATAATCCAACTTTACCCGTACAATTCAGAGAGATGCATCTTGGAATATGACCAGAAAAAACATTTCTCTCTCTCTCTCTCTCTCTCTCTCTGTGAGAGAGAGGGGGGAGGGGGGGAGAGAAAGAGGGAGAGAAAAGTAGATTGAGGCTTGTATATGCTAGAGAAAACAGCATACAAGAGGCCAACAGGCAAATCCAGTCTCTCAGTGGGTGCCAACTACCTTTCCTTTAACCCCTCCACATTGCTATCATAAATTCAAAAAGATGGGAATGAAAAGAATGATGGTTATAGGTTGCCATTTTAGAGAGTGTTGGTAGCCTATCTCTTTGGAACATGAAAACTGAACTACATATTACAGCAACTGTGTGGCTTGATTTTTAGTTGTTAGTTTTATTTATTTATTCATTTTTGCTTAGGACTGAGACTACAACATAGTGCGTGTATGTTTGTGTTAAATTAGAACCTTGCATGATTATTTTGCAATCAGAAATTCTTTGGCTCCAGGAAAAAATTGTCTGTTGCCTAGAATACACCTTGATTCTGGCATTTCTTCTTTGAAGCCAATCATTGCAGACCATCTTTTAACAAGCTGGTGCCATCCAGGTATCTTGGATGATAGTTTCGTATTGTATTACTAGCCATTAATATTGGAGATCAAGCATTGAAAGCAGAGGTTCAGTAATATGGCTAAGATTGTAGAAGAGCACTGAGAGGTTGAATGTACATGGTATGGATTTTGTGCAATGGAAGGGGCTGGACTCGATGACACTTGAGGTCCCTTCTAGCTCTAGAGTTTGATGATTCTATGAATGCATCTGGCCTAAGCCAAGGATGAACAAAATGGAGTCCACATGCAACCTCCTCTCTCCCCTCTGGTGATTTTAGTGGCCATTTTTTACCTCCAAAGTCTTCTTGTTATCTCCAGTGGATTGGGGACAATTTTCCTACAGTTTGAATGGCCCATAGTACAATTTGTTATTTTCATTTTTATATCAGGATAATAGTTCTCTTGCCCCACTAAGATCACTTGGCTGAAGATGTCATTGAATGATTCGTGTCTCTTACTGTAACTGTTTCTAAACAGTTTCACAGAAAAGAGCCTCCTCTAAGATTGTGGTACTGTATTATTGAACAACAATTGGGCATACCCTGGGCAATGGCAACCTTGTTTTGCCAGCTAATCTTTCTCACACTAGGTCAGATGAAAGGAACTACAGAATGAATTCACCAAAAGGTGGCTTCATTTTGACAGTTCCACATCTGGCCTAAGTTTGAGTTCTTTGGTTTGGAATTGCTTTGTAAGTTAAATTGCCAGCTATCAGTAATATGTAACTATCTCAAATTTATTTATTTATTATTTATTCAGACTTATAATGCCGCCCACTCTCCGAGGTGACTCAGGGCGACTTACAATCAAAACAGCAACAGTACAATAAAAATTATAAAATAATAGAGATACTAATGGAGACAATAATGGAATGAATAATTACTGTATATATTTCTTCTTGGTCCCTGGCTGGCACCGATTTTCCCCTCCACTTCCCTTTCAGACCTTTTTTTAGGTCACTTTAAATTTTTTACTGGGATTTGTAGTTTGCAAGTGAAGGACTGAGTAGATTGCTCCCATGTGCCCTGGAATCAATTGAAAGCTCTTCACCATTAATTCACAGAAAATGAAGGACATTGTTATTTTTAAGAGGGTTGCTTGCATACTGATAATCCTTGATATGAGTCCTGGCCAGCTATAGAGTATGCCTAGTTAATACAAAATATTTGCCCTTTGCTTCCTTTTACATCAGAACAAGTTACACGACCTATTCAATAGCTGTCATTTCAGACATTTGACTTTTCCTCTTCAGTGACATAAGCCTGTCTGTTTGTTTTCACTAAAAGTGCTCTGGGAATTGCTTGGCTGATTCACATCTACCACATGCCATTGAAAATGTGTGACATTTTGGCAGTATTTATTCACTTTTATTTAGCAGTGTGAAGAGTTACTTTTTTAGACTATAGCTCTGATAATTCCTCAGGCGGCATTGCAAGTAATCAAGTCAGCTGGGGGATTTTCAATCTTGCAGTCCAAAAAAGTAAACAAACACTGGTTAATTTACAAAATTAGATGTAGAATTCCTATTCAAACAGATCTGCCATTGTTCCTCTCATAAACCATATCAAGTGACTTCATGGAATTCATAAAGAGCACGGATAGCTCTATTTGGCAATCCTTAGGTGGTATGTTTAGTGGCATCGAAAAGAGGGGGAAAGGGATGAGGAGAAAGTCAGAAAAAAGAATTTATAAAAGTGAGGCCAGTTTTATGGCATGGACTTGTGAGGACTCAGAGAACTTTTCCTTCTGTGCAATGGTGCAGTGGGATCAGGGCTTGCTAGATCAAAGCCCTAGCCTAGGACCTTCTAAGTAACAAGGATCATGACATCATCTGCCACTCCCCTTCCCCAGCTTCATTTTTTCCCAAGCTTAGCTGCAATTTCAGTAGCTGTGGAAAAAATGGATTTTCCCAAGAGCAGCATAAAGTTGCAGGCTATTCCTTTTTGTGATGCAAAATACTTGATGGTTGATTAGTTCTGAGTGGGCAATATGGAGTCATTAAATGTATGAAAAACTCTCCTCAGTGGTTGGTATGAAGGGATCCAACAGCCTCCTCATGGAGCCTGGCAGCTATGGAAACTATCTTGATTAGCACTTGCATGTCTGAATTTACCACTACTTCACCATTCTGGTGTGCCTCTGTCCCATTTGTTGAGCATCTAAATTTACCATTACATCACCTGCCTAGTTAGTTTAGCATGCTCAGGATCTGACTTAACCTTTCCAATATAAGCATTGAATCCTGCTGGACAGGAACAATTGGAATTCTCACAGAGGAGCTTAGGGTGCTCAAACAGGCTAAGAGATGCCAAGAGCGCCACTGGGTGAAGACACGAAGTGAGTCTGACCAAACACTAGTTAGAGCTACTATTAAAGCCTACTTAGTGGTGATGGAGATAGTGAAACACCAGTATTTCACCTCCCTCATTGCCTCCACAGATAACTGCCCAGCTACACTGTTCCGGGTGACAAGGTCCCTCCTTGGTAAGAGGGGGCCAGGCCCCGGGTGGCAGGGGTCAGCTGAGGTTTTCGCTGATTATCTGACAGAGAAAATTGCTCAGATTTGCTTGAAGTTGAATCCCGGCGGGAAAACGTAGAGCTGGGATTGTCTGAGGTACAGTCTTGCCATGTTATCTGGGATCGGTTTGATCCAGTTGTTCCTGAAGAAGTGAACAGGCTCCTGGGAGCTGTCTGTGCTACTGCCTGTACATTAGACTCTTGTCTCGCCTGGCTTGTTAAATCGGCCAGGATGGTGACTAGTGGCTGGGTTGAGGCAATTATTAATTCCTCGTTCCAGGAGGGTTTTTTCCCAGCATCTTTAAAACATGCATTGGTGTACCCCCTCTTGAAGAAGCCTCCCTCGACCCAACCATAATGGCCAATTTTCGACCTGTATCCAACTTACCCTTTTTGGGTAAAGTATTGGAAAAGGCAGTGGCATGGTGGCTACAGGAGATCCTGGATGAAGCGGATTATCTGGACCCTTTCCAGTCAGGATTCAGGCCCGGATACGGTACGGAAACTGCATTGGTCGCGCTGGTGGATGATCTCTGGAGGGAGCAGGATGATGGATATCCATCTGTCCTGGCTCTTCTTGACCTCTCAGCAGCGTTCGATACTGTCAACCACAGTATCCTTCTGGGAAGGCTCCGAGGATTGGGGATCCAGGGCACAGTGTTGGCCTGGTTTTCCTCATTTCTGAAGGGCCGGACCCAGTTGGTGTGGTTGGAGGGTGAGATGTGCAGCCCTAGGCTGCTCCAATATGGGGTGCCTAAGGGCTTGGTGCTCTCACCTCTCCTATTTAATATCTACATGAAACCATTGGGTGATATCATCTGTTCCCACAGGGTGAGTTATCATCAGTATGCAGATTATACCCAATTGTATATCTTGGCCTGTGGGAACACTAGCGATGCAGTGGAAGTCCTTTCCAGGTGCCTGGAGGCTGTCAGGGTCTGGATGGAGGACAACGGGCTTCAGCCGAATCCTGGCAAGACTGAGTGGCTGTGGGTAGGGGGTCCTGTGTTATCTCGGAAACTACCATCTTTGGTTCTGGATGGGGCAGCTCTGCCCCAAACAGACCCGGTGCATAATCTGGGGGTCCTCCTGGACTCACGATTACTGCTCAAAGAGCAGGTGGCAGGCGTGGCCAGGAGGGCCTTTGCACAACTTCATGTTGTACACCCAGTTACAACTGCTCTTGGACCAGGACTCCTTGCTCATGGTCACACATGCCTTAGTCACCTCCAGACTTGATTATTGTAATGCGCTCTACATGGGGCTGCTCTTGGTGACCATTCGGAGGCTACAGCTTGTCCAGAATGCAGCTGGAGGAGTAGCGTTGGGATGCGAGTATTATGCCCGTGCACTGGCTTCCAGTTTGCCTCCGGGTGCAATTCAAGGTGCTGGTTATGACCTTTAAAGCCCTATACAGTAGTGGACCAGGATACTTAAGAGACCGCATCGTCCCAAGGACATCTGTCCGTCCCACCAGAGAGGCTCTCTGGTTGCGCCATCGGCCAGAGAGGCGCACCTCTCTGCCACTAGAAGGAGGGCCTTCTCAGTGTCTGCTCCAGCCCTATGGAACCTCCTCCCAATAGAACTATGCCTGCAGATGGAGCTGCTGTCCTTCAGGAAAGGAGTGAAAACCTGGTTGGCAAGTCAGGTCTGGGGAATGGATGAATTAATTTCCCCAGCTGGATGGATGATTTGAACAAATTTACCCCCAGTGCCTCCTAGCTGCAACGCCTAGTTTTTAAGGTTAAGTTTTTAAGCTTCTTTTAAAACTTTTAATTTTTGAACTGGTTTTAAATTGTTGTCGATGCTGACGTGTTGTGAATCGCCCTGGGTCCCTTCGGGGAGAAGGGCAATAAACAAATTTTAATAATAAATAAATAAATATTTCATTGATAGTTGAGTCAAGAATTTTGTTTGAACAATAAATTCATCCTGAACTCCGACAACATCCTCTATAATCTGGGAAACTTCTGGTTCTGGATTTCTGCTTGACTTTACTCTTCCCTTCTTGTTTGCCCTTTTGATTTGATTCCTTACTTTGCTCTCTGGTTTCAAGTCATCTCAGGCTGCTGCAGCCCGTGGTCCAGCCTTGACACATCATTCCCTCAAATTAGTGTGTGGTCCACTGGTGTAATTAACAAGGTTGTTTTCTGCTAGGATGGAACATATTTGTTTTCATTGGTGCCACAGATGTTTACAGAGGAACAGACTAGATTAAAAGAAATTACAAAACTAGGATCCAGAGAGAGGCAGCAGAAATAAAATACATCTATCTGCTGAATTTTTTTTTTAATAGCCACGTTAGTCTGTGGCTCAGGCATATCAGAAAACAAAACAAAACAAATAAAATAAAAAACACTGTAGCACTTTAAAGACTAACTGCTATATTTTTATTGTTAGCTTTCATGGATCAAGTCCACTTCTTCAGACAAAGAGTGAAATTTACAGGCATGGTTTTTATACACCAAGTTCAGGGGGGGGCAAAGGGAGAAGGGTGTGGTCAAGCAAGATGACAGACAAGCAAGCACAACAATATAGCTTCACACAGCCATTAGCAACAATAGAGCTCTAAATGACTCCCTTTCAATCTCAAGGTTGCTGAGAAAGCCCATTCTGGTCTCTGATCAACTTTTGACCTGCATGTCACAAAACAAACAAAACCACTGTACCTGGTTACTTTCTGTTTTGCTAAAGAGTGGTGTGTACAACAGCTGTTTTGGACGCCAGCCCTTTCTGTCTTGTGGCATGAATTCAGTACACACATTTCTTTGTAATACTGTGCCTATAGAAATAATAATTGACCAAATGACTCAGGGACAAGATGGCCAAATTCCTATTGTTCAGATAAATGCACACAACTCAAGGTTGTGTTTGTGGTGGTTGCACTAGTGCTGAGATGAAAGTTCTCAACCAGTTGTTCTGGACTTCTGTAGCTGACTGAGCAATTCCAGATGGCAATACCTTGTTGCTGGGCATAATGTATGGCACATTTATACCAGTCTAATTTTACTTTATGCCAGATAACTTAATATCATGCCAGCATGAACGTGATACTGGCCAATGATTCTATTTTTGAACAGAATTGATAATACCTTGTGGTAACTTTTACCAGAATCAGAGAAGCTGGCATAAGTTCTGTGTTCTGACTATCTTGGTTAGTCTAAGGTGCCCTTGTTTCCATCCGGTCAGGTAAACAGCTGCTTCCATGTGATAACAAGTGTCTTAATAAGTGCAACACACTCATGGTGTGACTTTCAGAAGCACCATGGGAAGTAGTCAAACCACCAGGTGTTTGAAGTTTGGTAAATAGAAAGGGCTGACTGCGTTTTGTGTCTAGGGAAAAAGTCTAAAAGTAACACAAGAAGGGACAGACTGTATTTGGAAATAAATGTGTCTCTGGGGTAGTTTTACTGATGGAAATATCTGTAGGCATATCATACAAGCTAAATAAACACACACAAACCAAACAACAGCCAACACATATGAACAGGAAACAGTTTTGCCATAACATTTCTTTAAACATTTCAGGTTTTAGGTTACTAACATGAGGTTATCTTTGAAAGATACAGTACAGTAATACCTCATATAACATTAGTATCGAATAACACTAA
Organism: Furcifer pardalis; assembly: GCA_030440675.1. Lineage (NCBI taxonomy): Eukaryota > Metazoa > Chordata > Lepidosauria > Squamata > Chamaeleonidae > Furcifer > Furcifer pardalis. Next base: position 44,702,161 of record CP126890.1, on the reverse strand, counting down.
AATCGCATAACATTAAGGAATCTGGGGGGAAGAATTGCATCAGATAACATTAAGATCCTATGGGATGCTTCAGATAACAACCGCTAAAGCCTGTGTGGTTACAATGTATCTCTATGGATCCCATAGGATTTTAACATGCATCAGATAACACTAAAAATCATATAACACCAAGACTTGTGGAACCAGGTTTTAGTGTTATATGAGGTTTTACTGTATTTGGAAACCTCAGCTCATTAAAAATGCTGCAGTCAGACTGGGACTGGGTTACAGCAAGCATGTAATTCCCTTGTGAAAACAGCTTCACTTGCTGCCAAAAATGGCCACCCCCATGATGCAGGCAGGGCAAAATGGCCATCTGGCTTTCAAAGCTTAACTGAGAGAGCATGACCCAGATCCCAGCTTGAAAAAATATGGAACCCCTGGTCTAGAGCAGGGGTCAGCACACCTGGCTCTCCAGGTGTTCTTGCACTTCATTTACCAGAAGCCCAAGTCAGCACACCTGCTGACCAGGGCTTCTGGGAATTGAAGTCCAAGAACATCTGAAGAACCATGTTTGCTTCGCCCTGCTCTAGAACATTCTATTTCAATTATAGTTGCCCATCAGAATGAAAGGAAAGGACCCAATGTCTCTTATCTTCTGGCTTATTTTCTTAGGATAAAATATTATAAATATCACTGATTGGGGTCTTGATGGTATTTCCTTGAAAACAAAAAAAGAAGAAGGTTTTTCCCCCCTAAAATAAAGTGGTTTTAGTACACTTTATGAGCAAATGAGAAAAGAGTTGTCCACTTTTAAATTGAATGAGGACCCATGGTAAATGCCACATCTGACAAGCCTTACTCATTCTTTTTACTTTGGTGGTTGATATTTTGTAGGCAACAACTTCAGAAAACAATATAAAAAGAGAGAAAAAAGAGTATACTTCACACAATCATTTGGAAAGTTTGGAAACAGTGTAACATAGCTTTTGTCTATGGTTTTAAATCAAGAAACTTGGAGGAATAAAAGGGGGAAAGTATTTTCATTATATCTGTTATGTGGCACTTTGAAAGTCATTGATAGTACATGCTGTGAAGGACTGCAGAAAGAATGAATTGATCTGGATAGTTATTGAGTGAAATGCCTGATATTACCAAGCACTGTGACTTTTGTCATGTAAAGAGCTTTTCTTGTAAGAATGTATTCTGTCCTTGCCACGTATTCCTGAGATCTTCCTCAAAACATGGCATTCATTGTGGCGAGGCCTATTATGTGGTGTACATTTCCATCTGAACTTTGGTATTCAAACAATTTTAAGTTTTAGATACTTGCAAAAAAATAACAATGGCATTTTATTTGTTTCCTTCCACTTATGTAATTGCCTATTGCATGAGAAGGGGGACAGTTTCTGACCTTGGACAAGGACATGTGAAGTAATATCTCCTTGCACTATCTCTATAACTGTCTGGCTACTAGCCCAATGGGCCACTTCAGAAGCTGAAGGAACAAGCACAATTTTATCCATGCTGGAAATATAGCTACTTGTACAAGCCTTCCTTCTGCAGCCCAACTTTCCATCTATTTCATGGAAAACAGAAATATTTATATTCTAATTTTGCCCTTAGTCTTCATCGTATGTCTTTATTATTTTTTGCAAATGAAGGTGAAATATCAGTTTACAAATATTTACAAAGAAGACAAATTGATATAGAAATGCCATATATACTCGAGTATAAGCTGAGTTTTTTAGCCCCAAAAATGAGCCCCCAAAAGGTGACATGGCTTATACTCAGGTCAATCATCACGAGGGTCCCAAGACTATGCTGGATTGAGATGTACCAACAATTTAATTAATTTTACCATATTTTCATGTATTTTGATTATTAGAACTCACTAGCAGATGCTGCATTTCCCATCCATGGCTTATACTCGGGTCAATCTATTTTCCTGGGTTTTCAGGTCAAAATTAGGTACCTCAGTTTATATTCTGGTCAGCTTATACTCAAATATATACGGTATTCTGTTTATTATTCTATTTATTTACTGTGCTATTCTCTGTACTTCAGTTTCTAGGCATGCCTACCACATGTCCACGGAATTGTCTGCAAACGCAGACAGCGCTGGCTCTTTTATTATGCTCCCAGTTGGTTTAAAGAGATGGAACATATCTATTAAGAAATAGTGGTTGCCATGCCACAACACCTCCACATGATCCATAGTTAGAAAGAAATAAGGAGCTCCTTCTTTCAGCCCATTGTTGTTGTTGTTGAAATACATACCTATCTCTTTCAGTACAGGACTCCTTTCATTTTGTTGTGATGGGATTTTTCTTTCAACCATTCCACTTAATTTTCCACTGCTGCTGGTACAACAACTCAAAGCAGGGTACAGCTAGATTTGGAAACAAAATTTGAGAAAACACAACAGCAAACATGCTGATGAGGGGAAGTCAATGGGCTGTAACAGTTAGAAAGCACAGTCTGGATTCCATCATTTTTAGCTGAACAGTTGCAAGCGTAACTCCCCAGGTTCAGCCATCTGGCATGCAGAATTGAAAAACAAAACCAGCAAAAAAATACATAAATGGCTGGACTAAATGAATGCATTGCTTTTCTCATTGGGGTTCTTTCTTTGCAATGTACTGGGACAAAAAATTGTTTGATATTGTTCAGTATTGTATTTCAGCCAACCATGGCTGCAATAAGCAGAAGTTATGTCCCCTGGTTTCTGCTTATGGTCCATTTGTTGAAGGGGTAGGTGCACTGGAATTCACACTGGGTTTAGAAAATTCAAAAAGTATACATAGTCACAAAACTCACCATAACTTCATCTCTAATGTTATTCCCATACATTAGAATTATGTACAGTTGTACCTCGCTTAAAGAGCATAATGCGTTCCACAGGATTGCTCTTTAAGCGAGTTTGCTCTTTAAGCGAGTTTGCTCTTTAAGTGAAACACCATTGTAAGTGACCAATTGTGGGGGTGATTACAAACCTCGATTTATTTGTTAAGTGAGTTTTGGTTTGGTTTTATTTATTAAGCAAAGTGAACATTCAGAGAAAATTCTGCTCTTTAAGCGAGTTACTCTTTAAGCGAGTCGCTCTTTATGCGAGGTTTGACTGTATATGTATATGTATAATTCAGGACAGTAAAACACTAAAATAAGGAAAATGCTAGAGAGAAAAAAACATTGAAATAAAGGTAGATAAAAATGAACAGGTACAGAGACATTGCCTTATTCCTAATTGACAACTTACATAAATAAAATAGTCTACACCATCTTTGTGTGACCATGAAAGATAATCAGGCTTAAAATAACAGGAAAATTACTTTGTGTATTTGTCCAGGCATTTATTAAAAAAATAATGTTCCACAGCAATGAAATGTTGACAGGTTAGCATTAGCAGTTGACACTGGTGGGCTGATGAAGGTGGCAGGGCGGGGAGGTGAGCTACAAGTTAAAAATAAAATAATAATGTTGTTGGTCTGTCACTTTTACAAATGAAGTGAGTGAAAAAGTTTTTCAAAGCAGCTTGTCGTGCTATATTTTACTAGCTAAAATAACATGATGGTGGGTGTGATGGAAATATAATGTATAGATGATGTTGTGCGTCAGAAACATGGATCTGCTTGTGTGAGGAAAGATTTAAGGCAGGGGTTCTCAACTTTTTCAAGTCAGGGGCTGGGTCATGCTCCTTCAAACAGTTGAGGGTGCTGGACTGGTTGTCCTCCCACCATTTACGGCTGCCATAAATGAATCCATGGCTGATTCTGGTGGCAGCTGGAGCGAGGGCAGGGGCCAGATTATTTGCTGCCACAGGTTGGATTCAGCCCATTGGCAGTAGGATGGGAACCCCTGAGTTAAGGCTTAAAGTATGCATGTAGAAGAGAAGATTGTTTTGATTAAGTGTTATCAACAGGTGCCAGAGAAGCCATGAGAAGGCGCCACAACAAAGCTATGTGAACTGAAAACAACTAGCAGTAAGTTTGTTATGGGAATTGTGATTTTGTTATGAAATAAGGAATATTTCATTGGTTAATTCTGATGAGATGGGCAAGGAATATTTTAAACTAGTGCTAGATGGGTTTTGGAGTTAGTATGAGTTTGGGATCCGAGATGGGAACCACAGTATTGTAAGCCTGTTGAAAGGATGCAGAATTTTAGCTAAAATGATTACCTAGACAGGTATCCCCCCCCCCCCGGGAAGGGAATGTGATTGATTGTCTCTAAAATGTTTTAATTAGTGATTTTTACTTATTTTTATCTTTGAAGCTGAAACTGTATACCTTTGGAAGACCTTTTTGTTTTTACTATCTTTAATTCTCAATAAATGAAGAACTTCACCACAACATGTGATTCTTGAAGAAGCAGTGTGTGGAAGTGAGTGTTGCCAGGCCAAGAAACCCTTTGAGGAAAGCCATTGCTACCAACATTTCATTATTTCTTAATTCTCTCATACAAAGTTGGCTTAAGGTAAGCTATACCTTGAGTGGTTGGATGTTACTAAGCCAGGTAAAAGTATAGACAGATTTCCCAAGTCTGGGCGTTCCAGGCAAGTTAAGTTAAAAGCATTGATAAGGTATGGATCAGAGAGAGAATCCTGGCCATTTAGCACAATCATTATCAGGTAAGGTGGTTATTTATCAGGTAAGGTGGGTATAGGTCCCACAGTGGGACCTATTTCTCTACCACAATATAGACAAAAAGAGAAATAATATACTGTACAGTAGTTCAGTTTCATACAGAGCAATAGTTCTTGCTGACTGCTTTCTAGTGCTATTACTAATGCCTTCATCTGAAAAAGAGACAGTTGGAAATTAGAGAGAGTGTGTGTTCTATCTGTGAATATGTCAAAATGAAAGCTTTGAGTGCTCTCTCAAAGCTCTCACGAATCGTTCTCAAGCTCCCCAATTTTCCCATCATCAGTATTTTTAGAACCCTTGTCAGGGGGTTCTGCTTTTTAAGATCACTGGGGGGGGGGGAGGCATCTCAAATTCCTTCAGACAGACGAGATACCATTTAACAGAGGCAGCAGGCTTCAGAGGCTGCTTTCTTTGTCAACATCTGGTTTGCAGGCAGAGAACAAGCATACAGAATCTTTTCAATTTACACTTTCCCTGCTTCTTTACTGAAGGAGAGAAAATGTAATGGTTTTTCCTTGCCATCATAGTAGAGCTAGGTTGGCAAGTAAGGGGGAAAATATTAATTTCCCCTTTCTGTTTAATCATCAATTGAAGCCACAGTTGACATCAAAGAGCACAGGGGCCAATGGCTTGCTTCAGAGCTTCGACAGAAGGAGTGGGACAAAGGTAATTTAGCCCCTGCCTTGTTCTCTAGCATCCTAAAAATGAGTGAGTCCAGATCGCCCAATAAGGGGTAGTCTGGCCATGCGCTGTGTAGGTATTCCAAATGATTCAGAACCTGTTGGTTTCACAGTCTGGATTACATGGGGAACCTACGCATAGAGCAAGAGCAAGAGAGCAATCTTCTTCTTCTAGCATTTGCTTTCTGTAATGAAAGTGACAATGGAGAGGGGATGCTCCTTTTCTTGGCATATGCTCTCTAAATGCTTTCACAATGACTTGTTCTTGTTTTTCTTCTGGGTCTTCTGGGTCTTCTGGGTCTTGTTCTGGCTCTGGCTCTCATTCTCATTTGGTGAATTCATTCTACAGTTTCTTTCACCTGACCTAGTGTGAGAAAGACTAGTGTTGCCTGGGATATGCCCAATTGTGGTTTTAAAATACCACAATATTTAAAGAGGCTGTTTCTGTGCACCCCTTCATAATGACTGAATAGGGCTAATATCTAATCCCCTCCCCAACTTTATTTAATTCCATGTGTGAATCAGGCAATTTCACAGTAAAACCTTCCACTCAAAGTAAACCAACACTTCTCTGACATAATGAACCGGGGGCGGGGGGTGAGTGAAGGGAGGAAATCTGCATTGGAGCTACACAAACAATTGTAACCTGATTTGGATTTCTGTTTTGGAAGAAAAATGGGAAATAAATGTTCAAATCAATATTCACTTTAGCCTGGAATAATATTCACGCTATGTGAAAACCACACTGGGTATAATGTGACTGGCGTCTGAGGGGGGAAATGCACAGGCATACACTCTTAGTAAACAAAGCTAATTTTGCAGTGTAATCATGTCCACACTTAACCAGAAATAAGTCAGGAAGTTCATTGTTGTAACAATAAATCATACCAAGTAAACTTGAAACACAAAATTAATATGGAGAATAAAAACAAAAATATCAATTAAGAAACAGAAAATACCTTAGTAGTTACTATGATGGGCATGAGCAAATACTACAAATAAACTTGATATAATTTTCTAGATGTCTAGTAGCTTTAGCAGATGTGCTAATCTTTCTAATATTAATTTCATTGATCTTAATTAGGTTTCCTGCCAATAGAGTGAGTACAGAATTGTAGCCTTAGTCATTTTCATATACTCCTGTACATTGTTTGATAATGTGAAAAGCAACTCTGGCAATATTTTTGATGATTGATTAATGATACTTTAAATGTTTATTAATGATACTTTAAATCTTTGCATAATATTTATTTGTGCAAGCATTAATGAGGTTAACCAGGGCAGTATAAATTATGGATCTCAAGAGTCAAGTTCAGACAATGTGGCATCCATCATCATTTTAAATCTAAATTATTTCTCCATAGAACTGTAAAACTACACCACACTAATATTACCGTAGTTCTCTTTTTACTGACAATTGGTTATGATTTTTTAACAGAAGAAATACATTTGAATCACTGCTGAGTAAATTTGCCTCTTCTCCCTGAGGTGGTAATTCAATTGCCTTAAGTGTCTTTAGGAAGAAAGAAATTGAAAACATTAAAAGATTGAAAGATTTAATTAGAAGCCCAGAAGGCCCCAGTAATGCCATATAATTTATAGATACTTTTCCTTTAAAAAGTGAATTCATAATGCTACATCTGACACAAATCATAACTGAATTGAAAATATTTTCAATAACCGAGGAACAGAGAACACAAGTCTATTAAACAGGGACATAAACTGAAATATAATTCAGTTTTCCTAGACCTTGTTTGAATAACAGAAAACCAGCACATAATTGTTCCCAGAAGCTTGTTAGACACCTTTAGAAAATCTAATTTCATAAAGATTGCTGCAGATGGATTTAGATATTACTGAAAATGTAAAATGCTAAACTAAGACCCGAGAACTGATCCATCCCTCACATACCTTGAGATTTTAAGTCCTTTATCTTGTCTTGTGAGAAACAGCTGTCTCAAAGATTAGTATTTTTGAACCACAATTGAACTTACCCCAGGCAACAGCAACCTCGTGTTGCCGGCTAATCTTTCTCACACAAGGTCAGGAAAAGGCAACTGCAGAATGAACTTACCAAAGGGTGCCTTCATTTTGACAGTTTCACATCTGGCCTAGACACATAAGAAGAAGAATCACCTAATGCATTTCCCCACTTCATACTGTTATCTACCCATTGTTCTACATTATTATAAAGGAGAGGAGTAAGAATCCAACACAGGGATGCCAATTTTGAGGAAACTCTTTCTGAATTGTTCCCTGAAGGAAAGCAGGTCCAACTGCTAATAATTTTTGGCTGGAAAATGGCATGAGTGACCTTATATGTGTTTCTCTCTAGGAGGACCAGTGGGATGCAAATATAATACATAATATAATATCACAGATATGGAAAGGAAATGGGGAAAGAAAACATGTCTGTGTGGAGGATTCTTTATTTCCTGTATGTTTTATTATGGGGTTTTCAACTCATTGCATTTTATACATGAAGCATGTGGTTTTACATATTATGTTCTCATGTTACATGCTCAAATTTGATGGATAGATCCCCCCTTTCTATTTGTTTCTTAGAGACAGATATGATATATGGATTTCCATAGTTTTCATTTGTTCTCTGTGCTTTTATGGTTGCTACCAGATTTTAACAGTAGTGGCAGTGATGGGATGCAACAGGTTCGCACCAGTTTGCCAGAACCGGTAGTAACTTTTCCCAGTGTCCCAGAGAACCGGTAGCAGCTTTTGGGGGGGAACCACCTTTGGGGCTTACCTTTTCACTGGTTCCCCCACTATGCATGTGTGCCAAGCATTTGGAGTGCATGCACGCCTACAGTGCTTGGTGCATATACATTACCTCCTTGCTGTCCTCCCAAGCGGGGAAGAGGAAGAGAAGCTGCTAGCCTGAAGCTCCCTATAGCCTGCTCCCCAAGGTAAGTGACTCACCTTTGGATGTGGTGTGTCTGTGTGTATTTTAATGTGTATTTAATACCTTTACCTATATTGACATACTACCACAGTTCCTAAAAAGGCCTGGTGGCCAGCAGGCCTGACAACCTGGCTTGGGGTTTTTCAGCAAAGTCTTGGAGTTACCTCATCAATAAGCTACACCTGTGCTGTTCCATGTGCTGTTCCAATTGGAGAACCCTTAAGGAGGTACAGCTGTTTTACATTTACATTAAAGCATATTATCCTAGAGAACTGGTATGATGACAATAACCATCTTGCAACATGGTGCTGCCCAGGCACTTATACTGACAGGTAAGTGATGGGTTTGTGCTTGGGGTGGGTGGGTGGGAGGGTTGATTTGTGTTTGGGGTGGGTGGGTGGGTGTTTGGGTGGGTGGGGGTATTTTAATGTAATTTTTTGTATTTATTTAATTTATTTAATTTATTCATGGGTTTGTGTTGTGGATGGGTGGGTTGAAGTGTGTGCGTGCTTATTTTTATTTTATTTTATTATTTTATTTGACCCCACCCATGACGTCATGATGTCATGATATTAGCTCCACCCACACTGTGATGACATCATGGTGGGGTAGTAAAATTTTTGAGAACCCACCACTGAGTGGTAGGCATCGGTAGGTTCACACCAGTTCACCAGAACCAGTAGCAGAAATTCTGGCTAGCCCTGCTCATGCAAGTTTTGAAATAAAGTAGTCCTAATTCAGGTGCACCACAGGGCTTTTCCCCTGGCCACACCAACCAGGCCATGCCCACAGTGTGGTAGTAATTTTTTTAGGAGCCCACCACTGGATTTTAATATGCAGAGGGATGGGAGATATAGGTTCAGCCTCCTCTGTATGTTTCCCAAAAAAATGAGGAAATTATTAACTTTCTCTTTAGTGTGTTTAATAGCTAGTATGCCTCTCATGTGGTAAATGGCACATGTAAATTTACCCTCCATAAACGGCACATTTTGAAAATTGTGATCTCCCCTCCTTCTTGAAATGTCCTTTGTGTTCTCTTAAATAGCCAACATATATTTGGCCATTAGAAGACTCGCAGTGGGCTTTCAGGTTTGTTGTTGTTGTTAAACCCATCTGTCAATAAAAACCCATTGTAGCAACCTTTGCAATACATAACTGCTTCTCCATACTCTGAATACATAAATATCTATGCAATTCATCCCCTTTGGCTCCACTCCCTTAGGCACACAGGATTTGATACACAGGGTGTTATATGCTGCTATATATGTTGTATGTTATATGTTGTTATTATTATACCACCTTCACAGAAGCTTTCCAGTATAATTCTCATTCACAACATAGATAGACTTTCTCACAGAACAAAGGATGAACTAACACAATTGTCAATAGATGCTAAAGGTTAAATTCATTAGCAAATGTTCAATGCCAGGTGCTTGTTTTGTATCCTCCTACTATTTGCAGTTGAACGGGGGGGGGGGGGATTTACAACTAATTCAAATAATAGCCAGAGGTCCATCTGTTATTATCAGTTGTAAAAATCCATATTGATTTTTATACTTATCTGTTATGGTAGCCAATCACTCTGTACTTCTGTTCCTGATGTGTATGAATTGATGCCATGAAGTCTCACTCCCATGTCTGCTGAAGTGGGCTTGGTCCACAAAAGCTAACATTAAAATATAACAGTCTTCAAAGTGCTACAACGTTTTTGTTTTTGTTTTTGTTTTGCTTTATTTATTCATTCCCTGATATGCTTACAACAAAATACTTTATGTAAAAAAGGCTCTAGCTTAGTGTTTCTCAGCCTTTGGTTTTTGAACTTCAAGTCCCAGAAGCTTAAGTCAATTCCCAAAAGCACTGATCACCCAATGTACTGACTTAGGCTTGAAGTCCAAAAACCAAAGGTTGGGAAACACTGTTCTAGCTTCTTATGTTTAGAAGGGCATTTTGTTACAAGACTGCTCTCCATGGTACTGATATGAAGCACAGCGTCTCCAGTAGCTGCTATCTGTGTTGCTGGCCATGGTGCTGAAACTGCTCTGTGCTCCCCTTGGCTGGCCTCATCTTGTGCTCCTTTGCTTGATGTATTTGTTGTAAGAAAGGCTGGGACCTTGTAGCAAAGGCTTGCCACCTCTTATTCTGCAGAAATTTAAGTTAAATTAAGAAGTGATGAGTTGCAATTTTAGCTTGTCTGTTATGTGTCACAGCATGCCTGTTATTTAGTCATTCAACATTCAACATTACTTTCTGGTGACTCCACCAGTCCAGCTGTTTTTTAAAATCCATCCTCTGGACAAGTTTTCTTTTCCATTGCTTGAATCCTACCTGTAGTCTCTGTCACATGACAGATACTCTTACATCTATTTGTCTACATACAGACAAAATGAGAAATGCTAAATCAGGAGTGATAGAGTTATGTAGTACAGTATATAAATAGGCAAGCATATTATGCACAGATGGTGACTTCCAGGTGGAATTAATGACATTTTTCATCATTTGAGGCAGATTTCCCTCCCCCCTTTTTACCATAGCAGCCAGGGAATGCTTAGTGGAATTTGATTACTGGAAGGTCGGCAGGTAAGCAATCTGAGACCCAAGTGAGGTCCCATCTCTGTCCCAGCTCCTGCCAACCTAGCAGTTCAAAAGCAAGAAATTGCAAGTAGATAAATAGGTACCACTTCAGGAGGAAGGTAAACAATGTTCCATGCACTCTGGTATATAGTCATGCCTGCCACATGATCATGGAAGCACCTGCAGATTCACTGACTCTTTGGCTGTAAATGGAGATGAACACTGAATCCTAAAGCCAGACACAACTGGTTTTCGAGCAAGGGAGGCCCTTTATCATAGCAGCCAAATCAGTAGCATGGCAGCAAATTTGATGGTGTAGTTGTACTCCTGTCCCAGAAAGCATGACATCATGAAATATAGGATCTTTTGTCACAATGTAGCTTAATGTTATACATTTTAGAAATGGCATTGTTTATACAATATACTCTTTACACAGCAGATTTTCTAAAACAGATAAAATATTTGGTTTTAAACAGCACTTTATGGGTGAAGCTGTATCCCTGAAACAAAAGAAATTCAAACTGCAGTTCAGTCCCCTTCTTTATTAAAAAATATGGTTATATTGACCCATCTTTCTTGTACTAAAATAAAAATAAAAACAAACAAATAAAAGCACACCCCTTAATCTATCTAGGACGAGGTCCATAAAACACAGTGAGATCTCCTTCTCTAAGCATGGATCAATTGAGCTGGGCTAATAAAGATTACGTAACTGCATAAGATGGCAAAAATCTGCTGTCTGTAAATGTTGTCACTAGGAAAGCCTGGGCACCTTCTTCCTTGCCATTTATGATTTGGTATATATCTATTGAGTAAATAGAGGAATTGTGCTTTAGTGTTTTGAAGTGGAAGTTAAGGGACAAGAACAATACGTCAACGGATCAACATTTTGACTGTGGGGAAGTGATCTGTGGTCTGAATTTCCTCATACTGTATTTTGGGACAAAAAGTCAATCATGATTTTTGCTTCAGTCTGAAGGGGTTTTCTCCTTGGATAATTTCTTGTCTTTTTGAAATATGGAAACACCTTCTTGTTGTTGTTGTTGTTGTTGTTGTTGTTGTTGTTGTTGTTGTTGTTGTTGTTGTTGTTGTTGTTGTTGTTGTTGATGATGATGATGATGATGATGATGATGATGATGATGATGATGATGATGATAATGATGATGATGATGATCAGTTGCACAGTCGATTCTAACATTTCACAACCCCATGGACCACTGCATGCCAGGCACCCCTATCCTCCACCATCCTTCTCAACCTGCCCACCTTTGTGCCCATTGTGTCAACAATGCCATTTAGCCATCTCATTCTCTGCCACCCCCTTCTTCTTTTGCCCTCAACCTTTCCCAGCATGAAGCCTTTTTCAAGGGAATCCTCTCTTCTCATTTGATACCCAAAGTACTGTAGCTTCATCTTCAATATTTGATCTCCCAAGGAGCAGTTGGGGCTGATTTCTTTTAAGATCAAACTACCGTATTTGTTCTCTTTTCTGTCCAAGGTATTATCAAAACTCTCCTCCAACACCACATCTCAAAGGCGTCTTAAAATGTACCTTTTAAAGATTAGGAAAAGATTTCAAGGAGTTATTCACAACACATATTTACTGAGTTGTTCCAGTACAATGCAAGTCAGGAGCATGAGAACAAATGTGATAGTGAGTTTCAGTTGTCGAAATAATTCTCAAGATATGTTTATCTGATTTCTATGCATTTGCTAGAGATATACTGGAGGAGTATAACAAACTGACTCATAAATTACCTGTTTACCTACCTTTCAGTGATTAAAGAATGTCTTAAGATGCATTTCAAGGGGTATACTAGAAACCTTGCACATTTTGTACAAGTAGATTCCTTGCAACGTTCTTTTAAAAGAATCCATCAAGTGTTCAGTTTGAAGTCTTGCTCATGGAAACTCCACAGCATGGCAAATTCTGCCATTCACAGTCCTGGCCTATTTTTCCCCAGTGGGAGAGATGCACATGCTTAATGCTCACTTCAGTGGGACTGAAAGGATATTTAAAATGTTTAATGCTGGCTGACTAGAGCTCAGAGAACAAAAACTGAAGGTATACCGTGTTATGTTATGACAATATGCAGTCCAGGCATATTGATTAGATAAATTGATCTCCATTTTCTTCCTCCTTCTTGCCACGAATATCTGTGAGTGAATTATCCTCACACATGCATTTGCTTTGTCTTTTGTCTTGCCCAAAACCTCCCTCCATACTTCTATAATATATTCTGAACTTGTTTTGTGGCTTAGCAGCCTTTCCAGGCAGGCTCTCTCAGATCTTGACAAAGAGTGTATAATCCAAGTCCTAAACGGCTGTCATCAAATAATTTACATAGTTATAGCCAGCAATGTAAGACATTTATCTTTAAACAAACATTTGATTCTAAGGCATAAATGTTACTCATTGGTTGTTAGTTTTGTCTCATTGTGCTGTTGTCTTTGCTGCTACTGATTTAATAATTGCTGGTTTTGTGTCTTTTTCAAATATCTTGTAAGGTACTAAAAGTGACTCCTCTATTGGAGAAGGAAAGTGGGATATACATATCCTTAAATAGAGTGAAAAACAAATGAACCTTACTAAGAATTTGGAGAATTAGGATAAACATCCTTTCATGCTTGCATTTCCACTCTACACTCCTCAAATACACACATTTAATCATTCTTCCTAGGGATATACAGCAGTCTCCACACTCACTCTATGTTCACATAGGTAAAAGGCCACTCTTGCTCAAAAGCCAGTTGTATCTGACTCTAGGGTTTGGGTGCTCATCTCAGTTTATGGAAAAAGAGCCAGTGCTATCTATGTCTACAGACATTTCCGTGGGAGGCATGACTAGACATTAGAGGGAACAGAACACTGTTTACTTTCCCACCCAAGTGGTACTTATTTATCTACTTGCAATTTCTTGCTTTCAAACTGCTAGGTTGGCAGGAACCTGGGACAGAGATGGGAGCTCACTCTGTCATGCAGCATTCAGGTCTCGAACTGCTGACCTGCCAATCCTCCAGTCATCAAGTTCAGCCTCTTAACCACTAAGCCACCACAGTCATATAATGATCACATAAACATACACAAATAGGTGTCTGAGAGCTCTGTACCCTTTTGATGGTCCTCTCATCAAGGACCAAGATTATGTTTTTTGCATTTCTGGACCTCTCTGAAAACATCCATTTCATAAATGGAGAAATTGCTAACTGCTATGACTTGGGGCAGGGGCTACACAGTGCCACCAAGTTTGGAAATATAGTAGATATATTTTACTTCCACTCACAGATACTCATCTACAAATTGTCAGTTTGCTCTAAAATGAGGAACAAAAAAGCCAGCGGGAAGAAGGAAAACCAGGCCCCTACTTCATGGGTTCTGACTTAAACAAAGTCCATAGAAGAATACAGACATTGATTTACAGTCACAAGCACACTTAGTTCTAGTAGCAAACTGTTCAGTAACTAACTAAAATGTGTAAGAAACAGATAATAAAATTCTGGGATGTGAACCCCAGCTAATGATGATGATATAGTCATTCACTTTGACCTAGACACATGCAAAATATCTGCTGGGGTAGCTGAAAGGTGATCTCTGGGTGTGACTAGAGGGCCCAGCCATCCCAGCTTAATTGATCATGCTAAATAGGGTTGGTTTGAAGATACAGTGATACCTCGCTTAAAGAGCATAATGTGTCCCACGGGATTGCTCTTTAAGTGAAACACCATTGTAAGCGACTAATTGTGACTTCTTGGGGGGGGGGGTTGTTATGTGATTTAGTTGTTAAGTGAGTTTTTTGGTTGGTTTTAGTTGTTAAGTGAGGCGACCAATCAGAGAAAATTCTGCTCTTTAAGCGAGTTAGTCTCTAAGCGAGGCACTCTTTATGCGATGTTTTACTGTAGCATGTCATTTAGGGCAGAGGTTCCCAATTAGTTTTTTCTACGTACCACTTCAAGAAAGACCTCAAACTTGCGTACCCCTTATTGCAGGAACGTTAAATAAAAAATGAAATCAGGTCTATTTTATATTTATTGTCATCAAAAGACATTCTAATGACAGAGAACACATGTTTCATTAATGTGACAAATGTGCACGTTTTTCTTTGCACAACTCTGAAAAATCTGGTTGCATTTTGATCAGCTACAATCTCAACTCGTCTTCGAGTTGAAGTCTGTGATGATGTTTAGTTTTTAAGTTTGTCATTGTGGAAAATCCGCTCTCGCAAAGGTACATCTTGCAAAATGGCAGTAAATGTTTTATTGCTACTTCGCTGACACGATAAAGGTCTTTAAGACCAGCCCAAAAATTAACCAGTGATTGCTCCACAAAACAACTTTTGAGTCTACTGTTGCATGAGATGTCTATTAATTCCTCTTGAACAGAGATGGATTGGTGATCGGTGGGACAGTTTCCAAAGGGGTTGTTTACCCAGTTCCATTGCGACGATATTTCTGGGAAATAAGTGTGTAATGCGGTCGACAAATTTTGCAAGTGCCATTTTATGGCTGATTTTACATCTTCATTCACTGATGAAGAAGTAGTTTCCAAAAAAAGTTTTAAATTCAGAAATTGATCATATTTACATCTGTCGATCAAAGATGTCCAGAGACATTTTTTTGATTGTTGACTCAACCTTCTCCTGCATAGTGAATATGGTTGTATCCTGGCCTTGAAGCCCCAAATTCAACTCACTCAGTTTTGTAAAAATATCTGACAAGTAAGCCAATTTTTGTAGCCACAAAGGATCAATCAGCATCTGTTTGTACTCAGCATGTCCCTGCTCAGTCAAAAATAACTCAATTTCATGTCTCAACTCAAATATTCTCGAAACAACTCTTCCTCTGGACAGCCAATGTGCTTCAGTATGTAACAACAGGGTCTCATGCTCGCTGCCAAGCTCTTTACAAATGTCTGTAAAAATTCTTGAGTTTGTGGCACGGGCCTTGATTAAATTGACAATTTTCACAGCATTTTTAAGAGTACTATCTAAGCAGGCTGGAATTTTTTTACAAGCAAGTGCCTCTCGATGAATACCACAATGGGTCCATTTTGCTTCTGGGGCTACAACTTGTATTCGCTTCACAAGTCCTGAAAAATGACCAGTCATTGCTCTGGCACCATCAGTGCATATTCCTACGCATTTTGACCAATCCAATTTGTTTTCTTTTATAAAACCGTCGACCATGTGAAATATGTCCTCCCCGGTAGTATGAATCAGAAGGGCACGACAAAATAGGAACTCTTCATGAACCTTTTTGGAATGAACATAACAAACATATGTTAAAAGTTGAGCCAAGTTTGATATGTCTGTGGATTCATCAAGTTGTATGGCAAAGTAATTGCTTTGTAAAATGCGTTGAATTTGGTGGTTTTTCAGATTATCTGACATGTCTGCAATATGACGAGAGACAGTGTTATTTGACATAGGAATAACATCAAGTTCTCGGGCCATTTTTTCTCCAAACATACATTTCACTATCTTTTTTGCTGCAGGCAGTACAAGGTTTTCCCCAATTGTATGCGGTTTTGTTTGCTTGGCAATTAAATAACTAACTCAAAAAGAGGCTTGTAGGGTAGAGGGTGACACATCATTAGCAGGCGACTGTTCAGTATTTTCTGATACCTCCTCCTCAACCTTTTGGCACCTTAGCAGCCACTGTTCCATCTAAAAAACAAGGGGACTTATTAACTCAGCTTTTGTATTTTTGTTATGTAAGTAATTAAAAAGCTTAGAAAACTGGGGGGGGGGGGACAGAAAATGCGAACAGGCAAAAAATTGAATTTGTCCTTCTGTATTCGAAGTAGGTACATAGTAGAAAACAAATTAAACATTATTGCTTTGTATTGAAATTTACAATGAAAATAGTATTAATGTAACTTAAAATCTAGAAAACAGAATCCGCGAACATGCTTACAACTGAAGCAGCTTGAATATTATTTTTATTTTCTAAACATCATTATATTGTATTGCAGTTTATAGTGAAAGTACTGGATTATATATTTTGTTATGTTTTTCTTCAGTAATTTCTGAAAATTTATAAACAATTTTTTTTTTAAAGTAAAAAAAAGTACTGAGGTAGGTATATAAGGCTGATTGACGCGACACGGTGCGATGGATATTTATTAATTCACAATTAAAACAACACAACGAGCACAGCGACACGCTCACGCGACATAAACCAAACTGACTGATTGACAATGACAAGCAAATAGCCGGGAACGGAGCCGGCTGCGATCAGGTGATGCGAGACGTGGGAGGCGTGGGGAAAACTGCCACCGCGGGAGAAAGCGCTTGATGCATACAATTGACTTACCTACTGATCGTTTAATTAAATTGAATAATTTTTTGGCAATTGTTATTGCATTATTGTTTTTTAAGGCTTTAATATTTTAGTTAAGAGATTGCTGCGCGTACCCCTTGATGCAATCTCGCGTACCCCTGGGGGGTACCCGTACCACTGATTGGGAACCACTGATTTAGGGCATTCCCTGCATCCCCATTCACTGATTGGTGACACTGCACATATGACCTTGTTTAGAATGATCCAGACCAATCTTCTCTCCCTTTAGAAGGAAAAAAACCCACCACTACAGTACTTTCTGTGCTTTGTCTCAGCTGCTTAATGATCTTGAAAAATGGAAAGCCTATGGAGGGGAAGAGAGAGGAAGTTTCTGATTTCTTTTCACTTGCTGCCAACTAACACAGTGTACCAGTGATGCCTTGAAAGAGCTATCGTTGGTGCACTGTGTCAGATTCCTTTTTTCAAGACCATTAATTGGCTTAAGCAAAGAGATATCTACTTTGGTTCTGGCCTGTCAAACAGCACTGGCTGCTATCTGATGAAAGGCCCACCTTCACCCACAACACTGCCAGGTTATGCACCACAGCGTGTAAGATCAGAAGAACTATCCTGGCAGAACCTTCAGCCAAATAAACTACTAGCACTACAGAACAGGCTTAGTAATAGTTGTAACATTATTGATCTTGTGTACTAATTTTACTACTCCTTAACCCTGAGCAAAAATACTTCTTTTTTTAACTTTTGTCTCTTGATATATTTTAAGTACACTCATTTTAACTTCTGTTCTTTTTGCTGTTCTATGCTGGTCTTGGACCATAATAAAGATCTGATTTGATTTGGTTTAGCCCCAGCAATCAGAACCAAATAGAATCCTCATCCTCCTCCCTCTCCTCCCTTCAAGTTCCCTCTTTGATTCTGAATATTGGCTATCATCATGGCGTTCAGCCATGAAGATTGTTTGGGGAACAATTTAATGCATGGGGGAAATAATAATAATAATAATAATAATAATAATAATAATAATAATAATAATAATAATAATAATAATAATAATAATAATAATAATAATAATAATAATAATAATAATAATAATAATAATAATAATATTATTATTATTATTATTATTATTATTATTATTATTATTATTATTATTATTATTATTATTATTATTATTATTATTATTATTATTATTATTATTATTATTATTATTATTATTATTATTTATTATTATACCCCACCCTTTTCCACGGACACAGGTTGGCTTACAATCTAAAAGAGTTAAAACCCATCACATACAATACAAGATTTAAAATCAAGAATTAAAAGACTAAAAAGTTAAAAACTAAGTTAAAAACCACAACGGGAAGAGAGAGGTGGGGTTATTCACAGGAGCCAGCCAATCAAACTCACCACCTGGCCCACACCTCACACATGCCCCGCCAGCCAGGTCTTCACCCCCTTTCTGAAGGGCAGCAGCTCTGTCTGGATACGCAATTCACTTGGCAGGAGGTTCCAAAGAACCGGGGCAGACACAGAGAAGGCCCTCATTCTCATGCTAGTAGATGTGCCTCTCTAGCTGATGGTACGACCAGAGAGCCTCTCCGGTCTGTTCTGGTGGGACAGACAGATGTTCTTGGGGTGATGCGGTCTCTTCAGTATCCTGGCCCACTACCATGTAGGGCTTTAAAGGTGATAACCGGCATCTTGAATTACACTCAGAGGCATACTGGGAGCCAGTGCAACTCTCGGAGAAGTGGTGAGGCACGAGCATAAAGCCCACACCCCATCACAACCTACCCACATCACAAAATCATCCTACCCACATAAAAAAAATAGTAACCCCAATAGACACCCAAAAATGGTGTGAATAGGCATTGATTGCAGGCAGGCTGTTTTGGGATGGCTCATACATTGTGTTATCTCCAGGAAAAGGAGTGAAGCAGCCTGGACTAAAATGTGAGACAAATGCTAATCCGAACTGCACCAGTTTGAGTCCTCCTTAGCACCTCAGAGATTTAATTGTCCAAGAAAGATCTTGGGTTCTATTGTGAGGTTTGGCTGCCACTCACTTTCTTTTTTGGCACAAGCACCTCAGACTTTTCAGTTTCCATTTCCTCAATTCAAATTGTCAGTCTGGCCAGGTTATTCTGCTATGATAATGAAGTTGACCATACTGCCAGCAACTCAATGCTGATTGTCAGACAGCGCTATAATTAACTAACCCTCCCACAGGGAAGGGTGACGGTCCCCAAGTGGATTAAATCCCACTTGATGGAGGGTAGCCGCTTCATCAATCCTGGCCTGGGGCTAATGCAGATTTTGTATGCCAAAAGGGCTCAGGACCAGAAAGTGACCCAAGGAACTGGATCAGTGGCACCAGGCATGACACTGCGATACAGAAGGCAAATGGAAGGCCATGGCATTATATTGTCCCCAGGACAATCCTTAATGGCTGATCATCACAATGATAACCAATATTTGGAACCAGATATAGCACATGAAGAAGTTCAAATTGCAGCACAATTTTGGCTAGATACTTTTTATCTGCATATATGCCTGATGGCACGTGAAGGATTTGTGCAGGTGATACTCTGTTTATGGGTAATTAGCCACTTTGTGCACCATCCTGCAGTCACCCCAGAGTTGCACAAACACCACCACCACCACCCGCTCAGTCTGGTTTTGCACATTTGTCTGAAGGCAGTGCAGCATTATAGTGCTGGGCAGGGGTTTTAACTAGCCACAGTTTCTCTAATCTAAAAATGAAAAGCGGTGATTTGTACAAACTGCACTTAGTTCACTAAACTGAAAGAAGAGATAGGTGAGCAAGGAGAAAAATGAGGGATCTTGGCAACAGAAGAGAAATAGCAATTAAAGAGGAGCTGAGTGGAAACAGTTGCATGGAGCTTTAATTACCTCTGGTTAAAGTAAGCAGGAATTGAGCATACAGTATTCCAAAAATAAACTGTGCTGAAAAATACCCAAACAGCTTGCCCCTGATTTGTTTTCCAACAATAAAATCACCTAGTAAAATCCCAACAGCTGCCCCACTAGAGTCACTCTGAGAATACCATGTCAGCTGCCTTATTGTTATCAAAGGAAGGGTGATAGAAGGAACTGTTTTGTATGGTCTACAGCAGGAATTCTCAACCTATGACACATGGGCTGGATCTGGCTTGTGGTGCCAAATCAACTGGTGCATACCCTTGGTCTACAGCAAGAATGGGCAACATACATACATGTTGCTAGACTGCAACTCCTGTTTTTGCTAGCTTAGGCTATCCAGATTCAATTGATGGAAGGGCCCAATATGTGTCAATTCACACACACAAACACCCCACTCTAGTAGTCCCACTACCCTGGCAGAGTATACGTGTGTTTTGGAGGACTTTGCTTAATGTCATGAAGAGGTCTTGTAGACTGTAATCCTGCTAATTCTCTTGGGTCTTGCAGTAGTTGTCAACACCTTCAGCTGTGGAATCACTCTGTATAGCCTGCATGGGTTGGGTGCCTAGGGGCACTTTATCCTACTGCAGTGGGTCTGACCTCCAGCAATTCCTGTTTGACTGGTTGTTGCAGGGGGCGGCACTGGGGTAGACTATTGATTAGCTCTGTGGCATTGATTGATGTAGTAAGGTCCATCTGCATTCTCACCTCCTTGTGCTATTAACATATCTGCATAAAAACTAAGAATGACAGGCCATTTAGACATTGCAGTCCTCAGTACATACTGTACATTATAGTAAGCTCTACCTCTCCATGCTGAATTAATGTGTGGAAGCAGTAGCAGATAGGATGGGGGTACACAAACTGGCTGAGATCAGTCATACTGCATATATCTCACCAGTTTGTCTGCTTCCTCCTTCTCTTCTTTCCTAATTAATTTATATCTCATCTACCTTCCAGGACTAGGACTCAAGGCTATCCTAAGCAACCAATCCATTCCTAAGATTAGTTTAAAATCTTGCTCATTACTTATAAAATGTCTTATCACTAGAATCAATATTTTTATAGCTCTGCTGGATTTTATGGCTGTTGCTTCTGTGCTTTTAATGCAGTTCTGGTTTTAAATTATATGTGCCCTGGGAGTCCTAGACTGAGGGATGATCTCTGAAAATAATGACTGATTGAATGATCAATAGTTGCTCACCAAACACAGATACTACAGTTTTACCAGCAAATAAAAACAGCCTTGTAGAAAATATGGGGGGAAATTTCTTTTTTCATCCTTTGGGAATGTTTAGAAAAGATTATTTCATATTTGTTGCTTTTGGTTTTTCATTCTCTCCCCTCAACAATACTGATGGCAGCAACATAGTTTTGTTCAAGGGTACTTTAGAACATTTCTCTCATAGTTCCCATTCCACACAAGGAGTTTCTCCAGTGCACCCATGGCTGCAAGATATCTGAAACCATACCAAACACAGAAAGAGGGAAAGGTCTAGAGCAGCGTTCCCCAAACTTTGTTTTTTGGACTTTAATTCCCAGAAGCCTAAGTCAATCCCCCAAAACATTGTCCAGCTAATGTACTGACTTAAGCATCTGGGAATTAAAGTCCCCCTGTGAGGTGTGGGCCCCACATTGAGAAACACTGGCCTAGATGTAGGTATGTTGTTTAAAAAAGAGGGGGGGATAATACAACACATTTTTAACAGTTTTACTTCAGTGTGAGCATTCATGGATCAAAAGCCACTTGCTCATACAAGGAAGTATAAATGTAAGGTAAAGGTAAAGGTCACCCTTGCTCAAAAGCCAGTCATATCTGACTCTAGGATTCAGTGCTCATGTCTGTTTATAGCCCAACCAGTACTGTTTGTGTTTGCAGACATTTCCATAGACATGTGGCAGGCATGCCTAGACACCGGAATGCATGGGACGCTGTTTACCTTCCCACCAAAGTGGTACCTATTTATCTACTTGCAATTTCTTGCTTTCAAACTGCTAGGTTGGCAGGCTGGGAAATGTATGAACTGTATATTTATATATATCCCCAAGATAAGGTAAAGATGAAGAATACCAGACAAAGTGGCAGTGGGTCACTTTGGGATGGAACCGTCAAGCTGTTAATTACTTCACCTAAGCAGACATCTGCCAGAATAAGAGTGGTAGGCCAGGTAGACATAGCTCTCACAGCTATGCTAGGAGATATTTCAAGGACAGAGCTGGAAACCAGAGTCTGTCAGGTGAGACAATTGCTTTCTAACACAGCTTTCTATAATATCTTTTGAACATGAGTTGTGATGTGGTAAAAGAACAGCTGCTGGTACAAGGAAGAACTCCTCCCTTCACCTTGCCCAAATATTAGCTTGAGCAGGAGGAGAGTTTAGGACTTGTATGGTGGCCACAGCGGAAGGAGTTCTTCCCAGTTCTGACCACAGAGCCCTTCCTTATCTGTATGAAGCAGCCTATTTACACAGCATTGACTGGGGATAGGGTGGCTTTCAAAGGACGACCACCGGACGCTCCCCAGCCAGTTGGACTGGGAGAACGAGAGGCAGCTGAGCAGACCAGCTGGCCGGCTATCAAAACTCTGCCGCCACCTTTGCCATGATGACCACCGGATGCCAGACAGAGGTCCCGCTCGGATGCTAAGGATGATGGCTGCCCCACACTCGGACGCCCACCTGCTGGGGGTTTCAAAAGCCACCCTGGCTCGGGCGGAGGAGGAAAGCCCCGCCTGGAGGCTGAGGCAATGGCTGCCCCACTCCTGAACTTTGCTGTTTGTGTGGTGAACTTTTCTTGAGTGGTTGTGACTTTATTATTATACTGTAATTTTGAATATTGTATTGCTTCGTATCTATTGTGTATTTTGCTGAATTTATCATGTAAGCCACCCTGAGTTGGGTTTCCTGAGTGGGCTGCATATAAATTAAATTAAAATTAAATTAAGAAGCAAAGCCCATTGCTTGTTCCAAAATGACAGCTTTGTTGTCCATACTCAAAATTGCTAAAGTAATTTTAGCATTCTAGACCAGTCTTCCCCAAGGTGGACCCTTCTGAATGAACTGAACTATAAGTGCAACTCCAATCAGCTTCAATTAGCCTGGCCAATGGTCAAGGATAACTGGATTTGGAAGTTCAGTTCAGGTTGTGGAAGTCTGCTCTTGGACTCAGTTGCTTTACACCTATCCCGTACCTTCTGTCCTTTAGATAGCAACACACTAAGGCAGTGATGGTGAACCTTGGCACTCCAGCTGCTCTTGCAGTTCAATTCCCAGAAGCCCTGATCAACAGGAGTGGTAACTGAAGTCCAAGAACAGCTGGAGTTCCAAGGTTTGCCATCGCTGCATTGGGGTAAGCTGGCCCTGTTATAGCTGGCCTGCTAAGGGGAACCTTGGATGTCACCCCCAAAATCCTGATCTGACATTATCAACAGCAT
Source organism: Furcifer pardalis (assembly GCA_030440675.1). Classification (NCBI taxonomy): domain Eukaryota; kingdom Metazoa; phylum Chordata; class Lepidosauria; order Squamata; family Chamaeleonidae; genus Furcifer; species Furcifer pardalis. Next base: position 44,678,689 of record CP126890.1, on the reverse strand, counting down.
CTGTATGCTTCTGATTAGCAGTCTCTGGGAACAAACAGCAACAAGAGGTGGCTTCCATCTTTCTTTGCACGGAGCTTTCTGGAGACATCTGGCTGGCCACTGTTGGAAACAGACTGCTGAGGCCAGAATCTCCTTAATCTGAACCATAAGGGATTTATATATTGCATGTAATATTCTGTGTTCCCCCTTTCTCACATGTCAGAGCTAGGAAAAACTATAACAAATAAATAAAACTATTTGACACCCAAGAAGTAACTTTTCCAAGGCATGATCCACTCAATAGTTTTCTGTAAGAAGAAGGCTGTTTTACTAGTATTTATTGATCCTACTTTCTTTCTTTCTTTCTTTCTTTCTTTCTTTCTTTCTTTCTTTCTTTCTTTCTTTCTTTCTTTCTTTCTTTCTTTCTTTCTTTCTTTCTAAATGGGTGGAACCAGAGGGAGAGATTTATATAGCATTAAAAGAAATTAGAGGCATTTCTAAAATGTCACAGGACATTTCAGAAGTTCACAAAATGATACCATGGGAGACATTTCCATTTAATAGATGCCAGTGATGCTCAGGAAACCACATTCCATAAAGCATGACAAATGCAGTAGTTACTCAGTATTAAATTATGCTAATAACATGACAGAAAGAGCAGCCTACCCGTTACGTGTTCTTCACCATTCTAGGTTTTGCCATGCATTTATCTTTCTCTCATTCTCTGTGCCAGAAGTAATTCTTTACAGGCTAATATATATATTTATGAATTAGTGAATTAAACAATGCATTCAGTTTCTGGAAGGCCAAATGTTAAACTGTTGCAGTTTTCAAATGAACGTTTAGTAGATTTGCTCAACATTAAAGCACTCTTCTGGACTTGAAAGACACATGATTTGGGACTATTCCATGTGGATGAAACCAAATTTCTATTTCCTTTCATGACCTCCTCATACCTATGAGATGAGGGAAGCCCTAGGAAGACAGGTACACAGAGGAGGTCCAGATCTGTCCCATTATCCTGACTGAGGCTCCATTGATCTTGAAAGAAGCATATGAGACAGTGAGGACCTAAAATGCATCATTGTAGCAAATCTGATACAAATTCCATCTGGAGCTAGCCTGAGGCCAATATACAGTGAGGAATGTCTTTTGAACTAAAGCACAGCAAACTTCCTGAAGCCTGGGAGGGCAGCTCCTGCTTCCACCGACCTTCATCTCCTAAAGCTTTTTGTTACAGAAATATGAACAGTTTAAACTGGGAAAACATCACTTTAGTACAGGGGTCTCCAACCTTTTTTTGTACCACGGACTGATTTCATGATAAGCTAAACAATTTCCCCACAGACTGGTAAGTGGGGGTGATCTCTCCCATCCTCCAGCCACAGCTTGAATATTGGCAGTGTGATCTCACTGCGCACAGGTGTGTGTGTGTGTGTGTGTGTGAGAGAGAGAGAGAGAGAGACACACGCTGTAGCTCAAAAACAAAGAGGAAGGGCCCAACTGCCAGGCAGCCACAACGACTCAGTCAGTGAGGTATCAAATTGCACATGGGGGTTGGGGACCAGAGCCCCTCTGTAGTTAAGCAACATGGAGGAGGGGCCCAGCCACCTGCCTATCTGAAGCCCATGCTCTTACTCCATTTGCTGGGCTGATCTGGCGGAGCACATTGAGGACAGAAGGCTGTTATTGGGGTATTCATTTTATTGACTTTGGAAGGAAAGATAGCTGAGTCAGCCTTGAGCCCATGGAGATCAAACAGAATTCTGGTTGCCATACTTCAGCACAACCAATGTGTCATGAGGGAAATGATGGCTGGAAAATGGAATTGAGTATTTTGAAAAGGGCATGGCTAGCCACATGGAACCCAGAACACAAGACCTGTACCCTACAACATTTTGTTGCAAACATCGTATTCGTGTGTATCTGTTTAGCTAACATACCCTCATCTTGTGGGATACTTGTGCAGAAAGATTGAGCAAAATGATCTTGGACAGCTTTGTGTATACAGCTCTGTTCAACTTTTCAAGAAAAGAAGGCATTGTTCCAAAGCAGATTTTTAGATATGCAAAGGACCTGCATTCATTTGCTAATTTTGTCACCATCACAGAGAAAGAAAGACAAAGCACACAAAATGTAAATGAGTCACTTGTTCCCACTTTCCTCTCATTAGTTAATGACTCTGTTATTAAGATGTCTCAATCGGGTTCAAGCAACATCCTCTATGGATCCCTTACCCCTAATTTTCACTTCAGTAAAATATGAGTGAAACTAAAAGAAACAGCTCTGGTGACTTTTATCTCACTTGATGAATTCAAGCTCATTTGTTTCATCCCATAGATTCAGAAGGTGGAGGAATCCTGCTGCCAGAGTTCATTTCAACTGAGTTTGAACACAAATTTACTGGTAAGAGCCCTGGTGGTGCAGTGGTTAAACTGCTGTACTGCAGCCAGAACATGGTGAGTGTGATCCTGACTAGGGCTCAAGGTTGACTCAGCCTTCCATTCTTCCAAGGTTGGTAAAATGAGTACCCAGCATGTTGGGGGCAAAATGCTAAATACTCTGTGAACCATCCAGCCTGTCAGCTTATAAAAGTGTATTTTTTGTTAATCAGAAAGTGCAGCAGTTAAAAATAATCAAAGAGTCTGTTTGATCTTTAATCTAACCTAGGGGTGGCCAACCTTCTTCCATCGTGGGCCTGACAATGTCCCTGGACACGTGTTGCAGGCTGGGCCACGCCTCCCAGAAGTGGAAGCGGCCGCATTTACGGCTGATGTAAATGTGCCCACTTCTGCATTCATGCCAGCCATGCGTGTGTTTGTGCATGCACAGAAACATTTTATGGATGACATAAAAATGCCTGATTCCACTTCTGGATGCAGCGGAGGCAGTGACGGGCTGGATGGGATGGCGTTGGAGGCTGGTTCCAGCCCGCAGGCCATAGGGTGGGAATCCCTGATCTAACCAATACAAAAATGAGCCAAAACAAAATATTTAGCCCAATATCTCACCAGAAGTCTTGCACTGGATGGGTAAAGAACAAGAACTGTTTAAGACCATTAGCAAAGAAAGCTCCAACTCCTTGGCCATATCATGAGAAACAACATTATATATAGAAAGATCCCTGGGAAGAGAGGCCTTGGATGTAGACCGATTTCATGGCCGAAGAACCTGAGAGGCTGGTGTGGCATGTCTTCAGAAGAACTGTTCTGAGGAGTTAAGAACAGGAAGACTATCACCATGATCAGAAGCGTAGCGTGCCTTGGCGGGGCCCCGTATAAAAATTTGTTTGGGGGCCCTTAGGAAGGGTAAAGATTTCTCACAAAAGAAAAAAATGCATAAAATTACTTAAACGGGGAAATCCCGCAGCCTGCGATAACCGATGTAGGGTGTTGCCAACTTTTGAACGCACGCTTTACAAAGCTGGCTTGAGACTAAATATCAAGAAAACCAAGATCATGGCAACAGGCCCTATCAGTCCCTGGAAAATAGATGGGGAAGAAGTAGAGGCAGTTACAGATTTTACTTTCCTAGGATCAAAGCTCACTGCAGATGGGGATTGCAGCCATGAAATAAAAAGGCGACTGATTCTCGGGAGGCAAGCGATGAGAAACCTGGGGAACATAGTGAAAAGTAGAGACATTAAATTGCAAACAAAGATTCGCATAGTCAGGGCAATGGTATTCCCTGTGGCAATGTATGGTTGTGAGAGCTGGACCATTAGGAAAGCGGAGCGCAGAAAAATAGACGCCTTTGAGATGTGGTGTTGGAGGAGAGTTTTGAGAGTCCCCTGGACAGCGAGGAGAACAAATGGGTCAATCTTAGAAGAAATCAAGCCTGACTGCTCCTTAGAAGGTCAAATAATAAAGATGAAGCTAAAGTACTTTGGACATCAAATGAGAAGAGAGGATTCACTTGAGAAAGCCTTGATGCTTGGAAGGGTAGAGGGCAAAAGAAGAAGGGGACGGCCCAAGATGGGATGGCTAGATGGTATTGTGGAGATAATGGGCACAGAGCTGAGTGAGTTGAGGGGGATGGTGGAGGACAGGAATGCCTGGAGGACAGTGGTCCATGGGGTCGCAGAGGGTCGGAATCGACTGTGCGACTGAACAACAACAACATTTGTTTTGCTTACGCACGTTGGGGGCCCCGTGGCCCTCCTCCCACCTTTGGTCCAACTTTCCTCCCCTTTGCGTTATCTCTTTGCTTCCCGTTAGAAAACCTGTCCAGGGCGGGCGGGCAGGCGCTGAAGAGCAGCGCCACCCTTTTGCGGGTAACGGGCAGGAGGAATTGGGGGTTGGGGGGGCACCAAAGGAGACCGTCCCTTCTCAGGCCTTCCCACAATGATGTTGGCTTTGGCAGAAACAGGAGAGGTGGGAACCGCTGCAACCCGCGCTGCTGGCTGCTGCCCGTGGCCTTTGCCACCATTGGCAGGGCGGGTCCACGGCCGGGGAAGCGGGAGAGACCGTCAAAGCCCTCCCAGCCTCTTCCCGGGCCAGAGTGCCCTCCGCTGCTGTTGCTGCGGTCCCGCCGGAGGCGTCGCCAGCGCTCGGCGGCCTCTCCCCGTGCCGCCCCCTCCCCAGTGAAGGTCCCAGAGCGTCCGGCGGTCCGAGTGTCCCTGGTTCATCAGGGGCCGCGCGCGCACCCCCGCTCTCTCGCATGAGTGGAGGCGACAGAAGCAGCGGAGAAAGGAGAGCCCTGCCCTCCCTTCTTTGTCCTGGGCAGGTGGGAGGGGGCAGCCCAAGGCCTCCCAGAAAGGCACCCGCCCCCAGCCCGCTTCCGGCGCCCTCTCCCAAGGCTCCCTGGCCGTCGCCTCCCTCCCGCTCTGCATTTGTTTTGCTTACGCACGTTGGGGGCCCCCGTGACCCGGGGGCCCCGTATAATTGATACGGCTGATACGGCGGTAGCTACGCCCCTGACCATGATGATAGTCAAGATCCAGAACAGAATTCATACTGCTTTTTCATATGAGCATAGGGGCAGAAAAATAATGTAAGCAATTCAGTTTAACACCACCATTTTTAGCTCAGATGTTTATTTAGAGTTTAATACACAACATTTCATTCTCATTAACATTCTCATTAACATAAAAATGAGGACAGATGATAATGTAAAGTAATCTTTATTTATTTACAATGAAGAATTAAGAATTATATTCAGCTACAAATCTGCATGCACAAAATTGTTATGAAGTTTTCAATTGGTTGCAAATAAACCGTGAAATGGAAATGGAAATGAAATGTGAAATTTGGTAATGGTGAGAAGGAGCAATACGCACCACCAAACAGGTCAATCACACCTGAAGAGTCCACTTTAGCTGGGGACATAGTAGGCAGGGGTGATGCTGCTGCAAATGCATCCACTGCAGTAAGCATGATAATATTTAGTATCAACAAATCAAGAGTGGTAAAATACAACTACTGTATGTTGAATCCATTACAGCTCCATGAAGATATATGAGATATATATATATATATGAGAAAAAAAGAACATCTAAACAATACAAAATGTAAAATGATTGAATAAAATTGATATACTTGTAACAGAATAATTTTTTTATGGTGGGGAGGAAATTTTCAAATGTTGAAAACCTTTTATTTATCAAAATACTGTAAACTATTTTAATTAGCTTTTAGAAATGCTAGCTGAATGGTTCTGGACATTAAAAACCACAAACAATGATTTTTCCAGGCTAAATAGCTGGGCTGCAACTCTAATAATTCCTTACCATTGTCTATGTTGATCAAGGTTGGTGAGAAAAGAAGTCTTAATAATGTCCAGATCACTTCTTTAATTATGATTAATTCTTGGTTGGATTTTGAGCCTGTCCAGTTCTGGCCTCAACTTTGCATCTCTGACATGATGGTTGAAATCCACTAGTACGGCAGAGTTAGAGTAAGCCAACTGAATCAGTGAAACTTACTTAACCCATTAAATCTTTACTTATTCATTGGGTCCCTTTGCAACTTACTGATTGATTACAGCCTATACTATGCAAATACAACAGTGTGCTTATTGTTTTAAATGCTGCTTTAGTTTGTATACATGAGAAAGCTGCCAATTCATCAGAAGTGCACATAGAGATTCATATAACCTTTTCATTAGAATTTTTTTACATTTATATTTAAACGTATTCACATTTAAAACTTCTTAGCAGCTAGGTAGTCTGTTGCCAAGCAGCAAATGCAGTCTTCAGTACTGATGGCTGGAAACCATTTCTTCATATCTCACAGACTTCGAAGGCTTTCAAAGTTGGCTCACAGCACAACAATAATGAGGATAGTTCTTGGACATGGGACATTACAAATTGTGTCAGTTCCCAAGTTATGCTAAAATGGATAATGAGATGTGAGCCACTGCCAAAGAAACATATTTCTTTCTTTCTTTCTTTCTGAACTATGGCAATATAGAAGTATGTGGTCTCACCCAAGAGCACACTGGTACTTTCAGTCATCCACTCTCCCACAGCCATTTGGAACATGTCCTTTCCAGCTCTCAGGATGTCAGCATGACCTTGAGATAAAACATGCTAGCTGCCTCTGGCATGGATGATTCTGTGAAGCAGGTTCAAAGGATAACCCATTTGAATGCAGTTACTTCAGTAAGAGCAGCAGACTAATGAAGCTGCTGTAGCCACAGATTCCTGATCTCTAATGCTTCTTGCCTAGCATCAGTTTCTTCTAACTGAATAGATACTGAATGCTGAATGCTAAAGTATAACATTTGGAAAGTTCTGTTAACAATTTGAAAGGCTGTGATGGCTTAGTGCTATTATTATTACTCAGCTTGGAGACTGGAAGGTCAGCAGGTCATCAGTTTGACAGCTGACAGAGGGAACTCCTGTTCTCTACCCCAGCTCCTGCCAACCTAGCAATTCAGAAGCAAGAAGTTGCAAGTAGATAAATAGGTACTGCTTCTCTGGGAAAGGTAACAGTGCTCTGTGTGCTTCTGCATCTAGTCATGCCTGCCATATGACCACAGAAATTTCTGCAGACACAGATAGTGCTGGCTCTTTGGCTGTAAATGGGGATGAGCAACATTCCTTAGAGTCAGACATGATTAGCTTTCGAGCAAGGGAAACATTTACCTTTTATTAACAACTTTCTAAAGAATTGAAACAATGTGTTGTAAATTCAGATGCACCCTGAGAATTATCCCAGTGCCACAACTAAATCTAAGTTACCATGATTCAGACAAGATCCTGAATCAAAAGTAACCTTGTGGTGTCCAAACCTGTGATAGTATGTCACCATTCCTTGGCCTATTCCCACTTTGAGATAAGGTTGTTCTGGACCTGTAATTGTGAACTTTGGTACACCAGGTGTTCTTGGACTTCAATACCAGAAGCCCAAGTCAGCACACCTGCTGATCAGGGCTTTTGTAATTGAAGTTCAAGAACAGCTGGAATGCCAGGGTTAGCCATCACTATTTTAGACCTTTCAGGACCCACTGAGGCTCTTGAAAAATGGGCGTCAATCTTGCCATCTGACTTCCACAGTCTTAGGGAAATGAACAAGAGCAAGCCGAACAGTCTCCACTATACAAGTAACAGAATTAGACTCAGGGGTTTCACCAAGCAATGCACATATACTTCAAACCAGAATGAGGCAATTTTATTAAAAGGAAAGAGAACACTAATGGTAAAGTACAAGTAGACAGACAGATAGACACACACACAGTAAGGATCGAGACTTCCAACCTCTAGTTTCCACTGAGCTAACTGGAAATACACACAATTGGGGGGGGGGAGATAGCATTCTTAACTCCCATGAATTTCCTCTATCTCTCTGTCTTCCTGACCTGAAAAAAACCTCATTCATGGGTTTGCTTTATGACATCTTCCCCTGTGCTTTATTTGGCTATCATAAAAATATTTGTTCAGTGAAAGACATGAACATTTGTCCTAAGCACCTCTGAAAATTTATCTGAAACTTCTTTTCTATTGTTTTAATGTCCTGCAGCCTTTTTCTTAGTAGTGTGGCTTGTGTAGCCAGCCAACCTCCAACGTCAAATATGTCATTTATTTTATATATTTTTAACTGAAGGCATAGGGACTGTGGTGACTCAGTGGTTAAGAAGCTCGCCTTGTTAGCTGGAAGGTCAGCAAGTCAGCAGTTCAAGAACTGAGTCCTGCTTGATGGAATGAGTGCCCGTCTCTGTCCCAGCTCCTGCTGACCTAGCAGTTCGAAAGCAAGAAATTGCAAGTAGATAAATAGGGACCACTTTGGTGGGAAAATATCTTGGGGACATGAAAGGAGCCTCATTTGGGCATCCCCTGAGCAGAGTTCCTCCAGCAAAAATTCTTTCAACCCTGAAAGCACCTTTGTGTGCTTCTGATATGATAAAAACAACAACAGCCTGAAGCCATTTGTGCCTAACGACTCCAAGCTCTCTGCTTCCATCCAAAGCCAATGAATATTTCTCTCTTGCCATTATCAAAAACACTGTCAACATCGACTTGAGAAGGGGCCTCCTTGGTGGTTGCTCCCAGGTTTTAGAACTCTCTTCCCAGAGAGCCTGGCTTGACTGCCCTGCTCTCCTTCTGCTGGGAGAAGAAAGCATTTTTAATCAAAGAGACATTGGGAAGCTAAGTGGGTGTTTAATCTGGTGCATGCTCTTATTCGTTTCTTGCTGAGATGTGTTTTATTTGTGTTTCATTTGCTGAGGTTTTTAAAAGCACAACATTTAAATTGATGAGTACTACTGATTTAATTATAGTTTTCTTAATTTGTATTTATATTTTATTGTTACATACCCTGGAGGATGGGATAGACATTTAATGAAACGATCTCTCATTCTTTTCAGTGACAACTCTGCACACAAAGGAAAACACAAATAGAACGGTCTCATACTGGAACCAATGGGGAATTTTTATTGGCTCCTTTCTCTATTGCTCAGAGAGCATATAAGAAAACTGATATACTTTCTAGTGACTACTGGACTGAACCCTGACCTAGTGGTGAAATACTCTTTTCTCAGTAAAGCGAGTGGAAAAGCAGTATTTCCCCCACCCCCAACTCAATAGATGTGGTCAGATCAATCAAATGGTTTTTCAGTTAAATATAATTGCTCATTTCTTGTCTGTCACAGGAACTCATCTTATGGTGGAAATTGTTTTGGCACCAATAAATCAAATAATATTTCTCTACTGCATTGGTGTAGACAACAATCTATCACTCTAGGGATAGTACACAATGTTATTAGATAACACTCAGATGACAACATGGGCCTCATATAACCACCCTCAATCTTTGCTACCTTAACCACCCTCTTTGTTCTGCTCCTTGGGGCCTGGGTCCCACAGTCTTGGCAGGCTAAGGCACAAAACAAGCCAGGCCTGGAGTGTCCAGGTTCAAGATACATGCAATACTGAGGTCTAGCAAACAGATTCGTATTGAAGATCCAAAGGTAAATTACAGGAGTCAAGTCAATTTACCTGTATGAGAAGTATTGTCAAGCAGTAAAGGTAGCATAGTCAATAGTCCATAGAGTCATAGACAGCTACAGAGTTGGCATCATGGCTCAAGATCAACATCAGGTAACAGTTAGAACTAGAAGGCACACTATTTCCAGCAGACCCTCCAATCCCAGACCAAGGTTTCTATGGCTGTTTCTTAGCATCAGAAAATGTGTAACATCAAGTCCACAACTAGGTGGCAAGGAAAGGGTTCCCACAGTGATTCATATGTTTCATTTCTTAGGCTCCCACTCACTATAAGAGAGCTTTCTGTTTTTGCTATTACAGCCAGTTTGAGCCCATAAGAGCCATTGTACAAGTGATGTGTGCTATCTTGTGGGCTCTCCATGATGATTGCAGGCCTTCCCTTTTTGTTATTGTATATACAGGGGTATGCTAGCTGTTTTTATCATGGAATGGATGGAAAGCTTGACAGCTGAGTGCTGGATGACTGACAGTCAGGTTGGCAGAGGGAAGGAAATGCTGACATGGAACTTGGTTTTGATTTATTGTTTCCATGCATTCTAAGCCTATCAGAGCATGTAAGAGTTTAGGTTACCACAAGGAGCTCTGAAGACGAGGTAAATAAGTTAGTTAGATGGACCAATGGAGAGGGATGGATAGGATCTTCAAGGTTTTGTTTCTTTATTATTTGTTTAAATATGTGAGGATGTTGAGGCCAATGCTCCTGGAGGGTCTTCTACCAAGAGCTGGGAGGAAGAAAGCTCAAGTTTTGCTGGGGAGTGGGAGGAGGCTGAATTGACAGTACTAAAGGAATGTGTGTGTGTGTGTGTGTGTGTGTGTGTGTGTGTGTGTGTGTGTGTGTGTGTGTGTGTGTGTGTGTGTGTGTGTGTGAAATGCCATGGTCTTGGGGGTTTGCAACGTCTGATGAGGAGTTGGCTGAAGAGGAGACTTTGCAGCCTGCAGCAAGGGAAATGGATACCATCCTCTGCTCTTTTGGAGAGCTGGCCTGGGAGCAAGACAACAAACCTTGGTAGGTGCTTCTGAACTGCTTTCCAGTGGATCAGAGGTAGGACCTGGAAAGAGAGATGTTTACTGTCCACCCCCAGCCCACCAATTCTGTGGTGCCTGAGATGTCTGATAGGTTCAGCTGCACCCACCCTCTCTCAGCTGAGACACTCACAGTACATGTCCCAACATGAAAGGATGAAGCTTGCTGAAGTGTGGGAGGACAGCTGGCGCTTACCAGCCAACTTTGGCAGACCTAACTGAAAGGTTCCAAGACCAGCCCTGGACTGGCCTTCTTTATTACAAGAACTTCCCTGGCCTCAATTATGGGAACTGAGGGCACTAAGAAACTAGTTGTATCCAGGGGCTAGTGTGGAAAACCCAGTCCCCTGAGTGCAGGAGGACAGTGACAGGGAAACACTGCGTAAAGTACCTAGTTGAATTAAGGCCCACCTCACCAGTAGCCTGGAGCCAATGGAATTATGGGGGGTAGACCCCAAGGTCACCAGCTGCATTGAAGGTGAGGGCAGCAGCACTGACAATTCATTACATTTATACCCTCTCTTTCCACAAAAGGATAGTGCTAAAGGTGACTTCCAAACCTTTTAAAAGGATAAAAACAGATTTTTTTAAAAAATCACATTTAGTTAAAAATATTTTAATAAACTCATGCAAACCCTGATGAGAAGGTGGCTAGTGGCTTTGAGCAAGGATCAATGGCATTATCCTCTGTATTCTTTTTGGGACCTGATCAGGTGGGGGAAGTTGCCAATGTAAAACCTGAAGCTATCTGTCATTGGTGGAATTTGGCTTTGGGACTTGGCTTCTGGGAGGTGAAATGGCAAAGGGAGTCAACCACAATGAAAGGGCAATACCTTGATTTGATGTGCCAGACAAGGTGGAGGATCTCTTATGCCCTGGACATTCTGTCCTACTTCTCTTCTATTCCTGACCACCCAACCTCAAACCTGGGGACAAGTACCTGGAAATACTGCTTGGCAAAGCATGGGCCATCCCTTGCTCTGACTGCACCATTGGCTTGAACCATGTGTGGATGTAATCAGGAAGAGTGAGGAAGAGTGAGGAAGGAGAAACAAGAAGAGTGTAATTGAGGGAGAAACTCCCCATCCTCTTTCTTCTCCCACTGACTAACAGTTCTCAATCTTTTAAAGGCTCCCTCAAACAGCTTTGGGGGGCGGATGGCCATTTTGCCTTTCCTCCACCACATGGCACTTCCAGGTGGAGGAAGGGTGGAGACAGTGGTGGAGACGGTGGGGGGCCCACATGAAATGGTCCACGGACTGCATTCTGCCTGTGGCGCACAGGTTGAAAATCCCTGAACTTGATGGATCTTCAGGTTTGCTTTATGTTCTGAATTTTAAGTGTTTGATCCTTTTCTCTGTTTTCTTCTCTCTCTCTTGAACATTGTTAAGTGATTGTATATATTTTTCTTCATTACCTTTTTATTACCTTCTCTTAGGCTGTAAAGACTCTGCCAGTTCAAGTCATTCTTCCACTTTATGTATACTACATAACCAATTACTTGTGACTCAACAGTGCACTGAATAAAAGCAATGCCCAACTCCACCTTGTGTGCTTAGTTGTGTTAAGCCCATGTTCTCTATTTGAGTGAAACTGATAAAGACCCCTCCAGTCTAGATTTTCATCTATGGTGGTGCAATATGGAAGCTCAGAACCATGTGGATGGGTCCTTCCTCATACACCATTGTTTTCCTGCTGACATAGCTGGATAATGATCGGATGCTTAAGAATCATACAATTGGGACAGCTTTCTTTGTTCTTAGCTTCCAGTTCTTATGGTGAGATGGACAAAACCTCAGGAAAATGGCTTCTGTAGATCTATGTAATGTATAAAAGGCCCATGATACATACTGTATATTAAAGTTGCAGATCTATGAACACCTCAAGACATTTTTGAGGTGGTAGCCATGTTAGTCTGTGTTAGCCTGTGCAAGCATACATTTACCTTGCAGAACAGACTTAAATGTCTCTCAGGGTAGTTGACTCCTACCTGTGCCTACCCCATAAAATTTTATTTTATTTTATTTTATTTTAATTTTCGCACTTATAAAGCTTCCTCAGTTAACCCATTAGGAGAATTGTAATGTCAAAATGTTTATTTTTAGAACCCCAACTCCTCAAATTGACTTCCACCAGATATTTTCTACTATAAAACTTTTTATTACTGGTTGTAAATAACTCATTGATTTCCATGTCCATTGATTTCCATGAATAACTCATTGAATTCCATGAATGTCACCCAGACACTCTGGGTCTCCATACCAGATATGTATAAATGTACACCGTGATATCCACTGTTATGTCTGATGAAGTGGACTTGGTCCACAAAAGCTAACATTAAAATACAGGAGTTAGTCTTTAAGGTGCCACATCTTTTTTTTTGTCTTTTTTTTTGTTTTGCTTACTCTTTGATATTCCTCAAGACAAAGTCCCAATAAACTCATTCATTCATTCTATTTATATTCTGCCTTGGCAGAACTTGTTTGTGAGTAAACATGCACTGTGAATAATTTAATTTTATTTGGACAGTTCTATAACATTTTCAAAATGGTCATAAGAGATTTGATTATGAATGCCTTACAACTGAAGAATCTAGACCACTAAATCTATGAATTAAGCAATCTGGATCTTTTAAACAGTAATTTATAAACCAAAGGAAAGTTTCCTGTTGCTTTTAATTGAAATAAATGGGTTCTTGGCAAGAAAAGCAAAATTAATTTGGACTATTTCCTTTAATTATATATATATATTTTCAAATGGCTACTTTGCTTGATGAAATCAAATATAAAATGGAAACTCATAAAACTCAAAACATTACTCATGTATAAGAATCCATGTACAGTATTGTTAAGCTGATAAATTTAGAGCAGTGCTTCCCAACCTTTGGTTTGTTGGACTTCACCTCGCAGAAGCCTCAGACAATTCCCCAAAGCACTGATCAGCTAATGTACTGACTTAGGCTTCTGGGAATTGAAGTTCCGCTGTGGGGCGTGTGCCCCACATTGGGAACCACTGATTTAAAGGGAATATATTTGTGTTGATGAGTCCCAAACACTCTCATACATAAACACATCATGCTAAACAATACTGGCAACAAAAAGTATTCAGACATACCATATCTTTATAAAAACTTATTGGCATATGCTGGGTTTTTATGGGCAAAATTTGGGCAAGTGTTTATGTCCATGAAATTCTGTATATTGTAAGAAATATCTTTTCCCTCCCCTTGTAGTCATAGACAGCTCACGAGTGCTTAGAAAATGTTTCTGTCACGAATGGTTCTGCTGAAATTACTAACAGGTTGAAATCTTTAATGTGCAACAAGAGCTGTTCAGTGAGAAAGCTGATATGCATGTCATGTTCTGTATTAAAATTTCTAGCAATTAGATTTAAAAGAAGCAAATTAGCTTCAGTATATCTGAGAACTAATCGTTATTCTTCAATAAATGTTGCTCCATTTTGAATTTGCATAATAATTAATGAAATTATGCTTCTCATGCTTTGGGTTTAATAATTGTTGTCTGAAATGAAATGTCTACCATTCAAATTAACTAAGGAAGATAATCCTATTTGACTAAGTAAAACAAACTTTGTAAGATTTCCATAAATCATTAATAAAAGCACACTGTTTTATGTTGAAATAGAGCTCCAGAAAATTGTTTCACTGTTTTATAAGGGAAAATAAAACAAATATATTCCCTGAAGCAAAATAAAATATTCTCACTAACTGGATTAGCTGTTTTAATCAGATCATCCATCTGCTCATCTATCCATCCAGTGTATAATTACCTGCATTCCCAGGGTTCATCAAGCAATATCTAGAGGAAATTCATCCAAACATAATTCAGGGGAAAGCATCTTTCTAAAAAGCAGCCCAGTTCTATTGCTTGACAGAGTGAAGCAATTGTCTCATGCAGCCAATGCTTGGGGCAGCAGTATCAGACTTCCTGCTATTTCTATTGAATTCTGCAACTGTTCTTGACATGGTAGGGGGAAAAACCTACATAGCTCATACAAGCTGTCCTACACTTACCCCACAAAAAATAAATAAATGGCATGCTGCCTCAGGCAAAGATAGAAACTTCATTTTTAACTAAAGTTCCCAGAACCTCATGAATCCAAAGGCACTGGGAACATTGATATTGAGATTACAGGAGTCATGGGAGCATGCTCTCATGTTCAGTACAGGCCATACTCTCATGGTACAGAGTTATGAGTTGCAGTCATTTTGCTGAGCAGCTCATGGCCCAAAGTGAAAGAGGACAGAACGAAGAACCCTGGGGTTCATCAAAGTTGTCAAGAATAAAGCCTACCTCAAGAGGTATCAAGTCAAATTCAGAAGAAAAAGAGAGGATGCAGATAGTGCTGGGTCACTGGTTATAAAAGGAGATGAGCACCGAACTCTAGAGTCAGATACAACTGGCTTTCGAGCAAGGGTGACCTTTATCTTCACCTTACTCAAGGGTTAATGAAACATGTTTCCTCAGCATGTGAAAAGTAGAAGTGTGCTAGATGATACCCCAATTAGCTACTGTATTTTTATAGCTAATTGAAGGATGAAAATCAGGGTGTTTATTTATTTATTTATTTATTTAAATTTATATTGCTGCCCTCTCGCCTAGGTGACTCCGAGTGGCTCACAAATATAAAAATATCATACAACAATAAAATCACAAGAAATTTACTTAAAAACCATTATAACTATTAAAATATTCAACGTATTAAACTACCCTCTCCAACCACAACATTAGATTTAAAAACTGAAAGCCCAGGTTGCCCTCATATAAGCCAGCGTGGTGTGCCTACTGCACTGGCAGCACCCCACACCTGCTGCGCAAGCCAGGTTTTAAGATCTTTCCTGAAGGGTAAAAGCTCTGCCCGGAGACGTAGCTCGGTTGGCAGGAGGTTCCACAGGGCCGGAGCAAATGCCAAAAAGGCCCTCCTTCTCGTGCTAGAGAGGTGAGCCTCTCTAGCCAATGGAACCATCATGGAGCCTATCCGGTCTGCTCTGGTGGGAAGGGCAGATGTCCTTGAGGTAACACAGTCTCTTAAGCACCCTGGTCCACTACCATGTAGGGCTTTAAAGATCATCACCAGCACCTTGATTTACACCTATAGAAGTAGAGCAGTATTCTTTTATCTTGGCTCAGCTAAATCTGTGTTGCCCAGTTCTTTTTAAGTTACTGGCAACTTGAACATTACCTTCAGTAGATTTCATCCATAGATTCCAAACTAACAATACAGTAATTACTTTTTTAAAAAAACAACAACAACAGAGTTCACCCTGCAAAGCCAATCAAACATTTGTCAGTGAGCAACTGCTCACATCAAGGAAGAAAACTGTTAAACCTGAAAGATTTGCTGTCCATAAAAGTAGTGTTGCCTAACTCTAAGCAGAGGTGGTGACAAACTCTAAGCAGATGTGATGTCATCTTCAGTCTCTCAATTTGAGAAAGTGGAGTGGAAGCACATGTATTGTTTTGAAGCTGACTCATACAACCAGATGTACAACTGAGCTTTAGAATGAGCTGCGTACACCCCATACATGCTGTTTTAAAGGAAAACACTGAGTGTGTGTACAGCTATAGGAAATTTGGTGGCAAGGAATGAGGGGCATGATTGAAGTAGAGTCCTTGGTGGGCTGAGGAGGTCAGTGTACCTCTTACTTTCAGACGTTGCTAGTGCCTACTTTACAAGGCTGGGCAATTACGGAGAAAAGCTTTCCAGGGAGTAAATTATTTGACATCATCTGGTCTGGTCTTTGTTAAGGGTTTGTAGATACTTTGCTAAGCTGAGGCAAATTTGCTTACTGTTCAATCCTTAATGTAATTAGGATGTTATGATAGATAGTTTATGAGGCGGCAGTAGAACTGATTCATTCTCCAGTAATTTAAATCACAGCTATTCCATCAACTTCCTGAACTTCAAAAAGAAAAATATTGTAGGAGCTTCTTGAAGCCTCTTCAGAGGAACACTCTTTGGTTAAGCAAGCAAGAGAGATGAGTAGTTGTCTTCTTTGCAAGGAATTTCCTTTAGAAGGCACCTCTAAGTTGAACATGACAATAAATGTGCAACAAACATCTTTCATGGTGTCATATTTTAGTGTAAGACTACGGGTGCAACTTCACTTATTTTTTTGGTGCAATGGTAGGGTTTGTATAGGATTATTTGAGGTCAAGAAGAGAAGTAATATGCCACTTGGCGCATATTCAATATTCAAATGGCATATTGATGTCAAGCGATCCTATTTCAGTTATCATGAAATGGCTTGATGCATGAGCCAATTCAGGATTTCAGCAGTTTGAATCTGTTCCCTGCTTCTCTGCAGAGGAGCAAAAGCAAAATTTAATTTTTGAGTGTGCTATAGCATTGCCAATATGCTAAATCACTTAGATTAAATTTTACAAAATTATTTGCCTTGTGTATAGCACCAGTTGAGAAATTGACTGTAATTGTGGTTTATGTTGACACTTCACAGAGGCAAAAATATTTTTTTTTTGTAATTTAATCTAAGTCAGAGGTTCCCAACCTAAGGCCCGTGGGCCAGATCTGGCCTGCAGCACCATTTCATGTACCCCCCAGCCCCTCCAAGGGCATCCAAGAAACAAAATGGCTGTCCATTTGAAGCTGTTGGGAAAGAATGGCCATCCCCATCATACAGGCAGGGCAAGTCGTAATTCAGCGCTTACCACTGTGGAGGTGCCATCATTGTCAGTGGTATTTCTGCCACTATTCCCAGACTGTCCACTGCCCCTACCAGCAGTGGAAGAGTCTGGGGATGTTATCCACCCTGTTCTGACCTTTGTCCAGGCTCCCTGGGCAGTGTTTCAGCCAGAAACATGCACCTCTCCCAGGCATGCACCTGGGGAAGTGTGCATTTTCAGCTGTAGCACTGCCCAGGGAGCTTGGATGAAGGTCAGAACTGAGCAGATAAGGGCCACACATGCTACTGCTGCCAGGAGTAGCAGAAACTGAGCTCAACGCACATGTTCTTTGCTGCAGCACTACACAGGGAGCTTGGATGAAGGTCAAAAAGGTGTGGAAATTGTAAGAAGATCGTTTCATTGCTTTTTTGGGGTGGGGGTGGGTGGGGGACAATAGTGCCTGGCTTTTTTGGATATTTTTTTTTTGGGGGGGGGTTAAAATTATTTTTGGTCTGGTTGGGGCTGTTTTCCCTTTGTGGGGTGGGGGACGATCATATCTGGCATTTATTGAATGTTTTGGTGGGATTTTGTATTTTTTTAAACTATTTTTGGTCTGGCTGGGACTTTTTTTATTTTCAATGCATTCCTATGGGGAAACGTGCTTCGGTTTACATTTTTTTTCCGGTTTATGATGGAGGCTGTTGGAATGTACCTCTGTCGTAACCCAGGGTTTTACTGTACTCCAATTTGTTCTCCAAGGAAAGATCCCTGGGAAGAGAGGAGGCCCTGGATGTAGATGGAATTCATGGCTGAAGAACCTGAGAGACTGGTGTGGAATGTTCACAGAAGAACTGTTCCGAGGAGTTAAGAATAGGAAGACTATTGCCATGATGACAGCCAATATCCAGAATGGATATGGCACCTGACGAAGAAAGAAGAACCAAATGATATTGCAATTCACACACTTTAATAATTTGTTATAGATAATCTGTATTGCGAGCATAAGATTTTTTATTTACAAGTCTCGGGTCTTCGGTGGCTCAGTGGTTTAGAAGCTCGCCTTGTTAGCTGGAAGGCCGGCAAGTTGGCAGTTTGAGACCCAAGTACTGCATGACGGTTTGAGCACCCATTTCTGTCCCACCTCCTGCCAACCTAGCAGTTTGAAAGCCACAAATTGCAAGTACATAAATAGAGACCACTTCAGTGGGAAAAGATCTTGGGGACATGAAAGGAGCCTCATTCGGGCATCCCCTGACCAGAGTTTATCCATCAAAAATCCTTTAAAACCAGAATAATTTCTGACACTAACTTCTTTATTATTATTATTATTATTATTATTATTATTATTATTATTATTATTATTATTATTATTATTATTATTATTATTATTATTATTATTATTATTATTATTATCGGCGGCGGCGGCGGCGGCCTCGGCCTCGGCGGCGTCATCGTCATTTCTGATATGCTTGTGCAGATTAACACAGCTACCACTTCAATGATTTTCTTGAAATTTTAGCTGAATTTGTTCCTTTTTAACATGGTTTTTTAAATCAAAAAGTGATTCCAACAACCTAAGATTCTCTCTAAATAATGAGTTTATCTTTTTTTCTATATCAAAACCATATGAGCTCTTTACTACTTACTAAAAGTAGCAGTTACCAATTAATTTTTATTAATGTGGCTTTTAGTCCATTTGTCATTTGCTAAAAGCATTTTCCATTAGCTAGAAATTGCATATATTTTATGAAGTACAGTAAAACCTCTGAAAGTTGACCACTCAAGGGACTAATCAATTTACGGAGGTGGTCAACATATGGAACAACTGTACTGATATGCACACATGCCTCATTTTATTGTACAGCCTTTATTAGAGAATGTCATACAGAAAAAAATGTAGTGAAAACACAGGAAAATCATTACTGTATATACTCAAATATAAACCAACCCAAATATAAGCCGAGGTACCTAATTTTGACCTGAAAACCTAGAAAAATAGATTGACCCGCGTATAAGCCGAGGGTGGGAAATGCGGCAGCTGCTAGTGAGTTTCAACAATCAAAATACATGAAAATATGGTAAAATTAATTAAATTGATGGCACATCTCAATCCAGCATGGTTTCAGGACCCTCATGGTCACTGGCCTGAGTATAAGCTGAGTCTCCATTTTGGGGCTCATTTGGGTGGTTAAAAAACTCAGCTTATACTCGAGTATATACAGTAATACAGTACTGCACTATGAAGGTAAGCAGAGAAAGCACTTTCAAAACTGGCTATACCACTCAACATACCTGGGCATTTTTCCACTTCAAATTACTTTAAATGCATTATCAGATGATTGACATCCTCTTCTTTTGGAATATCTGCAATTTCCGTGTCCTCCTCAATTATTTCTTATGCAGTTGCTTCCAGCACTTTTCTAATGAGTTGTACCTCGGTAAATACTGATTAGAAAATTATTTCTTGGTCAGGTTCATTGCAGACTGCCACGTTGTCATCTGTTGCAACAAAACCTTCAAATCTACTCTCTTGAATTCCACCACGAGAATTTGTACAAGGTAGATTGTCTAGCGGGGCTGCAATATCTTGCTCTTGGATTGCAACAGATTTTGCTTTCTTGAAACACTTCTGTATTGTTTCAGGCTGAACTTTATTTCTAGTAGGACTAATCCAGAGAATGGCATTGAGAGCAATAATTGACACAGTGAATGATTTTGCTTCTGCAGAAGGATCATAGGAATCAAAGTAAAAAGTCAAGAATATTGTATTCTTTGATATTCTTCTTGAAAGAAATTCATTGTAGCCTGGACCCAACTGGTCAAGTTACAGAGAGTAAATTACTAACATATGTCAAGGCCCACATGGTCAAGATACAGCTTACAGGGGTGGTCAATAGAGTGGTTGTCTTTCTAGTGTATGTCCGGTCTATGAAAATTAGGTCAATTTAGGGAGGTAGTCAATGTATGGAGGTGGCCAATGTAAGAGGTTTTATTGTATATACACACTCTTATCAAGTCTAATTGATCCTTCTATCTCAAGCCAAAACTATTATAGTGGCTTCAGTGAAGAATAAGCTTATCAGTTTTGACTCATAGCCACTAACATGTAAAAAATAACTTTTCTAAACTTATGATTAGTTATGTATGGATTTTGTTGAAGTCTAAAAGGTATTGTTCTAAGCTTCTGCTTAGTTATTTCTTATCAGTGCATGTGCATGTTGGAAATAAATTCCACTTAGGAGCTTGCTGAATCAAGTTTCTACAACATTTTAGTGACTAATTAAGAAAGTATTAGGCATTGCTACAAAGAGTATATCTGCCAAGACTTTTATTTTGTAGTTGCTGTAGTGGCAGATTGCATGATAGATTATTTGTATCCCCCTTTGTTGAGCTATGGCCAAGAGGCCAGAATGGGTATTTATTACCTGACAATTGCCAACAGGAAATAAAGAGATGCAAACCAAAGAAGCGTTTGTTTTCATGACAGATTAAATAATAAATTGGCGGCTGCAGCTGCTACTCATGTCTGAGTAGATACATTCACACACACACACACACACACACACACACACACACACAAATCATTATCGCAGTTAGAAGAATGACAAATAGGAAAAAATGCCATTGGTGTGAATTTGTTTAAGGTGGATCCCAGCTGCCATGAAGTGACCTACACATTGTGATCATGGAGCCACATATGAAATGAGAAATGCAGGATTCAACACCAGGACTGCAATGAACTGTCGCAGCCTTGAGGAGATTGACAAGGTGCACTTTCACAGCCAGTCCATCTGGCATGGACTCTTCCGCCTCCATGACTTTTGGGAATCAGAATAGTGAAGTGCTTCCTCCTCCACTCATTTTGCCATTGGGCCCAACATGATGGTTTCCAGTGGCATTTCCTAGGTGAGGGGAACCACCACCCCACCTATAGGGGCTCATCTGCCCATAGCCATTGACCCCTTTAGGGAGTCAGGTTAGTTAACCACCTCCCAACACTTGGCAATGAGTCATTGGCTGTAAGGTCTACTCCATTACCATAGCAGGATATCCAGCCAGCCAGTAAATAATAAATACTGTATTGTGATAATAATGGTAGTGGTGGTAGTTGTGATGGTGACTATGATGATAAACAAGCTACAAATAGTTCAAGCAGCCTTTTGGTCTATCTACAGCTGTGGCTACATGGACATTTGTTTGCTGAGGAAGATAGGCTGGTTTTATCCCTTTTGCTGGTGACCAGACATCTTAAGCACCAGGAGAAAACAGCCCAGAGCACCCCTACTTCCATCCTTTAAAATATTTGATCTGCTTTTCAAATAGTTGAAAGATAGTCATAAAGCGGAGGGACAGGATCTGCTCTTAATTGTCTCAGAATGAAGGACATGTAAAAAAAAAGCTCAAATTACAGGACTAGCTGAAAATCCGGAAAAACTTAGCTGTTAGAGCAGTACAGCAATAGAGCCAATGACCTTGGGTTGAAACAGTACATGTGATAATTGTTGTACAGTACTTGATTAATATTAGTAGGAAAGATTGCCAATTAAAACATCCCCCTTGTTGTTGAAATCACATCAATCTGTCTGTGGAGCTAAGGGAATGATTATTGGGCATCAATGTTTGAAGAAACACAAACAAAACATCTTGATAAACACTAAGCTGAACACTAAATGTGCTGGTTGATATTACATTGGCTCGATCTTGGGAAAGTTGCTTTTTTTGGATCACATCTTTCCAGATCTCACCAGGCAACATGGCCTTTGCTGAGCAGAAGATTCAGTGAATTGTAATAAAAAAGTAACTTCCCCAAGAGCTCCAATGGCTCTTTGGTCAAAGCAACAAGGCAAATATATGCTACTGCTGATTTGAGCTTGACCTTTCCTCCAGAAGTAGCTTTTCTTTATTTAAACATGTCATAAATTTGACATCACACATGTAGGTGTAGTATTCAACTTTAATCTCATCAATCACTAAAAGAAATAAGAAGCTTCTTATAGAAGCCTGTCTGTTATCCCTAAGAAAAACTAAGCACAACTTGTTGCTTTCTGAGATTGCCAAAGGGGAAGGCAAGGCAAGGAAAGCAAACCAATGAATAGTACTAAACTGCATCAGTTAAAATTGTATTTTTAAAAAATTGATCACATTTTTTTCCTTTCTTAATAGGCAGCACATATACTTTTTTTCCCTATTGATTCCATGAAAAGGCGTAGCTTGACTATTATGTTAGAAGTATTTTCACCCCCCAGCCCAACAATGAACAGAGCCTGTAATTTAATTTTGGTGATTTCACAGCAGATGGTACACAGTCTGGTCTCATTGTCATTGAAAGCAATCATGAGCCTCTTGTGGGCGTTGATGGCTGCTGAGTAAAGCAGCTGTAATGGCTTCAAGATAACCCATCTTCAAACTTTCAAAGAACATTCATTCATATTTTGAAGAAGACAGAGAAACCAGAACTCTCTTTCCCTCTCCCCACCACCATAAACCCAAGAGATATAGAAGTTGTGGGCTGATCATTGTGAACGCCAGGCTGAGCTCATCACAAGAATGAGTAGATTCATGCATGAATATTGCAGTCTTCTAATGAATGATTACAGTGACTGTGGTGGTTCAAGTAGTTAAGATGCTGAACTCGATGACTAGAAGGTAGGATTTCGGTTCCTGAGTACTGCATGATGGAGTAAGCTCCCATCTCAGTCCCAGCTCCTGCCAACCTAGCAATTTGAAAGCAAGAAATTGCAAGTAGATAAACAGATACCACTTCAGTGGGAAAGGTAAATAGTGTTCTGTTCACTCTGGAGTTGAGACATGCCTGCCACGTATCCATGGAGACATCTCCAGATGCAGACAGCACTGGCTCTTTGGTTATAAACATAGATGATCACTGAACCGTAGAGTTGGATACAACTGGCTTTCAAGCAAGGACAACCTTTAGCTTTACGAAACGAATGATTTTCAGATAAAATATCTGAGGGTTTTTTAAAAATCAGATTTAGCAAATGTCTGAAGTTCATGTTATGAATTCTTCCCTTCTTATTGTGACCCACAAGTCTGAAGGACCAGTGGGATTTGGTGACTTCAGCCTACCTCAGCCAACCACTTGTGGAAAAGTGCACTTTTGCTGCTGGTCCTGGTTAGTGACCTAATAAAGACACACATCCATAGTCAGAGGGCTCGATTTTTGAGGGGTCAAGATACTTGTCCCTGCCTGAGATGCTTAGCAAGACCCAAGTTTGCATATATTCTAAAAGCTCAGTTCTGCTGGGAAGATTTGAGGACAAAAGGGAGGGTATTTTAGGTAAGGATGTAAGAAAACTGCCTTTTAAGAAACTATCAGGTCCATTAAACCCTACATGTTAGTTCTGACTGGTAGCTGCTCTCTGAATTGTTTATTCTAATACATGATTCAAGAAACTGAATGGACAGCCTTACATGTGGACATCACCAGATGGTCAATAGAGAAACCAATTAGACTACATAATTGGAAGCACAAGATGGAGAAGCTGTATTCCTTCTGCCAAAACAAGACTAGAAACAGATCATGAACAGGTAGCTGAAAAGAATACAGTATATATAATATTCTTAATGAATGTAAAGTCCACAAAAGGAACAGATTTGCATTACTTAAAAAAAGTAGATGGCTATCTTGTTTAAAATTGTAAAGTACAGCTGAGATGTAGAAAGTGATAGAAGTAGGGTCAGAACCCTGAATACAGTTTTTCAGTGACTGTCGCACTGAGACTAAGAGAAATATTATAATAACTGGTGCAAAGGAATAGAGGAGAAAAATAAAAGGGGAAGAACAAGAGATCTTTTTCAGATGATAAAAAAAATCCAAAGGATAATTTAAACCTAGATTACAAATGCTGAATGACCAATAGGAAATCACACTCTCTGATCAGGAGATAATGAAAAGATGTTAGTACAGTACATTGAAAACCTATATAGAAAATATAAAATAATGACAGACTCCCCTGAAGAGGAATCCTATGATGCAATTCTAGAAAGTGAAGTGAAAGCTGCTCTGCAAGCATTAATTAGAAATAAATCACCAGTGGTAGATTCAGTCACAAAGACTGAATCTGCCAAAATCCTAAAATGAATATACCAATAAATATGGAAAAGAAAGCAATGGGTCACATAATGACAATATTCAAAATACATTCCAATCCTCCCTCCCAAAAGAGATACCAACAGTGCAGTTAACCGCAAGATCATTGCTTTAATTTTCCATTCAATACAGGTGATGCTCATTTTGTTGAAACAAAGTCATTTACCTCATATTGCATGAGAAATTTCTGATGTTCAAGCAGGATTCCATAAAAGGAAGAGGCACCGCTAGAGATCACATTGCAAACTTCTGATGGAAACCTGAATGTACCAACAAAATTCAAAAGAAGATGAGTCTATGCTTTATAGACTACAGCAAAACCTTTGGTTGTGTGGATCATGAAAACTAGGGGTTCTTCTGAAATAAATGAGAGTGCCTCAACACTTGATTGTCCTAATGTGAAGCCTATATTGTGGACAAGAAGCTAATATTAGGGCAGAAGATGGAAAGAATGGTTTCCATTAGACAAAATGGTCAGACAATGGTGTATTTTGTCCCCTTATATTTTCATTCTGTCTGCAGAACATATCATCCAGAAAGATGGACTAAATTCAAAAAAAGAAGAAGTGAAAATTGGTAGAAGAAAGGTATGGCAGAAAGCAGCAATGACTAGAAATGGGTTTTAATAAAAGTGAAAGAAGAAAGTGCCAAAGCAGGACTGCAGTTGAATATTAAGACAAAAAAACTTTAAAAGAACTTCAATAATGACCATGAAAAAATTGAGATAGTGAAAGATTTTGTATAGTTTGGTTCAAGCATTAATCCAAAATAGAGACTTCAGTCAAGAAATTAGAAGACTGAGACTTGGAAGGGTAGCATTGAAGGAATTAGAGAAGATCATGAAGGATACATTACTGAAGAACAAGACCATCCACACTTTTATATTTCTGATCATCATGTATAAAGTAATGTAAAAGTTGGACAGTAATGAAAATGACAAGGGGAAGAATTATTTGTTTGGAAAATTGTACTGGAGGAAAGCTTTGAAGATACCCTAGATTGCAAAAAAGATGAAGAAATGGGTCATAGAACAAATCAAATCTGAATTATCTCTAGAGGCAAAAATGATGACATCAAGGCTGTTCTACTTCAGTCATATCATGAGAAGGCAAGATTCTCCAGAAAAAAACAATAATGCTGGGGAAAGTGGAAGGCAGCAAGAAAATGGGAAGACTAAATACAAGATGGATTGACTATAAAAGGAGCCAAAGTCTTGAGATTGTAAGAGCTTAGCAGAAGACAGCACATTTTAGAGATCTCTCATCATAGTGTCATAGTGTTCATTATAGTGTTGGAGGTGACTTTTCAGCATGTAACAGCAATAGCAGCTGGTCTTCAGGGTTTCAGGCAGAATTCCTTCCCAGGTCTATCCAGAGATCTGTGGTACTGTATTGCCTAGTGTTCTCAAATATTAAGCAAGCAGAGTTCTATATAGCTTCCAAAATTAGGTAAGTTGGACTGTGTTTAGTATGGTATTGGCCCATGTAAGTTGTACATTGAAATTTAATTTAGCTGACATTTCAACTGTGTTGTATTCTTGTTTACAAGTAATTTCAGTCTATTCTGCTCCTCTGAGATAAGGCTGGATATTATAACCTAGTAAATCATTGTTAGACATTTCATCATAAACATGTATCAGCCAAGACTGCAATTTGTGTGAGCCTTGCTTGGGGCTAATTCACAATTTATTTGGCATGAGAATTAATTAGTGGTTGTGAGAGGAGGGCAAAAGCAGGGCTCAGTAATACTAACAGTTTTTTGGAGATAGAGGGAATTTTTTTTGGATGCTGGAACTTACTATTATCTTGGACTAATAATAATAATAATAATAATAATAATAATAATAATAATAATAATAATAATAATAATAATAATAATAATAATAATAATAATGTATTGTATTGTTTTGTATTGTATTGTATTGTAATGTATTGTCTGTAAGCTGCCCTGAGTCGCCACGGCGAGTGGGCGGCAATATAAATTTGAACTAATTAATTAATTAATTAATTAATTAATTAATTAATTAATTAATTAATTATTATTATTATTATTATTATTATTATTATTATTATTATTATTATTATTATTATTATTATTATTATGGGTTGAAAGGATTTTTTCAGAAGAAACTCTGCTCAGGGAATGCCCAAATGAGGCTCCTTTTATGTACCCAAGAGCTGGGACAGAGACAGGTGCTCAATCTGTCATGCAGTACCCGGGTTTCAAACTGCTGACTTGCTGGTGTTCTAACTAACAAGCAGAGCTTCTTAACCACTGAGCCACTGCAGCCCCAGACTAAGGAACTGGGAATCCTGTCTTGCTCCTCCCCTCCTTTCTTGAGGTAAAAGTAAAGGTCACCCTTACTCGAAAGCCAATCATATCCGACTCTAGGGTTCAGTGGTCATCTTTGTTTCATAGCTGAAGAGCCAGCTCTGTCTGCATCTGCAGACGTTTCTGTGGTCATGTGGCAGGCATGACTAGAGTGCACGGAACACTGTTTACCTTCCCACCGAAGTGGCCCCTATTTATCTATTTGCAATTTCTTGCTTTCGAACTGCTAGGTTGGCAGGAGCTGGGACAGAGACGGGACCTCATTCTGTCCTGCAGTATTCGGGTATCGAACTGCTGACCTGCTGCCTAGCAGTCAGCATCTTAGCCACTTGAGCCACTGCAGTCCACAGCTTAAAGAGCAGCTGTAATCAAAGTGCCCCAGTGATGTCCCCATTTGCCTCAGAATAACCTGATGAGTTTAGCACTGCATAACAAGGCAGACTACTTCCCAAAGGCATTGTGGAGACAAAGATGGCTGCCTTCTTTAGCCCCACGGATGACCTTAACCACAGTATTTTCCCCCACCCCCAAAGAAGAACCATTTTCATGTTGGCTTTGCACTGCTATTCTACACAGCACAACAGGGAAAGCTGCTTAAGCGCATTGACAATTTATCTGAATATAACGTCATCCTGCAAAAGGAACATTAGGGATTTAAAGTGTACATTAACTTTACTTTGCAAATGGCAAACATATAGCTAAAATTAGCTGAAACAGTCCTGTGGTGCTAATGAAATTAGAGGAACGCCAGAACAATACCTGCCCTGTACAATAATGTCTGCCTACAATAAGAAACTAAGCTTCAATTGATGTGGGTAGGGAGTCCTTGGCAGAAATCAGTGTATTCTTGAATAAATCTCACCACAGTCATTTGATTTCCAAGCAAAAATAAGCTGTATTTCCTGTGGGGGCTGCTCTGTGAAGCAGGAAACGTTTATTTGCAAGAATGAACAGAGCCCCAGGAAAGTTACCAGATTAGAAAGGGTAACATTTTTGGGGAATTCTTCAGGTAGTGTTGAAAAAGCTCTCAGAATGAACACTTGTTTAGGGTGTATTAAAACCTTGCCATGTCATGCTTGCTGAGTCTTGCCCTGTGGTTTATTTCTTCACATGGAGACCAGGGGGTATAACAGTTCCCAGAGTCTTCCAGAGCCCAGACACTGTGAGACCTGGCAAATATTTGTGTCTTAGGGGAAATAATAATGATGTTCAAATGTGTGCTATGTTTTATTCTCTTTCTCTTAAAGATGGACAAATAACCAACCTACAAGATATAGTCCTGGAAAGAAACTGTGTAGGTTACAGTTTCCTGTAAGTAGAATCTACTTCATCTTTGTCTGTACGTCACTTCCTGTTTATAGCAGCACCTTTGCCAATTGTTTTCACTAAATCATTCATGACATGGATTTCCTCTCAAGGGTTGTTGAAGCTTTCCACTTTGATGGATTGTTGTTTTATGGAAACAAACACTTCGTGTGAATATTTCCTGTCTGTTTACAGATCAGATAAAGAACATCTTTATTTCTTCCACTCATTTCTAACAAATGAACCAGGAGGGGTACCAAATAACCTAGCCATTTGATTTTGCACATGTAACATTTTATTTTATGAAACATCCTACTTGGTGAATCAGGCAATTTTAGGTGTTCTCTGAAAATGGTTGTTCTTATGACAGGCTAATGGGAATACTTTTTGCAGGGCATCTATGGCAGGGTGGGGCCAGTTCACAGAAATACAGCATAATCTCCAATTGTCTCAGAGATTACTTTGAAGGGAAAAGCCAGGCTAAAAGAACAAGCAATTTTAACCTCTGGAAGCAATGACTACAACCCCTGTATCAGTGCTGGTGAACCTTGGCTCTCCAGGTGTTCTTGTACTTCAATTCCCAGAAGCCCTGATCAGCAGGAGTGCTGACTTGGGCTTCTGGGAATTGAAGTCCAAGAACACCTAGAGTGCCAAGGTTCACCATCACAGCCCTATATGAATGAGAGGAACATTCACAATTTTTGCTAATACCACTTCAGTTGTGTAGTGTAAAAATTAGGAGAATACTGTACTCAGAAAACCCCCTGGGTAAACAAATAGGTCTTGGGTTGGTGATGGAAATACTCATCAATGGAAACCCAGCTATGTACATTCTGGGTGTTAAAATGTGGAAGAACATCCACACACAAATCACACCAGACAGCAGTATAGGAAGCAGTGTCATACACCCTGAATGTAAAGAGAGAAGTAGTCTAGTCTCTCAGGTATCCTAGTCCTGAGCAACTGAGGGATTTATCAGCCCAAGGTAATCCTTTGAAGGAGGCTCAGCAGGGACTGGAAGCAGTGCAGCTCTTTCAGGATGGGAGTTAAAAATGCATGGTAAGAAGCAGAGGCGTAGCTACTGCCGTATCTGCCGTATCAATTATACGGGGCCCCAGGGCCACGGGGGCCCCCAACGTGCGTAAGCAAAACAAATCTTTACCCTTCCTAAGGGCCCCCAAACAAATTTTTATACGGGGCCCCGCCAAGGCACGCTACTCTTCTGGTAAGAAGCCCCATGAAGGAACTTGGCCCCTGCATTCTGAGCTAGTTGCAGCCTCCGGACTAAGCCCACACAGCACTCATGACAGTTTGTTTCTCACAGTTTAAAAAGATTTGATTTCCCTAGAAAGGATACCTCATGTTTTAATCCATGGAAGATATTGATTTATCTATTTTTGTTGTTCAGTCACACAGTTAATTTTGACCCTTTGCAACCCCATGGATCACCGCCCTCCAGGCACTTCTGTCCTCCACCATCCTCCTCAACCCGCCCAGCTCTGTGCCCATTGTCTCTACAATACCATCTAGCCATCTCATCTTGGGCCGTCCCCTTCTTTTGCCCTCCACCTTTCCCAACATTAAGGCTTTCTTAAGTGAATCCTCTCTTCTCATTTGATGCCCAAAGTATTTCAGCTTCATCTTTACTATTTGACCTTCTAAGGAACAGTCAGGGTTGATTTCTTCTATGATTGACCTATTTGTTGTCCTCGCTGTCCAGGGGACTCTCAAAGCTCTCCTTCAACACCACATCTCAAAGGCATCTATTCTTTTGCACTCAGCTTTCCTAATGGTTCAGCTCTCACAACCATAAATTACCACAGGGAATATCATTGCTTTGACTATATGAATTTTTGTTTGCAATGTGATGTGATTTATCTATGCAACAGACTAAATTGGGGGTGATGAATTGGTAAAAGTCTGAGGTGCCAGAACTAGTGGATTATACCAAACCGGATTTCAAAGAATCCAACTTTTTCACCCTGGTCCCAGAGTCGATTTCTTGGTGCACAACAATTTACAGACTACAGAGGCTAGAATCCAGGTGAAAAAATTAGCGAGTGCAACTCAATCAGCTTAAATCTCAGCTGTGAATTGTGCCAAGTTAAGAAGTCAATGTAAGCATTTGCTGTGGCAGACTGAGCCGAGTAACTGATGAGCAACATCAAGTGCATACATTGATTTTTTAACCTGCAGCAATTAACCACTGAGGTTTGAGCTAAGAGCGTTATGCTGGCAGGCAGAAATGTGAGTATTCTATCACTAGGGTTGCATTATGATGATCTTATTTTGGCAGCATATATACAAATGTCACGTCCAGTAGTTTGATGCTGCTTGTACAATGCCTTGTGCAACCCATAAAATCTCTGTAGGTGTAACTTGTGCTAGTTGTGCTTATTTTTGCTAGCAGCTGTGCAAATGTCAAACAACATCAATGCCTATAGTTTTTGTCCATCCCTAACACTAAATATAACTCATTAATGTTATTTCTAAGGAAACATGCATAGTATTTAATTTAACTGTCTCTGTGTTGAACTGTCTCTCCAGAAATAAGCATTCATTTGTAAGAATTCAAAATGGCAAAGTTATTGCTTGTGATGTATACACTCCTTCACCCCCACCCCACCCCCCAAGTATAATCTCAAATCAAATGTTTGGATGGGTTTGGAAGTGCTTACACTGTCTGTCTGTTACATTTTTATAACACCTTAGTGTAAACACTACTCTGGGTGATGTCCAACATCTTAATATACATGCATATGTAAAAATCAGAAGCAATTCAAACTTCACAAACTGGCAGCAGCATATGGTAACCAATTCAAATAGAAACAAAAGTAAGCAGGGTTATAAAAATGGTAACTCAAATCAGACAAAGGGAAAACCTTAAATGAAATGTCTCTACTGGATAGGATAGCTATAAATAGAAGGTTTAAGTTGTTTTTGAAAGGCCTGGAGATAGGGGGTCTATTCAATCTCAATGGGGAGATCATTCTAGGGGGGGGGGGTTGTGCCACCAAGAAAGCCCTTTTCCTGGTTTCACTATTCTTTGCTTCTCTTGGGGTAGTCACCATCAACAAGGAGGTTTGCAAGGATCTCATGTTAAAGACAGAATTCCTGTAGGAAAGTCACTCCTATGCAAGTACTAAAACTTTAAGCCTGGTATGAAATGCAACAGATAAGTGAGCCAGAACTGAGGATATATGATAATACTTGTAAGGTCCCATGATAGGTTTAGCTGCCACATTTTTGACCACCTGATATTCCTATACCAACTTCAAGAACATCCCTACTTAAAGATCTTTATAGTAATCAATCTGTGAACATATTATTGTTTATTTTTTTTACTCCATAGATTTATATCCTATCTTTCTCTTCAAAATCTTCCTTGATTCTTTATCCAATTCTCAAATTTTCATGTCCATACCAAAACATCTTTCTGAAATTGTGCTTGTTTTAACATATTTTGAAATGGTAAGCAACCATATTAACTGTTGTCCATTCTTTTAAAATCATGCTGTAGGAGGCTGTAAGAAACCTCTGTTGGAAGTGTGGCAGTGAGTGTCATTTGGAACTCAGTCCAGACTTTATATATAAGCTGTCCAAGGTGCTGAACCCAATCGCCCACCAAAAGTTAGTTCTGACTGCCATTAACACAGCTAAACCCGGCAAAAGAATGAACGATGTGAGATAATTGAACATTTAATGTTCTCAACTCCATAAAATTCATCCATGAAAACAGTATGATAGAAAAATGGGAGGTGAGATTACTGCCTCAGATTTTATGTTCCTTCTGTCAATTAACAAAGTCAGTTGATCACACCAAAGTCAGTTGATCACACCATCTTGTTGGATGCACATTGC
Organism: Furcifer pardalis; assembly: GCA_030440675.1. Classification (NCBI taxonomy): domain Eukaryota; kingdom Metazoa; phylum Chordata; class Lepidosauria; order Squamata; family Chamaeleonidae; genus Furcifer; species Furcifer pardalis. The sequence goes on along the minus strand of CP126890.1, from coordinate 44,646,990 downwards.
TAAATCATAATCACATGCCTTCAAGTCAAGGTTTTCTATGTATAGACTACTCAAGGCATCCTGGTGGCCAAGGTGACATGGGCTGGGTATTTCCTGGGACCTTGCCGCCCCTCCTCCTGTGCCTACACCGGCTGCCAGGGGAAGAAGGACCTTGACGCCCCTTCCCCTGTGCCTACACCGGCTGCCAGGGGAGGAAGAAGCCAGGGCAGGTTGGGGGCCTTGCTGCCCCTCCCCCTGTGCCTGCACCGGCTGCCGGGGGAGGAGGAAGCCAGGGCAAGTTGAGGACTTTGCCTCCTGTCCCCCTGAGGCCACACCAACATATTGTATTGTAATGTAATGTATTTTTTGTAAGACGCCCTGAGTCGCCATGGTGAGTGGACGGCAATATAAATTTGAACTAATAAATAAATAATAAATAAATAATATACAGTGGGGAATCAGCTTCCATTCTCTGACACCGTAGCCAAATATCTAATTCACTAAGCTCTGTTTTCCTGCTCATTTCAGATTTCTGAATCTGGGTAATTCCAAAGCACGGCAGACACTTTTAATTTACCCAAAATTGAATCTTCCTGTTACATTTTGATCCTGTTGTCATACAAATTAGTCCTAACTGGGTGTGTTCAGTTCCAGAACAGGGATTAAGCTATGATCTTATTAAACTAGAGCCTGAAGAAGAGGCAGCTGCTCTATCCAAGTACTCTCTTCACTTGAACCAGAATCCTAATGTTTAGTAGGGTTTGGCTCACATGGGGAGGCTATGTGGATAGTATAGACTACTTTGTTCAGACAGACTCATTTCCATGATTAAATTGACAATTAATGAGGCAAAGCCCATGTACTTAGTTCAACACATATGGATTCCACATATTTTAAGCACACTTGAATATAAATATTGTGAAGCAATGCAATATCCTCCTGTATAATGAATATTCATTCTACCATTACCATTACCATTACCATTACTGCTTCTTTTGGTGGTTGTGCTTCCAGAGGAACAATCAATTTTGTTTCCTCCATTAGCAGTATTTCATTATTAGTTCTATTTTTTCCATTGCTCCCAAATCTCCGTGAGTGCATTCCCAAAGAAAAAATAAAAAAACAAGCTGGTTTCAGCTGTAAAGTAGTTGGTGGATATATCCTTAGGCTGCTATGGTTAGGCATTTATTCTCACAATTGGATTAATGTTCTCTCCCTCCCCTACATTTCTCAAGGCTTTTGGTGGACTAGTCAATGTATGGTTTATCTTAGAGTCTTCCATTTGTCATAAACAACAACACTACTAGAGGTGGTTAAATGGCTTGCACAATATTTTCTGTGGACAACTGAATTCTGAAAAATAAAATAATAATAATAATGGAACTTTACTGACATGCAAGGGTCAATATGGTGCTGCATAGTACTGTAATACCTTTCCTGTGGGCAATGAGATTGCATATTGCAGTCACACTGTCATATCTTACTTTTGATCAATTGATCTTGTTACCTTAAAAATTAGGGCTTGGTTCGTTTCCTGGTGGAGAATTAATTAACCTCAAAAACTGACACCGAGGCATGATTTTAATCAGAACAAACGTTGGTTTATAGGTATTTTAAACAGAATTCTAATTCATAGTGGCCATCTATGAGAAAGAAGTCCCAATACCTCACCCGTTCTGGCACAAATCACCCTCGGGAGCCCAATTCCAGCTATTCTAGGAATGAGCTGAAGTTCCTCCCACTCCCCAGCATTTTTATACATTTACACTGGTCGACAATTAATCCTGGATTAGTGATGGCAGTTGCAAATGCTGTCTTACTAAAATGGGGGCAATTAAATGAGTCTTTACACCTTGATTACATGTTACAAAATCGTAGTTACACAGTACGAAAGTAATTTCCGAAGTTACACTTGACACTTTACACGTACAAAAGAGTGGTAGCAAAGGTATCAATCAGTTCATTGTTTCTTGAGGACGCGATCTTCCAGGCGGTCGTAAAACTATTACAAAGTGTTTCAGGAAAATATTTGCAGAGCAATACTGTATCTTCAGGGTTTGTGACTGAATGAAAAAGGAGTGCCTTTGTTTTACTGAGATTCCACACCTCTTTCAACACCTCTGGGGGAATTCTTGAGACTCGGAGAATGGGGACAAAAGAGAGATAATTAGTTTTACATTCCTGTTTGGAAGGGAGAAGCCAGCTTCTGTATTAACTTTAATTGCTTGCATTCCTTGCCAGAGTACGTGACCCACTTGGAATAATCAATATTCTTTACCAATGCTCTTAGGCAGGCTTTTATATCAATCCTTATAAAATTTAGTTCTATTTTCCCCTTTTAATTAAGCCCCTTTGTAGAGGTTTATCAAACCTTGTATTATTTTATTTCATATGTTATCTATTAAGCGTTGGCTTCTCCCCATATATTCATGCCTTGGCCCATGTGTATGTAGTGGTTCTTTGATTGTGACTTCATTAAAAAGAAATAAAATGAAACAGTGATGTTTGATCTTAAAATTCAGGTAACAATCTGATAAGATCCATTCCTGAAAAAGCAAATATTTAGCCAAAAAATATGCCTCAAAATGAAGTTCAAAATGGAGTTTTCTGTAGCCAATTTCCTTTTCCTTATATGGAAAGAATTGAGCACAGATTCTCACTCACTCCTTCCAAAGAAGCATTAAAAATTCCACCCAATGCAAGCTAAATGCCCCCTACTTATGTAAGAAAAGAGGGTCTCTGACATCATGATTTGCTATGTAAAGCGTTGTTTGCTCGTGGCCATGGTTGGCTACCAGTCACCATGTGTTGAACACTGCTGGAGCAACCCCCTTATCTGTGAGTAGACTGTGTTTTGTAACTTGATCTATTCAGAATTGTTGAAAGGCAGAAAGCAGACAATGCTTTGCCATGTTGATAAAGTTTTGTAGTTTAATATGCCTTATGTTCTCTCACTACTTTATTTACATTTAAATATAAGCCTTGATTTATTTCTTCTAAAATATTTGATGCTTAAAGAAAGGAATATTTTGTTAACCTTTTCTGTTTTGAAAAACGTTTTTTACTTCTACTTACTGGTAGATACTGAATAACTCCAGTCACTTTAACAATTTAGCTTCGTGCTAGCCACGAACAAGCAGAAAGCAGGCAGCAGCTCAGATCTTTCCCCTTGTTTATGTTTATGTAACCAGCCAAGCAGGGAGAGAAATTTACAACTCTTCTCTGTTTTGTTGACATTGAAATGCTACAGCCAGGCTGATAAAGTGTAAGCCTGTTAACCCCTTTCTATTTTTTTTAACAGCTGGGGAAATAGTCTGCTTCAATATGGGAAAGTGCCTTAATCTAACAAGTCACCCTTGCTTTAACTTTTATCAGTTTTACCCAGGTGGAAGCAAAGATGTGCAGGTCTGTATCTTGACATGCTTTCTTTTAAATAGTGTGTTTTGAGGTTATCAAGATAATAACTGCTTTCTTTGCCATTCCAACTCATATACAAATGCTTTAATCTACAGTGTTTCTAATTGCTGTTCATTTATATCACATAACATACTAATTGCTTTATTAACTGCAATTAATCATGTAGACAAACAGTTAAGTTACTCTAGAACAGTGATGCCGAACCTTGGCACTCCAGGTGTTCCTGGGCTTCAATTCCCAGAAGACCAAGTCAGCACTCCTGCTGGGAACTGAAGTTTAAGAATAGCTGGAGTGCCAAGGTTGACCATCATGACTCTAGAAGCATGTAATTCTAACATGCATTGCTCAATCATTTCTTTTGGATAAATATATTTAGTTTGACTCTGAAGTAATAGGTTACATGACTACTTTTAGTTACACCTGATGATTCAGTTCATCTCTGTTCTGTTCTCTTATTCATCCAAGATATATGCTTTGATTTTTTTTACGGAAATATCTATATACATGCCTGTTTTTATTCAAGTAGTTAAATAAATGGGAACAGGAACTGTTGTCCTCATTTTTGTCTTTTATATAAGGAATAGAAAGTAATTTAATGGAGGTTTGCGATTTTTGGCAATCTATCTAGATTTCTTCAGGTAATGGGTGAGGGTTTGCTGTGTTTGAATATATTTTTGAACATAGATACTTCTCATTAGGCTGTTTATGGAAGTCTTTAAAACCTGACAGCACAATCAGTCTTTTAATGTTTGAAATATTTGTATAGGTCATCTCATCACCTTTTGACATACAAGTAGTTTAGAACAAACAACAGGATGAACAGATGCAGTTCTACAGAGCTTTTTTATGGTGTTAATTTTTAGACTGTATGTCATCTCTGGACTTGGACTGAAGAAGACTGTTATTTTTGTGGAGTTTGTCTCATCCCTAATCTGGTGATAGATTGGACTGCATTTCCTATAAACCTATGGTTGACTGGCTGTAGCATTATGGAAGATTCAGTCCAATCCAACTGGAGGGCTGATTGGGAATGGATTATCTAGCACAGGGGTTCTCAAACTATGGCCCATGGGCCATATCTGGCCTATGGTGCCATTTCATGTGGCCTGTGCCCTCAGTTCTGCCACCATTTCCACCACTGCTGCCTCAATCCTTTCCCCCTCCACTTGGCTTCCCGTGTCCCTAAAGGCATTCCATAGCAGGGTCTTACAACATATGTCCTGCTATGGATTGATGTTAGGGACACACCAAGCTAAGCAAAGGAGAAAAGGATTGAGGTGGCGGCAGTGGCAGCAAAGGAGGAATTGGAAGCAACAGACACACGTGGCTACCCTGTCTTTCCCAGGGGTCATTCTGGCTGAGTGTGGGTGAAAAGGACAGCCTGGACTCCTTCATGCAGTTCCTCCAGGCTGGTTAACAGGAAAACAGTGGGGTGTGTGGGTGGGACCACCCCGAGCCCTCCCTCCTCTAACCCCCCTGGTGACGGCAGCAGTGGGAGCAGGGGGGTCTTGCTCGCCAAGAATCTAAGGGGGTGTGGTACAACCCACGACTTCCAGTATTCAGCTGGTATTACAGATGACTAGTTTTACCATCGAAGCAATTTATACTCAGGTATAGAAAATGTCCATATGATAGAAAATGGTTCTGAGATGCTGTTCCTGTGAATAGATATGACTAAAAGCATGCATCAGTTTAACTTCTGAAACAGCCCTATTAAAGAAATGCAGAGACTCAATGAGCTGAGGTTCCTGTCTTCCAGTGTGAACTGAGGTTACCCATCCCCTGTTCTATTTTAAATGTGCATTCCCCCCCCCCCTATTTTTCAGGGAATTCAGATTTGCAGTTGAATGATAAAGAAACAATTCTTGCTTACACTGTTGTTGACTAGTTTTTATTTTTTCAAAAAAATCTCAAAAATGAAAAACAAACAAAAATCCAGAAAGCACACAAAATGAAACAGGAAAATAAAATAGGGGAAAGTTAAGTACTGTAGATATGTTTACTGTGAGGGAATCAGAATGGGGCTGTTGAGAAAGGGAATATCTGGAGATGCCAAAGAGTGCAGTAACTATAGGACTATTTGGCTTAATTCCCATGCAAGCAAAGTGATACTCATGGTGTTAAAACAAAGGTTTTTACCTTATATGGAATGAAAAAGTCTTATGTTTAAGCTGGATTCCAAAAAAGAAAGAGGCACTAGAGATCACATTGCTACTTCTGATGGATACTGGAATGTAGTAAAGAATTTCAAAAGAAAGTGAGTCTATGCTTTCTAGACTACAGTATAGGTTTTGACTGTGTGGATCATGAGATACCAGGGATTCTTCTGAAACAAATGAGAGTGCCTCAACACTTGATTGTCCTTATGTGAAATCTGTGCAAGCCTGCCTTGGCAGGGGAGCCATCAAAAGGCACTGCACAGAGGGAAGAGGGAGAGACAGAGTCTCACAAGGTCTTTCGAAGGTAGTCCAAATAGTGAAGTTAGGGAAGCCAAAATTCGTTACCAGTCAGGCAGTTTACCAGTCCAAGTGGAAGTCCAAAGGCGTAGTCATGTTCAAAAATGGGTTTGAGATCCAGCAGAGTAGTCAGACAGCCAGAGATTTGTTCTAGGCAGGCGAGGAATCAAGCAGAATGTCAGGCAGCAACAAAGTGGATCTGACAAGCTGGAGGGTCCAGCGTTGCACTCTTTAAGAGCGCCCGTGGCTAAGGACTCTTAGCTGTTGGCGTTTCTGAAAGCGCTTCATCACTGACCTTCAAGGCAGATGTAACTTCTTGTGAAGATGAAGCCTGTAATGCCACAAGGTCAAAGATTCAGGGTCATTACTGTCAAAAACTGACTCAGCAATTGCTGGCTAAGCAACTGTCAACACTGAGGCTGTCCTACTTTGAGCAGATCATGAGAAGGCAGGACCCTTTGGGAAAACCAATAATGCTGAGAAAGACAGAAGGCAACAACAAATGAGGAAAGCCAAGCATGAGACTGATCTATTCCCTAAGGCAGGGGTTCTTAATCTTAATGCCCCATGCCCTCAGACAGTTGAGTGGGCCAGGCGCATTTGTGCCTGTGGAGACACATTTATGGCTGTCGTAAACATGTCCACTTCCACTTTCAAGGTTGTCACTGCAGGGCAGATGGAATGGCATTGGTGGGGGGGCAGGTCTGGCCCATGGGTGGTAGGTTGCAAACCCCTGCCCTAAGATAAGCCCAGGCTATTACTTGAGGGAGTTGAGCAGGACTGTTGAGGAAAGGGCATTCTGGAGAACTTTCATTCATAGGGTTGACATAAGTCAGAGATGACTTGACAGCATAGAATAACAGAAACCAATTCTTGGTCTGGTGTTTCCGTAGGTTTAAGCCCTTGATGTGGTGAACATTTAAGCATAGATCATATGAAAGAATCATCAGGAAGTCATTCCCCCATTGACATTTTTTTTTTCCAAATGTTTTACAGTCAGAAAGGCAAGCATCTGTTTTTTCCTTCTGCTTGTGTAGCTTTTTCTCTCTCCATCAATTAACCAGTCAAATGTGGAGTCATATTTAGCTTTCAAGAGAGTATACTGAATATTATTTATTTATTTATTTATTTATTTATTCCAATTTTTATACCGCCCTACTCAGATTGGGCCGACTCAGGGCGGTTCACAAGCACAGAGAAACAACAAATTTATAAACACAACATGTAAATATAGGAAAAATAATATTGCATAACTTATCTATTTCTTGTACTCATAGTTAACATTGTGGTCTTGTTAATGTTACAATATGAAAAAAGCTTTTAGTGCCTAATTTATTCTTGCTTACTTTACCTACTGGTGTGAACCACAGGAAAAGTTTCAAATCATGCACTATTGTAGCCACCTTGTTATGACATTTCCAATAGCTGCTTATAGCTCAGATTCCCTACTGGTACAGTCTATGGTCCAACATGCTCCCTAACTGAATTGATCATAATCTCATGCTACATTTTAATGTCTGGCCGGACATCCCGCTATGGTAATGGAGTAGACCGTACAGCGGCTCAATTCACTTGTGGCAACAATGGAGAACCACTCCTTGAACATTTCACATATTTTAAAACACTGCTAGGGATGCCATAAATTGTCTCAGGTTGAAGGGACCTCCTGGGTAGGAGTAAGTTATGCTTTTGGTATGGATGGCATCTGGATATACCCTGATGGCCACAAGGTGGTTCCCAGAAGCGTCCTGCCTTATTTGGTCCATATCCATCATGTTTGGTCTGTGTCCAACATGTTGGAACTGGGGGAAATAGTAGATCTGCCCTCTGAAAAAGAATTATTTGCCCTGGTGTCATAACTGTGACACAAAAGGTGTGTTCTAGCTATGCAACAATTAAAATGTGCAGCATAAGCAATTTAACATACAATGAAGTCTTGCTACTGTGCAAATATCTCCTGTTCCACTTTTGGAGACATTTTTCCACGACAGTTGGAAGCAACTTGATAGCACATAAGAATGATGTCATAATATTTGTTGGGAGTTTTCATATTTCTTTGCAATCATTTGAAAATTCTGAAGATTTCACATACTGTTGACATGGATCAGGGTAGTTCTTTCTGAAGCTACCTCCAACCAATGAATAGAAAGATCAAAACTATGCACAAATACCTCCACATGCCTCTAATGCTCGGCTTAAATTACATGAATGTAATGATTACAGGAGGGTGAAAAGAAGACACTGCTCAATCTAGCGAAAGGCTTTACCTCCAAGGAACCTAGGCGTCATAGAAAGTATACTCGCCTATGATTCTCACCATCAGTAATGGGATGATGCCGGTTCTGACCGGTTCGCCAGAACCGGTAAGAACAATCCCAGAGAGTTCTCCGGGAGGGTAGTTGCTGGTTCCAACGCCTCAAAAAAAGATTTTTTTAAAAAAATTGTAGACAAAATGGCTCCAATTTAGTGCGGATGCACAGAAATCAATCTGATGCATACATGCTGCAATTGTGACGCACGCATGCATCAGAATGAATTTCTGTGCATGTGCAGTAAGCTTCGGTGAGGCGAATGGGGGTTTGGGAATCATGCTGCACTCATGCGCGGTTTGATCCCAAAAAACCCAATTCGCATCACTGATGCTTCAGTGAGGCGAATGGGGGTTATTTGTGTTTGGGGTGGGCGGGTGGGCATGTTTGGGGTGGGTGGGCTGGTTGATTTATGTTTAGGGCGGGGATGGGTTGATTAAAAAAATTAATTTAAAAAAAATTTCTTTGGCCCCGTCCACAACGTCATGACGTTGGCTCCGCCCACTACATCATGACATCATGATGTTGGCCCCGCCCACTATGTCCATGACATCAGGGTGGGGTAGTAAAAAATTTGTCATCCCACCACTGCTCACCATGTGTATAAATCTCTGACACAGAGGCTGTTGCCATACAGGGCACTCTGATGTGGATTCTTGCAAGAAGCAGAAAGCAGGCTGAAGAACAGCAACTTTTGTGTGGCCCTTAATATACCTGTAGTACTACTTTGGCTGAAATCCCAGTGGGCAAGGTTAGCCTGCACATTGGAGCTGGCATCAACATAATCAGATTGCTGGTGATTAAAGGCTTCCTTTGTATCTTTCATGATCCATGCAACTTCAACTCCTTGTGTCTGAGCCATGTGCACAGTAAAAATTCAGAAGGAATATTTTAGTCTCATTGGATTTCAGCCATTATCTACCTTCACTTTTCAGTCTCCATGCAAGTATGGCTCTCCAGATGTTCTTGAACTGACAGCTACAATTTGCCCACCCTGTTCAACATGATTTATCCACAATCAGCATAGCCTTCTTGTGGCACAAATTAAAAATCTACTCTCATCAGGATCTTCCTTTTTTTATCATTTCCTGTTCCCCATGCTTACTCTGCTTCCAATTAAAGGTTTTTTTTTTAATGTGTCAATAACCCATGTAATTAGTTACTGCCTGCCCATTAAATATGCACAATTTGTATTACTGGTGTCCTTTCCTTTTTAACCCTCCCCCCTTTGAATGAAATAATACTATTATTTGTTACAAAAACACACCCAACAACAGAGTAGCAGCTAATCAATTACTAAGCTTTTAAGGTACACACTATATTATACATTCTCCCAGGCCAAAGAAGTAGAGAGATGGAAATGAGACCTATAAACAGAAAGTAATTCAAGGCAATTTTGCTTAGTTAAACAACTACTGAGACAGCAGTGGCTCAAGTGGCTAAGACGCTGACTGGAAGGCGGGAGTTCAATTCCCGAGTACTGCAGGAGGGAATGAGCTCCCATCTTTGTCCCAGCTCCTACCAGCCTAGCAGTTCAAAAGCAAGAAATTGCAAGTAGATAAATAGGGACTACTTCGGTGGGAAGGTAAACAGTGCTGACCACGGAAAGGTCTAGAGAAGCAGACACCGCTGGCTCTTCGGCTTTGAAACAGAGATGGGCACTGAACCCTAGAGTCGGATACGACTAGCTTTCGAGTGGGAAACCTTTACCTTAAATGTACTACTTACATCTTTTTCTTGCTCACAGACTATGTCATTAGGAACCAGCTGTTTCAGTGCCTCTAATTCCTCCTCAAATTTTTTTGTCAAGGCTTGCTCTGAGAAAAGGATGAGATTTACAGACACATATTAATAGAACATCTGTAGCTTGCATAACAAAACCATTCATAGATTTTATTTATTGACATTGTGCATTTGAAGCTTCTGTTGTCTTTCCCCAGCTTTAAGTGTCTGCCACATCGAGGTCCCCTATTAGAACATGACTAACATGTGGGACGTAATCCTGTCCCTTTAATGCAGAAATGGGCAACCCTTGGCCCTCTAGATCAGGGGTGCCCAAACTTTTTGGGCCATGGGCCAGTTACATGGTTCAGGGGGATACCCAAACTACAGCCTATGGGCTGGATCTAGCCCCCGACATCAGTTCATCTGGCCCACGAAGCCCTCATTGCTCCCGGAAGCGGAAGTAAAACGTGCCCATATGGGCACGTTTTACTTCTGCTTCCAGGAGCAATGAGGGTTTTGTGGGCCGGGTGAATTGGCATCAGGGCTGGATCTGGCCCATGGGCCGTAGTTTTGGCATCCCTGCTCTAGACGCTCTTAAACTGTGTGTGTATCTGTCATATTCTCGGAAATGTCCCATTCAGAAAAGGTCCCACTTCTTTTTGGAACTGCTCACTTCATCGTTTTGTCCTTACCTCAAAATGGCTCCTGTATCTTGACATTTGCCCTGATCATTAATTGCTTCCTGTACAAACACAGCCATAGCCTTCCTAAATGAGCCCTTTGTTACATTTCCCAAAATCCATGCAAGTGGATCAACATGCAGGGCTGGATCCAGGAAATATACCAGTTTCCTGTTACAACAGCTGCTGGTCTACTTCTGGGCCCATTTCAAAGCACTGATTATGACCAATAAAGCCTTGTATGAATGGGTCCAGGCAATGAAGGACTGGGTCTCCTCATATGAACTAGAGCAGGGTGTGATAAAATGAGGCCACACGTTCTTCATATATCCAAAATGGAGTTTATTAGGTTCTAGTTTATAGTAGAAATGTGGCTCCTTGTGCTAGCAAAAAGGCCACTTGTTCGTTTCACTCCCTGAGGCCCGGATGGGAAGAAACAGACATGGAGGCGCCAGGCCTCATAAATAGGACCAGAGTTGTTTAACCCAATTCTGGGATCTGATTGGATGTATCCTAATTACCTAGATTCACTTGATACGTGGCGAGGGTCCAACAAAGAGCAAGAAAGGAGTTGGAAAATGTTGGTCTACAAGGAAACATCGACGTGAAGGAGAAAGGCCTTCCAACTAGGCCTTATCTCTGGAAGTCTTAATTATGGTAACTTAGAACAGATAGATAGATTCTTTTTATTTAGAGGAAGACATGTCTGAAAGCATCCTTTCTCTAAAATGAAATTTTTGATTAGGTTATTTTTCTATGCTGAGATCTGTAACCTGATTCATCAAGAACAATGCTACAACTTAAATAAAACATATTTTCTTCAATCAACGCGTGTTCATTGGGAATGGAATGCCTGGGTAAAAGACAATAAGTCCATTTGCCTCTCTCTCTTTTTTTTAACGCTACAGTACCTCTCATAAAAGTAACTGGGCAGGGCTCTTTAGACAGAGAAGCCCCAGGTTTTGGCCAGCTGGGTGTGGCTGAGAACCAATGGTGAACATACATTCCTTGCCGTCAGTTTTGGATGAGTTCTAGAGGGGACTGAGGAATAATCCACCTTGGAATGAACGCTGAGAGTTCCTGAAGCAAGTGAGGAAGAGTGTGAATTCATCATACAGGGGTTCCCAACCTATGGAAATGTACCCCCGCCACACCCGAAACTGGAGGCAGGCACATTTACGACAGCCATAAAACGCACCCATGCATGCATAAACACAGTTACATCAGCTGTAAATGTTCCCGTGGCTGTCGTAAACACAGAAGCAGGCGCATTTACTTCTGCTTCGGGGGGGGGGTGATCCGGCCCGCTCAACTGTCTGTGGTGTGTGGTCAGGCCCATGGTGTAAAAAGGTTGGGAACCCCTGAAGTGCATAAGACAGGGACTTTTCAGTGTTTATCCCTTGGTAAACAAACACTCTCTGATGGGAGGGGAGGTTGGTTCTCTCTCTGCTGTCCTTGCGCTAAGAGGCAAGATTTTTCTATTGAGAAAAGCTTTCAGCAACTGAACCAGATAGCTCCAAAAGGAGTATTAATGCAGGATGTTTACATGTTCCTCTTTTACCCCATGTGCAAAACTATTGTTTTTAAAAACAAAACCATTTTAAATGTTTGTTGTTGTTATGTACTATAAGTCAGAACTGACTCACAGAAACACTAATAGAGTTATCAAAGTAAGTGAGATATTTAAGGAGTGTCTTTACTATGTAGTTCTAATTCACAAAGAGTCCAGTGGTGGGCTCCCAAAACCTTTTACTACCATACTGTGGGTGTGGTATGGTGGGTGTGGCCAGGGGGAAAGTTCTGCGTTGCACCCAAATTAGGACTACAATACTTTATTTCAAAACTTGGATGGGCAGAGGGGACAGCCAGAATTTCTGCTACCAGTTCTGGCGAACTGGTGTGAACCTGTTGATGCCCACCACTGAAAGAGTCCTAATTACTCCTAATTACTCTTATTCTTATCCCCACGGACTATAACTAGTCATTCTAATTATTTTCCCCCCAATGTTTGGCAAGTTATGTAGCAGTGAATGTAAAGCATGTGCCCCTGTGTCTCTGAATGTCCTTTGGTGGGTCCCAATTAGCCAGCGCCCTAACATAGTGCTGAAGAAGGAAATCAATACTGTACTAAGAAAAATATTATCTTAGGAAACCTAAGAGGACGTGAAGCCTAGGAGTAGGAACCTGAGGGAAATGATGCTGAACCACCATGCCTTGTGTCCCAGTTTAAAGTCATAATCCTCAGAGTAATTAGGACACTCACACTTTGTGCTATCAACAAAAAATCAGATTGTGAGAACTGTGGGTCAGACAGTGTGATATTTTGCAGAGTATTTGAGCCCTGACGCTGTATCCACTACAGTAGGTTGGCTCTTAGAGTCTTACACAAATTTCGCACAAAGAGTGCATGGAAACAAGGGTTGCTCTTTGACTCACTTTGCTTCAACAGGGCCTTCTCCCGCTCAGTCCTCGCACTTTTTTTCCACTGTGCCTGCCTTCTCAGCCACTTTTCCTCCATTTCCTCAGATATACTGTTCTGTCACACAAAGAAGAATGGTAGAAGGAAAGGGGGACAGCTACAAAAATGTAGATAATGATTCTAAATACCAATTTGCAGATCTTTCAAACACTTCAAAAGGATACTTGGAAGAGAAGGAGGGTTGGATCTGAAAAGCATCTCTGGCCTAAGAAGCTTCTCAGACAAAGATATAAGGTAGACTCTTGACTGTCAAAAGAATCGGATTAAAAAAAAAACCAGATGCCACATGGTGTTGTTTTGTCTGTCCTTTGTTAAACCCCTGAACAGATTTTTTTTTAAAATCCTGGAGCCCAGGTTACCATAGTAAAGGTAAATATCACCTTTGCTTGAAAGCCAGTCATGTCTGACTCTAGGGCAGGGATCTGCAAATGTGGCTCTCCAGGTGTTCTTGGACTTCAATTACCAGAAGCCCAAGTCAGTATGCCTGCTGATCAGGACTTCTGGGAATTGAAGTCCAAGAACATCTGGAGAGCCAAGTTTGCTGATCCCTGCTCTAGGGGATGTTGCTCATCTCTGTTTACATCCATAGAGCCAGTGCTGTCTGTGTCAGCAAATGTTTCCATGGTCATGTGGCAGGCACGACAAGATGCTAAAGTGCACAGAACTCTGCTACCTTTCCTTCCAAAGTGGTACCTATTTATCTACTGTCAAACCTCGCTTAGTGAGCGTTTCGCTTTGTGAAAAACTCGCATAACAAGCGGGTTTTTCAAAAAGCAATCTGACTCACATAACGAAAATTTTCGTTATGCGAGTCCAACTTCCCCTATGGAAACGCTCACATAGCGAGCATTTCTATGAGGGAAAACTTGCATAATGAAAAAAATTTCACTATGCGAGTCCGACTTGCATAGCGAAAATATTCGCTATGCAAGTTGGACTTTCCCCATAGAAAATTCGCATAATGAGCGTTTCTATGGGGAAAACTTGCATAACAACAAAAAAAAATTCGCTATGCGAGTTTTTCCCCTAAAAAAGCTTGTTATGCAAGTTTCCCCATAGGAATTTTTGCTATGCGAGTCCAACTCGCATAGCGAAAAACTCGCATAGTGAGCAGCCTTGCAGAATGAATTAAATTTGTTATGTGAGGTATTACTGTAGTTGCAATTTCTTGCTGTCAAACTGCTGGGTTGGCAGGAGCTGGGACAGAGATAGGAGCTCACTCCGTCATGCAGCACATGGGTGTCAAATTACTGACCTGCTGACCTTCCAGTCATCTTCAGCATCTTAACCACTAAGCCACCATAGTTCCTATTCAGGCTACCAAACAGCCTCTCATTTTCCCCCTTCACCTTTGGTCCCCTATAGGGTTTCCTTCCTTTTTTCTTTAGCTGTTAGGTGTCTGGCTTCTATTTTGAAGGGGGGGGTGGAATCTGCTGTTGCCACAGCTGCCACCTGTCTCTGTTGCAGAGCCATTCATAGCTGCATCACCCTGGGTCGCAGCCCCCATTGCCACAACCACCAGCTGGTGCTTTTTTCTTTCTTTCAAAATTGCATTTGGTTTGGGGCATGAAGCAAAAGGGCCACTGAACTCCCATTTATTTATTTTATTTATTTATTTGTTCTTATTTACAATCCCGCCCCAATCGGGTAAACCCGACTCTGACCGGCTTACAGATTGAAATCATAGGTTAAGCCTATGATAATACTAATTCAACTCCCATAGTGTTATAACCAGTGGTGGGCTCAAAAATTTTTTACTATCACACTGTGGACGTGGCCAGGGGGAAAACCCTGCATTGCACCCCAATTAGGACTACTTTATTTCAAAACTTGGATGGGCAGGGCCAGCCAGAATTTCTGCTACTGGTGTGAACCTGCTGATGCTCACCACTGGTTATAACTGTAAAAATCAGGGGGGGGACGACCCTATTTGGGGGCTGAAGGGAATTCTGCAAAGTATACAGGGCTAGCTATATGCACAAAGGGCTAGCTATATGCACACACAGGCAGACAGAATACAGCTATTCAGGAATCCATGCAAAATAAATGACCCCTAGTGGGTGGTTTAAAATAACCCATGTTTCAGCAAGAAAACATGTGGACCAGTTGTGCATCACGTATCTCTTGGTCTTTGAATTGATTCTGAACCTGGCAAAACTGACACAAAGGTAGCAACACTTTTTGCTACTCAAGACACACCCTTTGTGGATATACTGGCCAATTCCACCCTCTCTCTCAGACAGACTAATCTTTAATGCAAGAGGTGCACAGTAAAACCCCTACTTACAAAAAAAGTCTGTTCCATAGGCTTTTGCTTAAATCAGTTTTTTATGTAACTCGAAGCAAACCCATAGGGAAAATGAAATTTTTTATGTAAATCAAAGCAAACCCTTTGGGAAATGACTTTTTACATAACTCAAAGCAAACCCATAGGAAAAAGAATGTTTATGTAACTCGAAGCAAACCCATAGGAAATCGTGTCAATCGGGACATGGTTTTAGCACAAAACCATTATATGAGTCAAATTTTATGTAAATCAAGGCATATGTAAGTCGGAGTTTTACTGTATTTGCTAAGTGACTGAATCATCTGATGTTGATTATTAAAAAGAAAGAAGAGTTTTTGATGGTGATCTTTTTTTAAAAAAAGTCACAGTGCGACCAATGCAGTCTCAGTGCCATGGTGAGGCCTAAAACCCGACTGGGATGGGTCCAAGTAGTTGGTTTCAACAGCAGCCTGAATCGTCACCCCCCCCCCCAAAAAAAAAAAAAAAAAAAGCAGAGCTGGTAGTATTGCCTTTTTAGCAAGGCCCACTTGTTACTTCAAAATAGTGGGTTTGGAAGTCACTTTAAAGATTTGGGGTCCTGTTTTTATTTCTAAGATTTGGGTTCCTTTTTTTGTATTGCTAAGATTTTAAAGGAAATGGTCTCAGATGATGGATCACAAATGAATATTCAACTACTGTACAGTATTATGAAAAAAATAACAAGTAACATATTAGTTTTAAAAAGTGCTCCAAACTCTGTAACTATGTAAACTCTTCATGTATTTCCCTATTTTGGATGGTAATTTCAGCTTACCTGATATGTACGAAATGCGTTCTTCAAACACTTGTACTCTTTTTGCATCTCAGCTAGAGGTGGGGGGAAAACAAAAAAAAATATATTCCACAGAAACACCAAACAAATTCAATTTCCTTTTTCATTTGAATTTCTAAAGTGTAACAAAGGACCTGCTCTTTCAACACCATCCTTTCCCCAGACATTACAAGCATCTTAAAATTTGAATCAAATGTCATCATTTCTGGAAGTCTGAGCTCAAATATCTCTTCAAAGTATATTTTACTTTCCAAATTTATTTTCCACGTCACCAGCCTGCCTATTGCGTGCCATATTAATATGCCAGTAGGATTTAATGGATCTCTAAACCAAATGGATGAATATATTTCTAAAAAAATTGTGACTTTAGCAGCACTCTTTTGGCAAACAACTCAGCCTGCATGGCTAGTCCAGATGTTGACCTCAAAGAGGAAGAACCAAACAACTTCTCTCTTGCCAAGCTTTTTATAGAGTTCTTACTCAAGAGGTTGAGAAGAAAGAATTACCTGGGCAGAAAGACTTGGAGCCCGCAACACATCTCTTGGTATCAGGATTCTAGTGACTGAATGCCTCCCCCTCCCCTGCCCAACAAGGGATCCCAGATTTAAAGAATGTAGGGTTGAAGTCGGTTGATGTAGAACCAGGGCCGGATTTACATGAAAAAAGGCCCTAGGTTATTCCACTTATGTGGCCCTTTCACCTCCCATTTTTAAGTTTGTAAATTACATGAGAGATAATAAAATACATCATTACTGTGATATATATCAATATGTTAAATGAAAGATGTTGTGATTGGTACTAACCTTTATAAAAAATGTGACACGGATAATAAATAAAAAAAATTCAAGAACACTTATTTGAATATAGGCCCCTCTTGATCTTGAGGCCCTAGGCTGAAGCCTAGTTAGCCTACAGAAAAATCCGGCCCTGTGTAGAACATATTTATATAACTCATGTTTGTGTGATTCTACCATGCCTGCATGCCAGGTGTGCCAGTTTGTTAATATTAAAGAAGGATATTCAGGACTTCCTCCCACAGAAAAAGCCATTTTTTCCAGATGTAAAACTGGAAAAGTGAAGCCACAATTTGGTGGGTTCATTCTGCAGTTCCCTTTGTCTGACCTAGTGTGAGAAACTCAAGGTTGACATTGCCCAGGGTATGCCCAATTGTGGTTCAAAAATACCACAATCTTCAAAGAGGCTCTTTCTGTGTACCCCAGAAAAAGCCAGGTTGACATAGCCTGACCCAGGCTTGTGCTCAGGGATAACAAGGTTTAATGCTCAAAGTTTTCTACCATTTTCCTGAAAGAGAAAGTTATGCTAGAGGTTAAGTATTGGAATCCTAATGGATCCCTTTTTTGAAAATACAGTTGTACCTCACATAAAGAGCATAATGCGTTCCACAGGATTGCTCTTTAAGCGAGTTTGCTCTTCAAGCAAAACACTATTGTAAGTGACCAATTATGGGGGGGAATGCAAACCCCGATTTATTTGTTAAGCGAGTTTTTGGATGGTTTTATTTGTTAAGCGAAGCGAACATTCAGAGAAAATTCTGCTCTTTAAGCGAGTTACTCTTTAAGCGAAACACTCTTTATGCGAGGTTTGACTGTAAGTGCTACAGTGCTGTCTTTCAGGTCTTTGGCAAGATGGCTATTTTTTGTTAAAAGATCAGCATTTTCACATTGGAAATTAACAGCCTCCTTGGTGAAAGCAGGTTCAAGCCTCTCCCACCTCCTTTGTCGCTCTTCCATTGCTCTTTTCCCACCTTTGTTTAAATCTGCCTTTGTCTCTTTAGCTGGCTTGTTTTCATTCATTAACTGTCTAATTCCCCAACTCCTTCTTTCGTTGTTTTATCAACATGTTGGGCCAGGTTTTGTTCCTTCTGCCCTTCTCCCCCTCCACCCCAGAAGCAAGATCATTATTTTAAGAAGAGGCCCTTGTTGTTTTTATTGTTGATGTTGTTGCTGCTGCTGTTCAGCCCTACAGTTGATTGTTTTTTAGTAATTCCTTGAAAGAGGTACTTAAAGTGCACCACATTGGCATTAACGTAGGCTGAGGTTGTACCTTTTCTAATTTGTGGTAGAAATACATTTTAAAAAATTGGAACTAATTTCCTCATTTGTAAAAACATTTTTCCTCTTCTGAAAGTAGTCATAACTGTGTTGGATTTCTAGGCAATTTCCCACTCATATGTAGGCTGAACCTCCATTTCAAAGTGGGAAGTATAAGAGTATGTAGGTAGGCACGTCAACCTCATTCCTCTCTTCCCACCCCAGTTGCTCCACTTCAAATCATGCTACAGCGTGGGCAACTGTCTCTCCTGTGTTTCTCAATCTATGTTTTTAGTGGATCGCAATTTGGAATTGAAGGAAGAGGGCGTAGAAAGAAAGGATGAAGCCACTCATTCCCCTTGTTTCCTTGCTGCTTCCAGTCATTCTCTTCAAAAGCAGATGTATGTCCATGTGTGTCCGTGTATGTGTGTCCATGTCCGTGTGTTTCTGTGTGTGTTTGGTGTGCATATGGTACAACAATGCCTTGTCACACTACCAGGGTATATTTATGTGGGCAAAGGATTGTCAGACCCTGAATCATACCCATCTTCTCTTGTGCAGCTATCTTCACATTCCAGATCTCCTTCTGGTAGTTCTCATCCAAGGCAGCCAGTTCTGATTCGTGGAGCTCTTGAATTTCTCTGCAAAAACAACACAGAAAGTATTTTCAATTAGGGATTTATTTCCACATTAGCCTTCTGGCAGGCACCATTATATGTGTTTAATTGATCATAATTAGATGTATAATTTGGCACATCCAATGGCAGTTTCATCTTAGTGGAAAGCACACTGAATTCTTGGCAATCCTCTCTAGCTGCCACAGACCTCTCTCTGTTCTAGTAGGACTCCCAACTCCTAGAAGCACCTGGTTTTGGAGGGCAGAAAGCCGGAAATCCAAGAAAACCAAGTGTGCTCTTTTATGTAAGCAAATGTGCTTTTCTCGAAGGTCAAGGTTCTGATGGATAATAGGAATGCAATTTTGCTCAAGTTATACCTGGAGAGGGGAAACTACACTCTCCCAAGAAATTAAGGAAGCAATAAACATTCAGGCTGGGGGAGATATAAAGTACTGAATGTCAGAATGGTGTAGAACCAAGGAACTACTGTCTCTCAAAGATTATTTGAAAGGATTTATTAGTTCAAATTTATATTTGTTTATTTATTTATTCATTCATTTATCTATTTATTCAGTTTATATACTGCCCCATTAATGCATGCATTTTGAAAAGCACACCACCATGGTACTTACCCTCCTCCACGGTTGTGTATAATTTAAATATATATATTTGTCGAGATATAGGGACCTGCAGTGGCTCAAGTCACTAAGACGCTGACTAGGAGGTGGAAGGTCAGCAATTCAATTCCTGAGTACTGCAGGATGGAATGAGCTCCCGTCTCTGTCCCTGCTCCTGCCAAACTAGCAGTTCGAAAGCAAGAAATTGCAAGTAGATAAATAGGGACCACTTCGGTGGGAAGGTAACACCGTTCCATGCGCTCCGGTGTCTTGTCATGCCTGCCACATGACCATGGAAACATCTGCAGAAGCAGACAGCGCTGGCTCTTCGGCTTAGAAACAGAGATGAACACTGACCCCTAGGGTCGGATATGACTGGCTTTCGAGCTAGGGAAACCTTTACCTTTATATTGCAGCAGCTAATAGGTGGCTATGACATGGCATGTCCCTCAGGCTGAGCACATTCTATATACAACCTTGGGAGAATACCTCAGATGGGTGAGATATAAATGCAATACTTACTTACTTACTTACTTACTTACTTACTTACTTACTTACTTACTTACTTACTTACTTACTTACTTACTTACTTACTTACTTACTTACTTACTTACTTCACACATCTAATAAAATACGTATAAATACAATATGGACCGTTATGATGAAGCTGCAGCCCATCAGCTTTTTCTCAGATAGGGATAGGGGACAAATCCCTTTCCACTTGATGTCTATGCATTTAACACTGCAACTGAAATGGGCAAAGGTCCTATTCTTAATTTACCCATCCAATCTTGCCATCTGCAGCCAATTCTAGAGCTGGAAAGGACCCTAAAGGACACAGAGTTCAGCCCTTTCCTAAAGTAGGAAGCCCACAACCCAGGTACTCTTAACAGAAGGCCATCTAACCTCTGCTTCAAAATTTTCCAGTAAAGCTGGTATCAGAGATGTGAAACCATTAAAATTCCAGATATTTCGGGTGCAATTCCCCATCTCCTCTATCTCCTCTATATAAAAACATCGCTGGTGGGGCGGGTGTGGGGTATTGGCTGCACAATGACCCCCCCATCTCCCTTAATCTTTTAATCTTCTAGACTTAGTTTTAATCTGATCTGTCTTTGTAATTCGTTGATGGTTTAAAAAAACATTTGATATTTTAAATCTTTTATAATTTTTAGATATGAAGTTTTTAGGAAATGCTTTGGTTTCTTTGTTGTTATGTTTAATTATATGTAAACTGCCTCGAGTCACCCCGGTGAGGAGGGCGGTATATAAATACAAATAAATAAATAAATCTGTTTGCTACTCTAAATTCTGGGAACCGAAACTAAAGGTTCCCTATAACTATAGGCTATAGAATAAATATACATTTTCACGTGGAAGAATAGCCATACCTCATTTGATCCTTATGTTCCTCTTTCATCTGATTGTATCTCTTTTCCATATCTTTCTCCAGCTATTTTGAGAAAGAAATTACATTCTTTTTTCACAGACATGTCAAATGTTCACAAGTAGAGCCTTCTTCACAAATCGCTTCCACAGAGTTTTTTGACATACACCTCTTGCTGAGACCACAGTGGCGTAGCGTGGGGGCGCAAGGGGGGTGGATGCCCTGGGCAGCGGCTTTCAGGGGGCAGCAAAATGTCCCCACCGCTTTGGCCTCCCTCTGCCTGGGCTTAGGGAGCAAGACTTCCCAGGCAGGAGGAGGCCCTTTTGCTGCGCCGGCGGCCAGGCTGCCCCCTCTTTACCTCCTGCTGGCCGTTGCTGCCCTTGCTCTGCCGCCTCCTCCGCCTCCCTGACAGGCGCCCTGCGCACGCACGCTGCTCACCTCCACCCGCCCGCCCACCCACCCAGCTAGCCATCAGGGGCTCTCCCTGCCAGGGGCTAGTTGCCTGCCTGCCCGCTTCCCCTGTCCCGCCCCCTCGGCTTCCCTCCCTCTCGTCCCTCTGGCCTGTCATTTTGGCTCCGGAGTCGCTCCAGATTCGTCTGCCGGCCTTGGCGAGACCTCAAAACACCCTCCTTCTCAGTTGCCGCCCAGGGGAATGGCGGGCAGGCGGGGCTCTACGAGAGGTCCAGCCCCGGGGATCTTGGAAAAGGTAGCGAAGGGTTAACTGGGTGGGGGCGGCCGTGGCGAGCCTAGATGGAGGGGGCGGCGAGTTTGGTCTTCGCCCAGAGCAGCGGAAGCCTGCGAGACGCCACTGTGAGACCAACAGGGCTCTTACCACCTTGCTGAGCCAGATACCAATGGCACCTTGCAAGGAGCTAGGATGATTCTTCCCCACTCTCTCAAAATACAGCAAAGCATCCAGCATCTCAACACAGGGGGTCTCTCATGGCAAAGGACTCACCTGCTTGCATGTTGCCTCGTGATCCCGGTGCAATTGCTCCATCATTGCTGTGAGCTCAGAAATTTGCTCCGTTAAGTCAGCCACAATATCGTACCTGCAAGACACATGGAGGGAAATGCAGCACAACATGAATCGAGTCTCAAAGGACAATGGTAATAAGGATTAGCTATGAAGAGCCTTTGTAGGTGTTAACAGAGTCTCAAAGTTTTCTCAGGACAATAATGTTCAGTGAGTCAATGGGCTGAAATATAGCTATAGCAACTACACTTATCTACCACCCTATAGTGTTTAGACCACTCTTTAGGCAGTTCATATTGTAATTAGGATTTTTGCTCCCAACGTTATTATTATTATATTATTGTATTTCGATTTGCATGGTGCCCTCCTCAGTAAGAACCGACTCAGGGCGGCTCACAGAACCCCCATAATATAACATTACATGAAACAATATTATAAGATATAAATATAACAAAGCATATACAGATTACAATAAAATAAAATGCAATGGGGTACCAACAAATAAATTATATCACATCATGACACATTACAAAGAAAATACTAATACTGTAATAATAATCAAAAAATCATTCATTTAAAAAGTCTCCTAAAAATGTCCTCAGCTGTCTGGCTTTTAAAGTCCTGCCCTGCCCCATCACTCAAGTGTTCCTGCTCCCCTCAGCCAGGCTGGCAAGGGGAACATCCAGTGGCAGCAGTGGCGGCAGTCCAGCTTTTAAAGTTCCACCCCGCCACTCAGGTGTTCCTGCTCCCCTCGGCCAGGCTGGTGAGGGGAGCATCTGGCGTCCAGTGGTGGCAGCGATGGCAGCGGCAGTCCGGCTTTTAAAGTCCTGTCCTGCTGCTCAGGTGTTCCTGCTCCCTTCAGCCAGGCTGGTGAGGGGAGTGTCCTGGATACTTGTTTTACCTGCCTCAAAAGGATGGATGGCTGAGTCAACCTGGAACTCACCAGGACCAAACTCAGATCCTGAGCAGGTTTTCATGTCACATACTCCTATCCAAAAATGTTCTTAAAGAACCAGATCAAATTACATCTCTGTAGGAAGTGGTGGAGTGAGTAAGGCACATGTTTAACACACTTAATGATTGTAGAAGGAAGAAGACTGTAAGCCGCCCTGAGTAGCCTTGGAGATTGGGCGGCAATATAAATCTAAATAAATAAATAAATAAATAAGAACAAAGAACTCAGTAACATCTTGAAGACTAACCCATTTTATCTGCCATAACTTTCATGACCTGCTTCCTTCAGATGCCACAGAAAATGAATTGCAGCTCAGAAAAGCTCATGTCCAAATAAAAATTGCTAATGTTAAAAATGCCACAGGACATTTTGTTACCTTTGCTGCAATTGGCTAACATAGCTACTCACCTTCACTAGAAAAGAATGAGCGAGTCATTACTTACGTTTCCAATTTAGGTGGAATGCTGTAGAGGTGTAAAAAGAGGGAGAAAAAACAGAAACTGTTGAAGGCACTATAACAGTCAGCTAAACTCATTCATTTGAGAAGACAGCTGTATTAAAGGTTTGATCAATATGTGAAATTTATGGACTGAATGCTACAGATTCCAATTACTTCCACCAAATCTGCCATTCTCTGGTCTGTGTCAGTTGTGGCAGATGCAGGAGGCAGGGCATGGATCCAGGTGGGCTGTGATCTACAGGTAGCAGCTCATTATGACTAAGCTGTTGGTTGAGGGCAGTTAATGAGAGAGATTGCTGGCTGGATTGCTAAATGAGTTAGGCATCTGATTGTGGAGTCAGAGGATGGGCTTCCCAGAAGTAAAGCCAGCCTGTGTGGCCATGGGAAAGCTTCCAGGGTGCCCCCCAGAAGGGAAGAACAAAACTAGTCCTGCATATTTTCTATCCAGAAAATCCAAAGAAGGGTTGCCATTGGTCAGAATTGACTTGACAGCACACAACAATAGATTTTCATGTACACACAAACAGGACAACATCAAATTCAGCAGGAATTTGAAGCAAACCAAATAGGGTGATCAAACTGTCAAGATAGTAATCATCATCATTATTTTTCTAATAAAATAATTTCGTGTAAGAAATTATTCTGGGTTGAAAGGATTTTTACTGGAGAAACTCCGCTCAGGGGACGCTCGAATGTGGCACCTTTCATGTCCCCAAGATCTTTTCCCACCGAAGTGGTCCCTATTGATCTACTTGCAATTTCTTGCTTTCAAACTGCTAGGCTGGCAGGGGTTGGGACAGAGACAGGAGCTCAAACCACCATACAGTTCCCGGATATCACACTACCAACTTGCCGGCCTTCCTCAGCCCCTACTCTTAAGGTAGAGAATTGGCAGAGAATAAGCAATTCCTGTAAGCTACCAGTAATTGAAAACTCAAAGATATGACAAAAACCATTTGGATCTGTGTGCTTTAGAAACCCAGTTTCATCCTACATTATGACTCATCCCTGGCTTGACACTTTCTTACCTAGGTGTGACTGCAAATGAGAACTTCATTTGGTCTTTCTGGTTCACACTTAATCGAGTTGATCTAATTAAAAAACAATTATTATTATTATTATTATTTAGAAATTCACTATATTCTTTCAAAAGCAAAGACCTAAGTGTTTTTGAACATTAAAGTTATCAATATTGTGACAATATCAGCATCAAGGATAACAATTAAGTGTAGATACTGACAATGGTACATTTGCAAGAATTAAATGTAACACTGCTTCACACACGTGCCTCTAGAATATATTGGTTTTTACTTTTTAAACACTATAAAAGCCTCCTTATGAAAAAGAATGACATTATTATTTGCTCCCAAAATGTGTCAATATTTTCTACTCACTTAGGCTTCTGGTTTGTCTGGTCTGCTTTGGTTTTCAGAAGCCTTCTGGCTCCTATTGTCCCAGGATCCTTACAAGGATGCATTGTTCTTGATATCTTTGTGGTCAAAAACCTGTGGGCGGAAAGACAGGGTGGAGCTTCAGAATCCAGAAACAGACCCAGGTCATAGTAGGCAATCTCCTTCACTTATTCCCTGATTTTAGCTTCCTCTCTCACCATGGAAACACAATTACTAGCTGCCTTCTAACATTCTATTTTTTTAAAGGCACACTGTGTGCTAGTTTGTTTGGTTCATCATCATATAAAGTAAATCTATGAGGCTATGACGCAGAGTATCTGTTCTCTTCCTACATTGAAAAATCCCACCTACCAGTAGGTTCTTCACATTGATCTTCCAATTACAAGCTTATTTTATCCACTATTGTGAAGACCTGGCCCCCAGTTGGAAGGTGCCCAAGGATGAGTCAGACCAGGAAAGTTTTGGTTGTTGTTTCTGACTGGTCCTTGACTAGGTTTTCCTTCAAGTGATGACCTCTGGACTTCAGTTATAAGTTAGATGGTGGTGGTGTGGATTTACCACTTGTAATGGAAATTAATTAAAATAGCATTCAAACTTCATTTTTTCAGAGGTCTCCTACCATCACACACTATATAAGAGAGATTGTTGGAACCTTAAAACATCTGAACACAGCAAACAAAAACAAAAACCCATTTCTTGTGTTGATCCAGTGGTGATTTATCATAGTTTAGAGAGGAAGGTCCTTACATATGAGGGCTGCCACTAAACTGCCCACTCTTGGGATTTTTAGGTTCTGCCTTACACCATCCTGTTGTGTAGGTCAACCTTGCAGTAGCAATAGTTGACCCTAGCTTAGCTTGCATGGGCCAGACTTTGTGATGACGATGACGATGACGATGACGATGACGATGACGATGACGATGACGATGACGATGACCATCACCATGACCATCACCATGACCATCACCATCACCATCACCATCACCATCACCATCACCATCACCATCCATAGTATTTAATTATTTATATTGCAGCTTTCCCTTCTGAAAGTGGTAAAGAGAAACTGAAGTGCAGATTTCAAAACCCCATTCAGTATGAAGCAGTCTCAATAAATCCAAGTGTGTATTGCTTACTGTTGTATTCAGCACTTTAACATCTTTGGAACTTTTTGTCGACAGTTTTTCAGCAAACTCTACAACCAGCCAGTTTGTATGCAACTGCCTCCACTCAGACCATTAGATCAATATTGTCTTCTGCAAATCACAATAGCTCTTCATAGTTGAGGGGAGATGCCAAGGATAGAGTGGGACCTTCTGCAGTCAAAGCATGTGCTCTCCCACACAGCTATGGTTTTTATATAATGAAACAGGTGCTGCCCTTTCAATCCAGAGCATATGTGGCAACATTTCTAAGAGAGAGATAGAGAGAGAACAGTGCAAAATTGAGCTAGTATTTTCTAAAAAGCAGACTCTAAAGAACAATTTTCGAACATTCAACCACATTGATGGACAACAGAATTCAGTACAGTATTATTATCATCATGCTGTATTTATGAAGCTATGGTTTTAGAGACAGTGATTAAGATCACCTGATCAGCTGAGATTTAAATGGGGGACTTATTGCTCTTACCACTATAACAGGCCTTAGTCCTGGGTTCTGTTATACAAATTCCATGAATATTGTGTGTGTGTGTGTTATGTGCTGTCAAGACAGAACCAGCATATAGTGATGCTAATTGTGCCTTCAAGGTAAGTGAGTTATTTAAGGAATGTTTTTACCAGTTTTGCTCTCCCACTGAATTTCCTTGGCCAAGCATGGATTTGAACCATGTCTTCTGAATCCTAGTCCATCACCCTATCCACTATGCCACATGCTACCATGAATATGAGCAAATATGAGCAGAGACTGTACATTTTTCAAAATAATGATGATGTTTCTATACTATTACTGAACTGATTGCCTGATTTGCCATGTAATTTTAACTCCGGTTCAATCCCCTCACCAAAGATGTAACCTATTTCTTTTGTTCTTTTAGTAGAGGGTTTGTTTTGTGTGTGTGTGTGTGTGTGTGTGTGTGTGTGTGTGTGTGTGTGTGTGTGTGTGTGTGTGTGTGTGTGTGTGTGTGTGTGTGTGTGTGTGTGTGTGTGTGTGTGTGTGTGTGTGTGTGTGTGTGGTGGTGGTGGTGGTGATGGCCAGTCATTTGCTACTTTGTTTTTTCATGGAAGTCTAGCAAGTGTGTACATGAAAGTTCAGCTTCAAGATCTTATTTAAATATAAATCTAAATATTTTTTCGGTATAAACACACCACCATTTAGACCACCTCTAATGTGCCCAGACACTTGTGTTAATTGAAGAATATTATGCTATCTGAAGATTTACAGAACATCATTAAGCCACCAATTAGACCTGGAGTTCTCAACCTTTTAAAGCCAGGGGCCGGTCACACTCCCTCAGATAGCTTCAGAGGCCGGAAGACCATTTTGCCCTTCCTATACCACATGGCACTTCCTGGTGTGGTGGAGGCAGTGGTGATAGGGAGGCACAAGAAATGGTGCCATGGGCCGCAGGTTGAGAATCCATGTATTAAATCATGGGAAATATTCCACTGATTCTCTGGCTGAGATTCAGCTTGCACCTTTGCAGACACAAGGGGGAAAGACACCAGCAGCAGTGGCAAATCACCATAGGTTATCGGCTTCTTTTTGCAATTTTCCATCTTCATTGCCTTGTGTACAAGTTCCATGCATCCCAGAACTGCTTTTAATCTGCTGTGGATGATGACATCATCCCCACTCCATATGCAGAGGATTTTCACCTCTGTCTGTACCGACTTGGCATGCATCACCAAAACCTGGCTGACACCAGAGGATGATCTTCTCCTTTCAGAACTGTGTCCAACCAGGTTCAGTATTTGGCACCAGCCTAAGGGTAGGGGCAGGGGCAGTGGTGTTGTCATCGTAGCCAGGGAGTCTTTGGGAGTCATCAGAGCCACGGCTCTGCAAGTTTTGGGTTGTGAGGCCCTGCTCCTGAGTTTAGGCCCTAAGGGTCAGTTGGGAATCCTGCTCCTGTACCTGCCTCCCTGCAGTGTAGCGGATACCCTGCCTGAGCTCCTTGAGGCTGTCACTATGTTAGTGTTGGAGCTCCCCGGGCTTACGGTCTTGTGAGACTTCAATTTGCTTTCATTGGGGACTGGCTCCGAGGTGGCATGGGAGTTCATGGCTTCCATGGCAGCTGTGGGCCTGACTCAAGTAATTCAGGGCCCTACCAGGAGCAGTGGCCACACCCCAGACTTAATTTTCTTGTCGGAGCGGTGGCAGAGTGATCTGAAATTACAGCAACTAGACATAACACCTGTGCCATGGTCAGATCACTATATGGTGACTCTGGACTTTCTGGGGATGCGCTGTCACCACAGGGAGGCTGGGCCAGTTAATATGGCCCACCCCCGCGACTGATGGATCTGGATGGATTCTAGAGGGAACTGGGGTGTATTCCTCTGGATAAGCTACACGACTCACCTGAGGCTCTGGTTGACCTCTGGAATGAGAGGGTGATGGTGGTCTTGGACATGATCGCGCCACTACAGCTTCTCCACACCCGTGGACAATGACCTGCCCCTTGGTTCACAGAAGAACTTAGGGAGCTCAAACAGGCTAAGAGATGCCGAGAGCACCTCTGGGTGAAGACCCAGAGTAAATCAGATCAAACACTGGTTAGAGCTGCTATTAAAGCCTATCTAGTCGTGATGGGGAGGTGAAATGTCAATATTTCACCTCCCTTATTGCCTCTGCGGATAATCACCCAGCAACCCTGTTTTGGGTGTCCAAGTCCCTCCTTGGGAGGGAGGGGGCTGGCCCTGGGTGGCAGGGGTCTGCTGAGGCTTTTATGGATTATCTAGGGGAGAAAATTGCCCAGGTTCACTCTGAGCTCAATCCTGGTGTGGGCAATGATGAACTGCAGTTGCCTGGGGTGCAGTCTTGCCATGTTATCTGGGATTGGTTTGATCCAGTTGTCCCTGAGGAAGTGGACAGGCTCCTTGGATGATACTATTGAAAACAAAGCAATCATTTCCAGATTGATTGATTGATTGATTTATATTGTTAAAATGTTGTGAAGTAACAAAAGTTCTCTGGAGCAATCAGGTCACCTCTGACAGATTTTGTGCCTAAGCCACAGAAAATGAAGGTGCTCTCTTTCCATTGCACAGGCAAAACAAGATTGGACAAGTAATCAATTTTGTATCCAATACTGACATTGAAGTAGCCTTCTCCATTGTACCTAAAATTTGCAGGCAAAGTCAGGGGAAGCAAGGCAGCCTATAAAAGCATACAGCTGCTTCCTCCTAGTATCTTCTGCTGGGGTGCCCAAATTACTGCCTGTGGGCCAAATCCGGCCCCGATGCCAATTCATCTGACCTGTGCCACCCTCATCGCTCCTGGAAGCAGAGGTAAAATGTGCAGAATGCTGCCATACATGACCCATGGCTGTCAGAAATGTTTTTCTGACAGCCATGGGTCATTTACGGCAGTGTTCTGCACGTTTTACTTCTGTTTCTGAGTGGGATGAACCATGTGACCGGCCTGCTCAACCACGTGACTGGCCCATGGGTCAAAAAGAGTGGGGGGCCCTGATATATTGCATAAACTGGTGGGAGATTCCTAGATCCTTTATTTCTTTATTGACAATGTTCCATGTTGCTACCTAATTTACATTGCTATTTCATACCTGATCTGACTGGTTTGTAAGCATAAACAGTCAGTGATTGAAACCTACCATAGGTTTATCTACTGGTAATATAGTATCAACTGCCAATCTTAAATTAACCCAAGGAGTCAAGAATTGAAACAGCCTGATTATTAGCATGAAAAAGTTACTTCTTAGACCAGGAGTTCCCAAACCTTTTGTGCTGCAGGCCGGTCACGTAGTTGAGCAGGCTGGTCATGTGATTCTTCCCATTGTAAAACACATCCACAGCTGTTGTAAACGCATTTACGACAGCCACAGGTGCATTAACGGCAGCATTATGCACCTGCAAAGGGAACATTTTACTTCTGCTTCTGGTAGCAGCGAGGGAAGTATGGGCTGGATTATTTGGTGCCACAGTCTGTAGTTTAGCCACCCTTGTTTTAGACAATGATTCCCACAATCCCATATGTAGGATTGCCCTTGCTGGCTGGCAGACACTGGAAGCTGTAATCCAAATAAGTCGTGCTTCCAGACTCTGAGGCTAGTCATCAGGGCTGTAGCCAGGATTCTAGATTGGGGTGGGGGTCAGGAGGGGCAAACATTATTCAGAAGGGGCAACAATGTCACACTCACATATATAACATTGGCACCATGGGATGGGGGTGGGCTGTTAGCTCAGGAGGGTTTTCGCCGCCCCGGCTCCCCTGGCTACAGCCCTACCAGTCATCCTTTATTGGGAGAAACTAGCAAACAAGTCAGCTTTGATCTTGTTTATGAGACCTACTCAAAATCTCTCAGACTCTAAAATGCCCTGCTTTTGGGAAATGGATAGGTTTTGACATTAATATAGTAGTATCAAATTTCCTTGTTGCTTCCTGGCTATATTATGTAATTTCTACATGCCAAATTTAGGCCTCAGTCCTATTCCTAGCCCGTAGTAAAACACATTTAATGGCCAAAATCCTTTTGTGTAGTTACACAAATGATATAACTTTTTGAGAGAATTGTCTCAGATTAAGAAATCACCATAGCTATTACCATTGTACACTGAATCATGGATCTCAGTATGCAACTGATAATGTCTATAGTGCCTCCAGATGTTATGGTATTTGTGCCTTGCTAGCATAACTAGACACAATCTGAGCCATTGAATCAACTGCTGAATAGTGAGTCAGCACTTCCCTATGTCCTGTTGATTGAATGGATGTACACTAATTAAGACAACCAATAGGAATCTAGTTGTAAGAAGTATTGTTAAAGCAGGTGTGTGAATGAGACATGGAAATACAAGTGGTACCTCACTTAAAGAGCATAATGTGTTCTACGAGATTGCTCTTTAAGCGAGTTTGCTCTTTAAGTGAAACACCAATTGTAAGTGACCAATTGTGACTTCTGGTGGGGAGGATTGTGAATCCTGATTTATTTGTTAAGTGAGTTTTTGGTTGGTTTTGTTTGTTAAGCGAGGCGACCATTCAGGGAAAATTCAGCTCTTAAACGAGTTACTCTTTAAGCGAGGCGCTCTTTATGCGAGATTTTACTGTATGTAGTTTTTCAGTCTGCAACTGCCAGAATCTTATGGTAGCCATGCTGACTGTGAAGTTCTATGGCTGCAGGTGGCTAGATAGTTCAATAAGTTGGAGCACCTCAAGTATCAAAACTGCAATTTCTTATTGTGCTTTGCTGAAAAACTAGTCTGGGTGGCTTTTGTGCAAGTTACATAGTCCCAGAATGCCCCCCTGATGAAGGGACTGGCAAACTACTTCTGAATACCCAGCAAAGAGTAAAGCATAGAAAGTCAAAATCAACTTGGCAGGATGTAATTAATTAGTTAGTCACAAAAACAAATACTTCCCACCTCTGGTGTAAGCAGAGCACTATGATGACACATTCCTTTTGGAGGAGAAGTAATTATTCTAATAACTGTGTTGATTTTTCAACTTTCTCCCTAGCTATGAATAATCTTACCTCTGATGTCCATCCGTCCACTCTGTTCTGCCCTGAAAGAAGGTAGAAAACCAGAATGGGGCTGAGATAGAATACAAGAGAGTACACCTAAAGAAAGCATACCTAGCTGGCTAAACTCCTGAAGAAGCCAATTTTGTTCCTGTTGTTGCTCATTTTGATGCAGGTCCTTATGCAACAAATGTAGGAGAGAATGAAAGTTGTCTGAAGCATCCTGAGGGACCCAGCAGGTTCAGTACCTCCATCTAGCTGAAAACTCTGGTATGTCATCTAGCAGCTAGGAGGTTACTGTTGACATTTTAATTAAATGCCCCTTCTGGTTAAGTGTCTCTCCTGTCTCCTTCTGGTTCTGGTAAGTCAGCTGGAAGCATGTACTGTAGGAGAATCTGGGGAATGCACACTCTAATCAGTAGAGTATTCATACTACTCTTGCTAGTCACTTATAATTTGAATTAATCTATTTTCTCTATATTTAGTAAACAAACACTAAAAAGTATTACTGGCAAACCTTTACATTCTTATGTATCTCATCATTATCCCTTAGTGTAGCTATGTTTGATGGGAGATCTGAATAAGCTAATGTTTACCTTTTGCTTCCTAACATACTTTTTGATGCTCTGTGGCTAAGTACTCGATTCCCGAGTACTACAGGACAGAATGAGCTCCGGTCTTTGTCCCAGTTCCTGCCAACCTAGCAGTTCGAAAGCAAAAAATTGCAAGTAGATAAATAGGGACCACTTTGTTGGGAAGGTAAACAGCATTCTGTGCACTCCGGTGTCTAGTCATGCCTGCCACATGACCATGGAAACATCTGCAGAACCAGACAGCTCTGGCTCTTCGGCTTTGAAACAGAGATGAGCACTCAACCCTAGAGTTGGATACAACTGGCTTTTGAGCAAGGGTGACCTTGACCTTGACCTTTGTCCATTTGGAACTGATTGGCTAATTTGAGATTTACTGTATATTTGAAGTGACCATGAAGGTTGTCCACCTGCTAAACAATTTTCTGATTTGCTGGTGAAATCTAATGACTGACATCAGACATTGGATTTATCATCTCATTGGAAACATCTGCCAACCTGTGTTAAGCATTTGGCTTTTACTGATGTCAGAATCCTATAAACATGTGACTTTGCTATCTGACAGAATCCACCTACCAAACTAAACAAAGAGTTTTCTCAAGATGACACATGTCAAGATCTGTTAGATTTGCAGTATTTATTTTATTTGTCAATCTATGTCTATGATTTCTGTTTACATTTCTGCTTCTGTTTTAACCTGCTCAAATAAATTCCTTTTAATACCTAGACATTTGACTATATGGTTTTAAAAAGAAATTTGTCACTACATTAAGATTTTGCAGAACCCCAGTTGTGTTCTTATGATTGTATGAAAGTATGTGTTTTGAGCATTTGCACAACACCATCCAAAGCACCTTTTTATGCTTTTGTGTCCTAAAGAGAGAACAAACAGTCTCAGAAACTCTGAACAACTGAATATAAGTACAGTTGTACCTCACTTAAAGAGCACAATGCATTCCATAGGAATGCTCTTTAAGCGAGTTTGCTCTTTAGTGAAACACCATTGTAAATGACCAGTTGTTGGGGGTACTGCAAACCCTGATTTATTTGTTAAGTGAGTTTTTGGTTGGTTTATTTGTTAAGCAAAGCGAACATTCAGAGAAAATTCTGCTCTTTAAGCGAATTACTCTTTAAGTGAAGCACTCTTTATGCGAGGTTTGACTTATATGTTCAGGTGAGGATTAGCCTCTGGTGCAGTTTAATATTCTATTTCTTGAGAAACGTTGTGTTTGTGGGGAGGGGGGAGCATTCACCAATAAGAAAAGCTGTGTCTCCATTGTCCAGAACAAATTAATTATGAATACAGTACTATATAAATTCAATATCTCAAGTATTTTACATTATGTGTTATGTCTTATTCACACTGAAGTGAGGTGGATGCCAAACTTTTCTGCTTTCACTACCTCAGGGGTAGGCCACCTGTGGCCCTTCTGAGGTTGTTGAATTGCAACTCCCTTTGTCCTTTTGCCATTGGCAATGCTGGCTAAGTCAAATGGAAACCTCTATTTAAAAGCATCCCGAGAGCTACATATTGCCCGCTTCCGTATGAAAGCATAGTTCTGACTCAAGAGCCTTGGGTTCAAATCTCTGTTCAATATCAACACTTACTGGTGTGTTGGTCCTAGTAAAACCTCTCATTAAAATACTTCATTTACCTTGAACAACAGATTATTGTCTTTATAAGTCAGATACAGCTGGACAGGACATAAGACATCCACACTGAATCTGCAAATCCTCATCCTGCTCCATAACATTTCAATGCAAGGCAATTTGGTTTCCTATCCATTCATTTTCTTCCTTCCTTTCTTCCTTCCTTCTTTCCTGTGTGAGTGCAATGAAGGTGTGTGTAGGAGGGTGCGTTGATGGACGAAAACTCCCAGAATTCAGCCTGGGGAATTCTGGAAGAATTCTGGGATTTTAAGCAAACCCCCAGCCCCACCCCAAAAATGGTGTATCCCAAGAGGACACTAGATTGCCAATCCTGTTATAAGGTTTAAAGTTCCTTGTAACTAAACTTGTTATAAAATATATGTGCAGTTCTTATGGCACTCTTTGTACAATGAAGTCTCTAACTCAGCCCCTATTTGAGTATCTCTTAACCACTATGAGATACTTTCTTTTTACTACAATAACAGCTCGAGGGGGGGGGGGTTGCATAGTGTAAATTTGCAAATACTTTTCTCATACTCATATATTTAGAAGAGTTAATGGGCCTGAGCTGATTATTTGCTTCTCTTCCTACACAGTCTAGAAGCTGGAGCATTGGAGATGGGGGGGGGGAGAGTACTAAAACAGCAGTTAATAGGGCTGTTTGTCAAGCATTTTGTTAATATTTTCAGGCACTTCATTAGTTTATGTAAAGATTCTCTGCAACGGTGGGTGTCAAGCAGACAGCATGTTATGACAATCAAGCAATATTTATCATGTAAGCATTTCAAAATGGTGTACAGTTGACTTGCATAATATGTTATGTTAAGAACACTCTTATTTCTACTGTCATCCTGGTAGGTTAAACCAGGAAGATGTCTGCCTGAAGTTATAGCTGAAAGATGGTGTTTGGATAGGTATCCAGTACTAGACCACATAGGAAGAGAGGCAAACAGTCAACTCAGGCCAATTAATTCTTCTAAATACGGGAGTATGACAAAAGTGTTTGGAAATTTACGGTATGCAAGCACATTCCAGGAAGCTGGTATTGTCTGGAGACTTGTTAAATGCTTTAACCAAACAGGCAGACACAACATAATACCCATGGGGAAGCAGACAAAGCAAGCATGTCCAAACATCCTTATAAAAATGGGTACAAGAAGGCTATTTTGTGATTTTACAGTCTCCATATCAACTTGAATGTAGCCTCCCGCTAAAGCATAGCGGTATCAAGGCATGACTTTCTTTTGAGCTGAGTTTAGAAAAAGCCTGATATCTCCCTGAGACCAAGTCTAGTTAGAGCCACTTATCAGCCTCCAAAATCCAAGATTTATCTATAGAATCCTGTACCTGGCTTGAACCTAGGACCTCTGTTAGCCTGCCTTTTCTTGGCTTCTCATTTCTCATTTCTTGGCTTCAATTTCTGTGTGCTTTGCTCCAATTGGAATTAGTGTTCCCCAGTACAACACAGTCTAATGAGACTGATGACGGTTAATCCCTGTCATATCTATACTTCTGAAACCTATTTTCTACTCACCATTATGGTTCTCCTATTCCCCCTCCCCCTCTTTTTTTTTAAATTCCCCCCTCTGGTGTGTCTACACAGCTTAGGGAACGATCCTGTCTTTCTCTCCCATTTTCTACCCTTGAAGCAACCTCTTCATCAGGGATTCTCAATCTGTGGCTGGATGCAGCCCATGGCACCATTTCATCTGCCCCCCCCCCATTGCCTTCACCACACCAGGAAGTACCCTGCAGTGGAGGAAAGGCAAAATGGCCATCCGGCCCCTGAGGCTGCCTGAGGGAGCGTGACCTGGGCCCCGGCTTTAGAAGGTTGAGAACTCCTGTCTACATCATAAATTGTTTTGTCCAAACCCTAGCTAGTTAAGCCTTGCAAATTTGCTTCCTTTGAATTCAGATCTCCCCATAATATTTCTGAAGCAAATGTATTTTAATATTTAGTAGCCTGCTTTATCTACTTATTATATGCCATAAATACAGCTCTGTCTGTAACTTTTGCTATGCACCAGTTTGTATGTTTTGATACTTGAGTGCCCAAAGATTCTCCTGTTCGATAACATGGTTGCAAATGTGGTTTGGTGAGCCCAGTCTGTGTTAAGACTCCCTACTGCCATTTATTCTCAAAACATGCATGTGCTCATACATACAAGTTGAGATCA
This sequence comes from Furcifer pardalis, assembly GCA_030440675.1. Classification (NCBI taxonomy): domain Eukaryota; kingdom Metazoa; phylum Chordata; class Lepidosauria; order Squamata; family Chamaeleonidae; genus Furcifer; species Furcifer pardalis. The sequence continues at coordinate 44,611,315 of CP126890.1, read as the reverse complement.
TAACACGCAATAGCATAGGCCTTTTTAACCCAAGGCAGGAAAAGTTCGTTGTGGTTCTGGAGATTTCCTTGTGACATTCAAGTTGATTAAACTCAAGTGTTTTCACATTTGCATGTTTTTTCTTTTCTAACACTGCTAGTAGCTCTGAATTCCTTTACAACAGAGGTTTCCAACCTAAGGTCCACAGGCTGGATCTGGCCCATGGTGCCATTTCATGTACCCCCGCTCTTCCAAGGACATTCAAGAAACATAATGGCCACCCCTTTGAAGTTGTTGGCCACCCCTTTGAAGTTGTAGGGACAAAATGGCCACCCCCATTGTGCAGGCAGGGCAGAATGGCCATCCAGCCCTCGAAGCTGACTGAGAAAGCATGACCCGGCCCCCGGCTTGAAAAGGTTGGGAACTCGTACTTTACAACTTCTAAAGTCAATGACAACCGTGTCATTCAAGAAGGCAGGCTGAGACACAGCCTGTTGAGGTTTTATTTCTTTTTCCGGGAGATAGATCAGTTCACAACCATGGAATTGCAATATCAGCTCACCATCTGCCACAGGCTGTTCTTTCAAACACTGTCCTTATTCTTTGGACTGTCTTATCAACCCACTTCCATATTAGGCTCACAGTCTTGGTGAATATTCCCTTGCTTCTAAAGTACAGTTGTGACTCAGGATGCCAAGATTTGCATGGAAAGAGGAAGAGCCTCCCAGAATTGAGGCAGCATTTTGGCAAACTGGAGGGAACAAGACATCCCGTCCCCTGATGTGAACCCCTTCCCCACTGAAAATCTGCCCAAAGGCTTTCCTTAGCAAGCAAAGCCACATTCAGCTATTCTTGATTTGATGACAGTTGAAAACATACATTTTCTTTTTTTTTTTTAATGCAGAAAGATAGCTATGTTAATCTCTTGGAATGACAAATACTATTGTATTACCTGAAAACTCAGAATCAATACAGGATAGCCCAATGAGAAGCCCCACACGCAGTGGTGGGTTGTTAAAATCTTCGCTACCCCACCGTGACATCATCGACATCGTGGGCGGAGCGATTTTTTTTTAAAAAAACTAACAATGTCTGCGCATGTGTCAAACTTCCATTTGATGCATGCGTAGTTCTTTTTTTAGTGTGCATGCATCAAACCACTATTTGATGCATGCGCACTAAAAAATAGAACTGTGCATGCATCAAATGGAGGTTTGATGCATGCGCAGTTCCGTACAGCCATTTTGTTTGCCTGGAAAAACATTTTTGGAGGGTGCCGGAGAGGCAACCAAACCAGTCCCCCCCCCCCGTGACCCCTCCTGATGGGACGCTACCGGTTCGGGCGAACCGTTCTGAACCGGTAACATTCCATCACTGCCTACGCAGCCTTCCCACCCCACCCCCACCCCAATGGGCTTTCTCCACACATGAGTGCTCCCCACCTTACCTCTCCCAGCTGCAGTCTCCAAGGTGGGATTTCAGCCTCCCCTCTCACCTCTCCTTTGGCAGAAAGAAAGGGGTGGTGGGGAAGTGGTGCAGGCCAGGCTGTGCAGGTGGGATCTCCCCTCAATGGCACATGTGCCAGGAGAAAGCCTTCTGTGTGCCACTTATGCCATGCATGCCATAGGTTCACCTAGGGATTTTTAAACCTCAAGCAGTGGTGTAGCCTGGGGTGTGTGTGCCCCGGGTGGCACTTTTTGGGGATGGGAAAATTTCACAATAAATAGAACTTCACCACCATCCCCAGACTTCCTAGCGGCTGGGGTGAAGAGGCTGCTCCGGGGATGGGCGCCGGGACCTTCCACCATTGTGGCGTCTTGGACCCTGCCCTGGGCCAGGGCACAAAAGGCTGCTACAGAGGCAGGACTTCACCAATGCCCCTGGACTTCCTAGTGCCCAGGGTGAAGAGGCCGCTGTGGGGAAGGGCAGCGGGACCCTCCACCACCACTGGCGTCCTGGGTCCTGGCCAGGGGGTGGCGAATTTGGCCTACATCCCGGGTGGCTGAAACACACGCTACACCACTGACCTCAAGAGTGGGCAAATCTGGACCTTTCATTGGATGCTTAATGAAGAGGGTGTGCATGCCACTGACAAACTGTCCGAGCCCAACATACAGGCTGAGGAAAGACAAGGGTAGGGTGGAGACTGTAGGGTGCCAGTTTTTCAGAACACACTGGCACAGCTAAAGGTAATTCATGGCAAACAACTGAATAGGGCTAGCCTCACTGAGATAAGAGAGAAGATGGAGGAAGGCAGGTGAAGGAAAGGTCACCATCATTGGCTGCAGAAGAGGAAGATGTGTGGGAAGATACTGTGGGGCTGATCTTCTGTGTGATGGCTGAAGAAGAAAGACCAAACTTCTAATTCAGCCAGCCTTGCTACATCCAAAGGGAGAGGCTAGAAGTTTGTATAAAGCATTTGGGTTATAAAATGTTGTTTCTTAAATTATTTGGTTCCAAGACTGAGATCTTTCTTTCTTTCTTTCTCTTTCTTTCTTTCTTTTTTTTCTTTCTTTCTTTGATCTGCACTGATTATCTCTGATTCATGCTACAGTAATAGGCAATTTTAAATTGCCTCTTTCTCAAGGACAGAGCAAAAAACCGTCAAAGACAAGAGAAGAGCAAATTTAACACAGACTGGGTCACCAATGTATCTAGCATATCTACCCCCCCCCATTAAGACCAATGAAAACTGAACATGTCCAGTGGGCAGGGAACGCCAACTCAGAGCATGTTAAGACTGGGGAATTGGTGTTGTGCTGTAGGTGTTTACTTTCTGAAGCCAAGAATCCAGACGAGTCTTTTAATCACTCCACCTGGTCCTCCTGTCCATTTATTGGCATTCCCTTTCAAGCCTCCTTCTTTCAAGATTGTTCTGTGGTAGTCATGCATGGGCTCACAGCTTTTCCTTCCTTTAAAAAAACTTTCATCTGGAAAGATAGTGATACAGTATACTGTATCTACATAGAATGTAACACCTAAACCTCCATTGCATGACTTTTGTATCTAGACAAAATGAAAGGTCACCCTTGCTCGAAAGCCAGTTATATCCAACTCTAGGGTTCAGTGCTCATCTCTGTTTCAAAGCTGAAGAGCCAGCGTTGTCTGCTTCTGTAGACGTTTTCGTGGTCATGTGGCAGGCATGACTAGATACTACAGCGCACAGAACGCTGTTTACCTTCCCAGCAAAGTGGTCCCTATTTATCTACTTGCAATGTCTTGCTTTTGAACTGCTAGGTTGGCAGGAACAGGGACAAAGATGGGAGCTCATTCCGTCCTGCAGTATTCAGGTATTGAACTGCTGACCTGCTGCCTTCCAGTCAGTGTCTCAGCCACTTGAGCCACTGCAGTCCTGACTCCTATCTTAAGACATGTGTTTTGTGTACCTCTGTTTCTATGCTCAGGATTTGTCTTTTGCTGTCTTTCTTACCACACACATTCCTGTTGGTTGCCAACGTGTGAAGAAATCAAAATCCTGTATCTGCCGAGCAAGGAGGATCCCCTGTGAAAGGCTCATAATGAGTAGGGTGTTAATTTACATGGTCACTTGTCGATCGGCTACGCATTTGCCCACTGGTCATGTCAAGTATATCTGAAACAGGATTGGAGAGAGAAAAGCCTCCCTCAACTAATGAACAGCAGAAGGAATTTTTTAAAAATATATGAGAAACAGAAATATTTATTTAGACCTATGACCAGGGGAGTGGGGTGGGGGGGAATGATCCCTTCAGAGATATTTGTAAAGTGTGCTTGCTGGCATACATGTTGAAATTGGAGAGGACTCAGTTAATCCTAGAGAAGTCCAGATTCTATGTTGTTGTTTTGGTTTGGTTTTTGCTTCCTGGCCGATCAAATCCATGTGAGGAAATGAGCATCTGATTGTCTTTTTTGTAAATGAAAACACAACTCTTCTGCCAGTATCTGTGAGAGCAACAAGAGCTATCAACACATAACAGGGCTTGGGGGGGGGGGGACCCAAAGACTTCTCTTTCCTTGTAGACAGATGATAAACTCCAAAGGGTAACAGATCGGATGGTTGAGGTTGAGGAAGTCATTCGAGCTAAAACTGCAGATGAAAATCCACTTTGGTAACAAGATGCAACAGCAGCAGGTTTGAGATTAAAGGAGGAAAAAAGCAGAGTCTTCTTTGGGAATTCCCACTCACACACTCCTCATTTCATCAGTGAGATTTATTTATTTATTTATTTAATCACATTTGTATCCCACCCTCATCCAAAGACTCAGGGTGGCTTACAAAATTAAAAACAGTTAAAAACACATCAATTACCTTTAACAATGTAAAAGTTAAAAGGGTTAAAAAGTTAAAAATATCAGTTAAAAATATTGGAACTGCAGCTGCTTTTAATGAAAGGTCCCATAATTGGTCTTCCTCTAAAGAAAGTCCACAAATGCAGGCAACGGGATCAGTCCACATCAAGAAAAGAGGAGCAAGTCTCTTGCCAAGTGAATGGCCTTTAATTGGCCATGCAAGACCAAACAGCCCTCAAATACAAGAGATTATAATAAATCACTTCAACCAATATCTTGTGGGGGGGGGGCACGAATACTGTGTAAATACCTGAATACTGTGTAATCCTGGTTTTCCTCATTTCTGAGGGGCTGGACCCAGTTGGTGTGGTTGGAAAGTGAGAAAATCAAGCCCTAGGCTGCTCCAATATGGGGTGCCTCAGGGCTCGGTGCTCTCACCTCTCCTATTTAACATCTACATGAAACCGCTGGGTGAGATCATCCGTTCTCATGGGGTGAGGTATCATCAATATACAGATGATACCCAGCTGTATATCTCGGCCTGTGGGAACCCTAGAGATGCAGTGGAAGTCCTTTCCAGGTGCCTGGAGGCTGTCAGGGTCTGGATGGGGGACAACGGGCTTCAGCTGAATCCTGGCAAGACTGAGTGGCTGTGGGTTGGGGGTCCTGCGTTATCTCGGGAGTTGCCATCTTTGGCTCTGGATGGGGCACTTTTGCCCCAAACAGACCCGGTGCATAATCTGGGGGTCCTCCTGGACTCATGACTACTGCTCAAAGAGCAGATGGCAGGCGTGGCCAGGAGGGCCTTTGCACAACTTCATGTTGTACACCAGTTACAACTGCTCTTGGACCAGGACTCCTTGCTCATGATCACACTTGCTTTGGTCACCTCCAGACTTTATTATTGTAATGTGCTCTACATGGGGCTGCCCTTGGTGACTATTCGGAGGCTGCAGCTCATCCAGAATGTGGCTGCTCAGGTTGTGATGAGGTGCGGGCGTTATGCTCGTGCCTCACCACTGCTTCGAGAGCTGCACTGGCTTCCAATATGTCTCCAAGTACAATTCAAGGTGCTGGTCATTACCTTTAAAACCCTACATGGTTGTGGGCCAGGATACTTAACAGACCGCATCACTCCGAGGACATCTGTCTGTCCCACTAGAGCAGACTAGAGAGGCTCTCTGGTCATGCCATCAGCTAGATAGGCACATCTCTCTAGCACTAGAAGGAGAGCCTTTTCTGTGTCCGCCCCGGCCCTATGGAACCTCCTGCCAAGTGAACTGCACCTCCAGACAGAGCTGCTTCCTTTCAGAAAGGGTTTAAAGACCTGGCTGGTGGGGCATGTGTGGGGTGCGGGCCGGACAGTCAGTCTGGCCACCTGGCTCTTTTGAATAATTCCCACCTCTCTCCCTGACATTTTTATTTTTAATGCTTTCTGATTTTTAACTATTTACTTTTTAATCTTTTTAACTTTAATTTTTTTAAATGTAATTAAGATGTTTTTAATTGTGTTTTTAAGTTTGTAAGCCGACCTGAGTCTCCGGATGAGGGCAGGGTATAAATGCAATAAAATAATATAAAATAAAATAAAAATAAAGTATGCTCAGAGAAAACCAGGATGATTGGAAGGGGACAAGGAGATGGTATCATCTGCTATGACTTCAACCCTGCAAGTCCAGACTCTACTACACCACTGATGGGAACAGCTGGGTTGTATTTGTTGCCTCACTTCTGCCATCACGTTCATGTCCAGTGGTGGGATTCAAATACAGTCAAACCTCACATAAAGAGCACCTCGCTTAAAGAGCAGAATTTTCTCTGAATGTTCGCTTCACTTAACAAATAAAACCAACCAAAAACTCGCTTGACAAATAAATCAGGATTCGCAATCCCCCCCCCCCACCAGAAGTCACAATTGGTCACTTACAATGGTGTTTCGCTTAAAGAGCAACCTCGCTTAAAGAGCAATCCTATGGAAAACATTATGCTCTTTAAGCAAGGTACAACTGTAATTTAACAACTGGTTCGCTGCCCTATTGACTGGTTTTGCATTGAAACCCCTACTAAATTCTATGGAAACCCCTAGTTCATAGCATTATGTATATACTTGAGTATAAGCTGACCCAGATATCAGCTGAGGTACCTAATTTTGACCTGAAAACCTGAAATAGATTGACCTTAGTATAAGCCAAGGGTGGGAAATACAGCAGCTGCTAGAGAGTTTCAATAATCAAAATACATGGAAAATATGGTAAAATTAATTAAATTGTTGGCACATCTCAATTTGGTGTAGTTTTTGGACCCTCGTGGCCAGTGACCCAAGTATAAGCCAAGTCCTCTTTTGGGGACTCATTTTTGGGGCTAAAAAACTCAGTTTATATTCGAGTATATAAGGTAATCCAAGGCATCACCCATTGAATAGTAGCAAAAAAGAGCTTGGGGTGGGGTGGGTGGGAAGGGGCATCAGCCCATGTGTTCTGGCCTGAAGACAGTCACTTAAGAAACCCACTCAAGTATCCCTGGACAATTAATGTCTTTGGAAGCCTTTTTCTGCACTAATTATTCTATTGTAAATGGCCATCTTTTAGGCAATTTAAGAAACCTTGGGAGGTGAAATGTGATGTAGGAAGTACAGTTAGTATTGATTACCCATGTGATCAATTTGGCAAGTGGAAAAGAGGGGCAGGGTGATGAACTGTTTACTTTTAGTCCCTGATTTAATCTGTCTCAGCCACCGAAAGGCAATGAACCAGATATTTCATCAGCCAGCAGAGATGGGAACGTTACAAGAACAGAACTTTGTGTTCTATGCAAGCAGCTCTACACTCCCTAAACTAACCTCCTTGCCCCAGGAACAGTAGGCAAAGCCATCAGTTTGTACGTCTGATCAGTTTCCATGCATAGAAAGGGAGGTGTCATCATCTTGTCCTTTGCCTTCTGCAGCATTGATGGCTTGGGAACTTTCCTTTATTTAATAACCCACTTCAAAGGCAATATGGAGAACGTTAAGACTGCAGTGGCTTAGTGGTTAAGATGTTGATAACTGGAAGGTCGGCAGGTCAGCAGTTCAAGACCTGAGTACTGCATGACAGAGTGAGCTCCAGTCTCTGTCCCAGTGCCTGCCAACCTAGCAGTTAAAAAGCAAGAAACTGCAAGTAGATAAATTTCTACATTGGGCTGCTGCCCAGGTGACCACCTCAGAGAGAACACTGATTACAAGTGCCATTTTAATAACCGGTTTGCCAAGCCCAACAAAAACGTAGGTATCGGTTCTGCCGAACTGGTGAGAACCGGTTGAATCCCACCACTGTTCATGCCATTATTTATTTATTTATTTATATATTTATTTTTAAATTTGTTTATCGCCCTCCTCCCAAAAGGGACCCAGGGCGATTTACAACAATTATAAAATTATTTTAAAAAATTAAAAACTCTTTAAAAAATTAAAAACTTAGTATTAAAAGCTAGAAATTGTAACATAGGCATACTGGGGTCAAACCAACCAATTGGCTGGGGAAATTGAACCATCCTCTCCCCAGACCAAACCTGCCAGCCAGGTTTTCACTCCTTTTCTAAAGGGCAGCAACTCCATCTGCATGCGTAGTTCTATTGGCAGGAAGTTTCAAAGGGCCGGAGCAGACACCGAGAAGGCCCTCCTTCTCATGCCAGCGAGGTGCGCCTCTCTGGCTGATGGCACAACCAGAGAGCCTCTCCAGTCTGCTCTGGTGGGATGGGCAGATGTCCTTGGGATTATGTCACTGCCACCATGAATAAGACCACTTACGCACACAGAAAAAAGAGACTCCTGCTTCAGATCCGCAACAGACAAAAATAGTGGGGACAGGACGCAAGGATTAGGTCTTGTTAAAGGTTGAAGACATCATTTTTTGGATTACAGCTCTCAGAGAGTCTCTAAGGTAGGATAGCCAATATTCCTTTAAGAGGGGTGAATGGTATGTACCATCTGGCCAATGACCAAGTTGGCTGGATAAATCTAGAAGATGCCCTCCAAAAACCAACAACCTGCAACCTATCACTTCTAAGTGGTGGGGCCAAGTGAATGTGTCTCCTTCCCCCTCTTCAACAATGGCAAGGAATGTGTGAGCGGGACAGCTTGAAGGAGGTGTCTGTGCAGTCTAACCTAAAGAGTAAAAGAGATAAGAAGCTTCCCTATACATTTCCTAGTTATCTGGCCAGATGCCCTTTTTTCAACAGCTTCATCCATTCACAGCTGAGTTGGTAGTGTGAGTGTCTGTAAGGAAGGGATAAATTGTGGGAAGTTAAGCTACAGAGAGAGAGAGACAGACAGACTTCTGTTATGAGTACTGTATACACATATTATACAATCATAGTGTCTTGGGTCCAACCCAAGGAATCCTAGCATTAATAGTTTGATGAGTTACCTAGAACTCTTCCTAGCAGGTCAGAATGGTGCTCTAGAACTCTTTAGTAGAGAATTGCAGGTCCTACATGGAAAGAGAAATACAGTAAAACCCAATATAATGAAGGTCTCTTATAACAAAAACCTTGTATAATGAAAGAAATTTGAAGGAAAATGTTGCCTTGCATAACAAAAATTTCATTATAGGAAGCAGGGTGGTTTTCAATGCATTTTTATGGAGATTTTCATTATACAAATCATCCCATAGGAAATTTTGTTATATTAAGCATGCTTTGTATAGCGAAATAATCGCATAGCCTTGCAGAACGAATTATTTTCATTATACAGTACGAGGTACCACTGTAGCAGGATTCTGTAGGATGGTGCCAAGGCAATCAAAGACGACTTTGATCATCTGACTATGATACAACTGTGTAGCATAGTCACATACTCTCTGTGTGAGTGAGGTGAGTACACATTTAAATCTCTGGATCAGCCCTCATTTTGAGTCTACTTTTGTCCTCCATGAAATATTTCACATATAAGGAGTTCTTCGGGGCTGGAAAGAGGCATCTGCCAAAGGAGGCAAATGGTGGGGAGATGGGAACGTTACAAGAACAGAACTTTGTGTTCTATGCAAGCAGCTCTACACTCCCTAAACTAACCTCCTTGCCCCAGGAACAGTAGGCAAAGCCATCAGTTTGTACGTCTGATCAGTTTCCATGCATAGAAAGGGAGGTGTCATCATCTTGTCCTTTGCCTTCTGCAGCATTGATGGCTTGGGAACTTTCCTTTATTTAATAACCCACTTCAAAGGCAATATGGAGAACGTTAAGACTGCAGTGGCTTAGTGGTTAAGATGTTGATAACTGGAAGGTCGGCAGGTCAGCAGTTCAAGACCTGAGTACTGCATGACAGAGTGAGCTCCAGTCTCTGTCCCAGTGCCTGCCAACCTAGCAGTTAAAAAGCAAGAAACTGCAAGTAGATAAATAGGTACCACATTGGTGGGAAGGTAAACAGCATTCTGTGCGCTCTGGTGTCTAGTTATGCCTGCCATATGTCCACTGAAACAGATGCAGACAGTGCTAGCTCTTTGGCTATAAATGGAGGTGAGCCTAGAGTCGGATACAACTGGCTTTCGAGTAAGGGCAACCTTTACTATTACTGTACTGCCATTCTCAGCTTGCTTTTGATGAATTATTTAAAGCTTATCCAGAAAGTCATTTTTAGCAAACATAAATCTCTGGATCTGGCAGAGAAAGTAGTTGGCTAGCCGATACCAAAGTGGGTGGCCATGTTTCTTGCAGTATGTTTCAAAATATGTCTAATTAAACATTCATAAAAACAGCAGGTCTGGCTAATGAAGGGGCCTGGGGATGCTCTACACACATAGAAATGATGCCAATTGTCTACATTCTAATGTTATCACTTGCCTTTATTTATTCATAGCTGTCACTGTACATTGCAATGACAGGCCTTCATTATTCATGCATCTTTAGGATGTTAGATGTTATTTCCAAATATTTATTTTTCTACTAACAGAACCCTTGTGGGACTGCTTTTACTAAATCAACAACATTCATAATATGAGTAAAGTTTTGCTGGTGTTTCAGACAGATATTTGTTTAGGCTGCCAAAGAATATATACAGAACTGACCAGGATAGCATCCCATTGGTAGTCTTATAAATGAACTCATTTTTCACTGAAGTGTTTTCTAAGCAATACAACCAAAGGAGATCCAATATTCCAACATAACAGTTTAGAGAGCCAGGACATTTTGCTGTGTGGTGAAGGTAAAGGTTTCCCTTGGTCGGAAGCCAGTTGTATCTAACTCTAGGGTTCAATGCTCATCTCTGTTTCAAAGCCAAAGAGCCAGCACTGTCTGCTTCTGCAGATATTTCCATGGTCATGTGACACCGGAGCACATGGAACACTGTTTACCTTCCCACCGAAGTGGTCCCTATTTATCTACTTGCAACTTCTTGCTTTCGAACTGCTAGGTTGGCAGGAGATGGGACAAAGACGGGAGCTCATTCCGTCCTGAAGTACTCTGGAATTGAACTGCTTACCTCTCACCTTCCCTAGCTTAAGGACTGCACCCACATGGTAACCAGAGACTGTTGATCACCCATATAATTCTTATTATTCAAAAAGTGAAGTGCTATTACTGCTGTTGGGCAGTGGTAAATTATTTGACTCCCTAAAGGGGCCAAAAGCTATGGGCGGATGAGCCCCTTTAGGTGGGGTGATGGTTCCCCTCAGTGGAGGAAATGCCACTGGGAACCATCATATTGGGCCAAACGGCAAAATGAGTGGAGGAGGAGCTCTGATTCCCAATGGTCATGGTTACTTCTGCTTTCAGGAGGGATGAGGGCTTTGTGGGTCAGATGAATTGGCATCAGGGGCTGGATCCAGCCCCTGGGCCATAATGACCAGCCCCCTGAACCATGTAACTATCCCACAGCCCAAAAAGTTTGGGCACCCCTGTTCTAGATGAAGGTCACCCTCAGGATTTCCTGACATACCTTCCCAGATTTACCTCCTCATAGAAAGACAAAGGAAACCTCTTTTAGGAAAACAGGCATTCTTTTTGTTAGGTGAGAATTCACACAGGCCATTCAATATCTTTGAGGGGGGGGGGGTTAGTCATGAGTCTTCTACTGTTCTCCTAGTTATATATTTAATGTAAGACTGAGTAATGGGGAAATCTTCTTGTTTCTTACATGTCCTTCATTTGGAGTCATTTCTAGATAGGGAAAGGAGCAAGTTGCACCCATTGCAGTCTCTGCTCTTCAGCCTCCATTGGATGACAAGGCTTTTGGAGTCTCTTTTGTCAGAGGGGATGCAGTTATATGTGATTAGAATTTCCATAAATGAAGATTCAACTTTTATGCATGTTTCGTTATTGCTATCCAAGAGGAAGTTTAAAATGTCATTAATAAATATATTGAGGTTTACAGAGAAGTGTAATAATAGTAACAAAAAGGAGGGTCAACCCGCATTAAAGAAACAAACCAAATCCACTATTGAACTTCTCTTCTTCTAGCCCCCTTTCTCTGGATGCCTTCAAACATGAGCATGTAACATTTGCTTTCCCAACCTTTGGCCCTTCCTCCTGCTTACTGGCTCTTTTTATTGCTTGCCTTCTTGTTCCCTTCTCACCTATTGTGATGAAAGCATTTTCCTTGCCCTTTAGCAAACTTTATATAAAAGGCATGTTCTCATTCTTTCTTCGATGCTGCCTTTTGTGCTTCCATCATAAAGGAACTTTAAAATGACAATCCATTCATTCTCAAGACTTTCCTGGTGGTGACGTATACAAAATCTTGCCCTTTGCTTTGTGCCCTATAGGCAGTGAGCCAACTAGCCAGTAACACTCTTGATTTCTTGTCTCTTAAAGGAAAGCTTTCATGCTGCATGACAAGGACGCAGGTAGGAGAGCCATTTGTACCTGTCACCACAATTTTTCACATTGCTTCTGCTTCATTTTTGTAATTCATATTATCCAGCCACCTTTGTTAGGATAAATTCTAAACAGAGTCCAAATAACCACATTCCGGTAAAAGAGACAGTTTCAGGAGCATTTATAAAACAGAGCCTGGACAAAACTAAGAGAAATGTAACATTCTGAAATAAGTTCCCAAGGGTCTAATGGTGAGACATAATTCTAAGCAAGTGATGGCAAGCCTTGGCACTCCAAGTATTCTTGGACCACAACTCCCAGAAGCTCAAGTTCCTGTAAATCCACATGGATTGGTCTACTAAGTATGCGTTGTAAACCTATTCATGTGGATTTACAGGGACTTGGGCTTCTGGGAATTGAAATTCAAGAACACCTGGAGTGCCAAAGTTCACAATCATAGTTCTAAGCTAAATGATATCAAGGCACAGTTGACTAGCAATCTAGCCTGGTTGAAATGCCCCAGCTTTCCAGCTGTCATTATATTTTACATTAGTTGGATGAGAGCAATCAATATATTCAATCGATCCATCCATCCATCAATCAATTTATATACCACCCATCTAGTATGAATACTACTCTGGGCAATTTACAATATGAAAATTAAAAATATACAAAACAGGAAAATAAATCACATAGTATAAAAATGAAAAAGATCATAACCATAAATTATATCAAGGATAAGGACAATTGGAGGCAACAGCATAAAATAACTGACTCAGCTTTATCCATGAACATCATCATCTGGGCATAACCTAATCAAGTATCTCCCCAAACACCTCCCTAAAAAGGCATGTTTTCAATAATTTCTTAAAATTAAATATAAATAGCAACTTTGGTGAACAGCACCAAGAATGGAGGGAACAGGATGGAACAGTTCAATGCTACCTCAATTTTGGAAAAATTAATTTTTGTCCTACAGCTCACACAGTCTCCCAGCCAGCATGGCTATTATTTCAAACTCCTTTCCACATAAGCAAACAATATTTACAGGGTTGTCCACACTATGGTGTTGGCTCGTGTTATTCCATAGTTGGACTGCTCTTATATTTTATGTCTCAGAATTGCAGAGAGGATAGTTGAATAGGTGCCCTGTTGGGAAGTGGAAGCAGGTAACCAAGCTGAGCTGGAAAGGATTGGCGGGGCTTACTAGGTTTGAATAGATCAGGGTTCCTCAGTCTTGGCTCTCCAGGTGTTCTTGGACTTCAATTATCAGAAGCCCAAATCAGCACACCTGCTGATCAAGGCTTTTGGGAATTGAAGTCCGAGAACATCTGGAGAGCCAAGTTTGGGAACCCCTGGAATAGATCATCAAATGTGTTGTGTTCACAGCTGAGAAAAACAGTTGTTGCTGGATGTAGTGGGATGCAATGGGTCATCCTAGTAGTGCCTGCTGTAAGGACAACAAAACCCATTATCCTACTACCATAGGACTTGTTCCACCTGATAGAGACTTGCACCCATTCAGGAAGCGAGCATAAAACCTTTTGCTGTTCCAGAGTACATGTGGTTTTCCTCCAGGCTAGAGAAATCTATGATAGGTTTAACTCACTGACTATTTAACCTTACAAACCAGCCAGACGAGGGAGAAATAGCAATGTAAATTAGATGTGTAGCATTGTCAATAAAGAAATAAAGGAACTGGAAATCTCCCATTGTAAAGAATGCAAAGGATGCAGGAGGCAGGTGATACCTTTATTTGATCACTAAGAAAAACAAAACGGTGCACAAGCTTTTGTGGTTCAAGACCATTTCTTCAGGCATGTATTAGAATGTTCATGGATGACGGTCTGCCAGGCCTCCATTCTTCTTAGGAACAGCAAAATATTTCATGGAGTTAGGATGCCACTCCCATAGGAAGCTGGGTGTTTGCTTCCAGTCTATGGGACCCTCTTTGAAGTATAGCTTCCTTTTGTGGCCAGACAAAGAAATACAAACACCATGTGGTTCCCAGAAGGAAGCAAGGCTTCAATTTGGTATACATACTAGGCATGCCAATTTCAGTCAAATTAAAGTCAAATAAAATTATTACCTAGTAATTCAGTGTTCCTTCAATTTGTGGTGCTATCCTAGTGTCAAAAAATCCATGTTAAGCAGCTATTTTATAGTATCCATTAGTTCCTTTTTGCCTATGGAAATCTCCCACCAGCTTATGCTCTATAAAGATTACAACGTCTTCTGTTACAAATCAGGTTTTATTTTGAAGGGAAAACAGAGCAAAGTTCATTTTTGCATTTCCTCTTTCCCTGGATAAAATAATAAAAGGATAACTATCTATATTTCCTGGCATAGCCAGTTAACAAAAGCAAGATTACCATATATACTCGACTATAAATCATCCCGAATATAAGTCAAGGTACCTAATTTGGACCTCTAAAACTAGAAAAAGAGATAGACCCGAGAATAAGTCAGGGGTGGAAAATGCAGCAGCTGCTAGTGAGTTTCAGTAATTAATATACATGAAAATGCAGTAAAATTAATTAATTTAGACATTTGTGTGGGTATGGTTTTGAGCGTTTAGGTTGACCCAAGTATAAGTTGAGTCCCATTTTTCGACCTCATTTGGGGGGCTAAAAAACCCAACTTATACTCGAGTATATACAATACATATTTCTACTGTTCTATTCACATGCAAGCATTGTAACTCCTGTCTCCACCCACTCTTTTGAACATGCACATTCTAATGATGTTTCTTCTACAACATTCTAAAATAACCAAAGCTATCTCTCATCTTTCACTCCACCTCTTCCTGTATGTTACCCAAGAAGGCTTCACTTTCAATGTTCATGATACCTACTTTTGTTCTCACATTTTCAGCTTGTTATGACTACCTTCAAGGGAAAGGAATCCACACCTGACTGTGCAATGGTGTAAAAGTGATAATATTGTTTAAAAATTAAAAAGCAAAGTGTAGGAACTGCTGATATCCCAAGAAGATGAAACAGGAATGGCAGCAGGGGGTAGATGGGTGGAGCCTGACTAACAGAAACACAGCTCTAAAAAATTGTTACCAAATGACACTAAATCCATGCAGTGCACAAATCAGCATTCATCCATGGGATACTGTGATCCACATGAGCAAATTGTGCAGTGGAGCAAAACAGAGCAAAAATATAGCCCCACCTGATGCAAAACAAAACCCTGGAAAGCAAGGGGGGTTGACCCACTTTGATGCAGCTTACATTGATTGTGTAGACACCAAGATGCAGTGCCAGTACTGTAGGTGTAAAGAGCGTTGAACACATGCTCAGTGTAAACAATGTAGTGTAGTTTGAAGCAAGAAAAAAGCCTGCTTTTGATCCTAACCTTATATTCACATTTCAAACACCATTAACATTTTCCACATCCACATTAATAGGATTTTTGTAATTAGCATTGGCCCCAGTCCCAAACCTGCCCTCTTTTCCTCACATTTCTTTGTAAGGTTCAAAAATCACTTTGAATCAGGGATGTGTGCTATGCATGAAAATGTATGTAAGACAGTCTATCCTGGTGGGTAGGGGTGGGAGTGAATGAATGAATGTAAAGGAAAGCAAAGAATGGTGCAAAGTAGAAAATTGTATTTTATTAGTTTGTGAGATTTTTATTTATTTTGGGATTTTCAACCACCACCACCACCACCACCACCACCACCACCACCACCACCATCATCATCATCATCATCATCGCACTTCAAAGCTGTAAGTGCACTATTGATCATCAACTCCAGCCCCGGTCAAGAAGACACTGAACTGAACTCCCAATCTCTGATTCTGCAACCAGATATCTACAGCACTAAGTTATCCAGCAGTTCCTACTTGCAATCTTATGAATGAGGACCATATCTTAAAACAGATTGCTCTGTTACTGAACAGCATGGAAATGTGACATTTTCCACTTGCCTGCTTTTAGGTGGGATGACAGATAAACTAGATAGCACCCCCTTCATTCTGGATCCTCTTCTGAAGAAAAAAAATCCAATCTCCTTGACAACAAAATACATTTTTTAATGCTGGAAATATTGCAGTTGGTCTTTGAAAATTCACTTTGCTGTCAATAAAGAAATATAACTGCTAGGAAGATAGATTATTATGGACAGTATTTCACATTATCTTTTTTCTCAAATGGCTTCCAGTATTTTTTAAAAAAAAACAAAAGAAGCAGCCCTCAATGGGATAGGAGTGAATTTGTTTGTTTGTTGTCTCAGAAAGCACTAGAGAGAAGAATGTGTTATTTTTCTTTTCTGTCAGTGTCTCTCATCCAGCAAATATATGTTTCTTCTTAGATGCCCTTTAAGCATCAAACCCGTGTGATGCAAAGCAATTTTCCATGGTAACTTCAAGAGACGTGCTTTGTTAAAAATACGTGTAGCAAAATTTAGAATTTCCCACACAGTTTTACCTGGACGCTACATCTTACAGAGGCTTGCAAAGATTCTTCTGGCCTGGACTCTACCGCATATAATAAAGGGGATTCTGCCATAAAAGATCTGGTAGTTGGTAAGTAATGGTATAGTCAGTGGTGGGCATCAGCAGGTTCACACCAGTTCACCAGAACAGAAATTCTCACTGGCCCCACCCATCCAAGTTTTGAAATAAAGTAGTCCTAATTTGAGTGCAACGCAGGGCTTTCCCCTGGCCACACCCACCATACCATGCCCACAGTGTGGTAGTAATTTTTTTTTATTCCACCAGTGATCTTATCCTGTGGCTTGCCCATTTGTGCCATATTGCTATACTGTATTCCTATTTGTGTATCTTATGTCAGTTTACATCAGAATGGCCAGCAGCCAAGCCTTGTCTGGCAGCTATCCCATTATTGGTAGTTGATCTGGGCCTACAAGCAGATGATCTTGTTTTGATCCTAGCCAGGAAAGGTTTTGCCTGCTGATTCTCTACCTCCTTCCATTGTTTGTTTGTTTATTTATATCCCTCTTTCATCCGAAGGAGCACATAACCCTCATGGACCTTTCCACTTTTATCCTAGCTAACAAATTGTAAGCCCCCAAAAGCATGACCTGGACAACAGTGCCAGACCAAAAAATAAAAATAAAATGGAGCTAAATATGTTGGAGAAAATCAGCTGATCTACATATCCAGTTAAGACCACCACTGTAGGAAGTTCTCTTACTGGGCTGTTAATTTATGACACTCTACAGCAGGGATTCTCAACCTGCAGCATGTGGGCGGTGTGGCCCACAGCACCATTTCATGTGGCCCCCACCGCCTCCACCACACCAGGAAGTTCCATGTGGTGGAGGAAGGGCAAAATGGCTCTCCAGCCCCCAAAGCTGTCTGAGGGAGTGTGACCCAGCATTCGGCTTTAAAAGATTGAGAACTCCTGTTCTACAGGGTGGTATAGTATGTCACTTGGTTTTGCTCTAGATGTAGGTACAGTACTTAGGGGAAAATATAAATGGGAGAAGCTAATTTTGTATGCTGAGCAATCAGGTGAATTAGTAGAGCTTGGCATTGATTACTCCTCCTCATTTCCTAACCCAAAAATCTAAAACAAACCTCCATCCAATTCCCGAAAAAGGAAAGGAAATTACGTGAGCCTGTGATGAAAAATGAATGACAGGCTATCTAACATGACAGAACTCTGTGATTCAGAATCTATCCCCTTGGAGATGCACATGCATTTCCTCAGTGAAAACTGCTGCTACTGTGGACTGTGCCTGATTATCTCAGAACACATGAAGGAGGAACAAATGGGGGGTGGGGGTATGTCTATTTTGGGGATCTTGTTATTACTTAGTTAGCAGAAAGCAGGAAAACACAGCAGCAGCAGGAAAAAAGGTATGAGAGAACAATAAAAAAAAGTTCCCCTTAAGCCATCCCCCTTCACCAACTAACATTTGATACAGAAAAAATGCTCTGAAGTTTAAGTAAAAAAATGAACTTTACTTATACAGTCAAACCTCACATAACGAGCGTTTCGTTTAGCGAAAAACTCGCATAACGAGCAAGTTTTTTGTTAAGCGGTCTGACTCACATAACGAATTTTTCACTATGTGAGTTGGACTTTTCCCTACGGAAAAACTCGCATAACGAGCATTTCTATGGGGAAAACTCGCATAGCGAAAAATTCGTTATGCGAGTTAGACTCGCATAGCGAATTTTTCGCATAGCGAGCAACCTTGCAGAACAAATTAAATTCGTTATGCAAGGTATGACTGTAGTTCTGTTGTTACATTTATAAATGGGAGTAAAGGTTAAAAAAAAGGAGATGATCTCACAGCCATGTGATTGGCAAAGATCCAATCACATGCATCGCTGTCAGGAAAGCAGCAACTAACAAAGAACACTGGAAGCAAAAGGGAGAGAAAGGGTGGAAGCACAGGGCTTGTCTCAAATGCTAAAAGTGAGGGAAAGAAATGTGCTAATAAGTTAGTGGTGGGAGACAGAAAGCACTCCTCCCATTCATATCCATTGTTGTAAAGCAGTGGTGCCCAAACTTTTTTTTCGGGGTCCGGTCCTCCCATTGACACACAGCTGTGGGGGCCGGAGGTGGGCAGCTCCCGCTGCTGACAGTTTTGACGTCAGCAGCAATGGCGGCAGAGATCGTGCTTTGTCTGGGCTGCTCCGAGCAGCCTCTGGCCTGTCTCATCCCCTCTGCAGCCTTTGCCACAGCCAATCGCCACATTGGGGAAATCTTCAGAGCCTCTTCTGTTTCAAAATCCATGGCACTGGAATGGTAAACCTGGCGTGCTGCAGTGATGCCATCCTGGGTGCGCCAGGGGGAGGGATACTTCAACTCCAGTGAGAACAAATGAAAAAGAAGACATTGTACTTTTAAATAGTTGTGTGGAAGAGAGAATCATGAAGCGAGCTATACACGACAAAATCCCCTCTTTTATGTGTCTACTACAGATGTATAGTCTCTCTTATTTTATGTGGCCACCCTACTCATGTATCCATACAATCTGGGTACTTTACAACTTGATTTGGGTGAGAGAGATGACATTTGCTGCTTTTCCAGAATTATTGGAGGCAACACAGAAACAAGCAACAAGTCTGTATCAGCTCATCCTACATATTTTGGAGGTTCTCATCTGACATTACTTTTGCACCTCAGGAAAAGTGTGCTAAAGAGAAACTACAAAGATCTAATGAGTGAGAGTGCCTATCTGCTGAAATGTATCACAATAAGCTAGTAGGCTGGAGCTGGTCAAGAGTTCTGCATTAACGTAGCAGCATTAATTAACATGACAAGAACTAAAAGATAGTACAGTATGAATGTCAGCCTAGGACCAAGAAGATTTAGGTCTACACCCCTTCTCATGTTTGAACCTAGTATAACTATATGTCACTGTAGATGTTTCCAAGGTCATGTGGCGGGCATGACTAAGCACCAGAGTGCATGGAACACTGTTTACCCTCCCACCAAAGTGTTACCTATTTATCTACTTCCTATTTCTTGCTTTCGAACTGCTAGGTTAGCAGGAGCTGGGACAAAGACGGGAGCTCACTCTGCTGTGCGGCACTCAGGTCTCGAACTGCTGACCTGCTGACCTTCCAGCCGTCATGTTCAGCATCTTAACCACTAAGCCACCACAGTCCCGTACTTTTGTAATGTAGATAGATCTAAAAGCTCCTGTAAATGGTGATCTGACAAATGAGTCAATGTTTGAAAAAATAAAATGAAAGCAATGCCTCAATCATTCATCGTCAAACATAACAGTGCCATGTGAAATATTATGATGCAAAAATGAAGGAAATGAAACTAAATGAACTCATTCTAGAGGCCTAAGTGCTCTTAATTCTGTGGTGAATTATGGCTTGAAAGTGTACTTGTATAGCTCTCAACAGAAACAGATATGTCATTTTGACAGCTTTTTTTGCAAGAGAAAGATTAGTGCACTTTAGCTACCTAGGAACCATTTAACTTAAAAGTGTTTTGTAAACATTCGTGCAAAGAAGGTCTAAAAGCTGCAACTACCAATTTACTATATGGTGTCCTTGTCCAAATAAGGGCAAATAACCAAGAATTGTCAGGAGTGATGAAAGATCTTTTAAGTATGGCTCAGAAAATGTAGCCCTCTTTTTTGTCTGTAAATCTTATCATTTTAAGTAGTGTTTACTTAGTCAAAATTCACCATATATCAGAAATGCTCCAGAAATTCATCCGTTTTTTGGGTTTTTTAACCTCATGCCAAGTTCAAGTCTTTCGGCGATTTAGCTTCCCTCTCTGTGCCAGTTCCCTCTCTGCCCCACTGCCTGCTTCAGCCTCCTAAATCACAAGGGACATAGATTTCTGTCCTATATTAAGTGAAGACATTGTTCCATCTATCTCAGTATCGGTTGCACAGAAGCTACCAGGCACTGGCTGGATTACTAAACTTGAGAAGGGATGTAGACCTAAATCTTCCTGGTTCTAGGCCAGTGGTGGTGAATCTATGGCACGCATGCCAGAGGTGGCATTTGAAGCCCTCTCTGTGGGCACCCATGCATTCACCCCAGCACAGAATTTGCCCCACCCCTCTGCCCAGCAGCCCGATGAGAAAACTTCCTTTCTCACACAGCATAGAGTTCACCCCGACCCTCTGCCCAGCAACCCAATGGGAGCACTTCCTCCCTCCCCCTCAGCACAGAGTTCACCTCGCCCCTCTGCCCAGCAGCCCAATGGGAGCATTTCCTTCTTCCCCTGTTGCTGTGTTGGCACTTTGAGATAAATAAGTGGGTTGCAATTCGGTCTCTAAAAGGTTTGCCATCACTGTCCTAGGCTGACATTCATACTATGCTATCTTTTAGTTCTTGTCATGGTAATTTATGCTGCTACGTTAATGCAAAAATTTTGACCAGCCTCAGTCCATTGCTCCTAACTAAACCATCTCTGTCGTGATTCTCAGAATTGCTTTGCTTACCAGGGGAAAATGTTCTAAGTACAATTTGGCATACTCAACTGGATTTTGGCCATGGACCCTTTTGCATAGAGAACATAAGGTTTACCATTAAGCATGGTCCCCCTCCCCATTCAGATACATTTCTCCACAAAATCCATCTTTCTCTGGCAGATGGCTGTATACTGTTCCCATACTAGCTCTATTCCACCATTTTCTCATTCAGAATAATTGAGGCAATTACAGAGGCGTAACCATGGCTCCACACATAGAACGTACTTGCTCACATATGCAGGAACCTCTCATCTTCAGGCCTGTATGAGGACAATGAAGCCACTTTAACATACACTGCTGATTCTCCATTAAAATTTAACTACTTTAGACTTCCTAACTTGTCTAGAATCCAGGACAGGAAATAAAGTGGTTAAGAATATGCAGCTGCCATTCTTTCTGCTCCACTGTCTGTTTGCCTATTTTTGCCAAATAAATGAAAAAGTAATCTTGAAAGATTAATTTGTCAGAGATTACTGAACATGTAGCTTCAAGTTAATAGAAGACAAACAATAGACACTCTACACTTCACTGAGCTTCAAAGAGTATTGCCTCAAAAAACAAAACAAAGAAGCCCATTTTATACTTACCTCTGTGTTACTAGATGAATAAAAGCATAATTGCATTTCTGTGCAATTCTAGAGAAGAGGTTTAGCATCTCTGTATAGGAAAGAAATGTAACTGCAGACTTTTTCTATTGTCTAACTCTATGGTTCCCGACATTGGGAACACACCCCACAGTGGGACAATTTGATTTTTAAGGGGGGCAATTCAATAATGAATGGCTTTTCAGGCTTTCTCTACATGAATAGGAGGTCACTTTTTGAATAATAAGAATTATATGTCACAAGAGGGGGTGGCCATCAGGATCTTAGGTGGGGCATGGCCAAAAAAAGGTTGGGAACCACTGGTCTTACTGAAATAGCAGGAACACTTCCATATTACCTCAAACCATGGCTGTCAGAGCTTATGTGTAGAGTGTTAGATAAGGGCTCAGTAAACCTGGCTTAAAATATTTACTCAGGTATCAAAGCCTCCTAGTTATCCTCTTTGCCCCCTCACTGTCTCCACTTGAGTTCTTAAAGCATGCCCAATTTTCCAGTTCATGCCAAAGAAGTGCCAAGTCTAAAAACACAATAGCCCAAATTATATTTTCTGTTGTGATCACCAAATGACAATTCTGTACTCAAATAGGCCTTATTAGGAGGTTGCCCATGGCAGTTCACTTCATCTACTGGCAGTGTCCATGACGGCATACCAAAGCTGCATGCCTGTAGTGTCCATTGTGAAAGAAGGTTGAAGACGTATAGTGAGGAACGCAGCATCTCAAGCATCTTTCAGCAACTTGAGCATTGAGCCCTAAGAAGAATGTTGTGCAGAACACAGCAATATTCTTCTTTGTGCTCAGGGCATAAGATGCTGGAAGATGCTTAAACTACTGACAAGGCATCAAAGTTTACTAGGCAATACTTGGGGAAGATTTCAAATGCTAGAAAACCAGTTTGATCCAGCCAAATGTTTACTCCAGATGTTATAGGTTGAAATGTTTGAAAAGTGATCTGGTGTACCCAGATCAGACAGTCCTGGAAGAGCTATACAGTACTTTGATTTCCAACTCTACTATCTATTGATGTTTGACTTGGTTATCCATTTTCTCATTAGTGAGATGTTTTGTTACCATTTCCCCAGTTAGTGAATTATAAATATCCAAGAAGATTCACCATAAACCAGATTCCATGAAACAACTGACTGCTGCCACCATTCTTCAGGGACTCCCAGTGTGCTAAAGGAGTGTGAGACTTCTCTCTACTTTATTCTTTTACTCCTTGTGCCTTTTTGTTTTTCTGTCTCTTGTCTCATTAATAAAGTTTTGTGCCTTTTCCTCTATGGCTGTGTTTGTTGTCACCCGATTCCTGAAGAAGTCTTGTCATGTTTGACAAGACAGTGCTTGGCACGTGATGAAGTCCTATGCAGCTAAATCACAGGCAGTCTTTCCAGGCTGACAAAGTACCCTTGCTAGACAGCACTGGCCTAGAGCCCTGAGGTAGATAGCACAATGAAAAACAATTGCAATGGTCAGAGTATTTCACTGCAGGGCAGCTTGGCTGGTGCAGGAGAGGTGCAGGAGAGGCAAC
Source organism: Furcifer pardalis (assembly GCA_030440675.1). Taxonomy (NCBI): domain Eukaryota; kingdom Metazoa; phylum Chordata; class Lepidosauria; order Squamata; family Chamaeleonidae; genus Furcifer; species Furcifer pardalis. The sequence goes on along the minus strand of CP126890.1, from coordinate 44,588,218 downwards.
AAGAGTTGGTAGCAAAAAGATGAAGCAGTGTAGAGTAGCAACCAGGTAAACCTTTCTAGGCAGGCATCACTCCCCATCTCCAGGTTCAGAGAAAGTATGACTAAAAATATCATCCTGGTTTAGTATTTTTAAGCACTTTACAGAAAAGCACAGCAAGAGCCACACGACAAAGGCTTTTGGGGATCCAAGCTGTGATCCATCTCATGGCCCCTTCCTCTGGCCACACTGTTGTCTCCACTGTTGTCCAGTTAAGCCTTTTGCAGACAGCAAATATGGAATCTTTTCCTACCACAAAGTGGTCCCAGACAATGCTCTGCCTTTTCTTGGGTGGTTGTGCCCCAGACAGCAATTTTCATTAAATTGCAAAACACAACACACTGAGATTTACTTAGTGGATTGTTACCTTGCTATTCTTGAGGACATCCTGGTGGCGCAATGGTTTTAAACTGCTGTACTGCAACCAAAAGGTTGTGAGTTTGATCTTGACCAGGTTGCAAGATTGACTCAGCCTTCCATCTTCCTGAAATTTGTAAAATGAGTACCCAGCATGTTTGGGGCAAAATGCTAATTAACTTGTGAACCGCACAGAAAGTGTGCGAAGTGCTAGGGGGTGGTATAGAAGTGTGATTGCTTTGCTTTGTTTACATCCTCATTTTTGGCTACACCAATGTTAAAGCCAGAAAAAAATCATGTGGCATGTGTTCATTCTATAGCAAAACATCTACCGGTACTTTTAAGAATCATTAGACTCTTACTTTTCCCCTTCATTTGGCTTAATATTTATGGTTTTAAGGATGCCTTTTAAGGTCCTAGTTATACAGTACAGTACTTTAAAACTTGTCCATGTCAGAGAACCCCTTCAGATGCTTCTTTGCATCACATGATTGCACATGAAACTATCTAAAACAGGACAAAAACAGAAGTTTTCTCATGGTTAGAGGGGGGGGGGGGAATCCTTAATTAATTATTGCATCCAAGTAACTGCAAGTTTCTCCCACCTGTAAAGTAAAGATAAAGTTTTCCCTTGCTCGAAAGCCAGTCGTATCTGACTCTAGGGTTCAGTACTCATCTCTGTTTCAAAGTCGAAAAGCCAGCTCTGTCTGCTTCTGCAGATGTTTCCGTGGTCATGTGGCAGGCATGACTAGACACCGGTGCTCATGGAATGCTGTTACCTTCCCACCAAAGTGGTCCCTATTTATCTACTTGCAATTTCTTGCTTTCAAACTGCTAGGTTGACAGGAGCTGGGACAAAGACAGGAGCTCATTGTATCCTGCAGTACTTTGGAATCAAACTGCTGAAGTGTGCAAATTACCTCACTTTGGTTTGTGGTTAGTTTTCAAGACTTAGTACAGGATTCCTTTGAAGTCTGCTTTTACATTTTTGAAAGACTCATTTCTCTCCAATCTCCAACATTTAATATGATTTCAGTACTAATGGAACACTATCTATAGCATCTGCTTCTGGCCTCAAGTATACATCCAGAAATACATGCAGGTCTAGTTCAACTCTTAGGCAAGGAAAGCAGATGCCACCAAGTGGCAAAAGCTGAAGGAAGGTCCACAGACAAAATATGAGAAGGCAGAGCAACGTGTATCTCCCACGCAGGTGGCCTCTTTCCTTCTTAGCAAAGCTCCATTTCTCAGGTCTAGCAGAGCACATGGCCCCTTCTCCTAGGATGAAGTAAGCTTCACTGTACTACCTGGTCGGCTTCTGTACAAGGAACGGGAAGAGCTGCCATCTTCTCTGCTGCCTCAGGTGGCAAAATATCTTGGAACAGCTGTGAGGGTACTCGATCTCCATGATCTGAATAGTTCAAAAAAGGATTATTGCAGGTGTCAAAATTACAGTAGCCACACCCATGTGGGGACATCACCTTGTACAATAGTGGCCTCCACACAATCTCAGATGGATTGTGATCCCTACTGAATCCTTTGTCAGAGTCCATCTCCCCCTCACCTCCATCCAAATGCACGTAACTAATTTGACCTACCCAATACTACTGGCTTAGCCTTCTTTTTCCCTTCTGTTGCTGTTTCAAATCTAATTTCTCTACCAGTGTGTTCTGCTTCTCCATCTGCCTCATGGATCCATATACCTACTTAATATAGACAATTCAACAGATTGTTGGTTTAAAAATACTTGTTTGGGCATTCAGCAAAGGCATCTCTATTACATTCAAAGAACCCAAGGTTCTAGCAAACATTAACACTGGGAATAGTACAAGTGAAGCAAAATAGACCTTCTCAGAAAATATTCAGTTGCCAGTGAAATAGCTACCAGAAAGTAACTGAGAAATACAAGATGAACTGAAAGAGGTCATTTTGTCAATTCTCATGACCACAGAGACATATTTGGGAAACAATAGCCAAAGTTCTTTATACATTTGGACATTGTAAACATTTGAAGTTATATGAAGTTGGCAGTCTTCTCCTTTTGAATGGGCAGCCCTTTTGCTATCACTGCCAGGGCTAACTGCATCTGTTAGATAACTGTCAAATATGCCAGTTCCTTCCTGGAAGAAACTGATGCCTACTAGTCAATGTATCTCATAACAGAACAGGAATTGCAATATTCTGAAACTCTTACAGAACTGAGGACCACAGCTTCATTCCCATGAAGAACCCCTCCCTGTACACTGATCCCTTGGAAGGAGAGAAGCATCCCTTTGCCAATTGTCCTACCTGGACCAACTCTGCCTCTCTGTGCACAAGTGTCATTTGCACTGACATACCTTTTCCTGGTATTTTTCAAGCCAGGAGAAGCAGCAGCAGAAACTTCACAAGGTAGGGCATTTTTCCTGATTTTAAGCCACAACGCCCTTCTCCCTAAGAAATGCTTTTGGAGCATTCATGGTTTATTTCTGCACTTCTGACCTAACTGTTAAGTGTCATCCTAACACTGCTATGAATGACAAATCCATGCTGCAGACTGGTTAGAATCCCATTGAATTAAATGGGTCCAAATCAGGATTTGATTACAACAAGAGTTAGGGCATTACATTGGAGGGGATCTCTCACCCACCACATCCCAATGGCAATCAAAAGCAGTAAAATACCTTTATTAGGCCACTAAAATATGCTAAGTTAGAGGCAGTTTTCAACCTTTCTCTTCCTTTCTTGCTTTCTCTGGCTTTCAAGGTTTTGCCAAGATTTTCCATCCTAACCAAAGAAATATTTTCTTCCTTGTTAGTCTTCACCCATAACTCCACTGACCAAAATCCATACCCGATCAAGCTGATAAAGATAGATGGATTTTGATATTTTCCTCCACAACCAACATGCCATGGCTACTCTTGCCTCTTATTAGATTCTTTTCAAGTTTAACTCTGACTTTCCACCCTCTCTCCTAGCTCCCCTCCTCTCCTTAAGCATAACCTCTTGCAGTTTTTAAATATATGAAGAAGGAAGAGCCAAAGACCTGTTTAGTTCAGCATTCTACTCACACCATTGACTTTATGATAAACTTTAAAGGTCATCAGCAGATAATTACTTTCATTAACATCTGCTTCCACAGGGAAGGAAGGCGGGAAGGAGAATTGTTTGCTTCTTCATACAGTGTGCAATGAGGTACTAATAGTTATATCCTCATACAAGTTAAGGATGATGAAGGACACTTACATAAAGCCGCTCACTCATCATTCATATATTTTGTGTACACCACATTACTTTTACTGCATGTCATTCTCCAAGGTGCCTCTGGCACTTAGAGGAAATCTCTGCAGGAATGCTTGTTATTGAATAGCTACTTCACTTCACTTACACCATTTCCATTTTCTCTCCTCCAGAGATAAATCAACTGAAATCAAAAGTATGGAAGAGCCTGCAAAAATAATTTAAAATCCCTCCGCTTTGTTAACAATGACTGTTCAGAGCTTTACATTTCTAATAGATGTATTTTCACATTACTCCACCAGAGATTGCAGAGGGCTGCAACCTTCTTTATTTGCTTCAGGAACAATCCAATGGTGCTTCCAGAGTGGAAGGATCAACCAACAGTCTTTGCTCAAATGTGTTCATAATCTTCACATTATTTGGGAAGCTTCCTTCTGTGTCCTCCTATGTTGTAAGATAACTTATATTCATTTTCAGAGAGAGGCCATACAAGACTGTGGAGTATGGAATTGTCAACAAATAGACAGTAAAGGTAAAGGTCACCCTTGCTCGAAAGCCAGTTGTATCTGACTCTAGGTTCACTGTTCATCTCTGTTTCATAGCCAAAGAGCCAGCACTGTCTGCATTTGCAAATGTTTCCATTGACATGTGGCAAGCATGCCTAGATGCCAGAGTGCACAGAATGCTGTTTACCTTCCCCAAAAAAGTGGTCCCTATTTATCTACTTGCAATTTCTTGCTTTCGAACTGCTTGGCTGGCAGGAACTGGGACAAAGACGGGAGCTCATTCCATCCTGCAGTATTCAGGAATCGAACTGCAGACCTGCTGCCTTCCAGTCAGCGTTTTAGCCACTTGAGCCACTGCAGTCCCAAAACAAATCGATGGTACCAATCTAATTCATTGAATCCCTAGTATGGAAATATAATCTGTTAGGAGTTACCTGTATTCAGCAATGGACTGAGTGGAACTGAAGATGGAGCTTCACCTGGGTTAAAATAATGAGTCCTACCCTTTCCTCAGTGCTCTCTCTATCCTCCATGTTCCTTCCTTTTTTACACCATGTCTCTCTCTCTTCATCTTCACTCATTCAGTTTATCTGAAAAGTACATCTCTCAGAATCCCTCTCAGTGAATTTTGTGTACACTACATAACCTATATGTCAAGTCAGATCACTACAAATATACCCTTTGTCTGGTTGCTGAAGACAGATTAAGTGGGGTGCCCCTAAGGATACACCACATCACCCATAACTTAAATCAGAAAAATACCCCAAAAAACACCCTTCAAATTTGGTGAAAATCCATCTTGGTGTTCATGATTTTGATTATGCAATATCTATTTCACAATAAGCAGGTTATGTGTCCTATATGAGGCCATAAAGGAGGAAGCCCTTGCACAAATAAACATATTAGTATTAAGTAAGACCATTGATCTCTAGTCTCATGTTGGCTGCATTGATTAGCAATGGCTCTCCTGAGTTATTGATGCTATGTTCCTCAACCTTGTCTGGAGACACAGGGATTCAGCCCAGCACATTTTCAATGCAAAGCATGTAGTCCACTCCAGCACTGATCCCGTAATGTTCAGTCTTGCATACATTGTGTTTATAGCTGTTCTTTGTAGATATAAATGAGGTTGACTTGCAGCAAGATGAAAAGAATCAGATTTATTAGCTGTTTTTCTCATTTGGAGAATCCTGATGTTAAAATTATAATCTAGTTCTCAACAGCCTGATTTGAGTTTATTACAAGTAGCATCAAAGCTTTGAATAGTACAAGAAAATTAAATAGATGGTGCATTGTAAAAGTTAATACAGATAAGAAATTGGAATATGCAAATCAAAGGGGGTCATTAGGACACCCTGACTTTTTTCATACTGGTTCTAAAGTTGGAGTTGTTCCATTTCTGTGTATCAGGACAGACTATGCCATAGAAAAGTAGCAGACAGTCATGCTACAGAGAATAGGAAATTGTGACCTTTCTAACAGTGACTTTTAAAGATGAGGAGAGACAGTCAGACCAAATATCATGAAACTATTCAGATTAAATGAGACACAATATCTTTAAGTAGAGTAAAGAAAGCTGTGAACCAGAATACTAAGGGAATGAGCTGTTTCTTAAAAGTCTTCAATTTACTAACAGAAAAGCAGTATATTACTTGAAGAGTTCTGTGCAAAAGGATACAGTACTAGAAAATTGAACATTGTTTTTAGAGTTAAATCATAGGTCCTTATCTTATTGGTAATAGAAGAAAATTCAGAACTTGGTTTTATAAAAGCTAGACACAAAAGCTAATTTCAAAGGTTCATGTTGCCATGGTTATGCTTGTTTCTTTTCTCATGGTATGGCATTGTGATACTTCATTGGTAATACACAAAATGTCATACATTTTAAATCAGAAAAACCTCTGGGTTCTTTCTAAAATTGAAAGTGTGTTGCAAAAATGAAAGCACAGACCAAGTGTTTAGAGACTTTAAAAGGAGATAAATAATTGTTAGGTCCAAACCTCACTTCGATATTCTGAATTTCTTCCAATAAATAAATGAAAATTCAGCATGTAACACCTCAGCACTCAGATCACAACCAATGTGAACTCTAGTGAAGAAAGATGTCATATTAGATCTTTGTAAAATGTTAGTGGTTTTTGCTCCTGTATGGAGGAAAAACATCTTGTCTGTTAAAGTTATAAGCAACTGTTAAGATTTATATCAGGAAAGACTTTCTGTTCTAGTGCCAATTGAGCAAACATTTCAAGACATTTACACTGAAGAAATGTGTTTGTTTGACATTTCTCCTAGTAGGGGCAGATTTGTATAATTTGTATAAAATATATCCCTTCCTGTCTGGTATGGTTTCTCCAAGGAACTTTCATTTCTGATGCTGTCTAGGGTTTCTGCTGGAATCTCTGTCTTGATAATTTTTTAATATAATCTCTCTTTGGAACAATTGCCTGTTGTCTTGCTTAGGTTTTCTCATGGGATTCAGCTCTATTCAGAAAAAAATTATGTTTTTTACCGAGGCCCATACAAATAGTTTTAAAACTGCTAGATTCACTCTTGTTTTAACATATTGTTAAAGCATTTTAGCATTCTAACTCTCACTAACCATGAATTAATAGGAGATGCTATTATATTTAATGGTTTTCATGGCTGTTCTGCCTGGTGTGTTGCTTGTTTGGTGCTACTTCCATGTGTCTGTTTTAACACAGAGTGTAGACACGCAGAGTCTTAAGACAAATGTGTAAATATTAAATGATTCAGAGTATTTTGTATTTCCATGGTGATGGCAGGGCAGAACAAGAGCCCAGAGGCATTAATGTGGCAGAATGGTGTCCCGATAAATCAGCTGCACTAAACTGAGTATTTCTATGTTGAAATTAGGACTGGGGAAAGAGAATGAGCAATGAAGGAAGATATGCACTTGGCAGTAACAACAAAAAAGAATGTGCTGTTTAGGAATTATAATCCCTTGCTTTTCATGCTACAAAGTCATCAATTAAATCTTCAGGGTCTTATAGTCACAGCACTGCTAATTTCTGATCCTGGAAAAACAAGGAGATGGAGAAAGAAAGTACAGAAAATGTGTAGAAAAGACTTGGTTCCCTGTCTAGGGCAGGCCCTATCGTTGGGCAGAATGCATAGCAGTAATGTCAGCAGTCAAGATGATCTGTAATATCCTTACTTGTGTTCCTGTCATTCCCAAAAGATACTGCGTGAGAGAAAATCCCAGAACTGGACTCTTAGGTAAGAACATTCCAAAGGCAGAGCAACATAAATGTATTAGCTCTCAACAGAAAGAAACTGCTTTGCTTCAGAAGGTGGTGACTCTGTAAAAGACATTCTCAAATGACACACAAACTCAATCAGTGCACAAGCTGATGCAGAGAAAGAGGGTCCATTAAGTAACTCGATGCTAAACTAAGGAGAGCTGCAAAGGCAAGCAATTCTGAACAGAAGATTCAAATGGACCAGGAGCCAGTGGAGCTGTTTTAATATCTCTTAACTTTAATGCTTAGAGGTGATGGTGCATGTGCAAAATCAAATGCGTGTCTCTTAGAGCATCCAGCTTTTCCACTAATAAGCAGGGAACTGGGTTATTATGGGGAACATTCTATCCCAGTTCAGTTGTCAAGTCCACACAGATCTCCTAAGTTAGCTAATGAATGGACATTTAGTGCTTTACCATCTCATTAAAAAAAAGATATCACACAACCTTTCTAGAAAACTGAAGAATCAAGTTTTGTACTTTTAGAGACCCAATCAGAAAAAAATGTTAACAGTGGCAAGGGGGGGGATCACTGCTGAAACAGTGGTTGCCACACTTAAGCAGCGCTGTTGGCAGCAACATCCTCAGGAAACCAGAAGTGGTAAAAAAAAAAGTGGGGGTTTGTTACCACTCAGAAATGGTTAAAAATAGCATTTAATGAGATTCCTTACAGTATTATTTCCTGTATTTATATAATTTACTTTTTGTCTGTATTCTTGTGAAGTTCAAGTCTTGGGTCCTTTTTTCTTGTCTTCTATGATCAATATGTGGATTGGTGGGTTCTTTTCCCTACTATAATCACAGTCCATATTTAACATCTAATGAAAAGCAAATGTACAAGGGAATAGCAGAAGAATCCTCAGCTCTCCCACCACCTGAGGCAGGAAAAGAAACTAGACCACTTCTACCTCCCTGTTGCTATGACCATCATCCATTGTTCTGTCTTCCCTGGAGCAGCAAGAAGCAAAGTGGACTATTTTTGAATCTACAGTATTTTACAAGCCAGCGACTCAACGCCGCCCGTCAGGTGGCGGTTAACTAACCTGACAACCCTAATGACTAGCAGCCTTGCCAAAGTCCACAGGGAAGGGTGATGGTCTCCAAGTGGATTAAATCCCACTTGAATCCATCTTGATGGAGGGCAGCAGCTTCATCAATCCTGGCCTGGGGCTGAGGAGGACTTTGTGTGCCAAAGGACTCAGGACCAGAAAGTGACTCACGGAGCTGGATCAGTGGTACAGGGATCATGCTGCGATACGGAAAGCATATGAAAGGCCACTGCATTACATTTGCAGGACAGTCTTCATGGCTGATTGCCATGATGATCGCCAATATTTGGATTTGGCTACAGCACAAGAGGATGAATTTCCCAAGCTGTCCCTATAATGAGATATCCAGGCAAAGGAAATGGTATAGTTCTGCAATCTACAGCTTTAGACTCCAACCAGAGAAAGAGTGGGCATTATTCTTTTTTTTAACTGTGTCACACTGATTTGAGGAAGGATGTTGAGGAAGGACTAACCGGTAGCTGATGTAGTGTCTTTGTTTGAGTTTGTGGCTCCATGGACACTTTCAGGTGGACAGTTGCAGGTGTCATCAGTCAAAGGGAATTGTGCAGCTGTACCATTTCCTCTCTTAAACAAAAAACATGAGGCTGTTATAAATGGAAGATTTAATTTTTTTAAAAGGAAGATAACATTATATGTAATGTGAATGAGGTGCATCATTCTCAATCCTGACAGCAATTTATGGCTTCTAAGACTAGATTGAGAGCCAATACTAGAGATGCCTATAGTCAGTGCTACTCATTTAGTATTTGCCACAAGGACAAGCCCTATCGTTAGACAAAATACAGCAACTGCCTCAGGCAGCAGATGCTGGGGAATTCCTAGTTTACCATCTCTGTTGGAGGACAGACTTGTGCTTCCTCTCCAACTTATTCTGCACCCTCTGTACTAACCTCCTATTTCACATGCTTCTAGCTGAGAAATTAATTTGGTTTCTCTCCCTCCCTCTGACTATCAGGCTGTTGGAGAAAGGAGGTTGACTTTCCTTTTGCTTATTTCCTCTCCTTTTTTGATTCCTTGTGGAAATGTCAGAAAAGCACACAAAACCCGCAGCTATGCAGATTCGTATTCACTTCTCCCTTGGAACCAGGAGCACGCATGTGTTTCAATACCTACTGTGTATTTCAGAAACATATTCATTGTAGCTTGGAACCTGTTATGACAGAAGGATCATACGGAAGAATATTCCTTGCCTTATTTCTGTTCTCTTTCCCCTTTATCCATTGTTGTATTTAACAAAAGCTGTGCCAATCTTCTACACAAGTGGCTCGGGCTCTTCCTGATTATCCTCCAATTGGATTGACAAGATTCTGGGTGTATGAGACCTCAGATGCAGATAAGGGCACTATCCCATCTCTGTAGATCAAATGATATTTCCCCCACTGTGTATTCACACCCTTAATGAGCTCTTCAAATAGCCTTCTGACATATAAGGGAATGTACAAATTTTCTATATGGTTCTTGCATAATTAGCCCTCCTAAAGAAGGGGCCTAGCAAATAACTTATTTTAAAAACAAACTTCTTAAGACTTGCCTTAGTGGAAAATATACAAGCATTCAAATCTTGAACCTGTATGACTGCATATATTCAGTATTGTCAAGATTTGAAACTTTCATTAAATTCTGCCTAGAAAAAAAATTAAAAGTCATAACGCTTAATTGATTTGATATTAATATTAAATAGAGAACATAGAGGCAAAGCAAGGTATTGCCTGAAGCACTCCAAAACAAAGCCTTGTCCCCTATCTGAATTAATAAAGTAGGTTCTAATATATATATTTGTTGCATTTACTATAGTCTAAGCTACTGGTGAATCAGGTACCAGTTAGATTTCATAAGCTAAGCAATACTTTTCTATTTTCTCTGGAGACTGTCCAGAGAAGTGAAGCAAAGGTTACAGAAAATGTGAAGCAGAGGATAGCAACAGGGAAGACAAATATCACTTGTGCCCAAAAGAAAAAGCACATCTTGGTGATGAAGTACAGCCAAAATGATTGTAATCATCCACATCCATTATAAGTTCAGTTGCACAATTGTTAGCCTATAGCTGTAGTCATTTGCACAGTTATCATACCAAATGTAAGGAATAAAAATATATAGGACTAAATTGCTCCTCGTGGAGCTTCCAGGCTATATCATCATCATCATCATCATCATCATCATCATCATCATCATCATCATCATCATCATCATCATCATCATCATCATCATCATTTATTTATATGCTACCCTACTCAGTAAAACCAACTCAGGGCAGCTCACAACATACAATCGAATACAATGTTACAATTCAATAGAACAGCATAATGTCACAGTATAATCAGATATCATACGTCAATAATTCAAAACAATAAAATACAATACAATAAAATAAAGCCCCAATATACGTCATAAGGTTACACAAATATTATATCTCAGTGTCACCCTTCTTCCATATTCCTGTTATCCCATTTGCCTCAAAAGGACATATGCAGCTCAGTAAGCACCGTACAGAATGTATATGCAGATGGTTCTAGGCTTTGCTCCTAGGACCATCACATACCACAGGATGGATAGCTGGGCAGCAACTCCTATAATTGCAAAAAATAAAATAAACCTTACAACCAATGGTGAGGGAGGCTGGGAGTTGTAGTTCAACCAACTCTACGAGGGCAAAGCCTTGTCCACCCCTAAGCAGAAGGGTCCAGTGATTCCTGTATCCACTTGTCAGTAAGAACAAACCATGCTGGACTAGATCCTAGATAAGAAGATAATCGGGTCTATTGGTTCCTGTCTGTCCTTGTAAATCTAAGCCAAATTTTTCATCATCCACAGGTTGCAAGGCCCTGCTGCTCAGAAAGAGATGAGATGTGGTTCAAAATATTTGAAGACCATGAGGCCATAGAAAGCTGCTTCAAAGTCTACATCCATCTCTCTTAAGAGTATGAAAGCAAAGTAATCACACTTATATACCACCCCATAGTGCTATAGTGCACTCTCTGGGCAGTTCACAAGTTAATTAGCATTTTGCCCCCAACATGCTGGGTACTTTTTACTGAGCATGTTGGGAGCAAAATGCTACAGGTAAAATGCAACACTCTGGCCAGACATCCAACTACAGAAATGGAGTAGACCAAACAGCCTGCGACTCAACGCTGAGTGTTGGGTGGTGGTAAATAACCTGACACCCTAAATGGGCTACGGACGGATGAGCCCCTTTAGGGAGGGGGTGATGGCCCCCTCAGTGGAAGAAATGTCACTGGAAAACATCATATTGGGCCCAGCAGCAAAATGAGCAGAGGAGGAACCAGTTCACTATTCTGATTCCTAACCGTCATGGAGGCAGAAGAGGCCATGCCAGATGGACTGGCTGTGGAGGTGCACCTTGTTAATATCCTCAAGGCTATGGCAGTCCATTGCAATCCTGGTGTTAAATCCTGCATGTCTCATTCCATACGTGTCACAGGAGATGCCTCTGTGATCACAGTGTGTGGGTCACTTTGTGGCAAGCTGGGGTCTACCTTAAACAAATTCATGCCAATGGCATTTTTCCTGTTTGTCATTCTTTCGATTTCCAGGGGTGGGGGGGAATGTATACTCAGGTACGAGTAGCAGCCGATGACGCTACAGTACAATTTTCTCCCACAACTCCCTTTTCCACTAACAGAAAAATGAGGAAGTGCTTCCTGTCATTCTGACAGAGAGGAGGTAATTGAATCTGCCACCATGAAAGTATGCCTGATCATCATTGTCCAGGCTGAGCAATGGCCATGGCTATTCATTATAATTAATCAGAAATATTACTGAGAAAATATTAATGGTGCACTCAGTTTATGTCAGCTTAGCCATTGGTGGAAAACACATAGAGTTGCACCATGTCCATTGTAAAACCCAAGCATATTGCAAATGCTTACTATGCATAGCAAATAGAAGCACATAAGCAAGTTAGTCTGAAAAGCAGCCACATTGAAAAAGTACTAATAAAGTCCCCCCCAGCATGTGCCTGATGAAGCTGTCAACTTGCTAAGCTAAACACATGCGAGTCTCCTCAGTACTTGTCTGGAAGATCACCTGGGCACACTTTGTATGGCAACTTTAATTTCATGATGGAAGAAAGGTAGAGAAGTCAAGAGGTGAACCAATAATTCATCCCAGCTAGTGTGGACCTATTGAATGAATGGGATTTAACACATAACACTGATGGATTATGTGGGTGTACTATAGTTAGAGCCTCCATAACAGACACCGGGGAAGCCCCATGTAGAAAGCATTACAGCAAGCAATACGTGAGACTACCAGTGAGATAACTAGTGTTATGGGAGACCATCTGTCCAAGTAGGGATGCAACTGAACTGTTTGGTACAGTTGGGAGGAAAATGGCTCTGCATATCACTGCGATTTGCACCTCAAGGTTCAAATAGGGATCTAATATGACAACTAAGTTGCAAATCTGGTCCCTAGGAGCAAGAGAAGTTGCCTCCAACCAGAGGGCCAGATCACCCAGTCGGGCCGACGGACCCTCCAACACCAGAACCCCCGTCTTGTCAGGGTTCAGTTTCAGCTTATTAACTCTGGTCCATTCCATTATGGCCGCCAGAGAGTCATTCAAGCACCAGACCGCATCCACTGCCGAGGATGAGAAGGAAAGGTAGAATTGGGTGTCATCTGTGTATTGGTGACATCACACTCAAAATCCTCAGATGATCCTACCCAACAGCTTGACATAAATATTAAATAATAATGGGGATATAATTGACCCCTGGGAAACACCCCAATGAAGTGTCCAAGAAGTAGACATAAACTCCCCAAGCTGGACTCTCTGGGAACAACCAACCAGGAAAGAGCAAAATCACTGTAAAACAGTGCCTTAAACCCCTATCTCTGACAGATGACCCAGTAGTATCAAAAGCCACCAAGAGATCCAGGAACACCAGGAAAGATAAAGCTCCCCCATCCACTTCCCGGAGGTCATCCTGCAGTGCAACCAGCATGGTTTCAGAGCCATGGCGCAGCCTAAAGCCTGACTGAAATGGATCCAGGTAGTTAGTTTCATCCAAGAACACCTAAAGCTGGTCCACCACCACCCTCTCAATGGCCTTGCCCAAGAAAGGAATGTTAGCTTTGTTGTTGTTGTTCAGTTGCACAGTCAATTCCGACATTTTGTGACCCCCATGGAGGTCTATAATTATTCGATATCTTTAGCTAAATTTGGCTTTTTCAGGAAAGGGCATATAACAGTCTCTTCCAGACCAGAAGGCATAACACCTTCAGTCAGAGAAGTGTTAACGATGTTTCTCAGCCACTCCCCCACCTCCTTTACAGATTTCAATAACCATGATGGGCAAGGGTCAAAGTAAATGGTCATGGGATTACAGCGTGCAAATGTCTTGTCCACCACCTCAGATGACACGAGCTGGAAATGATCCCAGGTAACCTGCCCAGAAGTCTCACTGTACATCCCAACCTGACTTACTGTTTCAACTGTGGTATCAAGGTCCTGATGGATGATCTCCACCTTAGTTCTAAAATGAGTTGTAAATAGTTTGCAGCTCTGTTGATTTTGGTGAGGACCCAAAGACTGACTGACTGTACAATTTTATAAAGCTCTGCCTGTTTGTTAGCTGCCTCCTTTATACAGAGGGCATTATCGTTGAAGTCATCTTAGTAATAAAGAAAAGATTGCCTTGTTTTGCTCACTCAAAGACTCTCTACCTTTCATTTATCTTCCTTTTTTATCTTAAACACAATTATCATATATACTAACTTATTTAATATCTGATTATTAGCTTTTCTTATTCTTAGTTATTACTAATATAAAGTAAAATCTATACAAATAATGTCACCCATGTGCTATGTACATTGTCCCAAATTCACCACTTTTTTCTAACCATCTTGTTTTCCCCAGATATGAGTAGGATAAATTTATAAAAGGGGGAATTGAAATGTATGATGAAGATGGAAAAATGAAAAGATATATCTGATGTTACACAAAGCCTATTTTATTTTGGTTTTTCCCCTTTTCTTTTTTCCTTTAATATGTTTTATGTATGTAGTTTTCTTACTTTTTCACTGTCGATATTTTTGTTATTTTGTAATTTTTAAAATTTCAATTAAAAAAAAAGACTCTCCACCTGAAGGGCCTGTACTAGAAATCTCTGCTGACTAGTGCTGACTACCAGCACCTCATTGGATAGCTCTATATCACTCTCTAGCAAAACTGGCCAGAAATACATTTTTTTTAAATGCTAAAGATAAATGAAGGATAGCTTCCCATATAATCATTATATGAAGAAATCTGGAATTTTGAGATAAAGTTTCATACTTGCCAAATATTTTTAAAAAGTGAGAGGTCAGGGGGGGAAATTACATCAATTGATAAATAGCAACTGAATGTGTCTGTTTACACCTACCTGTTTTTTTAATAATTCAGTACAAAAATTATTCCTTCTGTACATTCAGTACCGTATGTCATGACAGCAATGTAGTACATGAATTGTCAATCAAAGGTATGGGAACATATTGTGGGAAATGTTAATACAAGTCAAATGCTTTGGCTGATTTACTGAAGTTTGCTCACCATACTTTCACTGACAGAGGAAATGGGGGGATGCATTTTATAAAATTTTCTTTAAATTCTGGCCCAACATCACCTGCTGCCCCCTTCAGAACTCATCAGTCAACTTAGAATAGAGCATTAGCAGCTGTGTGGCAGCAGAGGCGGCTCTAAGTTTGGATATGACTGCTGGCTGGCCCTGGAAAAGAAAACTGGATCTGCTGACCATGCCCTCCAAACACAGGAGGGGTTGGGGGGGGGGTATTTTTAATACTGCAAGCCATGTTTGAGGGGCGAGAGGGTTTACACAGAAAGAGCCTCCTTGAAGATTGTGGTATTTTTGAACCACAATTGGGCATACCCAGGGCACACTAGGTTAGGCAAAAGGAACCACAGAATGAACTCACCCAAAAGTGGGTTCATTTTGGTGATTTTTTGAAGAAAAAATCCAAAAAGGTTGCATTATCAAGTGGCTCCCAAAACTCTCTAGTCCTGGATAAGCAAGATGATTTCATAGGCTTTGCTGATTCCTGGTATTCCAAAGATGACTTGTTAAATTCCACCCTAAGTGACCTCTTCCATCTCAAACTTTTACGTGTGAAACCAAAGCTGGACTTTTGGCATTGCCTCTTTGGCTAGTCATTTAAACTAAGTAAATCATGCTGTCATGTACAGTATATTAGCAGTCCACTTCTGCATCTCCTGATGTGCTGACCTAGTCCTTGAGTTTGCTTAGTCTCATTTTTTCTCTGTGTCTCTTCTGCTTCACTTTCACTCTCTTCTGCACTCACTTGCACACAGATATGCATTCTTATTATTTCTGTCTGTGTCTGACTCTTTACTCCTTCACAGTCCTGTTCTGGCCAGGCTTATGGAAGTTGTGCAGGAGGGATTTAGAAGAGGGTTTTAGGGAAACAGCAGGGAAAGAAAGCATTCCTGTTTCTCACGAACATTATCAAATTTAAAAATGCAACAACTAAGAGGTTACATTCATCTTGCATAGCAGACTCAATAATATGGGGAGGGGGGAGAGGAATGTTTTTCAGGAGAGTTTGACCTCTAGCTGTGCCTGAACCCATCAACTAGGAGATGTTTAATGTCAGATGCATGCCAGACTGTTTATTCTGTAAATCTAACCACTCAAACTGTTTTCTGTTAGAGATTCACCTGACAAACTGATTGCATTTTATTACCAGTTGTAAATACTCATTGATTTTTATGTCCATCTCCTGAACCAACCAAATTTGCATAACTACTCTGGGCCTCTATATGAAATGTATACCATGAAAACCCACTCTTATGTCTGATGAAGTTGACTTGGTCCATGAAAGCTAACATTATAATACAGGAGTTAGTCTTTAAAGTGCCACAGCATTTTTGTCTTTTTGTTTTGTTTTGTTTTGTTTGCTCTCTGATATGCTTGCGCAGACTAACATGGCCATCCCTTCAAAAAATGTTTCTCAAGAGAATGTGAATGTCCAGGCGGAAGTCTGGAGGCCTGCAACTGCCCATAATCCACCCCAGCATTGGGGAAAGAGATTAAAAGGAGAAAAGGAGTGTATAATTGGTCTTCCCCACCTATCCCAGCAGCTTGTCTTCTGCTTTAGTTCCATCTCTCCACAGAAGGGATTCTCAACCTGTGGCCCGTGGCCCAGATGCCTATGGTGCCATTTCACATGCCCCCCCCCTGCGGCCCTGCCTCTACCACACCAGGAAGTGCCATGTGGTGGAGGAAAGGCAAAATGGCTGTCCAGCCTCCGAAACTGTTTGAGGGACTGTGACCCGGCCCCCAGCTTTAAAAGGTTGAGATCCTGCTCTACAGCACCTCCTCCAGAATGGGGGGCGGGGGGGACGGGAATGAAGGATAGTAGAACAAAATGAACTGCCTATGTGACCCATCATTTTCTTCTCGCACTACTCAGGCCAGCCCCCCATCCCCAATTTTCCACTACTGAATAATAGGCAGACACGTGATTTCAAGAGCCTTGGTGGGGCGGTGGTTAAACTGCTATTGTTGTTGTTTTTTTGTTGTTCAGTTGCACAGTCGATTCCAACCCTTTGCGACCCCATGGACCACTGCACGCCAGGCTCCTCTATCATCTGCCATCTTCTGCAGCCAGGCAGGATCTACACCCATCACTTCAATGATGCCATCCAGCCACTTCATCCTCTGCCACCCCCTTCTCCTTTTGCCATTGATCTTTCCTAGCATCAAGGCCTTCTCAAGTGTGTCCTCTCTTCTAATTTGCCAAAACATTGTGAGTTGGATCCTGATGGGGATCAAGGTAGACTCAGCATTCCATCTTTCAGAGGTTGGTAAAATGAGTACCCACATGTTGGGGGCAAAATGCTAATTACCTGTAAACTGCCTAGAGAGTGCACTAAGCACTGTGGGGCAGTATATAAGTGTAATTGCTATTGCTATTCATTCTGTTGAAAAGTAATAAATTACTACCATGGTCACTAAAGATAAATAGCAACAGCAGCTTTCCAGCTTATCCAGGAAGAGCTTTATGCCAAGAACAAACATTCTTCAGGGTACACAAGAGCAAAACCAAATTAGAAGATGGAGGGAGGAGCTCATTGGTCAAGGAACAGCATTAAAGGAGGATATAGCTGAAGAACTCAAACTCCCCTACATCACTTGGAGGAGCCTGAACAGGCTGGGGGTTGGAGTCCCTAAATGCAAGACCAACATGCTCAAGTGTGGGCTGCTGGTGGACAACGACACACTGTGAGAATGTGGAGAGATACAGAGTCCGGCTCATACAGAGTAGCTACACCACCATTTATCCCTTATTTTGGTGGAATATCATGAATGTTCCTAAAAAGAAATTAAATAACATAAGAGTGATTACAGGACAAGGTGAATGCGTTTAGCAAAAGCAAAAATCATAGCACTAAATGAATACCAAGTAACTATTACATTTTCTAACACATTCTCCAACCCTTCTATCTTAAAAGGAAAATGGTGAATATATATTATTACAGTGCTTAGAGGTTAAATGGAATGACCTATATGGGATCACTTTTTAATTCATGCTTATGTAGAAAATACTAGCAGCTTGACGCTGATCAGAATGCTTTTACTTCCTGTATCAATGTGTGGGCAGAGAATAGACTGTGCAGTGAACAGTGGAATCCATTTTTTAATAATATTCAATACCATGAACAGACCATCTGGCTGAAGCTTATAAATGTTCAGTACTTCTTTCATCCTTTGTACATTTTTGGCTATAATCCTAAGTGCACTTTCTTGGAAGGCACAGCCACTGATTTACTTCTCGTGGGATGGGGGAATGTTTGTCCTTATTTCACAAAAGAAACCATGAAAGCATATGACGTGTGCCTCTGCACTAGAACAGCAGAATGTGAAATCACCAAGCGGATCACATTAACTAGCAACAGGAGGCCTGCTTTATACTCAGTGAGGGGCCTTGAAGCCTTTGCTTGCACATATTCGGGTTTAAAGTGAACATCAACAACAACTGGGCACTTTTTTCAGAGCATTTGTTGGCATTATTCTTTTTTACTTGAAAGTAACCATAGCAATGTTCACAAATCACATACGATAGATAGATAGATAGATAGATAGATAGATAGATAGATAGATAGATAGATAGATAGATAGATAGATAGATAGATAGGTAGGTAGGTAGGTAGGTAGGTAGTAGGTAGGTAGGTAGGTAGGTAGGTAGGTAGGTAGGTAGGTAGGTAGGTAGGTAGGTAGGTAGGTAGGTAGGTAGGTAGGTAGGTAGGTAGCAAATGCCAGAAATCAAGTAGTCAAAGCCAGGCAGTTTGACACACAAGATAATTGTCATGGGGTTTGTTTGTTTGTTTGTTTTGTTTGTTTGAGTATTGTGATGTTTTATTCTTTGACTATTTGTTGTTGTTGTTGTGATTGTTGTACACATCTCTGAATGTAGAACTTCAGTTTGCCAATGGAGTAGTCAGTCAGACAGACAGACAGACGGATGGGATGTGTGCCTTTTGGCTTGTAAAGCTAGCTAGTATGTAAGGCCACGTTTCTGTCTAAACCCAGGAGAATCATTAGGTTCAAGGGATGTTTTCAGATATAAGATACTTAGTGCCAGCAATCTGAAGTTATTGTTCTGCTTTCCCCCCTCCTGTAATGGTTTTTCTGCAGGAAGAAATAAGTCAGAAAAGGCAGTGTAAAAATACAGCAATACTATCCGTTTCTTACATTAAATGCACTCAGGACTACCCTGTGTTGGTCACATGCTATATTTTATTTATTTATTTTAGGAAGATAGAAGGTGTACTAGATCTCAGAAACCATGGGGATAGAGTATTGAGGGAAATTGTAGAGATGGCTGCCAGCAATGATATAAAATATCTAGCATTAGACTTACAGCTAAAATACCTCATAGCTGGCATGGAAGAACTAAACAAGATATCTGACCTCCAAGTATCAGGCAAAATCTTGATTCTTAACACAGTAAATTTCACTAGCACAGACCCACTGAATCAATGGGGACTTGCTGAGTCACCTCTGTAAGTTCAATTTATCCAAATGAGCCTCCTATACCTGTGACTTACTTTACCACAGTTACACTAGGGCTCTTTGAATCAATGGAAGTTATGGAGGAGGTGACTCTCTAAATCAGGGATAGGCAACCTACGGCCCATGGGCTGGATCCAGCCCATGGCACCAAATAATCCAGCCACCGCCACCGGAAGACTGGAAGCATTGTTGTGTCTCAGAAGTAACTATTAAAGGTTGAACCCTAGATGTGGTTTGGAATGGAAATTTTAAAAAGATTTTTCTATTGCTCGGCATCACTGATGCACCCATTTTGGACCTAAGCTGCTAAGCATTTTGATAAAAGCTCACATTTTAATTAGAAATGAAGGGTTGGGCCAGTTTGGAACAAAGCATGCAGCACTAATTGCCTGGCAAGAAGATTCCCAGCCATAGCAAAATTTGACGGAATAGGTTGATGTAATATTATAGGACAGCAGCACAATAATAATAATGGTGGTGCATTGTCAAGTCAACTCTGACTTATGGCAGCTTTTTTTGGGAATTTTCTAGGCAGGGAATTCTCTAAAACCGTATATCATCCCCTCCAATCCCAGAATAATTTCTGACACAAAATTATTATCTAAATCTGATTGGCTTATAAAATGTGGCTTACCCTCTTCAGAGCAGATTCACAATCAGGATAGACAATTTTTGACTTAGTCTTCTTCGAAAACCCAAAAATGTTGTGGCACCTTAAAGACTAACTCCTCTATTTAACTGTGAGGTTTCGTGAACCAAGTCCACTTCATCAGACATAAGAGTGAGGCCTCATGGCACCACATCCAAAGGGTGGATGCAACAAATATTGTGACATTACACATTTGCCAATGACTTGGCATCTATTGACAATGATTTGAGTGGCCAAGACAAAACTGCAGCATATAACAACCTGTTAGTTGTGGTGCATCAAATCTAACTCATTGGCAAATGTGTAATGCCACAATATTTGTTGCATCCACCCTTTGGATGTAATGCATCAGATTGCAAGGGAAGTTTGTTTTGCAATCATTTACAATAGGGGGCCAGGCTTTGCAGCAAGTTTGAATAATGAAAGTGATTTTCTCAGTTGAAAAAAGATACAATGTTATTATTCTATTAGGCTGGCCAATTACTGTGTGCCTGTGTACCTGATATGTGCATAAATTGATGCCATGAGGCCTCACTCTTATGTCTGATGAAGTGGACTTGTTCCATGAAAGTTCACATTAGTATACAGGCATTAGTCTTTAACATGACACATTTTTTGTCTTTTTTTCCTGTTCTGTTTTATTTACTCTCAGATACAGCTACTACTTCAAATATTTTGAAAAACCAGCAGTTTTATTCATACAAAAGTAGCAGTCCGAGTGATGGTCTTTTGGCTCATGCCAAACCAAAGGCACAGCAAAAGGCATTTTATTCATTTTCCCATTAGGCCAACGTAACACACCTGACAGCAGATATGAGGTGCCCACAGTGATGGGATGTCAAATTTTCCACTACCACACCATGATGTCATCACAGTGTGGGCGGAGCCAACATCATGACATCATGACATTGCGGGCGGACCTGACGTCATGATGTCATGATGTCGTGGGTGGGGCAAAAAAATAATTTTTAAATAAAAAAATAAAAAACATTAAAATAAATTAAAACACACACACACACACACACACACACACACACACACACACACACACACACACACACACCTCAACCCACCCACCCAACCAAACAACCACAACACAAAACCATAAAGAAATTAAAGAAATTAAAGAAAGAAGGAAAATAAAAATTAAATAAAAATACACCCACCCACCCCAAACACAAATTCCTTTCCCGGCAATGGCTGCCGGGAAGTGCGCATGCGTCAAATGAAGGTTTGACACATGTGCAGTTCCCAGGAGCCATTTTGGCTCCAAATTTATTTATTTATTCCGGTGAGGGATCCGAACCGGACGCCTCAAAAAAAAAATCCTGGGTGGTTGCTACCGTTTTGGCAAACCACCCGGGAATCTTGCTACCAGTTTGGGCAAACCAGTGCAAACTGGGAACATCCCATCACTGGGTGCCCAGCTTTTATCCTGATCTCCAATTTCACATCCAAAGTAATACTTGTAAGCAAATCTCACCCTCTTGGTTAAGTTCTTGCATTGATCAATCAGGGTATATTTGCCACAAATGTAGCTAAAATTGTCTGGTTTGCCAAGACATGCCCAGCCACTGCTGGAACATGCATGCCACCAGGGGATGTGATTCACCTGAGGCAGCAGCAGGTATAATGGTAGCTGCAACTGTTATAACTTTCCCATGTAAAAATACATTACCCAGTAACTGACCATTTGAACAGATATGGCATGCCTATGACTTAAAAACTGTACATGACAGGCAAATTCTGAGTTCAGATTTGGAATCAGCACATTCGATATCATGTAAATCACATGTGTTATTCCCAGTAGGAAAATCGTTGTGCAGTGATCAAAACCAATCATTTCAGGTCTCATTTCTAATGAGACCTTTGCTCCGACTGTACTCTGAAAGATGACAGGGTATATTTATAGATTTCCACCAGTTGTGGCCAGTAAGATTTTCAAAGGTCATCTTCTCCATTCCAATTGACTTGTCTATAGGAGACAGCGTCATAATGAGTCAAGTTATTGGTCTTACAGTATTGCCTACACTCACTGACAACACTAAGACATTTCAAGCATAGGTGCCAGTGAGGGGATGCAACAGGTTCTCACCAGTTCTCCAGAACAGGTAGTAACTTTTTCCAGTGTCCCGGAGAACCGGTAGAAGCTTTTGGAGGGAACCACCTCTGGGGCTTACCTTTTCACTGGTTCCCCCACTGCACATGTGTGCCTCCTTGCTGTCCTCCCAAGCAGGGAGGTGGAAGAGAAGCTGCTAGCCTGAAGCTCCCTATAGCCTGCTCCCCAGGGTAAGTGACTCATCTTTGGATGTGGTGTGTCTGTGTGTATTTTAATGTGTATTTAATACCTTTACCTATATATATGTACTGTACTACCACAGTTCCTAAAAAGGCCTGGCGGCTGGCAGGCCTGGCGGCCTGGCTTGGGGTTTTTAAGCAAAGTCTTGGAGTTCCCTCATCAATAAGCTATACCTGTGCTGTTCCAATTGGAAAACCATTAAGGAGATACAGCTGTTTTACATTTACATTAAGGCATATTATCCTAGAGAACCGGTACGATGACCATATCCATCTTGCAACATGGTGCTGTCCAGGCACTTATACTAACAGATAAGTGATGGGTTTGTGTTTGGGGTGTGTGGGTTGATTTATGTTTGGGGTGGGTGGGTGGGTGTATTTTAATGTAATTTTTATTTATTTATTTATTTATTTATTTAATGGGTTTGTGTTGTGTGTATGCGTGCGGGTGTGTGGGTTGAGGGTGTGTGTGTGCTTATTTTTATTTTATTTTATTATTTTTATTTTTATTTGGTCCTGCCCATGACATCATGACATCATGATGTTAGCTCCGCCCACACTGTGATGATGTTACGGTGGGATAGTAAAATTTTTGAAATCCCACCACTGATAGGTGCCCCTTCAGCTTCACCTACATCATCAAACCTGTGACCTTCTGCATGCAAATGAGGATGTGTTCTACCACTGATCTATACAATGTGCTTTCTCACATTTGTACAATGTGCTGAACAACCTTGGTTGTGTTTCCCTCTTCATACAATTCTACTGTCTGATTCACTGGAATCTGCAGAATGATATCTATCTGAAAATCTAGCCTTAGGGAATATGAAGCCAGATCTCTCATTAAAGTTCATAAATAAAAAGATCAAAATGCTTGGCCATGTTTTTCTTCTTTCCCAGTGACTGGAGCATAATTTAATAGCAGAGCAAAAACTTCGCCACTACCCTGGATACAAAACACATTTCAGAATGGGGCAGTTAGATTTATTATCACTGCTTGGTAGATACCAGATGATCTATCCCCCAGCATGTTTGGTTAAAAACAACCACAGGAGGGATATAGGTTTGGAGGGTAGGATCACACGTCTACAATTTAGCAACTGACACTTGACGTTAGTTTAAATAAGCAAAGATCCCAACATTTGATGCCATGTATCTAAAGTTATCATTCTCAGACCGGTAGCTGTCTGTGCAGACATAAAAAACACTGAGGAAATGGACTTAATCCACAAAAGCTCATATTATCATATAGCAGTTTATGGTGTCTCAGGGTTTTTGTCTTTATTTTTCTTGTTTTTAGTTAATTTTGTTGCTTATCTGATATGTATCCAAATTGTTGCTACTGGTACATCTATTCATAATGCTCACTTTTACAAATGGTGTAATCTGGAATCTGTCATTTTTTACCATTAATAATGTGAGGGGGGGAAAGGAAGAGCACTGTCTTGAAATCAAGTATGTGAAATCAGTTGTGGGCTCCAAATAAATGTACTACCACACTGTGGGCATGGTATGGTGGACGTGGCCAGGGGGGAAGCCTTGCATTGCACCCAAATTAGGACTACTTTATTTCAAAACTTGGATGGGCGGGGCCAGCCAGAATTTCTGCTACTGGCTCTGGCGAACTGGTGCGAACCTGCTCATGCCCACCACTGGATGTGATAGTCAGTGCAGCATTTTTCAAATTCATTTTATAGCTAGAAGGAATGTAGAGGGCCAGAGAGAGATAATGAGTTTGTTATTAATAAGATGCAACATCAGATTTTTGCTTGCTTTTCAGATGCATTTTTAATGTGATATGGGAAGACACAATTGTCGAATGTTTTATTTCCAAAGGTTGATTATTCATTCAGGAATGAACATTTTGTGTTGTTATTTATTCAACATACATTTTCTATATAAAGATATGAAAATTACCACAAAGGTTACCATTTTATATTATACAAATATGTAATATTTACACGAGGGGGCGATTATAATATTATTATAACAGACTGGTGTGTATTTATTAGCTGATCTAAAAAGGGGTGAACTGGGAGATTTGCATTTGAACATAAAATTGCCTAAAACCTGCCCTGCTTTGCTGTGCAGCTGCTATAAGTAACTTAACACTCTAGACTTCGGTGCGAAGGACCAGTCCTCTCTTTTGGTCCACTGGGGAGAAATTCAGGGTCCCAGTCTGGACAGGTTATCCTGCTATGACCATATCCTATTATGGTCATAGAGTAGACTATACTCCCAGCGACTCAAAGCCGAGTGTCAGGGTATACTGTATTTATGGATTTCCACCAGTAGTAGCCAGTAAGACTTTCAAAGGTAATCTTCTCCATTCCAATTGACTTGTCTATAGGAGACAGCATCATATTGAGTCAGGTTATTGGTCTTACAGTATTGCCTACTCTCACTGACAATATCATGGCATTTCAAGCATAGCTGCCCCTTCAGCTTCACCAACATCATCAAACCTGTGACCTTCTGCATGCAAACAAGGATTTGTTCTACTACGGAGCTATACAGTGTGCTTTCTCACGTTTGTACAATATGCTGAACAACTTTGGCAGTTAATTAACCTGACAACCCTGACTAGCAACCTTGGGTGCAGAGGTCTACAGGGAAGGGTGATGGTCTCCAAGTGGATTAAATCCCACTTGAATCCATCTTGATGGAGGGCAGCAGCTTCATCAATCCTGGCCTGGGGTTGGTGAAGATTTTGCATGCCTAAAGGGTTCAGGACCAGAAAGTAACATGCGGAAAGTAACATGTCAGAAATTATTCTGGGTTGAAAGGAATTTTTGCTGGAGAAACTCCGCTCAGGGGACACCCAAATGAGGCTCCTTTCATGTCCCCAAGATATTTTCCCACCAAAGTGGTCGCTATTGATCTACTCATGCTGCAATGCAGAAGGCCAATGGAAGCCTATGGCATTATATCGTTCCCAGGTGCATTGTTAATATTCGGAATTGGATACAGCACAAGAAGAAGACCTCCTCATCACAGGAACGGCACCTCTTCCTTTGAAGCAAGGGAGACCTCGCCATTGGATTCCCCCATGCACCAACCAGGGCCGTAGCCAGGATTCTAGATGTGGGTGGGCGAATATTTTCTTCAGAGTGGGCAACAATGTCATATACAATAAAATCCCAGGGTTACAATGGAGGTCTGTTCCAACATCCTCCGTTGTAACCCCCAAAAAATTGTAAACCGAAACATCCATAGGGATGCATTGAAAAAATTTTTAAAAAATGGTTCTGAATTGATTGTTGTAAACCGGAAAAAAATACATTAAAAATGTGAAACTGGGACAGCATCTCCATAGGATTTGCCACTGTAAATTGCAGCAAACTTAAACCAAGGTGGTTGTAACCGGGGGGGGGGGGGGTTTGCTGTATATGTGTCATCCTATATATGTCATATATATCTAGCACTAGGAGGACCTTTTCCGTGTCTCCTCCAGCCCTATGGAACCTTTTACCAACTGAGTTGCGCCTCCATGTGGAGTTGTTGCCCTTCAGGAAAGAACTAATAACCTGGCTGGCAAAGCAGGTGTGGGGCACCAATAACACATGGTGACCCCACCCAGCTGGTTTAAACAGCCTCTCCATTCTTTTAGTCCAGGAGTGCCCAAACTTTTCAGGCCGCGGGCTAGTCATGTGGTTCAGGGAGTCTGTCACTATGGTCCTGGGGACCGGATCCAGCCCCCAACACCAATTCAGCCAGATTCAGCCCACAAAACCTTTGTAGTTCCTGGAAGTAGAAGTAAGAAGACGCACTCATACGGGCGTGTTTTACTTCCACTTTCAGGAGTGACAAGGTCTTCACGGGCTGGATGAATTGGTGTTGGGGGCTGGATCCGGCCCACGGGCAATAGATTGGGCAGTCCTGTTTTAGTCATTCTTTTAACTATAATTTTTAAATAATTGAGAGGGAAGATAATCTTTAAGGCGTATTAAGGGTTTTTAAGGGTTTTTTATGTTTTATGATTGTAATGTTTTCACTTTGTTATGCCGCCCAGAGTTGCTCCTTCGATTTGGGCAGCAATATATAGAAATTTGAATAATAAATAAATAAATAAGCAGCTGGGAGTTTTGAGGGTGAGCTAAATGTTAGCTCAGGGTGGGCAAAAAAACCCACCCTGGCCACTCCCTGGCCACAGCCCTGGCGGCGCCAACGCGCCCCTGCTACCCTTAAAGCGCCCTCCGGCAGATCTGGCCGGCGTCCTTTCGCCTTCGGACCATTCTCTGGCCAGGGTCGCCCCCTCGTGTCCGTCGCCTGAGGCCCAGGCTTCTCGCCCTCCCAATTGGCGCCCTTTCTGGAGAGCGTCTCTCCTTCACTTTCTTCCCTCGTGCCCTGGCTCCTCCTCCGCCTCCTCCTCCGTTGTTGCTGCTGCCGCTGCTGCAGCCCAGCGCTCAGCGTCTTCCTTGGCTCCCCTTCAGAAGCGCCAAGCCCGCGGTCAGGGTCTCTGGCGGGCGCTCCCCGCACAGGCGCCGCCGCCGCCGCAGCTCCCCCGCCCCTATTTTCTCCCCGCTTCCCGCCGGCTCCTGGTCTGGAGGGGGTGGCGGTGGCTCCGCGCCCGGCCAGGAGCCCTGAGGGGCGGCTGGTTGAGGTGGCGAGTCCAGGGGGAGCGCGCCTTTGGAGGTGCCCGGTCCTAGACACGGGGAAGTCAGAGGGCGAAAAGGGGGTCCCCCCTCGAGGTGAGTCCCTCGCCGCGGGAAAAGGGGTCCCTACTTCAGAGGGAGGGACCCCTGTGTGTCCTCTATGGAAAGTCGTGGGGGGGGGCGTATTGGGCTTTTTCTTTGTCAGCACTGTCGAGCAGAGAAAAAGAGGGACCGTGTGGGTTGCCCCTTGTTAGCTGGGGACGCGAAGTCGGCAGTTCGAGACCCAGGTACTGCGTGACGGAGTGAATGTCCGTGTCTGTCCCAGCTCCTAGCAGATCAAAAGCAAGAAATTGCAAGTAGATAAATAGGGACCAATTTGGGGATAGACCTTGGGGACGTGAAAGGAGCCTCATTCGGGCGTCCCCTGAGTGGAACTTCTCCAGCAAATATCCTTTCACCCCAGAATGATTTCTGACACACAGTTATGATAGGTGGCGCCCTTAAAACTGACCGGTTGATCTCCACCGCGAGCCTTCGTCGATCCTAGTTCGCTCCCGAGCAACAGCAGAATCTCGGGGCTCTCCCTTAAATCAGGCGCCCCGCTAAAACCAACGGTGGTTTCCTTCCTGGCAGGCGGGCAGATGTGATCGGGTTGCACCAGAGGCAGGGAAGCGAGTTCGAATCCCGTCTGAGCCGCGATTCTGCAGTTGTTGCAGGGTCGGGGAGTGAAACAGTGGACGCTTGAGCCGCTCCCAGGGCGCAAAATAATCCATGTTTACTGGGTTTCCAAGTCACTGTGGTGGTTAAGACACTGAACTTGACGGCTGGGCAGTCGGCAGGTCAGCAGTTCGGGACCCGAGTGCTGCACGACGGAGTGAGCTCCCGTCCTCTGTTCCAGCTCCTGCCAACCTAGCAGTTCGAAAGCGAGAAATTGCAAGGAGATAAATAGGTGCCACTTCGATGGGAAGGTAAACAGCGTTCCGTGCACTCCGGTGCCTAGTTGTGCCTGCCACTTGTCCACGGAAACGTCTGCAGACACAGGCAGCGTTCTATCTTTGGTTGTAAACGGAGATGAGCACCGAACCTCTAGAGTAAGATACGACTAGCTTTCGAGCAAGGGCGACCTGAGTCCCTGGAGCAGGTGCAGGATGAGGATGCAACAGGTGGTGGTCTTGTGTGGGAGAGCTTTGAGGCACTGCAGGGGCTAAAGGGGGGCTCGGAGGAAGACAACCTTCGAGAACTAGGAGGGAGGAGAGAGACCCTTGTAGGGGGTATTGGAAAGCAGGAGATGAGAAGGGGGTGGTGGTGTATTGGCCTTTGAGCTTCAGGAATCCTTTGGTTTGGTGAAAGCAGCCTGGCCACTGTGATCCGCCAGGGCTAAAATGTACTGGAAAGGGAAGTCTAATCAAAATAATTGGGAAAGGGCCAGTGGGCAGGCAGGAAAGAAGATCCCCTTGTCCTCTCAGCAGAGTTCTCTGGCCATAAAGGTATTGAGGAGGAGGTCACTTCTGTTTCTGCCATTAGCAACTGGGACTAATTGGGGAAGGGAGGGTTTTATTTGTGCCTTCTAACCACAGCCACTAACCAGGTGCAGAGCTGGATCAGTGGTAAGGGTGTCATGCTGCAATGCAGAAGGAAGATGAAAGGCCATGGCATTATATTCACTGGACAGTCTTCATGGCTGATCGCCATGAGGATCAGCAATATTCGGAATTGGATAAGGCACAAGAAGAAGAACCACAACTATTCTTCCACTCCCTGACTGAGGAGAATTATCTACATTATAGTGACAGAGGGAGGCCTTTAAAGATTCGTTGACACAAATGTGCAGGAAAGGGAGGGTGAATTTTAAGTAATCCAGGACCTTGGGAACCTCCAGCTGTTCTGACCATTGATTGTGCTGGCCACAATTTCATGGGGTTGGAGTCCAAAGTATTTGCTGAGACAAAGCTTCCTCACTCCTGATTTCAGTCCTGGCATAAGATTCTCCAGCGACAGATGGTGTCCTCTTTGGGTGAAGGGCTGAAACGCGCATCACCCAAAGGTAGACAAAGTTGAGGTGACAGATACAGAAGCCAAAGTGGGTGTGTCTCTTTACACACACATGCATGGGTAGTCATTCACCCAGACATTGCCTCACAGTTTTATCTACACCCCTGCACTGTCCATTTACTGTACAAGTGAAATAACATGCAGGAAAATGAATCTTGCCCTCAAATGAGAAATGTTCCCACCTGTTGCTGCTGCCCAATCCTCGTCTGCCCCCCCCCCATAGGTTGAGATTTCAGCAGTAGGAAGACACAGATGGGTCCTCCCCAATCCTCTACCTTTGCTAAAGCCAAGCAGGAGTAGACTGCCTGGGGGTAGCTGGAGACTGAATTGTATTATTTTCCTCTTCTTTGCTTTGAAAGGATTAGCACAGATAGGAACTTACTTAGAACACACAGTGATCTGCATTGAAAACTGATGCTTGGATCTTATAACCAGTATCCTGTTTGGAGAGTAAGAGTATTTAAAGTAAAGATAAAGGTCACTCTTGCTCAAAAGCCAGTCATATCCGACTCTAGGGTTCAGTGCTCATCTCTGTTTCATAGCCAAAGAGCCAGAGCTGTCTGCTTCTGCAGACGTTTCCATGGCCATGTGGCAGGCATGACTAGACACCGGAGTGCATGGAACACTGTTTACCTTCCCACTGAAGTGGTCTCTCTTTATCTGCTTGCAATTTCTTGCTTTCAAACTGCTAGGTTGGCAGGAGCTGAGACAAAGACAGGAGCTCATTCTGTCCCGCAGTACTCAGGTATCGAACTACTGACCTGCCGCCTTCCAGTCAACATCTTAGCCACTGTACACACACACATTTTCTCACTCTGCCAGGCCATCTGTGGTGCAGTATATAGAGGGTGTGATATACTTCACTGGTGAGGTTCAGTTGGAAGCTAAAGAAATGCCATTAGGGCTGCTTGTACAACTAGCTGCATAAGCAATCTCACAAGTGGTGCAAGACCACTCATGCAAAGGGGAGCCAGCTAGAGTGGAAATGATGCTTATAGGAGTACTCTTCTGTGGTCATATAATTCAAAAAGATATTGGCTTTAAAACTGAGAGGTTTTTATCATACAAGGTAGGCAAGCTGAGGATTTTTCTATTACAGATACCATAAGCCTCAAACAGCTTGGGCTGGGTTTAGAGATTGTGGGTGCTGCCGCCGTCCAGAACATCTAGACTCTAGAGAATGTGCATGGCATACTTCACTGGTAGGAGGTTCCATTGGAATCAAAGGAAATGCTAACAGGATTGGAATGTGTAGGCGTGATTTTTTTTTCTTTGAATAAAGTTTGCCCAAATGTTGAAAATAAGATACAGTACAACATTCACAAATAATGCTATCCTACCTGATTGCTAAGTATGAAGTGTTTTTTCAAGTGGATTTATTCAGTCATTAATCCCAAAAGGATTTACTTCCCTGGAAGTATGTTTGGGATTGCAGCCAAAAGAAGAATTTTAGATAAGGGAGATCCTGTTAGAATGTGTTTTAGGCTGTCTGTCCTAACTGTATTAGCTTTTAAGTGGAAATGCTTAAGACTGGGCTTCAAGCCTTATAATGCTACTGCCTGTGAATGGTCTTATGCCTTGATGGGGGCATTTTCTACAGTTATGAAATCTAAGAATTTGAGGTGAAACTGGATTTCTTAAGGGGAAGCAAATAGATAATAGCTGTGCACTGAATACTATCCAGTGTGTTAGAAAAGAAGAAAAAAGAATAGAGAGAAATCATAAATATTTGGAAAATTGCAAACACTGTGTCATTGCTAATGTTATCCAACATTTACATCTTCAGGTGCATCTACATGCATTAGCAAATAGTCATCTTACAGATTCAGCAAATATACTGCATATTTGTTAAACATGTTGCAATGCACATCTCTCTGATAAAGTTTTCACCATCCGTCACTGTTACCTATGCTGGCTAAAATGTGTGGGATTTGCAATCCAATGGCACCCTGAGGATGACAGATTCCTCTCCCTGTTACAGATACAGCATACAGTAAAACCTCGCATAAAGAGTGCCTTGCTTAGAGACTAACTCGCTTAAAGAGCAGAATTTTATCTGAATGGTTGCCTCACTTAACAACTAAAACCAACCAAAAACTCACTTAACAGCTAAATCGGGGGTCACAATCCCCCCCACCAGAAGTCACAATTGGTCACTTACAATGGCGTTTTGCTTAAAGAGCAAACTCTCTTAAACAACAATCTCGTGGAACGCATTATGCTCTTTAAGCGAGGTACCACTGTATTACGATGCACATCCAGATAGTGTAGAGCTGACTCAGTGTGTGCTGATCCAAATGGAAAAGCTCTTCCTCATACAAGGCAGTGTGGTGCTGCTGAATGAGGGTCAGAACAGACCTGCCACTTACCATATGACAAGGTAACCATTATGCTCTTCCAAGCCTGGGAAACAGAGGACACCCTTGATTTTTATTTTGGTTTCTTTAACCTTGCAAGCATGTCTTCAAAAATGTTTTGAATCATAGCATAAATGCTGCCTGGATACTTAAGTGTCCATTTATGTCACTATCTAGATAGAAGAAGGGGAAAAATGGAAGTACAGTAATACCTCATATAACATTAGTATCGAATAACACTAAAATCGCATAACATTAAGCAATCTGGGGGGGAGAATTGCATCGGATAACATTAAGATCCTATGGGATGCATCGGATAACAACCGCTAAAGCCTGTGTGGTTACAATGTATCTCTATGGATGCCATAGGATTTTAACATGCATCGGATAACACTAAAAATCGGATAACACCAAGACTTGTGGAACCAGGTTTTAACGTTATCCGAGGTTTTACTGTACAGTACAGTAAAACCTCATATAACACTAAAACCTGGTTCCACAAGTCTTCGTGTTATATGATTTTTCGTGTTATCTGATCCTCTATGGGATCCATAGAGATACATTGTAACCACACAGGCTTTCGCGGTTGTTATCTGAAGCATCCCATAGGATCTTAATGTTATCTGATGCAATTCTTCCCCCCAGATTCCTTGATGTTATGCGATTTTAGTGTTATTCGATACTAATGTTATATGAGGTATTACTGTACTTGTATGATCCTTCAGTACAAATGAATGTCTGGGTTGAGTAATGCCATTTTCGCATCACTGAAACATAAATAAGTTGACCTTCTGAGGAGAAATGACATTCCTGTAGAAATGTTGTATGCTTGAAAGATGCTACTGACTCTCCACCCCACTCCCCTCTGGGAAGTATTGATAATAACATGGTTTTCATTCTCACTGGCAGTAACTATATTAAAATGAACCACAAAATCAGCAGTCTTTGGGATTCTGCAGAACAGGTGGTTCAGAAAGCAGAAGACAAGTTTAGAAACAGATTTTGTTTGTCATTAAGTATAGGTGACAGCTAGACTATCATCTGGCGTTAGACTTTCTGCAAGAATATTCAAACTCAGCTTTCCTACGAATTGTGGGCTCTTTCTGCAATGTTGATGCCTGCGGTGTATCACTGTTAGCTAAGTGATTCAGCAGACAGGGTTGATGGTGATGTTAAGGAACTGGTTTGGTTCCATTCATCACTCTGCAGGGATTTGTCCTGATGGAAAAGGAAAGGGGACAATTTTTCAGTCTCAGTTCTTAACAAATCTTTGTAGATGCTTTTTTTCATGACTTAAAAAGCAATCTTCTGGTACAGGAAGAATCTGTGAGAAACAACTCATCATTTTCTAAGCTATCACTCACTCTGGAAAGAAAAGGAAGGGGGGGTTCTCCTTTGGTCCTTGTGCGCTTCTGTTGCTTTCAGTGGAAATAATTCTGCTCACTCCTGCCCCAATTGTTTATTTATTTATTTATTTATTTATTTATTTATTTATTTATTTATTGAATTTCTATACCCCCCATCTGGGTGTTATCCCACTCTAGGAGGTGAACAAACAGAAAATAAATAACAACAATACCCACAACAAATCAAAGCCCACCACCACCAAATACATCACAGATTAAACTAAACTAAAATAATTGGCGTCAGAGGATATAGAAACTAAACCTAATTGGCTAATTTATTGACAAGGAAACAACGGCTTGAAAGACCTCTTCGAAGAAGAGCCAGGCTCTCTTCTGCTGTGTATCCATGTTACAGAGACTACCACCCCCTCTCCTCTCTTTTTGGTCCTAACCATGAAGAAAGAACTGCTGGGAATGTAGCCACAAAAATGAGCAGTTTTATAACTATAAATTTGTGGTTCTCCAGGTGTGAGGCACCAATGGAAGAGAAAATCTACAGTTTCCTACAGCCTTTGGAAAACCCTTCTTGTACCCATGTTCTGGTAAGAGGTACAATATATATTTCAGCCAATAATACTATGTGCTATGGGACTCCACATTGCTTTATTTCAGTACAGTATTTCTTTTTGCAGACAAAGGCAGTACAATGGTACCTCATACAACGATTTTAATCCATTTCACGGAGTTTGTTGTTGTACAAAACAATTGCTCTATGATGCATGCATCGTATAGCGATTTTCCCTATCGGGTGCATTGTACGATTTTTTTTGCTAAGTGGTTTTTCCCACTGAAAAATTGTTGTACATTTTTTTCCATAGGGAAAATTGTTATGTGGAGCGCCAATCCGCCCCTCCCCCCAAAAAAATCCTAATTGTTATGCAATTTTGTTGCTATATGGGGTGATTGTTGTATGAGGTTCCACTGCATATAAATATGACAATAATGGCAGATAAAAGTTATGGGAAATTAACAGGTTACTAAGTTTAATT
Source organism: Furcifer pardalis (assembly GCA_030440675.1). Lineage (NCBI taxonomy): Eukaryota > Metazoa > Chordata > Lepidosauria > Squamata > Chamaeleonidae > Furcifer > Furcifer pardalis. Next base: position 44,554,371 of record CP126890.1, on the reverse strand, counting down.
CCCCCCCCCCAAACATTCCCAAATCTGAACATAAAATACTTTCAAAAACAGCATTATTCTTGGAGACAAGGGAGTTCTGTGAAATAAAACCAACTGTACTCTCTGTATACTATTCACCACCAGTCTTTACACATATACACATACATATACCATTTTTATTCTACAATGGTAGTCATTTCACTACTGGTAAAAAGCTTAATTTTTGTTTCCTCTACCTTTTATAGTATTAATTTTCAGTCTGTCGGTTGTATTTACTTACATATTCATTGATTTCATTTCATTTATTCGATTTGTATGCCATCCTACTCGGTAAAAACTGACTCAGGGCGGCTCACAGAACCCACCAATGTAACATTCCATAAACATCAACAATATAATCAACAATATAATACAATATGATACAATAAAATATAACACTAGAATACAACAATGCAATGGGATGAGCAATACAATGTAGCAATACAATCGAGCAATACAATCAATCAAGTATCATACATACAACGTCCCTCCACCGCCCGCACCCGGCAGCAATTTCTCCTCCTCCAGGCATTGATGGCAGGGCCCAGAGGGTGGGCGGGAGCTTCCTCTCACTGCCCGCAGCCGGTGGCCTTTTATTGTGAGAGGGAACATGATAGAAATTGTACATGTCAATCTTTCCCCACCCAGTGCCTCCACATGTGTTAGGCTACGGTATTGCCCGTGCTGACTGGGGATAATGGAGTTTGTAGTCCAACAATCTGAAGGATGCTGTGTGGTAGGAAGCTGCTTTGAGTGATAAAAGCACAATCTATCTACCTTTTTGGGCCCAGGAGGAAGATAGCAGAAGTGACCTACTGTCAAAAGGATTATAGTTTTATTCCACTAAAGCAAGAGTTAGCAAATTCCTTTTTTTTTTTACTAGTGTTATTTGTATCTAGCTCCCATGATTTCTCACCACTCGATCTCCTAGCTAGAGCTTATGGGAGATACAGTCCCATAACATCTGGAGGACACAAGTGGCCTGCTCCTGCTCTAGGAGGTGATTCTCAACCTTTCATATTTTATGCCTCACCATTACTCTGTCAAACTTGTTTTGCAAGAGGTACATTTATGTTTTCAGACATCCTGTTCTTGTGTTAATCATTTATAGTAAGTTGATAGGTAGAGAGAACAGGGGACTAGAATCAAAACTGAGTGTCTAAAGTACCAACTAGCATAGCAGAAGGTGATGTATGGGTGATCTGTGCCAAGTAGTGCTAATAGGGAACACTGTGGCAGGAGGAGAAGGGGATTGTTTGGAGAGTGAATTCTTATTCTTTGCTATGAAAGCTATTGCCCCTTCCTCTCAGATTATAACTTGTACCCCAGTACTGGTTGAGAACCACTAACCCAAACCCCACCCCATGTATTTGATGCATAGCACAAAGCTAATTGTAGGCTCAGAGTGTGTTACTTTACCTTAGCCCAGAGGTTCCCAACCTAAGGCCTGTGGGCCAATCTGGCTCCTGGTGCCTTTTCATGTGGCCCCACACCTCTCCAAGGGCATTCAAGAAACAAAATGACCATCCCTCTGAAGCTGTTGGGACAAAAATGGTCACCCCATAGTGTAGGCAGGGCAAAATGACCGTCCAGCCCTTGAAGCTGACTGAGAGAGCATGGCCTGGCCCCCAGCTTGAAAAGGTTGAGAACCCCTGCCTTAGCCCCTATGACTTTGTTTAGAATTACAACTTCATTCCTGGATTTTTAAGGCTAAAGAGCACAAATCCTATATCAAGTCAAGTCACCTCCAGTAGCCGTCCCAGTAAAATACTGCTTTCAGCTTACTTCTGGATTCTGAATCACTACGTGTACTATAATGATACATTTACTGTATATTATTGAGCCTTATTTTTTCTCTCAGTGTAAATTAAGAGTGAAAAGAGCAGAATAACAAACTTTTGTCCAGAAGGATGTTAGCATAAACCCCTCCATACTTGACGTCCTCACCTCTTGGCTGTTGTTGTTCTTCCAGTATGTGTTTCTAACCAGCAAGCATTTGAAGTATTTATTGTTGTTTTAAAAGATATAATTCTTTTAATTAGTTTTGTTATTAATTGAACAAATAATAGGCAGCAAGCTGGTCCAAGACACATCTCAAAACTAAAAACTCTGCAAATTAAGTTTTTGTTGAAATTATCAAGTTCCATGAGAATGACATTGGTGTCAAGGCACTTGTGGAGCTGAGTGCTTTATTGATCCACTGCTGTTCTGTGGTGAGTGTGTGGAAAGCAATGACCATTTGTGAAGGAGATTGCCTAGTGGGGATAGGAGATGTGTAGCTGGTGCTACACAGTGAAGGTCCTGCAATTTGGAGTGGCTGGCAAGGTATCGTTGACTACAACAGTGATGGCGAACCTTGGTACTCCAGATGTTCTTGAACTTCAATTCCCAGAAGCCCTGATCAGCAGGAGTATATTAGAAAAGGTTTCCAAGAGTAAAGACTTTTACACTTGTTGGAGAAGGTCACCTGTGGTGAAGGGAATGGGAGAGGACAAACGCCAAGCAAAGTGAACGAAAGGAGTTGCTTTCCTCAGGCAGTGACAGCCTTCATTTTGCAAGAATTGAATATTTCTGCTTTGAAATCTTAACTTGTCCTTAGAAGAAAATACTAAAAAAATTAAATTCTTTGAAATGCATCACTTGCAACTAATAAGTATCGAAGAAATTTTTGAAGTGGTAGCCGTGTTAGTCTGTGCAAGCATATTAGAGAGCAAATAAAACAAAACTAAACAGAAAAAAGACAAAAAACACTGTGGAACCTTAAAGACTAACTCCTGTATTTTAATGTTAGCTGTCATACACCAAATCCACTTCATCAGACGTAAGAGTTGATATTATGGTATACATTTTATAAATATCTGATATATAGACCCAGAGTGGCTGGGGTGAAGGTGATTGGTTCAAGAGATGCACATGCAAATCAATGAGTTATTTACAGCCAGTAATAAAATGCAGTCAGTTTGTCAGGCAAATCTCTGATGGGGATTAGTTTGAGGAATTTTGTTTTGCTTGTTGTTGTTCAGTCGCACAGTAGATTCCGAACCTTTGCAGCCCCATGGACCATTGCCCACCAGGCACCCCTATCCTCCACTATCCTCTCCGGCCTGCTCAGCTATGTGCCCATTGCATCAACAATACCATCTAGCCATCTCGTTCTCTGCCATCCCCTTCTTATTTTACCCTCAACCTTTCCCAGCATCAAGGCTTTCTCAAGTGAATCCTCTCTTCTTATTTGATGTCCAAAGTACTTTAGCTTCATCTTTTCTATTTGACCTTCTAAGGAGCAGTCAGGGCTGATTTCTTCTAAGATTGACCTATTTGTTGTCCTTGCTCTCTAAACTCTCCTCCAACACCACATTTCAAAGGTATCTATTCTTCTGCACTCAGCTTTACTTATGGTCCAGCTCTCACAACCATACATTGCCACCGGGAATACCATTGGTTTGTCTATGCGAATTTTTGTTTGCAAGGTGATGGCTCAACTTTTAACTATGTCCCCCAGGTTTGGTTTGTTTGCTCTCTAATAAATATCAAAAGGAATGTTACTATATTCCAAACCTCCCTCTGGTAACATACTCTCTCCTTCTAGCAAGCAAACACAGCTGCTGAGAGCTCACAGGATTGTAGCCAGAGGGCTTGGTAGAATCCTGAACAGGAGGAGTATTCTATATTGAATTAATAATTTGCTATTTAATCCATTGATAGCAGACAAATCTTAGACATGAAAACACTCTTAATGTGACAATACTAATACAGTCAAACCTCGCATAAAGAGTGTTTCGCATAAAGAGTGCCTCGCTTAAAGAGCAGAATTTTCTCTGAATGTTCGCTTCGCTTAACAAATAAAACCAAACAAAAACTCCCTTAACAAGTAAATCAGGGTTTGCAATCACTCCCACAATTGGTCACTTACAATGGTGTTTCGCTTCAAGAGCAAACTCGCTTCAAGAGCAATCCTGTGGAACGCATCATGCTCTTTAAGCGAGGTACAACTGTACAAACATCCTCTCTAGGTTATTGTGTTATACAAATGTACAGTCAAACCTCGCATACAGAGCGCCTCACTTAGAGACTAACTTGCTTAAAGAGCAGTATTTTCTCTGAATGGTCGCCTCGCTTAACAACTAAAACCAACCAGAAACTCGCTTAACAACTAAATCGGGGTTCACAATCCCCCTGCCAGAAGTCACAACTGGTCACTTACAATGGTGTTTTGCTTAAAGAGCAATCCTGTGGAACACATTATGCTCTTTAAGCAAGGTACCACTGTATAACATTTTCCTCCAAACTATCACCAAATCGTTAGATTTTTATTAAAACAGTCAGAAATTGGTTACTTTCTCCCACATGTCAAGAGAACTGTTTTTGTCAAGTTAATCATATCAGGTTATTGTTATTAGCTTTGTTTTAGAAAACTGTGATTTCGTTACTATCCTGAAATATATAATGCTTGTTGTATAATAAATATGTGAAATTATCCTGACATTTAGAAAGTCTCTTGTTGTAAATTTCTACCTTCAGAAGGAAGAAAGGATTAGTTACTATCCTGAAATATTAAACAGGAATATTTGCTCTCCTTGCTCTTTTCTCTGTATCTCAGTGTGTTTATAATTCTTCTGTCTCTCATATTGAGATGCACACTGTTTTTCCATTGGAAAATAATTTAAGAGTTTACAACATAGATGCTAAAAATCACATTGTACTGTCTGGTAGGACATAGTATCAAAGTACAGTACCAAGGAAAACTGGAAATGCAGTCAGTACATCTTAATATTAAAAATGTTCCAGATAGCATATGCCCAGTGTGGGCAGACAGTAAAATTGTGGATTTCTGTTTAACTGCAGGATGAGTGCATCTGAGCACATATTTATTTTATTTTTATTTATTCATTTATTTAATACACTTTTATACTTGCCATCTGGAAAACATTCCCACTCTGGGTGGTTTACAAAGCTGAAAACAAAAAGAGAAATCAAAATAAACAAGTTATAATAATAACAACTCAATACCCAACCCAGTAGCATCATGTTAAAGATAAAATACATTTAGTTTCCCTGCTACAGAATAGTGTGTTCAAGAAATTAAATTAAAGTTAATTGGCTACAGGAGCATATAAGAATACTATGCAATATTTGTATTAGAAAATTAATCTGAAAAGCTTCTGTATCAAGTGTGTTATTTTTTACTTTTATTTTTTATTTTCTTTTTTCTCTTTTAAGTATCATGTATGTTTATGTTTAATTTTTATGTAGTATTTTTTTGCTGTATTTTTGTTGAAAATTTATAAATAAAATTATAAAAAAACATAGTGAGTCATGTTATTTTGCTGTAGTTGCACTCTTGTAGTACCCCTTGAAGTAATGTTACAGGTAATATAGTTGTTTTGTGACAGGTTACTTCCAAGCATACATTAGAGTAAGACTTTTGTATATTGTTCAATATGGGCATCAAACCAATTAATAACATTTGGATTCAAGTTGGTAGGGAGTCTGCTGCCATGCCCTCTTTGCATACTTCTCTCAGCTCTTACCCTCTTTACTCAAATGTGAGTCCCATTGAGTTGGAGCCCCCCCGGTGTTCTGTTGTCCCATAAAATGAAAATGTAGGATCAAGTACTGAGCAAGATTTAGTGTAAATGGTGGTTGTAGTGGCAGCCATTATTACCCATCCTTTTGTGTCGGGGTGGGTGTGGGTGGGACACACAACCAAAAAGCTTACAAAGGAGCATGAATATCAGTAATCAATATCACTAATTTCTCTAAGAATGCAAGGTTAGACTAAAATCCAAATAGTGAAGTATAAGGTCACATTTCTGTGGGTTCTGTTACTGCTGTCTTGTAGTTTTAAGGTGTATGTGAATTTGGTCTAAGTGACACAGTGATTAATTGGCTAGATCAGGGGTGCCCAAACTATGGCCGAAGGGCTGGATCTGGCCCCTGATGCCAATTCATCCACCCCGTGAAGCCCTCGTTGCTCCCGGAAACAGAAGTAAAACACACCAGTATGGACCCATTTTACTTCCGTTTCTAGGAGCAACGAGGGCTTTGTGGGCTGAATGATTTGGCATCAGGGGCCAGATCGGGCACTCAGGCCATAGTGACTGGTCCCCTGAACCAAGTGACCAGCTCACAGCCAAAAAAGTTTGGGCACCCCTGGGCTAAACAAACCAAAAAGACTTCATCTTAACTTATTAGGTATTCTCACTTGCTTTTATAGGACGGGCAATACTACCTCTCTTAGAAGAAGAGAAAGAACAGAGAACTTCAAAGGCAATATGAGCTATTGCTTTGGCAACCTGAATGACTGGGATTTTGAGAAATTATGAATCACTGGGATAACTGTATCTTCATAGCCTAGTAGTTAAGAGTTTAGAATAATTGGGGTAACGTTGATTTTCCAGGAGGAAAAATGACTCATTTGGCCAAAATAATATAGCGCAGGATGCTACTAACAGGTAAGTTTTTTAGTTCAATTGATGCTCAACATTTCCCTAACAGTTCTATTAATATTAACTTATTAATATGAGAAATGTTAATCAAATTATTATTTTTTATTTAAAGAGTTTTACAAGGAGTATACATTTTCTATTTTGCCAGTGCATTGCTCTAACATGGCCAACTTCAACTTGAGCCCAGCTAGCTGTGTTGTTGTATTTAAAATGGCTAAGGGAGCATCAAAAACATGGGCCTCAGATCTCCATGCACCATCGGACCCTGCTGTGGTAGCGGTAGGACCTCCCTATGACAAGGGACCACTAAAATCTTGTGGGAGATGATGCTTTGATCTGCCACGTCAAACTAGATGTGTGAAGTATGGATCAACCAAGTAACCAAGCAAGTAGGTTGAGCAGAGGATATTTTGGAGATCACTCATTGATAGTGTTGTCATGACTCAGCTGACTTGACAGCATGTAACAACAGCAGGGTGTCTTTCTAGCTGGTTGATTTGATTGACCAATGGATTGCTGCTATATCCTCAAAGGTTATAGTAGGAAAAACCTCAGGGGGGTTATTCAGAAATCTTTGTTAGTTCAACTCTGCTCCTCCTGTAAATTATAGTAATGGCTGCAGGAAGGATTACTACCTCTGTGGACCACTTTGACAGAAAATGGAGTCATTTCCTTAGAGGAATTCCCAGAAACATAAGACATGGAGCAGAAATTAGCTCTGAAAATGAGGAATCTAGCTTTCAGGTGAAGAGACTGATCTTCAAAGAAAATTAAATAGAGAAACAAAATTGATGCAACAGGCTTGCCAGGATGTCTTACAATTGAATTATACCCCATGGATGTTCCATTTCGAAACCAGCTGTATTGGGACCTCATATTCAGGTGACATGAGTCAAAACCCTTAGATAGTCATAAAAATTGGGAGTCGTTAAATTAAAAAAAAATCACCTTTGACTAGCAGCATTTTCTCCTTTTTCTTCCTCAACTGCAATTAGTTTTATCTCTTTTGATGCCCTGTAGCCTAATATAATATTACAGTGGTACCTCGCTTAAAGAGCATAATGCGTTCCACAGGATTGCTCTTTAAGCGAGTTTGCTCTTTAAGCGAAACACCATTGTAAGTGACCAATTGTGGGGGGGATTGCAACCCCGATTTATTTGTTAAGCGAGTTTTTGGTTGGTTTTATTTGTTAAGCAAAGCGAACATTCAGAGAAAATTCTGCTCTTTAAGTGAGTTACTCTTTAAGCAAGACGCTCTTTATGTGAGGTTTGACTGTATCCTCTTTGTGGTGCAGTGGTTAACCTGCTGTACTGGAGTCAAAATGGCTGACATTGTAAGTTTGATCCTGACATGGATCAAGGTTGACTCAGCCTTCCAGTGCTGGTAAAATGAATACCCAGGATGATGGGGGCAAAATGCTGATTACCTTTTGAACTGCCCAGAGAATGCTCTAAGCATTCTGGGGTGGTATATAAGTGTAATTGCTATTGCTGTGTTGTGTCTTTTATTTCCCCTGCGCCTGAATGTTATTAGAAAGTGGTGATGTGTTTTCTGAAGAATAGCCCAATATGTTTTGACCATGTGTCTTTTTCGGGGGCAAAAGGCCTTAGAGAAAGCAAACTAAACTCTCTGAAGAATATACTTCTGGAAGATTTAGCCTAGTTGTTTGCTTGGTTCCTTAGTTGTGACAAGTGTTAACAATTCCAGAACTCTTGTCTTGGGTAAATCATTCTGCTAAAAAAATTAGTCTTTAGTCCCAATTAGAATAAACCAATTGAATGAATTCTATTTACTAAACCAGCATTTAGGTTCCATTGATTGAACAGGTCTGTCTCAGTCAGGACTGACAGGTGAATCCCAGTACACTTTAGAATGACCTTCCCCAGCTTGGGTCCTTACAGATGTCTTGGTCCATATAATGTTTATGGCAGATCCATTCCTTAATCCAAGCCGGGATTATTAGATTCCGCTGGGCTAATCGTAGATTTCCACTCCAGGTTTTCTATTTGTGTTCAAAAAACCCAGTGTACAAGGACAAGTCAGCTTATAAGATGTTGTAGAATGAGCCGGGAAGTTTTAGTGAATAAAATCCATACTTCCTAGGACTTCCATGCTCATTGGTTATATTCAGTTTGCTTTTCTTTTGTTTGTTTTTTGTCTCAGAAGACAAGATCAATTAGCCTATTGCTTTATGCGGAGGGGGAAAGCTACAGAATTTTTAAAAATATCTTCTAATTTCACCGTGAATTTGAATTCTTGCTTCCAGAAATCCTAAATTGCTAAACACAATAGATTACTGTTCCTATCATACATAGCCAAAATTGGACAGAAAGGATGAGGATTGGGGCTTTTGCAGTCCAACACATCTGGTGGATGCCAGGTTGAGGAAGCCTGTTGTAAATAGACTATTTTAATATTTCTCTTTCTTTGTTCGCATTTTCCTAATGCCTTTAGTATGAGCAACTGCCTGCCTGTCTTTCCCTGCCATTTGCTTTTTTATCAAATCGCAGAGAAAAGAAGTGGCATCCAGTAACTTCAACTTACTAACAGGCATATCCAGTTGGTGAACTTCTTTTTTAAAAGTGAAACATCAACTTGAGTCTAAAAATCTGGAAGACAAAGAAGCCTCCAGGCAACAAGGCAATTTTCTTTAGTTGTCACATTAATATGGAAAAATGATGACATTATTGTAACCTTTTAAAGACGAGGGTAGCGCTGATGTTAAAGGCAAGGTTATGTCAGGAGTGAAAGAATGGCTTCACCTTCAAGGAAAAGGGGGGGAAATCTTCATTTTGTCTGGGGGGAAAATCCATTAATATCAGTTCTCGTTATCTGCCTTTCAGCCAATGATATTTCTCTTTTGTCAGCATTCATACCACTTATTGCTGCTAAATTATATCTCCTGAGATGAGTGACTGTCAAAATCTTATGGATAATCTACAATAATGATTCCAAAAGGAAATGTTGTACCTGCAACAATTTTACTCACACTTTCTACCACGTTTTCTTGTTTCATAGTCGCAGTCTCTGGGCATCTGGAGAAGGAAAGGGCAATGCAGTATTTTTTGTGCCCCAGAGAATGACTGCAGAATTATGGTAATCAATTGAACAATTCTTAGGTGTAGTCCAATAGATACAGGGATTTGTGGAAATCCCCAACCTATTCTGTACTTGAATAATGGCTTATTTGCCCTGTACCATTTAAGAAACACTCTTGACTCACTTTGTCCTCAGGCTATGCTTTTCTGGTTCTCCATTTTTTAAAACTTCCTCAAATTAAGGTAGTGGTGGACACAAATGGCTGTGAACTACCTTGCCTTCATGTCTGTACTGTATAACCTGTTCCATTTAAATCTATACAACACCCATCCTCAGTTCTAGTAGTATAACAGTATTTCAGTAAAGTAATGGACTGAGTTGAGTAACAAAACAGAGAAAAAGAGAAATGTCCCAGAAGGCAATAAAGAATATTTAAATAATGACCCATGCTCATGACCAAAGTTGATATATGCAGCATGGATGGTTGAGTTCCCCATTTGTAGTTTGTGAGTTTCCTGATGATGATGTTCCTTGTACTAACTTTGGCTTTGATATTCAGGCAGTTCTGCTTAAAAGAGAGTGTCCTGTCAAATGTCACTCCAAGGTATTTTGGTGCTGAACAATGCTGTAATCAGTTCCTTGCCATGTAACATCCAACTCAACCCTTGCCTCTTGGTTTTGAAGGTGGAAAGCACATACTCAAGTCTTGCTTGGATTAGGTTTCAAATGGTTGATGTAATACAGTACTATCCTAATTCTTCAAGTGCTCCAGTAAATTTTCCAGCTACCTCATCAAGATTATACAATAGAAGATTATACAATAGATTATGCTGCTTCATTTTTCAAGATATATGCCCCAAGCTTGAGTTACTGCCTCAGGGCAGAAACAGATATGAAAGGCAACCTGTGATTAGGAGAAAGGCTGATTTTGTATAATTGTCACAGCAAATACTATTCCTAGTGTGATTTGTAAATTGGCTTGCTCTGTTTTGTGATTGGTCTTCAAACTTAAGCATGGGATTTCTCTAAAGTCTACTTCATGAAACACAAATAACAGTTCCAAATATATTTCTCCATTAATTAACCTATTTATGGCTATTTCTGATATCTGTTTCTGCTTTAGAAGTTATTTTGTATCAAACCAAGTCAAACAAAAGCACATCGACACTTTCTCCTTCACTCTTCAGTAGCTATGAATAAGACTGCTATACATCTTTATTTGTTTTGGACTCTTTCTCTTCACTATCTTGCGAATTGCTCTAACATAAAATAACACGTTCACTTTGCCATCAGTAATAGAGTGCAGGTTTGCAATTTAGGTCTGTGAATTACACTGTTCATTCCTGTTCTGAATCTCACCTCAAGCATGATCTGAATTGTTTGACTTCAACCAGTCCCTGTTTCTTGGACTCAGACTTCCACAAAGAATCCTCATACATGAATAAAAGTACTGTAATTATATTATATAGGTTTTTATGCTGAGAAAGTAATTAATGCTGCAAGTCTCTGCATCACTTCTCAGAGGTGAGTGCTATTATAATCAGTGTAACACACTCCCATGTAATGTACATATGTGTCAGATTATATAGCATTGCAGACTGAAACCAACTGAAGCAGAATGGGATTTTTTTGTCCCATTTTCCATTTATCTCAGTACTGAATTAACAATGTGTTCAATTGTCTTGGTTAATGGAGTTTGTCACTGTAACCTTCTGCCTCCGCTCCTGAAGGTAAATCTCATTCATCTCAATCTCAAAATTGAAGGAGTACTTAAACTAGTGTTTCTGGACTGCTGGGCTTACAAAACAGACACTGCTGCCTTGGAGACCAACTGTTTCCACAATAACTTTGTACTGCTGCATTTTTTTAAAAAAATGCAGATAATTTATTTTCTTGTTTGGAGCACATAAATTTTGTAAAGGATCATTCATGGTGTCTAGCTTGTTAGAGGTAATTACAGCAAAATGTTGATCTGCGCTAGTTATGCACAAGGCCATCTGAGTCGCTAGGCAGAGTGGCAACTATTTCGGTCAAGCAGATTTAATATGTCACAAAGGGGCAACAAACTGTTACCTGATTTATTATTCTTGTACAGTAATACCCCGGATAACGTTATGACTTGGTTTCACAAGTAATTTTACTGGCTTTGGGTACCAGGCATCTTGGCTTAGTGGTGGGGCATTAATTGCTGCTCCACCTTGAGCCAGCCTTAACTTTCACATTCCATCTAACTACTAACTCTACAACAAAACGGGGAAGAAAAATATAAGTTCCTTTCCTTAGTACAGCACTCCATTTGCTGCTGGAAAAATATTTGGACTCCACTTGATACTGCAATTTGGGCTTGTTTTCCTTTTCTTCATCTTTTCACATTGGGAAGAGGCTTTGTCAATATTAAGAGTCAGATTCAAATCTTGGTAAATTTTTGAAAAACAGAATCCAAGTTCTTTTTCAAATTTATTGATTACAGCTATTCCCAGCATGAGGAAGAATCAACCACAAAAAGATAGTTTTATGTAGATTTGGGCTATACTTTGGGGAAAGGAAGCAGAAAGGGTCAGAAATAAGCTATTCAAGCAGCCACATTGCCTTTCTCAACACATGCAAAGCTTTAGCTATCACAAAACCAGTAGAAATGAGTCCTGGTACAAAGAATGGCAACGCATGGCTGTTCAGACCATACAGGAGGAACTACAGGTTAGATCATAGGTTCTCAAGTGTGGCTATCCAGGTGTTCTTGGACTTCAATTATCAGAAGCCCAAGTCAGCACATCTGCTGATCAGGGCTTCTGGGAATCGAAGTCCAAGAACATCTGGAGACCCACGTTTGAGGACCTATGGGTTAGATCTATTATTTGAGAGTGTTGGGCTAGTGGTAGAAGTAGCTGGGTTGCATTAGCAGTATATTCCATCAAAATATATATTTGCAGTAGAAAAATACAAAATTCTCATAATTGCAGACTTGATATAGCAAGTAAGAATATATCTCTGAGAAAATGGACTTGGCCAAGGTCTCACATGTGTCGATATCAAAGGATATAATATTTTAAGAGTAAGAATACTTCCTGGAAAAGGTAGACCTGACCAGAGTCACACACCTATTAATTGCTTTAAAGTTAACCTAGAGGAAACTGTTCAACAGGGTTGCTACTGAAAAACATTTGGAAAGTCAAGGTGGTACACAGTGATGCTTGTAACCAAGAGCATATTGCAGCTCAATTTTTATAATAACATCACTGCCATCCAGCCAATTCCAGCCTCATTCAGAGTTTTGATGGTTTCTTTTATCACCGTAAACAGCTTGGGCCCAGGAATGGGAAAGGGCCGTCCTGTTCCACAGGAACAGGCCTCAGGAGGGCATACCGTTAGATGCATCCTACCGCCATCAGAGATGAGAACAAGTGGAAGGACATTCTTCATGGCGGTAACAGATTCTGGAGAACCATTTCTGGACCTTTTTGATGCTATTTAGATTCCTGTTTAAAACCCTTTTTTGTGTTGTTTCTTTTAACAAGCCTGGAGTTCAGACCAAGACCCCAAAGCCATAAAAACTCATAGGAGAGGGGGAGCACAGGGAAGAAGAAGTCAGAGCAGGTTGACGACTTCTCCGCCCCTCCCCCTGCTCCCCATCAACATATTGTATTGTAATGTATTGTTTGTAAGCCTCCCTGAGTCGCTACGGCGAGTGGGCAGCAATATAAATTTGAACAAACAAATAAATATACTTCTTAAATATATCATATGCCTCAGAAACCTTGTTAGGGTCACCACAAGTTGGAATTAGCTTCCAGGCATGTGACAACAGCAAAGACAGTTAAATGGCATTTTCCTCCCTCATATGCTTTTTATTTGCTCTTTCTGCTGTTATGTTTCCTTTAACATTTGTGCCTTTAAACCAGGCACAGGGGAGCTTCCAGTGGTCACTGGTCACACTGGCTTCATCTCTACTCACCTGGGGCTATCACCAAATGTATAGTGTCCACAACTGCAGTACTGAAAATCCAGCAGTTTTCTGTAGAACAAATCATTGATTCACCATGCACCTTGTTCGCAAGTAGGATTACACTTTCAGGAGCATAATTTCACCTGGAGGCATTCATTCTGGCCAGTGAATCAATATTGCATTGCTATAAGTCTTGGACTAAAATTCTTCTATTGGTGTAGCCTTAGGGACCAATGACAAGCAATTCATCCCAGCAGAAACTTGTAATTCTAAACTAAGCAGCTTTCTTCTTCCGCATATAGGCCAGACGTGAAACTTTCAAAATGAAGGCACCATTGGGATTACTTCACTTATTAAATTGGTGCATATTAATTTTGTTTGGCCTCCCATATGTCACAAAGGCTAAATCAAGTTCACCCGTGGCTTTTTTCTTCCAAAGTGGCTTTTTTTTTTTTTGTGCTGCTGGGGGGCTTTGACTTTTTTTTATGTTGATATTATTTAAAGTTATTTTTTCCTGTGAGGATCTGCTACAGAGGGGAACGATGTGTCTGTAGACAGTGCTCTAGCTGCATTAGCCATTGGGAGTGATGTTCTGGATCATGGTAATCCATCCCCACATTTTCCCCACTGTCTCAATTAGCATCCTTTTAAAAATATATAGTACTGATGAGATTAGCAGTATATCACCCGTTCACTTTGTAGCAGGATCTTCTTTCTTTCATATTTATTTCCTGCCTGTTCCCCAAACAACATCCCATAACAGAGAGGGGCCAAGAGTATTGGAGAAATTTGTATAAGGAACAGCAAAAGTGTAAGATTTTAAATATAAAATAAAAAATTACTTAAGGTAAGTAATCTTTACATAAGAGTGATGATTCAGTCACCTGCTATAACACTTTAGCACTAGAGCACCTCTGCAGGAAAAACATTGGAAAAAAAATGAGGGAAATGATAACAGAAAGGAGCAATCAAGTTGAAATAAAGTGACATGAGAACTGTTTCTCTGATGTTTTTGGACTGCTGGCAACATTTCCAGAATACTGTGCAACCCTTCAAAACCAAGGGGTAACACATTAGACCATAAAAGGTTTTGCAAAAGTGGATCACATGGGGGGGGGGGGGAGACAGTGGAGGTGGGACCACAAGAAAGATGGTGTGGAGCGGGGAGTTGGATTGGAATGCCAATTGCCATCACCATTATGGACAATGAAATGCCAATCAAACCACCAAGCCTAATGTGAGAAATCATAATGATGCCAGTTAACTTCAGCTGTTAATAAAGCTGCCAAACAAACCACAGCAGACCTGAATCTCTGTGGCTCAGCTTTTCCGTATACTCACACCATATGTTTATAATATTAGCATTTGATATTGATATCATGTTAGCCTAAAGTTGTTTTTCATACTTGTTTACAAGTTTTTAATACCTGCTGCACAAGGGGAGAAAAAGAGCAGGTTTCCATTTAGGTAACTTATATGGAGTTGCGTTATGGTCCATTCAGTTCATTGCTGTCTACTGTGCTGAGAAGGGGTTCTCCATGGTTTCAGTCAGAGATCTCTTCCATCACCTGGTAACACCATCCATTCACCTACAGAGACTTTCTATCTAGAAAATATGTGTTTGTTACTGAGCTATGTAAACTCATAACCAGAGCATAAAGATGGTGGCTAATCATTGTGTGCCTGGGTGCCTGATGTGAATCAATTGATGCCATGAGGCCTCACTCTTATGTCTGATGAAGTTGACTTGGTCCACAAAAGCTCACGTTTAAATACAGGAGTTTGCCGCAACATTTTTTTTTTTGCTGTTTTGTTTTCTGATATACTTGCATAGACTAACATGGCTACCACTTCAAACATTTTGGCTAATCTCTGTTATTTGTTCTTAAAGCCAACTATTCAAGGTTTCCTCTTTTCAAGTGAAATGTAGATGAGTTACCACTTTTAAAACTAAACATTGTATTTTCCCTTTCTTGGATGAGAGGTTTCTAACCATAGCATATAAACAATAGGAATGTGATGTCCCTCCCCAAACGAGTCCAGCATGGCTGTTTTCCTAGGAAAAGTTACTTGCTTCCCACTTAATGTCTATAACCTAGAAGTACCTGTCCCTATTTGCAAGACTAGAAACATTTAACTTTTAGAAAAACAGAATAAAGTATTTGGAATGAGTTTTTAAAAGGTAATTAACCATTCAATATTTTATTAAATGTCTTATCCTTTAATACAGAAAAAAGAGGGGTGGAAAGTTTAAAAATAAAATCATAATTGAGGGAAGAACAAGATAGTTTTACATTTTTCCATACACATGTCACATGTGGCAATGAGGGCGGTGAAACGACAATATTTCACCGCTCTTATTGCCTCCGCGGATAATCGCCCAGCGACCTTGTTCCGGGTGACCAGGTCCCTCCTTGGTAGAGGGGGGTCTGGCCCTGGTTGGCAGGGATCGGCTGAGGCTTTTGCTGATTATCTGATGGAGAAAATCGCTCAGATTCACTTGAGGTTTAACCCCGGCGTGGAAGAGACAGAGATGGGGTTGACCAGAGTACAGTCCAGCCATGTTATCTGGGATCAGTTCAATCCAGTTGGCCCTGAGGAAGTGGACAGGCTTCTTGGATCTGTTTGCGCCACTGCCTGTGAATTGGATCTGTGCCCTGCCTGGCTAGTCAAGGCATCTAAGCAGTGGTGGGATGTCAAAAATTTTACTACCCCACCATGATATCATCACAATGTGGGCGGAGCTAATGTCATGACATCATGATGTGGGCGGGGCCAAAAATAAAAATAATTAAAAATAAAATACTAGGTCGGAAGGAACTACAGAATGAACTCACCACAAGAAGGCTTCATTTTGGAACTTTTCAACAGTTAAAGAAGTTAAGTACTAAGTCTTTGCCTAACCAGTTCTCAAGGATAATATGCCTTAATGTAAATGTAAAACAGCTGTACCTCCTTAAGGGTTCTCCAATTGGAACAGCAATTGGAATAGCACAGGTGTAGCTTATTGATGAGATAACTCCAAGACTTTGCTTAAAAACCCCAAGCCAGGCCACCAGGCCTGCTGGCCGCCAGGCATTTTTAGGAACTGTGGTAGCACGTCAATATAGGTAAAGGTATTAAATACACATTAAAATGCACACAGACACACCACATCCAAAGGCGAGTCACCTACTCTGGGGAGCATGCTATAGGGAGCTTCAGGCTAGCAGCTTCTCTTCCTCCTCCCCAATTGGGAGGATAGCAAGGAGGCTGTGCATATGCACCAAGCACCGTAGGCATGCATGCACACCAAGTGCTTGGCGTGCATGTGCAGTGGGGGAACCAGTAAAAAGGTAAGCCCCGAAGGTAGTTCCCCCAAAAAAGCTGCTACCGGTTCTCCGGGACACTGGGAAAAGTTAGTACCGGTTCTGGAGAACTGGTGAGAACCTGTTACATCCCATTACTGCATCTAAGGCTGTGTCAGGCGGTTGGGTCGAGGCAATCATAAATTCATCCCTAAAGGAGGGGTGTTTTCCAGCACCCTTAAAACATGCTTTGGTGTGTCCCCTCCTGAAAAAACCATCCCTCGACCCTACGGTACTTACCAACTACCGACCGGTATCCTACCTACCCTTTTTGGGCAAGGTCTTAGAGAAGGCAGTGGCATGGCAGCTACAGGAAGTCCTGGATGAAGCAGATTATCTGGACCCTTTTCAGTCAGGATTCAGGCCCGGATATGGTACAGAAACTGCACTGGTCGCATTGGTGGATGATCTTTGGAGAGAACGGGATGGAGGCCATCCCTCTGTCCTGGCTCTTCTTGACCTCTCAGCGGCCTTCGATACCGTCGACCACGGTATCCTTTTGAGAAGGCTCCAAGGATTGGGGATCCAGGGCACTGTGTTGGCCTGGTTTTCCTCATTTCTGAGCGGCAGGACCCAGTCGGTATGGTTGGAGAATGAGAAGCCCAGCCCTAGGTCTCTGCAATATGGGGTGCCTCAGGGCTCGGTACTCTCACCTCTCCTATTTAACATCTACATGAAGCCACTGGGTGAAATCATCCATTCCCACGGGGTGAGGTATCACCAGTATGCAGGTGATACTCAGTTGTACATCTCAGCCCGTGGGGACCCAAGCGGTGCAGTGGATGTCCTCTCCAGGTGCCTGGAGGCTGTCAGGGTCTGGATATTTATTTTATTTATTTATTTATTTTATTGAATTTACTACCCCGCCCCACTCGGGAGAACCCGACTCTGGGCGGCTTACATCGTCATAGAAACGGAGATAAAAAATAAAAACATATAAAATCATGAAATTTAAAAAATTATCTAAAATCAATTAAAGTTAAAAAACAGTACAAACTACACGCCAGTATCCCCCTGTTTCAAATCCGAAGTGGCACTCCTTAAGTGAGCCACTTAGTATGGGAACCCGTGTTCCCTGGTCCCCAAATATGTCCTGCCAGCCAGGTTTTCAAGCCCTTCCGGAAGGGCAAGAGCTCCGTCTGCAGGCGCAATTCGATGGGCAGGAGGTTCCAGAGGGTTGGGGCGGACACGGAGAAGGCCCTCCTCCTAGTGCTAGAGAGGTGTGCCTCTCTAGCTGATGGAACAACAAGGGAGCCTCTCCGATCCGCCCTGGTGGGCCGGACAGATGTTCTTGGGGTGACGCGGTTTCTTAGGTATCCTGGCCCACTACCATATAGGGCTTTAAAGGTAATAACCAGCACCTTGAATTGCACCCGGAGACATACTGGCAACCAGTGCAGCTCCCGGAGTAGCGGCGAAGCACGAGCATAACGCCCACACCCAGCCACTACCCGGGCCGCCGCATTTTGCACCAGCTGGAGTCTCCGGATGGTCATCAGGGGCAGCCCCATGTAGAGCGCATTACAGTAATCAAGTCTGGAGGTGACCAAGGCATGTGTGACCATGAGCAAGGAGTCCCGGTCCAGGAGGGGGCGTAACTGGCGTATTACACGAAGTTGTGCAAAAGCCCTCCTGGCCACGGCTGCCACCTGCTCTTCGAACAGTAGCCGTGAGTCCAGGAGGACCCCCAGGTTACGCACCGGGTCTGTCTGGGGCAGGGCTGCCCCATCCAGCACCAAAGATGGCAACTCCTGTGTTAACACAGGCCCCCGTACCCACAGCCACTCAGTCTTGCCAGGATTCAGCTGTAGCCCGTTGTCCCCCATCCAGACTTTAACAGCCTTCAGGCACCTGGAAAGGACTTCCACCGCACCACTTGGGTCCCCACGGGCAGAGATGTATAGCTGGGTATCATCTGCATATTGATGATACCTAACCCCATGGGAACGGATGATCTCGCCCAGCGGCTTCATATAGATGTTGAATAGGAGAGGAGAAAGTACCGAGCCCTGAGGCACCCCGTATTGCAGGGGCCTAGGGCTGGACTTCTCCTTCTCCAGGCACACCGACTGGGTCCTGCCCCTCAGGAATGAGGAGAACCAGGACAACACAGTGCCCTGGATCCCCAACCCCTGGAGCCTTCCCAGAAGGATGCCATGGTCGATCGTGTAAAAAGCCGCTGAGAGATCGAGAAGAGCAAGGACTGACGGCTCCCCTCCGTCCCGCTCTCTCCAGAGATCATCCACCAAGGCCACTAGTGCGGTTTCGGTACCATATCCGGGCCTGAATCCTGACTGAAACGGGTCCAGATAATCCGCTTCATCCAGGACCTCCTGTAACTGCAGCGCCACAGCCTTTTCCAAAACCTTACCTAAAAAAGGTAGGTTGGACACTGGACGGTAGTTGGAAATTACCGTGGGATCGAGAGACGGCTTCTTCATGAGGGGGCGCACCAGAGCATGTTTGAAGGGTGCTGGAAAATGCCCCTCTTTTAACGAAGCGTTGATAATCGCCTCGATCCAGCCAGCTGCCACGGTCTTGGATGCTTTAGTTAACCAGGCAGGGCAAGGGTCCAGTGCACAGGTCGTGGCGCGAACAGATACAAGAAGCCTGTCCACTTCCTCAGGGCCAACAGGATCGAACCGATCCCAGATAACATGGCTAGACTGCGCCATGGTCAACCCCAGCTCCATACGTTCCACGCCGGGATTCAGCTTCGAGCGGATGGGGGACAACGAGCTACAACTGAATCCCGGCAAGACTGAGTGGCTATGGGTCAGGGGTCCTGTGCTATCTCGGGAACTGCCATCTTTGGTTCTGGATGGGGCAGTCTTGCCCCAAACAGACCTGGTACGTAATCTGGGGGTCCTCTTGGACTCACGACTACTGCTCAAAGAGCAGGTGGCAGCCGTGGCCAGGAGGGCTTTTGCACAACTTCGTGTAATACGCCAGTTACGCCCACTTCTAGATCGGGACTCCTTGCTCATGATCACACATGCTTTGGTCACCTCCAGACTTGATTACTGTAATGCGCTCTACATGGGGCTGCCCTTGGTGACCATTCGGAGGCTGCAGCTGGTCCAAAATGCGGCGGCCCGGGTAGTGTTGGGGTGCGGGCATTATACTCATGCCTCACCACTGCTTCGGGAGCTGCACTGGCTGCCAGTATGTCTCCGAGTGCAATTCAAGGTGCTGGTCATTACCTTTAAAGCCCTATATGGTAGTGGGCCAGGATACTTAAGAGACAGCATCACCCCAAGAACATCTGTCCGTCCCACCAGGGCGGATCGGAGAGGCTCTCTTATCATTCCATCGGTTAGAGAGGCGCATCTCTCTAGCATCAGGAGGAGGGCCTTCTCCGTGTCCGCCCGGCTCTTTGGAACCTCCTGCCAACTGAGTTACGTCTGCAGACAGAGCTCCTGCCCTTTCGGAAGGGCCTAAAAACCTGGGCAGGTGTGGGGCCCCAGGAATGTTGGGTCCCATGTTGGGTGGCTGATCTGATAGGACAGCCACCCTTCTTACTGTTTTAGACTTTTAATTTTAACTTTTCAATCTTTTTTAGTATTTTGCTAAAAAAATTTATTTTAATTTTTGAAAATTTTTAAATTTTTAAATTTTTTAGTATTTTATCAATTACAGTCTCCACTATCTGAATTGTTAAGTGTATTTTTTCTGTATGTAGAGGGTATGATGGGATTGTTAGTAGGTTACACTTAATGGGGAATTGGTTGATTAACTATGTATTTTTTAATATATGTTGTAAGCCGCCCAGAGTTGGGTTTACCTGATTGGGGCGGGATATTAAATTGGAATAAATAAATAAAATAAAAAATAAAAATAAAATAAATCGGCCCGTGGAGATCCAAGCGATGCAGTAGAAGTCCTATCCAGGTGCCTGGAGGTTGTGAGTGTCTGGCTGGGGGACAATGGGCTACAGCTGAATCCTGGCAAGACAGTGGCTGTGGGTCAGGGGTCCTACATTATCTTGGGAGCTACCATCTTTGGTTCTGGATGGGGCAGTTTCCCCCCAAACAAACCTAGTGTGTAATCTGGGGGTCCTCTTGGACTCACAACTCCTGCTCAAAGAGCAGGTGGCAGTCGTGACCAGGAGGGCTTTTGCACAGCTTCGTGTTACGCTCGCTCCTAAATCAAGACTCCTTGCTCATGATCAGATTACACATGCTTTGGTCACCTCCAGACTCAACTATTGTAATGCACTCTACATGGGGCTGCCCTTGGTGACCATTTGGAGGCTGTAACTGGTCCAGAATGCGGCTGCTGTGGTCGTGGTGGGGTGCAGACGTTATGCTCGTGCCTCACCATTGCTCCAGGAACTGCACTGGTTGCCAGTTTGCCTCCGAGTGCAATTCAAGGTGCTGGTCATTACCTTTAAAGCCCTATATGGTAGTGGGCCAGGATACTTAAGAGACCATGTCACCCCAAGAACATCTGTCCATCCCACCAGAGCGGACCAGAGAGGCTCCCTGGTTGTGCCATCGGCTAGAGAGGCACATCTCTCTAGCACCAGATGGAGGGTCTTCTCTGTGTCCGCTCCGGCCCTATGTAACCTCCTGCCAACCGAGTTGCACTTCCAGATGGTGCTGCTGCCCTTCAGAAAGGGTGTTAAGACTTGACTGCCAGCGCAAGTGTGGGGTACGGGTCAGATGGTCACCCTGGCCTGCTTGCTTATTTGACTCCTTTTCTCTCTCTCAGTGTGTGAATCTTTTTCATTATTTTAAATTTTAATTTTTCTTGAGATTAGTTTTATCATATTGCTGGGTTTTTATTGATGTATCGTGTTATTGCTGTTTTAATGTTGTGTTAGCCACCCTGAGTCACTTGTGAGGAGGGTGGCATATAAACATGATTAAGTAAATAAATAAATAAATTTCCAAGTTTGTTAATCTGTCTATTGTAAGAGCTGTCAACCCTAACATTTCTGATACCTTCATCAGCCATTCTTCAACTGGTGGTACTTTATTGACTTTCTAGTTTGGGGCATATAAGAATCTTGCTGCTGTGGTCATATACCTGACCAAACAGGCTTATTCCTTTCTTCTTTACTCTCCACAAGGCTCAACAGAGGCAGTTCAGGTGACACTCGCAAGATACATTTCAACATTTTCTGCATTGTCAGATGTATTTTTTTCCTATATGTTTTACATTTCTTTACATGTCCACCACATGAACCTTCCATCTCTTGACAGATTTTTAAAATATTAGTTAGAAGACAAGGCAGAAGGCAAAAGCAAATGACTCCTTTTAACAGAGAAATAACCAAGATGCAGAAATCTACTCTGATGAAAATTTGCGTGTACTTGGTGACATTTAATTTGTTCAGTATGATTATCTTCATGTTAATTCAGCTAGTACAATTTTCCCCAATGCTGAATAAAGTAGATTTCCTGGTTCTGATGCAAATATTTGTGCTTAGCATATCCCTAAGCAGCAGTATAAGACCTGAATTTAGAAATCTTTATAGATATGAGGTGACCACCATATTTAAAATGCTGTTGTCTGGAAAGGTTAGGTGTACCTTTGAGCTTGGCAGTAGATAGATACCATCTTTTTCCATTATTGGTTCACACCAAGTGTACCTAAGAGCATGTTTGTACAAGCCAGCGATAATAGTATTAGGAGCAAATACTTTGTGCACTGCCTAGAAGAAAGCTGTGCTGCCTCTATGTTGTGTGTGCAATGCCTACCTGGTGCAATGCTGGTATTAAATAAATGTTAAATGGCTAATATATTACTGATACCATTAGGGACTGTGTCTGCCCTAAACACTCATATAAATGTATGGTAATCTCTGTTGTGTGGGAATGAGTTAAAAGGAGAAGGGATCCACATTTGACATCCTCATGGCTTTTTGCAGCATTAGAACTAAACCAGAATCTCACTAACATCATGGGTGGCTTTGGCCAGGAATGAGAAACATTTGTGAACCAGTTACTGGGTGTTGTATCCGGAGTAAAATTTGTTTCTAGAAAGGTACATGTTTAACATTTGCAAAATTGTCCATTTGCTGTGACAGGTATGGTGTATGTACAGTGTAGGTACTCAAGACAGTTTTAATATCCCTGTTAACTCTGTCCAAGTTTTAAACCAAAGCTAGATGTGTAGCTGAAGTGAAAATTATGGAACACCAAAATACGGTAATATAAAACGTAAGTTGTAACATTCAGGACCTTGGAGAGTGAATCAGAAAACAGGGCTTTGCATACTTGGATGCCTTGCTGCAGACTTTTGCTAGAAGCTGCCGGCCAAAACATGAGGGCAATGGCTAGTTCCTCTTCATGTTCCCCAGCAAATAGTATTGAGTAGTATCTGTCTCTGCAGGAAGCATATAGCCAATGCAATTGTTGATAAGCTTATTCTTCAACAGAATGGACAGCTCTAGCAAAGCCCCTGTGGGAAGAAATAGAAATTTTAAACAAAATTTATTACAAGTTCAAGAAAGGGAGTTGCTACTTCTCATTTTCACTGTTGGAGACATAAATCCTTTCTTCTGTCTCTCTGCGGGCAAAGATGAGGAATAGCAACAGTCTTCTCTTTGGAGGTGAGAAGGAAGCCAGGGATTCTCAAAAGACTTCTCAAGTGAGTAAGAGCCAATATTCTGTGCATAAAGGACACATTTACACAAAATTGTGCAATTCATGCAGTTTGTGCAATCGTGTGAGTTGCCCCAGACTATAATGATTGTTGCTTTCTTTAAGAATTTGAAACAGGTGAAGGGATATTGGCACATCTTTCTTAAGGGTTAGTCAATCTTTCTCTGTGTGCTGTGTGCACATAAGATGTGCTTCTCAACGGGAAAGGGGACTGGAGACATTTCAAATGAATTACACAGACTTTGCAGGAATGGGAGAACTCTCAGTCTTATTCTTGACTAGAGATAAGGGATTTAATAGGTATTTAAAATTCCTCATTAATTGGCCTTGTCAGCCCAAACAGCTGAGAACAAAAAATTAAACAGTTATATATTTTCCCCCTAGTACTAATGAAATTTCCCCTTTTTAGTTTGGTTATGAAGAACTGCAGTTGGAAGCTCACATTTTAATATGTTAGAGAGGTGAGGGACATGTGACCTTCTTGTTGTTGTTGAACTACCATTTCCTCTGTGCTTGCTGTACTGGGTGTGATTGATAGGACTTGTCGTCTCACTATATTGGGAGGGCTACAACTCCCTGCCCATGCTGCAATTCAACCTAGTCAAGGCTTAGCATTCCAGACACTAGGGATGTGCAAAATCAGATAGCAAATGACAAAGTCTGGGAAGTGAATTCTTGTTTCAGTTGGGTGAAAGTGTGTCCAATCTATGAATGTCTCCTGCAAAAACATTTTCATTTGACTATATGGCATATCAACAGTAATTAGAACAAAATACATGAACTTACAAAGAGACTAATAAGTTGGGTGTATAAGATAAGATTCAGCAAAATCTTCAAACCTTTGCTTGGGAGCAACCTGTTGCAAAATTTTTAATTTAATGCATTATTTTTAAGTTGTAAAAAGGACTGGTGCATGAATATGAAAAACCTGTCATAGGAAGCTAAAATATTTATTTATTTAAATTTGTTTATCGCCCTCCTCCCAAAAGGGACCCAGGGCGATTTACAACTATAAAACCATTTAAAAGAATTAAAAAACTTTTAAAACTTTTTTAAAAACTTAGTATTAAAAGCTAGAAATTGTAACATAGGCATACTGGGGTCAAACCAACCAATTGGCTCGGGAAATTGAACCATCCTCTCCCCAGACCAAACCTGCCAGCCAGGTTTTCACTCCTTTTCTAAAGGGCAGCAACTCCGTCTGCAGGCGTAGTTCTATTGGGAGGAGGTTCCAGAGGGGCGGGGCGGACACCGAGAAGGCCCTCCTCTTGCCAGCGAGGTTAGCTTAAATATTCTTTTCTAAATCAAATTGCCTCTTAAGGATGCCAGTGCGAGTCAGGGCTTGAATTTATCAGCTATGCCTTAGATTTTGTACTTTAGTACAGGAGGAATATAGATTTGATTCTGGAGGGGGTGTCAGAGCAACATTAAGGTAAATGAATGTATCCTTCCATTTACAACATTATCCTTCCAAGCATGTAAATCTGTCCATACCACATATGTAATATATTAGACATGCAAAGGAAGCCACGCTATCTCCCAACATCAGACAGGCGCTTGACTAGACATTTAAGAGAAAAGCCTTTGTCCTTTTAAAAAAGTGTAGTGAATATTCACTGCTTTTCTAATGCATGCTCATTTTTCCCTTTTGTTTTTTACATCCTCAACCCTTCCATGGAAGCAAGAAAGTGATTAATTTGTCAGTATCCTGAACTGGCTGTCTTATTAAGCTACTTCAGGTTATTGAGAAATTGCCAGCAGACTGCTCTGGACCAAATAGGATTGCTTTAGGCCCAGATGGATTTTGAATGTGATCAGACGAAATGGACCTTCTATCAACTCTATTTAGCTTGATCCAGCCCATTCCTTTCAGACTGTGGACAAGCCCTAATTTCATCTGAATGTCAATTTAACAAGTGAGCATTTCATTGCTTCTATTACTTCCAGTCAGCCTGATCAACAGCCAGAAAAGACACGTTTAATCTAAAGAGACAAGAGGGGATACTGGCTTGGAGCCAGACTGAAAATAGAGAGGGAGGAAATTGTCGCTGATTTTCCATTTTCCCTCTCTTTCCCAGTGCTGTTCTTCATGGTGTTCCAAGAGGGAGGAACCAGAAGATTTCTGGGAGACTTAAGGGGCTCAGGAGGGGGAAGGGTTGGCCAAAAAAAATGCAACACACTATCTTACTTGGCACGGTTCTGGTGTGATAGCATTCCAGACTGTAGAGACACCATATTCAAATCTATAGACCACAGGTGGAGAACCAGTGGCTCAAACTATAAGCTTATCCTCCCTGACTAGTGGTTGTTGTGGCTGGGGCTGATAAGAGTTGAAATCCAATAGGATATGGAGGACCACAAGGATTAACTGTAGCTGTAGATATCAGAGACACAACAGTAGATCATGCAGGTACTATAGCATCTGATCTCATTCTTGACAGCACAAGCCATACGTACATAAGGGCAAATCCAGAACAGCGTTGAGATCTGTTTACCATATTTGCCGGCATATAAGATGCACTGGAGTATAAGATGCACCCCATTATTACAAAAATAGCCCATGATAGGTCACTACATACAGTACAAGACACTCCATTTTTCCAGTGTATTTTAAAGAGGGAGTGGGTCTTATATGCCAGCAAATATAGTACAGTAATACCTTGGATAACGCTAAGACTTGGTTCCACAAGTCTTGGTGTTATCCGATTTTTAGTGTTATCTGATCCATGTTAAAATCCTATGGGATGGATCAGATAACGTTAAAGCTCCTTAGAGATACATCGTAACCGCACAGGCTTTAGCGGTTGTTATCCGATCCATCCCATAGGACCTTAACGTTATTTGATCCAATTCTCCTCCCCAGATTACTTAACGTTATACAATTTTAGCGTTATCCAAGGTAAACGTTATCTGAGGTATTACTGTATATCAGAGCTAGGAAGTAACTCGTTACAAATGACTATTTGAATTTAATTCCTCTTCCAGTAAAGCATTTATATTTACATTGTATTATGACTGTTAAAAAGTTACATCACCTCTTTTGTTGCATAAAGGAAACACTTTTGGAGTTACTTTTGTTGTTATAGAAGTGTTGTTTAACTAAGTTGTGGAGGAGAAATTTCCAGTGGTACAAATGCTGTCTCCTGATTTGTCTGCCTGACAAATGACCAGGCACATTGCCAACATGATTAGCATGGAATCGGATATGCTTTCAGGCACACCATTGGGACCTTGTCAATTAGTAACTTTCACTTACTCCAGAGTAATATCCCAACAGGATTGTGGTCATAGCTTGAGCCACTCATGAGCCAGCAAAGTTGTGCAACATGCTTCTTATAGGGACTCACCAAAGTATGTTTCTCACTTCACTTAGAGATGCTTGAGAAATCTTTCCAGTTCCTCCTTCCTTTCTAGTCAGTCACTGACATGAGCTGTGGCTTTTTTATGTACATCACTGCAATCTGGCATGTTTTCTTACCTACTTGTTATATTTTCTTTTAATTGCTTTTATTGAAAGTTGTGCTAAATCTTGGCTTCATCTTCACCATACTTTTCATAGTGCTTTTGACCAAAACAAAAAAATCTATTTTTAACATTAAATGTAGAAACAATGCCAGGTAATTCATTAACAAATATGTATCTCTTTTATCTTCTAGAAAACCAGCTAACTAATGAAAAAGATCTAATGCTCTTGAAAAAAGAAGGATTCTAAAGATTTCAGAGGTCAAACCTGAAGAATGGAATGGAAAGGTTTTATATCTAACATTACTTACTGGTAGAAATCAGTGGGCTATTTGTGTAAGCCAGAGAAGATGAATCACACAAACCTCACTACAGAAGCCAGTGTGGCTGCCAGATCAAAGACAGCCACAGAAAACATGCTCATCGCCCTGACTCTGTCTATAATTACAACCCTAACAATGCTGTTGAACTCTTCTGTCATTTCAGCCATCTGTACAACAAAGAAGCTCCATCAGCCAGCAAACTATTTAATATGCTCACTGGCGGTAACGGACTTACTTGTTGCTATTTTGGTCATGCCTTTGAGTATTACATATATAGTGATGGAAAGGTGGACTTTGGGATACTTTCTCTGTGAAATATGGCTGAGCATCGACATGACTTGCTGTACCTGCTCAATACTTCATCTTTGTGTCATCGCACTGGATAGATACTGGGCGATTACAAATGCCATTGAGTATGCCAGGAAGAGGACTGCAAAGAGAGCTGGCTGTATGATTGGTGCCGTGTGGACAATATCTACTTTCATCTCAATGCCTCCTTTGTTTTGGAGAAACCACAGAGGTACCACCAATACCAGCGAATGTCAAATTCAACATAACCATGTGATCTACACCATTTACTCCACACTTGGAGCTTTTTATATACCTTTGACCCTCATACTGATTGTTTACTACCGAATTTATCATGCTGCAAAGAGTCTTTATCAAAAACGTGGGTCAAGCCGGCATCTCAGCAGCCGGAGTACTGACAGTCAAAACTCATTTGCTAGCTGTAAGTTCACACAGACGTTCTGTGTGTCCGACTTCTCCACCTCTGATCCAACCACGGAATGTGACAGAATGCACGCTTCCGTGAGGAGCCCTACTTTTGACAGCGACTTGGATTTCATTGGAGACCGCCAGCAGATTTCCAGCGTTCGGGAACGCAAGGCTGCACGCATTCTTGGTCTTATTTTAAGTGCGTTCATTCTGTCTTGGTTGCCATTTTTTATTAAGGAGCTCATTGTGGGCCTTGGGCTTGGCAGAGTATCTGCAGAAGTGGCTCATTTGTTGACATGGCTTGGCTATGTGAATTCACTGATCAATCCACTGTTGTACACTAGTTTTAATGAAGATTTTAAACTTGCATTTAAAAAGCTTGTTAAGTGTTGGTAACACTCTTAAAAGAACTCTGGGCAGTTACTTACCCACTTTACATATGAGGAAAAACTGACTTAACCAACTTGGCTTTTCTTGTTTTTTAGGTTGAGAGTGGCTCATAAAGAGAGGGTTGTTTTGCTCGTCTTTCTGCTTAATTACTCTTTAACCTGCAAATCTGTCCTGTTTTCTACCTCTTTCTATCATGAATATATAGGTTTCTGTATCATTGGTTGCAATTTTTACATTTTATTAAACAGATTCATTTTCTCCCTCCTTTCCCCTCTTTTTTAAAGATTGCACTTAAGACAGTGTATTCAAGCCACTTGTAATAAATTATGGACATCTGCCTGTGTCCGCAGTAACCCATCTTTTTTTCCCTCCCTATTGGAATCTCTTGTATTTAGCCACTAAAAATATACGCCTTGTGCTGAATCTGACAAAAGGCCTGTCTAGTCCAGGATTCTGTTTCACAGAGTGACCATGCAGTGGTCTACTGAAAGTCTTCAAGTAGAACATCAGCACAACAATATCTACTTGTTTGTGTTCCCCAACAAGTGATACTAAGAGGCATTCTGTCTCTGGTCCTTTTGGTAGCATGGCCACCCTATCTAGGAGTCACAATCTTTGCCTGCATGATTTGTAACAGGGAATTGGTTCCTTCCTTCTAGAGAAGTACAGGTAAAGGACGCAATTGCTTGAAAGCCAGTCAACTCTAGGGGGTGATGCTCATCTCCGTTTATAAACAAAGAGCCAGTGCTGTCTGCTTCTGCAGATGGTTCCATGGACATGTGGCAGGCATGACTAAAAACCTGAGTGCACTGAATGCTTTTACCTTTCCTGCTAAAGCGGTACCTATTTATCTACTTGCAACTTCTTGCTTTCGAACTGCTAGGTTGGCAGGAGCCTGGCCAGAGATGCGAGTTCACTCTGTTGTACAACACTCGGACCTCGAACTGCTGACCTGCCAACCTTCCAGTCATCAAGTTCAGTGTCTTAACCACTAAGCCATTGCCCAAACCAAGTATATCTTCACCAATTTTTTTCCCAGCAGGTAAAGACAAAAAAGTTTTCTTCCTGCTGGGCTAGACAATTTCAGAAACTACTTATTTCACATAATCCACTATATTTTCCACCACCTGATATAAGCTGGTAGCAGCTTCTTAGGCCCTTGCATGCGAGGGCACATTTTGGAAAATCAGTTGCCCCCGAATGCATTTGGTTACTCGGTGTTCTGCATTTGTTAATTCTGCTGCAATATATGAATTTGACAAGGGTGAGTTGCATTTCTGATAACCAACCCTCCCCATTTTTCCAGGCTTGGGATGAGTATATGATTGTACAACTGGGTTGGTAGCAACTTGGTAGATTAGATTCAGAAATTAAGAGGACTTTATTTAGTCAAAGCTAACTTAAATCTTGTGACTTTCCAGTTAAGTATGACTAAATCTGGGTCCTTCCCAGAGCTTAGAAAAGTTACTCTTTGTTAATTCACAAAAATCAGAATCCAACAGCCAAAAAAGTTTCTCTGGCTAGAAATAGTTTCTCTGGTTAGCTGTCCCTTGCTGTGAGCTAACCCAGTACAGTTGTACCTCGCTTAAAGAGCATAATGCGTTCCACAGGATTGCTCTTTAAACGAAACACCATTGTAAATGACCAATTGGGGGGGGGGGTTTGCGAACCCCAATTTATTTGTTAAGCGAGTTTTTGGTTGGTTTTATTTGTTAAGCGAAGCGAACTTTCAGAGAAAATTCTGCTCTTTAAGCGAGTTAGTCTTTAAGCGAGGCACTCTGTATGCGAGGTTTGACTGTATACAATTTGCATGCAACACATTACAGCAGGAGTGTCCAAACTTTGCAGGCCACAGGCCGGTTATGTGGTTCGAGGAGCTGGTCACTATGGCCCCGGGGCTGGGTCCGGCCTCTGATGCCAATTCATCCAGCCCATGAAGCCCTCATCACACCTGAAAGTGGAAGTAAAACATGCCCGTATGGAGCGACAAAGGCTTCGTGGGCCAAATGAATTGGCACGGGGGCTGGATCCAGTCCCCAGGCCATAGTCTGGGCACCCCTCCATTAGAGGGCAACCTTACTCATGTACACCTGCGTGCATTATGAAGCATTTAGCCTTGAAAAAGAAGGGCTAACAGAAGAGACTAGTTTCAAGGGCAGGTCTGAAGAAGCCCCTTCGCACTGAGCACTGCTGTTCCCAAGGGAAAGTATTAGAAGTGCTCTCAGATGGTGAACCCCACAGTATGGACTTAAAAATAAATAAAAATCACTGACCACTTGATTTGTCTTTTCCTCCTTAACAGAATTTCTCCCAGACAGTACAGTAGTGGGAAAAGGCAAAAGACTTGTTCATCAGAGAGGAACCTGGGAGTTTTTTTCCTTGCAGAAAGAAATAGTCTGAGTCTTGCTGGCCCCGCAAGTATATTTGGTGTTACTTTCATAAGGGTGAGGTTGGGGAGCCTTACAGAGTATAGCAGACTGCACGGAAAAGGAAAGGGGGTAGGAAATCTGATGGTGATATCTGGAGTGTTTCCATCTGATTTCCCACCCTCTCCTGCTTGCTCTCTTGTCACTCCACATAGCAGGTTCCAGAGAGCCTTTGTTAGGGGTTCTGGATGTTGACAGAGGAACAAGAGAGCAAAAAACCCATCCCATACCATCTCTTTTGCATAGGCAAATCTGGATCCAATCTCCTATATCTCATAACAGCTATATTCCAGACACATTTTCAGGTGGCAACAGTTCTTTCAATAGCTCAGCAGTACTGCAGTTTTGAATGAAATGAGAAGTCGAAGGGTTTGAGCCAAGATGTTCTTGCTCCAATAGAAGACCTTTCTGCTCACACAACATATTCTTTGGTACAAGATGGACCTCCCTGAGTAACCCTTATTCTCGGGTTCTGGTTCTATTGTTGTCTGTACATGGATGGTTACTTGCACAATTTCTTCTTTTCCAATGAGAAACAACTTTTGGGAGGCCGGGGAAAATTGCTGTGTTGAAGCGGGGAGCAAAGAAGTTTCATTGGGTATGTAACACTCTGTTTTCACTTCTGAAGATCCAAAAGAAAGAAAGAGGTCCTCAGAATAAAGTTATCCCCATGACAGTCCTTGGTTTCTGGGTCACATACAACGTATGAGCAACTGCTATGTATTTGTGATGCTATAAGCTCATCTTCTGGAAAGACCCAAACATTACATTTTAGCTTGTACATCAGGAGTACACAGTATGGTTCTTGTGATGTTGCTGGATTGCAAATCACATCAGCTCCAGCCAGCACAGCCAATAATGAAAGGTGATGGGAACAGTCTGAAAGGTTTGGCCAGTTCAACACATTGCCCTACTCTCATAATATATACACAAAACAAGGCACACAATTATTGAAAGCTGCACCTGTGGCGGAAAAAAAAAATGATGACAAGTAATAAATTTTCTTACTTTAAAAAAAATTCAAGAAACTTGATCAGCGAGCTATATAGCCCAATAATATTGGTATCAATCAAGCTTGGGTTTCAGCTCCATATTAGGATCTAATCATAAGATTGGCATAGGCTTGTTTTTTTAAACCCTGACATAGATTTATGCTGAAGAAGAAAATCACAGAAAAATATTCTGTCTTGGAAAGAGATCATTACCTTAGCCTAACACAAATACCACCCTGCATTTAGAATATGGTGGTTTATTGATGGCGCCCACTCATGTTCTCAACTTACTGAGAATAAACACTAGCCCCATGCAGTTAATCAAAACACACAGTGACACTACAGTTTAATACTGAGGATTCTGTGAATTCAAATGCTATGTTGACAACAATTAAAGAGAAAATCAATATAATCTTTGCAATTTATAGCCTTTAAACCTACGGTAGAGCAGGTGGGTTTCTCTTTGGAGCTGGCTGAGCTATAGCTGTTGCGTGCCAATGATATCCTCTGAATTCAACACAGACTGAGTGGTTGGCCTGAGCTAGATACATGGTGAAACATGGGGAACAAGCAAACAGAAATGTTGTCTCTTAGGGAAAAAATGGAGAATCAAGAGTAGATTCCTTTGGCCAAATAGATTGGCAGTGCTATGACCTTATGGATAGAGTTTTGGAAGAATCTGAACTCTCAGGATCAGAGGTTGAGAAATGAGAGTCCCAAATACCCTTTTGTAGATAGTGTTTATTTTATGCAGTGTTTAAATTAAATACATGTGGTCTTTTGCTATCTAACTTAAAGTCTTGCAGCATTTTGTCAGCACTTTTACCTCCACTTGATTTTAGAGAATATATCATCTACTGCAAAATACTAAAGATTGATTTATCTGCAAGTATAGAGCCTCTTAGTTCCCTCCGTTGGGTTAACTCAGGACATTGTGATGATTAAGAGTAAAGACAACGTTGTATTGCCTTCTTATTCCCCATAGAGGAGCTGTCTAGCAGTTG
Source organism: Furcifer pardalis (assembly GCA_030440675.1). Taxonomy (NCBI): domain Eukaryota; kingdom Metazoa; phylum Chordata; class Lepidosauria; order Squamata; family Chamaeleonidae; genus Furcifer; species Furcifer pardalis. The sequence continues at coordinate 44,521,649 of CP126890.1, read as the reverse complement.
AATATTTCACAGTACAGATGGCAAAAGAGTTTTCCATGAAATCAAAGTAAAGAGACCAGTGTAAGAAGGTCAGGGCAGGCTAAGTAACATACATACACAGGTGTGTCCTCTGAAAACCCCATTACAGCTGAGAGCTCAAGTGGAACATTGTTCCAGCATCTGCTACTTGAACATTGCCTTACTTTGAACAACCCTGTACTTTTAATCGCAGTAGCAAGCCAAGTGGAGTGAAGGATGTTGCCCAGAGCTACAGAACTAAGCTGAGTAGTCTGGCCATCTTCATCTCCGTTCTCCAAGGGTATAGGAGGGGAAGAGTTAAGAGACTCCACATCTGTGGGCAATTTGTTTTTTAAAATTCCCAAACAATGTTATCCAAATTAAAAAGCATGGTCACAGGTACTGACAAGTGCACCTGCCTCCATGACAGGCCCAAGCTGTCTTGCTGCCTGAGGTAGGAACTGTGTCCCACTGCAACACCAGGGACACACCTTCGCCAGAAGGTAGGTCACATGATATAGCTCTTTAGTCTTGGAGGAGTCAACAGACATGTCCCAATTGCAGTGGTAGCTGTAGTAGTTTGGCTATCACAAGAGTCCCTCTTGTTTACTGGCAGAGGAACTTCCACTGCCAAGGTTTACAAGCACTGCCTCCATTGCTGCTGCACTTCCAGAAACAGCCACTGGTCTCACCATCACCATCAGAAGACTCGCTTGATAAAAACTAGGAGGAAGTTTCCTGGTTGTATGCTCTTCCTTCGTTATATCCTTCTAATATAAAGGGGAATATAGAGTTAATAGAGCAAGACATTATGCACTGGGTCTCTAGGTCAAGGAAGTAATTCTGGAAAAGGCCAAACACTTCCAGCAAACCGGCCAAAAACTGCCTGCAGATCTTCAGTTCCGCGACAATGGCTGAAATCTGGCTGCTTAGCATAAGCCAAATTGTGACTTTTGATCCATTCATCCCTGATTTTAAGAAAGAAAAAAAACAGTGTCCTTCCCATGGTGCTTGGGGGCACAGATGCAAGCTGTTTTCGTGCATACATCCCCAAGAACTGCAACAGGGACAATTTGTTTACCATGGAAGACACTGAAAATTAAGATTAGGTTTATGCTAAGGAATAGGATTTTGACCAACAAGGCATATCTTAAAATGAAATGACAGTCTGCTTAATTGATTAAAGAAGGTACCCGTTATCTTCTTTCTATGTTAGAAAACTAAAACAGAATGCTTCAATGAAAAGTGTGAGAGAGAAAACAGTGCAACAGAGAAAATGCAGAACTGGGGAAAGATAAAGAATCCCTTGCTCATGGCTCCCCTTACAGTCCAAAAGACCACACTGCAGCTCTTTAGCACTGCACTGGTTTCCTGCTTTACAAGATTGTTGTGAAGCTAACATGAGAATAGCAATTTCTGTACCTTGGCAGTAGAATGCCATTTAAACAAAATATAAGAATCTATCTTGGACCCCTTGTATGACCTTATATTGTGAAAGGAACGAACGGTATGGCCATTCTATCCCACTAAAGTGGGGGGGGGGGTTCCACAACCTATGGCCTGTGGGCCAGCCTTGGCCCCTGATGCCATTCCATCCAGCCCGCAGCAATGACCTTGAAATGCGGATGCACCCACGCATGCACCAATGTGCCCGGCACCATTGTGTCTGGCCTGTTCAGCTGACCAAGGGTGAGTAGTCAGGCCTGTGGTATGTAAACCTTGAGAATCCCTGCCCTAAAGGTGTTGTGTGGACCTAACATTCTGAGTCCTGTTCTGCTTCCAAGCCAACACATATTCTGACCCACCAACCTCCTAGATACAACTTTGCTGTGCCTCAGTTAGAAAACCCTAAAGGCATGCTTTGGATTTTGATATAACCAGCGATGATCAGCAACACTCAGAGGAAGAAAAGGCTGGAAGAGACCTGGCAGGTTGACTTTATTGGGTGAGGGAGGTGGGGAGATAACTGGTCATTTTAGAAAACATTATAGGTCAGTCAACTCTTCTCAAACAAAATCTGAAAAGGAAATGACAAGGATACCTTCCCCCACTCTTGCAGAATCAGCTGGCCAAATAAAGAATGGGGCTAACATTTCAGGTGAAGCCTTTGAAAAGACAGTCAGTAATCAAGTACGCATTGTAAAGCTTGAAAGCTCTAGCACAGATCAGAAGAAATAGTATGGGAAACCGAAAAGCTGGACCTGTACGTTTAAGGGGGTAGTGAGGCTTCTAAGAAAACAATGCAAATATTTGCCTGATTTCCATGCCTCATATGCTAATTCCTGGTCTACCGAGCAGAGAAGAGGCAACTAAATCCTCACTCAGAGCTCTCACCCCCACATTGGGAGGCCAAGCAGCAGTATTAGAATCCTTAAAAGAGCAAAATCCCCACCTCCTTTGGAATTTGAAGGAAACAGCTCTCTCAATGGATCTGCCAGGATGCCTTTGAAAAAGGAAAACAAATTAAATACTTTATGAAGAACCAGAAGATGTAGGGATAAAATCAGATGGGACTTCCTCTTTCCAGTCATTGTGATGCATAACAGGGTAACTGATTCCATGTGGCTCCACTGTGATTTTCTCCAAGCAGAAAGAATCATCTATCCACTCACTCCTAAAGAAGCCAAATGTGGTGACAGAAAACCCTGAGAACTTCAGGTTTGTAGCCAAGGGCGAGGTCATTGAGAGGGTCATGGCTGAACACTGCAGGCATTCTTTGATAAAACCAACTGTCTGAATCCATTCCAGTTGAGGTTCAGACCTCATCATGGCACCGAGACTGCATGGGGTGCACTGTTCAATGATCTTCCCTAGGAAGCAGGTGCGGGAGGGCTTCCTCCTTCCTGGATCACTCAACAGCTTTTGATACCACCAATCACAGTATCGTCTTGGAGAGGCTCTCAGGGTTAGGAATCAGAGTCACTGTATTATGGTGGCTCTGATCTGTCCTTGATGGTAAGATCCAGAGAATTTAACTCAGAGTTTGTCTCAGCCCCATGAATACTCCAATTGGGGTCCCACAGGGGTCGATAATCTCCCTGATGTTATTTAACATCTATATCATACTGCTGGTAGGGGTCATCCAGAGAGTTGGAGTTTAGCGCCATCAATATGTGAATGATACCCAGCTCTATCTCTTTCACATCTCCTGTACTGAATGAGGTCTTGTGCCTTGATGATTGACCTCGATAATGGAATGGACAAAACCAAACAAACTGAATCCCGTCAAGACTGAGGTTCTGTTATTGGAGGGGATGGTCGACCTGGTCCCCATTTTAGATGGGGTTGCTCTTACTCCAACATATGAGGTTCACTGATTGGTGGTCATTGGTTGGCCTCAACCCTGACCTGCAAATTGCAGCAATCTGTAAGCCTGCTTTTTTCTAACTTATTCAGATTTCTCAGCTGCAGCCCTACTTGGACAGGCAATCCATAACAACTCTGGTCCATTCATTGGTCGCCCTTTTCGAAAGCCAGTCTTATCTGACTCTAGGGTTCAGCACCCATCTCTGTTTATAGCCAAAGAGCCAGTGCTGTCTGAGTCTGCAGATGTTTCCATGGACATGTGACAGGCATGACTCAACACCAGAGTGCACGGAATGCTGTTTACCTTCCCATCAAAGTGGTATCTATTTATCTACTTGCGATTTCTTGCTTTCAAACCGTTAGATTGGCAGGAGCTGGGACAGAAATGGAAGCCCACTCTGTGATGCATCACTTTGGTCTCGAACTGCTGACCTGCCGACCTTCCAGTCGCCAAGTTCAACGTCTTAAACACTAACCCACCACAGTCAGTAATTAGGTTCTTTTAAATCTGCTGACTTTTCTAGAAACTCGTTAAAAACAGACTGTTATTGATTTCACCACAAGATGGTGCTTTAAGACTATAGATGAGACTTTAAAATGCACCTTACCTTAAAACTGATAGGACAAAGTAGCCTTTTCTCTTCCACACACACCCCTTTGTGTGCCAACTTAAAGAAAATTTCTCATGTTGCAATAGCCATTGAAGAAAACACAATTCATATGGAAAGGCACTTTGCTCCACTAAGCCATGCCCTCAATTCCTATTTTTCTAAATTGGATCCAGAATGTAAATCAGGGATTCTCAACTTGCGGCCCATGGGCCAGATGCGGCCTGCAGCACCATTTCATGTGGACCCCTCACTGCCTCCACCACACCAGGAAGTGGCCATCCAGCTCCCGAAGATGTCTGAGGGAGTGTGTCACGGCCCCCGGTTTAAAAAGGTTGAGAACTCCTGATGTAAAGAGTAGGATTTTCATTGTTGGGCTTTCCTGTCGCCTCTTTTGGATGTTATGAACAAACATATAAAATAAGCAAAGGGACAGCAGACTAAAGGTAGACCTGGGCATCTTTCCCTCTTCAATTCTCTAAGTAAACACTTGCTGAATGTATATTGCTGCTCATAGGCTTCACTTCATCCTTTTCCTCTAAAGTCACTTAGCTATGGTTATTAGAGGCTCAATCTAGAGCTGGAACATGCAGCCAGCACATTCTCATGACTGGTGCTTCCTTAAATGGTGAAAAATGTATGACTGAAAAAGGCAGCCCTTTCACTTACCTCCATACCTTGCATTCCTCCATATTTTGTTCTGGGATTTGTCACTGGAAGGTAAACATAGGTAATGTTTGCAAGCCTGATTGTCCCAGCATCCAATCTCTGCAAGCACTGCACTGCTGAAAAAAGAACATGCTCATTGCAGGCAAGTCATGTTTCTTTTCAAGTACAGTATTGCTTAATCCAGAACGGGAACACTCAGAGTATCTTTTCTAGAATGGTTATCAGCATACCCACGTGCTCTGGAGCCAGCACAAGGGGCTTCAGAAGTTTTTCTTCTTGCATTAGCTGTGAACAGATTTCCGAAATCAATAAATATTTTCTGGTTTTCCCACCAATAAATTCATGTGAATGCTATGCGCAAGTTCGGCTGAATATGGTTTCAGGTGGCTCCAAAACGCTTAAACCGTGAACATGTAAAAGGTCTACTTGGCCCTGGTGGCACAATGGTTAAACTGCTGTACTGCCGCCAGAAGATTGTGAGTTCAATCCTGACCAGGTCCCAAGGTTGACTCAGCCTTCCATCCTTCCAAGGTCAGTAGAATGAGTACCCAGCATGTTGGGGGCAAAATGCCAATTACCTTGTGAACTGCCCAGAGAGTGCACTAAGTGTCATGGGGTGGTTTATAAGTCTAATTGCTATTGCTTCCAACTTGGGGCCTGGGAGGAAGGGGTCATGGTTCATAGGTCATGTTTCCCAATAGTATTACAACCTTACACACTTCCTGACAAAATGCCTGAATGAAAATAAGGACTGAAATAGGCCAGAGTGAGCCACAAACACTTGAGATTTTATTTATTTATTTATTTATACTTGTTTATCACCCTCCTCCCCGAAGGGACCCAGGGCAATTCACAACAACTTAAAACCAATTAAAAGATAAAAAACTTAAAAGAAGCTTAAAAATTAAAAACTAGGTATTGCAGCTAGGAGGCTGGGGGTCAAACCATCCAGCCAGCTGGGGATATTGATCCATCCATTCCCCAGACCTGACTTGCCAGCTCCGTCTGCAGGTGTAGTTCTATTGGCAGGAAGTTCCATAGGGCCAGAGCGGACACAGAGAAGGCCCTCCTTCTAGTGCCAGAGCGGTGCACCTCTCTGGCCGATGGCACAACCAGAGATCCTCTCCAGTCTGCTCTGGTGGGATGGACAGATGTCCTTGGGACGATGCGGTCTCTTAAGTATCCTGGCCCACTACCCTCCTTATCCAACAGAGAGGCATTTGTTGTGCCCATTTCATGCATGCTGTAGAGGTAGAAATAGTAGCCCAATCCAAAGCTTCTGGGGGGTTCACAAGGTAATTAGCATTTTTGCTCCCAACATGCTGGGTACTCATTTTACTGACCTCATAAGGATGGAAGGCTGAGCCCACCTAGGTCTCCATCAAGATTGAATTCACAAAGTTTTGGCTGCAATACAGCATTTTAACCACTGCACCACTTAGGCTCTAATAAACAAACAAAAACTAACATTGGTCTGCAAGAGGTTTTTGGAACTGAGGCTCCACAACAGGGTTGACCGGAAAACCCACTTTATTGTGGTATCATCAGTTTTACTGGTTACTCTTCTCTCAGTGCCATCCTGGCATTAATGGATGAAAGAGGGAGCACTGGAGCTACTTGCAGCTTTAGCGAGAAAGTGAGCAGACATTTGGGTGGAGTGGCAGCAAGTATGTCAGAGGGGAACGGGTGGCAAGTGAATGGCAGTGCCTCAAGTGACCCATCTAAAATCAGTGCTGGCCCTAGAGCAAGATTGTGGTGATGCCTCAAGATCAAGACAAGGACATTCATGTGGGCAACGATGTGGCTGGGAAGCCGCTGAAGAAATAAGAAGAGGAGTCTTGCACACTGTGAGCTATGGCAGTGGAGTTTTAAGTAGGCAGACAAGAAGATAAAAGTATGAAAGAGGAATACCTTGGAGTATTTATTCAGTGAAGAGTCTGCACATTGGTAGATGTCTCTGCAACAACATTCCACACATGCAAATGGACTTGAGAAATCAAGTCCATCTGCATGCGGGTTTTTTTAGCCATTTAGATATCATGTCACCTGCTGGCTAGGCAGACCGTGACGCATGCCCTCTGCTTTCACTTGGCCCAAGGGATCCGACAGAGGACACCTTGGTGAGTTTTAGTCCCAGCCTAACATCATTGACAAGAGATGGACAACACTGCCTAGTTAGACCATTCAAGCCTCCGCACCCCAACAAGGATCTCACCTAGCAGGGGGGAAGAGGAATATTCGCCAGATAAATGTTCCGATCATCAATGCAGATGGCCAGATATGGTGCATAGCATTGTGTCAATATAGCCAGCACAGAAACACAGTGAGTATATCCAGCAAGCAGATAGACATGTGTAGCTGCAAAAAGTTGAAGCCGTGGGTGAAAAGATCTGAGTGTCATTAGCAGAGCCTTGCCTCCTAATCCATAAATGATAATGATGATAATGAAGTACATGCTAGCTAGGAGGGTGAGGTTTTTCTTCTCTGGGCCAAAGTTTTGATTTAGAAAAATGCAGTGGGCTTTGATGTAAAATAAAGGCAGGGAACAGGAAAAGGAGTCAGTGATGTAATGACTTAGAAGACTCATAACATTCCAATCTCTCTCTCTCTCTCTCTCTCTCTCTCTCTCTCTCTCTCTCTCTCTCTCTCACTCTCACTCTCACTCTCACTCACTCACTCACTCATTCTGTGGTTATGTTTTATGCAAATATATGCTTTACATGGGCAGAATCTGGAGAATTTGTTCATTTTAGAAGCAACTGCAGCATGGAGCAAGGGGTCACTGTTCATCCTTAAGGCAGAGAACCATGCCGATGGATGCTTCTTATTCGCTTCCATGTTGGTCGGGTTAGGAAGGTGGTCTGTGGCTTGACTTTAGGAATGAGAAAATCACACAATATTGGTACACTGAATTCCTAGCACCAAAAGGAAAGGTGAGTGGAAGCAAAAACCTCTCATGAAGGCAAGGGTGTGCTGGGCACATTGGGAGGGTGGTGGACAGGAAGTGATAGGGGCGCCTATTGGGGGGGTTGGGGGGAGAAATCCCATACATTCCCATTATCTCTACCTGCCTCTGGGGGGTCCTAGTCACTGTTGAGCATGTGGCAAACATGCCTAGACACTGGAGTACATGGAACACTGTTTACCTTCCTACTGAAGTGGTCCCTATTTATCTACTTGCAACTTCTTGCTTTAGAACTGCTAGGCTGGCAGGAGCTGGGACAGAGATGGGAGCTCATTCCATCATAAAGCACTCAGGTATCAAACTGCTGAGGAAGCAGGGTAAATTAATTTAGGCCCTCCCCCATCCTCAAGCAACCCAAAAATGAGCAAGCCCAGCCGCCGCAGCCGCCCCCCTACAAGTGGTGGTCTCGACATGCTCTTGTGTGTGTGTTCTGATATAGGAATGCCAATAAGCATTCTGAGGATAAGGGGTTCTAAGGTCCAAGGCATCTCCTCTCAGTATGGCTTCCCAGAGGAGTGGCAGTCTGTATTAGACTCAACTGAGGCAGAGGCAGTGAGAGCAACAAGTCACTCCTCCAACTCTTGGTCTGGTGGATCATGGTGGGCAAGTTGACCTAGGATCTCTCTAACTGGTCCAGTGATTCTGAACTGCCTTTCTCCTCCCCCTCCCCAACCTGGCCCACCTGCTCTGTGTTTCCACATCCCTGGAAGTGACACCTCTGGTGCTTCTCCCATTCATCCCAGTAGGAGGGTTTGGTTGGCGGACAAGCCCTCTCCTGATGGTGGGCTTCTTTGGATGGTAGGCAAGAACTACACTGCCTCTCCTGTCCAAAGATCTGTTTTCCAGATATACCTCCAGCTTCCCTGGGCCTCAAGTGTGTCAGAAAGGGTTCTCGGAGCAATCAGACACCTCTTCTGTCTTTGGGGCATCTGCCCACCTCTCCCTTGGCTCTGTTCCCCCAGGCATCTGAGGTGCTTCTTCCTCCAGCACCCCATTGATATCCTCTAGATCCCAAGTTCCCTTGGCCTTCTCCCCTGTGCACACTATTGCCTTCCCCTGTGCTGACCCTGTGAACTCTCCTCCCAGGTTCTCATTCTGGGTCATATAACTCCCCTAATCCCCAAGGAGACTAGAGGTTCAGGAACTGGGGGGGGAGGGGTGTTTCAGACATTGAGGTCAATGCCCACTGACCAGGACCAAATGGGTGCATTTTACTTCCTCTTCCACGATCAGCAAGGGCAGTATGGGCTGGATGAATTGGTGTCAGGGGCCAGATATGGCCCATAGGGTAGTCTGGGTATCCCTGGTTTAAGCAGAGAACATGGCAACCTAAAAATCTATCTCATCCTGTTGCAAAACAGAGGGCAAGGCACATTTTACTTCCACTTCTGGTGGGAGGAACCACATGACCGGCCCGCTGAACCATGTGACTAGTCCATGGCCTGGAAAGTTTGAGCATCCCTGGTATAGAGGTAGGGTCATGTTTAGGGCCTTCAGTGAACCAAATGTATGGGCATGAGGAAACGCAATACCATCATTTGTTAGATAGTGGACAAGGAACTTAGCCATCTGAGTTAGAAGTGGTACTCAACTCAGGGTGATTTGTGGTACATCAGCAGACATTTTCACTCTAAACAAATGAAAAAAATTGCAGCCACAAAATGACACCATGGTCTTCTCCCAGATGACACTGGAATGAAAAAAGTCTGGGCTACCCAGGAGTATTTTGTAAAAAAAAATTATTTGTGCATTTGTCTGGTTTGTGGACTTTTGCTTTGCTTTTGAACAAAAGCAAGAGTGATACTATAGTTTGAAGCCTATTATCCCCTACTTTTACATCCAGTCCATTCAAGTCACCTCTAAAACTTATTTTTTTACTTTATTTATTTGAAACATGAGTTTTCACTGATAACAGCTAATATCATTGGACATAATGCTCAGGGTTCTATTGAACAGCAAAGAAATGCTATAGTACAGTGGTGGTGAGCCTTGGCACTCCAGATGTTCTTGGACTTCAATTCCCAGAAGCCCAAGTCAGCACCCCTTCTGATCAGAACTTCTGGGAATTGAAGTTCAAGAACATCTGGAGTGCCAAGGTTCACCATCACCACTGTAGGACAATGCCTACAGCTGAACTTCAATCAGTTATGTAACTGAAAGAAAACCGGGGACATTTTAAAGACATTTTCTTTTAATTGTCCATTTTTCTTGCAACAAGGATCATTCTTTTCCATTTCGCTCACTTGAAATTCTAGCATTTGATTGTTCAGCAGCTGAGAAACAGAATCAACATACTGTATTATAATAAATGTACTGTAATTGTCATTTCAGAAAGCAGTTCAGTTAACTTCGAATGAAAAGTAAGTTCAATTATAGTTTGGCCTATTTTAAGAAGACAAGTATACATTTAATTCACTTACATGCAAAATAAACAAAGCTGTAGTGATTATAATTCTATATTTTGTTGTAAGGGAAATTTTAAAGCAAAAGCTAAAGTACAGACAATTGTTAAAGAATAGTGTGGAAAAGATGAAAGAAAAAGTATTTCATAGCATGCTGGCCAAAAGGTTTCTTTTTTCATCAGTTAAGATATTATAAAACATTACTGCAAAATCAAAAATATAACTTGATTCTGTCCCATCCATGGTTCAGTTTTGAAGTATTAAGATTTATGGTAGTAGCAGGTATTGCAGTGACAATCTGTGTGATTTTCTATCTTTGTATTTTCATGGTATGGAATAGGAACCTTAGGGAAACATTAAAGAAATTATATTTCAGAACATTGGAAATAAACAGTTTCCATTTAAATAAGGTTTTTCAACGTAGTCCTCCCAATTTAAACTGTAAAACTTCAGTCAAGATCACCTGGGTTCTACGCTAACTCTTTTGATATTTTTATATAAAGTATTACAAAATCAGTACTGTACTCATGAGTACATTAAAACTTTAAATTTGGCAGGTGGAGGCTGCATCGGATAATATTCACTAAAGCCTGTGCCAGTTACAATGTATCTCTATGGACTTTTAACATTATTTGATGCATGCATCGGATAACACTAAGACTTGTGGAACCAAGTTTTAGTGTTATCCAAAGTTTGTGCGTGCTCGTGCACGCACGCACGCGCACTCTCTCTCTCTCTCTCCTGGAGAGTGGTCAATCCTGTGAATTGACTTCCCAAAGGCACTACCATTAAGAGCCTTACACTACTGCATCTTTCTTTCTTAATCTTCTGTTCACCTACTACCTTCATTTTTCCTAGTACAGTATTATTGTCTTTTCCAGGAGTCTTGTCTTCTCATGATACACATCCTAAGTATGACAGCCTCAGACTAATAATTTTAGCTTGCAGTGAGAATCTGGATTTTATTTGATGTAGGATCTACATATTTATCTTTATAGAAATCCATGGCAATACTTAATCCACTATTGCAGAATTCTGTGTTATTCGAGAGCAAGAATAATGGTTGTACATACAACCTGCAAACACAACCCACATTGCTCAAATGAAGCCTCATTACCTCTCTGGATGATCTTGCTACACAGCATGTTGCTTCTGATGTAATATTCTTTGGGACTGGCATCGTCTTCTTTGACCTCATGGGAGTGGGATAAGCCCTTGAGAAACAACATCCTACACACTGATATATGGGTCGCCCATTAAACAGTTTTGACAGCTTATTCAGGCTTAGTTTACATTCAGGACATCCTACCAGATACAGAAAAGGAATATATTCACATATTAGTCCCATACAACAACCTTCTAGATCCTCTAGTACTGTATAGACACTTATGACAAGTATGTAATCAGTTCATAAATGGATCCATGACTTAGGATGCAATTTTAAATAACCAACATAACTGAGAATTAGCTGAGTTGATATAAGCCAGCCCCCCCCTTTTTTTTTTTTTTTTTTTGCTCTTCTGTAAACTGATCTCGGCAATCACGACAGTTGCACTGATTAGATCTATAGTATGTGTGCTAGAAATCTGAGGTCAACCAACACACTGTCAGCTGTGTTGGCACAATGGACTTCTGTCCCTTCCAAACCTTCTAGTTGACATATCCTTGAATTGTCCACAGGAAAGTAGAAAGGTTTTATGGTGCATGCTGACCTTCCTTATTGAATGACTTGAAATTGGCTGTAGCTTGATACTGATCCTCTCTTTTAGTCCAAAAGTAAAACTTCCTTCCTCTTCCCTCTTCCACCCCCCCGTTGTAAATTTTTTCATGTCAGATAGGATGCAACTGCTGTTAACAAAAACCTTCTTTTGTCTTGCTTAAGTGACTCAAGTGAGCAAGAAAGAAGCTAAAACAAAATTATGAAATACTCAATGGGAGCTGTTACCAAGGCATTCTGAAGTGGAGGTTTCAAGAGAAAACATACAACACATTTCTTCAATACATAGCTCAATTATATTGTATTGGAGGGAGGAACAATTAAAAGAATTCAATGATTTTGTTGGAAAGTCTTTGTTGCAACATACATGGAATGTTATGGAATGGTAAAGACCCACTGAATTGTTTACAATTGTCTACAGGTTCCCATTCTAGTGACAGATAAAACATTGGCTTTGGCGAGTAAGTTGGTCATATTTCTGCAGAAGCCCCAGACTGCTCATAGGTTCTCAACTGGCAAGTATATAAGGCAACTCCTCCTCCTTATAAAGTCTGGCTAGGTTACCCTGCTATGGTAATAGAGTAGACCATAATGCCAGCGAGTCAACAGCAAGCATCTGGTGATGGCTAACTAACCTGACAACCCTGAGGACTAGTGGCCTTGGCAAAGTCCACAGGGAAAGGTGATGGTCCCCAACTGAACCACTGCATGGTTGGTAAACATCTGCATATATTCACTATTGAGATGCTCCCTGGAGAATGTTGAAAAGGGCATCTTATAGAAAACATGTGTCCTTCAGTACAACAGATTTACACATTAAAATTATACCACATTATTTTTGAGAAGTTAGATGAAGCATTTACTTTTAAAATCAGTAGCCAGGTACATCATCCATCACATTGATGTCTATCCTTCTATGGTATCCTTCTATGGTAATAGAGTAGACCATATTGCCAGTAACTCAACACCGAGTGTCAGGTGGTGGTTAACTAACCTGACCACCCTGAGAACTAATGGCCTTGGATGCACAGGGAAGGGTGATGGTCCCCAAGTGGATTAAATCCCACTTGAATCCATCTTGATGGAGGGCAGCAGCTTCATCAATCCTGGCCTGGAGCTGAGGAGGATTTTGTGTGCCAAAAGGGCTCAGGACCAGAAAGTGACTCACGGAACTGAATCAGTGGTATGGGTGTCACGCTGTGATGCAGAAGGAAAATGAAAGGCCACTGAATTATATTCGCAGGACAGTTTTCATGCTGATTGCCATGAGGATCACCAATATTCAGAAATGGATATGGCACAAGAAGAAGAAGACTCCTCCTCAACATACTGTTACCTAGTATTAAGAAGATAATACTACTTCTACTTTTTTCTCAGTTATAATGCCTAAATAATATGTGGCATTCCCTAGTTCCTTTATTTCCATTTTGTTAAGGATGTGTACAATTTCCTTGCATGCTTGATCTCTCCTTCCTACAAAAATTATATCATCGACATAGGTCAACGTGAATCACAGATGTCAATTTTTGCTTCTCAGGTAAAAGCACTGATTTGCCACATCTTCTTAAAACGGCATTTTTAGTTTTGATATCTAGATATCTGACTTGCATGTGCCAAAAGCATTCTTATTTGTGTTGTACTTGAAAACAGGGGTAAAGTTTTCGCTGAAGTCATCCATACATCTTGCACTGTAGAATTCCACTTTCCAGTTCCCATCCTGTTTTGCCTTGAAGACAACCTTAACCCTAGGAGCCTAGTGGTTCCTTTGCCAAGGCCCATGTTTCTTTCTTAAACAGTGCTTGTATATCTTCCTTTGCAGCTTCTTTCCATCTGACAACTTCAGATACCGGCATCTGTTCAGTCTCCTCTCAGGCCCAATGTATCTTTGAACCTAGCAACTGGCATCAACTTTCTATGGTAGGACAAATAGGGAGCTGGTACACCTTTCCATAGTCACAGTGAGAGTTTGAGAGCTGGTTTTGGAATTTGCCTTCTCAAATGTTACAGTCTCAACACCTTCATCTATGCTCCTTTCTCTTTGGGTACTTCCTTTTCCTCTATGTTGTCCTCTTCCTGTTGTCTCTCTGAGTCAGGTTGTGAAGGTCTTGGGACTGCTATGTCAAGAAGCTTAACACAGTGTCCTTCCTTCTATTGGTGATCTAACAGATTTGTCAGCTTTCCTTTGTTCACCAAAGTAGGCCATATATCCCATACTGACTTTCACCTGTTTCCAAGTTCAATACTTTATATTTCTTGCTTCCAGTAATGTGACCAATCAAAATAGTCTGTTCTAGAGCTCAATCTATCTGTTGTTTGCTTTGATATGTAAGCACAAGTGCAGTTTTTGCCTTAGATGTAGTCACAATTCCTGGAGCTCAAGCTACAACTTCTTTTTTTAAAAATCAAATATACAAGTTGATGACTAGTCATTTCTGGATTTGGTTGTTTGGAGGGAAGATTGATTTGCAATAAACTTTTTGCCTTTTTTTAAGGGGCAGTAGTTGGTGGGTGGGATGCTAGGGCCAAAATTTGGCCTCCTAGACCTGCCAAATTTGATAATTTAATCATGTTTCCTACCAGTTATTCAGAACTGATTTTATGTTAGACAGCCTGTTTCAGTTATGGCAAAGCTTTTAGAGACCAAGTACCCAAACTGCAACCCAAAACCCACATTTATCGCAAAGTGCCAACATAACAACAGGGGAGGAAGGAAATGTTCCCATTGGGCTGCTGGGCAGAGGTGTGGGGCAATCTCTGTGCTGGGGAGAGGGAGGAAGCACTCCCATTGGGCTGCTGAGCAGAGGGGTGGGGTGAACTCTAGTGTTGGGGTGACTGCACAGGTGCCCACAAAGAGGGATCTAAGTGCCACCTGTGACACTCTGTCCATAAGTTCGTCACCACTGGCCTATCTCTTCCTGAAATCCCCTTGCACTTCTTTTTAAAACTAAAATGATATCAGCACTCCTTTGAGATGGACACTTGCTTTCAAGTCTGAAATAACAGAAGCCAAGCTTCAAAATAAGTTGCTTTAAAAAAAGATCAGCAATTTCAAATTTTAGTTTTTAAGGAATTTTTGAATGGACTCTACCTAGACCTTATGATTTCTCAATTCATAATTTGTCAGTAAGAGGGATAGACTATTTCCTGCCACTTTACCACTTTATGTGATATTGTTCTTCAGGCTTCCATCTTGACAAATCAGTTCAGGCACAAGGATCTACCCTACATCCTCAGCAGGAAAACTGTTTACAAAATACTCTATAGTACTCTTCCTGTTTTGTTTTTTTCTATTGCACACATTTTAGTTTAATTTAATTTAATTTTAATTTTTCAATTTATATTCCGCCCAATCAGGGAAACCCAACTCATGGTGGCTCACAGTCATGGAATATACATATATAATATAATATAATATAATATAATATAATATAATATAATATAATATAATATAATATAATATAATATAATATAATATAATATAATATAGTTCCTTACTGTTAAATGTTCCAAGTGGCTTCCTAAGACTTTTAGCAATTTCTTATTCATCTTGTTCATACTTAAGCATTGTATAATAACCTCTTCCTGTGGTAACTACTTATTTTAATTTATTCCCTTTAAAAAGATAACTTACCCAAGCAATGTTTAGTAAAATATTAAAATGATAATGTAAAATAATAAAAATATAAAATGCAACAATATATAAGCAAAACTTAGGGCAAAAATAAAATCAACTGACAAGCCTATGCATGGTCAATACTTGAAAAACATAGAAGGAAAGGCAGAACCAAAGCTGACATAGAGATGGCCAAGTGCAGGAGTTTTGAAGAAGGAAACAGAGGGATTTATCTTGGCAGTTCAGGAAGAAGTTTTGCCAACAAATTGCATGAAGACAAAAATACAGCACATATCCAACAATAGCAAACGCTGGCTTTGTAATGAAAAGGATAAAACAATAGATCATCTGACCAACAGATGCAGCAAAATCTCATAGACTGACTATCTGCAATGCCATAACAGGGTTGCAAAAATTATTCATTGGAAAATTTGCCAGAAGTTTGGATTTAAATGCAGTAAAAATCATTGGGAACATCAAGCAGAGAAAGTTTTAGAAAATGAAAGAATCAAGATTCTGGTGGACTTTAAAATTCAAACAAATGGACATCTGACTTACAACACACCTGATATAACTGTTGTTGAAAAGAAGAAGATTTGGTTTATTGACATTGCTATACCAGGAGATGCACAAATTGAAGACAAACAACTGGAGAAAATCACAAAATATCATGATTTTCAAATTGAATTTGAGTGTCAATGGAGGAAGAAACCTGTTGTTGTACCCATAGTGATTGGAGCCCTTGGAGCAATACCTAAAGGACTTCCTAGATTTTGGAAATTTTGAATCTATTGGACTTTAACATCCTAACTCTCAAAAAAAAACTCTACTAGAAACTACATATATACTTAGATGTTACCTTAGGTCCTTGGCTAGTTCTTAGGTCCCTGGCTAGGGCTTGAAGTGTTAATTTTATGCCAGTCTTCGACTGTGAATCAAATGGTAGATTTGTATCCAATATAATAATATTAACAATTTCCAGGCAGGAAGAGGAGAAGATATTGCCAATTCTGAGGTAAGATGACCCTTTCCAGGATTTTCTAGGTATAGAATACTCACAAGATGTTTACTATTTTTTTCTGCTGGTGAAACTCAAGAGACTGCAACTTGCCCAAGGCTTCAAATATTAGCATGATTAACCATCATAGGCAAAGTGGGGAATGGAATTCCTGACTATGCCTCCACAGCTAATGTTCCAACTCACTAAACTATCCAAACAGACACAAGTTATGATTATAGAAAAACTACACAACTTTAATGTGGACAATAAAAAAATTGTTAATCATCAATCCAACTGGAAACTGTAGCCAAGAAATCAGAAGACTCAGACTTGGAAAGGCACTTAAGAAGAAACTAGCAAAGATCATTAATTGTAAGGATGTTTCACTGGAGACCAAAGCCAAGATCATCCATGCTACTATATTCCCAATTACAGTACTACATACAGATTTGAAGGCTGGACAGTGAAGAAAGCCATCAGGGGAAGAAATTGATTAGTTTTAAAATAGGGTATTGAAGGAGAGCTTTGTAGATACTATAGACCACCAGAAAGATAAACAAGTGGGTCCTAGATCAAATCAAACCTGAACTCTCTCCATTGGCAAAAATGATGAAACCTGAGCTATTGTACTTTGGATACATCATGAGAAGAAAAGACTTGCAAGAAAATAAAATTGGAAAAAGATAAATGCAACAAGAACAGAGGAAGACCAAATATGAGATGGATGAACTCCATAAAGGAAGCCACAGGTCTGAGCTTTCAAATATGAATAGGTCTATTAATGATAAGATATTATAGAAGTCACTCATTGATAAGATCATCATAAGTCCGAGATAACATGATGGCACATAACAAGATCAAGAGGCCAGTGATAGAGCACTTGCTTTGAATGAAATGGTACCTGGTATATTCCTCTGTTTTCTCCTAAAAAGCCATGATACAAAGCTGATTCCACTCTTTCATAGGGTCACAACAAATCAGAGGTGACTTTGTGGCACACAACAAGAAATATCGTCAAAAACAATAACAACCAGTCATTCCATAAGCTCCCTTCTCCTTTGCCACTTTCTACATGTGAAACAAGGCTGCAAGGCAGATGGTATTGTTTGCATGTAGGTTTCACATGCAAGGAATAACCTTGAAAAACCTGCAGCCTCTTTGGGGTAAAATCTAGCTGGCTACAGTACAAGCTATTTAATGCTGCACATGCTTGCTCAATTTTAAGCACTAATAAATTAATCGTTCTTTAAGTTGTACTGCATTCTTATAAAGGAATAAGCAGCATAAAACACAATGGTAAATCATACCTATTTCAAGTAGATATTAACAGAATTACACTACATATGCAGTGGTGGGCATCAGCAGGTTCGCACCAGTTCATCAGAACCAGTAGCAGAAATTCTGGCTGGCCCTACCCAGCCAAGTTTTGAAATAAAGTAGTCCTAATTCAGGTGCAACACAGGGCTTTCCCCTCGCCATGCCCACCATACCACGCTCACAGTGTGGCAGTAAAAAAATTTTGAGCCCACCACTGTACACATGTGGTTGGCACTGCAGTCTTGTAGACCAATCCCAGCCATGACTACTCAAAAGTAAATGCTATGAAAATCAGGGAAAGTTACTGCCAGGCTAAATGTGTCCATATTTTTGCCTCATTTCATTGGTAAAGTTCTATAATTTATGGTTATATTTTATCATGTTTATTTCTTAGCAAGAATGTATTTTACTTAAAGTAAATCATGATCACTTATTTAAAGTTGAACAAACATGCAGCGAGAGGTGACATTCACTCTAGGAAACTTCAGAACAGAAATTATCTCAAACAATCAGACACAGCAAAAAAAATAATTAAAAGGTATTTTGCCACTTTTGGTAAAAAAACAACATCATCATCTTAGCACTTTTATTTTGATTTTATATTTCTCCAAGCCAGGGCATATTACTTTACAATTCTGGTTTATCATCGTGGTATACTGATGATAGAGATTTGACTGGAACAGTTTTTATTGAGATTTATATTTTTAACTATGCACTGGTTGCCTTTTATTGTCCCCTAGTCTCAAGGGGTTTCCAACATATGAATTTACAATGCATTACAATCTATTAGAAACCAGAAAACAATATAATAATAAGCATTAAAAATCAGTGACATTGCAATATCCAGGTTTTATTTCAAATACAAAAAAAGGGGGGTCTCACCCTGCATGCTGAAGTCCCCATCTGGTAAAGAATGGAGAATATGAAGTGAGAAACACAACATGGCAAGAATGACAGCTGCATACTTTGCATAGTGGTCCATGAGTCTTCTGCAGAAGGGAAGAAAAACAAAGATATAAAGTACAGTACATAAAAGTATAAAAGCAGGCAGCCTCCTTTCTGGTCTTTTGTGGAACACACCCTGACATACAGTGCCTGGAACACAACAATGAAATTGTCTTCTTTTCTGGTGTTCTCTTGGGTTTTAAAGACTTCTCTTTCAGAAAGCATTTAACTCTGTTGCTCTTCCGTGTGCATTATAGTGTATTTATTGGCTTTCCTTTATTTTCAATGTCACTGGTATTGTTGTGTTATTTACTATCATTTTAACGACAGAAATTACCACTACGGTATTTCAATTTTTACTTGGTTAGACTCTGTTAGTTTCCACAAGGGGGAAAGTGTTATGAAAATGTAATTTGAACAAACCAAAATATATTCACCAGATCAGTAACATGTAAACCAACCTTAAATGCTGGTTACAAGTTTGGCTATCGGTTCAATGCTGTAAGGGCCTAATTTAGACAGGAAAATACAATAAAATATTATATTATATTAATGTGTGATTTATAGGATCGGGCTACACTCTAACATCATGCTCTTTAATATTTCTTGTTAAGTATACAAAGATATTAATGCATGAGAAATAGGGCAAAGGGACATAAACAGTGGACTTTAAGTAGAAGGACATTTGGCAGTCCAAAGAGGAGTAGGGGTTGTTTTGGGGAAACGGTAATTGTGTGCAAGCAAACAGTAAATGAGAAACAGAAACATTTGGTTCTTTAGACTCTTGACTCCAGAATCCACTGCCCAGTAGTCAATCTAGCCAGAGAAGTGTGTTTAGTGAATGCGGTTGGGAAAAATAATTATAATAAAAAAATAACAAGCCCTGCTCCAGTCTTATTGCTGTATTCAGGGAGAACAGCTGCAAAGAGGGATCCAAATGGGGAAATTTCTTTGGTTCTTCATCAGTTCTCCTGTCCCTAGAAGAAGATTCTCCACACCAGTAAAGTATCACATTCCTAAAACAACACACAAAAGGAGAAAGCTTTAAATTTAAAAACCCTGCCTAGTTAAAAAAAAATGTGAATAGTAGCTGTGTTAGTCTGTCTTTCAAGCATATCAAAGAGTAAACAAAAAAAAGTTGTGGCACTTTAAAGTCTTAAAGGTGCCACAAAGTTTTTGGGTTCTTTTCTCTTGTTTTTGTTTCTGTTTGCTCTCTGATCTGCCTAGTTAGCTGAATATTTTTATCTAAGCCATGGTTTCCTTTTTCAAAACTATGCTACAATGAATACAAAAAGGGCATTAAAATTATTGGATTTCACGATAGAGAGTCAGGAGGTTCGTGTGGTTGATATATAAGGGGTCATCTGTAGCAACTCCAGTATTTCTTCGCCTAGCAAAAGAATACCAACATTTTGTTCTTTTACAAAGATTCAAATTTAAAGCAAACATTTCAATTAAATCAACATATCTAAACATAGTTAACAAATAATATTACCCTTCTTTTTTCCAAGTGTGGCCAGTTGATTAAAGGTCTGAAAGAGGGTTTTGAAACTGAGCGGCAGCTTGTCTGTTAGTGCTGAGAAAGAATAAACCCTGTACTTTTCTTTTATACAGGAAAATTAATCTGTCTTCCACCTCAGTTTAAGCCAACGGATCAACTGTAATTTCTGCTCATTGGCTAACTATTGCTTGATGTAATTACTATTCCATCGTGTTGATGTTATCTCTTCCTTTATTATTTATTGTAATATTAAAGAAAGGTCAGGCAGTGGGTGCAGGGATCAGTGGTGTTTACCATGCAGCTTTCCCTTGCATTGTCATCCAGAGTTTGAAGCCATTTTCAGTAATTGCTGCTGTTAAAAAAAAAAAACCAAAAACAGCGAAGACTTCAGTACCTTGACCACTTTTTCCTATAGCTTTGTAAATGTCACAGAGTAAGTATCTTTTTGGTCCCTATAATCTTTTTCCATAACTGAGACCTTAGTAGTAGCAGAAGAATGGAAAATTAAAATTAGGAGAGATATAAACAATGATTACAATGATCAGTATACAAACTATTAATGACAGGGGACTAAATCCAGTGGTGGGCTGCTGCTGGTTCAGACCGGTTCGGCTGAACCGGTAGCAGCAATCTGGAGGGGAGCTGGCTACACAGCTTGGGGAGCTGGCTACATAGCTTGGTGAGATGGACTGCCTAAATGTGGGGGGTGGATTTGATTCCCTCCAGTGCTTCCCAGTAGAAGAGTCAGACTGTCAGAGCAACCCCAAAAGAATAGAAAACCACCTCAAAAACCTAGAAATCCTTTGGAAGAATTGCCATACATTTGAGAGCCTGGCCAGACATTAAATCTGTTCTCTATAGCATTTTGGGGGACTTGCTCTGACTTTTTTGTTCTTCTGGTGTTCAGACACATTGGATGTCAGGGTAGTCCCAGACATTCCTAAGAGGAACCTTTTCCAACTTTTTTTTGTTCACTTTGATATAGGGTTTCCCTGACACCTGTGGGCACTGGGAAAGGCATATCTGGGACCCCTGTAATTGTCAAAAGCTTGCTTTTGGTATAAACAGTGGTGGGATCAAAAAAAATTTACTACCACAGTGTGGTGGTGGTATGGTGGGCATGGAAAGGGGGAAACCCCTGCATTGCACCTGAATTAGGACTACTTTATTTCAAAATTTGGATGGGCGGGACCAGCCAGAATTTCTGCTACTGGTTCTGGCGAACTGGTGCAAATCTGCTGGTGCCCACCACCGAGTATAAACAACTGATATTCTGAAGGAGCTAACAAATCCAGATACTGAAGTTAAATATTTCCCCCGTTACTCTGCGAAGGGGCAGGAAAGTGTAATTTTCTGCTCCTATCTCATAAAACAGCACTGCACCAGTTAGGAGAGCAAAGAAAAATTCTTTGTTTTTCTCTGGCTTTGAGCAGTTTCTTGATCGGTACTACAGAGAAAAATGGGAAAAATTATTCTCTTGACTGATATAATGTAATAGCAATCAGATAGGAGGGGACATACATTGTCCAAAGAGGTGCCTCAAAAAAGATTATCCCAGATCACCTCACAAGGGGCAGCCTGAACACACCCTGAATCGAATAACACCACATAATTCACAATTTTTTTTCTTCTTCTGTGTCTAGGCCAGACATGAAACTCCCAAAATGAAGGCACCATTAGGTAAGTTCATTCTACAGTTCCTTTCACCTGACTTACTGTGAGAAAGATTAGCCGGCAGCACAAGCTTGCCGTTACAAGGGTATGCCAGATTGTGGTTTGAAAATATTACAGTCTTCAAGGAGGCTCTTTCTGTGTACCCCATAATTAGCGATAGCAATTAGACTTATACTGTATACAGTATTGCTCTACAGGGCTTAGTGAACTCTCTGGGCAGTTCACAAAGTAATTTAACATTTTGCTCCCAATGTTCTGGATTCTTAGTTTACTGACCTTAGAAGGATGGATTGCTGAGTCAACCTTGAGTCCCTTCAGAATTGAATTCAGATTGTGAACAGAGTTTAACAACCATCTTTATTTAGTGGCTCTACTCTGGAATTAAGCAATCAAGCAATAATGCATTGTTAATTCTAGAGTAAAACCACTGAATAAAGACAGTTGTTAAATCAACAAGATATTTAAATTCTATGGAATAACCTAATGGGTTCACTCTAGTAGGGTGGGGACTAATGTGGATTTAGTTCAATGTGATTTCACCCTATCTATTTTGTGTTGGTCTCATTTCTGTTCTTACTGCAACATTTTCTTTCCTCATTATCACTTGTATTGTTGAGGGAAGTGATTCTGGAGTACAGTGGTGCCTTGCTCACTATTTTACCCATGTTACTCATTGTGTTTGGGGAGCAGAAGCGTTGTTACTTATCATACAAGGTGGCTGGGGACTAGACAGGGTAGTTCTACTTATTACTTAAGAGGCTCCCATGCTGTTCACAGTGGTGCAGCATCCAGCCTTATGCAGCAGATAGCTTGAATAAATTCCCTTCCCCTGCCTGCTTGACACAATGTATTGCTCCACTGGAAGTGTGCAGGCAAGTGTGCTTTGCAACAGTATCCAAACAATCTGTAGGGCAAAGGTTCTCAATCTGAACTCCAAGATGTTTTTAGAAACCTTGACAACTAGGTGAGATATCTGGCTAATAAACTGTCTAGGAATCTTAACCTGTTGACATCATGTGGATATGCTGAACAACATATGGATAAAACAAGTTTCAGAAACACTGCTATAAAATTTGGAGGCAGAGGCAGTGAAAATATAAGATGCATCTTGCTCCCCCCCCCCCCAATTTGCTTTCACACAGTCAGTAGGCTCATGTCACCACCCCCTTTAGCTTGGCACCTGGAAAAGGCACCCGGATTATCCATACCTGAAAGCTCACTAGTGAAATCATTCACTTTGGCTGAGTGAGTCTTTAGTTATCTATTAAAGGGTTATACTGTGTTCTGGCTAAGTGGTGTTCTTGTGCCAACCACAGCTTCATTTAATGCAGAAGTGGCCAACCTTTTTGTGCCACAGGCCTGACCATGCCCACAGAACAGCTGAGCAGGCCCAGACCACACCACACCCTGAAAGCAGAAGCAGGCGCATTTATGGCTGATGTAAATGCACCCACTACCATGTTTACATCCGCCGTGAACTAAAATAAATGCACCCACTTCTACTTCTCGGTGTGGAGGAGATGGAGATGGCCTGGTTGGAATGGTGTCAAGGGCTGGGTCTGGCCCATGGGCCATAGGTTGGGAACTCCTGATTTAATGTAACAAAGGAGAAATTTGACCGACTTGTTTGACTCCATATGGAACTGAGAATGGGGGGGAGGGGAATAAAAGTGGGTGAAGGTAAAGGACTACAAGAAGAAGTGTTCAAATTTTTATTGGAACTGATGATGCAATGTGGTTTTCATGCATCTGATAAGATATGGCAAAACTACACTTCCTACCTGATTAAAGAAATGCAGACTTGCTCACATGCAAAATCAAAAAAGGAGTAGTTGAAACATACATATGATGCAGTGCAAAGCGTACCTCACTATGGATAATTCAAATGAAGGAAAAAGAATGCAACAACTTTCCAGTCAATGTACAGCTGATTATACAAAAGATCTTTTATTTTGAACCCATGCTGATGGGCTACTCTGTTATTTGCAGAGGAGAGAGCAGATCATATTTATGTGTGTATTGCTTTGAATGTGCAGAATTGTTCTCTTAATTGAAATTGTCAGAGTACCTTGTAAACAGTTATGTAGGGTCACTTAATAATGTGGTTCAGTTCTGCATCAATAAATTTTTATTTTTGATAAAATAACCTTTACATACAAAATTTGTGAAAATGTTTTCTTTGTGAATAAAAAATGTAAGTTGCATCAAAGTGGTTATAACACCATTTTTACTAGTGCCTTTTAGAGTTAACTCAATCTTGTGACTGTATTGTTGTCATCATTGCTGTTGTTAATAAGCCATTTTTCTCAGTACCTGTATTATATAGCTATTTCACCAGATTTTAGTTCAAATGAGCTTTTCCAGGAAAAGTACTCAGAAAAAAATATTCTGCAAAAGCTCTCGAGAATTGTCATTCAAACAAGATGTATAATAGGTGGGTCCCACATCTCTTTACTAAGCGCCAGCCAGCCAGAGAGGGTGCCTATCATGGAATGAAATTATATTTTTTCCCAATTCCTTTTTCCATCTTCAGCCTCTTGCATCATCCCCAGCAAATGCTCTAAGGTTTCTCCATCCATCTGCTGTGCATGGAATTCTTTGTGCTTGTCTGAAGAAGTTCCACCAGAGGAAGTTTATCCACTGAACCTCTGAATTCCAAGTTGTTTTTATCAGAAAATATTGAATCAGCAATATAAAAAAATAATTTTTACCTGGATTATTCCAAAAGAAATAATCCAGTTATGTTTAGGGCTCCAAATTTATGTCTCACTGATTTGCATATACTGTATCATGTTATGCAAAGCAACAATTTTTGAGAAAGTTGAAGGAGGTTTGATAGAGCTCACAAAATAACAACATACACACTTATGAAACTTGTAATATGAAGAAAGCACAATCAAGTGATATAAAAATGAGTGTGTCAGCCGATGTCTTATCTGTCATTAAGGTGTAGACCAACCAGTTGTGGAATAGTCACTTTCCTTCGTTTTTCCTTTTTTTTTTTTTTTTTTTTTGGGGGGGGGGGTTGGGCTGAGCAATTTGTTGTAATGAGCAACATCCAGTCTATACTAGCATATTTCCTGCCTATTTTTCAGTCTGCGCATCACTTCAGGATACCAGTTTTACAAAAATCATACTTTGTGCCCTCAAGTTGCCTCTGACTTTGAGCAACCTTGTGAATGACTTGTCATTAGTAGCCTTGCCCCTTGTTTCCTGGCAATTTCACATAACTTCTGTCAAATCCAATAAAGCCTCAGATGTGGATTTGTAGCACAGGATTGCTCCCTAAAATAAATATTGTATCCTATTATGGCTATAACCTAGGATGTGGGGATGGTAAAAGAAGTACAAAAATTACAGTATTTCCATCCCTGTAGATCAGGGGTTTGCAAGCTACGGCCCGTGGGCCAGCCCCTGACACCATTCTATCCAGCCCATGACAATGGCCCTGGTAGCGGAAGCAGGTGTGCATGTGCAAATGTGCCTGTAGATGTACAAACATGCCCACACAAATGTGCCCACAGCCATTGCATCTGGCACACTCAGCTGTCTGAGGGTGAGTAGTCTGGCCCATGGTGTGAAAACTTTGAGAGCCCTTGTTGTAGATCCTATTTTCATTCTTATGGGGAAAAGTGACTCCTTTTCCTGACAAGAACAAATTTATTCTTCAAAATGTTTTTAAAATTTTAAAATATTAAACCTATTCTGTACCTGAACATGACATATCTTTATTTTTATTATTCAAGATAGAATGAGATAAAATGGTCTACCGATAAATGCTTGTTGGTTTTCCTTTCATGAAGTGCAATAAGCGAGTGAATTCCCTTCCAGTGGCTTTAACTCTTTGATACGCCACAACTAACAGGTTGCTATCTGTTGCAATTCCCCACACCACCTTTACAGAACAAACTAAAGAAGGATAGTCAGTGTCTCTCATCCATAGCCTCACGCCACCTCAAAGAACAAAGGAAGGACTTGGTGCTCTGCCTGGGTCACCCGCTCACGCCATTGTCACTGCTTCCACACAGCATGATCAACAGATGCTAGGTCTGAGGGGCAAACTCATTGGCAAATGTGTAATGCCACAATGTTTGTTTTGTATCAATCCACTGTTTACAACTCAACAGGGCCAAACTTCACAGCAAATTTGAATACCAATCTGGGATCTTCTGTTATTACCAGTTGTAAAAAGCCATTCTGATTTGTAAACTAATCTGTTATGCTGGCCAACCAGTGTGTGCCTATGTACCTGATGTGTATAAGTTAATGCCAAGAAGTCTTACTCTTATGTCTGCTGAAGTGGACTTGATCTATGAAAACATTAAAATACAGAGAGTAAACAAGACAAAAAACACAGTACTGTACCTTAAAGACTAACTCCTCACTTGGTCCACCAAAGCTCACATTTAAATACAGGAATTAGTCTTTAAGGTGCCACAAAAAATTTTTTTGCTGTTGTTTACCCTCAGACGTTTTTTGTTTGTTTACTCTGATATGCTTGCACAGACTAACACAGCTAGCACTTCAGAAATTAACATACAGGAGTAAGTCTTTAAGGTGCCACAACAGCCTTTGTTTTTGTGTTTTATTTACTATATATATATATATAAAGGCATATCAGAAAACAAAAAAATAAAATAAAGACACTGCAGCCCTTTAAAGGCTAATTGCTATATTTTTATTGTGAGCTTTCATGGATCAAATCCACTTCTTCAGACCAAGTCTTCGTGGACTTGATCCACAAAAGCTCACAGTAAAAATATAGCAGTTAGTCCTTAGTAAAGGTCTCCCTTGCTCGAAAGCCAGTTGTATCCGTCTCTAGGGTTCAGTGCTCATCTGTTTCAAAGCCGAAGAGCCAGCACTGCCTGCTTCTGCAGATGTTACCTGGTCATGTGGCAGACATGACTAGACACTGGAGTGCACGGAATGCTGTTACCTTCCCACCAAAATGGTCCCTATTTATCTACTTGCAATTTCAAGTTTGTAATAAGATAGGTGGTATAAAAATGCTTGGCGTCTAGCCTCGAATGGCAAGTTAAAATCGGAACTGAGACTAAAGAAAGGAATGATTAAAAAAAAGAGTACATTTTGGAAAATATGGAAACCCTATGTTATGTATGGATTGATGAATAAGGACGGAGTCAAGCCAACCCAGGAAGCATGTAAATTTTGGGAAAAAGTTAAAATGACACATTACACCTTGTATAGCACTCCGGTGTGGGTAAGAGTTGGGTGCTTGCTAACTGTCTGTCTGTTGGTTTGTTTTATTACATTTTGATTGTGATGAAAATAATAATAAATAAATTTTAAAAAGTTATTTTATTTTTTTGTTTGATATGCTTGAACCGCAGACTAACACACGGCTACTATGTAAAAAAAAATTCCCACTGAAGAGAGAACGAGGAAGACCTCGCCATGTGTGTATTATTTCAGGAAAAGTAACGACAAGGGAGTCAAATGAATTTCAGAATGAAAATAAAATGAGCACCGGGAAGAGAGATGCGTTTTTTTATTATTATTATTATTATTATTATTATTATCGCAAGCCTAACAAACGCGTTGCCCGTTTTAAGGCACGCGCGCACTCCTCCCCCCTCCCCTCCCCTCCCCTCCGCCGCGCGCCTCAGTTTAACTTCAACGGAAAGAAATCTCTCCGTTGACGTTGGCTTTCCTCTGCCGCCAAAACAGTCGACCAGACGCCAGCGCGCGCTTGGCACGTGACGCGGTTCAGCCTCTCTCTCTCTCTCCCCCCTCCCCTTCTGCGAAAAGAGAGCGCAAGGAAGGAGGGGAGGGGAAGAGGGAAGGCGCGAGCGAACCGCCTTTTCGAACTCTCCTCCGTAATCCCCGCACACGTGACCCCCCCTCCCTCCCCCCTCCCGAACGTGGCATTGTGTAATCACGTGACCTTGCGGGGCAGGCGGGAGGGGGTGGTGGTGGTGGTGGTGGGCCGTTCAGGGAGGCACACAGAGAAGAGGAGGAGGAGGGGGGGCGGGAGGAGGAAGGCTGCGTACGCGACGGAGCTGGGTGCGAAGATGGCGGACGACGAGGCCGAACAGGACAGCGGGAGCCTCCGCGGCGGCCTCATCACGGCCAGGCGACGCTTGAAGGAGCGGCTGCTGGAGCTGGAGACGGGGCTGAAGGAGAGCAGCCAGCCGGCCGTTGAAGCGGCCGCCGAGTACTGTCAGCAGCTCTGTCAGGTCAGGACGGGGCCTGGTTGGCTTGAGGGGGTGGGGGAGGAGGTTAGACGTTAGAAGAGCCTTCCCTTTAGTACCCGCCGCCCTTCGGGAGCAGAGGAGTGGGTCGCGCGCGGGGCCTCCTCCTCCGCAGCCTCTCACGGAAACTGTCTCCGGGCGCTGCGGACGGTGGGTCCGCCCCCCTCCTCCGCTCCTCACGGTCTCGGAGTTCCTTCCTTCCCGATTTCCCCACGACTCCCCCCCCCCCTCTGCCTCCTCCTTTGATTCGGCCCCTTTGTTGTGCTGTTGCCGCCTCGGCTATGGTGGGGCCTTTGTCTGCTGGTGGCGGCGAGCTCCTTTCCCTTGGGCCCCAGCCGTAGCCACGAAGAAGGGGGGCTGGGGAAGGGATGCCTCTTTCTGGGGGAGAGTTGGGCGCGGGAAGGGGAGGAAGGAAATGGGTTCCCCTCACCCACCCCGTCGTATCTCTGGGGCTGGGCACTCGGGGCCCTTCGTTGCTGTCCCCTGATGTTGGGGGTCACCTTAGTAGCCCATCTGCTTCATAGCAAAGGAAGCGCCTCTGTGAGGCTCCCATCTTCTCTCCCCTAGAGAAGGGTCTATCTATATACCAGTGGTTCCCAACCCTTTTTGGCCATGCCTCAACTTAGCATCTCTAAAATCCTGATCCCCGCCACACATACACACACACATATAATTCTTATTATTCAAAAAGTGAAGGAAAGCTAAAAGGTCATTAACTTGGTCTAAGCAAGCTTCAAAGAAATTCTTGAATATCAAATTGCCCCTTTTTTTTGAAAATCAAATTGTTCCCCTGCGAGGCGTGTGCCCCACGTTGGGAACCACCAGACTGCTCAGTTGGTCCAGAGTTGCTATTGTTTTGGTTGGGGGTGTCTCAAGACAGCCATTGGCTCTTCTGGATTAAGTAACCTGGTTTCAGAATGTCATCCTAACAAGTATCCACCATCCAATTTCTCAACTTCAACAACAGTGGAATAAGGTGCAAACGATACTGGAATATCTAACTTACTGTTTGGAGGCAAAAAGATTCCTTGCTTTTGGTCCAGTGGAAGTCAGAAAATAGAATGCTGGAATGGTGGAAACACGGATGTATTGGGATAATGCATTACATGCTCCTGGTCTGCTAAGACATCTACCACTATGTCTTCTAATGTAGAGTTCTTAAGGTTTATTATGATAGAAGAATGATTACATTTATCTAAGAATCCAAGGCTCAACCTGCATCGGTTATGGCTGTTTAACATACTGTTGCTGTTCTCACCAATTCAGATGGGGTTGTCTATACATGGGTATTTCAGCCTCCAATCAGCTCTAGTTGTCTTAAACATTGGAAAAATTCTGAGTGTTCACATATGTACTAAATCAGTTTACAAAACTGTCAGAAAGTAAAACTGTTGTTTCTGTATAGGAGAGTATTAGTAAAAGATAATGTCCCATTAACTTCAGTACAGTACTTTATTGACAGTTCATTCAAATGTTTATAGTTACATTTAATTCTTAAGACTGCTAGTTGTTTTAAATAGTTTGAACTGGTGTCAAATTATTCACAGTCGAACTGCGTTTGAGCCCCAGTCATCAGCTGAAACTGCAAGTAATGGTTCACCTTCTTATGGCAGTAAACCCATCAGCTATCTGTGAGGGACTAAAGTACCTGGTTCTGAACTATAAGGGTAGAACAAATGTAGACCAATTCTCCTGTTCTGTAGTCGATCACTGGTTTAGAATTGAGGGCTTAAAAACAATGAGAAACCTTCATTTCTTATGCTCCAAGTCAGAGGTTGTCAACCTTTTAAAGTCGGGGGCTGGGTCATGCTCCCTCAGAGGGGGCTGGACTGGTGGTCCCCCCGCCATTTATGGCTGCTGTAAACGCATCTGCGGCTGCTGTAAATGAGTCCGTGGCCGATTCTATTGGCAGAAGCGGCTGGAGCAAGAGCATCGGCTGGATGATTTGGCGCCATAGGCTGGATGCAGTCCGTGTGCAATAGATTGCCTACCCCTGTTCTAGGTTGTTGATTTATGAAACACAGTGGTACCTCGCTTAAAGAGCATAATGCATTCCACAGGATTGCTCTTTAAGCGAGTTTGCTCTTTAAGTGAAACACCATTGTAAGTGACCAATTGTGGGGGGGATTGTGAACCCAATTTATTTGTTAAGCGAGTTTTTGGTTGGTTTTATTTGTTAAGCGAAGCAAACATTCATAGAAAACTCTGCTCTTTAAGCGAGTTACTCTTTAAGCGAGACGCTCTTTATGCGAGGTTTGACTGCATCTTATTGTATCAGAACACGTTATGTGATCTTTTACCTGTAAAATAGAAGTAAATCAACATTTTCATCCAGGAGTTAGTGTACATTTACTTTAGATATTGACATTTGTATTTCAAAATGCCTTTCATAACTACTGTACTTTTTTTAGAATTTGAAACAGTTGTATCCTGCTACTCTGATGCTACTAGAAATTAAACTTCTAATTACAGAAAGTTAATTCTGTGAATTGTATAAAGTAAAGGTAAAGGTTTCCCTTGCTCGAAAGCCAGTCGTATCCAACTCTAGGGTTCAGTGCTCATCTCTGTTTCAAAGCCGAAGAGCCAGCGCTGTCTGCTTCTGCAGATGTTTCTGTGGTCATGTGGCAGGCATGACTAGACACCAGAGTGCATGGAATGCTGTTACCTTCCCACCGAAGTGGTCCCTATTTATCTCCTTGCAGTTTCTTGCTTTCGAACTGCTAGGTTGGCAGGAGCTGGGACAAAGACAGGAGCTCATTCCGTCCTGCAGCACTCTGGAATCGAACTGTTGACATTCCGCCTCTCAGTAGGTGTCTTAGCCACTTAAGCCACTGCAGTCTATGCAGTTTATATGAATAGTATATTCATATAAAAATACATGGTTTATACACTGTCAATTCTGATTGGCTTCAACCCGTCACAAAAGATTGCAGGAATTACACTTACTACGATAAGATAAAGGTCGCCCTTGCTTGAAAGCCAGTCGTATTTGACTCTAGGGTTCAGTGCTCACCTTTATTTATAGCCTAAGATATCAGCGCTGCAGATGTTTCTGTGGACATGTGGCAAGCATGCCTCAACACTGGGGTGCACGGAACACTGTTTACTTTCCCACAGAAGTGATACCTACTGTATATGCTGGTGTATAAGACGACTTTTTATCCCTGAAAAACATGCCTCCAAGTGGGGGGGCCATCTTGTACACCGGGTGCACTTCAGTTGAATAAAATACAGTAATACCTCGGATAATGTTTACCTCAGATAACGCTTAAATCGCATAACGTTAAGCAATCTGGGGAGGAGAATTGCATCGAATAACGTTAAGGTCCTATGGGATGGATCGGATAACTTTTAATATCAGATGACAAACAGGAGTTTGAAGGCTTTTAAAGGGAAACTGTCACACCAGCAAACTTGCTAGGGACTTGCCTGGCACTTGCTCTCTCCCTCTATTTGTTATCTTCCTTCTATCATTGACAGTTCCAGTTTGGTTAACAGATTAGAAAACAAACAGCATGGCAGCTCCCATAGGTTTATTGTTCCATTCAGCTTTAGTGAATTGTCTTTGGTGAATTACGTTTAATAAACTTGCACTGTTTTATGTTTACTGTACATGTTTGATAGCATACAGCCTTGTGACAGTTTTTCTGCATGTCATAAGCATTTGAATATAAAGTAACATGTTGAAATCAAATCTGATGTTCTTTTACGTTTTATTTGGTGTGTGGAAGGTGTGTGGAAGAGGGGGTGGTCTTATACAGCGAGTATATAACAAACTATATTTTGAATGGAAATGTTGGGGGGTCGTCTTATACACCCAGTCGTCTTGTACACCAGCATATATGGTATTTATCTTGCAATTTCTTGCTTTTGAACTGCTAGATTGGCAGGAGTTGGGACAGAAACAGAAGCTCACTCCATCGTGCAGTACTCCGGAATCAAACTCTGATCTTCCAGTTGTCGAGTTCAGCGTTTTAACCACTTCAGCCACTGCAGTCCCCTTACTGTAATAGAATGGTGTAATAGAAGTGCAAGTACTGGAGTATTTTAATAAAAGAAGCTCCAAATTTTTAATAGTCACAGATGTTAAAAACTGGAACATATTCCATTAAATTTGGAGTATATTGTGTCTAAAAGACAAGCAAAGATTGGTCAGTGATCAATTCAGAAGAGCATTGAGACTTGGAAGGGCAACAGTGAAGGAATTAAAGATCATCAAGTGTTGAGATATGTTACCAAGAACATCCACAGTCACTGTGTAGAAGTGTCAAAACTGGACAGTAAGAAAGCTGTCAGGGGAAAAAAATCATTTGAAATATGGTGCTGAAGGAGAGCCTTGCGGATGCCCTAGGCTGCCAAAAAGGCAAACAAGTGCAAACTAGAGCAAATGAAGGCTGAACTGACTCTTGGGGCAAAAATGACAAAATGGAAGCTTTCCTACTTTGGGCACATCACGAGAAAGCAAGATTATCTGGGGGGAGGGGGACACAATATTGCTGGGAAAGGTAGAAGGCAGCAGGAAAAGAGGAAAACCAAATATGATGTGGATTGACTTTCTAAAGGAAACCAAATGCTTGAGTTTGCAAGTGCTGAGCATGGACTGGGCATTTTGGAGATCTTTCACTCATAGGGCAGAGGATTACTTGAGGGCATGTAATAACAACAATGATAGAGTACAAGTTTTGCATCAAAAAGTTACCAGGTTTATTCCTTAGCATCTTCCAAAAAGCCACTGTACTCAATTGATTCTATCTTACATTAATGGATTAATGTGAATCAATCTTTTGCCCGAAGATAGCTCTTGTGCTCTACTGTTACTTGGCATAAGCCAAAAAAGCATCAAGTCTCTAACCATGTTTTCCTATTTTGTTCCAACCAGGAAACTGTGATTAGTTGTTTCAGAAGAAGCTGGGATATGAAACCATTGCAACCTAGAGTTTCATATTACACTTTTTTCAAACCTGCTAGCCATAATTTCCCTGTCCATACAAATTATGAAACAATGGTTAATAAGTGACCTTTCTAGTTTATTTAGATATACAATATAAGCAAGATTGAAGGAAACGTCATAAGGCATAAGCATCCTCTTGTCTTGGTCTTCCTCTTGTCTTGGCCTTCAAGTCTTGTTATCATAACTAATAAACATTGTTATCCTTTGTGATTGTTACAGTCACTTTAATTATAAAGTGTGGAAATTTTGGTTCAAACATATTTGGGTGAATGAGCCTATACAAATTTAAGATTTAGATTGTATGTAGGCAATATGAATTTCTTACATGAAGGTTTCCTTTTCGGAGGCTGGTTTGGACAGTTGTTCAGAGTTAGTCATATACAGTATAGTATAATGATTTGTAATGTTGAGAATGAGCACTGTAGTCAAGTGCCCCTCACCCATTTCTTTACATGTTAATTCCATACCTTGTATCCAGAGTCTGTTTCATCAAAATGAAAGAATTATGGCTTAATGTGAGTTAAATGTTAGTATGAGAAAACAAGGGTAAAACATATGACAAGTTGTAATTAGCACAAACTACAGTATATCGTACTCATTTTTGTTGTGTCTGTTGTGTTGACTTGTGATTTTTATTGAAAAATATAGAGACCCCAGTTTACTGAGTCAGACATGCCCAAATATGGTGAAGCTGTGTGCTAGTATAAATGTTTTCAACCTTGGGTTCTTGGATTTTAGTTCCCAGAAATCCTGGTGCCGCTGGCCAGTGGTAAGGGATCTTTTTGAGTTGCAATTCTAAACATCTGCAGCACCAAACGTTGAAGATCTCTTGTGTAATGTCTAAATTGAGTCATAATTCACAGCACTAAAACCAAAGCTAGCATTTCTGGTTCAAAAAGTGTCCTCCAAGTCAATTTTCTTAATTGTTTTGTGTATTAGTTTTTATGGACTATAACTGCTGTCAACCCTAGCCAGCCATGGCTTTTTTTGTCCAGTATAACAGGTTAGAGAATGATGCTCCAAAATGATGTGTGTTCCTCCTGTTTCACTCCTCAGCGGTTCCCAACCCCTGGCCTGTAAAGGTAAAGGTTTCCCTTGCTCGTAAAACCAGTCATATCCAACTCTAGCGTTCAGTGCTCATCTCTGTTTCAAAGCCAAAGAGCCAGCACTGTATGTTTTTGCAGATGTTTCTGTGGTCATGTGAGAGGCATGACTAGACACCAGAGCACATGGAACAGTTACCTTTCCACCAAAGTGGTCCCTATTTATCTATTTGCAATTTCTTGCTTTCAAACTGCTAGGTTGGCAGGAGCTGGGACAAAGATGGGAGCTCATTCCATCCTGCAGCACTCTGGAATCGAACTGCTGACCTTCCGCCTCC
The DNA here is from genome assembly GCA_030440675.1 of Furcifer pardalis. Lineage (NCBI taxonomy): Eukaryota > Metazoa > Chordata > Lepidosauria > Squamata > Chamaeleonidae > Furcifer > Furcifer pardalis. Next base: position 44,487,391 of record CP126890.1, on the reverse strand, counting down.
CAGTCAGCGTCTGAGCCACTTGAGCCACTGGCCCAGGCATATCATTAATCTGGCCCTCGGTGGTCACCTGGGCATCTCTAGACCCACCCTCACCTGACCCCACAGCTGGAAGTCGTGATACAACACCATGGTGGCCGTGGGAATTGCACGGTTTTTCTGGGGGTTTGGACAGCCTTCGCCGTTTTCCAGGGTGATGGTTGGCTTTTTGGAACAATTCTGCTCTGGTTTGTTAATTTCCTGAGCTTTCTCCACTGCACTTCAGCAACTGGAACTGGACAGTGAACTACTTCTGTTGCCTGGCGGAGCTGATGTAGGCGCCTGGGATCCCAGTGCCAAACTAGGAAGTAGCTCACTGTGCTGCTCTAGCTGCCGAAGTGCAGCAGAGAAGGTTTGGAAAATTACCAAACTGGAGCAAATTGCTCTGAAAACCCTACTGCCATCCTGGGAAGCGGCAGAGGTAGTCCAAAACCCCGTAAAAACTGCAATCCTTGATGATGACGAAGAAAACGTAAGTTGTGGATGCCGCCATGCCTCCTGCCCTCACAGTTGAATGTGGTGGTGGGAACTAGCCCTTGGTGGGAAAACATTGGGAACCTGTGGTATATATGGCCATAGTCAAGACACAACTTAACTTTAATTTGATGTTAATTTGTGTTGCTCCATATACAGTTCTGGAATGCTACTTCAGAACTTAGCTCAAGTTTCCAACTTGCCACTATCCAGTATTACTTCAGGTAGGAAGATGCAGTTTGGATTGGATTGGATGCAAGTCAGGTTAAGTTTTTAACTTTTTAATTATTATTGGGACCTGTGGATTTTTATAAAATTTAAAAACTTTTTAAATTTTATAATTGTAATTTTGAAGTTTTAACAATGGGTTTGGGTTGGGTTGTATTATGCTTTTATGATGTTGTAAACAGCCCTGGGTCGCCCCGGCGAGAAGGGCGGTATAAAAATGTAAATAAATAAATAAATAAATAAAATAATTATCAATCAAGTTTCTGGCAATTTTTGTGTGAAATACATTACATGGCACTTTTTTTGTCATGATCAGTTTGATCATACTGGCACTAGTGAGGATGCTTTATTTCTGTTATATTTGCAGAGAGATAAGGTGTGGAACGTGTCTAAGATGGCATATAGTGGACCAAGAGACTGGAAGGTTTCTTGGGATATGATACAATTCAAGAGCAGACCATGAGCTAGATCAAGTCTAGCAAAAGGTGTCAGTGAAGTAACATAAATAATTAAGCAAAAGACATTCCAAGTTTGCTTAAATGGGAAAAGGTGTTGTCAAAAGGAAAACTAGAAATGTAAGATTGATTATAGTGAATCTAGAGCTCATATGCAGGTATACTTAAGGTAGATCTTCCAGCCAATAGTAAAAGCTTTTAATGAATAACTGCTGGAACTCTTCCCAAGGTTCAGCTGTAACTTAAGAGAGGTGTCTGGGGGAAAGCCCTATTTGTGAGAAGCACAAAAGCACTTAAATTGCCATTTACTTGCGGGAAGTGTTTTGTGCCCACTGAAAATTTGTTATGAACATAATGACATCAGCCTTCAGATACTTAACTCTGGGTGGTGGTTCTTCCTCTGGATTGACACTCATTTCTTTGCAAGGAGGGGAGTGTAACTTCAACCATCACAAGTACAGAAATCGACATGGACAATCTCTGGGTGTTGCCAGCTGCTGGAAGTCCTAGGTCAGGGGTTTCCAACCTGTGGGCTGGACCTGGTCCATGCTGCCATTCCATCCAGCCCATTGCTGTCTCTCCCGCACCCGAAAGTGGAAACGGGCGTGTTTACAACAGCTGTAGAATGCACATGTGCAAGCATGCTTACGGCTGACATAAAGGCAGAAGTGGGTGTATTTATGACAGCAGCAAATTCGTCTGCTTCTAAGGGTGTGGTCTGGCCCGCTCAGCTGTTCCGGGGTCATGGTCAGGCCTGCAGTGCAAAAAATTTGACCACCCATCCTGGGTTCCCTAGCAGGGCCATGACAACTTCCCAGCCATGTAGGAACCATGACCATATGGACATTCAATGGATATAGATCAGGGTTTCTCAACCTTGGTTCTCCAGGTGTTCTTGGACTTAGATTACCAGAAGCCCAAGTCAACACACCTGTTGATCAGGGTTTCTGGGAATTGAAGCCCAAGAACAACTGGAGAGCCAAGACTGACTCTTTCTTATTCTCTTCCCGTAAGAGAGCAAGCCATTCTGTTGTGATTTTGATAAAGAAGATGTTATGAATTAAACAAAATTACACAAAGAACACAAATTTGCCAGTTATGCTTTGTTGTTCTTAAGGTTTTTAACAGCTCTTCTCAGTTCTTGCAAACACCGGGGCTGTCTTATGTTAGGTCTTCATCTTTTTATATTGTCTTCCACTTTTCTTAGTAGTGCTGCCCCTCTCAGTAAATCATGGCATCCCATAGTATCTATAAAGCATAATAGCTTCCATTCAGTTATTTTATCTTTTAATGAGTCTTCAGGATTGAATCATTCTTGGACCAATGCATTTATTTTTTGGGTAGAACATGGTATTAATAAAAAAATTCCCTTCCAACACCACATTTTTAATGATTCCCCCCCCCCCCCAGCTTTCACATCTGTACATAGTAATCAGGGATGCTATAGAATGAATTATCATGATCTTGGTCACCACCAGCATAGCCTTAGCTATTCTTTGAGAACCCACTAAAATGAATGAGAATTGTTAGTCACCAACCAATATAAGCAGTGGTGGGATGACAAAGAATTTACTACCCCACCGTGACGTCATCAAAGTGTGGGCGGAGCCAACATCATGATGTCATGATGTTGTGGGCAGGGCCAAAGAAAAAAATAAAATACAAATTAAAATAAAATAAAAATAAGCACACACACACCTCAACCCACCCACCAACCCACAACACAAACCCATAAATAAATTAAATTAATGAATAAATAAAATATAAATACATTAAAATACATACACACACCCAAACACAAATCAACCAGAGCTTTTAAACCAGAGATTAAAGCTTATTCTGGCTAATCTTTCTCACACTAGGTCAGATGGAAGGAACTACAGAATGAACTCACCACAAAATGGCATCATTTTGACACTTTTCAACTTTTCAACAGTTAAAGGAGTTAGGTACTAAGTCTTTGCCTAACCAGTTCTCTAGGATAATGTGCCTTAATGTAAATGTAAAACAGCTGTACCTCCTTAAGGGTTCTCCAATTGGAACAGCAATTGGAACAGCACAGGTGTAGCTTATTGATGAGGTAACTCCAAGACTTTGCTTAAAAACCCCAAGCCAGGCCTCCAGGCCTTTTTAGGAACTGTGGTAGTACGTCAATATAGGTAAAGGTATTAAATACACATTAAAATACACACAGACACACCACATCCAAAGGTGAGTCATGTACCCTCGGGAGCAGGCTATAGGGATCTTCAGGCTAGCAGCTTTTCTTCTTCCTCCCAGCTTGGGAGGACAGCAAGGAGGACGTGCATATGCCCCAAGGACTGCAGGCATGCATGCACACCAAGTGCTTGGTGCACATGCACAGTGGGGGAACCAGTGTAAAGGTAAGCCCTGAAGGTGGTTTCCTCCCCCCCCCCCCCCAAAAAAAAAAAAAAAAAAAAGCTGCTACCGGTTCTCCGGGACACTGGGAAAAGTTAGTACCAGTTCTGGCGAACTGGTGAGAACCTGTTACATCCCATCACTGAATATAAGCATCACTTATTTCAATGGGTCTATTGTGGCTGGAACTAAAATTGATTTATAGCAGAGGTTCTTAACCTATGGCCTGTGGGCCTAATCCGGCCCACAGCCGCCGCTACCAGAATTGGTTATGGACTCATTTACAGCAGTTGCAAACACATTTATGCCAGCTGTGAACAGCAGGGGGACAATCATTCTGGCCCTCTAAACTGTTTGAGGGAGTGTGACTCAGTCCCCAACTTGAAAAGGTTGAGAACCCCTGATTTATAGTGACTGTACCTTTGTCTTTACTGATAAATATCCCTTAATGGAATAACAAAACATCTTCTCTTTTAAACGGCACTAACTATAAACTTGACAGTTCTAATATTAACATTTATATGTGGTCTGAAAGAAGTAAATTAATCTTTTATTAGCGTCCCATCATTTCATCCTATCTAGTAATGTCTGTAAATACTGGGCGCTTATTGTGGCATATAATTGACAATTAAACAGAACATGTGCAGTATTTTCTATTCTGGTGTTTCGCAGACACATGTTCTCTCAGAGTATGGGACATGGTTAAATCACCCATATTTAACCTCAGAGTCTAAATGCTCAAATCTTGCTAATGTAATTGCTGTTCTATGATACTGAGTCAGACCCATTGTCAAGTATTTCTCGATTTGAAAATACTTTTTGTTTTCAGCCAACCATCTCAAGGATCTAATCTTAGTGAGTGATCTATAGAATTCGATACTACCAGTTGGGCAAGAGACAAATTATTCTGGCTTCTAGCTGAACATATGGTCTGTCATTAAATACATTATTCCTGCATTGAAAAGTCTTAGTCCTGACATTGTATCAAGTTTATCACCTCTGGAATTATAATACGTTCTGTCAGTAGAGGATGATATGGTATTAAACTAGTGGACAGGCCATGCTGACCTCTCCTTGTTGTCAGTTACTTTGACAGAGCAGATGTAAAGTTAGCAGTCTAGGGTTTTAGGCAGCCTCCTTACCAGTACTTAGGAGTAAGCTCCATCTAACATGGTAGGAATTGTTCAGTGAATAAGATTGCACTGCATAATTATTTAAAGTTTATATATATATAAAATAGAAGGATTGTTATTAAGCATGTAATCAGTGCCTTGAAAATCTTGGAACCCAGAGATGATTAGATTGTGGATGCAGTGACACAGGAATTTTTAATCTATTGCCTTTGAATTCTGCTGAATGACCTGTTGGGTTCACAAATAGACTTATTTACAAGCACTGTCATGGACTAAGCCTGTTTATCTCTTAAAAACAAATGCCATATACCTCAGAAACATACCTCCCAAAGTCAGGTAAAAGCTAAGGAATATACATGTACAAAGGTCATGCAGAGGTCCTTTAAACAGCATTGAAGAACCCTAGTTGTATTTTATATATTGGTCTTGTGCAGAAATAGACAAATTTCTATAACAGTAGCTGAATGAGGAGGTTTTGTTGCTCTCCCTTCTGGCTGTTCCAGGCAAATAATCTTGTAGGGATCCAGAGGAAACCCCTACACAGTCACTGTGCTAGTTCAGAGGGGCAGCCTGTTTTCCTGACTTTTGTAGGCATCTTAAGGAAGACAGAAGTGTTATATTAGCCATTCTTCCTCTGGGAGAACATGCCCATAACCAACTATTCCTTCTAGTGTGGTTTTGTCCAATGCCTCTGACAATACCCATCTCAAATGTAAGACCTAAATGTACAGTCTTTCAGTTTCAAAATGTGTCTGTGTCTGTGTCTGTGTGTGTGTGTGTGTTCATTTTATGTGCCAAATGTACACTAGTCTGCACAGTACTTTTAACACAGTTCTGTGTATTTTGAAGGGTTTATAGCTGAAAGTATAACAGATTTTAATAGCACCAGCCAACTTCTACACTTATAATTTATATTGGGATTGATAATACCATGGTTTATTTTCTTTATTGGGGTATAATAGCTCCCAAATATGTTATCACTACTGTATGCTGCTATAAGTACAGTACTGTATAACAATTTTCACTTGTTCTCATTTGTTTCATTGTGTTAATCTGACTGTTCTTTTAATGATCATAGCACCATTGATTATTGTTACATATCAGCTATGTTGTGTGGTTTTCTAGCTCTGTGTACACGGGTTTTATTTTCTGGGATTCAGTTTGCATGATACTATGTAATAGTTAATGGATCAGAATGAAAGGGGACTAAGTGTTCAATCTCTGGATACCTATCTACTCTTTTTGCTGATACTGTGGAGGTGAAAAGTCCTATACATTAAGTAGGGTACAAGAGTGGAGAAGTAGCATGGTTAGTATCCGTATATACTCGAGTATAAGCTGACCCAAATATAAACCAAGATTCTTAGTTTTTACCTGAAAACCCAGGAAAATAGATTGACCTGAGTGTAAGCCGAGGGTGGAAAATGCAGCAACTGCTAGTGAGTTTCAATCATCAAAATACATGAAAATATGGTAAAATTAATTAAATTATTGGCATGTCTCAATCCAACACGGTCTTGGGATCCTCATGGTCATTGACCCGAGTATAAGCCGTTTCCCCTTTTGGGGGCTCATTTTTGGGATTAAAAATTAGGCTTATACTCGAGTATATACAGTAATCATTTGCTCTCTTTCATATATGTGAATTAATTGGGAAAACAAGTCCAGTTTTGATTAGCTTTGGTAATCCATATTTCTGTTTATTGAACAGACCCTTCTTGAGTATGCAGAAAATTGGAAGACGTCTGATGATCCCTTGCCTTTGTTGGAACTGTACACAGAGGCTATCCACAGTTATATTAAAGCACAACCTTACCTTACCTCTGAGTGTGAAAATGCAGCCTTCATGCTGGAACGCTTAGCCCTGTGAGTATATTTTTATGAGTGTTAATGTCCATTTGACATAGTTTAATGTTGCTTTGTACTTAAGAATTGTGGTGAACAGCTTTTCTGAAAAGTGCATGAAAGATTGACTCTCCTTTTGACTTTGCAGTCTTGTTGGTTTTTCTCCCACAGAAGCTATGTTGAACTTCTGCTCTCCTTGACTCTTGAACTGCCTGAAAATAAATGGAAGGAGATCCAGTCCTTTATTCAGGTGGGTGTTCAGCCTAAGTTGCACAGATATATGTGAAAATTCAACCTGAAATGTGCAGTGTTTTCTGTCATGTGGTAGTTCCTCTATACTGTGCAGTATTTCTTTGACTGATTTGCCAGTTATTCCTTAGCGTTAGTGTCAGAATGCGTCTAGAAAGAATATGGAATAATGATAGCTGGTTTTCAGTGAAACCTTCGCCTTGTTAGGTAAATCCTAAAGTGGTGTATACATTTTGGCTTGGCTTGATAGCCATAATTTTTTATTTCTGTGTTGCTGCTTACACCTTTCCTGTCCTAATTCCTCTGAATTCCTATTCGGTTATTTTTTTGTTAAAATATATCACATCTATATTTTTCCCTTTCTTTAAAGGTTGTGATCCTACACCTCACAGATCGTGTACAGTTCAGCCCTCCAGATGTTGTTGTACTACACCTCTCAGCATTCCTCATCAATGAGTCTGCTGATGAGGGCTGATGGATGTTGTAATCTAGCAATATTTAGAGAACTCTATGTTGACTACCTATGTCACAGCTGGGGCACGACTGCTAGAATAGGAATAAATCTTTATTCCTACTAAATTCCTCTACACATCAAAGAGAAGAGGGTGATTGACATAAAAGGCTTTCCCAAAAAGTGATATCTCTTACCTTTACTTAATATTAATTTTTGCTGTGTTAACAATCTTAATTTTTTACACATTTTAATAGAGATCAAATGTAGTGATGCTAGCAATTTTAAAAAATCACTAATGTGCAAATATTTATATTCTTAATAAAGTATTCTTACTATAAATCATTATATATAATCAGAATCAGGGTAGGGTAGTAAAATCATAAGAATATTGTTATGATAAGAGAAACAAAGCCAGTAATAACATAAGCTTTTAAACACAGTACAGTACTTTGAATGTCAGCCTGTCATCTTCTAGCATTCTACTGATGCCAAGTAGCCTCTCAACACAACTAAGTAATTCCAGATATCTGATTAAATTATTTTTTAAACTGTATCGGACTCACATGCCCAAAAGTGGAACTAGTGTTATGTAAGTTATCAAAATATATTTGCTACAATGGTTTCTATACTATTTTCCAGATGGTGCACACAAAGTTGATACAGAATGGAAGCTCTCAATTACATTTTTTATCTCTTCTTGCCCAAGAGAATGGGACATGGAAGAATACAGTTCTTTGCAATATTCTTTCCCAAGACCCAGTGGATCCAGATATGGGTATGTTTGTATTTTGTATTTGTATTTGTTATAAGGAACGTAACAGTTCTAAGGAATTCTCCCAAGGCAGTACTGTTTATATAGTTCTGAATAATCAATAAACATTTCATGCTATTAAGTTATTAGCCCGGTATCATTTTCCCGTATTGTTTCCAGTGTTCCTGATATGTCGGTATCTAGTGTGTAAATACAGTGTAAGAAAATTTTGCATATTAATCTGTTTATATTGACTCCATGTTCCAACTGAATATGTTGAAATTTTCATCATTTTTCTAATCACGTATTCTCATACCATGGAATTCATAATACCATAGTATATAGCAGTGTTTCCCAACCTTTGGTTTTTGGACTTCAATTCCCAGAAGCTTAAATCAATTCCCCAAAGCACTGGTCAGGCAATGTAGTGACTTAGGCTTTTAGGAATTGAAGTCCTCCTGTGAGGTGTGTGCCCCACGTAAGGAACCACTGGTGTATATATAATATAAAATAATCCAATTTATTTCCATTACCTGAAATACTTCATTTAATTTTGCTTTTAAGTATTTTGTTCTCATAAAAATCTCTTAGACTATGAAATCTCTTTTTTATTTCCATTTAGAGTGTGTAGCTGCAACTGTGTGCATACAGAGGCTTTTAGGTCAGAAAAGGCAAACAGCAGGCATCAGTGCTATCTGTCTGTCACCTGGTTGTCCCATGGCTCTCTTTTTTCTCTCTAGACGAGGAGCATGCATTGTTAGTTCTGGAAGTTCCAGGGGAAAGTGATTCACCCTTTAACAAGATTGTAGAGTGCCCCCACACCAATTTAATTAACACCCAAACACCAGTTTTCAAACCAAAATCAGCAAGGCAAAATCTGCATATAGTATTTGGCTGTTTTGAGGAAGTAATGCAAGGACACAGAAGAAGTCTCATTGACATTTCCAGGGTCACAAAGGCTTTCCTAATGTTCAGTAGCTTAAGAGTTCCTTAGTATGAATGGCATGGATGATCTTTGGCTGAATTCTCACCTGTTGTTAACCACTGTATATATACAAATACACTTTTATGGAGCACTTTATAAGTCATCAGAGATGCAATGGCAAGCATCCTGTAAGCACAGTGGCAAATTGCTGCCAGTTAGCAAGTTACATTATGTCAATTGATGTACACAAGGAATACAAGTGACAATTTGCTATGGCAGTTTATGCCATTCTACTTACCCTGATATAACTGACATAGGATTCTGGCTATATTGACCAGAATGTTAACCTAGTATACAGTTCTTTTTCATACACTGCTTTGGTTTGTGATATTTTTATATGAACAGAATAGAGTTATTAAAGGTAAAGATTTCCCTTCCTCGAAAGCCATTAGGCTATAATAAACCCACTTGAAATACATTAGAAAAGGAAAAATGAAATAATACCCAAAGCTGAAGCCAATTGCTTGAGGACTTATTCTTATTTTATCTTAGTTCTATAGATGAACATGGTTTTCCTACTCTTAGCCTCTTGAAAGCCAGTCAAAATTCACTTGTGTTTTAACATTTATTTTAGTCATAGGAGTCGTTTGTTCACAGGTTGTAGATACACCATGGAACTGGAAACTGCTGTGTATTTACAGGAGGAAACTAAACCTTGACATTAAAATGTTAATGTTAATATTATGGCATAGATCTCATTCATGAGACAGAAATACATATTTTTAAAATCTCAAGGTCCTTCTATATCTCATTCCAGTGAAAGCTTAGAATTTTCCTCTATTAGAACAAGACAGAGTACCTCACATGATAAACACTGTGATCTAAAGGATTAATGTGTACTGTGTAAGAACAAGGCTGTACAAAATAACAAATGCAGTTATTCACTGGATCAGTTTGAAAATAAACAAGATTATTGTTGCTTTTCATTAGATAGTAATAATAATTTCATGTCAGAAATTATTCTGGATTGAATGGATTTTTGCGGAAGAAACTGCGCTTAAGGGGGTGTCCAAGTGAGGCTCCTTTCATGTCCCCAAGAGCTGGGACAGAGATGGGCGCTCAATCGGTCATGCAGTACTTGGGTCTCGAACTGCCAACTTGCCAGCCTTCCATCTAACAAGACGAGCTTCTTAACCATTGAGCCACTGCAGCCCCTGTTAGATATTGAAAGTAAATAATTAGACAATTCAGGAGTTCGTTTTTAAAAGTAAAAAGTACGCATCTAGAAATATGTAAAAATGAACTACTACTAATGAGATAGCTGTTTCCCAGATTTCAACAAAGATCTCTTTTTGGAAGAAAGCATATCTGTGTTCATGCATTAACTACAGTGGTACCTCGCTTAAAGAGCATAATGTGTTCCACAGGATTGCTCCTTAAGTGAGTTTGCTCTTTGAGCGAAACACTATTGTAAGTGACCAATTGTGACTTCTGGCCCGGGGGGGGGGGGGGTTGTGAAACCCGATTTATTTGTTAAGCAAGGTTTGGTTGGTTTTATTTGTTAACTGAGGTGACCAGAGAAAATTCTGCTCTTTAAGCGAGTTAGTCTCTAAGCGAGGCACTCTTTATGTGAGGTTTTACTGTATATCAGTATATGCCTTTTATTTCAGAAACACACTCAAATTACTGTAATTAGTATTTTTAGTGCTTCTCTACTCAAATTGTTGTAACCTTCTTCTAATTAAAATAATTCATTATTCAAATATCAAAAAATCTGGTTTGAGACAAAGGTTAAGACTGTAACATATCAGTTCAAACTGTACGAAGCCTATGAGACTCAGATACTTTATAAGCCACTGTAGGATCAGCACAAAATAGGATATTCTTCTTGGTCCTGAACACTATCCTCCCATCTGGGTTTGGGATTGGAAAACAATAGTGAAGTATGGGTACCTTGCAGATGTGTTATGAGCAACCGTTCCTGAACATGGAATATACCTGTTGTTGTTATTCCATTTATACCCCACCCGTTTAGGTGGTTTTCCTACTCTGGGCGGCTGACAAGACGACACTTGCATATTAAAAACACATTTTAAAAATACAAAAGCCCTGTTGACGGTGGGGAGAAACCAGGTAGAAAACCTACTGATGAGCCATTGTCGAAACATTCTCAAAGGCCTCTTTAAAAAGAAACAATTTAAGCTGCTTTTTAAATATAGACAGGGATGGAATCTGGCGCAGTTCAACTGGGAGGGAGTTCCATAAAGTTGGTGTCACCAAAGAGAAGGCTCTTCTCCGAGTCATGACCTTCCTTGCCAATCTTGTGGTTGCAACTTGGAGCTGCGCCGTCTGGGAGGATCGAGTGATGCGGGCTGCTGTCCTGAGGGGAAGACACTCCGCCAGGTAGGAAGGTCCCAAAACCTTTAGGTCTTTAAAAGTTAGAACTAACAGCTTGAACCTGATATGGAAAGGGACAGGTAACCGATGCAGCCCTGCTGGTGAGATATGATTGAATTTTCTCACTCTGGTAATTAGCCTAGCTGCTGCATTTTGCACCCATTGAAGCCTCCGTACCAGGGACAAGGGAAGCCCCATGTAGAGAGCTTTACAGTAATCGATACATGAGATTACCAGTGAGATAACTAGTGTTATGAGGGACCACCCATCCAAGTAGGGATGCAACTGAGCTATTTGATAAAGATAGGAAAAAGCAGCTTTACACACTGCTGCAATTTGTGCTTCCAGGGTCAGATGACTTGGGATAGGTCTCATTCATGAGACAGAAATACATATGGTAAGCCTAGAATCTAGGTTTAGCTTGCAGTTTCCTATATTCATATCCATTGAGTCAATATAAGGTAGCTTTTACTCAGCTCTTAAGCAGCTATGTTTTAATGAGGATTTTTTCAATGATGTTTGCAGTCTTACCTTATATGTGATGTATATCAGGATGCTTTCTTGCAGATCAGTCTGTATGATACATGGAATTGCAAGTACAGTACCTGTATTTCACTAATGATGATGATGATTAAAGTTCAAATGCATGCTTTTTTTAGATCTTTGTCTGAACAATAGATATAGATAACTGGGGTAATATTTTTTGAGAAATAACCAAACAGCATGCTCTATTGAGCCAACTTTTGAGTTAATAAATCTCAGGATTCAGAAAGAAGATCCATCATTGTGTGATCACTGCAGGAAACCTATTCTGCTCTATCAGTAGAGTTTACTTCTAAATAACTTGCATGGCATTCTAGTTTACAGCAATTCAGTTTTCTTCCTTTCATATTTTTTTCATATTTCCCCCCAGAAAGGCACAAGACACACTTCTGAATAGGGTTTATATCAAGACATTAGTTACTATCTTGCTGTCCCATTGTTCAGTCTTTTGGTACCAAAATACATAGGCAGCTTTTGCCATGTAAAGAGGTTTAAGTGCCTACTACCATTTCAACAGTACAAAAAAGCTACAGACAAAGAAAGGTATTGATTTTTAAGGTGCCACAAGGATGTATCCTGATTTGGTTAATATGTTATCAACGTTTAAATGTTTCTGCCTGGTATTGAGCAGTTAAGAAACAGAAATTTAAAAGTGTAAGAATAGATGCCAAAAACAGTACTCTGTCACTGCATGAGTTAAATAATTAATTTTTGTGCTAGGTAATTACTAAAAATTTGAAACAAGTCTTTTCCTAGAGTACAGTAATTTGTCAAAAGGGGCATATTTCCCTCCTAATATTCAAGTTAGAAATTTGCTCAGACTTTCAGAGTTTTGCTTAAGAATTTTAAACTGGGTTGAACTCACTTGTGTCCTTTTGCTTAGAGAAGTCCTTTTCCCAGTGAAAACATCCACAAGTACATAAGTTTTTACAGTTCCCCTTTTTTCCTCCATGTTTGGGCCACCTCTTGCACTATAGCAGAAGCCCAAGTCAGTACACCTGCTTATCAGGGCTTCTGGGAATTGAAGTCCAAGAACAGTTGGAGGACCAAGGTTGGCTACCCCTGGACTATAGCCTCTTGCAGCAAACAACATTCTGAAGCATTTGTGAGGTGCAGGAGGGTGTGGAAGGGGAAAGGGTGATCAGGTAAATCATTATATCAGTTTCCTTTCTCAGAATTCTCTGCTAGACTGAAGAGCCTTCAGTGAACAAAGGTAAATAATCCATCCCCTTCCTTGGATTTGGGAAGAAAGAACTAAATTTCATTGCATCTTAAAAGAGTGCAACACAACCAAGCAAAAGTTAATACAGGGTAGAAAAATATAGAAATACAGTTGTGCCTTGCTTAAAGAGTATAATGTGTTCCACAGGATTGCTCTTTAAGTGAGTTTGCTCTTTCAGCGAAACACCATTGAAAGTGACCAATTGTGACTTCTCGTGGGGGGGGGGGACTGCGAACCCCGATTTATTTGTTAAGCGAGTTTTTGGTTGGTTTTATTTGTTAAGCGAAGCAAACATTCAGAGAAAATTCTGCTCTTTAAGCGAGGCCGCTCTTTAAGCAAGGTTTGACTATAGTACTGTGCAAAAGTCTTAGGCCACCACCAGCTGGTGCTTTGGGAAACCATAACTTGGACACCCGAACTCCAAACTTCACCAAACTTGGAGAGGATTGAGAGGAGAGCGAACAAAAGACTCTCACCGCTTTAGGTGTATCTAGGTGGCTCAAGGGCTGAGTTGTGCCCTCCCACATCATTCTTTTTTACAACTTTTATTTATTAAAAATGATAATAAAAAACAAACATTCTTCCCCTTTCTTCACTATTCCTGAATTTTTCATCGAGTCCCTTATAGTTCTTAACCCTATTTCTGCTGTCTCTTCTGTTCCCTCTCTGTTCAAATTAATTGGGAAATCCTTTAAATGCCTTATACTGTATCTATCAACAGAGAAATTCCTGGACTTAGATCTTATTTTAACTACCTGCCACATATCTAAACCATTTCTACAATATGGGTTTTGTATTTTCCTTATGCTTTTCAAATTCACTTCCTGGAGGAACCATCTCTTATCTATACCCTTTTTTATAATAGTAACTGCTAGTAACATTTTAAAATAGAAAATAATTAATTGGCTGCAAAAGAAGGTAATTTTGTGCTGTGGGTTTTGATGCAGTAATGCTTACACTTTGTTTCGTTGAAATGCATTTTGTGCCAGACATTCTGTAATGAACACAAGTAAGTGGGCAAACTTTTCTATCATAAAATTATATCTTCGTGGTTTCTAAAACTTAAATGATAAATTTAAGTCTTCATTTTTATCGTCATGGTTTCAAAAACAGCAGTTTTTAACAGATATCACACCAATTTAACTACTTCCCTGACATATACAGATAGTATTATACTTTTTTGTTTCTTGAGTTACAAATATTACTGTTATTTGCTCCATAAACTGACATGTAGTTAATATTAGTATTAATCTTGATGTATATATTAGTTATGAATATAGTTTTGTTTTGAAAACCCTTTGTGCAATATTTTTATTCATGGATTCAGATGGGAGTGGCCTTCATGAGTCACATATAGTGAACCTCTTTTTCTAGTACAGTAATACCTCGGATAACGTTTACCTCGGATAACGCTAAAATCGCATAACGTTAAGTAATCTAGGGAGGAGAATTGGATCGAATAACGTTAAGGTCCTATGGGATGGATCCGCCCTATTTGCCAAGTAGGGCGGCATATAAATCTAAATAATAATAATAATAATAACAACCGCTAAAGCCTGTGCGGTTACAATGTATCTCTATGGAGCTTTAACGTTATCCGATCCATCCCATAGGATTTTAACATGCATCGGATAACACTAAAAATCGGATAACACCAAGACTTGTGGAACCAAGTCTTAGCGTTGTCCGAGGTATTACTGTATTATTAATAATTAGAATCTGCCTGTTTCCTCCCATTTCCTCACCTTCCTCTCTGAAAAGCAATTGGAGCAATTAATTTGCCTGCAAGGATATCTGTTTTCATATTATAAAACTACTTAATCCAGCAAGTCTGGAAGAAGTGCAGTGGCACTGATTTTAATTTGTTTTCTTAATCTTTTTAATTAACTTTGATATCTTAGTCTTGGTGAGACATGGTGTTATTTTTTTTCTCTTTACAGTCTCTTTAGATGTTACAAATGTATGTAATCCTGTTGATTCTTCTCCAATTTCTTATTTTCCCATTTCCTAGAGACCTACATTTATGATTGTGTTTCTTGTTTTATATTCTCTACTATTAGATGTTATGACATTCAACTGAATAGAGAAAAACTTTCAAGAGCTGCAACTGGATTTTCTGTTTGTAACCTAACAATTCTTTTGATGCTTAGTCTAGCCAGAATCCATTGTTTGTGCTGCCTAGAATTAGACCAGGGGTGACCAAGCCTTTTTGGGCTGTGGGCTGTTCACATGGTTTAAGGAGCTGGTTACTTTGGCCCATGGGCCAGATCCAGCCCCTGACGCCAATTCATCTGACCAGCAAAGCCCTCCTCGCTCCCGGAAGCTGCGCCTTTTACTTCCGCAAGCGCTGAGGGCTTCATGGGCTGGCTGAATTGGCGTCAGGGGCTGGATCCAGGCCATAGTTTGGGCACTCCTGAATTAGTTGGTTTGAGACAGTGTGTTTTACACAGGTTATCATTGGCAGGGGATTCAGTGGGTGAATGTAGGTCCTGCTTCCTTTTGTGGCAGATACCAGCCCACTCAGCAGCTGCTATTGTCCTTATAGTATTGATGTACCTTAGTATAATGCTTTACTTGTTTTCAGAAGAATGGATGAGAGTCATTTGATTGCACAGGTGAAAATAAACTGTAATAATTTCGTGTCAGTGATTACTCTGGGTTGAAAGGACTTTTGCTGTATGATAAATGACATCATTTGGGCAACTTGTTCTAGTGTCCCCTAGGAGTATATCTGTTAGTCTTAAAGGTACCATAAAACTATTTTTCCTCATTTTTGTAGGCTTAAACTAGCAAAGTTGCTTTCAGCATTGAAATATATTGGCTATAGTCTTATCTATGCCATTTGGCTTATTAGAGTTTCTGTAGTTTAATTTGATTCTCTTTTTGATTAAAATGAGAGAAATATAGATGAATTTAAAATTAATCTCACTGAAAAATGTTTGGATTGTTTCTGTGTTTGATTTTCCTTATAAATACAGTAAAATTCCAGGGTTATAGCCACCTCTGTTTAAGTTTGCTGCGGTTTACAATGGCAAATCCTATAGAAATGCCGTCCTGGTTTACAAATCTTTAATGTATTTTTTTTCGGTTTACAACAATCAATTCAGGACCATTTTTTAATTTTTCAGTGCATCCCTGTGGATGTTTCGGTTTACAATTTTTTCAGGTTACAACGGAGGCTGTTGGAACGGACTTCCATCGTAATCCGGGTTTTACTGTACTGTTATTTATATTAATGTTTTGCTTATTGCATGAAGAAGTAACAAGTGTGTTTTATTATCTATCTTTCAGTAAATGAATTTTTAGAGTCCGAAGGCCCTGTGCTGCTAGATATGCGCATTAAGCACTTGATGAAATCAAAGCAATTAACTCAAGCAACTGCCCTGGCAAAATCATGCTCTGACCACCAGGAAATCAGCAGCAAAGGGAATTTTAAGCAAACATATTTAGTCTGTCTTTGTTCTGGGTCACCAAATGAAAAATTAATGCAGGAGGTGAGTATTTGTTATGTGACTGTATTTTTCAAACCATTTGTGTTGAAAGGCCTTTTCTATGGAGAGGATATTTTTAGGAAACTCAGATTGTGTGCATATTTTAATGTTGCTGACAGAAAAAAAATATGTGCAATTTAGTTCGTGATTACTTAATTTTTGAATTACCAGACCAAGTTAGATAAAAGAGTAAGGCTGTAATCCTGCTGGACACAAGTAGACTATAATATTCTACTAACATACTTGCACAGAATGTCACACTTGCACAAGCTCCAATTGAAGAGCCCTTTTAGGAATATCTGATGCACAATAAAATGAAAGGGTCTTGTGTGCCTCTTTGTGCATGCATCATGAAAGATCACTCACACTGTCATTGTTCTGTGAGTAAATTGACCAAACAGAATCCTACCTTGAAATTGCCATGGGGCAAAAGGTGCATCCAGATGTATTGGTAAGGTTTCTCACCTTTGGGCCCCAGGTGTTCTTCAACTACAGTTCCCAGAAGCCCACGTCAATACACATGGTGATTGAGGCTTCTGGTAATTGAAGTCCAAGAAGATCTGGGGGCCCAAGGTTGAGTTATTTACTGTAGATCAGCAAGGGTTTTTCCATAGTTCTGCTATTCCACAGCAGCAACATAAAAAACCCCACTTGTCCTTTCTCCCATACCTGAAATTATACTGCCAAAATGAAGAAAGATTGATATATACCAGGAGTGGATTTTTGTGGCAAGGATGTATAAACTCCGTTCACTTTGGATTCTCAGAACAAATTCCTGGGCTCAGAATTTTTTCGTTCTAAGTGTATGTCTTTTGCACCAGGCTCCAGTTGGTGGATCTCGGGGTTCTAGTAAAAAACAAAGTAGATCGTGCAAGCCTGAAGTCTGCCCATCCCTGATATAGGAGACTACTGTTAATGTAAAGTACCTGTGATCGTCAATGAGCTCTGGGCAAAAAATTAGAACAAGTAAGCATAGAAAGTTCTTAGGAGAATTGCATGGTTTTGAGTAATTATTTTGGGACATACTTTGAAGATTTGGGATGATTGAGTGCTCACTGATTTCTGTGCTACTGAGACATGAGTATTTGTTAAGATTCTCCTTAGAGATAATGTGAGGGGGGAACCTTGTTTGGATTTTGGAAGAGAAATTACAAAATTAATTTAGTTTCAGCACTCTGAGCTTGTATTTCCAGATGTTTCATGTTACAATGTCCTTGAATTCTTGACTCCTGGTATTACTGACCTGAGCTGATGGAAGTTGATGTCCAAAATATCTGGAGGCCATTGCATTGGGAAATTCTGATGTGGTTGGGATGTGTTACTGATTTGGAAACTATCCATTTATAAAATCCATGTCTTTAGACAGAAAAATAGTTCTTCAAAATGTGCTTCATGCTTATCAGATGGAAGAAGCCAGAATTAAAGCTAACTATTATTTATGCTATTCATGTTCCCAACATTCTTCATTGTTTTTGAGCTGCAGTTCTGCAGTGGTTCAAGTGGTTAAGACGCTGACTGGTAGGTGGAAAGTCAGCAGTTCAAAACCCAAGTATTGCATGACGGAATGAGCGCCCATCTCTGTCCTAGCTCCTGCCACCCTAGCAGTTTGAAAGTAAGAATTGCAAGTAGATAAATAGGTACCACTTCGGTGGGAAGTGTTCCATGCACTTTGGTGCAAGGCATGCTTGTCACATGTCCATGCAAACGCAGACAGTGCTGGACCCTCAGCTATAAGCAGTGATGAGCACTGAACCCTAGAGTCAGATACAACTGGCTTTCGAGCAAGGATGACCGTTACCTATTAGAAAATTCATGCCTGGAGCTTATTGCTACCACTGGGGACTCAAGTTCACCCACATAAAAATGAGAGAGGAAATGCAAAATGTTTAAATGTAGAATAGTACAGAGGTTCTGGCTTAGCCATCTCATTTTATGTATCATTAGATTTATTTATTGTTGAAGCAAAATTTAATAAGGAATAGGCTCAAATAGCATAGGCATGACAGAGTACTGATCCTAAGATGAACCATCTTAAAACAAATTAATAATTTTTAAAGCATCTTCCAGTCTTAAAAAAGTTAGATGTTTGTACTTTCTCATATCCTCATAACTACGTTATGTAGTTGGAGGGAACAGTTTTCACATATAGTGTCTTCCCCAAGCTCTCAAGTAAATGCAAGCAAGGCTGAGGCAATTTTAGTCCAGTTTGAGAACTGCTTAATGGACAAAACTGTATGCAGAAATTTTTAATAGTCATGAAATGTTGCACAAAATATAACCTCGAAAACTCAAACCAGTAGAAATAGGTGGAATAAGTTAGATGGTAGGCCTACAATTTCAGATGTAGATCTGATTACAATTTGTATCTTCCCCACAAATGTCCAGTATGTACAACAACCTTATTTTGTTGGTATTAATGTTCTCCAGATGTTTTGAACTAGAATTCCCATTGGCTGCAGCTAACACCTAGTGGGCAATAGTTTGGTTTAGAAGCTACAACTGGGTAACTACCTGAATCCTGTTCTTCTTTCTCTTTGTTCATCCTCTAGCACCGTGATGGTAACCTTGGCACTCCAGATGTTCTTGGACTTCCAATTCACAGAAACCTCTGTGAATCCACACGAATAGGTTTACTGCTATTCATCTGGGCCTGCACCGCCCTCTTCGCTCCTGGAAACAAGTAAAACGTGCTTCCAGGAACAATGAGGGCAGCGTGGGCCGAATGAATCTCAGTAAACCCATTTGTGTGGATTCACGGGGGCTTCTGGGAATTGAAATCCAAGAGCATCTAGCATGCCAAGGTTTGCCATCACTGCTCTAGAATAATTATGGCAGTGATCGTTAGGAACTCCATGCCCCCACCTTCAGGATTGCTTTGTATCTTAACAGAAAAGTGGAAGGGGGAGAGGGAATGCTTTGATTTCTTTTAGCAGTCTTCAGGTTTGATGTGTGAAAAAAGAATACAAAGGACAGGGAAGGACAAGTTCTCAGTTTAAAATAAGTTTTCACATCTCACTCTTAAGATCATGTTTGTGCCTTTTACAGTGAGCACAGGTAAGAAGTATGACTAATTTGGATTTTCCTCTCCTTTTCTATCCTGATTCATTGTAATTTATGTGTGGTCTTTTTGTGCAAATATTCATGTAGAAAATAATATGGGTATACGATGCTTAGAACTGTATTTGTGGGGGTGCTGCACGGTGTCCCTCTCCCCATCTTACAACAGTCCCATGAAACATAGGCCAAAATCATGTTGCTAAGCATAGTAATTTGCAGCTAGACTTCCACTGAGTCAGTGGAGGTTTGGTGACAGAATTCCTCCATAGGTTTTGTTGAGTAATCAATTGATTACTCAAGTTACAGCTTGCTATGCTAAGCAACACGATTTTAGCCATAGCAGCTACCTTTAAACCAAATTAATTAAATTACTTTCAAGCCTTGATTTATAGCCAGACACGTTTAGCATCAACATCTTGAGCAGACGAGAATGTCCACTTCATGGCATGAAAAAAGAAGGAAGGGAAAATTCAAACAGAAGTCCATCAGTTCTCAAAGGCCTTCCACCTAAAATGCTTCACTCTGTTTTTTTAAACATGGAAATAACTTGTTCAAATCTCCCCAACTTTTAGCTACTGCAAAACATACATTTAAACCCAGCCTTTTATTCTGTTTTGTTACTTTGTGTCTCATAGGATATGTAATAGATGAAACATCAAATTTCATTTCTGAAAACTAATCCTGGTATTTTCCTAGAATATCAAAGCCTTCAGAAGTTTGTTGTCAAGTTATTTTTTACATGGAAACACTTTGCATATTCAATTGTTGTCCTGGGTTTTCTCTCCCTTCAGATTGCAGACATAGACTGCAAAGATGCTTTAGAAATGATTTGCAATCTAGAATCAGAAGGGGATGAAAAGAGTGCTCTAATTTTATGTGCAGCATTTTTATCTCGGCAACTCCAGCAAGGAGAGATGTATTGTGCATGGTAGGTTGGAATTGCTTTCATTTTGAGCCTTCCTGTAATCAGTATATCTAGGGCAGTATATCACTTGCATACCCCTTGGCAACCTATTTCCATAAATTGTATCCCCCATATTAGCAGAATGCTGTTATTTCAAACTTAGAAGATGGAAAGGACTTGCCCATTAAGGGCTGTGGAGGACTGCAGATGGTTGTCAGGAACTGCTCACACATTTTGTCCGAACACCAATCCATAATTCATACCTCTGTTCCATGTCCCTCTTTCTCATTGCTTTGCACAGCCATAGACCGATCTCTTTTCTCTGAAGGGCCATAGAAATCTCAGGAGTTCAATTAAACCTTAAGACGTACAGTAATACCTCACATAACAAATTTAATTCATTCTGCGAGACTGCTCGCTATGCGGGTTTTTCGCTATGCGAGTCAGACTGACATAGTGAAAATTCCTATGGGGAAACTCGCATAACAAGCTTTTTTAGGGGAAAAACTCGCATAGTGAATTTTTTTCATTATGCGAGTTTTCCCCATAGAAACACTCATTATGTGAGTTTTCTATAGGGAAAGTCTGACTCGCATAGCAAAAAAAATTTCGTTATGCGAGTTTCCCCCCCATAGAAACGCTTGCTATGCGAGCGTTTCCATAGGGGAAGTCTGACTCGCATAGCGAATTTTTTTGCTATTCGAGTTGGACTCGCATAGCGAAAATTTTCATTATGCAAGTCGGATCACTTTTTGAAAAACCCAGTTGTTATGCGAGTTTTTCGCAAAGCGAAACGCTCATTAAGCAAGGTTTGACTGTACATGCCTTTTACCACAATTATTCAGCTTTTTTTTCCATACCTCTAAATGTTGTGATTTGTACCCCTGGGGATACACGTTGGAAATCACTGAATAAGGATATAGCAAACATACAAACTTGTCATTAAACAAAGAAAGTGCTTTCGACAAAACTTGAAATTGGTGTCTTTTTTACTGACCAAAGTCTTACTGTTTAACAGATTAAAACAAAATTAGTTCTGCTTTAAAAAAAACAATTTCAGTACAGTAATACCTCAGATAACGCTAAGACTTGGTTCCACAAGTCTTGGTGTTATCCGATTTTTAGTATTATTCGATGCATGTTAAAATCCTATGGGATGGATCAGATAACGTTAAAGCTCCATAGAGATACATTGTAACCGCACAGGCTTTAGCTGTTGTTATCCGATCCATCCCATAGGACCTTAACGTTATTCGATCCAATTCTCCTCCCCAGATTACTTAACTTTATGCGATTTTAGCGTTATCCGAGGTAAACGTCATCTGAGGTATTACTGTATATCAAAAACTCATTGTCTGAGCAGGGACTTGATTCTTAAACATTTAGAAGATTGATCAGATAGAAAGTTCATTTTAGTATATGAAGATATGTTATTTATAATTCAGTGGGTCTGTTTCTCATCTATTCAGGCTGAGATCATTCATGTGCTTGTATAGTGCCATAGAGCATCTATTGTAATCATCAGGAGACTTTTTCTAGGAGCATGAACATATAATGTGGCATAGTTAATGTTGAGACATTGTCTCCCACAGTAACATATGCAATACTTGTTTTAACCCTACAGTGTTTAGTGGGGTTAGCTGTTAGCCTGTTTAATTTTAAGAAGTGCTCTCTAAATTGATACTTGCTACTAAAATAAAACATTAAATTCATGTTTCAAGAATGATAGTTTGTTATTGGCCTTTGTTTTACTGTGTTCAAGGTTTTAAAATGAATTGGGGTTTTCCTATTTTATTAATAAATGTTAAAAGACTGAATTTTTTTGTGATCAGCCTTTGTAATACCAGTAAATCAAATAGTTCTCCAATTTAATAATAATAATAATAATAATAATAATAATAATAATAATAATAATAATAATAATAATAATAATAATAATAATAATAATAATAATAATAATAATAATAATAATAATAATGTGCTGTCAAGTCATTTCTGATTTATGGCAACTGTTCATTGGGTTTTCAAGATAGAAAGTACTCAGTAGTGTCCTTCGTCGTAGACATTTTTGAAGTGGTAGCTGTGTTAGTCTGTGCAAGTTTCCATTATGGAACAGAGAAATTACAAAATAAGGATTGAGAGAGAGACAATGGAGATAAAATATATACACATGCTGGACACCTATCTCAAACGTTTGAATATTAGTCAAGGGTTCCTGGGACATTATCATATTTAAAATGCCACAACTAAGAGGTTGTAATTTACCTTGCAGAGCAGACCTCAAAAAATTGGGGGCAGGGAGAAATGGTTCTCAGGACAGTTGACAGAGCATGGTGGGTGATTGACCTTTAGCTGGGTCTCACACACAGCATCTTCAATTAGTTCATTAGCAGATTTGTAATATCAGACTGTTTGTTTTGCACCCACTAAAAATTTACAATTTAGCAGAACCAAGTTTCATGATAATCAAACTAATCCCAATCAGGGATCTTCTATTATAAATAGCCACACTGATTTGCAAACTTATCTGTTATGCCAACCAACCATTGTTTGCCTCTGTACCTGATGTGTGTAAATTGATGCCGTGAAATTTCACTCTTACGTCTGACGAAATAGATTTGATCCACAAAAGCTAACATTAAAATACAGGAGGTACCACAACATTTTTGTCTTGTTTTGTTTACTCTCGGATATACTCAGAAGTAGTTTACCAATCCCTTCTGGAGGCATCCTGGGACTATGCAATTTGTTTAAAGCTACATAGGCTGGGTTTTTTTTTTTTTTGGGATTCACAGTGGGGGAACTGAACTCTAAACCTCTGACTTCACAGCCAGATACTTACACTGAGTAGTCTCATTGATTCAAATGGGCTTACTGTGCAACTTACATTAGAGTAGCATGTCACACCTAAAGTAGTCACCAAATCCCCACTAATTCAGTGGGCCTACTCGAGTGCAACTTGTTACATTAAGCAATAGGATTTTGGTTATTTTATGTGTTTACATGCAGACTGCCATGTCTTTGTTTTCTTTTTCTGTTGTAACTCTTTACTAGGAAGCAGGAGTTGTACAGAATTCCCAAGATAACTTTAATACAGGATACACACACACACACACACACACACACACACACACACACACACACACACACACACACACACACACACACACACACTTTCTCCTTAGTTACTGAAAGTTGATTTGTTTAATTATAATGATTGTACTGTTTCAAAGCAAATATAGTTTAACTTTGTAAAATTCTACTTTTAGGGAGTTGACACTCTTCTGGAGCAAACTACAGCAAAGGGTGGAGCCTTCTGTACAAATATATCTAGAAAGATGTCGTCAACTATCTGTCTTAACAAAGACGGTATACCATATCTTCTTCCTAATTAAAGTAATAAACTCAGAGGTAAGGGTGTACAAATTGATTTTTTTCCCCCATGATAGTATGAGCTGAAAATTAAATTTATGAATGTGATCAACTCATTAAGACACAAAAAGTAATATTAAAACCTACAATGAGATATTCATTGCATGTGGTAAAAGGATACTACAATGGTAAATAATTATAATTTTTCTGTTTTTTCATGCCTAGATAGATAGCTAGAGAGATATAGATATAGATAGATATAGATACACACACACACACACACAGTGGTGGGATGTCAGTTTTTTTACTACCCCACCGTGATGTCATCACTGTGTGGGAGCTAACATCATGATGTCATGGGCAGGGCCACAGAAAAAATAATAAAATAAAAATAAGCAGACACACACACACCCTATAGGTATGCATGCACACCAAGTGCTTGGCGCGCATGCACAGTGGGGGAACCAGTGAAAAGGTAAGCCCCGAAGGTGGTTTCCCCCCCCCCCCCCAAAAAAAAAAAAAAAAAGCTGCTACCGGTTCTCTGGGACACTGGGAAAAGTTACTACCAGTTCTGTTTGTCCTGTGCACGTGTAGGCACACTTTACTTCTGTTTCTGGGTGGAAGGAACCATGTGACCTGCATGCTTGACCACGTGACCAGCCCACATCCCGAAAGGTTTGGGCACCTCTGGATTAGAGTACAGTAAAACCTCATATAACACTAAAACTTGGTTCCACAAGTCTTCGTGTTATATGATTTTTCGTGTTATCTGATCCTCTATGGGATCCATAGAGATACATTGTAACCACACAGGCTTTAGCGGTTGTTATCTGAAGCATCCCATAGGATCTTAATGTTATCTGATGCAATTCTTCCCCCCAGATTCCTTGATGTTATGCGATTTTCGTGTTATTCGATACTAATGTTATATGAGGTATTACTGTATTTCATTTTCCTGTTTCTGGACTGCTTTCACATCCAAAAGGCTAAAAAGCATCTTACAAGTTATTTAGGAAAATAAACAGCAACAGGTCAAATCAAAGTGTTAGCCTACAAAATAAAAGTCAGTTGCAGAGCAGTAGTAAATCAGCCAATTGTATAATTAAACAATAAGTTGTTTAGTAGGAGGAAAAGAGATAAAACAGAAGAGTCAAAATTAAAGGACATAGTGTGTGGACCACAGGAGTCAGATAGAAAAGGAAAAAAGAGCTAGAACCTATTAATTGCGGCCAGAAGGACCATGTTACCATTGTGACAAGATTTTATATGTTCCATTTAATTTGAATTTGCCTTTGACCCACACAGGGCAGGAAAGCTTACAAAAAATCATTTTGAAAAACAGTGCAACTAAACAGTGCAACTAAAAATGCTTTGCTTTGCATAGTTAGTTTGCAACCAGAGTAGATCTATTGAATAAGTAAAGATTTGGAAAATCAACCCCTCCATAAATTCATTTGATTCAGTGGGCTGCCTCCATTTGTAACTTACTATGCTAAACAACAGAATTGCAGCTAGTAAGTTACAATATTAATATGCAGTTTAAAAGATAATGTTAGAAGATTGCTACATTAAAACTTTTTGAAACTGTTTAAAACATGGCAAATAATGGGCAATAATCTTGAGGAATCTAAACAAAAGACAGTATAACTGATGAAATCTAATTGTTATGGGTTACCTTACCAGGGTTGACTCTTAGGAATGTTAAGATTATGAAAGGACTGCTGCTTTTTAAAGTTCTGTTTGTGAACTTTATGATGGGTCACAAAAATGATTGAAAATCATAGCATCAGGGCAGCATTGTCCATTCTGACTCAGTAAGATTAAAACAACACCTGATGAAGTTCTGCTTTCACATACCCTGTACTACTAAGGTACAGTAACGTCTGATTTCCAAAAGGCAAGGGAGAATGTGGAGTTATTTATACTTGATAGAAATTCCTAAAATTGAGGTTTTTATATAATTTTTTACAATGATGAAATTAGAAGATCGATTATTGAAAAATCTAGTGGAATATCTGACATCTTGTCATCATAAATCATCATCTGTCTATAAGAGTGAGAAACATGTAGTGAGAACAAGTTCAGGAAATAATTATGTGTTAACAGTTGGACAGAGTTTCTAAATATTAAATACTAAGGAGACAGTGTTTATTGATTTCTTGAAAGCTGATATAATTTGGAGGAATTAAATCAACACTTGTTTATCAGTGGAGTTTAATTGGTGCTTGGTACAGGTTGTGCTTTTGAATCATATTCTTTGCTATTGTTTACAAGTGTAATATTTCAGCTCACTTATCAGTGTTTGTGATTTGTTTCACTCAAAAATACCTTGAATTTAGTATTATACTTTGACACAAAATCTTAAATCCTAAAACATGAATTTATTGTTATAACTTTTGTTCATGTAATGTGTTTAACTGTAGAAAAAAAGATAATGAATTACTCTTTAATTCATTTCTACAGATTGATTCTGCTGGACTTGCAACCTGTATTGAGCTTTGTGTGAAAGCACTGCGTTTAGAAGCTAGTGAAAATACAGAAGTCAAGATTTCAATTTGCAAGACTATATCTTGCTTATTGCCTGATGATTTGGAAGTTAAACGTGCTTGTCAGTTGAGTGAATTTCTTCTTGAGCCTACTGTGGATGCATACTATGCTGTAGAAATGCTGTATAATCAACCTGACCAGAAATATGATGAAGAAAATCTTCCTATACCAAATTCATTACGCTGTGAGCTCTTGCTTGTATTAAAAACACGGTGGCCTTTTGATCCAGAATTTTGGGACTGGAAAATGCTGAAGCGTCAGTGTCTTGCACTGATGGGAGAAGAGGCGTCAATTGTATCTTCAATTGATGAACTAAATGACAGTGAAATGCATGAAAAAGTAGACGACTGCCCAGATGAGAATAGAGAAGCTTTAGTGAATGGACTTTCTGGCTGTTTTGATGAAGCTACAATTTTGCTTAGAGGCATTAGAGACAGAAAGCAGAAAAACAGAGAAATTAAAAAACTGAGAGAGCGAGGGTTCATATCTGCTAGGTTCAGAAACTGGCAAGCCTACATGCAGTATTGTGTGCTGTGTGATAAAGAATTTCTTGGACACAGAATAGTGAGGCATGCACAGAAACACTACAAGGATGGAATTTTTAGTTGTCCCATATGTGCACAAAATTTTAATTCTAAAGAGACTTTTGTTCCTCATGTAACGCTACATGTTAAGAAATCCAGTAAAGAAAGACTAGCTGCAATGAAACCATTGAGAAAATTAGGAAGACCTCCTAAAACAGTAACTACTGGTATGAACAGAAAAAACAATACTGTTGTTAAGCAGGAACAGCGACATATAAAAAAGAACAGTCTTTATACTGCAGACTTCATTGTTTTTAATGATAATGACGGTTCTGATGATGAAAATTATGAAAAAGACAAACCTTACATTCCAGAGATAACACCAGTTCAAAAGCCATTGCCTGTCAATGAGTTTACCTGCCCTGTTACCTTATGTAAAAAAGGTTTTAAATACTTTAAAAATCTGATTGCTCACGTGAAAGGTCATAAAGACAGTGAGGAAGCGAAGCGGTTTCTTGAAATGCAAAACAAAAAAGTAATTTGCCAGTACTGTAGAAGGCATTTTGTAAGTGTTACCCACCTCAATGATCATTTACAGATGCACTGTGGCAGCAAACCATATATCTGTATACAGTTGAAGTGCAAGGCTAGTTTTAACAGTTATGCTGAACTTTTGAGTCATAGAAAAGAGCACTCAGTCTTCAGGGCAAAATGCATGTTTCCTAAATGCGGGAGAGTGTTTTCTGAAGCATATTTGCTTTATGATCATGAAGCACAGCATTATAATACTTTTACCTGCAAATTTGAAGGGTGTGGAAAAGTTTACCGTTCTCAGAATGAGCTGGAAAGGCACATAGAAGATCACACTAAATCTGAAAAACTTCTGCAGTCTGATGGTGACAGTAATAGTTCTCAGTCTCTGAATGAGAATGCTGAACAGACCCAGCTAGAAGAACCATTGCTTCCGCCACCTGAAGACAACATAAATGCAGAAACTTGTGTCACAGTTCAGGTTAAAGATGAATCAGGTGAAGCTCCGAGGACAAAAATTCCAGCTATTGTACTCGAACATACTAATTCAGCCTCCATGGACAGCGTGCAGGATCCTACACCAGCTCCACCAAAGGCAGAACCATCAGTTCTAACCAGCAATAGTTTGATTCCACTTCTTGGCCAAAAAATTAGAGAAAATATGGCAAGAAAGGGCAAATTGCCATCTGAGTGTGCTAAAGTAGATGTTGCTGCACCTGCAATCCAGCAATTGTGTTCTGTAGTTGACAATACTTGCAGTGACTTTGCAGTTTTCCAGAAGGAGGATGATTCACAGATGATTTCCATGAATTCAGCTGAACCTGAAATCCTTGGAACAAAATGCCCAGAAAAGGAGAGAAGCCATTTACCCTCCAATACACTAGATCAAATAGAGTATCAGTATCTACTATCTCCAAAGCCTCCATTTGAGGAGAACATTAAGACTGTTACTAATCTCTGTAATTTGTCCCTGAAAACATTAGAAGGAATAACATTTACTCCCTCTCATAATAACCTGGTTACTCCTTTTGTTCCAGTTATCCCATTGGCAGCTCCCGTTCAGAAGTTTGCTTGTCAAGTTGAGGGATGCACTCGAATCTACAATTCTTCTCAAAGCATTGGCAAACATATGAAAACAGCACATCCTGATCAATATACTGCATTTAAGATGCAACAGAAGAGTAAGAAAAATCGAAAAACTAACAGTTTACAAAATTTGCCAGACGATAACAAAACAGTTTACTTTTTGCCATCACAAATGTCTACACCCACTAGTGATGCTTTTCCTCAACAAGCCAAAACCAGTGTAAATCCCACTTGCACAAGTCAGCTGCAGCAACTGTCTAATGCTCTTTTCCCAACACGCCTGGAAAATATGGCTAATTCGTCATTACCAAATGTAGAAAATGTTAGAAGTACATGTCTCTCTTCCCATATAAAAAATGAGCCAGAGGATATACTAGGTTCTCAGTTGGGAAGTTTGACTGGTGCAACCTTACCTTCTCAGTTAGATGATCTAGAAAAACCAGTTATGCCTCTGAACATTGACAGTGGCTCAGATCCTTTTCTTCCATTACCTGCTGAAAATGGTCCAATTTCTCTTTTTTCTTCACCAGCAGACAGTTGTCCAAGTTCAGTCTTTTCACAAATGGAGAATAATATTAATCACTTTTCCACACACTTAGATGGAAATACTAATTCTTCTTTTCCAAAAGATGACAGTGTTGACATGCTCTTTTCTTCACAAGTGAATAGAGAGAATAACTTCAGTGAAACAACTCCACAACCTCTGGTATCAGAAAAAACAAAAAAAGATCGTCGGCGTGGTTTAGATGGAAAAGACAAAAAGCCAAAACACAACAAAAGAGCAAAATGGCCAGCAATAATCAGGGATGGCAAATTTATTTGTAGCAGATGCTACAGAGCATTTTCCAATCCCAGGTCACTTGGTGGTCACCTTTCTAAACGATCCTACTGTAAGCCCCTAGATGAATCAGAAATTTCACCTGAAGCTCTACAGCTTAATGTGCAGTCTTCTCTCCTTGCTAGTATGATTCTTTCTTCAAATGCTTTAAACTTACAACAACAGCAAGAGCCAGTTTTTAATCCGGAAGTATGTTTTAAAGAGCCATCTTTCCTGCAGCTTCTTGCTACTGAAAATCGGTCAGCTTCTTTTTTGCAGAACTTGTTTCCACGGACCAGTATGATTAACTACAATACAAGTGAGAATGATAACGGAAATGAAATTATCAAACAGGCTTTGGAAACTGCAGGCATTCCTAGCACCTTTGATTCCACAGAAATATTACCACATGTAACTACAGCAAGTTGTGTCACAGATAGTACTCAAATAAGTTCAACAGTTTTGCCAAGTCCAGGTGTGTCACCCTTGTTACCAACAGTCAGTAACCCAGCTGCCTTGCTAACAGACCAAAATCGAACACTCAACATGAAAATTTCATCAGTAGAAGAGTACAACAGTTTGCCAGTACTTTCAGATGATTTAATACTCAAGACTTTTGAAAATGGCTTATGTTCCAATGTGGTTTCTAAATCTTATACCGCATTACATAATTTTGGAAATAACGCTTCACGAGTTTCAGTCATAAGTAGTGTCAAAAGTTCAGAGTTGTGCAGCCTGAATAAAAAAGACATCAGTGTTTCAAAGAAAAAGAAAAAAGCAACCACTTCTTTTGTTGTGCCCGATAATTCACAGAAGTTAGTAGTAAATGATTTGTCAGCATTGGGACTTCTAGCCAGAAACGTTGAAGGGACTATGCAAATATCCACAGAGGACTTTCAGGCAAATATATTGGCAAACTGTGAGGCTCCAGTATTAATGGGAAATCTTTCACAGGAGCTAAATAATATGGACAATGAATTAGTTGACAGTGTCAAAGAGACCTTTAAAACAAACCATGAAGCTATTACAGAAATGATTCCTTTAGCAGTGAAATCTGAAAAAAGCAATGTTCAGGTCATTGTAGTTCCTTGTATTCAAGAAAACTCCAATTTAGAAATGTCAGAAGAGAATGCTATCCAAAATCTTGAGAAGACTGTTGACGTAATTAAAACAGGTATAAATTCTCAGGTGATTGAAGTTAAAACTGAAATGCAGGAGGTTTCAATTGAATCATTGCAAAAACCCCAAATCACAACTATTGAGTGTCCCTCTGAAACCCCTTCACTTAATGTTAAACCATCTGACCCTCAATACGCACAGAGTGTCACCCTCTCTAACACTAACCCTTTTCAACCAGAAACCTCTCACAAAGATGATAGTCAGATTTTAGAAATTTTAGAAGGAATGAAAAAATTGAAGTTAGAAGGTGAAACGTCAGGTCAACTATTAGACAGTATGATTCATTGTCTTCCTGTAAATGCTGTGCCCCAGATTGTTCCAGTTGCAAAACCTGAGAACACACCTCTTCTCCAACCATCTTCAGAAACGCATCCTCCCTTGGGTGAAAAAATCCATAAGCCTTTTATTTGCCAAGTCCCAGGCTGTAACTACAGCGCTATGACAAAAGATGCATTGTTTAAACACTACAGCAAAATACATCAGTACACTGCAGAAATGATACTAGAAATTAAGAAAAACCAGTTAAAATATGCCCCGTTCAAGTGTGTTGTGGCTTCATGTCCAAAAACATTTACAAGGAATTCTAACCTCAGAGCCCATTGTCAACTGGTACATCACTTTACAACAGAGGAGATGGTGAAATTAAAGCTTAAAAGGCCCTATGGAAGAAGATCCCAAACCAGAAATACAAGCTCATTATCAAGGCCTTTTGAAATAAAAAAAATACCATATGTGTTATTAGAAGATAAAAATCAATCACAGTTGACTGAAGAACTGCAAGTAAAGGAGGAAGCACATATAGAACATGTGAAGGTTCCAGAAATGGTAGTATCAGAAAGTGTAATGCCAGCAAGTATTCCTGACACTCCTGAGAAATTGGGAAACCCTTCTCAAGTACTTCCAGCTCCTCCAGAATGTCAGAATGTAGCCACAATTAATAGTACGCAGGTGCAACCAAAGTTACAAAAGATAAGAAGACATAAAAAGGAAAAGGAAGAAAGGAAACACAAAAAACCTGTAAACAAATCCTTGGAATCCCCTGCTAATTACAGTCCATACAGACCTTACAGATGTGTGCATCAAGGCTGTTTTGCTGCTTTTACAATACAACAAAATTTAATTCTCCATTACCAAGCTGTGCATAAATCTGATCTTCCCTCATTTTCTCTAGAGGCAGAAGAAGAAAGTGAGCTAAGTAAAGAAGATTTTGAGAAAGAAGACCATTCCGATGAAAGTGAAACTGAAATAAATGAATTCAGATGTGAGATAAGAAATTGTTCTAGGATATTTCAGGATGTCACTAGTCTTATTCAGCATTACTTAAAACTTCATGAGATGACTCCAGAGGAAATTGGGAGCATGACGTCAGCTGTGGATGTTGGAAAATTCCCCTGTGATCAGTCCCATTGTAAATCATCCTTCACGTCATATATTAATTACATTACACATCTTGAGACAGATCACGGAATAAAGGTAAAACAAACCAAAACAGATGATGGCATGTACAAGTGTGACTGTGAAGGCTGTGACCGTATTTATGCAACGAGGTCTAATCTTTTGCGACACATTTTTAATAAGCACAATGACAGACACAAAGAGCATCTAATAAGACCTCGACGGTTCTTGACACCAGGTCAGGAAAATATTTCAAGCAAAGCTAATCAGGAAAAAATCATGAAAATTAAACATAAAGCATTAAAGTATAGGGCAGGAAGAAGTGGAAACAAAATAATTAGGATCAGGCGAAGAAAAGATATTTATTTAGAAAATGAGAACTTTAAAATAGAGCAAACTCCTGATGGTGGTGCGTATTCTTTGAAATGTGGAAAATACATGTATTCAATAAAGGCTAGAGAGGAGGCCTTGTCTAAATGCGCAAGCAAATTTATTTCACAATATCCCTGTATGATAAAAGGTTGCTCATCAGTTGTCACAAGTGAGAGTAGTATATTTAGGCATTATAAGTGCCACAAGTTGTCTAAAGCATTTACTTCACAACACAGGAATCTCTTAATTGTCTCTAATAAATTTGCAGATTCAGCTGAGAAGGAAGTGTCTTCACAGAGCGAAATGTGTGAAAACAAAACCTGTGATCTAAAAGAATTTCAGCCACATGTGACAGAAGCCTGTGAAGTCTTGAAACCCCCTTCACAGTTGACAGAAAAAGAACCTGAAAGAGGTGAAAAGGATGAAGTGGATGAGTTAGCAGAACTCTTCATTACTAAACTTATTAATGAGGACCTTACAGCTTTGGAGAATCATCCAAAGGTCTCTTCTGATATAAATAGTGATTGTCAAGATGTTGATCCTTGCCTTTCAGAAAAGCAAAACGTGAATGGTAATTTGAAAAGAGTAAACAAAGAAAAAAATCTGTCTCAGACTAAAAAGAGAAAAGTTGGGAAGCCAGAAGAAATATTGGCCGTTGAATTAAGTAGCATGCACAGAGAGGAAGAAACCGCTGTGGCTGTCCAAACTACTGAAGAACCATCTTCAGCTTTTGACTGGAGTTCATTTAAGCCTATGGGATTTGAAGTATCTTTCCTCAAGTTCCTTGAAGAATCTGCTGTGAAGCAAAAGAGAAATACAGAGAGGAACTCTAACTGTGGAACCCGGAAAGGTTCCCATTCAAACTCTAGAAAATATAATGACAAAAACTCTTGTCCAAGAACACGATCATGTTCTGAAAATGAAACCTGTGTACAGTTTGCTAATCCTTCACATTTTCAGTGTAGTGGTACTGTAAAAATAGTTTTAGACAAGACTTTTAAGGATTGCACTGATCTTATGTTAAAGCAGCTTCAGGAAATGAAACCAATTGTCAATCTGATAAGACTTGAACAATTAGATTCAAATCCAGAGATTACAAAATAATCAGGTAATGTGAGTGGACTCCTTGTTCAGATGATTAATCTCTAAACATGACTTGTACTGAGTTTTTAAAATTAGGAAGCCATTGAGCATGTTACTGTTTCTTAAGGTTTTATTTTGAAGTGATTTAACCTAGCTGAATCATGACACTTGTCGTGCAGATTTCTTTGTTTTTATCCCTATGGGACTTCGAACAGAATCATTATTTCAGTTTTGTAAATAAGTAATCAAAACCTCAATTTTTTTATTGAATGTTGTCCTTTTCCATGACTGAAATCTTTGTGAATTGTCTGTGGTATCTTTCACCTTGTCACTGCTCATATATAACAGTACTTATTTGTAGATACATTTTGTATATATTTATTATTGTAAATCATGTGCTGCAACCAGCAATCTGTAAGTCTGAAATATTAAATGACACATTTATATTCGAATTTTAATTTGTAACAAAGTGATCCAATTTTTAATAATGTTCTTTTAAAACTTCTTGCTTTGTACACTAGGTAAGTCTACCATATCCTGTTTATTTTACAACAGAGGAATATGATCCGATCATACTTGGTTGAAATACATACTGACCTGGTTATATTCATAACTTGAAGCATCCACCGTCTTTGGGTAGTATATAGTTACCGTTATCAAAACATTTTCCTACAACTGCTTTTAATTGGGTCTAAAACTTCCACAATATAATAGAAATGTAAATTCTAAATACTTTGTGGACAATGAAGATTTAAGCAACATTTTGGTAGCATATAACCCATCACAAATGTGGTAGAAAATTAGTAGTGCGGAGCAGTGTATATATTCGAGCTGGTGATTTGTGAAGTAACCCAGTATTGTCTTAAATAAAATCACATTTCATTTCTTGTTTTATACATGTTACCTTACCAAGGTTCTTCCTCTAATTTTTTTTTAATTTTACATTGGCGTATAGATCAGTGTCTGCAGCCCTGCTTTGGAAATAATCATTTTTATACTGAACCTGGCTATTGCATCATAATAACTATTTGTAGAATATATAATTAGCACAACAGCATTAGAAACACCATAGAATGCATTAAATATAAAATGAAATTGTGCCCATAAAAGAATCTCATTTAAAATGACTCATATTCTAGGAAAACGTCATTCTCAGGACCAAAGTAAGAAGTTAGTAAGGTAAAGGTTGCCCTTGCTCGAAAGCCAGTCGTATCCAACTCAAGGGTTCAGTGTTCATCTCTGTTTCATAGCCAAAGAACCAGAGCTGTCTGCAACTGCAAACATTTCCATTAGGCATGTCTCAACACTGGAATGCTGTTTACCTTCCCACTGAAGTGGTCCCTATTTACTTGCAATTTCTTGCTTTTGAACTGCTAGGTTGGCAGGAGCTGGGACAGAGATGGGAGCTCACTCTGTTGTGCAGGACTCAGGAATTGAACTCTGACCTTCCAGTGGTTGAGTTCAGCGTCTCAACCACTTGAGTCACCGCAGTCACAAGAAGTTAGTAGGCAAGGGAAATATATTAAGAAGAGGGGAAGGTACATGAGTCATGAGGTTGATCACTGAAATTGTGTTGTATAGCATTGGTCTTTCTCCTTTGTTAACTGCACCAGATTTAGGCAAGGAAAAGCCTTATCAATGACCTGGGAATACTAGAAACTCTGTTCTTTCCAAACACTGGTAAAAATTCACTCAGACAGGTACATCTGTGCTCTTGAAGTTTCATCTCTGGAAATGTAGTTATGAAAGACATGATTTTTCTGCATGCTTGCTCCTGTCAGCATGATAAAAATAGAAGTTTGGTGGAATCAGACTAACGTGTGTGTGAAGTTTGGAAATGTATTAATATTCCTGAGCTCTAGATATGCATGTGTATTCATAGATGCTTACAAGATTAATATGAATAACGAAAAAGAGACCTATATTGTGTAATGTCAAATGGATTCTAGCTGCACATGAAAGTCTAGTAGAGAAAATTAACCAGGAGATTAATTGTATTATCTCTTTACTTTTTCTCTTTTAATGATACACTACTGCCTAGCAGTTTGAATGTTAAGAACAAAATACACATACATACATTTATTTCTTCCTTTTTTGTAATTGACAAAAAAACCAAACATGCAATTATTGTCCCTTCCCAGCACACGCAAGAGACAGTTTCCCTGGCAGTTATCTTTGCTTTCCAGACTTGGAAAGAAACTAGCTTGAGGAGAAGGAGGTATTGAGACTTGGGAGTAGGAATCTTGCAGAATGGCTAGATACATTGCAGTTAACTCAGATGAGAAAAAACTTAGTATAATGTCTAGGGGAGGTCCTTTCAGAGAAGTGTCCATAATTTAATCCTGCATTGATTATTATTATTATTATTATTATTTTGGGGGGAACATACTTTAACTTTAGAGTATCTAAGTACACGAGGGGTGTCAAAACAAAAATGAATGGGAAGAGTTTAGGAGAGGAAAGTACATTTTAAATGTTGAAGCAGTTCAGCTAAGAAGTTTTTAATAATACTCAGTTGAGTACAGTAGTTTGTTTCAAGAGGTTGCCAAAAGTAGAAAAAATTGTGCATTCCCAGCTACAGGTAATCTTCAGGATTGTCTTCAGAGCTAAAGAAGAGGGCAGAGGATCTCTGGATCAGGAACTAGTAATAGTGACAAACATATCCTATAAATATGCACCAAGTTTTCATAGGTTTGGTAGAAGTGCCATAAAAATGAGGGCATGGTCTCAAACATAGCTGCAGTTTGCACAAAATTCATCTGCTTGCTTGGTGTTTAGATCTAGCGTGACAGGGTTTCCAAAATTAATAGGGAGCACGTGGGTGCATGGCCTACAGTAGGAACTGTTCAGTTTTAGGATAATATCTTCCTTTTAGTATGCAGTTAAGTCTGTATAGACTGTCAGTTGCACAACCAATGATAATTGTTTCCTGTGCAGCATTCAGAATCCTTTCTTCTGAAGGTCTCCTGGGAGCCATGTTGTACAGCAGAGGTTGGCAACCTATGGCCTGTAGGCCCAAATCATTGGGGGGGCACCCTTGCTCCCCATGCTGCTGCCAGAAGTGCCAAAAACGGCCGTAAAACATGTCCATGACTGTCGTAAATGCGTTTATGACCGTTGCAGATGTATTTATAGCAGACGTAAATGTGACCTGGGCCCCGACTTAAAAAGGTTGGTGATCCCTGTTGTACAGGAATGCACTGATAGTGAACACTTCTGAACTGAGATGCAGGGGTCTTGTAGGTGAGGTTCCCTGTTGCACAAGATCCTTTGCCTAGTTTTGGGTTATTTCTAATTCCTAGTACAGCCCTGTGTGAGTCAGTAGTTCAGCAGGACTCTCTCACAAACTAGAAAGTCGTGAGTAATGTGGCATTGGAAAAATGAGTTAGCAGAATTGTAAAAGCTGCTTTTTGCTTCTCCAACTATTAGATAACACATGTTTTGGCATGGAAAAAGGATTGATCACATATTGCTGAAGAGAGCCGCACTGGTGAATTTTTTTATGTGAGTTTTATGTAGGAGACCATTTATGTCACTCTCCTGTCTAAAATAGAGTGAAGCAAGAATAGCTTTCTTTTTATAGTGGTCATACTAGTGAATAATCCAAACGCATACGTGTGTGCGTTTGGGCTTGTGCACCAGTGACATTTCAATTCTGCGTTTTTTCTCAGTATGTTACTAGTACATTCTCTCTTTTACAATTTATACAAAGATTGTAAGTCGACAATAATTTTAAAGCTGAAATGAGTTTATTCTGGAAATAAATTGTTTTATTATATATAATTAGCACCATCAATACGCACGGTACTTGTGGGATAGTATAAGCAGAAGATGGATTCCTTTCAAGACTTAAAAACTTGTAATCTCACTTAATGTTAAACCACAATTACCATTTGCTTGACCCTTTGTTCCTGCCTATTCTTTTTCCAGCACAACTACGCAGGAGGTTAGAAGACTTTGTTTCTTCTCAATTTATTTATTTATTTATTTATTAGTTCAAATTTATATTGCTGCCCACTCACCGTGGTGACTCAGGGCAGCTTACAAAAAATACATTACATTACATTACAATACAATACGTTGGTGTGGGCTCAGGGGGATGGGCAGCAAAGTTCTCAACCTGACCCGGCTTCTTCTTCCCCTGGCAGTTGGTTTAGGCACAGGGGGAGGGGCGGCAAGGTCCTCAACCTGCCCTGGCTTCTTCCCCTGGCAGTTGGTTTAGGCACAGGAGGAGGGGCGGCAATGTCCTCAACCTCTTCCCTTGGTCTCGACTGGGAAGAGCGAGGACACCTGCGCTAGGCTGGCAGCTTTAAGAAGGGCCCGTTGCTGCTGCCCTCGGGACTGAATATTGATTATGGACTGTATCCTGATTGCATTGTGGTTATATTTATTTTGTTTTTTACACTGTATTTTATATTGTATCATTGTTGAGCTGTTATATTGTGTTTGACTGTATGTTGTGAGCCGCCCTGAGTTGGTTTTCGCCAAGTAGGGCGGCATATAAATTGAAATAATAATAATAATAATAATAATAATAATAATAATAATAATAATAATAATAATAATAATAATAATAATAATAATAATAATAATAATAATAATAATAATAACCTGCCTCGGCTTCTTCCCCTGGCAGTTGGTTTAGGCACAGGGGGAGGGGCGGCAAACTCCTCAACCTGCCCCGGCTTTTTCCTTCCCTGGCAGTTGGTTTAGGCACAGGGGGAGGGGCATGTTTATTTGTTTCATATTTGGAATACACCTCCCAGAACTATTGACCACAGATTAATGAGACGGATGATAGCTCTAATGAAACCAGCTGTAAGGCAACAGATGGCTTAGTAGCCTTAGTGAATCAAACCAGGTTCTTGTTGCAGCTTTGGTAACAACCTTTAATTGCTTAGTTAATTTGCTTTTTCCTATTTCAATGGTGTGTTTGTTTCTAAGTTTTGTTGAGCTGCATGGAGCAGAAAAGCAGCACAAATAACTCTTGCTCTATTTCAGCTAGAGATGGAAACTGAAGATGGAAAGTTGTGTTGGGCCGTTTGTAATAGTAAGTACTAGGCCAGCATTGAGGATCAGGTTCACGTCCTACTTATTTTTCCCTTGTGCATTACTGCAGAAATTGGAAACTTTCATTTTCAGCAACTACAGTCACTCATTAGACCAAATGTCCCATAAACTTTGGTTGCAATGTTAACTGTAATTAAATAGATGAACACTACTAACTGTAGTTAGGATCCATTGTTTTACAGTCCAGTAGAAAACCAGAATGTTGGCTGAATAGCTTGGTGGTTTAGTTACCTGGGTTTAGAACCAGAGGTTGGAAGTTTGCATTTCTGCTGTGCCTCCTGGGAGAAGAGCCAGCCTGTGTAGCAGTGGGTAACCAGCATGCCTCCGTAAGAAGGTATTCCAAAGGCCAACCATGAAAAGTTCAGTCTTCATATTTGTTAATAAAATGAGAATACTGTACTCTTAATTCATCTTAAAACCTTGAATTGGTAAAACTAAGGCCAATAACAAATTATCGTTCTTGAAACTTGCATTTAAAGTTTTATTTTAGTAGCAAGTGTCATTTTAGGAACACTCCTTAATATTAAATAGGTTAGAATGGACTTGACGACACATTTTTATTTTGGTGTAATGGATAAAGTGAAGGACTAGGATGCACAAGACCTGATTTTGAACCCCCCACTGAACCATTGAAACCTGGGGGAGTGGAACTAGTAAAAACCACTCCTTAAATATTTCAGCTTCAAAGCCTTATTAGGGTCTATAAATCCATTCTGGTTTAGTGGCACATAACAATTATATAGGCAGGAGTATTTAAACAAACACTGAAATAAGGATTTCTACAAGACAACAAAAATCAAGGTGAAGAAGAGTCCAATGAATAATGAACCTGCCACTCAACCTCAGATGGTAATGTGAAGTCAAACAGAACCTCTTCTAAAAGTCTTTCACTACTGGGGAAAATCAGAATGAAACTTTTTAAAGACAAAGCTCAGGAACAAATGAAACCCAATACTGACCAGCAAATACCACCACCACCAAATAATTCTGCATTGTGAGGTTCAACATAATGTGCTAGTTAAAATGAACATTTTGAAAATGTGCCCACATACAGTCCTGAGTAGTTTACCTCCCCATTTTAAGGGGAGGGGCAGAATGTTCATGAGCCATAGATTTGTACAAAATCTTTTAACTTGGATGTGGTGAAAGCACATGGGCAAATGTCCAGGTTTGCCTTCTCTATGAAATGCTTCAACACAGACGCTTTTGAAGCTGCAGTCAGAAATTGGCCAGTTGGAAGTAAAGCTGAATCCAGACTGGAACATGCCCAGCTAGAGTGAACATGCTGACTATACATTTTCTGGCTTTTCTTCTAATAAAAATATCTGCTTAAACTGGTTTAAATTCTGACCCACACTAATCCTAATCTAGCATCCAAATGCTAACTGTTCCCCTTTCACCTTTCTTATTGTATTATCTGTTCTTATTCTATAATAATAACTGACAAGTTTAGTAACTATCAATATAATGGTTTATAATTTTTTTATTTTATTTTATTTTTTGCTTGAGAGTAAAAGGATCTTAAGCAAAAAGACAGTGGACATGGAAGTGGCAAAACCAACCCGCCATCTGCTAACGTAATGGCTCTAGTAGAGGGGAGAATAGGTTTCTGACTGAACAAAAATAATGTCTATAATCACTTGCTCTTCACTTGCAGAAGTCAAACAACATGAGTAATGTGTGTGCACGTGTTCTGTTCAATCATTACAGACATGACACCGTAATCATGAATGTTTATACATCAGTTTAGGGGGAACATCAAGTTTTACATCTTCGTTAAACAGTATATACCTGTGATGGTGAACCTTGGCACTCCAGATGCTGTTGGTTTTGGCTTCCCAGAAGCCCAAGCCCCCATGAATCCACACGAATGGGTTTGCTTCGAGTCACTCGGCCTGCACTGTGCCACCCTCGTCGCTCCTGGAAGTAAAATGTGCCATACGGAGCGATGAGGGCGGCATGGCGCAGGCCAGATGAATTGCAGCAAACCCATTCGTGTGGATTCACGGGTGCTTGGGCTTCCGGGAATTGAAGTCCAAGAACATCTGGAATGCCAAGGTTCGCCATCACAGGTATATACTGTACTTTAAACAATTTCACATGTGAGAAAAATGTAAGTACACAGCATAAAATGATTAAAATCCTCATGCTATTAAGGGTTTTTTTAAGTCATTATAATTCATTTAATTTATTATGTGCTTTTATTTTTCACGTTGACTGGGCAGGGTTTTTTTATCTACTCCCTGGAAACTAAAGACAGTGGTTGAGTCATTGCCAAAAAATGAGGTTGTTCCACTGTTATCTGAAGAATCCATCTTTTTGTGTTCTTGTTTGGAATCTTGAGCTTTCTTGACGTGTCTTCTGACACAGCATTTGATGGAGTATTTAAAAATCAAATAGCTGAGTTCAATTACATTCAAGACTATGCATAAACATGATGTCACCAGCACAATATACAAAAAGACTTTCTTCTCAGTGGGTTTGGATATATAGCAATCAACAGTATTGGGACACGGACTCATGTCACATTTCACAAGACGGGGAACATTGAATCCACCATACAGCTTGTGAAACAAAAAGAGAAAACCAATTTCAAATCCCGTTTTGGAAAGGAGGCTGATGAGATAGGTACAAAGTAATCCACCATCCATAGTTCCTGTGTCCTTATACAGCTTTGCCTTGTGTCTCTTTTCTCTACTCTCTCGATAGGCAACATGTAGCACAACAAGAAGTGATGGAGTGGAGACCATAATCAGTTGCAAAGCCCAAAGTCTGACCTGAGAAACTGGGAAGAAGTGATCAAAGCAGACATTTTCACAGCCAGGTTGCCTAACATTACACTCAAACTCCTTCTGTTCATCTTTCCAAACATGTTCGGCTGCCACAACATAGACAAGCAGGCGGAATATGAACACAATAGCCAGCCAGATTCTGCCTATTCCAGTTGAATATTTATTCACTCCGCTTAGGATATCCCGTAGAAATCCCCAGCTCATTGTGTCTTTTCATGGAGAGTGCAGCACTGTAATAAAATACACAATATGAGATTACCCTTTAAAACATAAAACAGGAGATCCATACTGAATCAAATACAGTGGAACCTCAGTTAACAAATAGCTCAGTTAACATAAAATTGCATAATAAAAGGAAATCCATAGAAAATTGTGGCTCAGTGGATGGAATCCCCCCCCCCAGTACAGAATAATTGGTTTCAATGCATTCCTATGGGAAACCATGTTTTGGTTAAAGTATTTTGGTGTTCAGTGCATTCCTATGGGAAATTGCATTTCTATGGGAATTTTGCTGGAAGAAATGTCCTGGAGAAAGCATTAATTACATTAACCGAGGATCCACTGTAACTGGTTGAATCTATCCAAACCAGTTTAATCCTTCAGGAAATAAACCTCTGGCTTTTAGATGTGGTACATTAATTTTGTGTCCATGATTCAAAATACTAGGACAGTGATGGCAAACCTTTTAGAGACCGAGTGCCCAAATTGCAACCCAAAACCCACTTATTTATTTCAAAGTGCCAACATAGCAACAGGGGAGGAAGGAAATGCTCCCATTGGACTGCTGGTCAGAGGGGTGGGGTGAACTCTGTGCTGGGGGGAGGGATGAAGTGCTCCTATTGGGTTGTTGGGCAGAGAGCCGGGGTGAACTCTATGCTGTGTGAGAAAGGAAGTGTTCCCATTGGGCTGCTGGGCAGAAAGGTGGGGTGAACTCTGTGCTGGGGTGAATGCATGGGTGCCCACAGAGAGGCCTTTGAGTGCCACTTCTGGCACACATGCCATAGGTTCACCACCACTGTGCTAGAGAATGCTCCAAAATTGCCTTGCAATAGCATGCCTGCACTATCAGCAGGAAAAGGATGGAGACATCTTAGTCTGGTGTCTCACCTGTGACCATTCTGCCTTGGTTGACCCTGCTAGGAATCCAGACTCATAATGAATTTTGTCCTCCATACAGCATTGTTCTCAGCTTCACTCAAACGCCTTCACCATTTTAAGGTATGCATCTAAAAATAGCCTCTTTTATGGAATAGACAATTTCATGTAACTCAGGAAATTAGGGAGGATGCATAGCTTGCATATTGAACCTAGCAAGCTATATTTCCTCCCACAGTGTAATTTGATATGATTCTGGGCAATCAGCTTCGTAAGTAATCCCATATAGATAGCCATCATGGGCTATGACTCAGAAGACTTGAGTTCAAATCCCTGCTCATCTATGGAAACTCACTGAGGAGTTGGAACTACAAAAAACATTCCCTAAATTTTTCACTTACCTTGGAAGCTCTATGAGGGTCGAGAAAACTTATTCAAGTTATGTGATTTGGAAGGAAATTTCAAGGCATGATAGACCAACAGTATGTGAAAAAGTTAGGGGTGTTACAGAACAAATAAACCTAAGCCAGAGAACTAGACAGGCATATCTGTTTTCCTCAATATTATTCATATTGGTGATAGAGATATTAGCTGGTGCAATAAGACAATAATATTGAAGGAATACAAGGAATAAAAAAATAGTTTATGTGTTGATACCTTATTGACTATAAAAGAACCTAGGGAAGCTTTAAAATTAGTACAGGAGCATTTAGAAAGATTTGTAATGTATGGTTGTGAGAGCTGGACCATTAGGAAAGTTGAGCGCAGAAGAAAGATGCCTTTGAAATGTGGTGTTGGAGGAGAGTTTTCAGAGTACCCTGGACAGTGAAGAGAACAAATAGGCTGATCTTAGAATAAATCAACCCTAATTGCTCTTTGGAAGGTCAAATAGTGAAGATGAAGCTAAAGTACTTTGGACATCAAATGAGAAGAGAGGACTCACTTGAGAAAGCCTTGATGTTGGGTAAGGTAGAGGGCATAAGAAGAAGGAGGTGGCAGAGAATGAGTTGGCTGGATGGTGTTGTTGATGCAGTGGGCACAGAGTTGGTCAGGTTGAAGAGGATGGTGGAGGATAGGGGTGCCTGGCATGTAATGGTCCATGGGGTTGCAAGGGGTTGGAAAGAATCGGCTATACAACTGAACAACAACAACAATTTTAAACACTTGGGAATTTATATTACAAAAATATACAAAACTTAAAAATGTTAAAGTTTGATAAAATGAAAGGAGCTCAAGTGTATGATGGAGAAATTTAAAAAATAAAACTATCTTGATTTGGAAGGATTGCAGTTTGTAAAATGAAAATATTACCAAAAGCAACGTTTTAGATGGGATGGTACCAATAAGATTAACAGACATAGAACTGAAACAATGGCAAAATATGTTATTTTGTAATGGAGATAAACTAATAAAAATCCTCATAGTTATGGTCTTCCCAGTAGTAATGTGTGGCTGTGAGAGCTACACAAGATACAAAACAGTGAAATCATGTTTTGTGCTAAACAAGGAAGACCCTATTCTAATAGCATTCCAATTGTATTATTTAATTTGCCGCTTAGTGAAGCCTTTTTTTCGACTGGCCTATATGCCAGGGATTTGCTGCCCATGGGCCGGATGCAGCCCATGGCACCATTTCACATGGCACACACACACACCCTCTGCCTCCACCACTCCAGGAAGTGCCATGTCGTGGAGGAAGGGCAAAATGGTCATCCAGCCCCCAAAACTGTCCGAAGGAGCATGACCTGGCCCCTGGCTTTA
Organism: Furcifer pardalis; assembly: GCA_030440675.1. Lineage (NCBI taxonomy): Eukaryota > Metazoa > Chordata > Lepidosauria > Squamata > Chamaeleonidae > Furcifer > Furcifer pardalis. The sequence goes on along the minus strand of CP126890.1, from coordinate 44,443,224 downwards.
AAAGGTTGAAAAATCCTGCTATATGCTTTTGGGATCATGATGTGAATTTGAAAAAGTAGACTGTTGTTCAGGTCTAATCTTTTGCTGCTAGGTGGCACTGTCTTTTCACAGCATGGTATGTTATCACTCTTTTGCCTCTTTCTGCTATGCTTCCAATACCTACTCATACTCTTTTAAATAGCTAAAAGAATAGTGTTTTAATTGTTGAAGGCTCCCACAACTTTATGTTTGGCTAAACTATTTAAATCAGGAGTGCCCAAACTTTTTGGACCGAGGGCCTGACCACACCTCCAGAACAGCTGAGCAGGTCAGACCACTCCCACGGAACATGGAGTGTTTGCACATTCGTGGCATAACTACTTCTGTGCATGCATGAAAAGCAGACATTTTACTTCCTGGTTTGGGCAGCCACTTCTCCGCATGAATGAAAGCAGCCATTTTACTTATTACGCCAAACAAGGAAGTAAAATGGCCACTTTTTGCGCATGCGCAGAAATGGCTGTATTTACTTCCTGGTTTGCTGAGGGTGTTGTGAGGCTGATGGAATGGCTTCGGGGGCCACATTCTGTCCACAGACTGCAGTTTGGGCATGCCTGGTTTAAACAGTACAAGATGGTACAGTAATATTGCCATAGCAAGTAGACTTATAGTGAGATGGATGTGTAAGGATTCACATATTCAATGGTGTCAGACACTACTGGAGTACTAGGCAGGAACAGAATACGGTAGAACCTCAGTTAACAAACTGCTCGGTTAACATAAAAATTGCATAACAAAAGGAAATCCATAGTAAATAGTGGCTCAGTTTACATAATTTTTCGGAATGGATTAATTGGTTTTCAATGCATTCCTATGGAAAACCACATTTCAATTATTGTACAGTAAAACCCCGGGTTATGGAAGCCTCAGGTAACGGAAAACTCAATTTATGGAAGGAAATTCTGGGGAAAGCACATCCTGATTTATGGAGGGAAACTCACATTATGGTATGGGTTTCCCCAGAATTAATGGAGTCTGGGAGAGTATAAAATGGTGCCCCCACCATTTTAGACTCTAAAATGGTGGCCCTGCACTATTTTAGACTCTAAAATGGCAGTCCCATGCCACCTGCTCCCCACTGCCGGAAGTCACGATACAAAGGCAGGAGTGACAATCACAACAGTTTGCCATTGTTTCCACGGTCTCCACCACTTCTCCCGACAGCGGGAGACTGTGGGGAGCATATTCGCTCCATTTTGGTCTTTGTCCAAGGTCCCTTTTCAGACAAATACCAAAATGGAGCTAATATGCTCCCCACAGTCCCACTGCTGGGAGAAGCAGTGGAGACTGTGGAAACAGTGACAAACTGCCACAATTGTCAGCGCTGCCACCAACGCGTGGGCTCCCTTGACGGCTGGACAAACTGGAAAAGGTAGGGAATGTAACTTCATCGTTTATTCCCTTTTACTGTGTGCTCTGTATTTTTTGACTTTGTTATTTTAGGTAGATTGATCTCAACAGCTGGGGGGGAGCTGGGGAAGAAGGAGGGAAAATTCTTAGGATTCCCCTTTCTCTTCCACACCTCAAGACCCCCCCCTTCTCCACCCCAGCCACTAACCAGCTGGGGATATTGATTGATCAAGGTGCGGAGGTGTGGGATAAAAAAGGGTAATCTTCTAAGAACACCCCCTCTTCTCCACCCAGCTGCTTACCAGTTGGTGAGATAAATCGAGGTGTGGGAGAGGATTGTGTCTGGCATTTTTAAAAAAATCTTTTTTGACCTTTTAAAAATATATTTTTGTACAGTCAGGATGGTTTTTTTATTTTTCAGTGCATTCCTATGGGAAATTGTGCTTCAGGATATGGAAAAACCTCCTTATGGAAAAAGTCCTGGAATTGATTAATTCTGTAACCCAGGGTTTTATTGTATTTTGGTTTTCAATGCATTCCTATGAGAAAGTGCATTCAGTGTATTCCTATGGGAAATTTGGTTACAGTAATTTTTGCTGTAAGAAACGTCCCAGAGAATGCATCAATTGCATTAACTGAAGTACCACTGTACAGCTTATGATCATCCACAAACTGCAAAGTGATACAGAAGAAGCAGAAGGAATACAAAATACAGCATAATTATTATTCTTTTTACTTCCTCTTTTGCCCCTTCTGGTGTCGAGGGAGATACAAGGTTCTTGCTCTGGCATTTCTAGTGGCCTCCATCGGCATTATTTCGTTTTCTTGTAATACGGACATTTCTGTAAAATTAGATTATTTTCTTTTAGCTTCAAATGAAGTAGTTTATCTGTGCCCTCTAACCTTTAAAGAGCTTTGTTTTATTTTGGCATATTAAAATGTGTATCTTATTGATATTAGCTTGTGTGATAATCATAGAATATATGGAGTTGGAAGGGCCATTTAGTCCCGCCTCCTGCTCAAGGGAGGGATCCAAAGCACATCTGACAGACGGTTGTCCAGTTTTCTCTTGAATGCCTGCAGCATTGGAGTACTTACCACCTCCTGAGGTAATTGGTAATGCTTTATAATACACACAACCTTAAAAAGCTAAGAGGTTGAAAAATTTGGAGAATTAGGTCTCCTTTTTTTGGAATTATTATATTGCCAATAGGTTAAGGCATCTAATATATATTATTTCATGATCCAAAGGATTGACATGGTTAGAGGAAGAAGCACAGGAATTTAATTTGAATCTTGACAATATTTTGTTTATAAAACAATGAGAATAAAAAGAAATGAAAATCCTTTTTTAAAAATATGTTAAAGATTCGGAATATATTTAGAAACACATTCATTCCGGCTGTCTCTCCACTGAGTCCATCAACGGTCCTGGAAATTTTCCACTAAATTTGAAAAGATAATCAAAAGAATTATTAAAAGAAAAGAGAATAAATAGAATAAAATATTGGTTAGAAAAATGGAGCATAATGAACAAATAGGTGAAGTACTGGGAAAAGAAAAAAATATTTTAGATCAATCTCATGCAATTAGAGCAATGGCCAAAAATTAATAAGAAAGAATGAACAATGTAGGCAAACTATGAAATTTGAAGAAGTGATTGCACAAAGGGAAGATATAGAAGAAAATATTGTTATGAACAGTATTACAAATAATGTTTATAAAATATTATTGGTAGTAGAAAGCCAACAAGATGATCTTAAGTTATTATAGGAACAGGACTTTGGTGAAGGAATAAGCAACCAGAATTGGAAGAAATTATGAGATATGTGGATCTAAAAATCTGTGTCAGTTAAGGATAAAGGGAAACTTTTATAAGGTGATTTGGAGATGATATTTACACTGCTGAAATTAAATCCAATATGTAGTGAAACACACTGAGATTTTTTGCAAACGATTTTCAATGAGTTAAATGAAATAACTAGATTAAATTTAAAAGTCCTAAAATAACTCATTTTATCAATACAAGTGCAATGTAACTAGTCAACTAAAGAACTAATTTAAAATTTGTGAACAACAGCAAGATTAATGATAGCTAAGAAATAGAATGTGCCAAATGATTTTCAATTAAATAAATGGCATAAGGAGGTTTGGGACAGTGCCATCTATGATAAATTAACTTGTACATACTGTATTATAGTTAACGGAGGGCTGTTGAAGCAGAATAATGTTAACAATATTTGGGAAGAATGTGTAGAATATGTTTTATTAAAGGGGAAATAATTGACACTTTCACAAGAAACAATGCAATTTGGGAAACTGAATGACGATCCATAAAGATGTAGAAAATAGACAAGAGTCAGGAGTCAGATTCCCTACTGTGCACCATAGAAGAGTGAATTAATACAACCTTGAGCAAGTTGCAAATATCCAGAGCTACAGCACAAGGATGGGGGTGACAAACCATTCCAAGTACTTAATACTGTACCTAGAAAGTCCTTGGAAAAATCAGCATTTGTGGAATTGCCATGACAGCACATGATAATTACTGTATTAATAAAGTGAAAACTGATATTCTCTTGAAATTCTTTCATAGGTTTCCATAGCCAACATATGTTCGCAGTATGATTTCTTGTACCTGTTCCTTTTCTCAATCCACCTTGAGCATCTGGCCATTTTTGTTCCATATATGCCGAGAGTCCTTGTTGTAAAATATTGAGCATCACTTTATTTGCACGGGAGATTAATGCAAGGTGCTATAGTTGTTACAGTCCTTAGCATCTCCTTATTTTGCGATTAGAATGTCTATGGCAAAAATATATTCTGTGAACCATTATTCTCCCACACACACACACACACACACACACACACACACACACATTTAATAACATATTTTTGTTAGGAGGTTGATAGATTTAGTCTCTATTGAAATCGTCCTTTTGGTACCCCATCAATTCCCAATGATTTATTTCATCCTTTGAGAGCAGCTACCGCTTCACCTTCTCAAACTGCCATTCACCAGCAAAAGATTCTTCTCTGAAGCCATCTGTCATTCTTCTATCTCTTCTGTACAGTTTTTCAGTGTTATAGTTTGATTCTTTCTATTTTGTTTTGCTCAAATAAGATACTCTTTTGCTCCCTAATCTACATTTAAATGACCTTTTCTTAGATCATAGGGTAGAAATATCTTGGTTTTCTTTTGATTGTTCTCCTTTTTTTATATATTTCCAATTGTTATCGTCATAGTTTTCTTTTTTTTCTCTCTCTAAAAGCTTATTGCTGAAAACTTGCATTTAAGATTCTGATTTTATTTTTGCCACTTTTTCCTTTAGTTTTTCAACTGTTATCACCAATTTTAACAGTTGTATCTTCATCTGCTGAATTTTTCCTTTTCATTTGGCTATAGGAAAATCATCTGTATTCCCAATATTTCTCATTTCAACATGTAAAATGATGGAGGCATTACACACACACACAAACACAAACACACACACACACACACACACACACACACACACACACACACACACACACACACACACACACACACACACACACACACACATTATATGTGGGGTTCACCGTTTCCCACAATTTCAGGTATCTGCAGAAGATCTTGGAACATATCCTCTATTGATTTGTGTGTGTGTGAGAGAGACCTCAGTGGTGGGATGTCAAAAAAATTACTACCCCACCACTGAGGTCACACACACACACACACACACACACACACTTCAACCCACCCACCCATAACACAAACCCGTAAATAAAATAAATAAATAAATAAATAAATAATACATTAAAATACACCCACCCAGTGGGGAACCAGTGAAAAGGTAAGCCCCGAAGGTGGTTCCCCACAAAAGCTGCTACCGGTTCTCCAGGACACTGGGAAAAGTTACTACCGGTTCTGGCAGACTGGTGAGAACCTGTTACATCCCATCACTGTGTGACCTGTATTATAATCTTATATATTATATATTCTATATTATATATTATATTTCTGTAGCTATACCTGGTGCCAAGGATCTAGAAAAGGAATAAGCAATATGGCCTGCAGGCCTCCCTAACCCCAGCCAACCACCTTCAGATCTGCTCACATCCTAATACCATTTCCAAATTGCCAATTTCATTCTCTAGCTGATGGTTGGATCAGGTAATGTCTGGTTTTGCAAAAAAAAAAAAAAAAAAGACCCTCCCTCGGCCTAAAACAGGTCCAGTGTCCTCTGGCTGCAGCCTTCTGAAGTTCCCAGATTACTAGATATTGTCTGTATCTGATCTAACACATAAGATGCCATACGGTATTATTTGGTTCAGGTAAGAGCAGATTTCAGTGCTAACGCTTGGTTTTAGAGAGGCAATTGAGCACGAGACTTGAAACTGACCTATCAAACAATCTACCTTCTTACCACTACTACTATCATCTATTTCTCCTCCTGCTCTTATTTTAGCCTCCCTCCCTTTATAATTACCACCTGCCCATTTGCCAATTAAACAATCTTAGACTGTTCCATCTTCATGCTATTACTCTTGTCTGTACTGGAGTGAGAACCAAATGAAAAAGTAGGTCACAACACTGAACAAAACAAGTAGGTCTTATAAGGTGACTTTCTGCGGGGAGATGGATCCTTGAGAGGTGGCCAACCAATGGCAACTCTTGATGTTAGCCCTGCATAAACTCTGACATTTGTCCAAGGGTGTGCTTAATACTTCCTGGTTCATTTTAAATGAATGTACTCAGTCTAAGTTGCTGATCATTTGGGGAATGGGGGATCTTACTCATGTCACCTTCAGGTTTTTGGCCTATTGGTTGTGCACTTCTCACACCATGTCTCTAAACTGTGTATTTCAGGTAGCCTTGACAAACATTGCTTATCAAGCACTGACAATCGGGCTGAAATCTCCTGAGCAAAGGGTCCAGGGCATCAAAAAAGTAATATATTTTTTTTGGGGGGGGGGATTTTAATGGGGGGTATTTTAATAGCTTTTTAGTGTCTTTATGATTTTAATTGCTGTTGGGTTGTTTTTATATTTCAGTGTTTTTTATTGGTTGATTTTAAGCCGCCTGGAGTTGCTTCGGCGAGGGGGCAGCAATAGAAACCAAACAAAATAAAATAAATAAATAAAAATCCTACTGCTCAATATAACAATTTTCACTAGAGAAGGTTTACTGAGTCAATGGGGATTTGGTGAGTAAACTCTGTTAGTGCCAATGATTCAAATGGGCTTACTTTAGTTTTGACTTATTTTTTGAAAGTCAAAGTAGGCATATTTGAATTTGTGGAATTTATACAAGGGTTGACTTACCAAACTTCCATGGATTCAGTGGGATTTTTCTAATGCAACTTACTACACTGAACAAGAGAAATGACGGCAGCACTACAAGCTAGCAGTAGCCACACCAAAAGCTCAATTCTCCAGTCCCTTTCTCTGCCTACCATTTACTCAATAAATAAGCTCAATTAAAAGATGAGCAGTTGAATACATGTGCCCATTAATCTGAATAAATGAATAAAAATGTTTAAAAAGGAGTTATATATGGCTGATGGTATATATCTGAGCATTAGGACAGTGAAACAGGATTATTCTTTCTGATAAGAGAAAGCCTGACTTTTCCAAAGAAAAATTAGAAGGAAAAAATTACAAGGTTATACCCATTATATCAGTTATGAAAACAACTTTCAAAAATCAACTTTAGAAAAATAAAGTCTCCAAGGAAACAAGAAATACATAACAAATGGTGAGGAACTGGATCAGGGCATGATGTTTTTTAATCTAATGCAAGCTTTGAAACTCTTTATTAAACTAAGAGTTTCCATACAACATTTGTACATTGTGAAAGGGAATAATGTCCTGTGTCAACTTGTTTCTCTGGAAAAAGCCATATTAACAGCTATTAATGACTCAGTGGGACCAATGTTAAAACTTTTTAAAATTGACATCAGAGGAAAAAATATAATAAATCAGGATGGAACATGGGCTCATGTTATAGCTCCTCATCAACTAACCATTAGAGATAATCCATTCTTCATATCAGCCATGTCCGTCCCTGTAACCAGCTCTTCTTGCTGTGTTTCATCTGAACCTGAACATCCACGAGAAAAAGGCTGTTTCCAACATTTCCAAGGCTGTTTGTATTGCAGTCAATGAACTTAAATTTTCAACTTAAATTTCAAACACAGTGTTCTTACTTACATGCATTTTTAAAATGAACATTTCTACGTGTTCTCTGTTATAAATTGGAAACACACTTACCTATACAGCAGCAGTTGGTTATCAGAGAGCACAGCAGGTTCCTGGCACCATTAAAGAGTTATATTTCATTTCCTCAGAAATGGAGTTTTACGGCCTCAGGTCTTGAAAATGTGCTGCAACGGTTTCCTAGGCAGTGTGTAACCTAAACAGGTGTAACCTGATTGTTTGTGCTGACATATTATTCAAATGAGAAACACCGCATGTCTCCTGTTGCCTGGAGGAGGGGTGTCAAGGAAACAGAAACTCAGAGCAAATGGTTTCAAGTCATAGATTCCAGCTGAACATTTTCTTCAAAAGTTTCAACACAAGGCAACGACATCAGGGCTTTGAAAGCAGAAGGCTAATTTGGAAACTCTTCTGGTAGGGACTAAGTAGAGCAGTAGAGTTTTATAATGGGAAAGTGTATTGAGCTTGCACTATAAAGGCAGTACAGTGCTGTATTACAATTTCTGGTCAGTAGTGATACTTGCTTGGGTTCTTTCAGAGTGACCAGTCAAAATACATTCAGAAATGGGAGAAGTTTTATTTTAGACCATAATTCAAAGAGTATCCAAGCCACCACGACCATTGGGTGATCTGGGAGTCACATTGCAAAAAAAGTTTCCCACTTCTGATGCAATTGCACCAACATCTGTCCATCCAAACAGAGTGGACTGGAGGGGCTCCCTAATTGTGCCATCTGCTAGAGGGGCTCGTCTCTCTAGCACAAGAAGGAGGGCCTCCTCTGTGTCTGCACCAGCCTTATGAAACCTTCTGCCAACAGAGTTATGTCTACAGATGGAATTGCTGACCTTTAGGAAAGAACTGAAAACCTGGGTGGCAGGGCAGGTGTGGGGCACTGATGGAGGGTTGACCCCAGCCTGCTGGCTTATATAATTAAGATTTATCTCTTATAATGGATGGGGTGTGTAGGTAAATTATTTTGACACTTTAATGGGTTTTTTAAAGGCTTTTATTTAGTTTTGATGTTGCTTTTAATTGTTGTTAGCTGCCCAGAGTCGTTGCCAAGTTGGGCGGCAATAGAAATTTGAAGAATAAATAAATAAATAATTTAAAGAAAATTCTAAGAGTATCTCCTGACAAAAGGGTCCTGACACCCATGATGAAAAGGGATTGTGCGGCTATTGCTTATTTCATTAAAAACATGTCAATTGAACTAAAAATTGCATCCCAAGCACCTTTTGCCGGAACATTTATATGCTTTCACGAACCAAAAAAAGTCCACTAAGGGGTGGAGATGGGGGAAGGGAGCAAACATAACAAGAAAATAGTAATCATGAGGAACAAATTGATGACAACATTGTCCAGAGATTGCTTTGTGGTCTATAGTTCTCAGATCATTGCCAAAACAGCCACTGACAATATTTGACTGGGATAGGATAGGAGTTGTTAAAAAAGGAAACTTTTCCAGTCTCTGATATTTCCTGTAAACATCCATGACTGAGGTAGTGTGTTTTACGGTGAAAATCTAGTCTTAAAGGACACTTTGTAGAAAGCAGGAAAGATTGAAACCTGAAGTCACCATTGCTAAGACCTTCTGTAAAATTCCACAATTTTTTTTGAGGCAATTGCATGATGTCATTGTTTTCTGAAAGCACACTTTGTAACCTTGAACTAGTTACTTACTTTTAGCTTAATCTCTCACACCAAATCACAGTGAATGTAAAGTTGGGAAAGATAATTCTGAGCTCAGCGAAGATAGGGCAGGATCCCTGTCTACTTCTATGTTCTATTCCAGCGGTGACAAACCTATGGTATGCATGCCAGAGGTGGCACTCGGAGCCCTCTCTGTGTGCACCCATGCAGTCAACCCAGCACAGAGTTTGTCCCGCCCCTCTGCCCAGCAGCCCAAATTGGGAGCACTTCCTCCCTCCCCCAGCACAGAGTTCACCCTGCCCTTCAGCCCAGCAGCCCAATGGGAGCATTTCTTCCTTCCCCCAGCACAGAGTTTGCTCTGCCTAGCACCCCAATGGGAGCATTTCCTTCCTCCCCTGTTGCTGTATTGGCACTTTGTGGTAAATAAGTGGGTTTGGGGTTGCAGTTTGGGCACTTGGTATCTAAAAGGTTTGTCATCACTGTTCTATTCCAATCTCAATCACTATTATTGTCATGCTGATTTACAAGCACTCCCTCCCCACCAGAAAAATACCCATTGAATTTAAATGCAGGGTGGCTCATATACTAAGGGTGCAGCTACAATGGAAAGTTAAATCAAAACAATTTTACTTCACTGTGATTTGAATTGCAGCCTTTGTTATGCTTGAAATTACAATCAGCACTCACACTGGGTTCATGGATTTTGTTGAGAGTTCAGTGTTCACACTCAAGGAGATGCAAGTGGCATTTAAGCTCTCAGCCCCCCTTCTTTCCTTCCATCTTCCAGTCCCATCTCTGCACATCTTTTCTTCTTCTGGTCCCGCCTCTGCCAATCCTTTTATGGTTCTCTGTCTTTTCAGTCTTCTGTGCGAAGTAAAAGAAAACAATCAAAACCGCAAAAATAAATCTTATCAGTCTTATTAATGTTAGTCTGAGAAAGTTAAAAAATGTCCTGCTGAGGGAAAACAGTTAGGGCTTTGATATGTACTCATGTATATCCAACTCATAAATGGAGATTCCCTCCCTTTCCCCTCTATTGACCTAGTAATAAGATGAAAGGCTACTCTAGTACTATTAATTTCCCCTTCTTCCTCCTCCGGTGTAGTCTACATTATTAGGATCCCTTGCCCCCTTTTTCTTATTCACAGGCTAACTATCTTAGACATCTTTCTCCACCAATTTTCTTAATAAAGAGAAGCCACTTAAACAATCTCTTTCCCATTTCTTGTGTCTTCCTGACCTGCTCATTTATTGACCAGCAATAAGGTGAAAGACTGCTCTAGCGCTATCTGAAATTTTAAAAAGTTAAAAACAGAATATTTGGGGGAGGGGAACTAATGTGACCAGTGTTCTCTCAGTCTTGAACATCAGGCCCCAACTGCCTACATCACTGAAACACCACTTACACACACACGCACATGCACATGTGCACATGTGCATGCACACATGCACGCACATTCATGCATGCACACTTCTTGACAACAAGAAATAACAACTGACAACACAGGAAAAGGCCCGATTGAATCTTTCTGACATTAAAATGTAGGAGCTCTTCAAAGATGGCTTGGGAACAAAAAGTGATGGTTGGAATCAAATCGGCCTTTGTGTAAAAAAAATGAATCAGATCCACTCACTTTATTAGCAGAGCAAATCTTGCAGTTTTTAATGGAGTCAGGCACTAAGAGGGAGGAGAGTTTACCCCCAAATTGGGAGATGATCCAAGCCTCTTCTTTTTTAAAGTAATTTATGTGACAGATTTTTTCAAAAGTAATTCTTACTTCCCAAACCCAACACTATCAATCTCATTATTATTTAAATCACTTGATGCAGCTGCTGCTTCTTTTTATTTTCTGGCCGTCTTTCTTTAGATTGCAGCGAGAGGAATGGAAATGAAGGTTGCAATCTTATGCAGAGTTACCTGGGATTAAGTTCCCCCCACCCAGCAAATTGCTTATTTCTGCATGTCTATAGGATCACAGAATACACCTCAGAAAATAACACACATGAAATGTTTTAGATAGAAAAAAATTAAGTGTTTTGAAATTACACTCAGTTTGATCAAGAAGTAGAAGACTATGTGGCTACAAATCTAAGCAGAACAGCAGAGCCACATGCTTCTCTGCATCTTTCCTCATCCTTAACCACATTCTCATCTTTACCAAATCCCCTATGAAACCTTTCTGTTAACATGAAAATAAACGTTACAAATTCACGAAAAACCTGTATGTCTCAAGAGTTTTCTTCCAGTCTGTTTGAAGATAGGATCGCATGGGCAAATAGACTGAATTTTGGACTGCTTGTGGAGCAGTCTGGTGCAAACTATTTCCTGTTGATCAGATGATATAAGGGGAAATGTGGTCTAATCCAACCCTGATCTATGCTCAAAATGGATATTGTTGGTTCAGCTGTAGGGCTAGTCCTTTTGAGGTCTGGGCTGGAGCAATTTCCCAACAGATTGCTTTAAGGGAGATTGCTTTGTGCAAAACAATCTTTTTAGTGCAAGCAGGAACATACCTTTCCAGGCATCTGATTGCACCTTGAGTTATTTCAAATATTTCTGTGCCATGTTTCAAAGCAAAACCTCCCCAGTCCTCCTTTTTCTTTTAGCCTATCCTCAGTCTACGGATTCATCAGGAGGTAAAATATAAAGTACTGTACCAGTAAAGGAGACAATAAACCATGAAAAGAAACACTGTGTAAATAATCCTTGGAGCCCGGGTAATTGACTCTTACAATACATCCATGCCTACAAAAGACAGTTTGCATAGCTTAGTACATGTGTTCATGTAAGAAGGTTCCAATCCCATCCTTGGTGAAGGACAATAAATGATCCAGCTGGGGACAGACAGTGACCTTCAGTGAAACTGGAGAAAGCTGCCGTCGTTCCACATTGACAATATGGTTCTACATGGCCTAATTAAATATAAGGTATGCTTTAATTTTCCTAACTATCTCAAGCTGTTGCCTAGGTAGAGGAGACAGTGTTGATAGAGTCTGCCATATTTATAAGTTATGTTTATACACCTATTCCAGCAGAGAATAAGCAGTAATTAACCCTTCAACCTCACCTATGTATGATATATTTTGGTTGTTGTTCAGTCGCACAGTTGATTCCGACCCTTTGCGACCCCATGGACCAGTGTCCACCAGGCACTTCTGTCCTCCACCATTCTCCTCAACTCACTCAGCTCTGTGCCCATTGTGTCTACAATACCATCTAGCCATCTCATTTTTGGCTGCCCCCTTCTTCTTTTGCCCTCGACCTTTCCAAGCATCAAGGCTTTCTCAAGTGAATCTTCTGTTCTCATTTGATGTCCAAAGTACTTTAGCTTCATCTTTACAATTTGACCTTCTAAGGAGCAGTCAGGGTTAATTTCTTCTAAGATTGACCTATTTGTTCTCCTCGCTGTCCAGGGGACTCTCAAAACTCTCCTCCAACACCACATCTCAAAGGCATCTATTCTTCTGCGCTCAGCTTTCCTAATGGTTCAGCTCTCACAACCATACATTGTCACAGGGAATACCATTGCTTTGACTACGCGAATGTATGATGTATACATTCTTCAAAATCTTTGATTTTTCATTGATCAACCAGTACCCAAAACAAATCAACTTAAGATGAATCTTACTAGGCATACACTGATTATTTTATTTTTAGAAGAAGGGAAACGAGACGGCAAAATAGGATGTGGGTGAAGGATTGAAAAGTATGCATAGAGATAAACAGAGGAAAGGCAAAAGAAAAAGAAAAATGTATAGAGAGATATACCAGAATTATGTTGGTGTTAGTGTAAGTTTTGCCTAACTTGCTCTGGCTAATTGATGAGATGCTAGAGTGAATCTTAGTCATGGGCCCTGGCATTTCATCCACTATCCACAGCAAGTTATGGAAACCTCATGCCAAAACCAATATAATTCTGTCTTATATTTCTGTTTTCTTTTCTGCTTTGGTCTTCTAATAGTTTTAAAACTATATATACAAGTGAAGCCTATGAGGAAGCATTAGAGGTAGGAGATGGATCTGAATAAACTGACAACAGTGAACTGGATAAAGCCTTATGTTACAACTAGAGCAGGGGTGCCCAAACTTTTTGGGCCCTGGGCTGGTCATGTGGTTGAGCATGCCATGCCGGTCACATCGTTCCTCCTACCTGGAAGCAGAAGTAAAATGCGCATACATGGGTGCTTCTAGGGGCAGCGGGAGCCAGATTAATTGGCATCACAGGCTGGACCCGGCCCACGGGCCGTAGTTTGCGCACCTCTGATCTAGAAACAAACAATATTTGAGTTAATTGTCCTAATATAAGTCCACCTGAATGGGTCTACTCTGACTAAGACTGATTGATAGCCTGTGTTTCAACATTAATAGAACTGGATTATGTACTAACAGACCAAACTTAAAATGCCAGAAAGATGGTATTCCTGTTTCAAAGAACAATTAAAAGCATCTCTATTTCTCATTTAGCTTTTCATATTTAACAAAAACCTAACTCTATTCTAAAAATTTCAGGCTTTAGGGCAGATGTATTTATTCAGGGTATTGTTGAGCATGATCAGACTTTATGAAAACGAAAGGAACTAAACATTATCCATCTGAAATGATTCATTTATGACCTTCCTCAGTATTTTAAGGAAAGCAATTGCTTTATCTTTGTTTGCAAGGCAAGGCCAAGCAATTCAATCCACCTGCTTCTCACAACAGATGACAAAATGGAAAAAACAGGGCTTTGCTTCTGATATGATCTTTAATTAAAATGTAATTGTTTATTATGACTGCATTTTAAAGAACACCACCTGGTATGTGTTATATCTAAATGTAAAGCTTAGATGTTTTATATACATATCAAAAATTCTTGATAATGTGAAGATACTGGGGAAAATAGCTGAAGGACCTTAGAGATGGACCACATTAATGAATTAATTTATATACATCAAGTAGATAAAAGATATCCAGCTGTCTGTGACAAAATTATATAGAACAAGTATCTCTTAATTGGTTTTAACAATTCTTATTTATTTTAAATAAACTTAGACTGGAACCCTCTATCCATGTAGCTGGTATTAAATTCATAGAACTTACTCCTGGGCTAACATATATGCAACAGCATATATCTCAAAGAATCTAATCAATAGTAGAGGGTGTATACACCATGATTCATAAATACGATTGAATGCATATATATAAATGCACACCTGTGCAAAACAGAGGGTAGATGCATGGTAAGAGAAACAGTAAGTAGAATTGGAGTGCTTCCTAATGGAAAGTTCTCGCTACTCACAAATTTCAGAGCTTTACACTGTTATTCTGGGTTTCCCCCCTTTGGGTGTGGCTAAATTGGAAAGCAGAATCAGAATAGTTTGGCTTTGCCTTGATTTGAATCACACCCTTTGCTATGTTTAAAATCACAATTAGAGCTCATATTGAGCTTGTGGATTGAATTGGAAGTTCATTGCTCACACTCAATGGAATATGATTGACATTTCAGCCCTCCTCTTTCTCCATCTTCTGGTTCTGTCTCTTTTTATGGTTCCCTATCTTGCCAGGTTTGTGTGTAGATTTAGAGCAGTGTTTCACAAGCTTTGGTTTTTGGACTTCAATTCCCAGAAGTCTAAGTCAGTTCCCAAAAGCACTAATAAGCCAATGTATTGACTTAGGCTTCTGCAGTGATGGGCTCAAAAAATGTTTACTACCACACTGTGGGCGTGGCATGGTGGACATGGCCAAGGGAAGGCCCTGTGTTGCACCCGAATTAGGACTACAGTACTTCATTTCAAAACTTGGATGGGTGGGGCCAGCCAGAATTTCTGCTACTGGTTCTGGCGAACTGGTGCAAACCTGCTGGTGCCCACCATTGGGCTTCTGGGAATTGAATTATTAATACCAACCTGAGAATGCTACAACATGTCCCACTGAGGGAAAACTGCTGAAGCTTCGATATGTGTGTGCGTCACACACCACACTAAATTGGAATTCCTCCTTCTTCCTGTTTGCTCAGTTACTGAACCAGGGATAAAGTGAAAAGCTGCTCTAGTTGTAATTATTTCCCCTCCTCCTTTCTTGGCTGCAGTAGAGGAGAAACAGTCAAGGCTCTAAATTTTGCATACATACAACACACTATTGCAGGGGTTCGCAACCTATGGCCCATGTTTATAAAAACTTATATGGAGGATGCTTGAGGGAGATGAACAAATATGGGTCATATCCTCCCAGTCCTGAACATCACACCCCAACTCCATATGTCACCAAAACATCACAGACACATCACCCATCTTTACAACAAGGAGTCGCAACTGATTGCACGGGGAAAAGCCCCAATGGAGTCTTTCTGACTTTAAGAAGTAAAAGCCCTCCAAGTAGAAGGGGAGGGGAAAAATGGGCTGGAACAAAAAATGCCAGATGAAATCAAATCAGCCTTTGCATCATGGAGTCAGTCAAAAAAAAAATTACAAATTCATCTGATTTATAAGCAAAACAAATCCTGCAGTTTTAGAAGTGTATTTGGACACTTAATTGAGTTTCTCTAGTTAAAAAAAAAGAAGGAAGGAAAAATATAAGATATTGAAAACTTAAAAAAATAGCAAGACATGAACTTCTTGTTATTTCGATTATTAAACATTTTGATTACATGGTAAAAGTCTCACCAGGAAGCACCCACAGTTAAAAGAGGGAGGCTGATTTAAAAATGTGGAGTAATTCATTAAGAACTCTTGAGTGAGCGTTGTCTTCCACAATAACAGTAAAGGTAACGGTTTCCCTTGCTCGAAAGGCAGTCGTGTCCAGCTCTAGGGTTCAGTGCTCATCTCTGTTTCAAAGCTGAAGAGTAAACACTGTCTGCTTCTGCAGACATTTTCGTGGTCATGTGGCAGGCATGACTAGACACCAGAGCACACAGAACAGTGTTACCTTCCCACCAAAGTGGTCCCTATTTATCTATTTGCAATTTCTTGCTTTTGAACTAAATGTGATATGATCTAAACAAAGATTTCCCCACTATTTCTCCTCAACATAACACAAGTACTGTACAGAAATTCAAACATAACACTTAAATACTGTTGGATTGTATTTTATGGGAGCTTTTTTGTTTGTAGGAAAGTGAGTGGGAATTCAACTCATATACAGTACCTTGTTTTCTTGTCTCTAGACTTGTTATAAAAGCTGTTGCCACAACAATAATCACAAGTACAGTAGATGATGTGTTGTGAGTTAAATATTGGCACAAGACAAAGCTGGCCCATTGAATCTCTGGTATCATAGTTGGTTCTCTACATTTTCTACTCTGAAATATTTGCAAACTGTGAACATATGCAAATTATAACCATTATTGACCAATTGTCTTCAGTTTGCATGCAGAATGGGTTGGGGTGGTGGAGCTAGTTAATTATAAATGGTCTATTGGCTAATGAACTTAGGCTCCACACAGGTATTCATTTAAAAATATAACTTGCCTATACAGTACTACGTTTCTGAATATTCCTCTACATTACAAAGTACCATTTGATCCTGATATTTTGTGTAGAGAAGGCAAATGTTAATCTAAAGATACAGTACAGTATCTCTTTTCTTTTGAAAGAGATAGCTTACAAATCACATCTAGGATGATTTCTGGCTTTTGGAAGGTTAGTGTTCCACAACCACCTTTGGGAAAGGATGGAAGAGGATGCTGCACAACTGGACCTTTCCACTGTTCTTGACTAGTATTTAATTGTCGCTACTGCTGTTCCCTTGCTACATTCTGGCACAGCACTACAACTGCATTATCCTGTTCTGTAATGCATTAAATGGTTAGTTCCAGTGGTGGGCTCCAAAATTTTTTACTACCCCACTGTGGCTGTGGTATGGTGGGCATGGCCAAGGGGAAAGCCCTGCATTGCACCCAAATTAGGACTACTTTATTACAAAACTTGGATGGGCAGAGCCAGCCAGAATTTATGCTGCCAGTTCTGGCGAACTGGTGTGAACCTGCTGATCCCCACCACTGGTTCGTTCTCAACCAAGCAGAACTGTTATCAGAGGTAATAACCCTATAATGTGTGTAGTGGTTTATGACATTAAAATGGCTGGTGGTGAGTCCCTTTTCTATACTTTCATTGAGCTGAAAAAGTACGATTCTAGGTATACCATGCTAGGCAGAGGCACCACTGTTTTGCTATGTCACTTAATTTATTGAACAAAAAAGAAAGGAAAGTCATCTTGGCCCACTGAATAACACGTGCAAGTTGAAGATACAAAATCTAAACCAGCTGAACATTTGCACAGACTTTCCGTGGTTAAATAAAAACAAATTAAACCTCATTCACAAATAAATGTTTACAATATCATACAGTTGGAAATGATTTCCTTTCGGTCCTCCAAAGAGAGTTCGGTAGACAGTGAGGCTGCTGAGCTATCTACTGAGTCCAGGGAGAAGTGCTGCCTTCTAATTTATTATCTTTTTATGCTACCATAATAGATTTATCCCAGCTATTACTTTCTGAGGCTACTCAGCATGAAGTGAAGCCAGAACCCCTCTCCTGAATCTTAAATAGCTACTGAGAAAGACAAACAGCTAATCTGGAAAGTAAGTAACCATATCCTTTGCTATGGGAATAGGGGATATTCACTAGTCAAATTACATGAAGTATGATTACATTCACCTAGAACAGGGGTGCCCAAACTATGGCCTGTGGGCCGGATCTGGCCCCTGATACCAAATTATCTGCCCCCGCTGCTCTCAGCAGAAGTAAAACACTCCCACACATGTGCAGAATGTTGCCATAAACGCACCCGTGGCTGTCGTAAATCCACCAGGTGCATTTTACTTCCACTTCCGGTGGGCAGAACTACTTGACTGGCCCACTGAACCACATGACTGGCCCACAGCCTGAAAAGTTTGGGGACTCCTGAGCTAGAACAATCCAGTTATTTAGGTGAACCAGATTCTGTGAGACTTCCTTCAATGTCTTCTTTGGTTTCTTTTTTTAATTTTGTTGTTGTTCAGTCACAT